>OX493408.1:22444491-23684414 GCA_950371165.1 Lacanobia oleracea
TTTGCTACGATACTTTGTATTTCGCTAAAATATTTGCAGATAAATAGCAATACATATCGGATGACTAATGACATAAGTCATCGCGTGAGCGCTTGACAGTTGTGTAGTTGTGACGTCAGAAATGTCATCTGTGGTAAAAATAAAACTTTTTTATGACGATGGTCACACTAGCCATTCAGTCTAGAGTACGCAGCGCACACTAAACGTTACGTTTTATGAGTAACTTTTTCTAAAGATTACGATGCGTTTATTGATAGCTTTGTTTATTACATATATCTAGATGTTATCTAGTTTCCAATCATCTCCGTCCAGCCCTGCCAAGATATCTGCCAGCTTAAATGTAGGTACCTATTATACATTTTAGCGACATAATCAGAAAATTAAATACTTTAAAATTAGATAGGTGGAGGGGGAGTAGAAAGGCCCTTGTCCAATAGTAGGACAATACGAGCCAGTAAAATAAAAAAGTCTGGTTTTTTCCTACTTGCATTGATCGGTCACAATGACATCACTCAGCTACTATTTCTAATCCGGATTAAGCTGATTTTCATCTGATAGTATACCTACTTAACTACGTAATATTGATGATAATGTCCTTGATAGCTGATTCATTATCATTTTGTAAGTAGCTAGTACAAATTGAGGGTATATTGTATCTACTTGTTTATCCAATATTATCATCTCATAAGAACGTAAATAAAATGAAAATTGTAATTACGGTTCGATAATTCGATAGGTACCTACCTATTTGACTATATGAAAGTCGGCACATCCCGGATCAAGGATTTATTATTGCAGAATGTTCTAATTACGCGTATCCACGGAGAGATTGGATCTCAAATAATTATCTAATAATTTGATTGTCTTCCCTAGTATCTAGGTAAATACAGTTCATACAGTGGCCCCAAAAAGTAAATCTTAAATATATTATGTAGATAGGTACTACGTAATATCACGCCAATAATCCCCGAAGTGTTAGCCAGAAGTGTCTTGGCAGAATAGGTACGTACATCAACATTTACCTAATAAGAGGCGATAAACCAGGTACATTCACACCTCATACTCCGAGGCTACTACTACAAAATGCCAGATGGAAACATCAAGTAACAATTTACCCGACCTGGGATTCGAACCCAAGAACTTAGGGTCTGGTTTTATAGACCCGTCGGATACCTAGACAATGTGGATGCGGTGCCTCCGTTTAGAACATGGGACACACGTTGGAGTGCCTCGAGTGGTCATACGCATGTACTTTTGGGGGATTTAATAATTTCCACCGATGCTGCAATGAATATACCTACTGGGCTAACAATCTAATGATTCATCCAATCCATCTACCTAGCCTTTTTCCAATAATATTTGGGTCGAATTCCAGTCCAACCTGGTGCAGCTCAGTAACAGCAGGTACCTATTTTATTTGTAGCTCCACCAAACAGCAACGGACTAACGGGATAACCTACACGGTAGGTAACTCTTCGCCAGACTGTTGTTAGATTTTCTGGGTTCTGACTACTTATTCGTAACGATTGTCAAAGATCTACAATAATTGATAGCTGGGACAATCGGATTAAATTCAAATTCAAAGCATTTTATTTCAAATAAACCATTCACAGGCACTTTTGAAACGTCAAGGTCGGTCAGTCAAAAACATGGAAGCTATTTGCACGTTCCAAAGCGAAGATCTCTATGGAGAAGAACGTGCAAGAAACTCCACGGACACTCTTTTAAAATCATGTTCTGTTTTACTAAATTCCAAGTTACATATTTGCTTCTGCATGTGAGGACAATGCAAAGGAAAAAAAAAAACATTATAAGAATTTAAAATATAAAGATTAAATTGAGCCAATGGCAGTTAAGACATGACCAGTCTCAACCGACGGCGCCCGTTCACCAACATGACGCGTGTATCGGCACCTTTCAGCTCAACCATTTCGAAGGGAACCGAATGATCCAACCCACGCGCCGCCATCAGCGAGATATTAAGTGAGCATGACATGCTCTCAACCACCATGCTCGTTCATGTCCAACAAGTAAAACGTTAACGTGCTTTCCGAGGCACGGAGGAGTCTCCGGCATGTTATGAAGAGTCTGGATCCATGGACCGAACTCGGAAAGCGTCGCTTAACCTTGAAAGTTAACCCGTACGTAAGTTATTACTTGGCCTCGAGCTCATCAATCTAAGGAGTTAACCAGCGTCTCGATAAGAAGAAGTAGGTCAGCACAGAGCAGGCATGCCACCATCACACCTAAGAAGTAATAATGTAAAATACGCACGTAACAAAGGCATTCGCGATATTATTCACAAGAAATGAATGCAGCTTCAAACGTGCCACAACGTTTTTAACAAAATAAACAAAGCCTTGTGTAACATAGCTAATGTTATAATGTATACCTAATACGTAAAATGCATGCGTTCAACATTTTTACTTGCTGCGAAAGTCAGCATGTTTGTGTCACTGACCGTAATAGGGATTCAGGTTTTTGATGAATTATCTATCTCACCAGATAAGGCAAGTACCATCAGCAGGACAGCAGTGCTATTTTATAAATAATTATTTCTATATCGAGCTTCACGTGAGTAACAAAGCTCACTTATATTACTATGAATTTGATACCTCACCGCGAATTCCGCTGACGAGGCACGAAAATGTTGTTACAGAATACTGGACCCGGTACCTATTCAGTAGGTTTTGACTGAACAGTGGGGTAATAAGTAATAGTTTTTTTTCAGTCCGTAAGTAGTGTGCGCTTGCCATATCAAAAAGTTTCAATTTAGGCACATTTTCTTCCAGTGAGACCTTTGTACACTTTCATCATCAGATAATAAAATTAATAAAAATACGGGACCTGTCCCATATTTTTTTTCTGTGAAACATTTGTTCATTGTTACCTCAATCTATGTATTATATACGTAGATTCTTCTAATTTCCGTACATTTGCGATGAGATGACAACTTGAATTTGGTCATTATTTGCACGAAAAATTCGTAAAAGCCATGCAACAAACTGCCCAGAAAGTCAACCTACAACTTCTTATAACTTTACCTGCGACATAAATTCTTCCTGAATCGTCGTTAATATAAACTGCTTCGAAGACGCTGCACATTTATTGCGCGTAGTCAACGCGATGGGCACTATACTACATTTGTTTTTGTTCATCCTGGTAAGGTTCCTACCCCTGTCCAGTGCGGATACCTATAGCGTGAAGATAAGTGCGGAGCAACATGTGAATGTCGTGGATAGCAGGTTCTTGAGCTTCACTATTGATCCTAAGTATCTGTTTTCGAGCAGTGAGAAGTACAGTAGGTGAGTGATTTTGCTGATATCGTGTTTTACAGGCACGTGGACGTGTGTATTAACTTACGTTGATTGCATTTGTTCACTTGTTATTATAGTAACGTTCTCAGAGTCAACTTCTTCTGTAGACTTTTGGCCTTTTTGCCCTAGGCCCCATTGAAGTTTTAATGTCCCGTTTGGGCAAACGCCAAAGTGTTTTTTAATTAAATAAATTGTAATGGCAGCCTGGAGTCTGGATTTGTGTTTGGTAGATGTAGATAGTGCCAGACGCTATATTCTTTCCAGCTAAAAACTAGGAAGTGGTAAAGGCAAGTGTTTTTGGAGACTGACTTCATGATTTGACTGGTGGTACTATTTACGAATACTTCTGTATCTAGGGAGTACAGAGGTTAGGTTAAATGCTGTGTTTTGTCTGATTTACATAACATGCTGCAAAACGCGTTATAACGCGCTTTCGTAAATAGCCTAGCATTTTTAATATGTATATTGTTCCTTCCAGCAAGGAATGCATCTGCATGGCTTCATCCCTGACGCCAGCGTACCTGCGCATAGCTGGCCCATCCACCGCCCACATGACCTTCCACAACACCACCATCTCCATCAATGACGTGGACTTCCCCGACCATAGACAGAACTTCGACATCACTGCCATAGACTCTGATGTCCCAAAAAGAGTTCCCTTAGGTCTTTCCAGTGCTCATAAGAAGAATTTGGCGGTGTCGCATAGACAATGGAAAAAGTTCGTCCATTGGGCCAAGTCGACGGGTTTCGACCTGGTCTTCGCGTTGAACAATGAGGAGAGAACAGTTTCAGGCATGTGGGACCCTAATACTGCGCTGAATATTCTGACTGTGGCTGAGAAGGTCAAAGTTGGGGATATTTTCTGGGAGCTTGGTTATGGTAAGTACCCACTTACTAATCTTCTGCACATTTTAAAATTAAATTGAGACCGATTCTTGTAGAAAAAACAAGATATACGAAATGGTGTTGTACCTACGTGAAGTAAATACAAATGTTTAAAATTAAAATTATCCGGATTTTTAGGGTTCCGTACCCAAAGGGTAACCAACGGAACCCTAATACTAAGCCTCCGCTGTCCGTCCGTCAAATAATACAAATTAATCTTAATTAAAAATAAAAGGGGGCTCCCATACAAGAAACGTGTTTTTTTCGGTTTATGGTACGGAACCCTTCGTGTGCGAGTCTTCTTGGCCGGTGTATTTATTTTTTCACGTAAACATAAAATTAAGACGATACGATGCGTTGAAAACTCATGTGAAGTCACATTCGAGTACTTCTCTCCTGATCTTTGATGCGCATTATCTTCAATTTTTATTTATTTGATAAAGAAAAATTTTTTTTTTTCGGTAATCGGTCTTGCATTGCTCTATTTATCTCTTGCATCGCTATATTATAAAGAAGTAAAGTTTGTGAGATTGTGAGGTTGTAGGGGATAATCTCTGGATCCACTAAACCGGTTTTGAAAATTCTTTTATCAATAGAAATCCACGTTTGTCATAGACTATAATAATTATCAACCCGAAAATGGAACCCAACGAAGTGGGCACGGGGCAGCTAGTCTATACTAATATATTATATATATGTATATTAATATATAAAGCTGAAGAGTTTGTTTGTTTACTTGAACGCGCTAATCTCAGGAACTACTGGTCCGATTTGAAAAATTCTAGGCTATATATCATCACGCTGAGACCAAAACGAGCGGAGCAGACGAAGTTGCGCGGGTCAAATAGCATCATATAACCTAATGCTATAAGACATTCTCTACAACCAGTCCACCAATAGTAATTGGTACTATCCAATTCTATCCCCAGAATGCACAAACCAGTCCATCGAAGAGTACCTGAACGACCTGGAGACCCTGCGCGTGATCATCGAGACCTTCCCCCCGGGGCGCACCGCGGAGTGGAAGGTGGTGGGCGGTGACGTCACCAAGTGCCTGCACGCCGACTCCAAGAGCGACTTCAAGGATTACGTGGCGCTCTCCAATGACATGATGGACGCCTTGCTGCTGAATGGGTAAGTTGATGCATAAGTGGAAATTGTTTTTCTATCCCGTCCGCTGTTTTTTTCTGTCTAACTGGGTGCTTACTCTGGAATATAATTCCGATAGATCGACATTGGTCAAACGTCAGTTGGTTGATTTAATGGTCAGGGATTGGCTGGACTGAGTCTAGCCAATCCCTGACGTTTGACTGACAATTCCAATGTCGATCTATTGGAATTATATTCGAGAGTAAGCACCCTGGTCCGTATGCCGCAAAGCGGGTTGACTTTGAGTGGTGGGATATGGGATTTGGTTTTTCTGATTCATTTCGTTGCGGGATCCAAAGCAGTTCAATCTTTTCTCCGGAACTCGTTAAGCTTCATTGACTCAGTATTTTTCTGGTGGTCGCCGCTGTTGATTCTGGATTTCAGAAGTAACAGTGGTGGTGGGCTTGCGAATGAGTTGCGTTTGATTTAAGGGCTCCGTCGTGTTTCTGGTAATGAAAACTCACCAATTTTTGTTTGATATAGGTATGTAGTTGTTTTATAACAATGGCCATGGCTATTTAATATACCATTTTTCAGACTTCAATTACTCTTTGAGTTTGGGGTCGGTGGTGTGACACCCCCGCGCCTCTGTGATCTCCTAATAGTCTGCCAAGACCGGCCACCATAACCGAAATTGATCAGGACGACTGTTATTACTAATATTATACTCTATTTCCTCTTCCAGCAACTCCTCGTCCCACGAACTGGAACGCATGACAGAACGCGATCGTCTGAAGCTGCTGCGCCTCCTCTCCCGAAGCCAGACGCCCCTGTGGCTGACGGAGACCAATCAGAAGCAACACAATGACTTGGATCGGGCAGCTGATTGGCTGGCCAGTCTCGGGTACTCCGCTAAGAACGGCTTCGCTGTTCATTACCGGGAATTGGAGGAGGAAGAGATGTATGAGCCGACGTTGGTAAGTTTACCAAGTATTTAGTACATAACGATACTTCTTTCCTATAGACAGACCCTTCCCAAACGCAGTGCCAGTGCAGAGCCCCTTCACACAATATGCATCACCTTCTTAATTGCCCGTCGTGCATCATCCAATTTTGAATATTTATTCCGGAAATAAGTTCCTTTACGGAAATTAGTGACTTTACGACGGCAGATCAGCTGGCGGCAGCAGTTTTATAAAGCTATTGAATTTATTTAATTATGCAATGCCACAATGTACAATTCCTGTCTCTACGAAAGCCTAGAGATTTGGCTAAAAAGGTTTAAGTCACGAGCCACTGCTGGACATAAGCATCCCCCAAGTGTCGCCACAACAAACGGTCCTGTGCGTCTCGTATCTATCGGCCACCCGCTGACCTCACCAGGTCATCAGTCCACCTTGTGGGAGGCCTTCCAACGTTGCATCTTCCGGTGCGCGGTCGCCACTCCAAAAATTTTCGTCCCCATCAACCACCTGTTTCGAGGTTTAAGTAATTAATTAAAATTCCAGAGTTTCTACATGGCCCTCTTATTCAAAAACTTGGTGGGAGAGCGAGTGTTGGATGTACAAATGAATCCAGAACAAGCAATCCTCTTCGCACACTGTACATCGCTGCGTCACAAACCAGTGCCCGGCGCTGTCACCTTGTTCGGAGCGAACATGGATGATGAACCCGCTAGATTCTCACTCAAGCTGCCCAAGAGAGAAGAGGGCGGTGATATCATGCAGTTTATACTTGGGAATGATCATAATGGGTAACGTTTATTTATTAATTGTAACTTATCCATAACCGAAACGATAACACAACCTATGGTAATTTTTAGGGTCCCATGTCCGAAGGGTGCCATCGGGATTACTTAGCCTTCGCTGCCTATCCATGAGTATGTCTGCGGGTTGACCTTATGAACCTTAATAAATTTCTTAAACAACCCTTCGTGTGCGAGCCTAACTCTAAATGCGCTGGTTTTTTAAGTATTGTTACATCCAACGAAAATTTAATCGATAGTACAAGGGATTGCAGTGATGAGATGTCACGGAAACATGAGACACCATGTTATTAAGTACCTATATTCTGGCAAATAAATAACTATCATTTCATTTTATTCCATTTTAACCGATGTGTGATGTGTCTAAAATCTTTTCTATACTAGAAACAGCATCAGTGCCATTGCTGCGAAACCTTTCTGCCAGCTTTATAAAGTCAAAGGAGTAACTAAAAACAATGTATTTGATATTATTAATTTCGTATCAAATATTAACATTTTCCTTTTTTTCAATTACAGAAATATTGTCGTGAACGGCCGCCCGATGTACTACGAAGGTGACTTAAAGCCTACAGTGAAACGTGTCTCCCCATACAAGACCCTGCTCATCAACTTACCAGCTAAGTCCTTCGGTTTCTGGGTCCTCGCTAACACGAAGATCGAAGCCTGCCATAGCGTAGATAAGAAAAATAAAACTATGATTGAAGTAGACACAGCCAGCAAAGAAACTGTTAGATCTAAACGATCAATTAATTATGATTTTGACGACGATGCACACATAGCCGATCTTTCTTATGATTTTGAAGACACTGATGTCTTACCTGAAAACCATGCTTTGAAGAGCCGAATAATTGATATGAACAAAGATTTTGACAAAATACAGAATGCATTCAAAAGAAACTTGGGTAAGGATAGGTTTAAGCGAGAAGATACTGATATTTTTGGAAAAGGAAAACTACGAAAACAATTAAACAGGTATAGAGCTGAACGAGGATATCGATTTGAGGATCGTGATTTCGACCCAAGAAGGATAATTGATGATTTGTTAGAAAAGGCTAGGCAAAGAGTAAGCGATCTGAAAAGTCTTCGACCAAACTCACCAATATTCAACCTCAACAGAGTAAGCAAAAGACACTCAAAGAACTCCAAACTAAGGCCTTTAAGCTCATTGAGAGCTGATAGTCAAATGTTTGGCAAGATTCCCAGGAAACCAAAACACATTAAAAAAGTTTCAGAAGAGAATGACGACTTCCTAAATAAAATCAACAGAAAAGGCAAAACTGAGAAAAATATACCTAAAAGAGCTTCAGACACACCAGATAAAAATACGAAAAAAAATCAAGATATTAACAAACTATCTGCTGAAGCAGCAGACACTCTAGAAGCAGTAGTTAGAAAAAGAAGAAGTGTTAGTAATGATGTAGAAGTAATATCATCTGAGAACGATATAGATCTCAGTGGTAAAGACAAAGCTAAATTGTGGAAAATGTTGAAGAAGCTGAACCAGGAATTTGGAGATCTTACAGAAGAACCTGTTGATGATGGAACTGATTCAACAGAAGGGATTGTGTTGAAGACTGAGTTGTCAGACGATAGTGCGACTATTAGGGTCAAAGATTCCAATCACGGAATGATTAAGAACACAATGAAGAGTATGCTGAATGTTCTAGAAGATTTGAACAGGAATCTGAATAAAGTATGGAATGCTATCAATCTGTTAGATTAAGGTACAGTGAATAGGATAGGTTAAATTATTAATAAATATATTTTTTATACTTTTTTAATGTGTGTTTTTAATAGTACCTAGTATTATTGTGATATCCCTCATCTCTATGTAACGAAAGAATACAACTCCACTTATCTAACGGCAGCCGGAATCTTATGTCATTTTCAAAATTCATATACATATTTAGCTTAAGTCTGGTATTCAGCTAAATCCTGTTTGACTGAAAGCCGACACCAATATAACTTTAAAGCCTAAAGCCTTATTGGTAGGCAGATGATGATATATTTAGCTTGTCACATCGGCTCCGTAGACAAATCTAATGAACCTCATTTGTAAATGAACCATCTCGCCAGTTAGGCTACAGGGCGTGCTGAAGAAATATATATGCAAATACAATAGGATACATACTCTCGAAAACGATTACCTTACTTTTGAAACAGTTAAAAAATATTGTAAAGCAGATGTTGCGTGTCTCTAGTTATAATATAAATAGTACGAGCTACGGCGTAGTTAATAGGCTTCGACTCCTAGCACACTGCTACGATTCGTAGACTCGTAGCAAACTGCTACGCAATGCGATACATCATTTGGGCCGATTGTCGAAATGTTTGGGATTACGTGTACGACATTTCAGTTACGCTTGTCAAGTCAATCCCAAACATATTGGAGTTTTTGATAATCATCCTTACTTCATCGATCTTTATCCCAAAAGTATTATAATTATGACAATGTTGGTTTTAAAGCAGGGTGAACTCTATTGCATATTCTATTATTTGTTTATTTTTATTGAAAGGGTTGCGATTGACCACAATCTCACCGAATGGAAAGCGATGATGTGGTCAACGATGGTGCACGCTTGTCTAGAAGAACCTATGAACTCTAGCCTTATAGACCTCCAGGTTGTAGCTATCAAGAAATACAGACTTCGGCAGGGAATTCTACTCCTTAGCTGTACGCACAATGCAAGTATTTTCAAAACCTTTTTTCAATTCAATACAATTTATTTTTATTTCAGTTACTAACATAATAATTACAATCATAAACATCCATAAATTAAATTTAAATAAAATATCACGAGACACAAACAAAACAAGGGAAACAAATACATAACAATGGAAACATAACATTGGATCAGGTCCGCACTACCCGTATAATATGTAACTTTGTCCAATGCTCCATGAAGTAACAATCCACATCCATTCTCCCTACAATGAGCTTCAGTGAGCTTCAGTGAGCTGTTGGGGCTGCCCCGTATGCAGCGCATCAGTGAGGCTATTCTTTTGCCATGTATCGCCTGAAAGCCATCTACTTGAGCATCTGCAAACATACCTGATGCGCTACAAAAGCGTGGCAACCCCATCAACATCCTGAATGCATTATTGTATTGGACCCGCAGGGCACTGTAAGTCCCCTGCGTATGCCTCACCCATAGGCTGCATGTATAAAATGACTGACAGTACGCCTTGAATAAAGTCATTTTTACCTGAGTAGTACAGCGTGCAAACCTACGGGCCAGCATATTAGCTCTGAATGACAATGCCCAGCGTTCCCTTTTAATATCCACGTTATCTGTGAGGGCCTCGGTGACCCAGTTGCCCAGAT
Organism: Lacanobia oleracea; assembly: GCA_950371165.1. Taxonomy (NCBI): domain Eukaryota; kingdom Metazoa; phylum Arthropoda; class Insecta; order Lepidoptera; family Noctuidae; genus Lacanobia; species Lacanobia oleracea. The sequence goes on from OX493408.1 coordinate 22,454,873, forward strand.
ACTTAGATTTCGCCACTCTTTTGAGAGCATTCAATGTGACCTGAGGTACGGTGTCATAGCTCTTCGTACCGGACTTGAACACCATCATCTTACTCTTGGCCGTGTTATACCTGAGCCCATGGGCCTCCGCATAGCACTCACATAACTTAATTAAGCGCCTGAGGGCACTGATCGATGGGCTCTGCAACACCATATCGTCAGCGTAACTTATATTGTTAATGAAAACTCCATCAATCGAACAACCTACCTGGGTACCGCTGAGCTCACGGACCAGCCGATCTACGTACAAGTTAAAGAGCTTGGGCAACGTCAGACCACCCTGTCTTACGCCACACTCCAACCTATACGCATCCGACAGTGATCCCGCCCATCTGACATTGTTACGCTGATTGCTATACCAATATTTAAGGAACGATGTGAATCCGTCAAGAAGTTCAGTCTCACTAGACAGCTTCTGCCACAGTTTGTCATACACAACCAGGTTAAACGCTCTGGAGAGGTCTAAAAAACAGGCGTAAACTAGTGTATTCCTGCTGGTGTAATACTGGATAGTATGTTTAAGACTCAGTATAGCCGTTTCAGTAGACAGCCCAGTTCGAAATCCAAACTGAGCGTCATGTAATTTAAGATTTTTATCTAAATATTTGTATTTCACACTATCCAGTACCTTAGCAATCACAGTTGCGAGCGAGATAGGCCTGTAATTATTCAGTCTCGAAGCGTCCCCTGTCTTGTTCTTAATAATAGGGACAAATATAGTTCTCATCAACGCATCAGGTGGCATGGCTAGCACCCTTGGCAAGTGGTCGCCCGCATATTGCAAGTGTTTTATGCTCAATGAGTCATGGCCAGGGGATTATGCATATCACTGCCTCGCGCCTGCGCAACATCCCTAAATGTAATCTATACGAACATGTCCTCGCATCGTGCCTTATGTGACTCAGTCTCTTTATTTCCAGTTGCCAAAGGTGAACAGACCTTAAAGTACTTCTGAAGTGATCGTGAGTTTAGAATATTGTTAGGTTCATGAAATAAAACATCAAAATAGTGGTACAATGTAGTTTATTTATTATTTAACAACATGTTAGATAAACCATTTTCACATTTAACTCAACGTACATATGAAAATGGCTACCTCTAAACTTTTATACAATAACTAATAGGGACCTTGTAAATAAATATTAACAATGCCTCGCAACAGTAATGGCGAACGAAGTGTTAGCAAACAAGCGTCCTATGTACTACAGTGATACAGTCGTGAAAGGAAAACTAACCTTATTTATATAAGTATAGAGTTTATTACGGCAGTTTGTATACAGCCTGAAGATAGCCACAGCGTGTACGGCCGATTCGTCTTCTTTTAAGAATATTTATTTGTTGCTTTAGTTTTCATTTAGTTGTCGTTTAATCAATGTTTATTTTTTCATGTTTAACGAGGCGATTACTGGTTTGAGGTAGCCTCAAATTAAGTATCTTTTAGACGTATTTTTTTTATTTATTTCAAGTTTTTTGAATCGGCCATGTACAGCTGCCTTACTGCAAAGAAACCTAACTTATTGTTAACAACAAGGTGTCACAGAAGCTCAATCCGTTATTTTTAATTACCTAAAAACATTTTTCAACAATAACCTTTTTCGTTATTCATCCATAATCCCTAAGTTTAAATTTAATTGTGGATAAACTACTAACCTTTTCTTCTTTAAATATAACAAGACAACATACATATGAACCCCGTTCATATATGAGTACTTAATGATTTCATTGAAATTTTATACATTCTGTAAACTTGCAATTTTAACACTATAATGTCACTAATATTAAAAGCTAACGAACTAGGTGTGTTGGCCAATAACTATAATATATAAATATATAAACAATAAAACTGGAAGGAACGTCCCGGGTCTAGTTTACAACAATATTGGCAGATATTACGAGGCAGAGACAAATTCCTTCCAGTGTAATAACATATGTTTTTAAAACTATTAAGAATCACATCGAAACGACAGCGCAGACAAGGAAAAATATTTTTTTAGCGCAATATTGATAGTCTGTGGCACTTTACAATCAGTTCTTTGTTATTCCTGCGCCGTTGAGTTTAAAAATAAATGTTAACATTAAATTAATACTGGCATTAAGTGTAAAAGCTCTTGAGTGTGTGGTACAGTGTCGTTGTCTCTAATTGTCTATGCTATATTGCAATCACCGACCTCATTTCGTTCTGTTGTCTCTGGTTGTAACGAACAGTTTTTGAAATGTTTCTCGTCGGTAGGGTTATCATTTGAATGGTTAGGTAAGTCAGAGTTGGTGTGTTAGTTTTAACAAGGATGTTTTTGTCTGTTGTTCGTGTAAAATGTTCTCTCTCGTTCTTTTTGTCTCTTTCCTCTTTCTAATAACGATTTTATGACATTTCTAAGTTCAGATGATAAATCTACCGACTCTTCTCCTCGTCGTCGTTTACTTCTGTTGTTCATGATGCATTTGTACTGTTTTAGTCTTATCTCGTCTTACTCACGGTTCACTACATCTTCAAGCGCGTGTTTGCGTGTTTCTAGGACAAATGCACCATCACATGCCACCCCTTACATTAAACCTAGTGCAACTATCAATAGGCTAGTTTATTTAATAAGTTTAACAAGTTATGTCATAAAATGTTATTTTAGTCTACCATTTCATAACTCCTCTAAGGATTTAAGAACAACAGTGAAATATCAAGACGTTCTACCGTTTGGGTCAAAGAGTTACATTTAGAGGGAAAAGTTTCGAAGAAAGGTATAGGAAAGCCTTCGTAGGCCAAAAAGTCATACATTTCATACCTAAACGATCTAAATCATACTATGAACAAATAACTATAAATAGTATATTTACCCTGAGTATGAGAGTCATAAGATTTGAAAATATCCAACTGTTTTATCAATTTATCTTCCTCGTGGCAAAAAATATAAAAAATTGGTCGCAACATCTTGGATTCCTTAAAATTAACACTACGGGTTTTCACGGAAATAATTATTTTTATAATCTTTTCAAAAATTTTGATTTTACAATTATTTTCTTTATGTCTAAACTACACATCTACCTTGTATAAACCTCTTTATAAATTCACTATAATATTATAAAAACGAAACATACATTGTTGTGTGAAGAGTTAATTACAATATGAAAGACAAGTAGGGCGAAGAGATCGATGTGTCATTTGTTAGTTTTACAATCATTATAAAATAAAACATTATCCGTAGAAACTCGTTTGGTTCTACAGAAATCAATACAACAACCATTTGATATCACCCAAATTCCTTTAGAAATGGCGCAGTTAAGCAACGTTATAACTATGAACTATACACTGAACATCGAAAGCTTAAATATACACATTAATAGAAGCGTCTAAACATTATGTTTAACAAACAGCTTGAAACAAGACTAATTAGGAGAGAACGACACCAACACGCCAAGAGCACACTTCTCAACACTGTCATGCAAGAAAACTTACAAGTTAGCGCAAGAAACCATCGAAGTTACATTGTCTCGACGCTGTTACACAGTTCAAATGCTGCCAGACAAGAATACAAACACTTATGACGGTGACATTTCGAAACGTCAATGTCACCGTGACAGTTCACTGACAGCGCAGAGAATGTAAGTTCCGTTAATTTTAAATTAGTGACAGTAAGTCCGCACTCCCGAATACAGATCGCTCTATACCAAAATAACATTTTATCTAAACTATCAGCTACATGAGAGTCAACAACGTAGAACGCAGACTAAACTACGAAAGATTGAAGATATAGACAAAGGTTATAGATTAGTTTTCTAACACACAAGAGGATGTAAGGAAAGATAGATTCGATCGAAATTTGGTCATCCGACAGGTCCAATAGACTTAACAACTATTATTGTATTGAATGTCTACATACAACCATTTAGCTAGATTTGCCATGCACATACGATAGAACTATGTTTATATTATTATTCCTAGTCTAACCACACATACATTGTGAAAATTTAAATTTATATTGAATGACTTACATTAGTGATGTGGCCGGACGGGGCCTGAGGAGAGATGCCCATCTTACGATACAGCGGTGCGTGCTCCAAATAAGATAACTAGGAAACAAGCTATGAAAATATGTCGAGTGCAGTACAGTGCGAAAAATAGTCGATTCTTATACTTCAGAAAAATAGTAGCATTCTCAATAAACAATCTGAAATTATTACTTTTTTATTTACATGTTTGTATATTGAATAGTATATGTGTGAAGAGAAGGTAGGTGTAATTGACAGGATGTCATAACTTAACGTAAGACAAGCAAGCATTACATTAAATGTGTAAGTGAAGTATCTAAAATAATCTTAGTATTTAACACGCGATGCGATTTGTGAGAATCGATACATCGACTAAGTGTCAGACAAGTCGACTAATTAGTGCTGTGCCATCGATTTAACTATGTCAGTGTCCTTAATCCTGTTGTACTTATAAACTGTAAAATATTATGAACTTTAAATTAACAAATTAACCTATGGATACCTATGTTTGTGTAAGTCATATAATTATCATACACGGACACAGTGCATAGGTGAACATTAACGTCTGGCACATAACCTCGAACATTTATATGTACCACTTGAACTATCACAATGAGATCTATACATAAGACAAGTCTACTTCAAGAACTTACTAAACTATACCAAAAAGCATCGCGTGTGAAGAAGATACAACTAAAATATATAAAATACATGATGTGCTGATTGAAGAGATTGTAATCCGAATAGGTATCTACTAGAAGGTAGAATGATAGTCTCGTGTCGAACATTGAAAGATTGAAGAAGCTAAGAGCGCGAGCGGTCATCGCATTGCGCGCTTTAGTTTATTATATTCATATATCACAGCTTTTGACGATAACAAATCTTTTGCATTTGCAGCTTTATAACTATGTGGACAACATTGTTCGAACCATTAGCGCGAAATGCCTTCACCACGCTCTTCTCTTCATCTGCCCCCTCAACCTCCTGCCTGCATGCGTCAACGTCCTCACTTAGTGCATCGGTATCCTACGATATTTACGCTCCAGTATGTTTCTATCAATGCCTAGTTAATAATCTATCGATAACAAATCTTTTCCATCACTAGTACACTCCAAGATGGCGTAATCGCTCGAATAATTTGCTCACACCACAATGTGTTATTTAACTTTAATACCTAAGCGTAAAACATCGATAAAACATTAGATACGAACAACGCTCGTCGGCGACGGTAACACAACGCGAATCACTTGTTTATCTACAACATTTTACACATTAAACACTAAATGAACATTGACTCTTATATTAAACATGCAAGAAAGTATTGGACAACGACAGCCGACGCTATAACAATTACCTATTATATTCGATGTGGATATTAAGGCTAGGTCGATTACGGGTATGTACACCTAAACAAAATTACACTGACACACAGATAACACCGCATAAGCACGCATGCAAAAGATTTAGAGGCAAAAGTCGAAGAGCTCAAGCGGACGAGAGAGCGCGAGGTAGGCAGCAACGCTCCCGGACAAGCGCGGAATTTGGATGAAACAAATACCCTGAGGACGAATACATTGTTATTTCAATGTAAGTGCGAAATAGAGAAGAGAAGGCCATGAGTAGTCGAATATCGATTGTCGAGTCTACACGCGTGCTAGAATCCTTATAATAATTTTGCTTCCATTTTTAAATAGTTTACACCGTTTCGTTCTAGTTGTATTTATATTATTTCAACTTTACACTTAAATAACAATATATCACAAGCTTCAACATATAAAACGGATTGTTTCACGACTGCGTTCGCCGCTCGGTATTCATGACTTTTTGACCGTACGCTCTGAGACGCGCTTCACAGTTGTATCGAGGGCTGCCTTCCAAAATTTTTTATGAATGTATAAAAATATTATTGCTTATTATCAAGCACCAACGCGCCACTAGCCAACTACGTTCCGAAAAAATTTAGAATTCGAATCTCTCCTACAAAATTTTGAGCGCGAGTGATTGATGCGTCCGAACGAAATTATTGTTTTTGATTGATTTTTTTATTCGCTATTCGGGGGTCGTGTGGATTGGGGTGTATACAGGGTCAGGGTGGTGAAACGTCGTCGTAACAATGACCTTAGCTCAGCTACATCATGTATTCAGATAGTGTACGATGTCGAGAGGCGCTCACTGCATCACGCACTTGCTCTCGATCTGCGACTTTAGTTCATTCACTTGCGTTTCGATGGTGTTTTTCAGTTCTAAAATGAGAAAAATACAGTTTGAGTAACAATTTATTATGATAACTACAATACTCTATGGAAAACTGCATTGTTGCTATATAATGTCCTTCAAAATGTCCTTCAAAATGTCCTTCAAAATACATTTTTCTTCCTAATATTTGGTTTTTCAGCACCTCCGTAAAAGAGAGATTAATTATTAAGCTCATTATTATGCAATTAAACGGCATGCAATTTTATACATTGTTGCCCAATGCTGGTCTTGTTGATATATGAATGTCATTGTGGTACTGCATAGAAAAGAATATTTTCGGACAGAGTTTTTCTGAAAAGTCGTGGTGGTACTTACTGGTGAACTCGTCCTGGTCTTCCAGCTCCGCCTCAGCTGCCAGCTCCTCGGGAGTCTTCTTCTTCCTCATGAGCGGGTTGTCGGGCTCCATGGGCTGCTGCTCCACCACCTCCTCCTTCTTCGGGATTTTGTACTGGAAGCAGAACGAACAGGCAATTTTAGCTACTGGTCCTGTGCCCTTGCGGTATTGGTACGACGAACTGTTTCAGTTTTGTAAACCAAGAAAACCCCAAATCAATCTGCCTAGCCCTTTTACAACGAAGTTGGAATCTTCCGGCCTAACCAAATGCAATCTAAGTACCAGTATTTTACGTGGAGACCTCCATAATCTAGTTTTTATTTCTATTGATAGGCACGCGTTTGACCACTATCTCACCTGATGGTAAGCTATGATGTGGTCGAAGATGGAGCACACTTGCCTACAAATAACCTATTCACTCTTGATTTAAAGACTCGCAGGCTGTAGCTATCAGGAAACACACACTACACACAGTTACTGGGTAACACAATATTCCTTGGCTAGACTAATGCCAGATTTCATGCCTTTTGACTAATATATTAAATTTTTACCTACTTGAACAGGGAAGCGAGGTGGGACCATGATATGATTTCCAAGAAAGGATCCCAGAATAAAGTACACTAAGTGGTCTATTAAAGTATTCTAACTGGTTCTATCTGAAGTTGTAACCAGGTCGAGTTGGCTTAGTAAATTTGTGCAAGTTCGATTCGAACCAGTCAAGTGATCTTATCGAACATAATGGCGAAGTAAGATTTGAATAGTGTAAGAAGTTGCAGAATTATCCCCCATGCTTTAGTGTGGTAAATTTATCTAAATCTTAAGTTAATTATTTTGGAAAAAGGTAATCTCTGGAAGTACTACTCTGATTTTACAATTCCCATAGTTTTTTAAAAAGCTATATCGTTCGTTTTTTAATCCCAGAGACTAATTTGACAGATGCAAATGTCAAACTCCAAGTTGAAAAAAGAAAGAACAATTACTGAAAAGTCAAATTAGTCTTTGGGATTAAAAAAAACGAACTATAGCTGAGTTTTAAAGACTACTTTTTATCCCGGAAAATGTACCGATCATTTGAGATAGGCCATAGGAGCGAAGCTGGGTGTAAAACCTAGTGAGTACGTAAAGCTACCTCAGTTTAATATAGCGACGAATACGGTAATGTTGATGTATGAATTAATTCATTAACCTATGAAACGTGCAAATAGTTTAATTTTTTCGACTGACCAAACCTGACAATTTGAAAGTGCCTGTAAATGGTTTATTTTAAGTAAATGATTAAAGTTCGAGTTTAATGCTCTTGAGTCATCATCATCAAATTAGCCGAATGTCAGTCGTCTACTGCTGGACATCTAGGCATCCCCCAAGTGTCGCCATAACAACCGGTCCTGCGCGACTCGCATCCATCGGCTACCCGCGATTAATACCACATCATCGGTCCACCTTGTGGGAGGCCTTTCAATGTTCTTGAGTATTGAAAGTATTTTAAAACCGACACAACATCGCATTCAAATAATTTGTATGCAACAGTCAAACGTAAAGGCAGGCAAAGCATTTCAGTGTTTTCCCAGAAGCCAATTCCACCGCTTAAATTCTCGTCGATCGTCCGACCAGCTCAGACGCGTATTATTGCATCCCATCATACTAGCAGTTAATACATTATTCTGTCGTAACAAGCTATGACGGTTTCTTAGCGGAACCGCCGGGTTGCCAGCGGTAATTTCCCAACGGTACAGCGCATTCGATTCCTGAACGCTCAGTGTTGCCACACTCAAATAGATTGGCTTCTTTTCTGTAAACTCGCGATTTATTCCCGGAGCGGGGACTACATAATGCAACCTTTATTTTATTGAGACTTATTGGAACTGTTTTCTTTCGCATTTTTTTCTGTTTGTCGTCAAAGAGATTGTTTCTTTATTTATCGTTTGTGTTTTGTTTTGGTGACGGTGTAGTTTGTCAACGGTATTGGATCGCAAAGTGTTAGTGTTTGTAATGAATACTGGGATATTTTCTAAGAAGTATGTTAACTTAGTCGAGTAGGTACTTGAATAAATCTTTGATAGTTTAGGATAGAGATACTGAGAAACTACTTCAAAGTGTATAACTTAGTATCTACAAAATTTGTAATGGGTTTCTTGCTGAGGCCCTCCCGAAACCACAAACATGGACATCTTCAAACTATAATTTCCTAGGTACCTAATTATTGTAGTTGACATTTACTGTAGTCGACGTTTGTTAGTTTTTAATTTGCCACTTACTTTTTGACTTATTAATTAATTTGAATGTAATAAATTCATGTTTAAGAATTAAGTTCTTCTTTATACTGAATATGGGTTTTTATTTACCTGAAATATTTTTGTTTTATTTATTTTAAAATTTATGAGAGTCTTCTGCAAAAGTAATATCTACGTAATATAATATCAAAAGTAATATATAACTGCTTGTGGTATCTTTGGTTTAAAAAGATAAAGTGGAAGTCCATAGGCAGTGGTAACCATTTACTATGAGGTGGCCGGCTAACTGTGGTTGTCACTCTTTGGCAAAATAAAGTGAAAACTTTTCAAAACATTTAAATAGTAGCTAGCAGTAACATACACTCAGCAACTAATATATTGAAACGAAAACGTAAGATTCATCCAATAATGACGATTCTTGAGGCTTAGGATTTCGAACAAGCAAACTGCCAAAGTAGGATTGCAACTACAAGATTCCATCCATGTTTGAGGTACCTACGTTAATTCTTGCCAAAGTAAATCCACTTAATTGTAATCTCACCACTAAACCCCTAAGCCTGTTCCGATCGATGACGTAGAGGCTTACTTATTAAATATTGTAGAAAATTACACCGCCAAGGCTCAGAGCAATCCTCTTGCCTTTAATCTCCAATTGATTACATGCAGCCGAGGTTGCCTCGGGAAGAATTTATTTTAATTTTAAAAGCATTTTTTTTCTGCTGGCAACCCTCAGGAGATCTCATTAGGGATGTCTCAGTGGCGGTTGGAGATTGAGCAAGGCTTTGCGGGTATTGGTATTAAATTAGATTTTTTATTGTGATTTTTTAAAAGCTTCTTTGTATTTTGTCATGATGTTTAAATTGCAAGGATGCTGAAATATGTCATAGATCTATAGAGGTACACAATCCGAGGTACTAGTACAATGGAATCCGTTTAGTACTCCGACTGCATTTATCAACCGCTTTTTATGAAGTAATTGCAGTGCAAAGCTTCGCTTATTATGAATTATTTTCAAGAAATAATTTCGGTTATCTTGAGCGATGTGAATCCTGAACCTTCACTAGTTTTCGTTTTTGAACGGATTCATAAATAGATACATACAAAATACCTACCACAAATAGGAAGTAACTTAGTTTCCAAGACTATACACACAGATTGGATGACGTCCGCTTAGTATGACGTGTTTGGCATTTACCTTCGATGTCTATGGAAGTCATCTGAATAGTCGATGGTTTTAATCTACCCACAAGCATATTAAGTTTGTGCGCAGAATGAGAAATTATTTTAATTAAAAGCATTATTTTGTTGGCAACCCTGAGGAGATCTCATTAGGCTCGTCTCAGATATTGAACAAGAATTTGCCGGTATTGTGAACAAATTGGATTTTAAATTCTACATTTAAAAGCTTTCTTATGCTTTGTCATAGTTTTCTGATAGTTATGGATCTGAAAAAAAATACTGTGAGGCTGATAAACGTGTGATGATAATGAACATATCAACACTGATAAGACATTTATGCACAGTTTTTGGGACGAGACGTACTTGCAAAAGACACGTCAAGGTATTTCAAATAATTAGTCTTAAGAGAAATATCTTTTTCGAAAAATATTTTATAAAGACAGTCGGAGTTTTTTTTTTAGGATGGGAAATCATCAATTGACTCCTCTCGCTCTGGGTACAGCAGGAGGGAGTGTCAGACTCTTACTGAGTAAAACCCATCCGTGTTCCTCCTAGTGCCCTTTGCGTTCCAGGGCAGGCACTGGCCCTAGCGGGCCCCGTCATTTATCGGGAGTAATTTTAAGTGTTTTCTATTAAAAGTGTAAAATTACTCTTTTTATTTTTACACTATTTTTAGAAATAGTGCTGTACTTGCCTTTTAGGACTAGGTATCAGTTTCACTGACATTTGTGTCCAAGAAAAAGAAATTGCTAGTTTGTATGAAATACCTTGAGTAAATTAAATGCTCTTAATATTTCTTTACAATTAAAATTTTACGACCCCTAATGATAGTGCATATGAATATCAAACTGGTTAAATGACATACTTAAATACAGAAAGTGCTCAGTGTTCTAACGAAAACATAACTTTGAAGTTTATTACAATATTACCACAACGAGCTATCTACTTTACCTCTGGCAACACCAACATCGTTGGGAGCACGAAATATAACATTTTCCTTAATCATGTAGATGGCACAATTTAAAATAATCACCAGCTTAGCGATGCCCGGGGATTTCCCGGGATTTGATTAATTAAAATGAAGCTGAAATATAGTCGGCTTTATTTGCGGTAATATTTTAAAAAATAATGTAAAATTTTCGATGGTAAATATATTTTTAAATTATGATCGCTGTACCAAAAATGCTTGGACATCATACTGATAAAAATCTACTGAATTGTAAATAAACTTAAATAGGATTTTTAGCATTGATGTTTTCCATGGACATTGTGTTACAAAGAATACCACCAGGACAAAATTAAACAAAAATAAAATGAAGTAAAAAAACGAAACTCCTGTGGGAACAAAACAGCACAGACATTCAAATGTTACAACACAAAGGAACAAACAAATCTTCTGCCTCCTTCTTCATTCTTCTGTCTTCTTCTCTGCTCTCCAGTCCACTTCTGGCGCAGTGTTAGCCTCAAAGAAGTCAACCTGACTCGATTAGGGAGTCGCGCGTTAATACGGACTCCCTACTAGAGTCAATTTAACATCCAAGAGCTGTGTCTTCTTTCTTCTGGGGACTTCTGTCTTCTGCTGTTTACTTCTTGATGCAAGATCTATTATACAGTGCATTGTAGGGGTACAGAAAGTGACAGGTACATGAAGGCACAGCGAAGCATTAAGTCCGATGTCATCTAGAAACTTAAGGAAATACTAATTATAGTTAGTATTTCCATATGTTTTACGTTATAAAATAACAATATCAATTAAAATAATTGCGAAATTATCGAATGCCAAACTGAGCTCATGAAAAAATGAATAATTATGACATTTAGGTTTGTTTGATTGAGGAAAAGTTACTTTGTTTTCATAGAACATAAGAAAAATATATAAATAGGAAACTGATTTTTAATAGAAACGTTTCATATTTGGAAATTGTAATACGTTTCTATAAATACTTGAAAAGTTTTCATAATACAATCGTCCTGCATAGTAACATATTTAAAGTAATAACAACCCCAGCAACAGATTTCCGTAATTAATTTTCGGAAAAGCTCGAAGAAGTTTCGTACATATATCCAACAATTTGAAACACCCTTCATTGAATTATATTTATCATGAAAATAAATTAGTCATAAAACGTACCAATGATAGTAAGTAGTCACTGATAAAATTGTTCCATTTTATCAGCAGGATCATTGAAAGTCCGACACAGTTTTCTCTAATCTAAACCAGCGCCCCATAGATTCCCACAGAGACGGATTTTTAACCACAAAAACTGTCACGATAGTTTTGTTACACCAAAAAGTCAGAAAACTTTGGCAAGGAAGCGTCAACAGACCAGAGTGTATGTACTCAAAAATCTTCCGCCCCATCCCATTAATAAATTATTACAAACTCGACACTAAATAACGTTGGGGTATAGTGATAAAAGTTTCGAATATCGGCGTCCCATCGCCGCTATCATTAGCCGTTGTGACGCTTCCAATTTGCCCCAGATTGCAGCGTCCGCGTTGGGGCGCTTGGGGCGCACTAAACGTGTTACGAAACTCATCTGGACAGAAATTGAGCGGCCACCGGTGGATGTTCTTGGGGATGGAGGGTACATCCCCAAGCTAAGGCTTTTTATTCAATAGTTTTAGCGTAGGATGGGTTAGGCTGGGGGTGGTGCTGTCGATTTGAAGGGTTGCAATTTTGATGATAGTGGCTTTGTCATTGCATATAAAATAAGTATCTAAAGTTTTTGAAAGTTTTCGTTTTTCTAACGGAGAATATCGTGGGTATTACTTATATGTATTGCAGTTTCGGACCTATAACGCACTTACGACACGACATAAAGTTTGCCCCTTTTAATCAAAATATACTACTAATAAATGACCAGTTAATATTCCGGACATTTTTAGAGCGTCTATATTTCAAAATGTATATAACCGATAAAAATTGCTTTATATTTAATCGACCGTCTATACTTCTTTATTGTTTCAGAGCTATCCATGTGTGGAACATAAACCACAAACACATATACGTATAAAGAGTGTGTACATATGTGTGTGTGTGTGCACGGTGTACAGGTTGAGGGTGTGTACGTATAATGCGGAAAATTGTTTAAACACTTTCACACTTCGTCGCTCATATTGTAATTTACTGGTTTTCCGTGGTATTGTCGTTGTTATATTTGACATAGTAAATAAGTTTGTGTGTTTTCCTAATACTGCAAATGTTAGGTTTTGGACATTTATATATCTTTTATTCATAGAAATGTAGCTTTTTGTAGTTTTCCGGGGAGTTTCTTAAGCCACTACTTTTCCCAGCGGAAATATTAGAAAGTAGTGAATAGTAGACATTTTGCGGAACAGTCTTTTGAAATTGTTGTTCTTTGAAAAATGCTGATTCTCAGTGTAATTTGAATAAAATATGATATTTGATTTTGAGTGTCGCCTTTTTGTTCACGAAAATTGATAACTTTTCACATTCCTGGTGGAGACTTTTTCTCTATTTTCTTATTTAACGACTATAACATTCATATTTACATTAGTAACGATTAATGTATGCACATGGAAAATAAATCCTATGTGTGGAATATTAATTTCCACAACGTTGTCTAAGTGCATCGACATACATCCGCATGAAACACCACCCTTTGTGTTGCATGACGCATAATTGCTACAAGACCCTCCGATACACGACATATTTATACACACAACACGTACATACACAATTACGTCATCATTGTTTGTGTTGAAGCGCAATATGCATGTGAGTGTGTGCAAATACGCAGACATGGTTTCTTTGTGGCGTATGTCGTGCGAAATCGCTATAAGATCTTTAACTCACACTTTTACGTATGTATATGTGTGTGTGTATGGTGGAAAATTGCTATAGGAAACTTTATGGGGCGCAAGGCTTCGGAAAATGACGTGTAAAACGCTCGCAAGTACAGTTTGCATAAACAGGGATTTCTACGCCTTTTTATGGGAAACTGAGTCTCGGAGACGTATCCTGTGTACTTATTTTGAAGTTAGAGGCGTTTATTAAAGTAGTTTGGTGCGTCTGTTCGATGTGTATTAGGTTGTTTGATGCGTCGGTTAGACGTATATTGGGATGATAACGTTTGTCAGATAGGAGTTCATGGAGATAGTGGTAATGCAGTGTATTGATCGGGTGTTGATATTTTAGTATATTACTCGTAAGTAGGCTATTTTGATTGTTATTTGCTTGTAGCAGTGATAGTGTGTTTCCTATCTATAAATAGATTTTATCAATAGATTACCAGTGTTTTTCGTTTCGACTTCTTGCTTGCTCTGTCTGTATGGAGCCGAGTGACTGTTCGTATATCAAACGATGTTTCCAATGAGAGTAAATTAATATAATTTCATTATCAAAAGGTTTTTGCATCTAAATATCTGATAAAAATGAATTTATGCTACGCAGATTGTTTTTCAAGCCCAGTGTTCGTATTTTAATGGAGAGGCTAGCTACCAAACAGCCTTCTATTAAAATATAAACACTATTTCTCTATAGAAACCTACATAATATACGAACAACATAAAAACCCACTTAAAACGTACCAAGAGAACAAAACCATCGTCTAATCATATTTGCTGTCGCTACGGACGTCGTGCGGCGAGCCTAATGTATTGGAAGTATTGGCGTCGCGGGCGATACTTTGTTTTGAACGTACGAGTAGGTCTTTGGATTTCATCGTCTCCTGGTACTTGGATATAGTTATGGAAGAACAGTTAGTTATACTTGTTGCTGCCCGTAGCTTTTTTTTGTGCTGGCACAGGAAAAGTGCCATAAGTGTTTATTAGTCCACTGTCCAGTACCTATTGCTTCATAGTTTCCTGGTAGGTACTTTGATGTGGTTATGAAACAAGAGTTATTCTAGTTGCTGTCCTTTTTCATTTTTCATTTTTCATGTTGAAAGAAGAAAAGAACTCTTTTTGTTGTTAATCTTGTAACTAAATGTGTTGACGGATTTGTTTTTTACGCTGTCAAATATAGCTTTAACATCGTGCCTATATTATCTAAAGAGAATGCGTCCACTGCTTCACTTAGCGATACTTTGTTTTGAACGTCCTCTCTTCGAGTTTAATAAGTCACCTGGTACTTTGTCCTGCTTATGGAATGATAGTTGCTATAGAGTAAGTTTCGTATCCTAGGGAATTCGTTTTATGTTAAAGGGTAAAAAACATAAAATTCCTTTTTAGGCAGTCGTGTAACAATAGTATATACATAGTATTCTGATTTATCGGTGTACCATCGTATATATCTGACATTCTGCCTTATTCTACGAACAGTTTTATGTGAAACACTGTATAACAGGGTCTTCTTAACAGAGGTATCTCATATTACGTCATCATCATCTGTCTTCATAGGCTTTTCCATCAGTGTTGGGATCTGCCTCCAATCTAATCGGATGCAGCTGAATACCAATACTAGCTTTTGGCCGCGACTTCATACGCTCATATCCCGTTTTTTGCAGTTCCCGTGAGAATTTCGGGAAATCCTCTCTTAGTGCTCCTCTACACCCACCAAGGAACCTATATGCCTAATTTCAGCTTTCTATGACCAGTCGTTTCGGCTGTGCGTTGTCTGTCAGTCACTCAGTCAGTCAGTAACGGAAGAATTTTGTATATTAGGATGTAATAAGGAGCAACTGTCTATCTAACCATATTACTAAACTGGAGTACTGCTCTCATCTTTGGGATGGATCTGCCAGATACCAACTTGATGCCCTTGAGTCAATTGAGAAACGAGCCAAGAGGATCATCGGCAATGAGAGGATTGTCGCGACGAAGCTCCAAAGTCTTGAGCATCGACGACGAGTTGCTAGCCTGTCGGTTTTTTACCGGTTGTATTTTGGGGAATGTGCGACGGAATTGCATAATTTAATTCCGCCAAGCCCGTTCCATCATCGGACCACAAGACGAACGGCGATGCGCCACCGGTACACGGTGGATATCCCACCCATACGCACAAAACGTTTTGGTAACACTTTCATAATGCGTACAGCTAAGGAGTGGAATTACCTGCCGGAGTCTGTGTTTCCTGATAGCTACAACCTGGGAGCCTTTAAGTCAAGAGTGAATAGGTTATTTCTAGGCAGGCGTGCTCCATCTTCGACCACATCATCACTTACCATCAGGTGAGATAGTGGTCAAACGCGTGCCTATCTATAGTAAAAAAAAATACCAACAGCAAAGCACAGACCTGAAAACACAATAACGCTTATAGACCTGAAAAACTCCTGAGAAAACACAATAACGCTTTGCCTGACCTGATAATCAAACCTAGGACCTCATGATCAGTACCATTTGAACCACTAAACACAAGGTGGTTAATGTTTTACTTCAGCTTATAACGTAATCGGTGTTGATTAGATTCATCTATAATAATCTACTCGATAAAGTCTTAACGTACAGATTTAAAAGATCCCAAGTCCCAGAGAACCGTATCAAATAAAATTCAAATCTACCAGGCGCCATGTAAATAGGCAATTTGAAACTAATTGATCGGAAAGCGGATAATCGCCAGCTGGGACAGAATAAGGTCTATAATCGCTCGCCCGGAGAATTACTACTGAAGGCCCGGCCTTAGGGCCTTGCGACCTAGTAAATTTTATGATTCCATAACTAGAATGGTCGTTATAGAGTGGGGGTGACCCTTTGCTGGATATGGGCTTCTGTTACTTTTGCATAATCCGCTAAGTTGAATGGTTTAAGTTATAGAAGTCGAATGGAACCAAGGACTGCTGAGTTCAGGGCTGTAGGTTCGATTTCGGGTTCTAGGTAAAAAATACGATGCTATTTTCGTCAAAATAAAAATAAGTATTAGCTTTTAAAGTCTCGAATATTTTTTTTCGAGATTTAGTCTCAGTATCCTAAGTAATACGTATTATAAATAAATGCGAAATAGCGGAACTGATTTTGATGAATTTCGGTATAGAGATAGACGGGACACGGGGACAGTTTTAGGCTACTTTTACGCAAGTCATTAATTAATGATTCATGGAGTGAGGCAACCTTCAAAGTCAAGACAAGAAAGACAAGGACATAAATAAGGCAGTATCATTGTTAACCAGTAACTTCAACTATGAATATTTAACTAACATTTTCATTAACAATTCGAACACTGATGCTGTCAATAATTCACTAAAACTACCCAATCATTCCGAATAATACATAATTTACGATACGTCTATCATAATATAAATGATTAGGCTGTCTAGTGCCAGGCCATTGCCAATAGCCATTTAATAAATAATTTACGTAAAGGCTGGCAACACTCACGCACTGTGTTGCCAGTCACGCGATTACAATTAACGCTTTATGTCGATTTGTTTGTAGCAGACTTACTTGTAGTACATTGAGGTAAATGAACTATTAAATAACGTTTGATTGAAGTTAAAGGATTGCGATGCCACCTGGTATGTTATCTTCTAACTATCCTTGGTTGCCTGGTACCTGGTAGAGTATTCCTAGGGGATGAAGTCCGCCTTACCTTTGCCATAAAGTTTTAATAAATAAAATAAAACAATTACCTTAACTAATCACAAAAATATGTCAATTCGGTAAGTACAGTCAACAAAGCTATTTGGTATAAAGGCAAAAATATTTATTTTCCCACTGGACTGCCAATATTTATTTCTAATGCATGCATTATAACTTTTTAAGCTTATGACATACTTACGAGTGTAGTGTATAATAATTGTCTACTCAGTAAACTCACAACATTGTTTAAAAGTAGTTACAAGTAGTTGCATACCCACCCAATAGCTCTGTTGACTGTACCTACTATTTTTCCATGTGCCAAATAAGTCACACCTCAGCACCTTTACTTAATGATGGAAATCTAAGAGTTTCAAGTTAAATTCTATTTTAACACATTTATCTAATTTTTTTGTAGCATATTCTAATGCGCCACGAAACAAATGAAATGCAAGATATTGTTCTGCGATTCACGCATATTATGTCGATTTAAAAATGGTTGTACAATCAGTTTGAAGGTAGCAGGGTCTCCTCATCGGTAAAGAGTATAGTTACACATTGTTATGAAAAGTCAAAAGAGGACCTTAGAGAGTTACCTATTCGATTGGGTTAGCTTTCATTTTAGATCCAGATAGTTCTGACCACCACCCGTAACGGCTATTAAAGATCTAAAAATGGCAGCAGAGACATAGCTCAGCATGTTTTTCAGGGCACAGGGGCTCGATACGTGGTCACTCATTCGCGATCGAGATTGACTGTGTACGGTCTTACGACTTAACGACCGATCGGTCAGTAGGCGACCGGTCGAGACTTCCCGCCGAAGACAAAAATATATCGCAAAATCATAAAATAAAAAGTTCCACCAATGAAGCACGGGTCTATTAATCAGATCGCGGGTACCAGGCGCTCATAATCCGCGCAGAGCTACACTTAATTAAGGAGCCGTCATCAAAGTCGGTCCGTCACGTTCGCGCGAACATTTGCGGAAAGTTGCGACAACTCGAGTAAAAGTTCCGTCACTGCAAGTTTTAATTGTAGGGTCAGGCTTCTGGGCCGAAGGGGCGCTGTGTAATGTTCGTAGTTAAAGGGAATTCGGTGGAATAAGTGCTTTTATTAAACGTCGATGGGGAATAAGTATTGAGGGATTTTTTTTAAGGGTGAGATTTAATTAGGAAGAGTGCGCTTTTTGTGTAAATTGCTTCGTTATTTGGAGAAATGATGCCTCTAATAACGTTGGTATAACAGGGACGTGTTTTGCATAAAAGTGATAGCTGAACAAGTTAAGTCTGGTCTGTACATTGTTATATTTACCAATCATTACTGAATTTCGTCATAGGTCACTGAAAATGTTCTAAATATACTGCTACCCAACTATTTAAAAAAAATCCTTAATTGGTTATCAAGAACTATTTTAGTAATATTTAAATTAATACATATTTTTGTGTCTTCCAACTGATTAAACAATGCACCTCTCATGTTGCCTCTTCACCATTTATAGTTGCCTGCTAGAAAATACCTTTTTTTTAAAGGATGGGCAATCATCAAATGACTCGTCCCGTTCTGGGTGAAGCAGAAGGGAGTGTCAGACTCTTACTGACTAAAACCCATCCGAGTTCCTCCTAGTGCGTTCCAGGGCTACGGTGCCTCTTTCGAACGAAGTCTGCAGCCCCAACAGGCACTGGCCCTAGCGGTCCCCGTCTTCTATGCTGACAGCTCTTTGAGGCGCGTGTGGAACACAGCGCGCCGTCGAGCCGGGCCTGGTAATGATCAGACGGCGAGCCACCCAATGCTCGCCATCCGCAGGCCTGCGCCTGCGGTGGTAGAAGATACCTAGGGCATTAAACCCGCTTTTGTACATTTCTGCATGAAGTCTAAATAATTAGTATCTTACTGCCAACACTTAGGAAGGTATCAAACCATGAAGGACAACAATAACCAATAAACCAAGAGGAACAAATGTACCAAGAAACCATGAGTGAGTCAGAAGAGACGTATTCAATCCTGGAGCCTACAGACACAACATCAAAGGTTTCATTGCACTCCGAGGCAGTACCTTTTACCAAGTAAGAGGGGAGGAAACGGAACTCTTATTAATAAGATCAAGAATAAAGTTGACTGAGTAACTCGACAGATGGCGACACTGCTAATTGTGTCAATTGATGAATGCCAATGGTATTAGGAAATATAATTTTACAGTGATACTTTGGTGTGTCGGTATTGAAACAGATTTAGATCTTTTTTTATTTTAAGGTTTTCTTGGTATTTCCAAACGGATATTCTGTAATAAAAGCTACGATTGGTTTTTGTCTCCTGACCTATCTAAAAAAACAGTGCATTTTTGGGATGCAAAGAAGAACTAATAATGTAGCTTTATACCAGTGAAAAACTTTTCAGAATTGGATGTATATTTTTGATATTTTCTTCACCTAATATAAACAGACAATTGCTCTCTATGATATTAGTTTAGATAACTTTGCATGTCACTTAGACATTCATAAGATTTTGAAACCTACGACCTTTCCGAATTAATGGGTTAATATCATTAAAATACACAAGAAAACGGGCATTTTTGTACCAAATAATCTGCCACGACAGTTTTTCCTCTAAGACACGGTATTCAACCGGCATCAACATTATTTGTTTAGACATTTGCGAGGTCGTTCAGAAGTGAAATGTATCGCATTACAACCCTTTGTCTGAGGATTGGGTTTCTGAACGTAACCTTTATTTAAACTAACGTTTTCCTCAATTTGTAGCGCGTTTTATGATAACTTTGGCTTACAATGTGATTTAACCATGAAGATTTGAAGAAATATATTTTTACTATAAAATGGTAGATGCCATTTGAATGCATCTGTTTTCCCCTAAAACTAATAAAACATCCACAAGCGTTATTCAAGATCAGCAATAACTTGACAGTAGAACTAGGTTTCAAGAAATTGAAAAGTGCAATATACCATGGTACCTCTAAACGCCAAATGTTTTGAACCTTAATTTTGTTAGTATACTTAAGTCCTTGATCTACCAACTCTAAACCATTTTTATCAAAGCCCAGGATATAATAGTCTTTGGTAACTATGTATTTGCCCAAAACGCAGATGAAATACCAACGAAGTCTTTTCCATCATCTGCCTAGCTTTATCTCAACTATATTGGAGCGGCTTCCAGTTAAATCGGGTCAGCTGAATACCAGTATTAGAAGCGAAGTCTATCCAAGGCCAACATTTTCTTCACAAACATCAGTCCCATCATAACAGTAAGCGATTCCCAACCCCGCTACCGCTCCTACCTGCGACCCTACAGCACCCAACTCGAAATTACCGAGGCTCCTTTGACGTAGCCATTTAGTGTACAAATTTTATTAGTGCGGGGAAGCGTCGGCACACTCCGCCACACTTCGGCGGGCCGACGTAATGGTCCACTAATAGTGCGCCCGTCACCCGGCGCCTAATGTAAGTGTTACAGTTTTAAAGTGCCGCCAATTATGACTCGCTGTACTATAGATTTTTAAAGTGATCGTGTTTTGTTTTGATAGTGAGCGGAAGGCCAGCTTAGTACGTCATCTCAGCGATGATAAATTTGTGTGAATTTCGAAGCTTGTCAAAATACAGGGTAACTAGCTTCTGCCGGCGGCGTCACCCGTTTGATCCCTAGGCAACATACTCCCGGGATAAAAAGTAGCCTATGTGTTATTCCAGACTATAAGCTACCTCTGTGCTAAATGTCACGAAGATTCTTTTGAATGCTCTTTAGAATTGCCCTGCAGATGTGGAAATAATACGGTAGTACACCTTTGCTTAACACTTTGGGAAACGTAGCGTAGCGTGGTGTAACAATGTATTGAGATGTCAGTGCGCTTAAATTTTATGTCATCTCATTGTAGTTTGAAACAAGAGAACCTTAACCAATTTTTTACTGCAGCCTTTTGCATAAGCAGTTATGGCTAAAATTATTAGATTAATGGCTATGCGATGATTTGTAATCAGTAAAACTGAGAAGAAATACAACTAAAAATCACATCACATACATCTTTAAAGGTTCTATAAAGATATTTCGAAATAGGCGTACAATCAACCTCGTGTGTCGAGGTATAGATTCTGATGATTGTCCTATCTGATTTCTATTCAATGAGATACTACCAAAGGCAAATAGAGAGAGTCAGAAGACAACAAGGTTATTGAAAAAATGTCAATTCAATTCAAATATTTTTTTTGTAAAATCGACGTTAGCAACCCAATCATTCGCCTAGCCAATCTAGTCCTAATTCGCGTCACTTTTCTCGCGGGAACTTCTGGGCTTTTTACGCGGGAAAATTGCTGGTAATTTGGCGCGAAAGCAGCACACAATGGCGTCGCACAAATTACGGGGTAAAGTGGCACTTCGTCTTTAAACCGGTTACCAAAGTTAGGGAAACGGGGGGTAAGAGGGAGAACTAGGGCGTTTAGTGGTACTTATTTTTATGGAAAAATGTGGTGAATATTGTAGTGCATGTAATGGGGTTAAGTGGGGGACGTATGTGCATTTTTCGGTTTTAGTGTGGGGTAAGATGGAGTAAAGTTGGGGCTGAAGAGGTTAGAATTGGTCTCTGCCGGTTGCAGTGACGGAGGTGTTTTTGTGAACCTACTCAGCGATTTATTAAAATAATATCGGAATAATTACATGCAATTCAAAATAAATACCAATTTTAGCCATATTAATGTTCAGACATAGGTACCGACTATGATGCTGTTTGTGTGTTCCTGATGAATAATGACAAATGAGACAAACTTTTAGCTGACAGGATTTGGTTTTGTCTAAATTACTTTACTGGAGCACCAAAGACAATTGAACAAAACACCTATGTTGAACTATTGAGCAGTGATCACCAGAAATACACCGAATTCATTTGACGAAAAACGATTCAACAGCCCTGGATCCCGCAACGAAATTAATCTGAAAAACAGTGGAGGGGTAAGAAGAACAAAATTTTGTAGTAGATACTATTACAAAACTAATCAGTCTTACCTTCTCTACATGCTTACGACGTTTGTTCTACCAGACAACACGGACATTCAAATATCATCCTACATACACTGCACAGATATTGTATTTGTGTAAGCCTCAAGGTGCACCAATTATGCAAATGGCGACGCCAGGTGGCACCACGGGCGGAGCTTGAGATTCCATTTATGCAATTGAATCTATGTTTCTGTCCAATTGAAATTAGTAGGACTTTGTATGTATGCGTTCTTGAGCCAAGTTAGGGAGGTGGTTCTAAGTAAATTTGGATAGATTTTGATGTGGAAGATGGAATGGAGGTATGTTACTTAGCGAGACAAATAAGTAAGACTAATAAGTTGTTCCACGGATAGTGTGAATATGGAGATTTTTAGATTGTAAGGACATTCAGGCGTTGAGCTATCTGTTCTCAAACATGAAAGCAACGAACTATATTTGTTCGGTTTCTAGTCTAACCTCATACAACTGAGTATTAGTATTTTAAATACTGTCTGATTTTCTGGCTTCTGAATATCTGACTGCCAAAGATCTACAAATTATATGCAGGACCAACGGCATGACGTGCATTTTGAAGCACGAAGGAGTTTCCGTACGTTATGATTGGTCGCCTATCCGTAGACCAACAAAGTCAAAGTCAAAGTCAAATGATTTGTTTCAATTAGACCAATAAAGGCAATTTTAAACGTCAAATGAATATAAAATATTATAGTGACCCTAGTCGTCAACCTCGGCAAGTGTCGCTTATTTTAGAAGATCGAGACTTGCGGCTGTTATTATTTGCCACGAGCTCCTCCCGTACTTGCATTATAACTAGAAAACAGCAAAGCTTCCCAGACAAGCTTTTCCGCAAGAAGTCTTTAATTATTTAGTTAATATTTCATAGCAAACCATCATAAAACACAGCGGCTAACTTTAAGCACAAACTAAGCTTTCAGCTAAGGATTTATTCAAAGCTCTGAAACGCTAAAAGCTTCCAAATTTCGTTTTTAGGAAGCTCTCGACGTGTTTGCGGTTATTTTATTTATTCTGTGTATGGAACATGTTTTATTATAAGTAATATGGGGAAGTGAGTGGTTTGGTTCTGAGGTTATTTTATGCTAAGTTACTGACTCAAAATCAATTTTGAGTGTTTTTGGTAATATATGAGAGAGTTGTGTTAGGTATTTAGATCTCGAGGAAATAATACATAGATATGTATGGTTGAAACAGACTTATAAACATTGCAGTGCCTGTCAAGATATGCTTCATTCTTATTTTCTCGAATATGTTTAATGTTTAAACAGTCATTATGTACCTATAGGTTAGATTTTTAGACTTATTTACTAATACTTTATGCATATTTGTATATTGGCTGACTTTGCCTATCAACTTTTGATGGATTAAACAAAAAAATTACAACATGGTAGTTTTAAAACAAATAATATTGAAAATACAACTCAGTTATGTAAAGTCGTTTTAGTTTTAGTCATAATGTATGTTTATATTCAATTTACTTGTTACACCAACTAGTCTCAACCATAAACCAATGTCCCCTTACTTCCTCCATAACAGACGAATTAAACGACTTCTTCCATCACGGAAATTGAATTTCCCTTAAAAAGAGGAAATAACACAACATTCTCAAGTTAATCCCTTTATACATGGTGTTTGTAAACCGTAGCTACAGGGTGTTTGCTCAAGGCCGGACCAATCGCGGCCCCTTTAATCTCGTACGTAAACATGCTGTGCGCAGATTATATTGTTTAGTATTAATAATGTTTTGCACACACCCTGTAGAAGAATGTTTTTGTTTACAGGTTTTTTGTAATATTAAAATTGGCGTCGTTATTGAACAAGGTCCTTAAAACCAAGTGACTTTTTATTAACTATGACGGTTAATATTTCGACAGCTTTATTTATGCAAATTCTCTGTTACCTTATAATAGCCGGCACGAGTCGTGAGCACAGATGAATGCAGCAGGGTGATCTCGCCAATGTACGGTGGGCGAACGAAACTTGTAAGCGCAATAGTCGATGAGCATTGACTGACGAACCAATAACGTGAAACGTCCGAGCTGTTGTCGTGAAAACGACCAATGGAGAGTGTGCTCACGACTCATGCCGGGTATTATAACAGTCTATTATCTTGTAAGTTATCATGTATGCAATTCCTTTCGTTTATTTTGATTGCTATTGATACGCTCACGATTGACTGATGAAGAAGTTGACGAAGGTAAACGATTACCTATAATTAATCTATTTGCTACTTTTGACGACATGATTGGCGCAGTGGTTTAGCAATTTACTGCTGCGCTGCGTGTCGCGGGTTCGATTCTTTTTTTTTTTTGTTTTTACTATTGATAGGCACGCGCTTGACCACCATCTCACCTGATAGTAAGCGATGATGTGGTCGAAGATGGAGCACGCTTGCCTAGAAGTAACCTATTCACTCTTGACTTAAAGACTCCCAGGTTGTAGCTATCGGGAAACACAGACTCCGGCAGGGAATTCCACTCCTTAGCTGTACGCACGGAAATAATATTTGTATGACTTACAGATAGTAAGTTGTTCTGGGACTGGCTGCTTATGTATGTGAGTTTATATGTTTGTAAACGCACCCATGATACAGAAGAAATTCTTAGTGTGAACATTTCAAATAGAAGACCTTTTAATGTCACAAGTGTTATCTATCAACACAACTATTATAATTGTTTTTTACGTTCCTAAATTACGTAAACAAAAACAGAAGAATGTTAAAATACCCGTTTGTTTATGTAATATACCAAAGCTCTGCTTAAACATTAATGAATTAGTAACATGTCCACACCACATTTAATTTTTCACATTGTTATCTTCCTACTCCAACCGGGTGAAAAGTGATACGCCCCGAATATAAACTGCTAAGACAGGTTCATTATGTAGGAGAGTTCCGTACTAATATAATTTAATTTTACCTCACTTGGTTATATTTTTTACCATTGAGAGGCTTGCGATTGACCAACATCTCACCTGATGAAAATAGATACGCTTGCCTAAAAGTAACCTATTCAGTCTTAAGACCCCTGATTTTAGCTATCAAGAATCGGACTATACAGACGTCGGAAGGAAATTCCACTCCTTAGACAAATGAAAGTATATCCAACACGATTTGTGCGAATGGGTATAACCTATCCCAATAAATATATGTTATAAGTGAATAAGGATCGGTATTCCGAAGCTAAAATAATAAGGCCACACTGAAAACCGTCACGTATTTCACGCGAGCACTTCGAAAAATGCGAGCAATCCATAATATTCTATATTAAATTCCTCTCCGATATCACCCCTATTATGGACCCCAAAGCCTTAATAGAGCGTCGAACGGAATCTTCAATTACAATCCTCACACTGGGGCACCACGGAACCCCATAAAAATGTCGTGGTCCGCATTCCGCGGACTGTGCGGATTATTAGAATTTTTAATTAAGAAAAAGTGAACCCCACCCGAGGTTCTTTTGTTTTGAAAATGAAGACGCGATTTTATTTCGCTCGCGATTTATGTCAGTTTTAGGTCAATTTAAATGTTATAAAGGCGGTCTTAAAGAGATTTTTTAATTAGCCGGATAGCTTGGCGGGTTTTAGGGTTGGAGATGATATTTTCATTGTTAAATTATCCCTGACATGCTTTGGACGGTTTAACATTTATTTTGGAGCTTTTGAGAGCTGAATGGGGGAGTAGGATTATGTTGTTTTGTTGGAAATCTGTCTTCTTTTATCATGTTTTTCTGACATTTACTTATGTAGCAGCAGTAATCAAGTGGACTATATTCGTCTCCGAGTCCATGAACTACCACAAAACAGAATCAAACTTTTATACAGTAAAATGTCACTGTGTTTGGACACGCCTTAATAACATAGTATCAAATATAAACTTCGTTTACAAAAATATCCACACAGAAAATTTCCAAACCAATTACCAAAAAATATTCATACACAAAAATAAAACACTCAATTTTTCCAACCACTCAATTACCGAAAAACAGAAATATAAAGGTGATCCCACACTCGCGGCTGGAGCGTCCTCGAGCGTCGAACAAATTATCTGACATGTGTAGAAGGGCTCCGAGGGCTCTTGACATACTTCCGCGCGTCTGCATTAATTGTTGACTCGTTTGTGTCAGGCAGGCTAGGTGTTGTGGGCAGATTCGTGTTATGTTAGGTTTCGGAGAAACTTGGACTTAGCTATGTTTTTTGATACCTGACAGTCATGATAATGATCGTGCTTTACTTCTTTATTAGGATTTTTATTTGAATTGATCTCATCTTCCTTCCTACCTAAATTATTTGCGAGTGCTTTCATATTACTTTCTCCTAGATAGTCAGCTTTCCTGTTATCTGCTATTAAACTAGCTACTATAAATCCCTTACTTTCTTGCTCACCTATCTTGTGTCAACTAAGCTACCTGTAGCCTCTCTTTCTGTAAATTATATAGCTTTGACTGCTTCTGCTTGCACCTCTCCATTACTAACTATGTTCTATGTTCCTATGTTGTTCTGGTACTTGTACATCGTCTACTGTGTTCTTACCGACAAGATAAGGATTCACCTCCTGCCTTCTGTCCTTCTGGCTTGTGTTCTTCCGCCCAGTATTTTGATGTCCTGGTCATCATCATCCACAGCCCGACTTCGCCCACTGTTGAGCATAGGCCTCTTTTCTTGAGCCAATCCTAACGTTCCTTTTCCAGCCTTATCCAGGTTCTAACTGCGATGGCAACAATGTCATTCGTCCATCTCGCCGCCGGCCGACCAACACTTCTTCCAGACCTCAGACGCCACTCGGTCACTGCCCTATTCCACGTATCATTACCGCACCTAGCTAGATGTCCTGCCCAGCTCCATCTCGATCTCCTGGTACTTGTACGTCATCTACTGCCTCCTTACCTTGTCCCTGATCTCCTGGCGCATCTTCTCGCGCTCCTCCTCCATCTTGCGGTGCTTCTCCTTGCGCCGCTCCTCGGCCTCGCGGATGGCTTCTTGTCGTTCGCGTTCTGCTTCCTCTTCCTTTTCCTTGTCGTCGCTGTCATCTCCGTCACCACCAACTGCCCCTGGAACAATGAGATGAGTGAGGTTAGTCATTTGTCTGGGGTCAGTACATGCGATTATATAAGAATCAAGTAAATGGATTTATTTTGAAAATATAGTAATATCTAAATCATTTTAACATTAACAGTTCAATTATTTAACTATAGTGTCTGCTTTGCGTACATATTATTTTTAATGGTGTTTTTATAATTACTGATAAGTTCGCGTTTGACCACAATCTCTCCTGGTGGAAGTGATGATGTGGTCGACGATGGGCCACGCTTGTCTAGAAGTGACCTATTCACTCTTGCCTTGAGGGCCCCGACATTGGAATTGATAACATGTAATTATTCAGCTGAATCCGGTTTGACTGGAAGCCGACCCCAATGTAGTTGGGAAAAGGCTAGGCAGATGGTGATGATGATGACTTATGTAGTGAATGAATGTCCACCAGAATAGTCGCAGTTCTTGTCAAATATATATTCGTTAAAAAAGTTGAAAAAATGTCAAACAAACGAAGGAAGAATGAAGCCAAGGAAGGTTCCTCCAAACTTCAAAACATTTCAAGTACTATTTAATTTTACTCTTCAACATAATTCCGTGAAACAGTAAAATAAAACAAGGAACTCAGGTACCAGTTAATGTTTAAATTAGCAGAGGCTTTGTAACTACACTCTTGATTAAGTACCCGAGCTTACTTTTAGAACCTTTTGTTCTTAACAAAAACCTTATCAAGTAATCTTGGTGTAGAACTGCTAAAACAAGGTTCGTACAACAATACTGTTGTTTAGAAAGCTAAATAAATACTCACATAAACATAAAATGTTAGTCTACAACTGTATGAAACTTTTGTGGACATGTTAGTCCAACTAAAACAGATAAACAAAAGGATATGGATGTTGTCTAGTTTCTAGACAACAGAGGACTGATGAAAGAAGTAAATCATAACAAGGCTAAAATACTGGGCATGATGGCTTCCATTAGGAGAGATTGTGGCCAATCGCGAGCTTTTCAAAACAAAAAGAGAATAATGAGAAAATATTTTATCTATGGTATAGTTCGTAATGCATTCGTTGTCATTGAAACATCCAGTACCTACATGTTAATTAAAAATAAATATCATAAAAAGGCTATGCTAAATAAAGGACTATGTATTATTTACAGTAAACTTTCGCAGCTCATAAAAGTTCAAAATAAGAACACCCTTTCTCGCTATTACCCCCTATATCCATATCCAACAAAATTACATCAAGAAAAACTAATTTAAAATCAATTCCGCTCATCAGAAGAACGCATTGAAATTATAAACACATTTGCACCGCTCCGAACCGCTCATGGTCGGTCTGAACCGCCTCAAACCGGTTTCATCCGGTCGAGTGGTCGATCTAACAGGGCTGCTATTCAAAAATCCATTTCGCGTCAATCTGAACAATTCGCACGTCGAACGCACGCGCTGCCGCGAACGCTTCGCATACAATTTTCTATTCCGTTGAAAAAAATAGCGGCCATTTTTTTATTGTCTGTGGTTCGTGTTTAGAATATTGTGATGGATGTTGGACTGCGTGGAGTGTTTATTGGTTTGTTTGATTTGCATGTATTGTAAGTAAAAACTATTGTGAAAAAATATTGGAATATAAAACTTGGCTGCGTTATTTAAATGGAAGTATCTCATACTTCCATTTAACTATAGGCCCGGCCCGGTTTAGATTCCCGGGTCGGACCTATAGTGTTATCATCTGAACTTTCTCAATAGCAGTCCAGAATTTTGAATTGAGCCCGTTTGATGGTGATAGGGTCGCCCCTATCACATACGGCTATTTAATAATTGGAGGAATGTGAATGTAGATAGATAATGTAACAATTCATAGTTACACAAAATATACGCAGAACTCTGGCTAACCCTTAGAGGAAAGGTGGCGGTGGATATCATGTTACTATTCCATATTCCATAAACAAAATCCAACGTCCAAAAGATAAGTAATGTTAAAAGAAGTGTATCTACATACAAACCAGTGCGCAAAAATGTTTGTATCATTTCTTAACGTCTACGAATATAAAATGTAACTTGAAATGGGTTTTTCATAAGCTCCTTACAAGACATTCTTGAAAGCTTAGACCTGTCTCTCGTTTCGCAGATAAAACTAGTTTTACTCAAGTTCCACAATATGATATTTGAATTCACAAGTCCAGACTTCAACCCAGAGACATTTTTTTTTTGGTACCTACAAAGTAATTTAATAGGATTTCAAAAGATGCAATATCAAAATAGTCATATCTTTAAAACCCCAGTCCTGTGCGCTGGTAAGATCAAATCTGAATATAGATGAAATAGTCGTCCCGCTTAAATTCGGCTGCTCCGCTCTTATTGGTCTTAGCGTGATGATGTTTGGCCTATATCCTTCCTCAATAAATGGGTTATCTGACACTGAAATATTTTTTTCGGACCAGTAGTTCCTGAGATAAGCGTGTGCAAACAAACAAACGAACTTTTCAGCTTTATATATTAGAAGAGATATTAAAACAGCAATATGCAAGTGGAGGACTCTAAATCTAATCTAAAAAATAAAATAAACTAAAACAAGTTTAAAAATCGAAACCCTTTCTGTACAGTGTCCCTACACTTTCACACTTCATCAACCCCTTTAGTATCCCTCACATACCACCTACAGGACCCATCTCATCTCACAAACCACACACGCACACTAAACATTCCGACCGCCAAAAGAGTTCCACTCATTTCCATACGGAAACCGAACAATGTCCCAGCATTCAATACCCAGCATAAACGAATTCCAATAGCGAAGGCGTCTCAACAATTCAATTTGCTCTTGCCTCCCCAATAAATGATCCCCATTAAGAAAAAGGCGGTCGTACATGGTGCTATAACGGTGCTATAGAACCTTTAATTGATCGCATCGTGTCTCTGACAGAATAATGAGTTCGATTCAACAAATTCAAATTCAATAATTTTCGAGTGGGACCGTGGAGCCGCTCTCCTTCGGGTTTCGTCGCCGCTTTTTAAATTAAATATCCGTCTAACTTTTACTTTACGTTTTCTGAATATTAATAGGTTACTTTTAGATTTAAATAATAATGAATTTGTTGTTTGTCTTGCGTTGCGTTATGAATAATTTTTTTGCTCAATGGTTTTGTATGAATAAGGTGAACGGATTGTTTTGGATTTTTTGCGTGTTCGTTTGGTCGGGAAATGTGTAGTAAAATGATTTGTTCGAGCGGGAAATTGCTTGAAAGTACTACATGTTCATGAATATCAAGTGTGAAAGATATTTATTCAGTAAATTGCTTGAAAATTACGCTTTTACTCTTCGAAATATAAGCCAAATACGAGGCTTTTTCTTTGAAATTATTTCATCTGTAAAGTAATTTTAGAACAATTTATTTGAAAGATTAGTCGAATTGGTGTCGCATTGTCACGTCCCATATTTCTGCGAGGGTTTTAAGTTTGTCTTTCCCTAAATACCAGGTTAGCAACGCCATAATCAGGTGTCTGGTATAATATATCGTTGTCAGCGACAAGACCGCCACTGTTCCCATAAAATTAAGTTCCCGTAAAAAAATAGTTGTGTAACTATTTTTGGTATGAAAAACGTATATTCTATTTGAATCTATTAAAATAATGCCCTCAAACACAACTTCACTTACGCGGAGAAAGTGAAATTGGTGAAAAAAACAAGAAGTAACTCGCCCACTACATTCACATGAAAATTTACAGCAAGATAATTACATAACAAGCGATTGGAGACGTAAGGCTTCCCTTATAATTGAATTGGTACCCGCCAGCTGGCGAGCTAGGCGCTGTTCGAGCTAGACCGAACTGAGGCTAGACCTAGCCGTGTTAGTGCAGGCTAGGTATCTGTACATATACTATCGTGTTTTCAGGAAGTTGAGTTTGAGTATGAGTTTGTGAAATTAGTAGTCATGGTGACAAAGATGTTGGTTGATTTGATTGAAAAGTCAGTTGAGATTTTTTTTTTCATTTTGATGTCATATGGTAATTCTTAACTTAAGATTTGTAGTTGCCTTGCTGCTCAGGTTAGTCATTTCAATCGGACAAGTGTATTTCTCTTCATGACACAATTAATAAGGACATCGAAGAGCACAGAGTCGCCAAGAGACGCCATAGTCAGAATAGGGTATTTTACTGAAAAAAATGTATTAGTTCGTCAGATATTATTACTAGCCCGTACTGTCCCACTGCTGGGCACAGATAGATTTTCAAAAAATATTTAACATGTATTTTTACTTTTTTCTCGTAAACAAAAAATTAAAACTGTGCGTTGGAAACTCGCGTGACGTCACTACGATAGTGCAATTTTTATCAGCACTGTGACGTCTTTATCATTTTTAATCGATTCGAAATGGTAAAAAATGTGTCCAATATCAGTAAACTACCCTATTGTCACAAGTCGTCAATTAATTTGAGTAAGCGCTGACACTCTCTGATGCACTTGTTTGGAAAGTTTACACAATATCTACTGTCTCTAACTGCAACGAGGTTAACGGATTGGGATGAAACTCGGCCCACAGTTAAGCGATTTCCATTAATAGGACATAGGATATTTCTTCAAAGATAATTTTCACCTCCACCTGGGCAAGACCACTAGCAGATGATAGTCATAGGTACATAAAAGGTACGGCATCACACTTGTCATCGTCGAAAAATCACCAGATCAATCCACAACAAGACGGCCTATCGATCACTTAGCAAAGCAAATATCGCCATAAACCGAGTATCTATAACGAGGTCATTATAGTAATGGCCCGGGCGCTTCGTAAACAAACTCGTAAAGTTAATTGGAACGGAACGCGACGATGCTGTTATTATCGCCATATTTTGGACAGGGGGCGAGATTTTTGGGGGGCGAAAAGTGCAGGTTAAGTGCAGTTCGGTACAGGTTTTACGATGTTTGATTGGGGAGGGGAGAACAGTTGGTGGTCTTTGGCTTATTGTTGATTGTACAGACTTATTCTTATTATTTATGGCATAGAAATCGTATAGTTTCGTATATTACAGGACAGTTTATGTAAAGTTAGTAATCAGAGGTGTGTGATTAAAAATTAAGGCATTTTAGGGGCGACAGAAAATAGATACATCCATTGCCCAAAATGACCGAAATGAATGTATTTATTAGACCGGTTTTTGAACATGAATAATGATAATTTGAGTAACAGTCAAGTGTTTATATTTATACACATAGTATGTACACCTGTGCCTATCCTTTCCCCTATATTAGTGGGATGTTAAGTTTTTTGAATACCTACGTCTAAGTATTTAATGTAATTTGTTATGGTGTACAATAAAGAGTGTTTCTATTCTGTTCGTCATCTGGTAGGGTATTGTGATAACTTCCTATTGATATTGTATTGCATTCGACATTTGCTTGACTTGCTTCAAGAAAGAATAAAGAAGACAACAATGAGAAGTTCACACAATTGATACCATTTCAGCCAGCACTATATAGCTTCCAACAAAATTGAATTGTGTAAGAAACCTATTGGAAATGGTGTGGAGCAAACTCAAGGTTTTTCCAAGGTCAGATGCGACTCGTTGAGAAAACCCTAGAAGTCATATTTTCAAAAACATAAAAGGTCTAGCCGCCTAAACCTTTTTACAATCCTTTTACTCATAAAATACTAAATTAAATAAAGGCCTCGCCGCTGTTAAAAAACGCTTGAACATTATTCTAAGAAAGTTGCTTTTAATAACATCTAGATATGCCCACTTCGTAAGTCGGTATATTCCGGGTTGATGGCAGCCTGTGACACTCACAAATAACGTGGCTGTCTATTGGTAAAATATTTTTTGTAATCAGTGCAGTAGATCCAGAGATTACCCCCTACAATCTCACAAACTTTACCTCTTTATAATATTATTATAGTAGGTATACATTCAGTCAAAAAAGTATCGGGAATGGATGATTTGTTTATGGTTCCAAATTCAATTTTTTGTTTTTGTTGTTGTTAGATTGGCACAACTGTTTTCCATTTTGGCGCGGAGTTTGAGTTGCATCTGTTATTTATATTAAATACAGTGCTGGTTTTAGTAATATCATAATTATATAGTGTGTATTGCGAATTTCATAATGGACAAAAATATCGAACAAAGAGTTTGTCTTAAATTTTGCATCGCCAATGGAATTTCGTGTTCGGAGTCACTGAAACTGTTACAGAAGGCTTACGGTGAATCGACTTTATCAAAAACTCGTGCTTATGAGTGGTTCAAAGCGTTCAAAAGCGGTCGAGATGTGATGGAAGATTTGCCTCGCTCTGGTAGGCCGTCAACGTCTGCAACTGAAGTTAACATCGCAAAAGTGAAGGAAATAGTGACTGAAAATCCCCATTCAACTCTGAGAGAGATAGCCGCCGAACTTTCTGTATCTCACGAGTCGATCCGTACCATTTTAACTAATCATTTGGGTATGAAACATGTTGCTGCTCGGCTAGTCCCAAAAGATCTGAATTTTCTCCAAAAACTCAATCGCATGAAAGTAGCTGAGGACATGCTAGAACGAGTCAGTTCGGACCCAACATTCATGAAACGCATTGTTACTGGTGACGAGACGTGGGTTTACGAGTTTGACATGCAAACTAGTCAACAAGCTTCGGAGTGGCGCCTTCCAACTGAACCGAAACCGAAAAAACCACGCCAAAGTCGATCAAAAGTCAAAGTCATGTTGACTGTTTTCTTTGACTATCGCGGTGTTGTGCACTCTGAATTCTTACCGGAAGGTCTAACGGTAAATAAAGAATAATATTTGAGCGTTATGCGGCGTTTAAGAGAGCAAATTCGACGAAAAAGGCCAGATTTGTGGAAAGAAAATTCTTGGATTTTGCACCACTACAATGCGCCTTCGCACAAGGCTATCATTGTGAACGAATTTTTAACCAAACACTCAACAAATACCATCCAGCAACCACCATATTCACCAGATATGGCTCCTGCTGACTTTTTTCTTTTTCCTAAACTCAAATTACCACTTCGTGGCACCCGTTTTCAATCGATAGAAGACATAAAGGAGAATTCGCGGCGAGAACTGAACTCAATTCCGGAAGCAGCGTTTAAAAAATGTTTTGATGAATGGATTATTCGTTGGCGCAAGTGTATCGTTTCTAAAGGAGCATACTTTGAAGGTGATAAAATAAATTTGGATGAATAACAGACATTTTGTGTATTATTGATCTTTTCCCGGTACTTTCTTGACAGAGTAGTACAAGCTGACTCGGCATAAAAAATATAAATGAGACCAGTCCGAAAAAATACTCTTCCAAAAAAAAAAGAATCATCCAAAACTGTTAACAATTGGCGAAAATATCGCTGAACAAATATTTTTCATGTGATCCCATCATCAGATCCTGACTTGTACCTTCCATCATCAGCTCAGCAACATGAGATGATGATTACCAGGCACAAATATCTGAATTGCGATAGAAAGTTTATGAAAAACATTGCATGTGCTTATAAAATTTGAGGGTTTTCCTCGATTTTCATGGGATCCTATCATCATCATCATCTCTTGGAGACAATGGGACCACCTCAGGAGGCTTTAGGCTTTCGAATAAAAAAGTTTTTTTTTTTTAAATCGGTCAGGAACTAGCGGAGAAATCGGAGAAAATACATAAAAAATATACAAATAGCCGAACATAGAACCTCCTCCTTTTTGAAGAAGTCAGTTAAAATAGCCTACGACCTATTCTGAAATCTACCAAATATACACAACAAATCGGTCAAGCCGTTTCGGAGGAGTTGGATAACAAACACCGTGACACGCGATTTTTATATTTTAGAGATGGTATTGATAGACTCATAAATAGTATGAAAAACAAATGAATAAGCACTTTTTTTAATAGTGGACTCTCAAACATATGTTCTTTATTGATCTGTTTAATCAATCGACCTAGCCTGTGCCCAAGTATATTAGGGTCATTTTCCACTCTAACAACATGCAGCTGATTACCAGTTTTTTATATGGAACGACTGCCTATTTGACCTCCAAAACCCAGTAACTGAGAAACCTCTGCCTCCGTGGTCGAGAGGTTAAGGCGTTTGACTTGTGACCCGGTGATCGTGGGTTCAATTCCCAAGGGAAACATACTTTGTAAAGTTGTTTCCAGTTTGGCTAGGACATTGCAGACTTAAATCACCTGATTTTCCGATATAAAGATGATTCCATGCTTCGGAAGGCACGTATAAGCCGGTGGTCCCGGCCGCCAAATGGCGGTCGTCAAATAAACCATGTCAGAGGCCCTTGAGACGGCTTAGAAACTCTGACACTAGGGTGTCTGGGGTCGTTAGACCTTACTGCCCACACGATAAGAAAAAGAAGAAGTAGCACGATACCGCTTGGTAAGACTGGCTGGCCATAGTAATTTATTACAACGGTTTTACAAGTCTTTAAAGTAAAATTTTACGAATATTTGCCTGTGGACCTAAGCCTTAACATATAAATAATATGGTGCCACGTAAAAGGTATACTTTTTATGGCAACTTAATATTTATAGCTCCTAAGGGATGCAGAGTGAAATATAGCTTCCTTTTGCTACGAAATTATGTAACAATGAAGATTATTATGCTTGTAGGTACTCATTTGAAATAACATTGTAAAGATACCAGCCTGATACTGCCCCACTACGGGGAAAATGAGGTTATGATCAACAAGCTTGCTCTATGTATGCGGATAATTTGACAAGATACGTTTCGAACTGAATAATGATATGAATATTTTTCAAGATAGATCTTAGTTCGTTGAATGCCACACAACGCACAGCCTTATCCTCGGTTTGAAAGGGTAATATTATGGAAAACAGGACGGATTTTGGAAATTCAGTCCTTTTAGTAGATGTTTTTGACAAATTGTGGCCTGAATCTCCAAAAAATATAATTATATTACGGTCAGGATATAAAGTTGACGCGTACAACCCGTTGGAAACAGACAAAACGACACACATTAACATGACCATATAACCCATTACAAAGATACAAGACTCATTAAAACAACCCCGAGATAACCCCCATTAACTACGTCTCTTTCAAATGTTAATAAAAAGAGCGGGACAAACATACATCTCTTTTGTTCATAAAGATGTATGTAACGTAGTCCGTGTGTTATGTAATAGATAATATATGATATGGGGCCTAATGTAATACCTTTCCTTTGCCTATGGGACGACCCAAAATTGATACGAAAGGGTGTTGGACAGTGTTAAGCGAAGCGGGGAGCGATAAGACTTTCCTTTGCGATTATTAATAACTTTAGTAGTAAATAAAAATTTCTTAGCAAGTCCTAACTATTTTTGGACAATTGATTTAGATAATTTTAAAATAAACTTTTGTTTATTTTGCCTAGTTGTGAGTACTTTTGCGGTTGACCTACGATTATTGTATTACCATGATTTATGAAGTACCTAGTTTAGCAAAAAATGTTATGTACTTACCTAAATTCTGAACGATCAATTTATAATTTCATAATTAAATGTTGGATTGTTTAGAATTTATGATCAGTATTTTGGCTTCTCCCATAAATAATTTTCAACGAAAACTACATTAGAAAGAAAGGAAGAAAAAAAGTTCAGCTCATCCGGAATTAATCCTGTAACCATATCACATGACACCAAACACCTTTTCCCCTCTTTATCGCACCTACAATAAAACAAAAATCCGTCTTCAATTTTCCGCTCTCGTCACTCAGTCCGCTACCTGAGGCGGCTAAACTCGAAGGGACTGAAAGTAATCACGCCGACGAGTTTTTCAGGAATCCTTATCGCTCACCTAAGCTTTCAGGGAAGGTTTTATTTTATTATGATAACGTGTATTACGTGTTTCTTGGTCGAGTTTTTTGGACAGGTCTTTTTTTAATATTGTGTATATTTTTTTTTTTCGGTTGTTTTGAGGTGATTTTTGTGATCTATCTGTATTGTTGATGGTTGGTAATTTAGAAATGTTGTGTTTTTTATTTGCCTTTATTGACGTTTGTTTTGTACTAGGTGTGTTATTTTTCAAGATAAACAGAAGTATTCCTACCGGATACAGCTTTACAGTAAAGTCGTCAATCGTTTAATTTTGATCGAAAGGCCTATTTTCATAGTTTCCGATATACAAATCCGGTTTAAAAATACAGAAATAATGTTTTACCGAAACCTAAACATTCCTCGATCAAAAAATATAAGCATTCTAACGAAATATCTACCCCACCCATGAATAAAATATAAATACGAAAATCAACCACAATAACAACCGAAACTTTAAATTTTCAGTAACAATAACTAAACCCAATGACAATGATATACATAGTCATAGTATACGTAGTAGCAAACAATGACGCTCACTAGCCAAAAGGGTAGAATCACCAGGCCGATGA
The DNA here is from genome assembly GCA_950371165.1 of Lacanobia oleracea. Taxonomy (NCBI): domain Eukaryota; kingdom Metazoa; phylum Arthropoda; class Insecta; order Lepidoptera; family Noctuidae; genus Lacanobia; species Lacanobia oleracea. The sequence goes on from OX493408.1 coordinate 22,492,780, forward strand.
CAAGTCCCCCAATGATTCGTCCCTCCTGACTATAAACACAAGCCTATAGCTAGGTTCCGTACACTAGGTAGTGGTAGTGGCGACAGGCGGCGCCGGGCGGCTATTATTAGCTCGATCGATACCCGCCGGCTCCGGCCGAGTTTGTTGAACTAAATCCACTGAACACTACCACTACTGCAGTAAAAACAAAAGTAGTGTTTTGTGAGATGCAAGGTAGAGGAGGATTTTTAAAGTTGAGTAGACTAACCAAGTCAGCTTTAGGTGTACGTATATGTATATTTTAGATATTTGTAGTTTGAAACTGATATTTTCTAGCAGATACATGACAATCAAAGGGTCATGTCTCTATTAATTTGATAATAATTTTCTCACTCAAGTTGCTTTAAACTCAAACCTCTGAGTTTGTTTAGGCTTCTTCCCAGAGTAGTTAGCTAGGAACCACCGAACTCAACCTTCACCTAATTGGTGAGGATTGAGTATCAATTGACAAAGAAAAATGACGTGTGGGAGTCTTTTTCAACAAAATTATATAATACAATAATATTTGCGTGGAATACAATGAATAGTAGGAAAATCAACGAAAAGGCGATTGTGAGCAAAATCAAAAGATTTCTGGTATTTTTCAATTACCGTTATTAGTATATAAAACAACAATTAAAATGATTAGTACATAAAAGAAAACTTGAATCAAATTGACATCTCTTTCGTATAAAATGATGGGTTTCCTCATCCTCACAGGTACTATTATACCATTATAAACGAAAATTTCATCGTATTTCAGAAAACCACACTCAATAGGCTTCAAAATCACAATACACAAAGAACAGAAGAAAGTCGCCGTCATTTCAGAAGTCGCAGTTAAGTAGCACAAAGAGCGCTCGTTATCATAATTGTGGGCAACTTAACTCCCCAAGTTATACTTAAACTAAAGTTAAGTTACTGTTAAGTTAACGTCACAGAATTAGGAGACGTCGTGGCTGGTAGAGGTGGCATTGTTAACACTTATCATAGGTACCAAGTAATCAATCTGTGTAGCCTTTTCCCAACTATGTCGAGGTCGGTTTCCAGTCGAATATAAGTCCGGATATAGCTGAATACCAGTATTTTACATGAAGCGACTGGCTATCTTCTCAACTCAGTGACTTGGTAAAACGATACCCTTTGGAAAGTCCTGGCATGACATGCATGAAGTTTAAATAATCAGAACCTCCTCCTTTTTTGGAAGTCGGTTAAAACAAATATTAGTTACCTACTATTAGTTAGTTAGCTAATAAAAATCTGTTTGGGCTCCTGCGTCATTTTTAAAACAGTTAAATTTTTCAGAAGCCGGAAATTCTGGCATCGATCCAAAGATGTCCAGTTAATAGGTTGTTGAGGTTAGATAGGCAGTTGTTTCATGTAAAATGCTGTTATACCTGGATCTAGCTAGACTACAAGCCAACTCCAACATAACTGGCCAACGTTTAGCGCAGATTGATTGCCGTTGACAATGCTTTTGTGGCGATTCTATGCTCTATGGTCCAAGTTAAGTTCAAACCTTTAATAACTTCAAGTTGCGTCACTTTTCAAGTTGTTTTGAATTATTTACTTTGATTTGAGGCTCTCAAAGTTGAAGGCTTTATTTTGTACACGAGTATGTTAGATATTATTGGCGAAGTCGCGTAGCGGCGCAGTGCTACGGCGTAGTCGCGTAGTAGCAAAGCGATACAGCGTAGTAATGTAATGCGTCGTCTTGTTGTTTTAGCCTTGACATGTGGTTAGATTTTATGGCACGGGCAATCGATTGGGTTATTATTCTGCTCTTTTCAAATAAGAGTAGAAATAATAATTCGGTTAAGTTTAATAGAAAACTAGGTTAGGAAGACAAAATTACAAAAACTTTATAGAAAGCTAGACGTATATAGATATATAGCCTGAATTAGAATTAATTCAGGTCTGTCTGCCTACGTTTTCATCCAAATCTGTTTAACTAAAGAGGCATGATTGACGCACGTAGTTTAATATTTAAAATGTCTAATTCCACGACACATAATTTAACAGTTGTTTCAATAATGAACCTCGAAATAGAACAAGTATCGATTCCCCATAAAGAAGACCCACCTATTACATAATCGATGGGAAACACCCACAGACAAGTTCAAAAACCCACAGTAATGCAGTGATGTGGTCTTTGACCTGGGCTCACTGTTTACTGCCTAGTACTAGGAAACAAGTTTATTTTTACTTTTCATGTTCATTGCAAACGTCACGATAGGCTTATTTATGAATTAATATATTTTTATTGGTAGTTTGTCTTTATTAAGAAACCTATGCCCCTAGTCCTCGACGTGACGCATATTTTGCCCAACCGCACTAATTTTGTTCCTTCTTATTTTGTATGTGATGGGCGTCTTATTTGACACAAATAGCCTATTTTTTTTTTCTTTCATTGTCTTATGATAGTAACTCTTTTCACATTTGGCGTATCTAATGAGTACTGTGGGTGTACACAAAGTAATAATTATCGCCCCATTTTTTTGTAGTAAGTTTGATACAGTATCAACCGACTTCTTAAGCCTGTTATTCTCTTTACTGAACGATGAATACAAGTAACTACACAAGAAAAGTACCCCATTCCTCCGCCGTTAGATAGAACTGACTTCACAAACCGGACATATATAACAGATAACTCACCAATTAAACGCAAAAGGAATTCTGAACTTTCAGACCTTTCAGAACGTTTTCGAACAAGTCAAAAGTTTTAGCGGTTAATTAAAAAAAAACGCCGTCAGAAAACTTTCCAAAGAACAATGTGAAGTATGGAATTTTCCTCGAATTGCTTTTTAAAGGAAATTAATCTTATTTTTGAGGAAAGTTTCTTTTTTACTTTTATAATTTGTTTTATTTTTTCTTGAATAGTTTAATTACTTCGTGCTTTGTTTTGGCGTTTATGGGAAAAGTATTTTAGGAAAGAATAATTTAAAGGCCTGTGTCCAGAAGGTTGCATACTATAAATGGAACATAACCCAAATATTGAATTTAAAAAATGTCTTATTGCATTAAGACCCCTATTCACCAATATTGCAGATTATATAAACGTAATAATCATCTGTAGTAATCTTCTTTAGAACTATTTTAGAAAAAGAAGTTTCCTAAGCTACTTCCAATCTGAACAAACAAAACATTAACAAACAAACCGACATCCTCATCTATATATAAAACCTTTGCAGAAGTCTATTCTGAGCTGACCCGCCAACACAAACACCGTATACCAACCGTTAGATAGCAATATTAATACATCGCCGGCCGCGATACAATCAGTGCTGCCAACATAAATAATGCGCTCGTTTGAACAAGCTATTATTTTCAGCGTGGCAACACTGTAACCTACTTCTGAGAATAGATATCGCGGAATAAAAATATGGACATCGACTGTTGTTTTAAAATTGGGGATTTAGTGCAATTTATTGGTTTTTTGCAGGGTTTATAGTTTAAACGACTTTTTTTGAAAATACATTTGGTGCTTTTTTAGGAACTATCAGGGAAAATACTATTTTTAAATTGTAAAAAAATGCAGTTTCGTTTACCACGAAACGGACTCATTTGAACTTTGCTAGAACTAGGGATACAATTTAATGGGTTTCAGAGTCAGGTATAATAACCATATTCGCTTTTTAATATGACATACTAAATTTAGTAGCAGATTTTTTGCATAACATTGCTTTAACTGTTTGTCAACCTAAAATATTTCCCATGAAACCGAAAACCCATGTTAATATAAAAAAAACTCCTTTTATTACAAAACAATAAACTTGAAACTAAACATAACTTAGTAACACTGATTAATTTCACAACGCTTCGTAGCCATAGTGCTACGACGTAGCACTGTCGTAGCAATCTCGTAGCAGTGTCGTAGTCAGGCAAGTTTCGTAGACATCTGCCGTAGACATCAATATGGAATCGTGTTTGTTATTGTTAATGCAGTTTGAAGGATGTTTCGCTTTGAGTTACATAACTTGGTAACTCTATTAGGGGTGAGTTTAGGGGGTTTCACATTTCTTGTCGTTATATATGCGAAAATTAATTTGAATTCAAGGTTTATCCAAAATTATATTACTCGTATTTACTGCTTACCTCTCTTATAAAGTTTTAAACGGTAACAAACGGAACCCTATTACTAAACCTTCGTGGTCTATTCGTCCGTTCGTCTGTCTGTCAGCGGGCTCTAATTATGAATTGTGGGAAGACAGACACTTTTGCCATGTAAAATATCCTTTTTCTCGTCTGACTCGCACTTGGCCGGTTTGTATACCCCGGAAGGATATAGACAGAATTTACAAGTGATTTCAAAGACCTAAGAAATGTTTATTGGTCTGAAATCTAGTGAAACGTAATGTTTCTTAAAAACTTCTGCTATGACGTCTAATAAAGAAATATGAAAGAAGACCAGAGGACCAATTAAAATAGTTGGAACGCAACGTTTTTATTCGCATCTCAGTTGTAGTTGTCAAAATAGCCTTAATTTCCCTACAATTTTGGTAGATTGCGAACAGACATAAATGCGGAAGTTGCTTAAAAATTAGTAGAATTACCGCTAATGTGCGATCCAATTTAAAATTGTAAAAAGGCAAAATAAGCTTTTTGACACTCACCAAAATACCCTAATGCGTAAAGGGAAGTTTTACTAAAGTAATACTAAACATTTATACGATTAGACTTAATGATAGCATTTACCAAGAACTCGCAATTATAACTCGGTCACACGGAACGATTTACAACTGAATTAATGGAACAGATACCAAGTTGCTGGAAATCGCGTGTTTGAAGTAATGAGCCTACTAACTATATACGGACATAGTTAGGAGCAAGGCGTAGTATCGTAAGTCTATTTCAGGCGAATGGTTAAATAATACTGATCAGAATCAATGAAATCAACGATAAATTGTTTGATGTCTATCAATTGATGGTAATTAACTGATTTGATAGTTTTCTGTACAAAAATAACTTTTTAGAACAAACTGTGAAATACTAGCAAAAACATTCAAGGCTTTGTGTCATAGCTTTGCGAATTAGTATCAATGCCTAGAAACGGCTCCATGTTATCATTTTGTAATCGACGTGGCATGGTTCTTGTATTACATCACCTAAAACGTACTAGGTTACTATGTACTAGTATTTTACATGAAATGAAACTTATTTTACCTCCATGACCCAGTGAGAGTTACCAGGTAACACGATACTTTTTGTGTCTGGTTGTCAAACTTCTTGTCAAAGATCTACTAATGACAGCCGGACCAAGGCAAAGCCAAGTTTAATTTAATTTTAATTGTATGTCTTGTACGTTTTGTGTAGTCCATTGAAATTTTGTGCCTAATATTGAGCCTCATGATACTTGATAATGAATAAATAATAATAATGTCTTTTCCAAGGATTAAAAGGTCTTGAAAGGCACGTTAAGCCAGTCAATAATTGTGGTTATCACACTACTGAAATTAAAAAACATTTCATTGATCTCCATAGACCTCTCCAAACTTCACATTTTTGCCGCAAACTAAACTAACATTGTTTATAACTCTCCGAAAATGAGAAACCTCTACAAGAGTATGTTCCCCACGTGTACCTACTCGTACATAGTGATGTTCTTACAACTAACCGTATAATAAAAAGACTTGCTCGTCTCGGAAACTTTTAATTAAGTAAAAAGCCGTGTGTGGCACATATGTGGGGAGACTGGAAGAGATAGCAGAGGAATTTTAAAGTTAACTGATTTATTTAGTAATTAAAAAAATAACTAACTTCTAGTAAAGAAAAATCTTAACTTTATTTATATATAGACAATTCACAGCTTAAGTTGCCGAGTCTAGAATCATGAAATTTGGTGTTGCAAGATTATATGAAAGTTCTTCACATTCGGAAATCATATTGGGCACACGAAAATGTTATTGGGCAGCTTGTATAAAATTGTTATTGTATTTCACATTCTAGCTTGAACACTTTGAAGTAATATCATTTTATGACTTTAATACTGTATGTATTTTTGGTCCTTAAAAGTTTATGATGCCATGAGGTTGTCCATGAGATATACGAATACAAAAGTTTTAACACCGATTATTTTTAGCTTTCATAATTTTCAACTTTTTATATCTTTGGTAGATAAAAAAAGACGCAAATGAAAATAGTGATAATATATAGATATAAAGAAACATTAAAATCTGCTCTATTTAAAGCACTATGTCGCATATTACAAGACAACCAAATTCATCACATTATTTTTCTACACGTAAAAAATCCGACCTTATCCAGTCTAACAAATACCACATATTCTACACTATATCCTTGTCAGTGTAAATTAAAAACGAGCACACTAGCGCCCTCTGCGTTCGCCCAGATTAATGAACTGTGTTCAGTCTTCTCGGGCGAACTGACGGGGGGAGAAACTATTTGGAGTTTACAGTTTTGTGTCCATGTGTCGAGTTTTTTGGATGCTGTGGTAAAGGTTTTGAGTAAATTAAAATTGTTATATTAATTTTGTAATGAAATCACTACACACTTCTACAAGTAATAAAGTTCATAGTGTTTTCGTTTTTCACGAACCTATTTGTTGCAAGTATGCTTGTAAAACATCTTAAGAAATATGCAGAGCTCTGCTCTTTTGTCTATGGTATGCATGGCAAGGCTTATAAATAATTGATAAGTAAATATGCAAAGCTATCATATTATAATTTCTCAAGTGTAAATAAATAAAAATGTAATACATACGAGTACATGAAAAAGAAATTGAATAAACAAAAAAAAAAAAACTAAGAAAAACATAAGAAATTGAATTAGATAAAACTTGGTATTTATTTTTAAACAAAAAGAAAGAAAAATATCCTTGATTTATTAGTATAAGAAGTAGGGTTGGACAAGAAGTAGTTAACCTTTGATACGCTAATCATTAATCTACAGGGCAGGGTGGAGGGTGGAAGTCATGTTTAGTCACCATCAGTATTAAATGTAAATGATAGTGACTGACTATTTTATTTAGTAGTTTGCGTTTTTCGCTGCCAAGAGTTAGTATTCCTGGTTGATGGCGATATCATCAATTTACATTTTGGGATTTGATATAACTGTCGAAATATTAGTGTCATATACTCGGTGTCTTCTCACTTGGGATGCCCAGGAGCAATGTTACAGTAAGCTTTTGAGAGCGGTTTCACTCGCGTGTACATCGAAAATTATCCCAAAGTGAAGCACTTCCGGTTATTCTATGTCCTATTCCAGTACATGAGTTACCCGTGTGTCAAATTTCATCCAAATCCTTTCAGCCATTCAGACGTGAAGAGGTAACCAACAGAAAGTTATAGTTATTTCGCAGATTTGTAATGTTAATATGGATTAGTAAATGACAGTCGAACTTACTGCCTAGCATATGTATTGAACTTGAGAACTAACAAGATAATTATATATTAGTAGTTACCTATTAGGCTTTGACATACATAATGTCTTATTAAGATATTAATTATGATAAAGACAGCCCATTTAGGTAATACATAGATGCTATCAGCATTGATTATGTAATGTATTTGTGTTAGGAAATAGACACACTAATTTCGTGCCTGCTGGGGCTGTCATCTTACATTTACTCGTATTTTGGTAAAGTTTCAGTTGTTTGCTTATAATACGTGCCTCCTGAAATCTGCAAAAGTCTAGACCATCTAATCTAATCTAAAGAAATGACATACCAACAACTAAAGGTTGGAGCGGTGATACAGAGGTCGGGAGTTCAAACTCGTATTACAGGTGAGATGAAACCACATTAATAAGAAAAAAAAAGACAAAGGAAAGTAAACAAAATAGCAGTTCTATATATATTTCAATACCTATAAATCGATTCAAAAGGTTTATTTTTTAAGAATGGAAAATCATCGAATGACTCCTCCCACCTCCTCTGGGCGGAGCGGAACGGAGTGTCAGACTCTTACTGACTAAAAACCAACCGTGTTCCTCCTAGTACCCTTTGCGTTCCAGGGCCGCGTTAACCATTTTGAACAAATTCCTCAACAACTAACGGGAACAGATTACATTCGGAGAAACTGATAAATTCGCGTTCCGTCTGTCTGTAGCAGAGATTTCTTTGTAAATAAAACTAGTACGTTACTACTGTAGATCACTCCGCTACACGCAAAAACAACCGCCCGTATAAACTCATATAAACCCTAGCATGTTAACTACGATCAGCCTAGTTTCTTCGTCTGAAGCCCGAGCTAGCAGGTGTAGCACTGCACGCGATCCTAACTGCTACATGTAAATTGATGCCGAAGCCGGGGGACTAAGTTGTACACTGATTGCAGTTTATTATTTTGTTTAGTTTAAAAGAAAGCAGGAAGATTTGAGCAGCTGTAGCAGTATTTTTATGCAACTGGAGAATACGTAAGCGGTAAGTGTATTTGAATTCTATCAATAAACTACATAAATTAATATTGAGTACGCGGCCTACCCAAATGTTCTTCTTTTGGTATTGTTCGTCAGTTCGTTGATCTTCTTAAAGTTCTGAGTTGAGCTGCACGATAACTGACAAATGCTTGCACCTTCTGGCCAGGCCCACTCAAACCTGCGTGGTACTTTCCTCAAAAGGCCACCTCAGACGTTAACCTAAATGGTTTTTATATGTTATTGGCGATTGTATAGACTTCAAAAGAGACTATGACCTCTGAGTTTGTTTCGGTGTTTCTTCTCAGGGTAGTTAGCTTGGAAACACCGGCCTCATTTAATATGACAAAAAATGACGTGTAAAAGAGTTACTTGTAACCTATTTGCAAAATAAATATCATTTATTTTCACATTTGAAAAATGTTACAGCAATAGTGCGATTAGTAAAAAATAAATGATAATGGTGGGAGAATAGAGAAGTTATACACTTTTAAAGTAGTTCTTGTATCCTTTTCATCCAAAACATCGTTTGTACGATGGATGTTTGTGGATGACGCAAATTTACTATATCGTGACTTGCGTGTGACACAATTACGTGCAGTCTCTCTTTATCATAGATTTTAAAACACTCACAAGTCCACCACTATAGCAATTCCAATTAAATCATCGTCAAAAAAGTATTGTAATTTTATTCTCATTTGACACAGCATCGATTACAAAAAAATCAGGCAGCAGCGATAAACTAACGAACGGAACCAATAAATCTGAACACAAGCACAACTGACGTCCGAATATTGTTGAACATTTCGTTCATTCCTTTCGTTCATTTTGTTCAGCTCGCGATCTCCTGTAAATCAAACCACGATGATTTAAACAGAATTCGTGGCCGATTCGTGACCCAAATATTGATTTTCGCTATACAATGAACAGTTACAAAAATAAAAGGCTGACGTACATTTTGTGTAGCCGGCAACCTACTATAACATAGGATTTCATTCCGTTATTTTTTGTTTTTCCAATGTTAATTGAATCTGGACTTTATTTTTATTGATTTAAGCTTGTTTTTGGTTTGTAGGTTATATTTAAAGGCTTTATGCCTAGCAAACACGCGAAATGGAAGGTAAATTGGTAGATTTCAATATTTTTTGTATCGAAGGATGGTTTCTTTAGACGTAAGGCTCCGAATTTATGTGAAGATTCACGGCGGGTTATTGACTTTGTGATGCTATACCAAGGTTCCAAATAATTTTTAAGGTTAGTAATTCCTCCAACGATAGCTTGAAGGTTCTGTACTTAAACAGATGCTTTTATGTAGTGTTATTTAAATTATTTCAATTTTACTAAAACAGACTAAAAAACAGACAGTTTTAAAGCCTCAGAAACTTGAAGTTGATTAAAAAACAAACAGGCAAGCTGGTAGAGAATGGCTTATTGCATTAAGTTCACGAGTAGTGTGTACATTAAGTCTCATCAATAAATAAATAAGTCGGACCCAATATAGATGGGAAAAGGCTAAGCAGATGATGATGATTAATAAATAACAGACAAGAAAAGGTGCCAGATAACCTAGTAACATATGCTTATAAGTCTACTCTAATCTAATATACTCATCTAGAACCATCATATGCAATAGCAATAAATCTACAGCTTCATCTCGAATGTAAGCTAACCGGTGTGATTACAACTAGAATAACATTTAACATAACTATTGTAGATATGTAGCATCTCTATCTACACACGGCGAGATAGAGACGCTTGTTCTACAATAGTCTACATTACACCGTTGAGACTAGAGCTAGAATAACTGAATTCTATGTATGTTCCTTCTGAGGATGTGAAGAGGTTACTGTGGCAGTAATGGTACGGTTATAATTGTGAATAATATTTAAGAAAACCCGTTAGTCAACTAACATGGTTTAATTTGGGTACCTCTGATCTGAAATAATTGGAAGTCATGAGAAGAGGCAGTATCTTATCACTACATAGTATAAAACAAAGTCGTATGTATGCTTAGATCTTTAAAACTACGCAACGGATTTTGAGGGTTTTTTTAATAGATATAATGGTTCTTGAGGAAGGTTTTAGTATATAAATTGCACCCGTGCGAAGCCGGGGCGGGTCGCTAGTAAGTTAATATACCTAAGTAGGACAAGAGATCAGGATTGGCAATATGAAACTAGAGCGGTCTACTTTGACTTGATCAAGCGAGCGACGAACTCAGCTGTAGCCAGGCCGAGTTGTTACGAGATATGAATAGGTAGTGTGCCAAGCGCGAACTTGAACGCATTAATTTTTATTACTTGTTATTATAGCGGTAATAGAAATACAAAATCAGTTAAAATTTCAACTGTCTACCTATCACGGTTCTTGAGATACAGCCCGCTGATAGACAGGTGGACGGACGGATGGACGAACAACGGAGGATTAATAAGGAGAAACAAAATCGATATGATTATCTAAAGGGACTCTCATTAGCAGATAATCAAAGGCTTGTTACAGTCACTAATTAGAACCTAGTTTCTGATGCCGGAGAGTATCCATTTTAGCTTTTGAACACTATAAAAGAATTATCCTATTTGGCTCAGTTGTTATGAAGTCCTGCGCGTACATACATTTTAGCGATTAATTTTGTTTGGATAAATAGAATAGTTAAGAATTAGTTAGGATAATAGAGCTATGTATTTTCTATTTAAGAGTTTACTACGAGCGTTCTACTTTCATAACTTGCACTATAACTACTCAAACCAACATTTCATTCACAGAGATTCAATTAAGAGTGTCAAAGTAATCACAGAGGCACTAGAGCGTCACTTTGGCGCTGGGGTAACATTGCCAGTAACACTGGCAACTGCGCCCCATTTGAGGAAGATTGCCAGACGCACTGGCAGGCTGTAAACCAATTTAATTTGCTAGTCCTGAATGTTTTTACTGTATGAGAGGGAGTTGGCTTTTGCATTTAATGATAAATTATACAAGTTGCCGAAAAGACTGTCCCGGACTAGCAAAAAACAGAGTCGTGTGAAAAAGGGAGAAGGAGGACCTTGCCCTGTAGTGGAAGAAAAGAATAGTGTGTATATTTTTTGCCAAGTACTTATGTTTTGTTTCGAAAACTTGTTTAAATAACAATTAACTATTGTACCAAATAATTACTTGGCCTTGTTTAACTCCATAGACATCAACAAAAAAATAAATTTTAACAAATTATTTTTCCAGCTTTTTATTGTTCGCTCGTTAGTTTTTTGCGTTTGTAACGAGTTCAGTGAACTGTTACAAATTGGTTTAATTGGAAACAAACTATGTAGTAAAAATAATTTGAGCTAGTTTTTATTCAAGCGATGTGAACAAATGATCATTACGGGGAGTCAGAAAACAGAAAATCTTACATCAGTCTTGCCTATTGGAATGCTACCCAGTTACTGGGTTGAGGAGGTTAAAGGGGAATGGATCCGTCTTAAATACTCAGCTATATCTTGACCATACTGGAAGCTTTTATTTTATTTATTAAAAAAAGACATGTCTTCTGCCAAACTGCTGTACAGTTTGTCGGCAGTGTTCTCGTGAATACAGTTTTGTGACCCAAGTAGGTACTTATCGACTAATTTATACATGGCTTAGACAAAATGTAATAAAATGGTACAAGTATCTAATGATGGGTTCGGGTCGTCTTGCCCACCAGGCTGGCAAGGTAGATTGATGTGAAAACTGAACTATTGATGGGTTAATGTAAATTTTCACTAACGGAACTGCGAACTCGTGCAACAAATTAGTTTTTTGTGGATTTTTAAGCGATTTCGGTTTGTATTTTTTTTGTTCACACCGAGTACTCTGAGGTCTCTGATCCATTTCTATGATTATTTTTTAGTTCTCTGTGGTATACTTGCCATCTTAAGTGACACTAACTTTAACATTATGACAGCTTCAATTAAGCCAACAAATTATGACCGACTTAAAAAACCCAACTATTTTTTTTTGGTTCAACATAAAGTACAGGAAGAGCTCGTGGCTAGATAATAACAGCCGCACTGGTCGATCTTCAAGCTTAAGCAGCGCTTGCCAAGGTTTGTCTGTGGATGGGTGACCATTTTAACATACCGAGTTTCCTCCGTGCCTCGGAAAGCACGTTAAGCTGTCATTTGTAGATCTTTGGCAGTCGTAACGGGTAGTCAGAAGTACCGTGTACCCAATTAAGATGTTGTAGGTTAAGGTCTGGTAGGAAGCTGTTCCACGTAAAATACTGGTATTCAGCTAAATCCGGCTTGACTGGAAGCAGAACCCAGTATGGTTGGGGCAAGGCTAGGCAGATGATGAACATAAAGTACAAAAACCGTGTTCTAATCCTCATAACTCAAAAAAAACAGCTTTTAATCCAAGAAAATAATCCAGTATTATTATGAGGCCCTCGCACATTATCCCGACATAATCCCGTCGCCGTCTAAAAGCATAACGATGTATGTTTGGTCAGTACACCATTCGTTGAGAGTGTATCTCTGGCTTTGTCTGTCTGCATAGGAGTGAAAGGGATGGATGACCGGTAATGGCCAGTACTTTCAAGCGGGTATTTTTTACGCTGTCGTTAAAAGTTCGCCCTTCTAAGATTTGTGGAAGAATGTGTGTCTAGTGAGAGGGTAGGCTTTATAAGTATATGTTCTTTAGTAGGGAAGAAGTTTGGAGCTTTCCAAAAAGTTTATGTAAGTCTTAGAAATATTGGGGTTTAGTTAGTTCTTTTTGTGTTTGTGAATTTAATAGTCTGGCGGTTTGGCTTTGCTACGGGCTGAGCGTGGTCTGTAAATTAATTTTAAGTTTCTTATTAGGTACTCGTAGGAGATTACATCGTTTCATTACACGTACGAACTTACTTAAACTTCAAATAAGAAAAAAATGTACCACCTCACTTATCTAAACCAACTAAAATTACAAACCGTCTCTAGATAATAATTCCCCGAAGAAACCCTCATTTAAAATACAAGACACGTCCAACTTACACAAAATATGAAGCCTCCCTGAAGTAACCTGGCTCGCTGCCAGCCGGTGGCGTCAACTGGCATGAACTGGCAGTACTGGCAATACTGGCGAACTCATTAGATTAGCCTCTGAGCGGTAATTCAGTTACCGACCAGGAGGCTTTGTCGGCTGTGAGGTAGTAAGGGTGATCAAAAGGAGACGATATTATGATTTTAGATAAGGTGGCTTGGAAAGCAATTTTGGATGTATCGTTACACCTTCACTATTATATACCCTGGAAGGTTAGACATAGGTGAATTGTAGATACATCCACATAAAGCCAGTGATGTCTTAGATGGTAATTTTATTATTCAGCAGCTGAAACTTTTTCAGTTATAATTGCACAATTAAACCATGTCGAAGGCCCTCGAGGCGGTTTTAAAACTCTGACATTAGGTCGTGTGGGGTCGTTAGACCTCACTGCCCACACGAAGAAGAAGAAGAATTGCACAATTTAATTCCGTTCCATCATTGGACTACAAGACGAACGGCGATGCGCCACTTGTACAAGGTAGACATCCTACCCATGCTTACAAAACATTTTAGGAATACTTTCATTGTGCGTAAAGCTAAGCAGGTGAATTCCCTACTGGATTCCGTGTTTCCTGATATTTATAACCTGGAGGTATTTAAGTAAAAAGCGAATAAGTCACTTTCCGACATGCGTGTTCCATCGTCGCACAGATCGACATTTGCCATTCATAAGAAAAATAAGAATTAGGACTCAGCTTTCAGGGCTGTTTGAGTTTATTTTAGTCACCACTGGCATTAGTGAATTGGAAAAAAGTAAAGGACTTCTGTCCCGTTCTGGTATTACAAACGTGAAAATTATCTATGTGTCAGTGTGATATCCAGCTCACCCAGACGAACTGTAATACTAAAAATTCAGAACGACATAAAATGTTTCCACATAAAATATTATATCGTCCAAATGTAAAAGTTGTATTTATTGAATATCGTATTATGTAATCCATGAATACATACAGTTTTATATATAACAATAAAATGGTGACCCTAACAGTACAAGAGCCATAATATTTATTATCTTACATAACATCACGCATATTTCTAAAAGGGTTAAGCAGAGGTATATTATACCCTCCCTTGGCCATATAAGTTCTATGTAATAAGAGGCGAGCCCATTGCCTTATTCGGGCCTAAATTTAGACTTCGGATTGCTACTCAGAAATCCCAAACGAATTATCCAATAAAACTTCATACGACCCGGGAATCGACCCAGGACCTCACGCTCAGCAGTAGCGCTAGCGACCACTGGACCAACGAGGCAGTCAAGACAATTTTTATGTTAATGGTAAAAATCTTTGCTACGAGACTACGGCGTAGACCCAGCTACGAATATAATGTAGCGTTCGTAGCAAATGCTACGTGACGGAAAAGTTTTTTTTTCATAAAACTCGTTGAACTGTCGTAATCGTTTTTATGCGAAAATGTTTGATGATGTTCAAGTATAGTCTGAAAAGTTCATTTACATTTTAGAATTGAAGTTTTTATGTTTCTTTCATTGTGAAAGTAATTTGCCTCGTTTATTATGCCTTATTTTAGCATGGTTTGGTTTCTCTGTAGTTAGTTTAATTTCAACCTATTCTTCTATGATTATTTCATAGAAGAATTTTGTACGTTATGAATTATAAAACATTATAGAATGATGTTTTATAAATTAATTTTTGAACGTTGTTAAGTAATTTATAAAACATCATTCTCTAAGGTCTTCAATGAATGCAGAACTATTTATTTCTCGTGAAACGAAGTTTTTTGGGTCAATTCAAACAAGTAAAAACATAACTGCATTTTCCAGCTCCCGTTTAAATATTAAACCCTTCATCTCAATTCTCAGAAACACATTTTTAAAATAAAACATTTTTCCCCAAAAGAAAACCTCACAGTAATAATTCTAAATAATACTCCCATTAGTTTAACCTAGCATACAATACATAGCATACAAAAATTTTCCCAAACTAAAAGAGAATTTTCCTTTCAACTTGGTTGCTAAACTGCCTGTAAATAGCACGTATGTACTGAAGTTTGTGTTCGTATAAATTTCAATGAAAGCCTCGTGAACTGAACTAAACTCAGCTGAACTGAACTGAACTAGTCGCGATCAACCGACTGAACAAACTCCAGTAATTATTGGAGTTGTGCTGATTTAAAGTACAACTGATTTAGTTGTTAGTTGATTTTGCCGCGATTAAGTTTTAGTTCAGTTTAACCCATCCTTTGGAAAACAGCTCTTTAAATGGAAGGGATCTCATTTCAACTGTGCCTAGATTTTTTTGTTATAGATTGATGAGCAGTCGCTTTGTTTAACACTAATACTAGCATTCAACTGTATCCAGTTAGTATCGCAGTCGACCCTAATTTACTTGGACTTGAACTCTAGGCATGATGAATTTATAATGCTTTACAGTCCTTTTATAACAGCGTCTGATTTTACATATCACGGTGAAAGGCAGTTCAAGGATACCAATGTCAAGCATTAATGCAATTATTCCTAGCACCATCTCCATAAAATAGAGTACTTTGAGGTACGCCGATTTATCATATCAAAAATACTTCCCAAACCTACAGTTTACGAAACTATCCCCCAAAACTAAACAAGCTCATACCGAACACAGCATCACCTCATACTTCATGCTCACTAAACTATTCAACCCAACATTCCCTAACTTGGCTAAATTATTTATATAAAGTCTGTCTGTTCCGCCAGGGTACCACTGTCAACCTATTTCGGGTCTGGCTGGGCCAACCCCGCCAACCCAGTTGGCACGTTGCCAGTGGCTTTGAAAGAACTCGGTCAACGCGTATGGCTGAGCTTCAAGCTAGCCCAGGACTGTTTTGTCAGCAGGGATATGGGCTTCTAAGAAAGGAAAAACGATGTCGTTTTGTTTTTTGAAGATAGAAACGGGTGACTGAAGGTCGCTGGAAAATTGCCAAGATTTCTTTAAGTGTCTAGGGATGATTTAAGCGAGGGTTGTTTAAAGTTTTTTTTCTAAATGTCTGATAACTTAAGTCAATTTTGAGTTAGAATGTCTTCTAAGATTAAGAAAAGAAAAGGTTTTTTCGATGAAAAGTTAGGCACGGTTCGCAGGATCGTAATTATGGGACCAGTTACTAGAATCCTTATCGATTAATTAAAAGTACTGCAGTGGGCTTTGTATTTCCATTGGTTGAACTGCTGAGTCTGGTTGTTTAATACATTGTGCGTATGCGGAAGGATTTCCTTCCTTTGTAATTTCCTTATTACGAAGTAGGTACAAAGATTTGCCTACGAAAAGAAAACTCTGGCGTACTTTTCTAGGAAAACTCTCGAAAAATACTTTCGGAAAATAAGTCGACCCGGCTTTGTATGTTTATAGGTTATTTTATAAAAGAAGGCAATGTACGTGCGCCGAATACTTGAGGGAACATGTAAAACCCGCATTTTATACGTAACCGTAGGCGGAAAAGCGGAAAAAAGGTTAGTCGCTGAAAAAAGAGTTGAAATGAAAATGTGACAATCCGGAAAACTCAAAGGAAAATCATTAGAGTATGCTTGAACAAAACACATTTACTAAGAAGAAAGCAAAGGAAAAATCAAATTAAAAAAGAACATCTAGGAAGGATACAACCGAAACTAAAGAATTAAAAGAAAAGCATTTAAAAGTGCATAAAACTTACCGATGAAGTTCATCTTGCTGCTTCTATCACACTTTCCGTACCAAAAATATAATATATATATCCTACAATCTAATAACAAGTCGCCATAAAGTCCGTATATAAAAAATACTTTTTAATTTGTAATATTGAGCACCAAATTTTGCCTACATTAGAAAATACATGATACGTATCGTTATAAGAAGAAGAAAGAGAAGTACGTAAGAAGCTATGACATGTTTGAACGGAGAGAACGTCTGTCCGACGCGAGCGGCGGCAAGCCAATGCTGGACGGAGAGCGCGGCGAGGGTATTTAACCGCTGTGCGGACTGGCGCCCCCCAGCCCCCCCACACCCGCTCACTCACTCACACAGCCGCGCCACTTAAGAGGGCGCACAAGGGAAATCGTTCCGCCATTGTCGTCGTAATGGAAATGGTAAAATTGATTCCCGTCAAATTGTACTTTTAATAATGATCGTAATTATCTTTATTGAGGGTTTTTTTTCCTAGATTTCTGAGCGAAAGCCTCATCCCTCCGGGAAAAGATAGTACCAATTTAAGAAATCAAAGCTTATCCCTGGTGAAGGGAAAAAATGTTGCGTATTTTTTAACATGAAATAATCGTTAAAATCTAAAATTCTATTGGCAATACGGTGGGATGACGATAAATAAAATGTAAGTGAGAAAAATTGGATGCGTATTTCACCTCCCTTAACGCACACATCGGTGGGGGTGGCCATGCGGATTGCGCATGTGTGGGGGTTTAAGAACAAAGGGAGCGCGGTGGGGGAGTGGCCTGGTGTGTGTGTGCGTGCGTTAAATCTTTTATAGGTCGATGCATTAAGTAATTTAGTATTATACCTTGCATTTGACAGAGGCCGGTTGAGATACGGTCCGCGGCCGGCGGCGGCGCGGCTCGCTTCCGTATTTTTAACCGTTTCCGTGTCGGGAACGTTTACTTAGGACTTTGTTCTATTATTGGAAGTCTTTGTGAAGATATAGGGCGGTTTCTAATCACAGACATCCGAATAAACTATGGAAAGTATTTTCTTGGTAATCCATTATTATATTTTTACTTAACAGGCACGTTTTCAGTTTTAGAATTTTAAACTATTTAATCAAAAGGAGATGTTTCAAAATGGGCCAGGTGGACATTACCTCATAAAAAAGAGAAAAATCCGTAGAATTCGGGAAAAATACATTTAATTCATTTAAATGTTTACTGTTGTGGTAGTTAATTGATGTTTATAAATTACTTTTATCGATTTTCAACATTGCGTCGCACCGATTTAGTTACAGATCATAGAAAAATAACTGTCAGCTGTCATAACAATGTCACTTTAGTCACTTTCGTCTCTTTGCCGGAAAATAAATATGTCAGAAATAAATGTCAAACGTCATTAATCAATCAAAATGACAGCTTACCGCCATGACGGGTTTTTGTTGCGTGTTGCAATTTCAAGTGTAATTTCTTTTGTTTTACCAGCAAACAAAGCCATTTTAAAGAAATTGGACAGTTGAGAACTGTTTTAAATATATTTCACTATTTTTAGTATAGTGTACAAGGACCTGGCCCATCCATCCACCATACATCTCCTTTCATGATATGATTAAGTTTAATGACTGGGTAAAATCTGTTTATAAAACAACTAGCTTTTGCCCGTGACTTCGTACGCGAATATCCCGTTTTTCCCGTTCCCGTAAGAATTTCGGGAAATCCTCTCTTAATGCTCCCCAACACACCTCAGAAACCTACATGCTATATTCCAGCTTCCTACGACCAGTAAATTTGGGTGTATGTCGTCTGTCAATCGTTCACTCACTCAGTAACAGAAGAATTTAATATATTAGGATTAACAGTATTCTAACCGATTACATATGACTAACCCTTCTTATGTTACTACTAATTTTAACCATCTTCCTTTAAAATATCTCTATCTGAAAGTATTCTTCGTCGCTATCACTGGGTAAGAAAATCTTGCCTTTTCAGGACTCGGAAAACTACGCTTTAATATTGGTCTAGAAACAAATATGAATTTTAATTAAAAATATTAGGGAAGTTATTTAGATCACACATTAATCTAGACACGAAAAAATATACGAAATCCATTTTTTTTTACTTAAAATATTAAAATATGCGACAGCAAAGACAGCTCAACATTTTCAACTAGATCTTTTTTCAAACATGAAGAACCTAATGATAATTTCTCAAAACTTTTTTATTACTTGAAACTTTGAACAAACGTTCACAGATGGACTTATTGCAACAAGGTTTTCTCAGCATTTGAGTTAAAAAGATTAAAATATGATAGGTGAAAAAATATTCAAAATAGACAAAGGTCCAACCATCAGACTGTGTAGGCTACAGGACATGTTTAAGATATTCCATATTACGTAGGTATCCCTGTTTCTGGGGAGTGCCCCACTAAAAACTCTAAAACCCCATTAAAACTTACATCCAGCCATCCAAAAGTTAATTCGTCGAGCATCCACATCCACAATATTGACATTCACGAGATTCCTTCATCGGCTAGGAGACCTCATAATCCATGATTAAGATTCAGCTCCGACTTCAGACTACCCGCGTTTGCACTCATTTGAATATTATATTAAACGGTGACATAAACAGGATATTATATTATAAATAGTTTCTGCAGTTATTGTCATTATGTCATGTTGTGTGGGGAAGGGAATTTTGATTGGTTTTGAGTTTTAATGGTTTAAACGTAGTTGGTAGTTTTATCACGGAGGGTTGGAAAATAAAGGCACATTCACACAGATGTCTCTTAAAACAGGCGTCTGTACAAAGATGCCCTTATTTTCCAATAGGTTCATATTATAACTTTGGCAGACAAGCTAATCTACATTTCACTATTTATAGATTGTTGAAAAGTCTAAAATGCTGATAAGTCATGAACATGAGCTACCAAAACGTCAATCCCATAAACCACGGCTGGTGTTCGCTGTTTATTGTGTGTGCTGTGCGGATACTGAACCTAATAACTTTGAGTTTTTAACGAAATTGTTTTCTCTAAATAAATACCACTTTGTTTGAGTATGTGTTGCCACTTGTTAAGGGTGTGTTTGCTTGTCGAAATTTATTTAAATTGAAATGTGGACTCTTGTCTGAAACAAATGTTATTATTTATAGCCTCTAGTGCTAGTTTTTTAGCATCCAATCGTTAATAAATTATTGTGGGTTTAATATTTTGGCCCCAACTAGAAGTACTCTGTATTTCCTGCTTTTCATAACACTAAACAAACGCATAAAAAAGTTAGATTACAAGGCCCTAACAAACGATGGAAATCGTCAACCCTAAAGTAAGTAAGGTTTTCTTCCCAAAGAAAAGTAACAACAACAAACGATTGTCGGCAATGGAAACAGATTTCACGGTACACCGCCCCTGTAACCAACAATTGTACTCCTTCAAAGGGGAAAAAGGCTTTTAAAAAAGTAAAAAAAAAAAACGATCGTCATCATAAAAAAATCATATAAACTTTTTTAATCCCAATCGTTCAGAAGTAAAAGCCTGAAAGGGGGCAATATTCAAGAATTATGCTTCACTCAAGCCCACCCAATAAGTCGCGCCAAAGAAAGTATACATTACCGTAAAAATAAAAGTCGAAACCTCTTACCGGGGTTGTAAGCGCAAATTGTCCTCGCCGAGAAGCTGACGGAACTGTGCCTGTCTCTCTCGCACTTATGAGAAATCGTATAGGCTGAAGTGAGTAAGTGATTTTTGACAAAGGAAAAGATTCTGGACGCGTGATTGTAATACTGAATATGACTAGTTTTTAGAGAAATCGTGGCTTTTTATAGTGATTTATATAGAGGGAAGTAGAAAGAAGATATTACTGGAATACTTACGTTTGGAAGTTAATTGGCTAGGCTAAAAGGAAATGGTCTTACTTGTCGATGATATATCTAAATTTTGTAATTGTGATGATTACCTGTAAAGAAAGTTTCCCATTAGTACATCATTCAAATGACTGATTGTGTAAGTAGTTACTTCTATATTAGATTTACAGAAATTGTTTATGTTCTTATGTTACAAAACTTAATACATAAATTGAATATTCCTTTTGTTCCCTAAAACATGTATCCTTATTAATAAACCACTATAAAACAATCAACTGAAGTAAACTTATTCATTAAAAAACAAAAGAGATGCAACAATCCTTACATTCGTAACTACATTGCTACGGCGTAGCTATGTTGCTCCGGCGTAGCAGCCGCTACGAAAAGCGTAGCGCCCGTACAAAAGAATAATGCGATGCACTTGGTTGCCTTTGCATTGAAGAATTCAGTTTGTTCTATTGAATTCTTCATTTTTTTTTTAAGTTTCATAAGATGCGGGTATTTTTTAAAACGGTAATTTCAACTTGAGGTATAAAGGTTTTTGTTTAAGAGGTTCTTAAGAAAGTTAGCCCGCAACTATTTTGTTCGTAAATAAATTGTATGAACTTTTGTTTTCTGTATTTTAAGCAGCAACATTGTTTAGCTTCAGTTGCAAAAGAAAATTTAAAAATATTTATCGTTTTTTGTCCACTTGCATAATTTAGAGTAATTTTTAACTCTGAGATAGTTGATAACACATAGTTATTTCATATATGATGACTCCGGGTCATTAAACCGAAGTTAAAAGACAACTTCGGTATCGTACAAAAAGTTACACTTAATGTAAATGATTTTTAAATATGGCGGTTGTTCTTTATTTGCGATATTATATTTGCACTTAACTTGTGATGATCTGGACGCGCTAGCCGTCGCGACGCAACCACAATTGAATAGTTTGATTGTAAAAAACAGGCGGCCGCCATGGATTTTGGTCGATGGGGGCCATAGGATATTAAACACTGCGTTTAAAAAAAAATACGCAGTTTAAACCGCGTGATTTGGTGTGGCATGTGGGATGTCATTATGCGTCAATTTTAGTTAACGCCCAATGGCACACCCGTATGCCGACGAAATCTCACATGTATATACAGAATAGTGACCATATTATATCAGCCATATTTCAACATAATTATAGTTTTGGGTCATTTCGTCACATTGGATCAAGGTTAGAGTCCTCGTAGGTCCCCAAAATATCGCAGGTGATACAAGGTTTTACCATTAACCCTTCGCGCTGTTTCTGGAAAATGTATTTAAGATTCCACGACATTCGAGGTATCCAAAAAATACCATTTAAAACCATTCTTACCAATTGTAATTTTACAATTCTCAAAACATCACATTATGTAGAAGCGGTACGTACTCGGCACTCAAGCAGCACACTATCGGTAAGTTAGCGGTATACCGGTAGGTCAGCGGTACGTACGCAGCGATAAACCGGGGCCCACTCGCGTCTGATTTCATTTACAATTCATTTGATATACTTAGCGCGGATCGCTGATGGACGCGCTAGGGCTGCCCCGCGTCCACTCTCGACTGGGGAATGAAATAAGAAGGCATTTGTGTATATGGATGAGGCAGGAGTTTTGCATTTAATTTCGTGGTAGATTTTAGTGTTTGGTGAATGATTTTTTTCTTTAAAACTCTCTAGTTTTGAAGTGAGGTTTAAATAATACTAGCTTCTGTCAGCAGTGTCGCCCGCGTAATTAGCGAAAATTATCCTTATGGAAAATACTCCCCTCATAAATGATTATAATCAGATTCAAATTTCACTCAGATCCGTTCAGTCGTTCTAGCGTGATTGAGTAACAAACATACGTCCAAACTTTCGCATTTACAATAGGCTTGTGTTTAAACACCGCCCAAAAAAGTACCTATCTTACTACCAAAAAAGTTCTAAACGGTTACCAAAACAGATAAATGGTCACCAAATAATATTCGAGAAGTAGCGCTCGCCGGCCGCTGCCGCGGCACCGCTCGCTTCGCTCGCTCGGCTCGCGCGCGGTTGGTCACAATTCTAACCTAACCTAACCTATTTTATCCAGTTTGTAACCCCAAGCCTACATTTTATGGCAATCACAGTTGAGTTGGATAGAATTTGGTGACCATTGATCCATTTTGGTGCCCAGGCTTAGAGTCTTAAAAATATTATTTTTGGTTACCGTCTAAATTATACCCTTTACAATATTAGTTAGGATTAAGAGTTGGAATACGAAGTTAGAATGACTGAGTTTTCCTTTAACATGACTATAGTATTACATTTACAATAGGGTTTTATGTTATCATAGACTTAAGATACTTGTAATTTAATAAAAAATATAGGAAACAAAATATATACAAGGATGTAATGAATAAAGATTTGAAAGTGAACATATACACGTATTGCTCCAGTCAAAGTAGGAAATACAAGAATGTACCTCTATATCACAAACGAAGATTGCCCACTTGGCAACTACCTTAGTCATAAATGAGAAAAAAACTTAATTCAAGATTAAGCTGTATCTTTTTATTACTGATAGGTTCAAGTTGAACCACAATATGATGGAAAGCAATAATATAAATTAATTTTTCTACAATAATATTAATTGAATTCTCATTCAACAACTAAAATAACCCACAAATTCTTCGCACCACAAAACCACACCTCACAGCCCTACCATCGTTTAGGTATAAAGTTACGTCTGAACGCAAGTGGTCCCGGGGTAAATACGTTTTCTTATTCCTCTCTACCCCTGCCTTCGCCCTACCTACCCCTGCCTACCCCGCGGCTCTCTGCTGACCGTCGAGAGCGTGTACACACTGGAAACGGTTTTCCAGTAAGTGTTAATGGTTTGTTTGGATTTGTAATTAGGAGCTTTTCAGTGTATCGAGGGGAATGTGTGGCATGTGGGGGAAGATGATAGCGGATTGTCTGGGGTAAAGTGAGTTGCGGTATTGTTTGAAGGTAGTGCAGGTTATTTTAATTAGTTCGTATTGGTTAGCAGGGTGTTGACTGGGGAAATATAAAAAATTACCTAATGAAAAAAATCATTTGCAAAACTAATTTAAATGAAATAAATGCTAGTTTATGGTTCAGTCTTTTCAACCTAATAAACTTGACTTTGGTTGAAAATGTTTTGCTGCATAGTCCGCACGACTGTACATAAGGTTTAAACAAATGAATAATAGTTTCCATGTAAAGTTTTTAAAGCAACAACAAAGGAAACTAAGAATATTCTAAAACTTGATCAATTATTTTATTAGTGTTCTGATTGATAGTAATCGGTCATAACACTTATAAAATCATTGTTAGCAAGAAAAAGTAAGTTAAAAAAAACAAGAATGATTGCACTTGAATAGTATTTATGTTTATTGTCACCTTTATGTCAATCATTGTATGTTCAAAGATTTTTTCTCTGCAAAACTAGAACGTTGTGAGTTTCCAGTTTTACATAAAATCAATTTAGAATGCAAGAACCAATTAGTGACTATGTCAAAGTAACTTTCTTCTGAAACTCAGAAGACACGATAATTAAAAAAAATATTCCCCATTTTAATCACTCAACCAATCAGTGCCAAAGTTCAATGCATTTAACTTCAACAAAAAGAAAACCCAAGACTTTTCTCCCTCATTCTACCCCACATAAAGACAATCGAAGTTAATTCTCCTTTTCAAACAAAATGAGAGTTAATTGCGCGTGTCTTGTAACGGCTAACTAAGTGAGGGCAGCTATTAGCTTCCGTTACGTTCAATCCGTGTGTCAATCTGGACTGTCAGTCCCGACAGTCAAGCCGGGCTACTGCAGGATGCGGCTTAAGTGGTGGGTGGGTGTGGTATTTGGGAACGAGTGTTTAAGAAAGGGAGATAATTTGGTTGCAATTCTATTGAGTTTGTACAATAATAACTGACGATTTTTATTGAAAGAAGTGTAAATCGTTCTGTCCTCTTAATACACAGATAAAAAGACACAATACATACTTTATTGTACTGTGACGTAAAGTATAACGTTTTTCATTCACTGACAAACATCGTAGAAAAAAATATTTTTATTACGAAAGTGAAAACTAAGTAAGCAACGAATGAAGATTTGTATAGAACTTCATCGTTTGTTTTCGATTAGGAAACCCATCCCCAATCCCATCCCATACGGTTTATACACAAATAGATATTAGGTATGTAACTTGCACCTTGCTCCATAAGTTGTTAAAAGAAAGCTCCTCACATATGGACACAGACAGTGATTCAAACGTGCTAAGCTTGTTCGTGCCAAGCGTGCTTCTTGTTTACATTAAAAAAAATACTATATTTAACTCGTCGCGTCAATTCATTCATATTGCGAGTTAAAGCAGCTTGCGAATGAATAATTAAAAAACAATAATTGAAAACAAGTCTATTTCTTGAATGGCTTGCATCAAGACTTTTGATTTTTTAATCATGTTTTTATGGGACAAGCCCGCCACACATTCCCAACCACTGCAACTCCTGAAAGCCAGAATCAACAGTGGTTACGCGTGCAAAGCCAGGACGGATCGCTAGTATAGAGATCAACACAAGTATCTCATCTACAACATTAAAGTTTTCAGTTAAAATCACACAGTAATAAGTTCAGGAACTACCAAAATAGTTTCGTTACAGTTTTAGGAGCGTGACGTCGACATCCTTTGGGCAGAGACAAAGCTTTGTTCTGCTCCTGCAACTGACAGCCTACCACAGACAAATGTGAGTTCAGGCCACTTCCAGTCGTTCCGTACTACAGATTCTGATTATGTGCTTTATTAGTTTATCTTTACTTCGTTTAAATTAGGAGTTTTGTTAATGATTTTCATGTTTTCCTATTCACAGTCTCAAGAAAAGGTGTACATACAGGTCAAGAAAAGGTGGTCAAAAGCATATCAGGAGGAAATGTAATTAATATCTTCATGCACAGAGGGCCAACCACGAATATATTACTATTTTTATTTATTTGAATATTATTTTTTTTACTATTGATAGGCACGCGTTTGACCACTGTCTCACCTGATGGTAAGCGTGATTTTAGTTTTTCACATTCAAAATTCACTTACGTCAACGTAACTATACGTCTAAATATTCTTGCTAGGGCCTTTGGATACGGAATATTGACACTACCATTTGTTTTTTTAGGTCCTAGTAGGGCCGTGACATAAATACGAGTACGAAACTGCATATTTTTTAAGCTTTAGCTGAAGTTCTAAGCTAGTTATATAAGGACATGTTAAAATTGTCCTGAAATATTGACTTATATCTCATTATAAAGTGAAATTGAACGAGTTCGACAAATATCCCCGCGTGAACACCTTAAAACGAAGAGGAAAATCAATTCCCAAAGGTCGTCAGCACTATCATTACACATTTAGTTCCCAATCTAATAACAAATTGATATCGATCAGCTTCGCAAGAACAGGAAATAAGCTAAAACAGCGGACATTCGATAATCGACTATTATTATTTATTGAGAGGCGGATATTATCGGATATTGGTGGATATGGCGGATATCGGGGCCGCCTCTACTGATGTAGTTAGGAGTTAGACGCCGTTGGAGGGTTCAGATTAAATTCTTGGAGTGTATTGTGAGAATTTACCGATCTTTTATTGAAAGGCTATTGCGTAGCGGAGGGTGTTAATGGGGTTAAATTTTAATTAGTTAAATTGATTCTGAATATTTTTTTTTTGAAGATAAAATATGCAGGCAGATACCTATCAGTGGGCATCTATTTCTGAAATAATACTGATGATTCTACCTAAACATCCATCTCCATCAAGAGTGAATGGGTGGGTTCCTTCTAGGCAAGCGTGCTTCATCTTCGACCACATCATCGCTTACCATCAGGTGAGACAGTGGTCAAACGCGTGCCTATCAATAGTAAAAAAAAAAATCTAAGAAGTTGGGATTTTAACATACTGGGAATTTAAAAAAAAACTAGCTTTATGTATTATCATCATCATCAACATCATCATTATCAGCCGAACGACGTCCACAGCTGGACATAGGGCTCCCCAAGTGCCTTATATGTGTGTTCAAATAAATAGGTTTAATTTAAATAAAACTATTCCTAAAAATGCACCCCAGACACTATTTCATTTCACCACTTCCTACTAAAGGAATCATCCCATTTCTTCCACCCCGGCGTTTTACCGGCAAACGAATGGAGTCCGAATGATTAGCATACATCGACGGCTTGACGGATGCCGTGTCCGAACCGGACCGTGACGGATCCGGCCCGCTCCGGTTGATGTATACCCGAAATATTTTACGAACACATTTTTTCCGTACGATGTTTTTTCGGTGTAATATTTTAACGTAAATTAAATACGCAGTGTTTGTTTTGTTTTATTTTATTTGCTGCTGTGATTGTATTTGGTTTTGTAAACTACGAATTTGATTTTAAATGGTTTTTATTTTCCATCATCATCATCTGCCTCCATTCAAGCCGGATTTAGTTGAATACCAGTATTTTACGAGGAGCGGCTGCCTACCAGACCTCCACAACCTAACTTTAACTGTTAACTTGTTAACTGGGTAACACGGTACTTCATGGCAAGACTGGAGTCACATTTACTGGCTTCTGACTATCCGTAACGACTGCCAAAGATCTACAAATGACAGTCGGGACCAACGACTTAACGTGCTTTCCAAGGCACGAAGGAAACTCGGTATGTTAAAATGGTGACCCATTCACAGACCAACCTTGGTAAGCGTTGCTTAACCATGAAGATCAACCCGTGCGGCTGTTATTATCTAGCCACGAGCACTTCGGTTTTTATTTTCCATATTACTCTTAAATACGGTGACTACTTCTAGTGTTAATCTTTTTATTTTTTCGCTTCTCCTTTCGCACATACACTTAACAATGTCTTCAGAAATAATAGTTCCGGCAATTCCAAAAATAATGCAGTTATAAAAATATCAATAACCCTTTTCCCAAAAAGGACAAGTCAGTGTTCAGGGTGCTCAAAATCTACATCCTGTTGTTTACATATCGTTAGATGTATTTGTTAAGGGGTGCAGTAATGCTGACACAGCATCTTACGATCAAGATTAACTTGGAAATGCTTGAACAGACCCCTATTGATATTTAACGAGAATTCACCATATAAGTAAGTACACCGTTCGGATGACAACAGGGGTTTTCAAAAACTCTCCTCTAAAATTAACCTCATAAATAATTATCTGGCACTAAAAGCAGTGCACAATTAACTAACGAAGACTGACCAACGAGCCTGCAAACGATGCCAGAATGACTTGCAGACAACACAAGTACTTTTGCAATGACTTGCAGGACCACAAGTACATGTCAACATTTTCACGTTTACAGCGAGTTTATGTAGTTGTGTTAAGGGCGGTTTTTGTAAGTCAAAGTGTTAGTTTTAAAGCTGGTTGATGTTACTTGCACGATGACGTTCATTTCGTAATGGGTAATATTGCTTATCCAGTAATTACATGGGTGGGAGGAAAAAGGGGGGTGGTTGGTTGAAAAGATCTAGGAAGGCAGTTGAAATCTAGGGTACAGGATTATTATGACAAGCTAAAGTTGGTATCCATACAGCACCAACACAAAACGCACGTATTCATGTCGAAATAAAAATTACTGCACATTTATATGCGCATAACTCCGCAAAATATTTAGGACTGATTTTTTTTTCGTGATTTTAGTGTTGGTTCTATAGTCAATATACATTGACCCCTGCAATTATAAGATTTCGCGTTTAATTTGTTACGCGTTGTATATTTCATAGAAAAATTATAATATCGATTAAGTGTCATATTTGTCGAAGACAATATATTTATTTATTACAAAAAACACGCAGCTCTACGTTATATCTTCATTTATCACTGACATCAACAAGAACTACAACCCAACATTTGCATACGCTACTCTTCTAACAAAACAATATCTAAACTCAATTCAAAATAACACAATCAACAATCAATTCGACCAATCACCGTCGATTGTCCGCCCCACAATGGGCTCTCGCTCTCATTGATCATAGTGGGGCAGGGCCACCCCCAGCAACGTTGTTCGATTAATAAAGGGTTGCCCTTAAGAAAATGCCGCTCATTCACAAGATTGATCTGCACATACGTCTTAATGACTTGCCCTTAATTATGAGTTATATTGTGTGAGGAGTGTGCTTTTAAGGTAAATATTTGTTTTTGTTATTATTACTGAAGAGACTGTATTATTGTGTGTTCGGTTAAAGTCTTAAAGAAACTCAGGTTACAGCCAAACACAAGAGGCATTTTGGATTTTTTTTCCCCGAACGAATTTCAGATTTAAAACCTTATTGACGACTCACACACACTTATTTCATCTAGTAGGTTTAGGGAAAAAAATTGAGTGTGGCAGAATTTTAAAAATGAACATTCATCAATGATTCATGTTGATTGAAACCACAAACAAAATAATTGAAATTGTTTAGAATTCGACTCACCGAGTAAAATGCGAGCTGCATACAAAGTATGAGTTAATTGGGCGAATCAATCGAGTCGGTTAATCAAATGGTATTGAACAATCAATTACTGGGACCAGCGGGACTGCATTGACAAATATGAGGATTAAACATTAATTCAACAAAGCCGATACACTTTCCATTGCTGAGAATGTGGTTTTAACTGGAGATAATCGTTTGCGGCCCACTCATTGGGAATGTATTTTGTTCTAAATGAAAACTAGCTTTTGTCCATGACTTTGTGCGTACATATCCCGTTTTTTCCCGTTCCCATAGGAATTTTGGAAATCCTCGCAGCGCTCCGCTGCACTCCCCAGGGAACCCACATGCCAAATTTCAGCTTCAGCTGTGCGTTGTCTGTCAGTCACTTAGTTACCGGGAACTGAAGAATTTTATAAACCCAGAGGTATATTGATATATCAAGGCAGTCTTTTGTCAGATTATAGTATGCACGTATGGTATCTATTTAATGGTATTGAATGGTATCTAGTGATTCCTGGCTACAATGGCTGCAAAATTCATTCAACAAGAAACAGCGTACAGAAAGTACCATGTAATAAAACAAAAACAAACACACCAGCAACAATTACTAAGAGTACCAATAACCTTAAACACTTGGCTCACAATTTCACTACCACCACACAGCGAGCCAAGGGTTAAGTCCATACATATTAATTGCCCCGACATCGGCCGAGTGTCTCATACATATGGAGGCCACGAGAAATGAGAGAACGCTTTCTGAAATTATTCTATAGGTCGTCTTACAGGGGAAGGGGGGCGAGGGGTACATTAATTCGGGTTAGGAGGCTTTTGTTTCTAGGGGTTGTGAGTTAAGTGTCTGTGTTTCTTGTGCTGGATTGGTGTCAAAATGGTCTGATGAAGGCCCCACGATGAATAACTTCTGATTAATTGTAGTATATACCTAATAATACAGTGTAAGAAAATGGCGAAAACCTATTGCAATAATGAAGGAAACAACGATTCATTCTTTATTTTCATTCCCACTAAATATTACGTGTGCTAGCTTCTATGTCAATGTTTAGTTTTACTTCTTTGTGGCATCTCCAACCGTGTCAGAGGCCCTTGAGGCGGCTTAGGAACTCTGACACTAGGGTGTGTGGGGTCGTTAGACCTTACTGCCCACACGATAAGGAGGAGAAGTGGAATATTTTGTCATGATTTACCTTCTTCCTTGCCATTCATTTATTCAATACTTTACTGTACATAGCTTAAAATAAGCACACCATAAACATTTATAATACAATGAGGGGTTTTGTTGCATAGGGAAATCTCAAGATATCATACATATTTTATATTCATGATGCTTATGCGGGTAAAATGGAATAAAATCCTTTTGTACAAAATATTATAGGAGTTTGAGAAGAATCAACAGGTGTCCTTTCGGCCGCGGCACAAGGAACTGCATTCACATTTCACACGTGTGAGTCGTGTGAAGGAATAAAAAGAAATACATATTGGATCAAAAAGTGATACAAAAGAAATTCATTGCAATTCTGTTTATTTTATTTTTAATGCTGGCAATGTCTTGACAATTAGGTTTATAGAAAATGTTAAAAGTACAAAAATAAACCTTGTTCCAATTTCAAAATTGTGTTTTTATTTTTTCTGGGTTAAAAGAAATAGCTTAAGGCACTCGATAATAGAGCAGATTTTCTTCATGAATTCTTTGTTAAATTTATTTCAAATGCTGGCTTAAAAACATAAAACAGTTCTACATAATATGAGAAAAAAGTTTGAAAATAATAATAGAAAAGAAAAAACATCATAATATAGCCTTCCTAGTATTTCAAATTCAGTCTCAAAATCAACTCAGCGTGTTTGACAGTTTGTCAATGCGATACGAATGTGAACCCTTCTGAAGTTAAAAATAGTAACGGGAACAGACCTAACACCCACTAAGAGCCCAACTATTCTAAAGTAACTTCCGAATAGAGTGCAACTATGAGTAAAAAAGCGGGCACAGAGACTTGGCGGCCATATTTCAGGCGCCATTATCCGCCGCTCCGCGCTCATTTCTACTCGCACCTACACTCAGCTGTTATTAGGAAAATTCTAACTTATTGCTGTACTAGCCGTGCTCTCAAGATGTCTTGGCGTGTGGTCAGAGATAGAAGCAAACGCGAGATGAGAAAATCGCTTTTTTATTGCCGTGTACTTCTCTCTGAATTTTCGGAATTTCAGTTTATGTTAATATACTAATACTTATTTGTTTAAATACCATTAAAATAAAATAAATAAATCAAATACGGTTTAAAGATTTTTTGTTGTGTTTAGTTTGCTGTTACTAACACCAAATGTTAGTAATTAAATGATGAAGCTTACTTATAGTCTGAAATAAAGTTTCATTTTCTTTTTTGTGATTAATTAAATAAATTAATTTAAATTTTGTATTCATGTCTGTTCTATGATAAAACAATTTCTTTCTAGTGTGATTTATTTTTTGTTTGTATCCTCATTTAATTTATAGTTTACTCACGTTTTATGATTGTCACACAAATACTAATATTGGTATTCGAAAACAGGCCGAGTGATTTGAAAACTGTTTTGCATTTGAATATTTCACAACTTGAAATAAGATCCATTGAATAAGAGTGAGTTGCTGGAGCAAAAATTGCTTTCTATATAAATGTCAAACGTGTGAATCTTACTACTAGGTTTTAGTTCATCGTAATAATTCACCATCAAGTATGTGTTTCTTTTGAATACTTCAAGCTCTTTGATAAAATAATATTATATCAGGAAAAAAGCCCCGACACTCCTAGCTGTGTAATCGCTCCGCTACCTCTCCTGATTCACACCACACAATCGTAGTGCTAAGCGTAATGCATCGTGAAAGGGTCGCGCGTGACTGTCGCTGCGGATCCGATGCGGGCGGATCTCTGCGGATCACTTGTAAAAATGATCGCTATTATTGCTCACAGCTATCATTTTTACAAGTGCATTGTAGGAAGCTGAGGAACTTGAATATCTGTGAGCATAGTGGAGTTTATAATTGAAAAGTTGCATAACTTGGAGTTATTTAGAACTGAATTTTCTATAGTTAAATTTAATTGAAGAATAAATTGATGAAAAACGTTCATACTATTAATCAATCACTAAACTTGAAGTCTGCGTGTTCAAGTTCAATAATTATGAAAAACTGTCGTTTTGACGGATTGAGCTAGTTTTTAACCGACTTCTTCAAAAAGGAGGAGGTTCTATGTTCGGCTATATGTATGTTTTTTTTTATGTTTGTTCACCGATTTGTCCGCCAATTCTCGACCGATTTCAAAATTTCTTTTTTTATTCGAAAGCCTATACTCTTGAGGTGGTTTCACTGTCACCAGGTAAGAATCTGATGATGGGATCCCATGAAAATCGAGGGAAACCCTCAAATTTTATAAGCATATACACTGTTTTTCATAAACTTTCTAACGCAATTCAGATATTTGTGCCTGGTAATCATCATCTCATGTTGCTGAGCTGATGATGGAAGGTATAAGTCAGGATCTGATGATAGTATCCCAAGAAAAATGTTTATTCAGCGATATTTTCGCCAATTGTTAACCGGTTTGGAGGATTCTTTTTTTGTTTGGAAGAGTATTTTTTCGGACTGGTCCCATTTAAATTCGGTGAAGATCTGATGAAGAACTTCGGAGATAGGCAACGGAACTCTTCAATAAATGATAGCAAAAGGATCGGGATTTCTGAAATCGCATGTCTGTTGATTGTTTATACCAGTTCATAACATAACATCCTGGGTACCACTAAAAAGTGAAAACACAAACTAGTTTTTTTTAATTAGTATTTTTTTGTAAAAAAAAAAACTTTTTAACAAAAAATAAAACCGACTTCCAAAAACAACAATAACCTTAATTTCGGAATTCGGTGTTCAAAAACGAAAAAAAAAACAAAAACACCGACTTCCGAAATTAAAGTTATTTTTACTTTGTGGTGTTTTGTTTTTGGAAGTCGGTTTTATTTATTTTGTTAAAAAGTTTTTTTTTTAAATGTCCTACAAACAAGATCGGGTAAAACTCCAGGAACAAATCAAGCTAAAACAAAATCTTGGATACATTTGGCAGATGTTTTCGTCGGAACTGACAATGTTTACATTGTATATATCTCAACTCTGTCTATACTAACATTAGTACAGACTTGTATCAGTTAGATAGCCCATTTATCGAGGAAGCCTATAGGCTATACAGGGTAATTTAAAAAATACCCGAAACCTCTTAATCTTGACTTTGTATCATGACGCTGAACAACATTTGTTCTACGACTTTTCAAAATTCGAAACATTTTTATTCCATACAAAAAAATATAAACATAATCTAAATTTTGCATATTCTTTATGAGGCGGCCCACGAAAGGCCGCCGCCAGGTTGGCGGCGAGTGACTGAGTGCGCGCGCGCGCGTAGTATACGCGAAATAAACAGACTTCAAATAAATTAAAACAAATTGTTTTTGGCTACATTGATTGGTTGAGGTCAAAGTCGTAGAACAAATGTTGTTCAGGGTCATGATACAAAGTCAGGATTGAGAGGTTTTGGGTATTTTTTCAATTTCCCTGTATATCATCACGCTAAGACCAATAGGAGCGGAGCAGTAATGAAAATTGTGACGCAGACGAAGTTGCGCGGGTCAACTAGTCCCGTTATATTAACGCACGTACCTGTTCAATGACAGAAAGTTTTTTTCAATGACATGCAAACTTATGCGAATCAAACCTCGTAACACCTTCAAGATATCTGTCGAACCTATTCCCAACTATACCATCGCTTAACCTCAGAGATCAACACGTTCAGCGGTTATCATTTAGCTACGAACTCCTTCAAGAATCTAACTCCAATAAATCCTCATCAATTTTCCCACCTTTCCTGGCCGCCATCTGTTTCCCGGTCACATGTTCATAGAGTACCCGCACACGTAGCACACGCGCGACCCTCGTCGCGTCTGATTAATTACCGCGCGATTAATCAGGACATGACTGATAGATGACGTCAGCGGCGGAGGGAGGACGGTGAGATGCTGTGGGCACGTTAGTTTAGTTTGCGTTATGACCGGGTTAGGTTTGATTTATGAGTACTTGGATGAAGGCTAGGGTTTAGGGTGTGCTAGTTGTAACTTGTATCATTAAGAGGTTTATTGTTACTTGATTGTGATTTTGGGTTATTAGTTTCTGATTTACTCTGAATATTTTTCTGTTCCAATTGGACATGTTTTCGAAACACCAAATAATTCCGTTACCGAATGAGTGAATGACTGACAGACCACACACAGCCAAAACTACTGGTCGTAGGAAGCTGTAATTTGACATGTAGGTTCCTTGGGGAGTGTAGCACTAAGAGAGCATTTTCCGAAATTATTACGGGAACAGGAAAAACTGGGATATGACGTTGATGAATTATATTTGAATAATTATTGTTTTTATTAAGTGGCGGCGTTTGTCGACATACGTTCAGCAGCTTGTCTTGAATGACGATTTATTTAAACTAAATGTATAATAGTGGTTCATGGTTGAACTTAATGCAAAAGGTGTTACCGCAAGGACGATGATGATGATTTTTGTTTGGTGTGATGCTGAAATTCTCATTATTGTTGCAAGAACTCCATAACAATTTGACTGAAAATAATTTAACTATCAGTAAACCTTTAGAATTACATTTGTAATCATCCTAATCCTTCATATTTTAAAATAATTTAAGTAAAGATACAACAGAAACCCCATTCTTTTCAACTCGTGCTTGTATTCAAGTTAAGACGCTCGGTACTATCGCAGTACAAAGTATTTATTATAAGTAAATCAAGTAGGACCCAGGAAGCGACGCTTTGCTACGTTTTGATTAACCCTAATAAATCTGCCAGCAGTATTGTGCTGCGTTCAATTGGGTTAGTGCGGAGGCAAGTAGCGAGTGCGACTGAATGGGGCTTGCTAAACAGATTTGTGTCTCAGCTTCCTTGGTTTGGCTTACGACGAAAATTGAGAATTATTTGATTTTCTTTGTAAAGTTTCTTAGTTGTTTTGAAGTTTAGTGGTCGTTAAATAATGCATTGTGTAGCAAAGCTAGTTCTTTTCTACTTTTTTTTTATAGAACTATCCTTTATTTAATTATATACTTTATTTATTTTGACGTGTGTTTTTTGGTTTTAACTAAAAAAAACTTAAGTGACACTTAAATGATATATACTTTAAAGTCGCCAGTGTGTGAAGTTTTATTCAAGAAATTATAATTAAATCGCCTCCCATAAATACATACGAGGTGAGATAGTGGTCAAATGCGTGCCTATAAATAGTAAAAATAAAAAAAACATACGTATATACATATCTATACTTCGACTGTAACAGTAAAAACACATTTGTAAGAATTTGGTAGAATCATCACAGCGATAATTCGACGAATTCGTTTTTTCTAAACGTCGTTATTTTTTTTATATGTATGTATGTATGTATTTATGACTGTATTTCTTTTCCTCTATGTTTGTCTTTCCAGTTGCACATGCCATATTGTATCTGCACCATGCTAAGACTATCGACTGGTAGAAAATGCCAAAGGAATTAAGTCCGCCTTTGTACAGTATTTTTACTAGTGCATCAAGTTTTACTTAAATAGATAAACAAATAAAAAGTATATAATTTCGGTCTTTGTATAAATTACATTATTTAGTGTCCAACCCGGAACTCACATGTTTTCTTTTTGAATACCCAGCAATATAAATTATTATGTTGTCTTCTGTAACATCAGTAGAAAACTATAGCTTTACAAAATAACTGGGGTGCCGTAATGGATAAATAATGGGTAAATGACCGGTCATTACACTATTGTAATATTTTATACACCCGGAAAGTGGTGAAATATAAAATAATAAAGTTGTTATCAGATGGATATGGTATTCGATATATATTTTCTTTTATTTTTTTTAACGATCTCTTACAAATTGTAGATAATATTAGTGAAACTGTTTTAATTAAATATGGAAATTAGTGATCAGGATCACAGGTTGTTCTTTTAATAGCAGTGAAAGAAATGTTACTACCCATACATAACTCAAATCCATTTTCTGTGGCTTATGAGTTAGACAACTCACTTTCAAACATAAATACTGACTGTATATTACTTTAGAAATTAATAACTTATAATAGAAAAAAAAAACAAAATTAAAACATTCAAACACACCTCCACTATTCTCCAGTAACCACTCGCCCGCTCAAACGCAGCACAATACAAGAAGGCAGCGAAATAATGAAATTAGCGGAACCGTACTCGCCTTAAGAACAGTGATTTACGTAATCAAAGAGCGTCTAAACGGATTACCGGAGAGAGGCGCCTTTTATTTAGGAGCTAAACTTTACAGAGAGATGGGCTTTTGATTTCGGTATTGTGTTTGATACAATTGGTGTATGGGACGGGAATTGGAGGTTCTGGGAATATTGTTTTATTGATGCTTTAAATATTAGTTTTTGGCAGTGCCTTCAATGCTCTTTCACTACAAGGGTGCGTTTCCACCAAGGATGTGCGAGGATGCGCAGCGAGGGCTCTGTTTGTAAGTGATTCGTTTGGTTCTAGACAAACACATTCTTCGCTATGCATCCTCGTATATCTTTCTTCTTTGGTTCTATTTCGTCTTTGGTGGAAACGCAGCTTTAAAGGTATCATTGGGCTCTCCCAATTAAGAGCATGGTGTCAAGTTGCATTCCAATACGTTCAGCCGTTGAAATATCCAGACTCTTATATTTAGATATTGGTATGATAAGATAGTTATATATAGAAATACTAGTATTCAGCTGAATCCGACTTCTCTGGAAGCCGACCCCAGTATAGTTGGGAAAAGGCAGGCAGATCATGATGGTAGGATAGGATAGTTGAATGTAGAATGACTCGTGAGATTTTTGAAAATAAAAATTGTATACGGTCTGGCCTCGTAAGGGACCCATAGACTATACTTATCCGATCCCTGATTCTTATAAGTAGGTCTCTTTTAATCGAGAAAATTATCCCATTAAGCAAAAGGCATGAAGGTTTTTGCTTAATGGGATAATTTCTCGATTAATGAGATAAACTTACAGAAGTTTTCACCGAGCTCACATTTACTTTTGGAATTGATGATCTAAGACACATTTTGCCAAGGGATGATACATCTAAGGCAAACACCCACGCTATACATCCACTGCCAAACAAATTCCAATCATAACCATAAGACAATATTAAACAGCCCCTCCTAATGATCAAGTAGTACATCGCCCACAGTACAATCACCCACAAAAATGGAATATACCAACTTGCCAAGAGAGAGGTCCAATTATTCGCGCTTGGCACTTGGCGCGTCAAACGCACTCGAGGCTCAAAGTGTGCTGAACGGAAATTGCCCCCGCCATCTTGCTCGCCGACCGGAAACCCGCCAAATTATCGGGCCATGGGCTATGGGCGATGTACTCGAGGACCCTTAAGTTATGGATATTAAGTGATTTTTATTTTCTGTGTGATGTTACTGTGCGTGGTGGTAATTGTCTTCTTGGGCGTCTTGCGGTGGAACTTTTCCATGGAGTTTGGTAAATTTTGGCGTGAGGTTCTATCGGAATCTTTATTTAAACTTACTAACGCCGCCATATTAATGTATTATGTGTATATTATAATACATGAATCTTAATAGTAAGCCACGAACTACTTGCGTATCTTTTCTCCTTCTCTGTCATATTTATCCAAAACTTGTCGGGATCTTTTAGATCGCTTTTTGCGATAACACTGCCCATTGTTACACACCCTATTATATTTGAATCCATAATGTAGTTTGCTATGGTGTACATTATGGAGTTCTTCTATTCTATAAGAATATAATGGAATAGAATAGATTTTATTCCTGCCCATCTTGTAGAACCATCTGTACTCCAGGACTTGATCGAGGTGTTATGACAGAGCATTCCAGGTTCCAGGCTACATACTCATCATCATCATCATCTACCTAGCCTTTTCCCAATTATATTGGGGTCGGCTTCCAGTCAAACCGGATTTAGCTGAATACCAGTATTTTATGCGGAGCGGCTGCCTACCAGACCTCCACAACCCATTAACTGGGTAACACGGTACTTCATGGAAAGACTGGGAGTCAGATTTACTGACTTCTGAAAATCAGCAACGACTGCCAAAGATCTACAAATGACAGCCGGGACCAACGGCTTTCCGGGGCACGAAGATAACTCGGTATGTTAAGATGGTCACCCATCCACAGACCAACCTTGGCAAGCGTTGCTTAACCTTGAAGATCGACCCGTGCGGCTGTTATTATCTAGCCACGAGCTCCTCTCTTCCAGGCTACATACTGGTCTGACAAGATTGGTGAAGGAGCCAAATTTGACGACAAGGTTGGCGCAGTGGTTGAGCGATTGGCTGCTACGCTGCGTGTCGCGGGTTCGACTCCCTCACGGAAAAAACATATGGCTTACAGATAATTTTTCCGGGTCTGGTTGTTTGTGTATGTGACTTTGTATGTTTG
This sequence comes from Lacanobia oleracea, assembly GCA_950371165.1. Taxonomy (NCBI): domain Eukaryota; kingdom Metazoa; phylum Arthropoda; class Insecta; order Lepidoptera; family Noctuidae; genus Lacanobia; species Lacanobia oleracea. The sequence goes on from OX493408.1 coordinate 22,531,659, forward strand.
TGAATGCACCCTCGATACAGGAGAAGTTCCTAGTGTGGGGCAATGTTTTCTTTAAAAGAGTAAAGAAATATATCACAAAAAGAAAAAGAATCACACTTAAGTGGTGCAAACACTGGTTGAAAAATCTTTCTTCAATAATCGTTGCCAACATAAAAATTAGTTTTAAAGAATATAAAGAAGTGCACTAATGTAATAAAACAATAAAAACCCACATGGCGGTGCGTTTACCATCGACACATATTACTTGGACGCCTAGTGTGACTTATCATGATTGATTGAGTGACTGACAGCCAATGCACAGCTAGAACCGCTGGTAGTAGAAAGCTGAAATTTGGCATGTAGGTTCCTTGGGGACTTTAAGGAAACACTAAGAGAGTATTCCCGAAATTCCTACGGGAGCAGGAAAAAACGGGATATACGCGTACGAAGTCGCAGGCAAACGCTAGTTCTTACATAAATCTGGTGATTATTACAATGTTCTCTTTGACCATTCATTGCACTGGAACAATTTGGGTGACGCGAGTCAGTGAATTACACAACGCAAAACGTTTTGGGAATACTTTAATTATGCGTACTGTTAAAGAGTAGTTTTCTCTGCCCGACATAGTGTTTCTTGAAAGCAACAACCGGGGAGTCTCTAAGAGTGAACAAGTTTCTTCTAGTTAAGCGTACTACATCGTCAACCACATCATCGCGAGTGACTATCAATAATAATATTTTTAAAACCCAACAAAAAAGAAACCTATTCACAAGTTTTCCTTGAAGATTCTTCACGAAAACGTTGACAATCTCCCCATTAAAGCTAAGGCAAGCATTTAACTTTTCAGGGCGCAGCGTCAACTGGGTCCACATTATTGCGGCACATAAATACACAGGGGTGCGACACATTGCGCGCGGCGACGCGGCGCTATCTCTCGCGACAGCCCGCCGCGCTCCGCTGACCAACGTAATTGTTTTAGGGTTCCGTCTGTTTTTCAAATTGCGGATATGGTCCTTGATTTGATTTTTTCGGAAACTTGTGAGAGGTCTTAAATAAACTGACCTGGGTACCTATTATGGCATCTTAAAACCATCATGATAACGGTATGGGAGGGAGACGGAGTTATACAAGAGCCCACACACTAGGGTGTGTGGGGTTGTTAGACCATACTGCTCACACGATGAAAATAAGAACAGCATCATGATGGTATTAGCACGTCATGATAGGGCCTCTAGGGTTCTAGATAAACTGTCATTCTATTAGCGATGGCGGATGTTGAAATGCCAAAATATATGAAGGATTTATCACTAGAAATTTGACGTTTTGGTCATCGCCTTCCCCAAGCTACCGCTGACAAAATACCACTTGTGTAGAGCCTGAGAACTATTCTCGTATCAGTTACATTTTATAAACAAATCACCGTAACCTAAACTAAAATCTGAGAGACACCTGATGGGCCACTTGTGCGGGAGACACGTGTTCCTGTCAGATGTTCCCAGAAGTTCTTAACAATTGTTTAGGATAAGTATATTATAATTGTTAAGATACTAACACACGTATGGGTATTTTTTAGCCTGAAATAAAGGTATATTATTATTATTAAAGCCAAAACTAAACTAAACCAAACAGAACCCTAAACTATTCTCGTTTCGTTTAATTTTATTTTTGTTTCGTTTCGTGTTATTTGGTACCAACGAGTTCTAAGTTGACAAGACATCCTGATATCTTAGAAAAACTGTAGTCGGAAAAGTGGAAGAAAAAAGACCGCGCGAGCGTTCACCTACTCGCTAGTCTGATTAGAAGGCCAATCCTAATAAATTTTAAGAGTTGTAACTCTGATCAACGCGATAACAGGACTCACTATGACCACTGCCCTGAGATGAGTTGAAGACAGACTAGCGTGAAAGCAGATCATTAGTCATCCATCATCCGTCAAAGCTGTTCGTCCGGTCATCATCATCATCAGCGTATAATAGTCCACTGCTGGATATAGGCTTCTCCAAGTGCACGCCATTTGGCTCAATCTCCGGCAACTCTCATCCAGCTGCTACCAGCCACCCTGCGAAAATCGCCGCTTCATCTAGCCTAAGGGTATCCTGCCTTTCGTTCGTCCGTTGGGTGTGACAATAGAATATTTATTGTAATTATTTATTATACTAAATTACACATTCAAGAATCAATGGAGGAGAGATTCGGTTATACACCGCGTAAATTTCATTTAGGATTCCTATAGAGATCTTACATTTATGACTCATGACTAAAATGTGTTGGTTTGACTTTAACTGCACCTCTGCTTAACCGGTCGAAGAATACGGGCGTGGTGTTATGTTTTAAAAAGTCTGACTGATGTATTTATTAGATTTGTATCTTTAATATAACGAACAAAGAAAAAAGTACTAGCGTGTAACGTGAAGAAAAGATTAAGGCCATGCGTCAGGCTGACAAGTAACTTGTTAAATTAAACCTAGTTTACTTATTAACTGCTTCACTATACAGTCACAAGTTAGTTGACAGAAGATTTATCTAACGGCCGCCCGACCATTACGTTTAACTTTTCACCGCAACTACTTGTATTTAACGACTTGTGAAAGATATATAGCCTGTCATTGCCTACGTATATAATTTACTTGGTTACCCTAATGGTATTTTAACCTTAAACCTTTGGTTAAGTAGTTGGTTTTAAAAACTTTCACGTAATATGGTACACTACCACTATGGTACATTATTGCTACGACGTAGCAATTGCTACGCCGTAGCTGTTTTGTAACGGCGTAGCAATAGCTACTGTATGAATTAAAATAGCAATCGTTGGTTTAATAGCCGTTGTAGGAACAAGCTTGTGGCTATACTTTATGTTACTAAGATATTTTTTGTTTTGTAGCGGCATCAATGCCGCCACAAGCATAGCTACATCGCAACAAAAGGAACCGCGACGCCATCTATCCAACTAGCAGCAAACTACTTCGTCAAAATCCTGCATCAGCCTGAATATCAACTATCGTTTGTTTGAAGAAACGGAATGTTAGAAGAGTAAAAGTTTAAAATTTATTAAAAAAAAACTAGATATTTTCATGGAATTCCTCTTTCCACTATAATTCAGAACGAGTTAAAATCCACATGACAAGAGTTTATAAGTAGGCTGATGCAGGTAATGCGGCCAAATAAAAAATAAAATAAAGATCAAGACTAAACCACTAACCAAAAAAGAACTTTTCGTATTTTACACAAACATACCAAAGGCACATACAAACTACTGTTCAATCGTCAAACAATTGCCTTACAAATCTATTCACAGTCGTGATATCCGTATATCCGACCCATAGCCGCTTAGTATCCGACCCACAGTTGCTCAGTATCCGACCGTACCCGGCTAGTACCCGACCTCACAGCGCGCCAATCGTGAGTTACATCCGCGGATCTGTAATAATCCCAGTTTATGACCTAAGGATCGTCCACGTATAAATTTTTATATCGACGCGGATCAGAAAAGAATATATCTTTGTAGATACTGTGACATGTTTTTATGCATTAAATTTCAATCCCAGGGCTTTTTATTTCGGAGATTTAGATGTTTTTTGAAGATATATGGGTTGCGTAGTGGTTACTTTTGTGATAAGGTTGGAAAGATTCAACCGTAAATGTTATTGGCTAATTCCAAACAAGGTTATTTTTTTGTTACTTTTGATAGGCACGCGTTTGACCACTATCTTGTACCGGCAATATCAATGCCGCCACAAGAAAAACCAACGGAGCAAATCTACATCCCAAAAAAAAGAACCGCGACGCCATCTATCCAACTAGCAGCGAACTACTTCGTCGAAATCCTGCATCGCGCAAGCAGAGTTTACCGTGCGATTTGAACACATACATCAGCCCGAATATCAACTATCGGGCAGTAGCCCGCCAGGCACAATAGTCACCTGGTTGGAGGATCCTCCTATTCAATTGAGGTGTGCGGGACTTTACTCTCTGTTCCACATCCCTCTAAAATCTCACCTGATGGTAAGCGATGATGTGGTCAAAGATGGAGTACGCTTGCCTAGAAGTAACCTATTCACTCTTGACTTAAAGACTCCCAGAGCCCGACCCAGACTCGATTCTGAGATTGTTCTGCAATATTCTAAATACAAAAGCTAGCACAAAATAAAGGTTCTTTTGAATGTGTCTGGAGAGATGATGGCTCCCAATACAGGATGAATCTTTCACTCAATACGAGGTTACGAAAAAATTACCTACATCCGATGTGTTCTATACTTAGTTAAATATTCTTATCACTGGCAGGATAGATATACATATTTTCTAATAAAATCAGAAGCTTTACTAAGAGAGCACTGGCTATAGAGGATTACAATGGACTACCTAAATGAAATCAAGAATTAATTAAAAGTATCTTTACCTAATCTTTTTTAGGTATTCCTTTTTGAGATTAAAAAAAACAAAATTCAAACTTTAATCCGTCCAATTGACTCATAGTTTTATGCTTGAACAGCGGCTATGAAAAGAATTAAAAGCTGTTATTCGACCGGATTCCTTCAACTATGAACATCTAAATAAGATACATGATCTTTTAGGTACGATTTTTCACATTTCAAAGCGCCAATTAAGAACAGTTTCACATTTCAAAGACTCTTCGACCAACTAAATATTCAATAAACTTTTGCTATAATGATGTAGGTACATTTTTCATATTTTAAAAGTAGATGAGAAATGATTTTAAACATAATCGAGACATCACTAATGAGCAAAAAATACGTCATTTTTCTTTTTACACCTTCAGTATATCTTTGTCATTTGCAAAAGAAAAGAAATATATATTAAGTGATAGTTCTCTATTTCGATGCGTTGAGAAAATAAAATGAGTGTGAAGCGCTGTGTCGGGATCAAATATATGCTATTGTTCCGCGGTATGACTTTAGTGGAGAATATACGAGCGGATAGTTGGGACGGGTGTGCGTTTGTATATTTTTTTAATCTAAACTAGTACGAACAGGTAAAATTGTTTGTTTGTAAAAGGTAAACTGATCCGAAATAATTTTTTCACTGGTATCGCTGAGTACCATTGGCAACTTTTATTCCTGAAATATTAAATTTGATCCTTATTGGATAGGCCACGGGATTTGGGAGCAAAACAACGGTTTGTAGAAATGCGATTTTCAAGGATGTTTCAATTTTACACTGTTAGCATAGTGCAATAGAAACTTCATTGAAAACGGCAAAAATTATTCGGTGCCCTCAAGGTATTTCATTCAAGCTTGCGATTCCTAAAAAGAAATGTTTAGAGGGACAAATAGGGTTTTTTTTACGTTGGCAAAACTTACAAATTTATTGGTCTCTTTGTCTTTCTAAGCATGTTTTAGTAAACTTTCTAAACTAAGTTTTCAGATCTATCGATTTCTTGTGTACGCTTTTTTTATTAACCTATATTTTCCCACTGTTGGGCAAAAGCCTTCCCCATATCTATATAGACACTCTATTCCTGCGCCACCTCGAACCTGTCTTCGCCGTGTCCATCCAGATCGTCTCGCCACCGCTTTCTGGGCCAGCCTTGGCCTTCGTATGCTTATCAAGTGTATTCAAATCCACGAATAAATAATTGCGAGTTTGTATAAAATACCTATAAGGAGTAAAAACTCTTAGCTCTCAGGAGCTAAAATGTTAACACGCATTTTGCCGTGCTATTTTGCATCGTAAAGAACAATACCTCAAACCAAAATCATTCTTCTTCTCTGAACCATTTTAAAAGACTCAATCGATGAAAAATGCTTAAAGAATGTGTTCCACTTCGCCCCACATACAATCAGACTACAAAAATACCTTCTTCAAAAAACCCTCGTGCCCGCCTCGAATTCCTCCTTCCGTATGTTTCCGACACGCGGGCGAGTCGCGCCGGTTGTCATGGCAACGACACGTTTAGCCACGCCCCCTCGTTATGGGTAGTGATGAGCTGACGTCGATCTATGAAATATCGATGAATATTTCGCGATGTTGCACTATTCAAATAAATGTTACCGCGTACAATGTTTTTGTTTAGTGAGCATATTTTTTTATTTCCAAAAGTTCCCACTATAAGACATTTTTGCATGTAGTGTATGTGTCCAAATAACAATAAACCTCAAAGTAATAAACCAATAAACTTTTTAAGAAAGATAAGATTAAAATTCTATTTGATAGACAGATAGACAGAAATTACAACAAGCCTATTAAGCTTAATTTTCCCTGAACAAAACTATCTAACGCAAACTTTTTCATCAGAAAGTCCCTTTATTTATACACATAAATATGACAACTTCATAAACGCCACAGGACAACACTCAACCACCTTCATTCATTCATTCATCATTCGTTCCCAAACATGACATATCATCATGACCAATCTACGAAACCAGCTCACTTCACCCTCACCTTTAAACCTCCGAATATTATCGGCGAGCAATCCATTACATGATTACATATAAAAAGGGGTTTATTACAACGCACTTTATAGCTCATAACGTGCCGTGGAATGCGTCGCGTCGTGACGGATCGGCACGGATCGGTACGGATCGGAACGGGCGGAAATGGGGACGAATACCGGAAGAGGACGCCGTAAGAATATCAACTGGGGTCGGGTTAAAGGGTAGATGTGATGCATTCTTTCCTGTTTTTCGTAAACTATGGACCTTATAATTGTGCTCTATCTGATTACAGATAAATACAGACTATGAAGTTACTTAGCATATATAAGCTAATGAAAATGTATTCGTATAAGCGGGATAAGGAGGGGAGGAAGAAATTTATTAGGCATCTAAAAAATCTTCCACATCGCTGTCAACTGCAAACGTCCTCAGAACACAGGCAGTATGCCAAACTGAACGACAATACTGATTCTTTGGGAGTAACAGTTCTATTCTTCTATATAATATTGTGTTTACTCGTATCGTATCAGTACTTGTTGCTAACTGGCAGTTATTATTATTATTATTTTTTATCTTACCTTTTAAACGATAAAAGCTAACGTCATTATACCTAATATGATGATAATGATTGCTTTTGATTCAACCTGAGGGCGTGGTAAAATAACATGTGAATGGTTCGTTTGACCAAGGTTAAACCATGACCTGTGACTATTAACAAGGTCGCAATATTTAGAAGTAAGTGAGAATCATGTTATTTATTTAATACTAGCTTCTGCCAGCGGCTTCGCCCGCGTGGTCCCTAAGGAACATACTGCCGAGGCAAAAAGTATCTATACAAAAGTATATATAAGACAAAAGTATATATAGATTATCTCTGTTCCAATTTTCATCCAGATCCATTCAGCCTTTCTGACGTGATTGAGTAACAAACATCCCTCCAAACTTTTACATTTATAATATTAGTTAAATATTAGGCACACTAACAACATACATCATTTATGAAGCTTGAAGGCGCCGGATAGAAAGCGCAAGCCAAGGAAGGACAAGAGCAAGCCTATTCCTCAATAAAAATAAAATATTACATGTTTACAATTATAACAAAAACTGTGTAAAACCAAAAATGCATCTTTAATAAATAACAAGTGCATTATGATGTCCTGTACAACAAATTAATTAATTTACCTTTGCTGGTAATACTTTGCGCTTATACACACACGATGATGATACATGATATTCAAGGTATAACATCTTTGATCCTTGTACTTGAAAAGAGTTTGTCATGCTCTAATTGTAATAAAATTAATTGATTTGAGTTTTTTAACAACTTTTACTAAACTATTTAAGTGACAATTCATAGGAAAATTTTAAAACTAAAAAAAAACCGGCCAAGTGCGAGGCGGACTCGCCCACCGAGGGTTCCGTACATTTTAATTTTAATTTATTTACAAATGTATAGTATTCAGACTATTTCTTATACTTGTAGTATAAGACGGTATTAATTGCCAAATTTTATAGTTCAAGGTCAACGGGAAATACTCAATACATTTTGATTCCTTTGTGAGTGTCGAAATATACGTTTTTGCGTTTTTGTTAAGTTATATTTTTTCACAGTAGCAAGGAGCCATAGACTTAAGTATATGGTTTTAATTTCAACTTGATTCCTCCACGCGTACCCGAGATAAAAGGTGACAAACAGACGGAAGGAAAACAAAATGAACGTATAAGGGTTCTGTTTTTTCCTTTTGAGGTACGGAACCCTATAAATATATTATTAATCAAATAAATGACACTACATTTAATCTTGTATTAGTAGAACAAAATTGAAATTCCAAAATCATAACATCACTACAGTTACAAACTACTAACACAACGCTCAAATGTCATTTGCAACTAACGAGGGGGTTACCATTAGAGCCTATGAATACCTATGAGTTTAAATTGAAATGCGGCGTTCACGCAGCCGCAGTACGTACCGATGTAAATGAGCCTTAATAATCTTCTATAAACGTGTTTCAGGATAACCGTAATACCTAGCGAATCGCGAAAAAAAAAAGACTGCCCCATACATTTTATGTGCGCCTAACTCGACAACATGCACTGAACAGCTGTTTTTTTTCACGATTTCAGGATACTGCGTTAATTCTGTAATACGCTTTATTAACCGGGATACTGGCTCATCATCTGCCTAGCCTTTTACCAAACTATATTGGGGTCGGTTCTAGTCAAGCCGGATTTAGTTAAATACCAGTATTTTACATGAAACAGGCGCTCCATGTGAAATATTAGGCAGCCGCCTACCAGACCTCCATAACCCATTAACTATGTAACACGGTACATCAGGACTGGAGTTAGATTTACTGGCTTCTGACAACCCGTAACGACTGCCTAAGATCTCCAAATGACAGCCGGGACCATCGGCTCAACGTGCTTTTTGAGGCACGGAGAAAACTCGGTATGTTAAGACGGTCACCCATCCACAGACCAACCTTGGCAAGCGTTTGCTTAACCTTGAAGATCGACCCATGCACGGGATACTGTCGTATGAACGCACAGCTGAACCTATTGGGACTAGGAACATAATATTTTGCACAAAGTTTCTTCTTGTTCTTATTCTTGAAATTTCAATCTTTAGAAGTGGTGAAAACGAGGAAAATAGTTTGCACAAAATCTGCGGAGATGAAGTCGCGGGCGAAGTGTGTCTCATAGACGATTTGCGTGTGTTAGCAAAAATGTTGTGTGGGGTAGTAATTGTATGGTCGTTAGTGCAGGAAGTAATGATTCATGCCTTTGTTATTGGAAAGGGGTAATTAAGTATTTATTTTGTTTATGTTGTTTAACTTAGTATAATTTATTACTGTTTTCTTTGTTATTTTTGTTAATTTGTTTGTTTTAGTCTTAGCACTCGTTTAAAAATGTTTATTTAATATTAAATTGTCTATTGTGATTTTATTCCTTTGTATTGGTGAGAGCGTATTGTAGTAATGTGTATGTAGTAATACATAATAATCGTAAATGCTTTTTAAATTTAACTATCTACGTTACGCTACGTACGTTCTTTATGTCGAAACATAAATGTGAATGCTATGTGTTTTAATTGTAATGCACAATATTATATAGACAATAAATTACGTCCAACTAAAGTGGTTGTGCCCTTTGCCTAAGAGCCACAGCTTTATATACCTTTGCTTAACCCTTTGAGGGATACAGATTGGTGGGTCATTATTCTTTTTTTTATTATGATCAAACTTTTTAGTTCACTTGTTACCTACTAATACAAATATTATATTTTACTTACACTCATAAAACAACCAACACAACAAAAACCTAGACCCCAACAACTCCATTTACAACGCACCACTTATAAAACCAACAGAGACACCTCGAATTCTTCACCAATTTATAAAATATTCCATCGCAATATCGCTATCGATAATCCGGTCACGTCCCTACGCGTCACTGGCATTCCTGGCATAGTGAAGTGCCACGCTCGATATTTGCCGCTCGCATATTAAGATGGCATTCTTGGCGGTGCCGGGAGACAATGCTGGGCTATATGAGATATCGATCGTTTGATGTGCTTTTCAGTTAAATGGAAGGAATGGAGTTTATTGAATCTAGTGTTGGGATAATGGGTTGGGTGTTGTGGGTGTGTTGGGCTGTTTGCGTATTGTAAGGTTCTTATTTTGATAATGTTTTTTCTTTATTCAGCGATGTATTCATAATATTTATTACATTTATATAGATATATACATGCTAATAAAGTATATAAAAAATAATGACAGGGGGAGCTAAGAACTCGTGGGGCATCGAAACATTGTTTTCAACGGGAAAAGTGTTTAAACAGAGGCGGCAAAGCCACGTTGAATGGCAATGGTAAGGTTAAAGGAAGGAACCATTAATCTAAATCTAGATTTTTCTTTTTGTTTTTATACGCAGTAATTGATGAATAAATTAGCAATTACAGTTTTCCAGAAGGTATTATTAGTTTTTTTAATTTCTATGTTTCTGATTAGCTATATTATTTTTTACAGATTGAAAATGTTTCGTGGCGCTTGTTAAGTACTAATCAGGTAAAACTTCAAAGTAACTTCATTAATAGCAATTCCGTGAATTTGATTAGATTTCATAAAAAAATGTAAATACAAGAATTTACTTGGCGTAAAAGCTTTTAAGCGAAGTAGGTACCTTATAAGGACGAAATATACGTCACGTGTTTTCAGATTTTCATTATCACGAACTTACCTGTAAAAAAGAAAAAAGATATTAATTACACATCCAAAATTATGAAAAAGAAACTCATAAAAAAGCTATCATAATCGGGCATTTCGTTACCGGTTAGTAAATTTTAACATTATCTTCTGTTATTCATTTTAAAGCAGCAAATACTTGCAACAAAGTATCGACAAGTTCATGTAACATCACTACCGGCACCGCACTGGACTGACAAGCTGTGGTGGCTTAATTACAGCAGTCAGTCAGACTGAATGCCGTCATGTGCGGAGATAGGTCAGATTGGAGGGCAGCAGGCCTGTAATCAGCAGGGGAGGGATAGCAACCGATGATGGTATTTGAAAAAGAGATGGTAGGTACACCTACATTTCTCCATTAAAGCATGTTCCACACGGATGTAATCCAGAGTCCAAGGTGAGCTTGCTTGTTGCAATCCGTGTAGATGGCAGATGCAATCCAAATTTAAACAAAATTCGCGGATGAAAACCAAGCTCCCACCAGATACATTGGATTACATCCGCGTGGAACATGCTTTATGATCAAGCAGGTTTCGTATAATAGGCAGCCTATTGTCATCAATTTGAAATGAAACTGGGTTGTCACTGAGAATATTATGATGGAAAAATACAGTACCAGGAAATCGCACCCAGTTCTCTAAGTTCAGTGGCCGTTCGAGTTTGTTTTAGGTTCTCGATCACGTTTAAATGTCGATTTGTATTGAAACTGAATAAGCGCCGTCTGGTGACAATAAAGGAAAACTTTTTTTCTATACAGTTTGACATAATAGACCAGGGTAAGAAGCCTTTAAAAATGACAAAAAGTGAAACAAATGATAGTAGGATGAAACCCATTGGAAAATGAGGAGAATATAATCAAAATGAAAAGATAAATAATTTACGGGCGATCTGAGGTCGGGAAGGCGAAGGGGATGAGTTTTTAAGGGTAAAATACGGTTTATCTTGATTTCCGGCAAAACTAGAAGTCCTATGGACAAAAGTCAAATTGAAAAGTTGTAGGTTTTGGTTTGTTAATTTTGTTTTTACACTTTTTTCACATAACCTCAAAATTTATGTGAAAAATTCGAAAAACCAAGTTTCAGGTTTTTTATTTTTATCTTTTCTAAAAATGATTTTTTTTCACGAAATTTGGGGAAAACTTAATTTTTTATGTCCCAAACATACTGTACTATACTGCAAGTATTTTATTTGATTTGAAATAAAAATTTTTTCACCTAATTTTGACTTAATATCGAAAAAACATCCTGATTTTTAATCAAAAAAATCTCTTTATAAATTTAAATTATACAAGGATTGCAGGATTTACTTTTCGTTGATGTAAGAAAAAATACATTACTATAGTAAATGTACTCAGAAAATGCAAAAAGTTGAAAAAAAACTCGATTTCGATTTTTTTTTTAATCTTAATGTACAATTTTGAGCTATTTATTAAAATTACATTTTAATTACTCGAAAAACGTAAGATTACATGTTACATTGATAAACAAAAAAATTGCAAATTAAGAAACAAATAAGTTAGTAAAGTTAATATTTAATAAGACATCTAAAATATTTTGAACAAGTTATAGAATTTTCTTTAAATTATATGCGTAGATGCCTATTTATTGCTATTTTAAGATAATTTATATATATATCTGAGTGGCCTACGGAAAATTTTAGCGCATCAAAAGGTATTTCGTTTTAAAGCGACTTTGTACCGTTTCCGAAAACACGGCGGAGACTCCCGAGCATTGACGAACACACCCGAAGTAAGACTCATTTGGGGCTGTGTAAGCGCATAAAACCGTTGCCAAATTACAAATGGAGCTCAGTCACGAGTTACGGTTGCTAACGGAGACTAAGCGCAAACATTTTTAGAAGTGTTGTTGTTGAGTTTGTTTGGTTAAATGCTGAAATCTCAGATTTATTATTACAAGAACGTGCAGTTTGAGATCGAAAGTAAAGTACTTCTGTCAATTGTTTAAATTTTTGGCAAAATCATTTTGTAAGGTAAGCTAATACACAAGTGTTCATAATTGAAAATTGTAGGTACTTATTATTTTTATCGTGAAAGCTTTTTTCTAAAAAAAAAGTTTTATTCCTGCAGCTCTGCTCGCATTAAAATAGTCTCTCGTGTTCCATCTAATTTCTGTACCAAAACTCATCAGAATTGGTTCAGCAATTTAGATGTGAATACGTTAATTATTTAGGATAGTTGGGATTATCTTTTTACTATATATTTTTGGTGTTCATTTAAATTTTGTTAGGTACCTACTCAATTATTTTTGTTTACTTACAAATGTTAGTTACGCTAAGACCAATAGGAGCGGAGCAGTAATGAAAATTGTGACGCAGACGAAGTTTCGCGGGTCAACTAGTCTATTTATACACTTAATTGTTTTCATATTGCAGGTGGAAGAAACACATTTAAAATATTAAAGGAAACCGGGGGTGATCCCCGTCACGGTTGCTGGACTGAAGAAATCTTGGGAAAGGCTTTCCAAGAAATTACTGAAACTGAGAAGGAGAAGACTGATGAAATTATATTTCGTTAGTTCTGAAAACTATATTGATTACGGTAATTAGATGTATAAGATGACTATAATTTCTCAACAAAAAAAATAGACAGACATGTACGATACTTAATTAAGTATAAAAGATTTCACAAATTAATTTTAAATATTTAATACAAACTGACTATTGAAACGTTTAATTTCAATTAGCATCTAATAGTCTTCTATTCCCCACGATAGGCATCTATCCTACTTTTGAGAGGGTAGAAAAATTAAATTTCCTCAAAATCTATGAAACTTATGTAAAAACAAAAGTTCATCATAGATTAAAGATCAAAGTTACCATAATATGCAAAAGACGTATTACCAATAGATTTTTAATCGATAAGTTATGGCTCCCTATCAAAAAGTTGAATTACCTACCTACGGTTAAAATGTCAATGTTCAAAAGTAGTACAGAGTACAGAGCTTCGAACGTCCTAAATATCGATGGGTACCCACATATTTGAACATCGAAAATTAAAATACCGACGTGTGAAATAGGTTGATTTTTAACATTTAATACATTCAATTTTTATATTCACATCAAAAATAACAACAACTTAAAATATTGAATAAATTTTGATATACTCGTAAGTAGTATGAGTGGAAAAAAGTTGCTTCTGCAACGTCTCCGACGCAACGGGAAGTGCAACGCTTTCGCTCTTGCGTAACAACGGACCCGTGCGAGCCGTAGCGGCTGAGGCTAGCCGGCCAGCAAGCCGAAGCTCGCGTGGGACTGCCGAAGCCCGCAGCGTCAGAGCCGTGACAGAAACCAAGCTTGTTGCAAGTTGCATGCTCGCTTGCATGTTGCATGCTTCTAATCCGTGTTCCAACATGATAATATTCTCTAAACAATACATTAAACTTTTGCAGTAGACAGACTATATATTGACTAATAGCAACGTTCGCAAAGTGCGACAATTCCAAATCTACCTACATTTATGAAAACACTCATACTGCCTATATACATTTTTGTTCAATAGTTGTAAACTTGTAGGTATTTTTAACGTAGATATTATGAACTTAGATATTATGTATTAAATGTTGACATTTTGAACTTAGGTACTCGTATGTCATTCGATATTTAATAATCATTTGATATTTTAATAACTTCAAAACCTTTTACTTTAAAATTATGACAAAAACATAGTTAAAACCCTCAGAGTAAACTAAACTTTCATTTGATATGTCGGACGAAATAGTTTGAAAATTTCTAGTTTGACCCCAAGGACGACCCCTATTCTCAAAATTTATTTATTTGCGTAATGCGTCTGTGTTTGAGTCACAGAATTCCATATGTGTACAAAATTTCAACAGAATCCTTCAAGTAGATGCTGAGAAAACTGACTGTGACAGACGGACAGACAGACAGACAGACAGACACCCGAGTGAACTTATATGGGTTACGTTTATTACAGATGTTCGGAAACCTTAAAAAATTCAAATGAACATCCCCAATTAGTTGCACTATAAAATCGGCCCTAAATAAACTATCATTTTGTACGAGCACGTCACCAACCTAAGTTTAAATATCAACAATCAACAAACACTTATAGTCATCTAAAGTAGCACATATCTGGTTCAAATAAAATGTGATCACCTCGTATAGACTGTTTTTTTAATCAGACCATATTCTGTTGCCAACAGGAGTTGACGACTCTCAGACTCCAGCAGCCACATTGCCGACACCACAATAGGCCGGGAAAGCTACCCTAAAAAACAGTTTTCTGCCCATCATGATGTCATAATCGACTTCGGGAATGAGTTTCTCCCTACAACCTATATGTGTGGATAGTACATTATTCGTGGCCTCCATTCTCGAAGACGATATGGAGGATGGAAGCCCTCAAATAATGTTGGCAAGGGAGGATGTTTTCTCCAAAGAGGGCAAAGGAGAAGGAATTTCTGTAGAAGCATTTTTCGAGTGGTTTCGGAAGAAACAAGCAAGGTACGTTCAGCAGTAGACGGCCTTTGGGTGATATGATGATGGTGATATGTTAAGGTGTTCTATTTAGATGTTTATCGAGTATGTGTAAATTAGCCTTAAATTAGGACATTAGGTTTAATTTGATAGTTCTTAAGCTTCTTATTTGGTCATAAAAGTGTAAAAAGTTCGTAAAATTTACGGAATCAAATGATTGTTTGGTTACCTATTCATCGATTGTTATCTGTTGTAATGTCTATTTTTCACTAATCAGTAAAATAACAGTTAAATTTAGACATACTATATTATTATGATTTATTAAAATATTTATTAGAATTGTCAGTTTTTTAATCAGACCGTTATATGTTGTCAACAGGACTTGAACTTGCAGTCAGTACGTAGCGGGCGGGACCTAGTGAATGAACTGGACGAATGAATGCTCTTCCAGCGGCTACGCTGCCGACACCACGCAGGGAAGGAAACCAGCAAAACTAATGCTGTTGAGGAAACGAAAATAGAAAACTGGGAGAGGGCTTCCGTACTCAATATACCAAGATCGACTTCGGGAACATAGTTATCGGTTTTTGAATTAGTTTTAGTTTTATTTTGTTGTATTTATTTTAATGTGGAATGTGAGTCACAGTCAAATTTAGTCATACATTGCCTCCCGGACAAAAACTTGTAAGAGCTTTACTATGGACCTCTGTGATCGTCAGCTGCGGTTAAGCAGCGGCAGCCTCCCAAACACTTTGGAGCCTTTATTTATTATTTTTTCCATAAAAAAAACATCCATAATATGAAATAAATAATATAATCCATAACTATGAAGAATAAAAAAATCCTAGAACAAAAACTTACAAAATTCCAACGTGACTAACAATAGGAATTAGTTTTTCCGGTACCATTTCAATTAGTAGATAGCGTGATTTATTCCTTCATTCCCGAAGTCGATTTGAAGTGTGGAAGCCCTCAATCCGAAATTTGGCTCGGGAAGACATTGTCTCCAAAAAGACGAAAGGAGAATGCAATTCTGTCGAGGCTTTCTTCGATTGGTTTAGGAGAAAAGAAGAAAAGTACGTTCAGCTGAGGACGACAAATGGATAATGATGATGATGTAAGTTAAGCTGTGCCATCTATATGGCTTAGGAGGCGTTTCGGCCGCAGAGTTTCGCCCGATCCGGTCGAAACAGGAATTTAACTATTATTAATATTTCTGAGTGGCGTTTCGGTCGAATCCTTTTTAAGAGGCAAAGTAACGTCGGAACATAATTAATTGGTGGTAGAAGCCATGTTTAAGCCTCGTTCGCATACTTGGGTTTTAGTTTTTAGTTTTTTATTAATGTTGTACTAGCGTAGTTTGTAAGTGTATTGTTACTAACACTATGAGTTTCGTTATTAGGTTTAATTGTTTATTTATATTATAGTGTTAGTTGTTTCTTTAAAGTGTTTTAAAAGAGTGGCTTTGTAGTACGTAAGCAATGTATCGTTAAGTGTTAACACTACATTCATAGTATTTGAAACTTTCTTGTAATAAGCAGTGTTGGAAAAGGAGTGGGCTCAGCTAATGTTGAGCAGTGTGCAGCATAGACAGCTTGTTAACGACGATTTACTGGCCCCTCTTCCCTCTCATTACTATAAAATTACAATAATCTTAAGATAGTAAAAATAAAATAACATGTAACTTTATTTTAACTATGCAATGTTTTGAGTCCTGAAAGAAGTTAAAATTAAATTAATAATCTCAGATAATTTCGATTGGAAATAATTTTACATTGCTTAATTAAAGTCTGATAAAACAAGATGGCTACCTAACAATCGATTTTTATCGTATCTACCCACGTTTTAATAAAACATCTGTTTAATTTGGACCTATTATAATTATTGTAATGATGTGCTAAAATGTTTCTAAGAATTATATACCATTCATTGTTTATAATTATAAGGATGACACTATAATGTTAAGGCTGGGTTATTCGGGCCTGTTGGCAATGAAAATGCTACCTCCGCCCGCGACCCCTCATGTTCAACACGTCCTACGACGTTTTACGACGTCCTGCCGATGACCGCCGACTTCTTCGCAGAATAAATACGCCACAGTACGAAATATTTGCAGTACTGTTACATTTTATGGCAGTAACTCATGTCAGACGAGGCGGCAGACTTAGTTTATATTATGCTTAGATTATATTATGTAGAGTTAGTGATATAGTTTGAATTATGATTTTATGAATAAAACCGAGACAATTTTACAGTCATGTTTTTTAATAACACTATATGCCTAGCTATGTGAGAAAAAGTTAGTTAACGTAGTTATAACAGAAAAAAACTGAACGTTTCCCATAAAACCTCAAAATCAAAGCATTTATTACCAGAGCACCATTTACAGGTACTTTTGAATTTGGGAGTCGGATCAAAAGCGTAGATCCCTATATTTCCACTATTATTGTTGCTTCTACATGTGAGAACCATATTAAGAAAAAACTGTATCACAAGTATAGATAACGTAAAAACAATAATAAGCTGTAGAAGTTCCAGTTACGAAATGATCATTCTTACAAAAAGTAAAAACCCGGTCAAATGCGAGTGCGAGAGTCGGACTCGCACACGAAGGGTTCTGTACCATATACCATAAATTTTATTATTTGTTGTTATAGCGGCAATAGTAATACACAATCTGAGAAAATTTAAACTCTCTACCTATTACAGTTCTTGAGATACAAGCCGCTGACAGACAGACGGACGGACGGACGGACAGACGGACGAACGGATAGCGGAGGCTTAGTAATAGGGTTCCGCTGGTTACCCTTTAGGTAAGGAACCCTAAAAATGAGGGCCATAGCACTAAAACATAGGCACTTCTTCTAAATTGTTTTGTGCTGTAATTGTAAAATGAGATCGAAAATGGTTTTTCAGATCGACCCTTTTTCAATGTTTTTTTTTTTATCGAGAAAATGACATTATTTCGTGTTTTCACTTTCACTTGCCACTAAAACAAGGATCCCTCACACTTATTTTTTAAATTCACTTTTTTGACCGTTTCCAAATTTCCACTTGATTCTCAAACAGCCAAAATTCGGTTGTGAAACCACAAACACAACCTACCGGCGCGCGGCGTGATGTTATGTTATGAACTCGTGAAAACAATTAACAGACATGAGGTTTCAGAAATCCCGATGTATTTTCTATCAGTTATTGAAGAGTTCCGTTGTCTACCTTCGAAGTTTTTCATCAAATTTTCACCAAATTGAAATGGGACCAATCGGGGAAAATACTTTTCCAAAAGAAAAAAAATAATCATCCAAATCGGTTAACAATTGGCGAAAAACTTATATTTTCCTAGATGATGTTTACCAGGCACAAATATCTAAATTGCGTTAAAAAGTTTATGAAAAACATTGTATGTGCTTATAAAATTTTAGGGCTTCCTTCGATTTTCATGGGATTCCACCATCAGATTCTGACTTGGTGACAATGGGACCACCTCAGGAGTATAGACTTGCGAATAATAAAATAATTTTTAAAATCTGTCCACAATTGGCGGAGAAATCGATGAACATTAATAGACAAAAAAAAAAACATACAACAGCCGAACATAGAACCTCCTCCTTTTTGAAGAAGTCGGTTAAAAATAATAGAAAGCATGATTTAAGAAATTAATCAAGCAAAAGTATAAAATAGAATACTCTTTATTGTGTTGGTACACAACAACAATAATTTATTTTTCATTACCTCTGTACCTCCCCGAACTTACGTTCTAAGTCCAAATATATAAAATTCTTCCGTTACTGACTGATTCGAGTGACTGACAGACAACGGCCAGCCGAAACTACAAGTCATAGAAAGCTGTAATTTGGCGTGTAGGTTCCTTGGAGAGTGAAGGGGAGCACTAAGAGAGGACTTCCCGGAATTGCTAAGGGATCGGGAAAAAACGGAATATGCGCGTGAGAAGTGGCGAGCAAAATGTAGTAAATTAATAAACTTTAAAACGACCATAATTATTTCACCTAACAATATTTGTTTTTGTTTTGAAACAAATATTTCGTACTAAACTTTCCGGGTTAGAAACTAACATGGTGTTAAAAGATAACACTGATTTGTGCAAGCGAGCCTGAGGTAACCGTAACTGATATAGATTAACCATATTGTGTAGAATTTAGAATTTATATTTATATTTTTCTATTCCATAAAACATAGAATAACAGACACTTAAAAGTCGTAACTAACGAAATATCCAGATTGTCGTCAATCAATTTCATTAAACCATCAGTCACTGCATTACAAGATAGGTTCTACGTCAGTCACAGCCTTGACTATTGTTAAACTGACAGTAATACCTACCGCGTATTAAGCGCCTTATAAAGCTGATACATGAAGGGAACATTACTTATAGGCGCATCACACGCTCGGATTTGGTACGACCGGACCTCCAATTTGGTTTGATGCCGTACCAAATCCGCCCGTCTGTAGAGTAGTCCGGAGAACATAATTATTTATTATTAATCAAGTCCGCCTCGGTCCGCTAGTCTGTACAGCGGATTTGGTTTGCTCCGTACCGAATCCGGACGTGTGGACGGTAGCCCGAACAAACTGTTGACTAGGGAATTTTTAGGGTTCCGTACCCAAAGGGTAACCGGAACCCTATTACTAAGCCTCTGCTATCCGTACGTCCGTCTGTCCATCCATTTGTCTGTCAGTAGGTAGACAGTTGAAATTTTCACAGATTATGTATATGTATTGCCGCCATAACAACAAGACAATAAAAAAAAACCGGTCAAGAGATAGTCGGACTCGCGCACCGGGGGTTCCTAGTAGATCCAGAGGTTACGTCACAAACTTAATCTCTTTATAAAATTAGTATAGAAGAAGAATCCATTCTTAATATAATTAAAAAGAAAAATCTTCATTTTATATAAACTTCAATGAAAATCGATACATATCGCGCCATCTATCAAAACTGATGAGAACTAAGTTTTCTTTCTTCGTGTTGAGAGTTTGAAACCATGTAACCACGGTGTTGTAGAATACGCAGTTTTTGGTCAGCGCCATCTCTTTACAGATGGTGGAACTAATTTACTTTTTGTTGCTCTGATGATTTCTGAAAAACTGTGTTATTTAGAGATTTATTTTTTATTTTTCTTGTAATCTTTACATACAATTCTATCGTATAGAATATTTTCAGATTTTTCTCTATGTAAACTTCGGAGATAATGGTCAAAATTTCGTCATTTTTCGACATAAGTTGAAAAACATGCAGCCTTGTAAGCAACGTTCTTTCATATAATACCCCACATGCCCTAGTAGGCCCTACTTTGAATTTTTAATAATTCCTTTCAGTCGCTGTTGCAAGGAATATATATATATATATTTTATTTCATTCGTATTTTCAAAATAGTCTAACAAATGTCATCTAAAACTGTTCCAAATTTGAAGTTCATAGCATTAGTAGTTCTTTAGATTTCCAGCAGTGACAGACAGACAGACTGACACACGTATTCACAAACAATACTTTTCTCAGTAAAGTAGCAACGCTATGCAAAGTAAGGCATTTCTCACTGCGTTGCATATGGCAAGCCTTTTAATTCATAAACAATATTCAAACGACCCTTGTCTAAGCAAACGCATAGCGTTGAATAGAGCTCTGTGATTGGTTCGTTTGTGTTGCGTAGTTCACTTCGTTGCTTGACGTTAATTTCTAGGTCTTCATTTATCAGTGGCAGTATAAAAAGTACCACATCTTCGGAAAACCTGTAGCGTCGTCTAAATTCATCCGAACTGTAATAATCAAAAGGATTTTGGAAATCCCGTATCACTTTTCTGTTATTTATTGTACTTCTCTCATTGATATAATTAACAAATTCTTCTTCACTACTAGAACCCATTGTAAAACGACGCTATTAAAATGGAAAATTATCACAAACAGTAAAATCCAACCCCGAAAAATATTTCTAGTAACACATAATAGACCACAGAAAATCGAGAGACACTAGCTATGCGTTGCTTAAAACAGCTAGCAGGCTACCTTAGCTGTCCGTTCATTCTAAGGGACGCATAGTGCTAGCCGCCACTCAAGTTTTAGGGGCCCTGTGGGCTCACGCGCACTGTGAGACCTCATAGTAACGTTTGTGAATACAGGTGTTAGTCACACCATAAGGGTTCCTTTTTACCATTTTGGTACGGAACCCTAATTAAGGTTATGGCACGGAACCCTTCATGTGCGAGTCCAACTCGCACTTGGCCGGTTTTTATGTCGACATGATGACAGCAGCCCGGCTGTCATCATGTCGTTGACACACAATTGAAAGCGTACGTGAAGCAAGTGTCCGATCCGATCGTCTGTAGCGAGAACGGACTTGGTTGGCGGATTTGATACGGCGGATCATACGTGTGTTCCGACTTTATATCTGCACAAGATGTCTACCCACATACGATGATCATTCTATAAAACTTTAAATAACTGTGGGTACTTTCCATACTCAGAAACAATTCCATCAGAAACCATTTTAAAATCATTTTAGACAGAGCTAGCGACTTGCGTGGCTGCCACGTGTGACATCGACAGCTACAGTAATTATTTATTGTAATAACAAATTCGTCTTATCACTTAATAGAATCAAAGTAAACCCTACGTTAACGTCTTTAAAAGTGAGGTGATTCGAGGAATTTAAAGACTGGTAAGTTCTGGTTCTAAAAATTTTGTGAGGTATTTTTTTCCACTCTTCAAGAGGTTCACATCGCTATACATCAATACATGTTACAAAAATGTAAAATAACATGTTGTGAGAGAGAATAATCTATGCTAGGCTACCCATTGATATGGATTGATTAATTTAACTGTGATTGTGCTATTGTGGTTCATTTCTGAAAATGTTTATAAATATGGACGAGTCCGATATAATTCTATAAGTTGTCAATTAATGGCTATGTCCGTGTACGACTTCCGTGGGATAGGCGACGGGAACGAAGACGCCTGTATAAGTATTACTAGCTTCTGCCAGCGCCTTGGACCACGTGGTCCCTAGGGAACATATTCCCGGGATAAAATGTCCTTTCTCAGGCTATAGACTATCTCTATACCAAATTTCATTTCAATCGGTTCAGTGTAGGCGTGAAAGAGTAACAGACAGACAGAGTTACTTTCGCATTTATAACAGTAAGGATAAGGATTAAAAGAAACGATAAAAAATACTTCGGCGACTTAAAAGTACCTGCTTGTCGAAGTAGATCAGTTCATGACGGCAGAAAAACCGCGCGCGGGTATTTGTCAGCTAGTCGTGTTTTACGAATTATGTTACATCATTCCAAATATTTAACTTGCTTTCTTGCATATTTATTTGCATTTTATTTTTTGGTATTCTATCAGCGATTGTCAAGGGCCCATTCCTAAAAAAAAGCTAGGTACCGCCCGCGAAGTATTATTGTTGCTCACCTCTATAAATTGTAGCCTATGTATTACATAGAATTTTTTTCAATCATATTTTGTTGCCAACAGGAGTTGAACTTGCAGTCAGTACGGCAGGACCTGGAGGAGTTCCCCGACTCTCCTCCAGCAGCCACATTGGGCCTTGAAAAACCATCAGAAAAACTAATGCTGAGGAAACGGCTACAGAAATTTGGGTGAGCCCTCACCCAAATTTCACAACACGTCTCAATCAACTTCGGGAATAAATTTCCCAGAAGCACTGCAATTGGTGGATAGTGTGAATTATTCGTGGCCCCTTGTCCCTGAAGTCCAATTGGAGTGTGGGAGCTCTCAAAGCGACGTTGGAAAGAGAAAAAGGCAATGCTGTCGCGACCTTCTTCGATTGGTTTAGGAGAAAAAAGCAAGGTACGTTCAGCAGTGGACGGCCAATGACTGATAATAATAATATGATGATGGTAATAAGTTAAGGTGTGATCTATCTATCAGGATTTGGTGCTCGCGCTTAGTCCTGATGCTGGACCATTGTGCGTTTAGTTAAGGTGTTTCTAACGAGCCGGTACCCTAATCTGAGGTTAGGTTTAGTTTGATAGTTCCTAAGCCAACCGGCAGGCGGTGCTGTTAAATTTTAACCGACTTCTAAAGGTGGAGTTTCTATCTTCGGCTGAATGTTTTTTTTTTTATGTATGTTCACCGATTTCTCCGCAAATTCTGGACCGATTTAAAATTTTTTTTTTTTAATTCGAAACTTCACCAAGTTAGAATCTGATGATGGGATCCCATGAAAATCGAGGGAAACTTGTGTTTTTCATAAAATTTCTAACGCAATTCAGATATTTGTGCCTGGTAATCAACATCTCATGTTGCTGAGCTAGTGATTGAAGGTATAAGTCAGGATCTGATGATGGAATCCCATGAAAAATGTTTGTTCAGCGATATTTTCGCCAATTGTTAACCAATTTGGATGATACTGTTTTTGTTTGGAAGAATATTTTTTCGGACTAGTCCCATTTAAATTTGGTGAAGATCTGATGAAGAACTTCGGAGCTAGGCAACGGAACTCTTCAATAAATGATAGCAAATGGATCGGGATTTCTGAAATCGCATGTCTGTTGATTGTGGTTAAAACTTTTTTTACAAAAATATAAAACCGACTTCCAAAAACAATACACTACAAAGTAAAAAATTAGCCAGGAGTCGGTGTTCAAAAACGAAATAAACAAAAACACCGACTTCCGAAATTAAATTTATTTTTTACTTTGTAGTGTTTTGTTTTTTGGAAGTCTGTTTTATTTTTCTGTATAAAAGTTTTAACATAATTAATTCATTCGTCAAAAAAGTCCTAAAAGTTTCTAAAATGTATAGAATCGGATGATTCTATGGCCTTTTATTAATCGATTTTTATCGTATTTAATGTTTATTTTTTGAATTAATTACTCACTAGTTAGTAAAATACCAGTTTAATTTAGACGTACTGCATTGTTATGAAGTATTAAAATGTTTATTAGAATAGTATTTTTTTTTAATCAGACTATATTTGGTTGCCAACAGGAGTTGAACTTGCAGTCGGTACGGCGCGACCTGGACGAGTTCCCCGACCCTCCTCTAGCAGCCACGCTGCCGACACCACGCAGGGCTGGCAAGAAAAGCAGTCCCACTGACCAAACAGTCTCACAAAAGCTGAAACGGCAATAAAGGAGCAGGTGAGGGCTTCCATAGCTAACATATCAAGATCGACTTCGGGAAAATAGTTATGTTTTTGAATTAGTTTTATTTTTTTTATGAGGAATGTTTACTAACATAGTTTTATAAGTCTTACTAACAACATCATCATAGGCGAAAAACGTCCATTGCTGGAAATAGGCCTCCCCTAAGCGTCGCCACAACGACCGGTCCTGTGCATTTCGCATCTATCCTCTGCCTGCGACCCTCACCAGCTCATCGATCCACCTTGTAGCAGGCCTGCCAACGTTGCGTCTTCCGGTTACTAACAACAATTTATATCATTTCGAAATAAAACAAATTATAAGAATTCGTTTCCCACGAACACCCTCAATTGGTGGATAGCGTAAATTATTCGTGGTTACCGTTCCCGAAGTCGATTTGGAGTGTGGAAGCCCTCAATCCGTCGTTGGCTCGGGAAGATATTGTCTCCAAAAAGAATACAGGAGAAGGCAATTCTGTCGCGGTAGGAGGGAAAGAAGCAAGGTATGTTCAGCAATGGACGAACATGAACAGCACTGGCTGGTATGATGACCGTGTTTAAGTATTTTTTTTTAATTATCTACTAATTATGTAATAAATTAATAAAATATAAGTTTAGTTTAGATTTACTGTTTGTTATACTAATGTAGTAACATTTATTAGTTTTATCATTAATTGTAAATAAGTATAGATATGAGGGTGATTATAAGTAACGGTGTTTTTAACCTGTTGGTGTGAACTAGTCAAACAAGGTTACTCAAAGAGAGGTTCTTAAAAAAGATATTATTATTAACTATTATTATTGAGAAAATAAAAGAAAATCAAATAAAATTGAAGTCATTTATTATTCCTTAACAAACATTTGGGTACATGATACATAATTTTATAGTATGTATTTAATTTCATTTTATATAAAAATATTTAATTATATTAATTCATGTTTTTTTTTATATTTATGTATAATATACAATTAGATAATTAAATAGTAGGTAATTAATTAATTCAATTCTTACTCATTCAATATATAAAGTTTGGATTTAAAATTCTATGAATTATTTTTTTTTTATTTATAAAAACTATTTAATACTTTTTTTTTTTTTTCAAAAATGGCTGATAATAATAAAATGATGACGGTGATAAGTTAAGGTGTTCAATCTATCTATATATCTATATATCAGGATTTGGTGCTCGCACTTAGTCCTGATGTT
Organism: Lacanobia oleracea; assembly: GCA_950371165.1. Taxonomy (NCBI): domain Eukaryota; kingdom Metazoa; phylum Arthropoda; class Insecta; order Lepidoptera; family Noctuidae; genus Lacanobia; species Lacanobia oleracea. Next base: position 22,557,068 of record OX493408.1, read on the forward strand.
GGACCATTGTGCGTTTAGTTAAGGTGGATGCTCCAGGGTAGCCCGCGAAATTCAAATATTTTTATGTTTTTTGCAATTTGCCGGTCAGTGTGAGGCTGTATGTGGACCAAATACGATCCGCGACCGTAACGCGTATTTATCTAAATAAGCCCTCTAAGTTCATGTAGCTCGACAAAACGAATATTTCAGAAATAATCATTCTGTCGAGCTACATGAACTTAGAGGGCTATATTTTATTACACTTCATAGAAAGACTGGAGTCATATTTACTGACTACTGACTATCCGTAACGACTGCTAAAGATCTACAAATGACAGCCGGGACCAACGGCTTAAAATGCTTTCTGAGGCACGGAGGAAACTCGGTATGTTAAGATGGTCACACATCCACAGCCCAACCTTGGCAAGCGTTTCTTAACCTTGAAGATCGACCCGTGTGGCTGTTATTATTTCGCCACGAGCTGATGAACAGAACTACAGGAGCGAAATAGTGGGAAAATGTTATTCCTCATCATCATCATATCAGCAGAAAGACGTCCTGGACATACGCCTCCGCAAGCGTCGCCACAACGACTGGTCCTGCGCGTCTCGCATCCACCGGCTACCCGCGACCTTCACCAGGTCATCGATCCTACCTACCAATATTCCAATGTTATTCCTACCTACTCAAAACTATATCGATTACCGTCAGTCAGTGGTGGCCAAGGAACCACTATTGCTTCAATTAATTTTGAACATCTGATATGTAGCATCGCACGCTGCTATTTAACGTGAGAAAACTAAACAGATATACTCTGTGCTTTGAAATACCATGAATTTGTTTCTTCAAAGGATGAAATGTCGTTCTTATCATACTACATTCTGTGAATGCGCTTAGTACAGAATTTATAAAATGCAAATCTAAAGCGAGAGGATCTTGGTGTCCTGAAACACAGGTCTCGAGCCTTGCTTAGGCACCAGTCTCCCACAATATATAGTACTTATCTGAAGTACGTATTTCCAACTAATGTAAAAAAAAAATGTTTATTGTGGTGAGAAATAAAGTATTATGTTATGTTATAGGAAGTTGTAAACGTTCAGATGAATAAGTGATGTTTATTGACCCAACCAAATCTTGATCTGAATTCTTTTGTTTGAAGATGAAGGGTCTAAAGTCGACTTTGTACCTTTCCATTATTTTACAACTTCGGCTTTCTTTGTAACGTCTTTGGCGAGTAAATCTGGCCCTTTAGAAACAATGGTTCTAGTTATTGTTATTGAGTATTAAAGGTGCCAAGTAATTTAAAGTTGCAAATATATTTTCTCAGACTATTTTTAGTTGCTAAGGACTGCCAGGTAGGCAGATAAACAATGCCTATCGTAATAACAAAGCGAGTCGTTTCTGGTAAAAAATATCTATGTGCTAAATCATTAGGAAATCGGTTCGTGTATGCAAGCGAAAACCATGCGTAAGTGTAAGACACTGAGTTCAATTTGCGAAAGTGAGGGTTTCTGTGGTTTATTTTTAAATACTTCTTTTGATTTTTTCGTTGGAGATTACGAGTTGTTGTGTTTCTAAAGTGTACGTTTTATAGAATGAATTCTGAAATATCTTACATATTAATAATATAACTATGGGTTAGCCAATTACGTATTGTTTTCTCGGAGCCCCTTAAATGCTGGTTTACTTAAAAAAAAATATGGACACAAATGAAATTCCGCAACTAATTTGAATAACTGTTCAAAATTAATTGAACCAATCAAAGCAGCTGGTTAGCATGCGTTGCAGCATTTATAGCTGTATTAAAACAATATTTTTTTCTGTATTTCAGTTTCAATAAAAAAGAATTGAATTACGAAGTAAATATAAGAGGCCTGCGATATATGGGTTCAGACTATTTTGTGAACATATATCTATGGAAACTTGAAAACGAAAGACCACGAAAATATGAAAAAGCAAAGAAACAAGCATTACCTTTGGACCTATTATTCTGTATCCGCCTTTTTATCTTCTTTTTAATGTGTGTACATAAATTATTAAATAAATATAAATAAATAATAATTAGGAAAATAGGTAATTAGCTAATGAGTAGAATTCCCTGCCAGAGTCTGTTTCCTGATAGCTACACCATAGGAGTCTTTAAGTCAAGAGTGAATAGGTTACTTCTAGGCTAACTCCATAATCGACCGCATCATCGCTTATCATCACGTCAAACGTGTGCCTATCAATAGTGAAATAAAAAATTTCAAAATCTATACTCACGGTATACCCTTATTACAAAAATTACAATCACTCTCGTTATCTAAACAAAGTCAACATAAATAACTTCTTTGAATAATCACTACACCCGCTTTCCGAAAACTCCCGATCATTGACGGACACACCCGAAGTGAGCCTCATTAGGGGGTGCGTAAGCGCATTATAAAACCATTGCCAAATTACAAATGTACCTCAGTTACCAGCTGTGGTTGTTAACGAACACTACGCTACTTTAGAAGAAAGTCTCGTTGTTGAGTTTAAAGTTTATTATCATTTTTTTTTGTGAAAATGCAGAAGTTTCAAGTTACCTATTACAAGGACTTGCAGTTAGAGATGGTAAGCATAAAGTGCAATACTTGTGTCAATAATTGCAATTTGTATTTGTTATTTTTATTGCAAAATTTAAATATTTTAAAAACTTTTTCACTCAGCTGTGCTCACAGAAAATTGACTCTTTTATCGTGTATAGTATTTAGGATAGTTAGGCTTATATTTTTTTGTCTAATTAAATCATAAAAAAACATTTAGGTAAATAAAACTATAGCATTGTGTGTCCACCCATGCACCCATTCCAATGCGCCATTTTGCAGTTTAGCAAAATGCCATTTGAGTAAACTTGCCTGACGCTGGTTAACTGAACCTAACGTTGAAGTTTACGGATATAAATCAGTTTTATATAGCGTTAAATATAAGAGATAAATAGATAAACGAAAATTAAATATAATAATTTGGTATTAAGTGCACGATAGCACAAGTAAACAGTTAAAAAAAGTCATGTAAATTTGTCATATCGAAACGGTAAATAAAAATTTGGTATGTACTATGTAGTGTTGTGTACTAGCAGTAGCAGGGTTGATCTAATTGATCTTTGGAGAAGGTCTAGTGTGGAATAAACCAGCGTAATCTGTATTTTTGATCTTATAATAAACTTTATCGACATGGACTATATCTAAACGGGGGAGAATCTTAACGCTGACTTCTAATTTGACGCCAACGCCATCTAGTTACGCATTTTACAACTCTGACAAATACATATTGAACTAAAATTTTGGTGAGCGGGTTTCGAGCATGCATGGTTCTTAACAAGTGTAATCAAATTTGTATAGGTAATAAGGAAAAATATTGAAATAACAAACACAATAAATATAATCAAAATCATTAAATATTTTACTTTTCTTTCTAAATCCACAAAACAGAAACTCGCAACTCCGACACTCTGTCATATAATTAGCGCAGTACGCATGCGCACCTGAACGCAACAGACGATTCGCAAACATCGTTAAATATTAACAGTAATAAAATTATAATAATTAAAATTAATTTAATCTAATACTAATATATAAAGTTGAAGAGTTTGTTTGTTTGCTTGAACGCACAAATCTCAGGAACTCCTGGTCCAATTTGAAAAATTCTATCAGTGTTATATAGCCCATTTATCGAGGAAGGGTATATATTATCACGCTAAAACCAATAGGAGCGGAGCAGACGAAGTTGTGCGGGTCAACTAGTTATTAATAAATCAATGAAACGCTTTAGTTTACCAAGTCCAGTTTTCGTTGCTCATCTATTACAAACTGCTTACTTTTTTTTAATCAAACCATATTTTGTTGCCAGATCCCCGACTCTCCTCCAGCAGCCACGCTGCCGACCCCGCAATGGGTCTCGAAAGAGACCCTCGATAACTGGGTGCGGGCTTCCGTGCCTAACATTACTTCAACGACTTCGGGAACGAGTTTCCCACTACCACCGACATTGGTGGACAGTGTACATTACTCGTGGCCTCCATTCCCGAAGTCGATATGGAGTCGGGAAGCTCTCAAAGAAACTTTGACTAGAGAAGATTGTCTTTCCAAAGAGGCCAAACGGGAAGGAATTTCGGTGGAAGCCTTCTTCGAGTGGTATCGGAGGAAACAGTCAAGGTACGTTCAGCAGTTAACAGCCAATGGCTGATATGATGATGGTGATAAGTTAAGGTGTTCTATTTTAGACAGGCCTTAGGTTAGGTTTAACTTGACATTTCTTTAAAGCGCAAACAGTTTGTAAAATATAGAATCAGATGATTCCTATGGTCTTCTATTAATAGATTGTTATCGTATACAATATCTTTCTTTTCTAATTAACTACTCACTAGTTGATTAAATAACAGTTTAATTTAGACGTACTATATTGTTATGATGTATTGAAATGTTTATAGTATTTTTTTTAATCAGACCATTTTTTGTTGCCAACAGGAACTGTGTTGAACTGAGCAGTACTGCGTGCCGCGCTGACTGCAAGCCGCAGGCGGCTTACCTGGCGGAACATAAGTGACTCATGTGGACGAGTGCGAATCCCACGCTTCTCCTCCAGCAGACACGCTGCCAACCCACGCTGGGCTTAGAAGAGAACCAGTCCAACAAAAGCTGAGACACCAATCAAGATCTGGGTGAGGGCTTCCATACCCAACATTTCAAGATCGATTTTGGGAGCGGGAGTTCCCAAAGTCACAACGCAACGTTGGCTCGCGAGCACAGACCACTGCGCGTGAAGTTAAGATGTTTTTAACGATTCGGTGTAATCTAGTCTTTTTATTAGGTTTACGTTGATAGTTCTTAAACTTCTTCATTGGTCATAGAAGTTCGAATAGTTTGTTAAATGTATAGCATCAGATGATTCTTTGTTTGCCTCTTAATCTGTGTTCTAATATTAATTTTAGGGTTCCGTACCCACAGGGTAACCAACTGATTTTTATTAGAATTATGTTATTCATTTGAAACAATAATTATTAGTATAAGTAAGGTGTATTTGTCTTGTTGGTGTGAACTAGCCTTAAGTTAGGATTAAGTTATTAATTAATTTAAATTAGTTCTTAGCTCCTGCATAGATGGCGGTGCTTTTAATTTTAACTTGTTTTTAATTAATTATTTTTTACAGGGTTATGTAACTAAATAGACTAGTCATTTAAGTACCTACTAAGTACCCACTAATATAGCATGTAAGTATAATATGTTACTAACTCATTACTAACAACTTATGGGCTACTACTTAGGTCTGCAATAAAAAAATAAAAAAAATATTTTCAAAAATACAAAAAGTACAAAATGTATGGACTGATCTATTTTAGTAAAAATATTCTAGTTATTAAAAATCTAGATGTAATTATAACTGATAAACTGTTTATAAATTTAATTATGTAGGTTAGAAAGTATTTAAATACCAATTCTTCCAATCATTAAGTAAAATACAGAAAATAATCACATAGCTAACTGTTATTGCTGTGGATGTAAAAAGCAAAAAAAAAATGCATCAAAATGTGATATTTATGTTAAAATAAAAAAAAAATGGTATTTCCAAATACAAACACAAATATTTGTATTTGTTGAAAATAGATGTAGTTTAAGTACAGATGTTGTGATTATATTAATGAACGTTATATCTATGAGTATGTTTATCAACTCCTTTAATGTACAAGTGAAGAAATCACCACTGTTGTGTTCAATAAACTAACTTGTAATAATGACCTTTTATTACTGTCACATTAATTTGTGAATCTTTCAAATTATTTGTAATACAGAAAAACTGATAGACTTCTTTTCTCCAAAACAATATTGTAGAAAGTGTGACTAAAGAAATTAATCGAAAAACATTTCTTTCATTACCATAACCCACCCGAACATACGCTCCAAAACCAGAATTTAATTGATAAAACTTGACATTGAGCATTATTTCTCCTAAAAATATTTGTTATAGTTTGGAAACAAATACTTCATACAAAATTAGTTTGTAGGATAACATCTAACTTGTGTTGAAAGATAACTCTGCTCTTTGCTAGCGGGCTTTCTTCTTCTTCTCGTGTGGGCAGTAAAGTCTAACGAACCCACACACCCTAGTGTCAGTTGTTAAATCTTTAAATCAATGACCTAAGATAACCTTAACTAGCAAACAAACAATTATCAATGTCAGGAACCTGTCTCTTTAAGGAGAATTTTGTACTCATTATTGAATTTAGCCATATTGAAGAATCATCTTGCGAATCGCGCTGCAATAATTCACAGATTAACCCTACTAGGTAGGATTTGACATTTTTAAGGCGTCCATTACACGCTCATACAAGCGTCACTGAATTCCAAAAGTCATAAATGACGAATGACTGATGGTAAGGCGCCCAATACACGCTCATGCAAACATCACTCAATTCCAAATATAATGAATGAATGTCGAATGAAAAGATGGTGAGTGATGGAATTCAATCGACGTTAGACGACGACGATTTCTTATTGGCTGATATACGGGATTCCTAAAACAACAAGGATTAACAAACCCATGGATTTGTTAACCCATGGGTTGGTTTAGAAAAACAAACTCATTCACTTTAGAGTCCTGACTAATTAAATATTCAGATTTTCGTCAATCAATTTCATGAAATCATCAGTCACTGCATCTTATCTTATCTTACACGACAGGTAATCTGTCAGTCAAAACGTTGACTATGGTTAAAACTGACATCAAAATCTATCGAGTAATATGCGCCTAAGTGATGGAATTCAATCGATATTAGACGCTTATTCTTAATACACGACGGTATATTATTGGCTGATATACGGGATTCCATAAAGGACAAGGATTTAACTATTACTCATTGCATAAACATCGAAAAACAGACAATTAAAAGTCGTGACTAATGAAATATCCAGATTATCGTCAATCAATTCCGTGCAATCTGTCACTGCATTACACGAAAGGTCTACCGTCAGTCAGAGCCTTGACTGTGGTTAAACTGACAGCAAAACCCACCGTGTATTGGGCGCCTTACAAAGCTGATACACGAAGAGAACATTACTATACCTGCACAATATACACATATGCTAAACATTCTATAAAAAATCCAAAAACTGTGGGTACTATCCATACACAGAAACGATTCCAACAGAAACCATTTTATAATCATTTTAGACAGAGCTAGCGACTTGCGTGGCTGCCACGTGTCACATCGACAGCTACAGTAATTATTTATTGTAATAACAAATTCGTCTTATAACTTAATAGAATCAAAGTTAACTCTACGTTAACGTCTTTAAAAGTGAGGTGATTCGAGGAATTTAAAGACTGGTAAGTTCTTGTTGTAAAATGTTTTGTGAGGTATTTTTTTTCACTCTTCACAGAGGTTCACACCGGTATAAGAAAATAACACGTTGTGAGAGAGAACAATCTATACTAGGATACCCATTGATATGGATTGATTAATTTAACTGTGTGCTATTGTGGTTCATTTCTGAAAATATTTATAAATATGGGCGAGTCCCATATAATTCTATAAGTTGTCAATTATTGGCTATGTCCGTGGGATAGGCGACTAGTAGCCCAGAAGTATTAGTGTTGCTCACCTTTATAAATTGTAGCCTATGTATTACATAGAATTTTTTTTAATCAAACGATATTTTGTTGCCAACAGGAGTTGAACTTGCAGTCAGTACGGCAGGACCTGGAGGAGCTCCCCGACTCTCCTCCAGCAGCCACATCGGGCCTTGGAAAACCATCAGAAAAAGTAATGCTGAGAAAACGGCTACAGATATTTGGGTGAGAGCGCAACACGTATTTTTTGGTTACTTTTTCGTTTTTTGACACCGACTAGTGTTTTAATTTTGGAAGTCAATTGTATTTTTTGTAAAAAAATATAATTGACTTCAAATTGAGTTTTTTATTTTTCACTTTTTAGTGGTACCTACCTGCGTACCCATTAAAAGCGTACCGGCGCAATGTTATGTTAAGAACTGGTGTAAACACTTAAAAAAACATGCAATTTCAGCAATCCCGATCCATTTGCTATCATTTATTTAAGAGTTTCGTCCGTTGCCTACCTCGTTCTTCATCAGATTTTCACCAAATTGAAAATACTATTCTAAACAAGAAAGAATCATCCAAATCAGCTGACAATTGGCGAAAATATCGCTGACCAAACATATTTCATGGGATCTCATCATCAGATCCTAATTTATTCTTTCCATCATCAGCTCAGTAACATGAGATGATGATTACCAGGCACAAATATCTGAATTGCGTTAGAAAATTAATGAAAAACATTGTATGTGCCTATAAAATTTGAGGGATGCCCTCGATTTTCATAGAATCCCATCATCAGATTCTGACTTGATGACAATGGGACCAAACGAAAAGTATACTTTTTCAGATGAAACAAGAATTTTTCAAATCGGTTCATAAATGACGGAGTTATGAAGTAACAAACATAAAAAAAAATACAACCGAATTGAGAACCTCCTCCTTTTTGGGAAGTCGGTTAAAAAGTCAAATAACGGAATGGGTAACATGTGACCCTTTATGAGAGAGTGGAGTTCGTACTGCCCTGTGTGACTGATCACCGGTTTTAATGTTTGACTGCATTTGGTTTTAAAATGCAGGTAATCTGGTATACTTATCTTTTTATTTTTATTTCTATGTGCTTCGGAAGGCACTTTCTGACACGAGAGTGTGGTGTCGTTAGACCTTACTGCCCACACGATAAGAAGATTTCTATGTACCGTGCGTGTTTCATGTTTGTGCTAAATAAATTGTATTCTTCTTCTACTCGTTAGTAGGCTCTGAACAAATATTATGCTAACAAATTATTGATTCATTTAACTGTGTGCAATTATGGTTTATCGCTGAAAATATTAAAAAAAAATGGAATTTTATAAGTTGTCAACTATTGCTAAACAGGGGAAAATGGAATTGATGTTACGTATAAGAAGAAATAAAACATATCTCGGCGCTTTACCTACTTGTCGATGCAGAGTTGCAGACGCTAGAAATACCCTCGCGTGATATTTCTAGCGTCATGAACGCTAGAAATGATTTTACCACGCGAGGGTATTTGTCAGCTTGTCGTGTTATAGGAATTGTGTCATATCATTATGCCAAATCTTTTACTTGATTTGTTGCTTTCTAGTAAAAGGACCTGTACAGGATCATATTCTATTAGTGATTATCAAAGGTCAATAATTTATAAGGAGCCACCTGCCTCTCGCGCGTAGTTCCTCACCTTTATAAATTATAGCGTAGGTACGTATTATTGAAATGTACAAGCATTTTATTTACTGCAAAGTTTTATCAAAATCTGTTCAGTTGGTTTTCGTTTCGTAAATGTTCCGTCAATTAGGTAGCAATGATTTTATTTTAATATATATATTTTTTTTACTATAGATAGGCACGCGTTTGACCACTATCACACCTGATGGTAAGTGATGATGTGGTCGAAGATGGAGCACGCTTGCCTAAAAAATTAAATAACCTATTCACTCTTGACAAGCGTTTGCCCGCGAATTCGTACGCGCATATACCGATTATTCCCGTTCGCGTAAGAATTGCGGAAAATCCTCTCTTGGTGCTCCCCTGTACCTATTTACCCCTTGGTAAATAGGTACAGGGGAGCTGAAATTTAGCATGTAGGTTCCTTAACCTACATGCTAAATTTCAGCTTTCTGTGACTAGTAGTTTCGGTTTTGCGTTGTCTGTCAGTCACTTTGTCAGTCAGTAACGGAAGTAGTAATTTGTAGTGTACCTTCAAGGTCAAATCCGAATTATAAGGAATATTGTAAAACACTGAAAGGAGTCTCGAGCCCGATTTGAAAGAAAACTAAAACTGCATAGTTGGATTTTTGAAAAATTGTTTTTCTAATTAAAAAAAAACACATTCTGTATTTTTTTTTATTTTATTTAAAAATGGAACCACAAACAGCTAAAATATAAAACATAGAAAACAAAGTTACACAAAACATATCACAATATATGTAGCCCACAACGCTGTTCACGAATAAGCGGTAGGATACATAAGAAAAAAAATCGCTAGGATGACAAATACGTAAAACTTAAAACTTAATTAAAATTACTTAACTATCGTGCTATACTATGTAAATAGATAATTTGAATAAATACAGAGATGGAGAACAAAAAATTTATGAAAGCTTTTTAAGTATAAGATCTTTGAACCTATTGACAGGACATGTAAAAATGTCTAAATGTTCAAAAATCCTATAATAGGACTCAACCATTCTGCGAACAGGCGAACGCAACCCAGAATTACACCATTACATCTGTATTATTACACCATTCGAAAGTGTAGTTATTATGAATAAATGGTAAATCATAACACATAGCAAACAAACAGAGAGCTCTTATTTTTAAGCCCCGACGCGAGTTTGACGTGTCTGTGTATGTGTGTGTCTGTCTATGGCATCGTAGCTTCCATACGGGTGAACTGATTTTGAATCTGTTTTTTTTTGAAAAGAGTCGGGAGTGTCTTGGCTATTTTTGATGAAATTCGGTCCAAGATGGCCACTGCCACAAAACGGCGGATTACTTTTTTAACGGACTTCTTCAAAAAGGAGGTTTTATGTTCAGTTGTAACTTTTTTTTTTATGTATGTTTACCGATTTCTCCGCAAATTCTGGACCAATTTAAAAAAAATCTTTTTTTATTCTAAAGCCTATACTCCTGAGGTAGTCCCATTGTCACCAAGTTAGAATCTGATGATGGGATCCCATGAAAATCCCTCAAATTTTATAAGCACATACACTGTTTTTCATAAATTTTCTAACGCAATTCAGATATTTGTGTCTGGTAATCATCATCTGATGTTGCTGAACTGATGATGGAAGGTATAAGTCAGGATCTGATGATGTAATCCCATGAAAAATGTTTGTTCAGCGATATTTTCGCCGATTGTTAAACGATTTGGATGATTTTTCTTTTGTTTGGAAGATTATTTTCTCGGACTGGTCCCATTTAAATTTGGTGAAGAACTTCGGAGGTAGGCAACGGAACTCTTCAATAAATGATAGCAAATGGATCGGGATTTCTGAAATCGCATGTCTGTTGATTGTTTACACCAGTTCATAACATAACAGCACGCCGGCACGCTGTGTCTGTGGTTTCACTTTTTAGTGGTACCTACGTTAAACTAAAAAGTAAAAAATAAAAAAAAGCTTTTTAACAAAAAATAAAGCCGACTTCCAAAAACAAAACACTACAAAGTAAAAAATAACTTTAATTGTGGAAATCGGTGTTCAAAAAACGAAAAAAAAAACACCAACTTTCGAAATTAAAGTTATTTTTTATATTGTTACTTTCTAGTGTTCTGTTTTTGGAAGACGGTTTTATTTTTTACTAAAAAGTTTTTTTATCACAACACCCTCAATATGAATATCAAATGAAAGGGCTTAACTAGTAGAATACTACATACACTATGAAAAATTTCAAATCCAAGATGGCCGCCTCCACAAAATGGCGAATCAATTTTTTTCACAACTACCTCAATTTGGTTATCAAACGAAAGGGCTTGACTAGTAGAATAATGTACTGTAGGTACAGTACATTATTAGTACAGTACAGTAATGTATTGAAAGGGAATGAGAAATATTAACTATCGAAATGAAAATTAAGTTTAAAAAGCATGAAATAAAAAATCCCCTGAAAAAAAACCTAAATCTGCATAACTCATCATCATCTGCCTGCCCTTTTCCCAACAATATTGGGGTCAGCTTCCAAGTCAAACTGCATCACTAATTTTTGCTAGAAAAATGTTGTTTATTTTTTAATTAAAAATGTATTTCGAATGGTGTTATGGTTAAAAAAAAGCAACCTGTGGTGTGATTATTCAAAATCAACCGGGTTGATTCCTGGGCAGGAACAACGATTTTTCATGAATTCAATGATGCAACTTTACTTTTCATTACAATCGGGCTCGAGACTCCTTTCAGTGTTTGTCGTTATTCATAGTTCCGGCCATGAAGGCGCACTAAAAATTGACGCTGTATAGTAAGGTGTATTTTAAAGGCCATTTTAAGTTTATATAGATTTTTTTTAACCCCATGCTTGTTTTAATTTATAGGAGCCAAGACTAAACACCGTTAGTTAGAACTTCTTCTGTGAGCCTTGGTATATCGTTGTGTTCGGGAAGGTCAGCGGAGACGGGTCAGAATATAGTATCAAAAATGCGTGAGACAGTCACGTGTCAGGATACGTGACCCTGATCGAGAATTTGTAAGACGGAGGGAGAGAAGCACGTATTCAAGTTTTCACTTCTGCTGGCACTCCCGGATTGCAACCTGTTGTTTTTTTTTGTACTACTATCTTAATGAATTATTTTCAAAAAATAAACGGGTCTAGAGGTAGTTTTTGTCGGGTTTATAAGTGGAGCACCTGTGTAAGAAAGACGACTAAAATGGCACCGTTTATTTTACTTAACATAAACATCACAACAAGTTAGCTGATTAAAGTCACGTATAAACTTCATGTGGGTTCTTGAACCAGTTAGAGATCTCATTTTTAGGGTTCCGTATCCAAAGGACCCGATTACTAAGCCTTCGCTGTCCGTCCGTCTGTCTGTCTATCAGTGGAACATAGATAACCCTAAAAACCAAAATAGGTAGGCAGTTGAAATTTTTACAGGTTATGTATTTGTATTACCGCTACAACAACAAATAATAAAAAATTTGATAAATTAAAAATCAAAGATGGCTCCGATTCAAGAAACTTATTTTTTTCGGTTTGTGGTACGGAACCCTTCGTGTGAGAGTTCGATTCGCATTTGGCCGATTTTTTCAATAGCCACATTACTTTGTCTTTCAGGAATAAATTCAGGATATGACAAACTTTGCTTGAAAAATTTATCAACATCCCCAGTTAAAAGTTATATTAAAAATCAGCCCTAAATAAACTATCCTCCTGTACGTTACCAACCTTATTTAAATAAATTGGGTTATCAACAAACATTTACAGTCATCTAAAATTGTACGTATTGATTCAAATAATTTGATTTAATCAGACCATATTTTGTTGCCAACAGGAGTTGAAATTACAGTCAGCATGGCGGGATCTGGAGGAGTTCCCCGACTCTCCTCCAGCAGCCACGCTGCCGACACCACGCAGGGCTGGCAAGAAAAACAATCAAACAAAAAAAACGCAAAGCTGACACGTCAATAAAGAACTTGGTAAGGGCTTCCATACCCAATATATCACAATCGACTTCGGGAATAAGTTTCTAAATGTCGTCCACTACATAGGTCACATACGTATGTGACTACCCTCTCTAGACTTTTTTTAATCAGACCATTTTTTTTCCAACAGGAGTTGAACTTGCAGGCAGTACGGCGTAACTATTGAATCAGCTGCAAGAGTGCAAGTTCACTGATGCTCCATCAGCAGCCACGCGGCCAACACCACTCTGGTCCGGGAACAAGACCAGCAAAACAAAAGCAGCGCAGCAAACCTGGGTGAGCTAAATTGCTGGATAGCGTAAACTATTCATGGCGCCTGTTCTCCAAATCAATACCAAGTGCAGAAACGTTTTATAAGATTTAAGCAGATTTAAACTATTTTATATTGTGGTCACACCATAAAAAAATATTACATACTGTGTGTATTAGTGAGGATTTGTAATTGGCTTGCGCTGGTGAATATGGTTTCCTTTTTTGTTTGTTCTTTATTAGGTGTAAGTCTTCCATTAACTGAATAAATAAATTAAAATCATATCAAATTATTGATTTGCTCATTACTGGTGGGTATATACGGATGTCACAAATAGATATAAAGTATACTGTAATATTACCTAATAAGGTGTTCAAATATTTATATAATTGCTTATTTAAATAAACATTACAAAATTATTACACTCAAAAACAAAATCAGAATACTACAAATGTCAATTGTTTAAAAATAACAATAGGGAAGATGCAAATACAGAATTTGTGAGAATGTTGTCAGTAAAATGATAAAAAAGTAAAAAATAAAGGCCATTACAAAGTTTTTATTTTGGTTAATATCGATTTTAAACAAAAATAATGAATTCAAGTAACGTGAAACGGAACGTATTTAAAAACAACAATCGACGTTTAGTGACTACTAGCGTCTGCTGTTATGCCAACGAAAAGGCAACCCTATGTCTTTGAGTTGGGACAGTTCTTGACCAGTCCAGTGATAGACACGAGTGACGTCATCGTCCGTTTTCGCGCGAACCTTTAAACTGTCGGTTTAAAAACGCAATTTTGGCAATAAATTAAAGCGTTTTCATTTTTTAATTATGTGGTGGTCTATTGTAGATGGAGTTATTTAGAACTAAAGCAAAAATGGAAATATTTCATGTTCCCTATTGTAAATAAATTAAATGAAAATATTAGTTCAAATATAGATGTCCAATTATAATGTTATTTTTGCACGCGCACTATTTTTATTTTATTAAATGTCAATAAATTATTCTTACTATTGGTCACTATCTATATTTTTATCCTCTAAGTACTACTTAATATTATAATAACATTTAATCACTAGGAATTACGCAGCTTCTACTTAAATTGATAATCAGCTAACTGACATCGTCAGCCAACTTGTTGGAGATCAATGATGACATAAGAACACTTTTATTGATTAGTACTGTTTTCCCATATTATAATATTTCAATTTTTAATCTTTTTTATCTCGTAATTGTCTTAAGTAGCTTCTTAAAGCAATCTTATAATAATTCGGATTAAATAAATTTCACAAAAACTTAATCACAATTTCGCTGACAGCTGATAGAATTTAAAATTTACAAATGACAACTTCAGTTGTAAATTTTAAGTTTTAAGTATTTGTAACTACTATTTGTAACACAATTATAAACTTTATTTGTAACTAATTAAATTGTGTAAGATTAATAATTTCATTTGTATTTTTTTCAGGACTCACGAGATAGTAAAAATAAAGTTACAAACTAACTTCTATACAAATAAGAAGAGATATAAAAATAGCGAGAATTTTAAAAACATACACTATAATGGACGTAATCCCAATCATCATTAAACAACACTATCTCGAAACCATATTTCACCATACTTGATGATACTCGTACATTAGAAAGATACAAAGGAATACGCACACAACACATGACTTTTTACAAGGCGGCTCTTGTCAATTTATAGAAGCATCAAGCAACTGTTGTTTTGAGGGAGGCGGTTTTCTTACCGGCCCTGTAAGGTGAAGTTGAGTTTGGAGAATGTGAGAGGAGAATCAGGGAACTTGTAATCGTCCAGTTGATTCACTTGGTCGCGCCGTACTGACTTTTAGTGCCGTGTTTCCTCTACAGTTTTTGTTTGAATGATTTTACCTTGCACTCTTCCAGCTGATTCACCAGATCTCGACAGGATTCCCTTCTTCAGTCTCTTTTAGGATTTACTCACGAGCCAACGTGGCATTAGGGGCTTCCAAAATACAAATTAACTTTGGGAACGGAAGCCACGAATGATTCACGAAGTCTGAAAACGAATTCTTGAAGTCGATTTCGATATGTTGGGTATGGAAGCCCTCACCCACTTTTCTACGGCCGTTTTCTTCAATCCCATAAGTTTTGCTGGTTTTATTCCCAGGCCAGCGCGGCTGCTGGTGGAGGATTGAGGAATTTGCACTGTTCCAGCTGATTCACCAGACCTCGACAGAATTGTCTTCTCCCTCCGTCACTTTGCAAAGGATTCGTTCCCGAGCTATTGTCTCATTAAGCGTTTCGACGCTCCACACAAACCACACTATCACCGTATCAGCCAATTGCCGTCCGCTGCTGAGCTGGTACACAATTTTAATACGAAAAGCTTTATTCCAACAGTCACAAATACGACTTTCAAAACACCGATTTTCATAATTCCGAATTCATAATCATTCATTCATTCATCTTTTTTATAATTCCGACATATCAATATTCCTAATTAATATAATATAATAATATAATACCGAGTTCCAATAAATCGAATAACAAAAAGTCCGACTTAAAGATAATTCAATACATCAAAAATACGAATTCCGATCATTAAAATACTTATAAATTTTATTAAAATACGTATAAATTTAAATAAACACAATTTCTCGTCAGAATTAAGTATAATATTACATGAACATGCTACATGCAGCATGCAAGTAAGCATGCATCATGGAAGAAAGCATGTAAGCAAGCATGCATTATGCAAGCAAGCAGGCAGTATGCAAGCGAGCATGCAACATGCAGCAGGCATGGTTTTTTGTCACGGCTCCGGCGCTCACTACGCTCGTCACCGGCGGGCCACCACTGCCTCGCCCCTCTGTGCCTAAGCGGACTTAAATTACGCTCTAGGGGTAGGGCAGACAAGACAGGGCAGTTTCTTGCAAGTTCTTCTCCATAGAGATCTTTTTTTTTTTTTAAGGATGGGAAATCATCAAATGACTCCTCCCGCTCTGGGTGAAGCAAGAGGGAGTGTCATCGAACAGATTCCGCAGCCCCAGCAGGCACCTGCCCTAGCGGGCCCCGTCTTCCACGCTGACATCTTTTTGAGGCGCGCTGGGATCGCAGCGCGCCGCCGACCCGGGTCTCCATAGAGATCTACGCTTTGGAACGTGCAAATAGCTTCCATGTGTTTGACTGACCGACCTTAACGTTTCAAAAGTACCTGTGAATGGTTTATTTGAAATAAAATGCTTTGAATTTGTATTTGACAACAGGAGTCTGTTTTACAGCGATTCGTTTCCGTCACTTACTTTTGTAGCAAAACTTGTTGACTGTTTAGGACAATATTAAAATATTGTCCTAAACAGTCAGGGTATTTAAGGGTCGGTTAAGGGTAGGTTTATAGTTCAAATATCTTTGGATATTATAATATTTAACTAACTGAATATTATACCGATTGAATCAAGATCAGAATCTTAATTTTAGCAGTTTATTCGAAGTATTGAAAATCGGAATATCGTTTATCGGAACGAAACCCCATCGAGCATTTGATTCTTCGGACATATGAAAATTCGGACTTTTGAAAATCGGAATATAAAATTTGGAATTAAATATTTCGGAGTATTTGAGTGTTCCCTGAACGTAACGTGCTTCTTTCCTCCTAAACCAATCGAAGATGGCCTCGACAGAATTGCCTTCTCCCTCCGTCTCTCTGCAGAGAATGTGTCTCCCGAGACCACGTTGCATTAAGGATTTCGACACTCCAAATCGACTTCGGGAACGGAAGCCGTGAATAAATTATGCAATCTAGAAATTACGAAGGTGCAGGGAAACTTGTCTCCGAAGAAGATCTTATTATTTTGGGTATGGAAACCCTCATCCAGTTTTTTACTGACTTGGTTGGCTTGGTTTCTTCCCGGCCCAGCGTTGTGTCGACAATGCGGTGCGTGAGAAGGATCGGGGCTTGCAATCGTCCAGTTTATTCACTATGTCCCACCGTGCTGACTTTTAGTCCCGTTTCTTCTACAGCCTTTGTTTGGCTGATTTTGAACTTGCACTCTTCCAGCTAATTCTTGATAATTAGGCCTCGACATAATTGCCTTCTTCCGTCTCTTTTAAGATGTGTGACATAAAGGACTCCAATCGACATCGGGGTCGCGGTCACGAATAATTCACACTATCCACCAATTGAGGTGGTACTGGGCGTGGGTGACATGTCGGGTATTTAAGCCCTTACCTAGTTTTGTATAGCCGTTTCCTCAACAGCATTAGTTCTCTTTTCGCAGAGAATATGTTCCCGAGCCAATGCGATGATGATAGGTTTGCTCTTGAATTTATGCTGTTTAGCAATTGCGGAAGTACAAGGAAACTAATTCCCGAAGTTGATCTTGATATGTTGGGTTGGCCAGTTTTTTTTTTCTCGTTTCCTCAACAGCATAGGTTTTGCTGGTTTTCCAAGGAACTTGTACTCTTCCAGCTGATTCACCAGGCCCTACGGAAGTGCTTTCCTTCCGTCTCTTTTTGCAGAGAATGTGCTCCCGAGCCAACGTCGCAATAAGAGTTTCGACACTCCAAATCGACATTGGAAACGGGAGCCGTGAATAATTTATGCTGCCAAGCAATAAAGTGCGAAAGTGCAGGGAAACTAATTCCCGACGTAAGTCTTGTATGGAGGCCCTCACCCGGTACTTTATTGCCGTTTCATCTTTTGTTTGGAAGGTTTTCTTCCCGTCCCTAGGTGGTGTTGATTGTTGCATAAGGGGAATTGGTGAACTTGTAATCGTCCAGTTGATTCACTACGTCTCGCTTAAATGACTTTTAGAGCCGTTTCCTCTACAGCTATTGTTTGACTGATTTTGAATTTGCACTCTTCTAGCTGATTCATCAGGCATCAACAAAATTGCGTGCTTCCGTCCCTTTTAGGGTTTGCTCGCGAGCCAACGTGGCATGAAAGGCTTCCACATTCCAAATCGACTTTGGGATCGGAAGCCACGAATTACGAGCTGGAAATCTTATTCCCGTAATCGATCTTGATTATGATGAGGTACCTACAAAAGGCCTCAACTAGTTTTTTGAGTCATTTTCTCAACAGCATAAGTTTTGCTGACGTTACCGCTTTTAGTTGGCTTGGTCTCTTCCCGGCCCTGCGTTGTGTCGACGATGCGGTGCGTGAAGAGAATCGGGTCTTGCAATCGTCGTTTATTCACTACGTCCCACCGTGCTGACTTTTAGTCCCGTTTCCTATACAGCCTTTGTTTGGCTGACTTTGAACTTACACTCTTCCAGTTAATTCACCAGGCCTCGACAGAATTGCCTTCTTCCGTCTCTTTTAGGATTTGTGGCATGAAGGGCTCCATGAGGGACATCGCGATCGGGGTCACAAATAATTCACACTACCCTCTAATTGAGGTGGTCCTGGGCGTGGGTGGCATGTTAGGTATTTAAGCCCTCACGTAGTTTTGTATAGCCGTTTCCTCAACAGCATTAATTATTTTTTGCAAAGAATGTGTTCCCGAGCCAATGTGATGGTGATAGGTTTGCTCTTGCCTGTAATTTATGCTGTTTAGCAGTTGCGGAGGTACAGAGAAACTAATTCCCGAAGTCGGTCTTAATGTGTTGGGTATAGAAGTCCTCATCATTCCATAGAATCATCTGATTCTATGGAAATTTCAAATTAAACCTATGTAAGACTAGTTTACAGACTCGTTAAAAGCACCTTAACACCTAGAACACCTTAACTTATTACCGTCATCATATTAGCCATTGGCTGTCCACTGCTGAACGTACTTTGCCTGTTTCCTTCTAAACCACTCTAAGAAAGCTTCTACAGAAATTCCTTCTCCTTTTACCTCTTTGGAGAGAACGTCCTCCCTTGTCAACGTTTCTTTGAGGGCTTCCCTACTCTATATCGACATCGGGAATGGGGCACGAATAATTTTCGTTATAATTATAATTTCGATAATACTGGGAATCTTATTCCCGAAATCGATCTCGATATGCTGGGTATAAAAGACCTCACCCAGTTTTTTGAGTCTTTTATCAACAGCATAAGTTTTGCTGATTTTTTCCCGACTCAGCGTGGCTGCTGAGGAATACCAAGGAACATGCACTTTTCCAGCTAATTTTCACTAAGTCCTGCAGAACTGCCTTCTCCTTCCGTCTCTTTTTCCAAATAATGTGCTCCCGGGCCAAAATCGAACGGGTGACGTGAATAATTTATGCTGCCTAGCAATTTCGGAGGTCGTTTCCTCAACAGCATTAACTCTCTTTTCGCAGAGAATCTGTTCCCGAGCCAATGATATGCTGATGGGTTTGATTTTGACTCTAATTTATGCTGCTTAGCAGTTGCGGAGGTACAGGGAAACTAATTCCCGAAGTCGGTCTTAATGTGTTAGATATAGAAGTCCTCACCCAGGTTATTACTATTTTCGTTTCCTTAACTTTTTCTATATTTTTTTTTGGTTTTCTTTCCAGCCCTGCATGGTGTTGGTAGCGTAGCTGTTGCAGGAGATTCGGGAAGTTTGCATTCGTCCAGTTTATTCACTAGGTTCTGCTGTACTGACCTTAATGCCGTTTCCTCTACAGTTATTATTTGGCTGATTTTGAACTTGCTGGATTCCAGTCCAGCCGTTTTACCAGGCTTTAACAGAATTCCTTCTCCCTCCTTCACTTTGCTATGGATTCACTCCCGAGAATTGTTTCATTAAGCGTTTTGACACTCAACACATTCCACACCATCATCATATCAGCCAATTGCCGTTCACTGCTGAACGTAACGTGCTTTTTTCCTCTTAAACCAGTCGAAAAAGACCTCGTCAGTATTGCTTTATTCTGTCTCTTTTTGTAGAGAACGTTCTCCCGAGCCGACCGACGTCGCAATAAGAGTTTCGACACTACTAATCGACATCGGGAACGGGAGCCGTGAATAAATTATGCTATCTAGCGATTACAAAGGTGCAGGGAAACCAATTCTCGACGTAAGTCTTGTATGGAGGCCCTCACCCGGTACTTTATTGCCGTTTCATCTTTTGTTTTGCTGGTTTTCTTCCCGGTCCTAAGTGGTGTCGGCAGGGTAGCTGCGTGAAGTGAATCGGTGAACTTGTAATCGTTCAGTTGATTCACTACGTCCCACCTAAATGACTCCACAGCCTTTGTTTGGCTAATTTTGAACTTGCACTCTTGACGTACTGCTGTCCACAGCTGAATGTACTTTGCTTGTTTCCTCCTAAACCACTCGGAGAAGGCTTCTACAGAAATTCTTTCTCCTTTTCCCTCTTTGGAGAGAACATCCTCCCTTGCCAACGTTGCTTTGAGGGCTTTCCTACTTCATATCGACTTCGAGAACGGGACCACGAATAATGTACACTCACATTGGGAAACTCATTCCCGAAGGCGATTGTGACATGTTAGGTATGGAACCCTCACCCAGTTTTCTATTGCCATTACCTCAACAGCATTCGTTTTTTTCATAGCTTAGCATTGCATGGAAGCCCTCACCCGGTACTTTATTGCCGTTTCATCTTTTGTTTGGAAGGTTTTATTCCCGGCCCTAAGTGGTCCCACCTGCACGCAAAATACGCGCTTAGTCGTGGAGTTGCGGAAACCAGCCCGATTTACATACACATACATACATACAAGTGGTGAGAATAGTGGTGGAGAATTGGGAAACTTGTAATCATCCAGTTGATTCACTAAGTCCTGCCTTACTGATTTTTAGTGCCTTTACAGCTATTGTTTGACTGATTTTGAACATGCACTCTTCCAGCTGATTCATCAGGCCTCGACAAAATTGCCTGTTTCCGTCCTTTTTAGAATTCGCTCGCGAGCCAACGTGGCATGAAAGACTTCCACATTCCAAATCTACTTTGGGATCGGAGGCCACGAATAATTTACGTTATCTACCAATTAAGGTAGTACTGGGAATCTTATTCCCGAAATCTATCTTGATATGCTGGGTATAAAAGGCCTTACCCAGTTTTTTGAGTCATTTCATCAACAGCATAAGTTTTGCTGAAGTTTTTCCCGACTCAGCGTGGCTGCTGAGGAATACCAAGGAACTTGCACTTTTCCAGCTGATTCACCAGACCCTCCAGAACTGACTTCTCCTTCCGTTTCTTTATCCAGAGAATGTGCTTCCGAACGTCGCATTAAGGGGTTCGACACTTAAGTCGGTCTTGATGTGTTGGGTATGGAAGCCCTCACCCAGTTTTTTACTATTTTCGCTTCCTCCACTTTCTGATTTTGTTTGTTTTCTTCCTGCCCAGCATGGTGTTTGTAACGCAGCTGTTGCAGGAGATTCGGAAAAATTTGGATTCGTCCAGTTGATTCACTAGGTTCTGCTGTACTGACTGTTAGTGCCGTTTTCTCTACAGTTTTTGTTTGGCTGATTTTGAACTAACACTATTCCAGCCGATTCGCCAGGCTTTAACAGAATTCCTTTTCCCTCCTTCACTTTACAAAGGATTCACTCCTGGGTACACTTCTACACTCCAATCGACATCGGGATCGGGGTCACAAATAATTTACAATTAGGATAATGTACCAATTGTGATGAAACTGGGAAACTTATTCCCGAATGAAATGACCATGGGTTTGCTCTTTTAGTCTCTTTGGAGAGAATATCCTCCCTTGCCAAAGTTGCTTTGAGGGCTTCCCTACTCCATATCGATTTCGGGAATGGAGGCCACGAGTAGTGCACACTGTCCACCAATGTCGGTGGTAGTGGGAAACTCATTCCCGAAGTCGGTGAAGTTATGTTGGGCATGGAAGCCCGCACCCAGTTCTCGAGGGTTTCTTTTGAGACCCATTGTGGGGTCGGCAGCGTGGCTGCTGGAGGAGAGTCGGGGATCTGGCAACAAAATATGCTTTGATTAAAAAAAAAGTCAGCAGTTTGTAATAGATGCGCAACGAAAACTGGACTTGGTCACGGTCTGAACGGGGGCCACGAATAATGTACACTATCCACCAATTTAGGTGGTAGTGGAAATTTAATTCCCGAAGTCGATTGTGACATGTTAGGTATGGAACCCTCACCCAGTTTTCTATTGCCATTACCTCAACAGCATTCGTTTTTTTCATAGCTTAGCATTGCATGGAAGCCCTCACCCAGTTGAGTGAGGCTTCCACTCCAGCTGCTTTTGTTTTACTGGTTTTGGTCCCGGAACAGCGTGGTGATGGCAGCGTGTCTGCTGGTGAGAGGGTTCTGTCGAAGCCTTTTTTTTACTATTAAGCACAGACTCCCAGGTTGTTTTCAAATATCTCTGGAGAAATGCAGCAATTCCTTAGCCCGCGTTCGTTGTCACTTCATCATCATCATATCAGCCGAAAGATGTCCACCGCTGGCTATAGGCTTTCCCCAAGTATCGCCACAACAACCCGTACCGGGCGTCCGCGATCCCGCGTCGCGCCATCCCGCGACCCTCACTAGGTCATCAGAACTTTTCGGCACGTCGACCATCTGTTCTGCCGCCAATGTGCCATGCCAACTGCCACTTCAGTTAGCGCGTTCGCATTGTGATGCTGAAAACGGATTACGAAGTACTTAACGTTGTTCAATAAAGTTATTGATTTAAGTATGATTTGAAGTATGGCGAATTAGAAGGGTTTTTATGTCGTATTTTGACTAATTTCGATAAAGTGGAATATCCGATTGTCGCACCATTATTTCTGCGACTTAATATTGTTCCAATTACACTCGAAACAAAATAAAACTGAATATGTTGACTTCAGCGCCATCTCGCGGGAAAATGGCAATGAGCAACCCGTAACATTCACCTTAAGAGCCCTATTAACATTTGACTATATTTTTTGCGTAAAATGACCAATTTTGTCTTTGTTATTCTCAGAAACTGAAATATTTAGACAACTTTAGTATAGTGCATAGCGGCCTCACTTATCGCAGTTTTTTCTTATCTATTTGTAAAAAGCCGAAATTCCGAAATAAGTTTCTCATGAAAAGTGGATTGAACTACTGCACTAACCAAATGAAATGAAAAATATTTAATAATGTTTATTATTAAGTGGTTTCGTGCATAGAAACCACTTAATAATAAACCCTCAGAAATTTGAAATAAGAATGGGATATCCGCAAAAATATCCCTTTAAAATCCTTAAAAACTACTGTGAGCGCTATTAAAATTATATACCAAAATAAACCTTAGTTCATACAAAATGAAAATGTAATAAATATTTATTAAATAAATTAACTATAAACCCTAATATAAACATAATTGCAACTGCCTAATTTCTACATAATGCAATAAGTCAGCAGTTTTGTGAGTGAAAACGCAAGATTGTGATGGGCCCTTAAGTGTGGTGAGTTATGGTATCAAGATGGCGTTCTGTTCAATAGCTATTGGAAATACGTCCATAATTGTTTTTTTTTTTTATCTTACTTTTTAGGTAACTTTATTTTTACTATCTTGCGAGTCCTGAAAAAAAGTACAAATTAAGAATATAATAAAAAATATGTAAAGATGTTCTTAGCTTGTCGGTGAATTTGATACTTTTAAAACCACTGTCTAGGTGGCGGTGCTTTTAAAAATTTAAAAATTAATAATGTTTAATTAATTGTTCAAAAAAGTACAAGAAATAAAAAAAGTTTGTATAGAATCATCCATATTATTTAAAATGTTTTAGTTTAAAAATTGAAAGGGGTTGGAACATTTTTGAATATTGTTTTTTAAAATCGCGGCGCACAATGTAACATACATGTACGGGTAGAACACAATGTAACATGGATGTACGGGTAGAACACATTTTTTTTTTGTATAAATTTTAGCAACATGGTGCCCTAGTGTTATACTGCAGAGATATTTGAAGGTAAAATCACCACAATCATGAGAACAATGAAAATCATTAAAAATGAACTTATCACGCGCTTATATGCAGTAGTTTGTATTGTAATGATATTTCTGGGCTTCATTAAACCATTTATTTAAATTAAACATTATTATTTTGCGAATTTCTTAATAAAGTGGTTTTTACGTGGTTTTATTTTTACTTTCTTCCAACAAAAATAATTAAAATCAAGCTGAGAATTATTATTTGAGTTTAATCTAATGCATAAAAGCACATAATTAAGTATTTTTTAATGATAGTCATAATGACTTTACCTCGAAATATATCTCGGCAACGTGACACTAGGCCTCCATGTTCACAACATTTTTTGTTTGTTGATGTGTCCTCTACATTCGTGCATGTTAGACCGGGCCGTCGGCGTCGTGCGCCACAACATTGAAAAAATTTAAATGGCGGCGGGAAGGCTCTGCTACTATGGTTCTGTGCCCTTTAACTATTACTGAAAAAGGTTTATTTTAATCATGTAGGTAAGAATGTATATAAGAACAAATTCTTACAACCATTAAAAAAACACAAAGTTAAACTTTTGGTACATTAAGGGCCAAAAAAAACATTCACATTTAATCTTACTCTCTTTGTTTGTAAAAATTAAAAAGAAAATGTTTTAGCAGTAATTCCTATTATTTACAACTGAAGATATCATCAATGCCTACTGTGTTCAATAAGATAATTTGTAAAAATGGACCTATAATAGGTAATTAAAATTTGTGAATCTTATTTAATAAATAAAAAAATCTTTCAAGCTAATTGTATGAGTGTGTGTGCCTTTATTGTCCTAAGAAATATTATAGAAAGTGTGACTAAATAAATGAATCAAGAAACATTTTTTTTTAATTACCTTTGTACCTTCCCGAACATGTTCCAAACTCAAAAAATAGTCGAAAATACTTGTCACTGAGCATTATTTCACCAAACAACGACACGTGCAGTGGTTGAGCAATTGACCGCTGCACTGCGTGACGCGGGTTCAATTCCCGCACGGAACAAATACGAGGGCCTAGCACGAATATATTGACGTATAATAACGTTAACCTAAGTGAAATTTGAATGTGAAAAACTACAATTCCGTAGTGTTCTGGTTTAATTTTAAGGTACATACACATCCATCTGCCTAGCCTTTTCCCAACTATATTGGGGTCGGCTTCCAGTCAAACCAGATTCAGCTGAATACCAGTGTTTTAAAAATATTTGTGCTATGCCCTCAGATAGTTGTTCCGGGTCTGGCTGTTTGTGTACCTATGTGACGTTGTACGTTTGTAAACGCACTCACGACACTGGAGAAATAATTCTAGTGGGGTCACTTTTTTTTAAAGGAAACAAATTCATAGTGGGCCCCGGAGTAACTTTCTAACTCGGATGGCTCAGGTTTGTGCTAGCGAGCCTAAGACAATCTAAACTACATGGTTATCAAGAACCTCCTGTTTTATACACAACTACCTGACCCGTGCTCACTTCAATGGCCCGTATTTTCGCCCTATGACATACAAACAACATGGCTTTTAATAGTAAAAGTGTTTTCAAAATCGGTTCAGATTACCCTTACAACCTCACAAACACAACAACTTTACCTCCTATAATATTAATACAAGTACAGTCAATAAAGCTATTTGGTATGCAACTACTTTTAAATAATGTTGTAGTGTGCTAAGTAGACAATTATTGTAAACCACACTCGTAAGTATGTCATAATCTTAAAAAGTTATAATGCACACATCATCATCATCTAGCCTATATCCCAACTACATTGGGGTCGGCTTCCAGTCAAACCGGATTCAGCTAAATACCAGTGTTTTACGTGGAGCGGCTGCCTACCAGACCTCCACAACCCATTAACTGGGTAACACGGTACATTTTGGCAAGACTGGAGTCAGATTTACTGGCTTCTGACAATCCGTAACGACTGCCAAAGATCTACAAATGATAGCCGGAACCAACGGCTTAACGTGCTTTCCGAGGCATGGAGGAAACTCGGTATGTTAAGATGGTCACCCATCCACAGACCAACCTTGGCAAGCGTTGCTTAACCTACAATCGATCCGTGCGGCTGTTATTACTTAGCCACGAGCTCCTCAAAAAGTTATAATGCACACGTCAGAAATAAATAATTGGCAGTGCAGTGAAAAAAAACATTAACAACACAACATTTTATTTTTTTCACATTATTATTATTATTAACATTAAAACATTTTGTCTGTATACCAAAAAGCTTTGTTGACTGTACACAATATTCTATTGTTGCATAAAATTGGAGAATTAGCTTGCACGTCGCACTACAATTATTTGCAGATTTACTTATATCATATGCTCATATTTTTATAATCCACTTGAGAAAGGGTACATTTGCCATCTGTACCAGAATTTTACCAACATATGATGAACATTTTATAAAATATCCAAAAACTGTGGGTACTTCCCATAACAGAAACAATTTAATCAGAAACCAGTATGGAACCATTTTAGACAGAGCTTGCGGTTAGACGCGGCTGCCACGTTACGCAATCAAAATAATTAATTATTTTAATAAAACTAGTTCTTTCACTCGATAAAATCATAATTAACTAATAACAGTTTGAAGTGAGGTGACTCCAGTAGACAGGTACGTGAATATGGTCTTTAATCAAAGGCTGAAAAAAATATTGATTCTAACAGACTGTGAGTGTGTGTGCACGGTAAAGTTTATTACTGGAGTGTATAATTGAAGAATTCTGTGCCGAGATGAAATAAGACGTTGTTATTAATTGTATAATAAATGATGTAAACAGCGAGACGAGGCCGCGGCAGACCGCGAAGGAGATGGCGGGACGACCTGGATGTCATCCTTACGAATTGGAAGGAAGAGGCACAACACCGTGAGCATTGGAAGGAATGGAGGGAGGCCTTTGCCCAGCAGTGGGACAGTACGGGCTCGTAATAACAATAATAAAATGTCTAACGGGGCCTCTGCGAGTTGGCTTCGGCTCCTCATACCTACGCCGATCAAAGGACCTGGTTTCCAGGACCCGAGAAAGTGAAAAACATGTAGATGGCAAAAGAAAAATGCTACTTTCTCAATGTAGGTAGGTGCTAACGATCCGCCTCGGCTTCGCACGAGTAGCATATATTTGCAAGGTCCCAGTGGGCATACATTATTCTGATATCTTTTACAATAATCGTCATATTTCATCAGCCAATTCACACCAAGCCTTAGTGAATTTTATACCCTGAAAATTCGAAAAAAAAAATAACAGCTGTTTCATACATTTTCATTGGCTGAATACTTCATTTTGTATATAACAGCTGATATTATTTTCGAGTTTTCGGGGTTGTTCTCAACGTAAAAGTTGTTTATAATCATGTGTACTTTCACTGCCTACGAGGTTGTTTGTGTTTTACAAATGACCCTAGATATCGCCGCGTATTTAAGAATGAGCGTCTAATGCCGACTGAATTCCATCACTAACCATCATTCTTTTGACATTCATGACTTTTGGAATTGAGTGACGCTTGTATGAGCGTGTGATGGGCGCCTAAGTTCTGATCCGATTAATTTTCAAATCGATGGAGTTGATGTAGTTATCCTTACGATAAAAATACCTCGCGTGGGTATTAAACATCTGTTACGTAATAGCACAAATAGTTCTCAATCATGTCACATCTTTCAATTGTTTTTTTGCTTTCTTATAAATGCACGTAACTAAATTATTAAAAGAGAGACAACATGTTTATTTGGCACACACAGATAAATACAATGTAAGAATAATTAAAATGAGTGACTTAATTTCAAAGCTATAAAACTGTGTGCTTTATGGCTGCTCCAATTAGGTCCAATTTCGAACAGCCATGAGGATTGTCAGACTTTCAAAATATAAAGACCACGTGAATATACTCAGAATAGAATACAATAGAAAAAAATCATTTAGCACAGAGACAAACGGACACTAACAAAGACAAAGTACCCAAACAGAAACAATAGCAGGTACACAATTTTTACTGCGCGAGCCCATACCGAGAAGGTAACCATCTCATTCATACATTTTGGAATGTTATCTCTGATAGGATGCTCCTTTGTCCAAGAGGCTTAGTTCGTGGGAAAATAACTTAATATCACTAATAGTTCTTCTTCTCGTGTGGGCAGTATGGTCTAGCGACCCCACACACCCTATTGTCAGAGTTTCACCTCAATGTTTATTTGACGATCGCGATTTGGCGGCCGGGACCACCGGCTTATACGTGCCTTCCGAAGCACGAGATCATCTTTTTATCAGACAATCATGTGATTTAAGCCTGCAATTACCTAGCCTAAATTGGAAAACAACTTTATAAATTACTAGTTGACCCGCGCGACTTCGTCTGCTCCTGCTCCGCTCCTTTTGGTCTTAGCGTAATATATAGCCTATAGCCTTCCTCAATAAAAGGGCTATCTAACACTGAAATAGTAATTTTTTTATTATAGTAATTTTACTAAGAATCAGGTGGAGAGCCTTAGTAACGGTAGCTCTAGTGCTACAAATACTTATAAAAATTGTACGGAGTGTCCATGTATCTCTATGGATACTCATTTAAACTAGTTCATAAGACAACAGAGGATACCAGCGACAGAATAGTTATGCCTACCATTAACAAGGTATCTTCTTGCTCTTTAGTAAATAGTTGTCAAAAAGGGAGTCAGCAGCATGCCTTGAAATTATTTCATCAAAACATTCAAGGTGTCTCTTCCAAATTATTAGAAATTGAAATGTTTTTAGAAAAAACAATGTTTGACATTGTATGTTTTAGTGAGCACTGGTTGAAGGATTACCAGATGCTAATTAGTTATGAAAATTATAATGTGGGCAGTTGTTTTAACCGCAAATCTATGTTACGTGGTGGTTCCCTCATCTTATTAAAAAAAAACTTAAAATTTAAGCAACGTAATGACATCGTTAACTTATCAGTGGAACATTGCATCGAACTGTCCTGTGTTGAGCTAGATAAGCCTATCATAGTGTGCGTGTACAGACCCCCAAACCCTCAAAACTTTGCTTTATTTGAGTCAACAATGGAAGATATCCTTGCGAAACTTGCAGCAGGTAACAAGCCCGCGATTATTTGTGGGGATTTTAATATTAATATTTTAGAAATTAATTCAAATAGCAGCAGATTTATAAGCCTTTTTAAATCGTTTAATTTGTCTAATGTGTTTACAGAACCGACTAGGGTAACACCAACTTCTTCAACCTGTATTGATAATGTATTCTGCGATTGTGAATATTTAGATAAAGCCATAGTTAATTACCTTCCCTCTGATCATAGTGGTCAATTGGTTACATTTCAGTTTAAAGCAGCCTTGGAAAAAATTCATGTACAATATAGGCCAATTACAACTGGCAAACTAGCTAAATTCAATGGTACCTTACAAAATAAGTTAAATTTTGTAGGCCATAACATTGAAGATGCTAATAAATTTTATGATAATTTCTTTTCAGTGGTTCTTAAGGAATTCAATGCAACTTTTGAAAAGAAGTCTAAGGATACTTTCCCTAAGTATGTATTTAGTGACTGGGCGACTAAAGGCATTAGGATAAGTAGGGAAAGACTATATGAGCTATATGGCCTTAAGCCTGTCATAAACACTGATTCTTTTAATAAGTTTGTAAACAAATATTCTAAAGTGTTCAGAAATACTTGCAAGGTAGCTAAAGCCCTATATATTAGCAAGAAGATCAAATCGTCAGAAAATAAAATAAAGACAGTTTGGAAAGTTATTAATAATGAAACTAATAGAAATAAAAAACGAAACACTGATTATTTACTGGAGACTACACATGGTGCCAAAAGCTCTAATTTAGAAGTAGCTCAAGAATTTGTAAATTTTTTCACCAATATACCAACTAAAACTACGGAATATTTAAATTCTTCACCTGAGGTCTCATATAATTTATTAAAAGCTAACGTTCCAGGTTGTACGGTTGAATTCCAGTTCAAACATATCAACCCTGTGACAGTCATAAAAGCTTTCCGGCAAATCAAAATCAAATTGACCGAAGACATATGGGGAATGTCTATTAAAGTGTGCACGTCCATAATTGAAACTATAGCACCATACTTGGCTTTAATATTTAATTTATGTGTGGACCAAGGAGTCTTTCCGGATATAATGAAATATAGTAAGGTTATACCACTATTTAAGTCGGGCGACAGCAAAGACACCAATAATTATAGACCTGTATCTGTTTTGCCGGTTTTTAGCAAAGTGTTTGAAAAAGTAATGCTCAATCAGATGCTCAATCATTTTAACATCAATAAAATTTTACACGATCAACAGTATGGTTTTACCAGGGGTCGTTGTACGACTGACGCTGGTGCCACGTTGTTAAAACACATATACTCAGCGTGGGAAGAGGCACAAGATGCCATAGGAATCTTTTGTGACCTCTCCAAGGCATTTGATTGTGTAAATCACGAAACCTTGCTCCTAAAGCTAGGACATTACGGACTAGGTAAACTTGCACTCAGTCTAATAAAATCTTACTTAAATGATAGACAGCAGCAAGTTCAAATAAATGGTGTCAATTCACGGGGTTTAAAAGTCAAAATGGGGGTACCACAAGGCTCTATTTTGGGTCCTTTCCTCTTTCTAGTATATATTAATGATCTACCCCATCTTTTAAAAAATCAACCTCATATGGTATTATTTGCTGACGATACGTCCTTAATTTTTAAGATAGATAGACGTTCCATAAATCTTGACGACGTAAATAACGCCCTACAGCAGGTCCAAAATTGGTTTACTGCTAATAATTTAGTATTAAATGGGAAAAAAACTAAATGCATCAGATTTGCCTTACCGAACGTTAAAAGAAATGATTGCGACATAGTATTGAACAAGGAGAAACTTGAATTCGTCGAAAACACGGTTTTCCTGGGGATTACGCTTGACTCAAGGCTACAATGGGGTCCTCATTTAACATCTCTTGCGGGACGGCTAAGTTCAGCAGCATACGCTGTCAGAAAAATCCGTCAATTTACCGATATAGATACCGCGAGGCTGGTCTATTTTAGTTACTTTCATAGTATCATGTCTTACGGTATCTTATTATGGGGACGTGCTGCAGACATCGAGTCTATATTTATCCTGCAGAAAAGAGCCATCAGAGCCATTTACAATCTCCGTCGGCGTGATTCCCTAAGAGAACTGTTTAAGGATATAAACATCATGACGGTACCTTGTCAATACATTTACGAAAATATTATGTATGTTCGGAAAAATCTTCATCTCTTTAGCAAGATTAGTGACAGGCATAATTTTAATACTAGAAATAGGAACAAATTAGATCAACCCCGATTCAGATTGGCCAAAGTACACACTTCTTTTATGGGGTACTGTATTAAATTTTATAATAAAATACCAGTTGATATTCTCGAACTGAATGAGAGAAAATTTAAAGCATGCATAAAACGCACACTATGTAGACAAGCGTATTATAAACTGGAAGATTATATCCTCGATAAAAACGCTTGGCTAAATGCTGGTCCTGCTCCACAGTCACAGCTGCTTAGGTCCACTTTTTAGGTTTTTATGTTTTTATATTTGGAAGAGATGCTCGCTCCTTTTAGAGGTTCTTACATTATTTCGTTTATTTATTCTTATATACATACAAATTATATTATTATATTAAATACTTATTTGTTATTTTTGATGTGAGAACTTAATCGTTCTCTTTATTAATTTATTTTTCATTATTTGGTCATTGACAACCATAGTTTTGTGTAAAGTAGAAGCATATTTTTCAAATTTTGTAAATGTGAGTACCATGAAACCATTTACATTTTATGTGAGTAGTTATAGTTTTACTTGTTGGACATGAACGAGCATGGTGGTTGAGAGCATGTCATGCTCACTCAAATGTCTCGCTGATGGCGGCGCGTGGGTTTGATCATTCGGTTCCCTTCGAAATGGTTGAGCTAAAAGGTGCCGATTCACGCGTCATGTTCGTGAACAGGCGCCGTCGGTTGAGACTGGTCATCTCTTAACTGCCATTGGCTTATTTTAATCTTTAAATTTAAAATTCTTATAATAAGCCCTTTTTTTTTCCTTTGCATTGTCCTCACATGCAGAAGCAACAAGTATATGTAACTTGGAATGTTGTAAAACAGAACATGATTTAAAAGAGTGTCCGTGGAGTTTCTTGCACGTTCTTCTCCATAGAGATCTACGCTTTGGAACGTGCAAATAGCTTCCATGTTTTTGACTGACCGACCTTGACGTTTCAAAAGTGCCTGTGAATGGTTTATTTGAAATAAAATGCTTTGAATTTGAATTTGAATTTGAATTTGAAATAATTTTTTAAATCGGATCAATATTTCCTGAGATTAGTGCGTTTAGGCAAACAAACACTTCAGCTTTATATATTTTAGTACTAGTTGACCCGCGCAACTTCGTCTGCGTCATAATTTTCATTACTGCTTCGCTCCTTTTGGTCTTAGCGTGATGATATAGAAGGCCATCTAACAGTGAAATGATTTAATCGGACCAGTGGTTCCTGAGATTAGCGCGTTCAAGTAAACAAACAAACTCTTAAGCTTTATATATTAGTATAGATAGATGCTTCGTATGGGAAACGAACACACGACCACCGGGTCACAAAACAAACGCCAAACCACTCGACCACGGAGGCAGTTACTAATTACAGTTGCAGTAACTAAATCTTTGATTAGATAAGTAATAAGATTTGCAAAAGTGTCTTCAGGCTCATAAGATCAGCGGCTCTAGAGAGGTCACTTTAGCAGAACCATATTACAATGTTAATATTAACCACACAATAATCTGAAAAAAACATTTTCATCTTTATTGCTAACGCGTTAGGTTCAAGATTGATTGGGACAATTTGACAGTGACGGGTAGCGTGATGTGCTCTCTGATTCTGCTAAAGTTGTCTTTTTAGACCCACATATGTATGGAAATGGAATTAATTAAAATTAAATTAATAGAATTGGCACTCTGATAGTTTGATTAGTGGCTTGTTATTGGTTTGTCATAAAATAATATCATCATCTCATCTGCCTAGCCTTTTCCCAAATATATTGGGGTCGGCTTCCAGTCAAGCCGGATTTAGCTAAATACTAGTCTTTACGTGGAGCGGCTGCCTACCAGACCTCCACAACCCATTAACTGGGTAACAAGGTACTTCATGGCAAGACTAGAGCCAGATTTACTGGCTTCTGACAATCCGTAACGACTGCCAAAGATCTGAAAATGACAGCCGGGACCAATGGCTTAACGTGCTTTCCGAGGTACGGTGGAAACTCGGTATATGTTAAGATGGTCACCTATCCACAAACCAACCTTGACAAGCGTTGCTTAACCTTAACCTTGAAGATTGACCCGTGCGGCTGTTATTATCTAGCCACGAGCTCCTCCATATATAATATCTGAATTGAATTTAATTCTAATTTGGAATCTAGTTCAGAAGATATTTTAATAATTTGTTTAAATATAAGTTTATTACTTAAGAAATTACAATCAACTAATTTTGTTTAAAAAGATTTTTTTATTAGAGCTTTTTCTTGCTCCTTCAATTATTATTGATTGAATATTTCAAAACATATACAAAATTGATACAATTTCGCAACAGAGGGCTAATTCTACAACTTTCACATTCGCAGTCGGGTACAAAGCCTATTTCATAATTTTTTATAAGACTGCGGTGAGACACGAATACAAACACAGTTTTTAAGACACTAGAATTGGCACTCAGAACGCGGAGATTGATAGGTTAGTAAAGCGGAATGTTAAATGAATTTAGAAAACGGTCGAATTGTCGCTTGTCATGTGTCGATTTTATAAAATAGGCTGGAGATCTTTCAATCTAAAGAGAATAGTTTACTTCTGTACTAGAAAGGTTTAGGTAGTTAAATAAAGGTACCTTAAAAATCTTGATAATTATGTCTCTTTAGTATTTTTTGGGTTCCTCAAAAGGAAAAAAGCGGAGCCCTTATACGATTACTTAGTTGTCCGTCCGTCTGTCTGTCAAGCCCCAATTCTCGGGAACGCGTCGAGGTATCGAGTTGAAATTATCGTTTAAATAACGGTTTACTCATTACTACTATGAGCCCTTGCAGCTGTGAAAAAATCAAACTTCTAAGTTGACGTAAAAAAAGATTCAAAGATACGGTCGTTTTTTGCCACAAAAAACGTATATTTCGACACTCTCAAGGGATTCAAAATGTATAGGGTATTTCCCGTCGATTTAGAACTTTGAAATTTGGCAAGTAATACCAACTTATAAGTGCTACTTGTTTAGGGAAAAGTCTGAAAACTATACATTTGTAATTAGATCATAAATAATATATTCTTTATTTAAAGTAATTTGTAGCCACAAATATGTACGGTGCCCTCGGTGGGTGAGTCCGATTCGCACTTGGTCGGTTTTTTTATATGAAAATTAAGTTTAAAATAAAAAGCAACTAAAACATATGTAAATACAACAATAACGATTACTTAACCAATTAAACTATTAGTTCACGCAGCAGTTTGTTTACTGTGTTTGTGTCACATCAAGATTGTTTACCTAAAATTAAGTACCTAAACTTTATAGTACATTACATAAACATTAGGTAAGCGTGTCGCCGACGCTTACGATCAGCTAGTCTATTCTGTAAATAACCATTTCGATATCGAGCTTCACCTGAGTGACCAACCTCACAAAGTGAGCATTATTGCACACAACATAAAGTTCTTACATTTGACGTAATTTGATAATCACCTCGGATTCGGCTGTCGAGATACGAAAATGTTTCAATTACCGTATCTATAGTAAAATTGACATGTAATATTAAGGAGTGGAATTGCCTGCCGGAGTCTGTGTTTCCTGATAGCTACAACCTGGGAGTCTTTATGTCAAGAGGTAATAGGTAACTTCTAGGCAAGTGTGCTCCATCTTCGACCACCTTATCGCTTACCATGTGAGATAGTGGTCAAAGGCGTGTCTAACAAAAGTAAAAACAATAAGTTCTACGATAGGTCACCGTACCTACCTGCCCAGGTAAACATACCGCCCGATACTTTTTATCTGCTTTGTTCTGACATTACTTATCTACCAAAGATCCGATATATGTAACAATCAACTCTTTAAAACTAAAAATGAAATTATCTGTTCCGGGTCTCTTTGTTGAGTTATGTGAACAATAAATGTTCTTAAAGCCTTTTGTTTCTTTTTTTGAGAAAAAAACTGCTTGTATAGGGGTTCTTTTAAAGAAGGATTAGGATTTACAACTGCAGTATTATAAAACAATGAATACCATTACTTTCGTCACGTTCCTTTCAAACTTATTATCTTTACTAAGAACAGTCGAAATCCTCGAATTGTTACTCTTCTACAGAATCACAAGGAGGTCATACTTTAGCAAAGTTATTTACAAAATTTATGGATCGGCCTGTAATTTCGCAAACTAACTTGTTACACGATTTTCAACTCTATTTCTAAGCAATAAAGAACGTAAGTGCTCGAAAAAATCTTTCGTTTTTATGACTGTACCTGAAATATTTCCAGAATACAATAGATCATGGCGATTATTTTTAGTGTAAAACTTCCATTTTGTTTATTTGCTTACAAATTATACTATTTTCGTTTAAAACAAATCATATTTATTGCCTCGTTCGCTGTTTTATTTTGTAAGATCTTAATAGTTTCATAAAAGAAAAATAAACCTTTTGATGGCCAGTACTGAAAGGCCCATAAGAACTGAGCAACTGTATTTTTTATTTGCGTGGTGCTGTCTCAATTTATAGTGGTCGGTAAACAGATTTTTGCAATTAGGACATTTTTGGTTATCCACCCCTATACGTATTCCAAGCACGTTCTCTACGTGACTCTACTTCCTCAAGTTTTATATGTTAGCAGCGAACCTGTGCAACTTTATTTTTTTATTATTGATGGGCTTGCTCTTTAAACTAGTCTATGTCAGAGATGACAGGGACAAAGTCTACGATCAACAACACGAAACCATCGGTAGCTTCGTCTGCATCACATTTTTCATTAATGCTCCACTTCTGTTGATCGTACAAAGAAATAAAAGAAAGAATAATATTTATTTAGCACATACATGAAACACGCACGGTGTATAGAGATAACAAATAATGGTAGGTAAGCCAAAAACTAAGTGTGTGTCTCACGGCTGCACTAAAAAGGTTCATTTCAGCGATATGTCAGACAGCCTGAGACTGTCTGACGCTGGTTTTCTAATGAACCGTTCACAGGATAAGTGGCAGTTCATTCAAATCAAAATTATAGATAAAAATATCATCGAAATAACGTAAATAATTATAACAATGTGTTTGATAGTACTTGTGTACTTACTTGTATTTATTAATAAATACCTAAATAGTTTACGTATTATATTATCGTAGCGTAATGTTATATGTATAGTCTATAGGCTTCTTAGATGAATGGGCTATTCAACACTAAACGATTGTTTCAATTCAAGAACTAGTAGCTCTTGAGGTTAGCGCGTTCAACCAAACAAACAAAGAAAAGATTGATAAGAAAATGATAGCAGGTTCTTTCACAAAATTACCTAAATGATGAATTCGCAATATTATTATTAGGACATTCCCTAAGCGCCTTCAATTGTAGGTACTCTTATCCTTGTTTTATGCAAAAAACCCAAACCCTTGATCGCAGGAATATATTCAGCCAGTCGATTCTGTAAACATGTCCATCTTGATCACATAGAATGACAGCTCACTTTGAGATCACTTCACCCAAGCCTATACAGACATGTTTATAGAAAACAATTCGCAGTAAGCAGTTCCAAACGTCTTTTATAATGCGCACAGCAAAAGAGTGGAACTCTTTGCTTGCGTCTGTGTTTCCGAACGCTTACAACCCTCGTCTGTTATTAGTCAGAGTGAACAGGCTCCTTCTGGGTAAGCTCGCTCCATCGTAGACTTTGCTTCTGTCACCTCTGACCTAGACTAGAGTTTAGAGCAAACCCGACTCATATACAAAAAAAACTTGCACTGCAGATAAGAAGGCAAACACAGTACATAGTTCGCTTCTTAATCGTTGTTTGTGTTCCTCAGAGTGAATAATCAGTTCTAATGCGGGTACCGTGGTGTCAAATTGGCCAGCTGTATTAATTTCTTTTACATGTAACTACCGACAATGATGCTTTGTTTGCCATTGATCGCACACGTTGTTATTATAATGTTACTTATTCATGCTTCGTCGTTATACGACGATTACTTAGGTTAAAATTTATGTAAGTGATCAGTATCATGTTGTTACGAGGAATAAATTTTCTTTTAATAAAATATTCACAAATCATCAACATTTTAATGTTGAGGATTATGTCAATATTTTACACGTTTAACAACATAAACAGTTCTGATGTAGTTTTACACTAGTGTTCTGACCCCATCATTATCAGATGAGGCTAGAACACTCTTTCATATCATTATTGTAAGTATAAGGTTGCGGGTAGGCCAGGGGTGGCATATCCGCAGACCGGCCATGTCTGCAGACAGACAGACGGTCGACGGAGCAGACATGTTAGAATGGAGGCTGTGTATGGGCAAACGGACTGTGGGGCGCCCTGCGATACGATTGATCGATGATTTAAAGAAGGTGGCTGGCAGCGGATGAATGTGGACTACTCAGGAGCGGGATGTTAGGCGCTCTTTGGGGGAGGTTTACGTTCAGCAGTCGATGACTTTTGGCTGAAATGATGATGATGATGCATTCATTTCTCATTGCAGCGCAGACGAAGTCGAAAATAAAATCAGTAAATAAACTAACACCATGATTTATCATTTTCCAGCACCATGATAGGCGAATTTACCCTGCTGCCAGACGACGGCACGCACACGCTACTGGAGCCACCTTCTCCAGCGTACACTA
This sequence comes from Lacanobia oleracea, assembly GCA_950371165.1. Lineage (NCBI taxonomy): Eukaryota > Metazoa > Arthropoda > Insecta > Lepidoptera > Noctuidae > Lacanobia > Lacanobia oleracea. Next base: position 22,595,222 of record OX493408.1, read on the forward strand.
CCAACACCATCCGGAGAGCCTTGATCGTGTGGCAGCACACCGGTCAGCAGAACGAGTTCCGACAAGTTTGCAACTACTTCCACCACCTCGAGTCTATGGTGAGCTCAACATACACTTCCTGCCATCACTATCTAGAGAGCCTCCATCTTGTGGCTGTACAGAAAAAAAACCATACACAGATAGCAGCAGAACGGGCTTGACTCCCATCATATGAGATATTTTAGCAAATCATAGTGTATCATTTGTTCTGAGATGTGTAAAAATACAGGTCACGTAAAAATCAATGTAAAAAGTCACTGGGCACAAGGACATCTGTAAAAGTAGAAGCCCATTGTAATCGCGTTTGAAAAATAGTTTAGTTTTAATTCTAAGTCAAACTAGTTTGTTACGCTTTAGACCTAATTTGCTGAGCCGATATTGATGAATTTTACAGGGGTACAAGAGACCCTGAAGACATTTAAAGACTTTCAAAACTCTATATCAACGCAAGCAAAGCCGCGAGAAAAAACCAATTCCTAAATATACTTAAACGTGTAGTTATTAGAAAATCAATGACACTAATGATTTTTAATTCAAATTCCAGGAGCAAGAGCTAACAGTGGCGCAGCGCGCGACGAGCCGCATGCACGAGTTCAAACTCTACGCCAGCTATCCACCGACATCAAACTTCCTCATCGATTACTACTCGAATCTGTACGAATACAACAAGTACAACAAAGTCGACATGAAACAAGTACACGAGGTTATACTCGAGGACAATGTCTTCAAACTCGAAGGTTACCATAACATGAAGATACGCAAAGGCACGACAGCCAAAGACATCATCCGAGCCAGCCAGATGATCAGGTCATATTGCAAAACACATTCGAAATCATTAAGAGTTTTGCTCGCAGAGTTTCAAGACTGTGCCAAAAAAATTAAAGCTTCGAACAATGTAGACAACATCACAATGTATATCAGAAAGAAATTATTGAAAGATGAGTTAGTGACTTGGATCAGCATGCCCAAGAGTTTTAGTTTTCTCGAATTGGATGACGAAGAAGAGAAACATTATAGTGCAAAACCTAAAATGTCGTACGATACTAAAGGTCCTATTTTAGCTACAAATCACAACATGCACGTAAGAAATAAAAACGCCAAAAGAGTAAAAAAAGGATTGTTCAACGGGTCTAGGAGGAGAGAACACTTCAAAATGATAGCTGATAGTAAGGATGCAGCAGAAAATTTGAAAGAAGAAATTAAATACGAAAAAGCTGTGTTTTACGATTACGTTAATAAATTAAATAAAAATCGTTAATTGAATACTTTACTGGAAGAAGATATAAATGGCGTTGTTGCCAAGAACGCATACTCAATGCAATTTGAATTTTTTGTGGTATATTTTATCAATTAATTAGGATATAAGATACTTAATTAGTGTATTTTGATATATCTACCTTTTTGTTTACTTGTGACTTCGCAAGATGTTTTTTTTGAGATACGGACATTAAATTGATTATTACAACAATAATTTACATGATTTATTTCAAGTTTTTTAATCAAAAAACAATCTCCTTAACCACATCTTAATCATTCTTATCTTTACTTATTCTTATAATAAATTGAATACTTTATAAGCAAATATAATAAATAACGAAATGAAGACACATTTCGTCGAACAATTATACCAGGCCAAGATCTACACAAACACACATGGGTAACCATACATGGTAAACATACATGGGTTAATTTTCATTAAAATCCGATCAGCCTTTTAGACAAGATAACATTGGTGAGGTGCTCGTATGAGACCCAATACTACTAGTATAACTCGACCATACCAATAGTGCAGCTCATTCTATTTTATATCAAAGTACATTTTAAAACCGCTACTTAACTAAGTTTTCAATATAACACCCACTTTTTCTTTTTTTTTTTACTATAGATAGGCACGCGTTTGACCACTATCTCACCTGATGGTAAGCGATGATGTGGTCGAAGATGGACTTCTTTTAAAAGTTTCATACTCGAAAGGTAACCAACTATTACTATACATCTACTGTCCGTCCATCTGTCCTTGTTGTTTGTATTAATTTTGTACGCCATATATTGGCAAAACATCGTGCACATACTCGTATATTTGACAATTTAATATCTGTGACCAAACCTATGTTTAACAGAACAAATGATTGATTGACTGTCTGTCAGCGGGCTGTATTTTCAAGAACCGTAATAGGTATACAGTTGAAATTTTCACGTTGTGTATTTCTATAGCCGCTATAACAACAAATTAATCTAATCTACTAATATATAAAAATCTAGTGTCACAGTGTTTGTTATCGAACTTCTCCGAAACGGCTTGATCGATCATTAGAATTTTTTGTGTAATTTGGTAGGTCTGAGAATAGGTCTTAGGCTATTTTTTTATTTTATTTGGACGAAATTTTTATTCAAAATAACGTTTGCCGAGTAAACTAGTTTTATATAGGTATTATTTGTTGACCCGCGCAACTTCGTCTGCTCCACTCCTGTTGGTCTTAGCGTGATGGCCTATAGCCTTCCTTCCTTCGATAAATGGGCTATGTATCACTGAAATAACTTTCAAATCGAACCAGCAGTTGCTGAGATTAGCGCGTTTAAGCAAGCAAACCAACAAAAATATTAGTATTGATAGATATACATTATAGGACTTTCCGAGTTTATTTAATTATGTGTTGTTTGGTTGAAAACGATAATCTGAAGAAACTACTGGTTCAAATTACAAAAATAAATATTTATTTATTTATTTAAGGGACAAGAAAACAGTTACCTGTTAAGGTTTAAGTAAAACTATGAGTAAAATAATGAATTGGTAAACATTTAACCCACACCATTCATAATCTGCCTAGCCTTTTCCCAAAATCTGCCTAGCCTTTTCCCAACTATGTTGGGGTCGGCTTCCAGTTAAACCGGATTCTGCTGAATATTAGTGTTTTACGTGGAGCGGCTGCTTGAGGAGCTCGTGGCTAGATAAAAACAGCCTCACGGTTCGATCTTCAAGGTTAAGCAACGCTTGCCAAGGTTGGTCTGTGGATGGGTGACCATCTTAACATACCGAGTTTCCTCCGTGCCTCGGAAAGCACGTAAAGCCGTTGGTCCCGGCTGTCATTTGTAGATCTTTGGCAGTCGTTACGGATTGTCAGAAGCCAGTAAATCTGACTCCAGTCTTGCCATGAAGTACCGTGTTACCCAGTTAATGGGTTGTGGAGGTCTGGTAGGCAGCCGCTCCTCGTAAAATACTGGTATTCAGCTAAATCCGGCTTGATTGGAAGCCGACCCTAAAATAGTTGGGAAAAGGCTAGGCAGATGATGATGACGTGGAGCGGCTGCCTACCAGACCTCCACAACCCATTAACTGGGTAACACGGTATTTCTTGGCAAGACTGGGAGTCAGATTTACTGACTTCTGAAAATCCGCAACGACTGCCAAAGATCTACAAATGACAGCCGGGACCAACGGTTTATTGTGCTTTCCAAGGCACGGAGGAAACTCGTTATTATTTAGCCACGAGCTCCTCATGTAACCCACACCATTGTCCACGAAATAATAATGTGCAGAATAAGAAACGGAAGAGTTGACGAGATTGTTCATTGCGTTACTAGTTCTTTGATTATTGTGATAAAGTTTTATAGCTAGATATTTAAATTTTCTACTAGAGAGAGAGATAGAGAGAGAAGATATAAAGTGAAGTGAGTATCCATGAAACGTGTGTTAAAGGTTTCCACAAGCTGTCGAAGAGGCACTCGCGCCCCGGCGTTGGACCTACATGAATCCACATGGAACAACCGGGGCACGTGGGCCGCCCGCCTTATAACATTTCGGGGTACTGTGTAGCGTAACTTGTTTGTGATTTCGATACAATCTAATCTATTGTTGCACAGCCCATACAGCATCATGGCTACTAGAAGTAAGCGTCGAGACTCTAAACTTAAAACGTTATATTGCTGTTATAATTGTTTGTAAGGAATCTTTGAACGACAACATAACTATTAGTGTGATATAGCCCATTTATCGAGGAAGGTTATAGATATGGAGCGGTGAATTAATGAAAAATGTGGCGCAGCCGAAGTAGCGCGGGTCAAATAGTCTAATCTTCTAATATATGTATAAAAAGATCGTGTCACGGTGTTTGTTATCGAACTCCTCCGAAACGGCTCGACCGATTTTTATGATTTGTTTGTGTATATTTGGTAGGTCTGAGAATAGGTCTGAGGCTATTTTTTATTTATTTGGCAAAACGACGCCGACGTTTGCCGAGTCAGCTAGTAATCTATACTTTATACTATAATACAATATACTATATTTACTATTATTGGTTTGAAGGCTCAAGTTATCTGAATATGATGACATAATGGAGTGTGCTAGCTTACTAGTGGCAAATGACTTAGTTTAAGGTAATTATTACAAAGATAATTATTACAACGTGTTCCCCATGTGGTAATAATTATCTGAGTAATAATACTTTGCACGGGCACTATTGTACGAGTTCTTCTAACTCAACAGACAGATGTGTCGCTCGGGAGTTTGTTGCGCCACTTCCTTAAATCAATGACTTTTGACTTTTAATTACAATAAAATTGTGAACACTTACGAAAGTTTGTATGTTTGGATGGCTATTTGTTACTCAATCACGTCAGAACTGCAGAACGGATCTTGCTTAAATTTGGCACAGAGTTAGAATATAGTCTGAAATAACACATAAGATAATTTTTCTTTTCAAGGAAGTATATTCCGTTGGGATAATTTATGACTTTCACGCGAGTGGAGCCGTAATAATTATTCTAAAAAGAGAGGCAGCTCTCATTCAAAAACGTGTTTTTTTGTTAGTCCCTCGTGTGAGAGTCCGACTCGCATATGGCCGGGCTTCTAGCCACATTAGTAATCTAAAAAATACATTCAGGAATTGGCAAAACCTACCACTAACCACTGCCAATGATATAACGTCTAGTATTGTTCAATAAATTACGACGCGACGAAAGGACTTGTATCCAGGGTTATGAATAAAGATTAAAAAAAAAACACTACCACCCACCAATCACCTCACCACCATCACACATTTATTTTCTCTAGCAAGCAGTCTTGTGCTAACCTCGAAGCGGCGCGCACGCACGTACCTCTGACAAACGGCAAAGTTTTAACGTGTTTCGAAATTCAAAATGGATTCGTCAATGTCAACAACACCAGTAAACAAGATAACTAGAGAGAACTTAACAGTGTTGATAGCCAATAATATGTTGAATAATTCAGTGGAATTTAATTCGGACTGTGAAATGGTAAGTTTTTTCTTTTAATGTGTTTTTAAAACGTATTGTGTTGTTATGTTCGGCAATTTCGAATAACAGCCTCATCTGTCAGTTTTGCTATCGAAATTAAGTTGATAAGAATGAAGTTTTTCTGTATGACGTATCCGCCGCTTTTAGTTTACGTAAATTAATTTAATAGGCCAGTCAAATTTGCTTTGAACCCTGCAAAAATGTTGATGTTTACTCTGATTTGTTTCTTGAATAGTGTATTTAGACTTAGATTTTTTAATAATTAAAACTAAAGCTAGGAAAATCAAGTTATTTCTAATCTTTTTTACTATTTGTGAAAATTACGTAAAATATTACATTTTGTTAGAATTAAACATTTTCGCATTAAGGACTATCGTTAGTTTTAAATTTATTTAATTGAATAATTTTATGAACAAAAGTAATTTATTTTTAGCATGAAACACAAATAAAAAAAATAAAATAGGATAGTTGCACCTATTACAAATCTTAAATTTAATGTTAATCTTGTAAAACTCGGTCTTTTCTACAAACGCTCCAAACAAGCATGCCAGTTAATATCATTTCCCATTGAAATTAGATGTTTCATAAATTAAAGCCGATCATCCGGGGGTTATCTTTTTGTGGGTTACATTTTAATATACTTGTAAACGTGTACTAATAGCAAAAATCGGAGTTTAGAATTATTGTTAAGTTAGTCTAATTTTCAGCTTTATTTTCTTGGAAAAAAAGTTAAAGAATAAAATAGTACCGTGTCCTGCTTTAGTATTAATTATATTTTAATAACTAGCTTTTGCCAGCGGCATCTCCCGCATGATCCCTAGGGAACATACTCGCGAGAGAAAAGGTAGTCTAAGTGTTATTTAAGACGACAATCTACCTCTGAGCCAAATTTCATAAAAATCCTTTCAGGCGTTATGACGTGAAAGAGAAACAAACATCCATCCTCTCAAACTTTCGCTTTTATAATATAAATAGGATTATTAGAACATAACCACCATTTTTAACCGACTTCAAAAAAAGGAGGAGGATCTCAATTCGTTTGTATTTTCGTTTTTCTTACATACGAGAAATAATTTGTTATTCAAGAACCATTTTTATAAACAGATTCAGTGGTCAACTTAGCTACACTTTGAATTGTATAAAATCATTGTATCCATTACCTACAATAACTAAAAGTTTATATTAGGGCCATTTTTGCTAAAAAATGGTCAAAAGAACCCGAGAGCTTTTGTGTTTGTTATCAAGTAGCATAACGGGAAACGGGCAATTTGCTCCAGTGTTACAACTGGAATTCTGAATCATACCTATTTTTATTAGGTCTAAAGGTTGAGGAAGGAAATTAATAAAAAAAATGTATTGTTATTCCAACAAATTAGTCCGTTACTGTTTGCGTTATTTTTTATGCAGCAATGCAATAAGCTGAGGACTCAAGGTTAGTTTGACAAGGCAATTTGATTGAAAGAATTAGATAATGTTATTCGCATTGCAATATCGACATCTACCCCATAAAAGATCAACCTATCCAAATAATTAGCCAAACATGGTCCCCAACAACGCATAAACTCTCAATAAACAGAACCCAGAACATTTATCACGATCTAAAACTAACAACATGAATTGTAACGAAAAACTATCTGCTTTCAGATGGAGACTGATTCGCCAGTAAGAAAGCCGAGTCGACCACCAATCTGCAAAAAGCTCTTTCATTCACCGATGGCCGAGAGCCCTAACGAAGCCACATTCACTCGTGACACCACTGTACGCAACAGAAGAGCGCTAAAGCGAAAACAAATGCTCATCCCCGATAACAGTGAGAAAATCAAAACAGCGTATCTCCAGGAGCTCGAGCAGGACGGAATTAGACCCGAAGAACCAGTAGAAATAAAAACACGAGTTTTAATGAGTCTATTACATAATAAGGAGTATTGTGTGCAATTAGATCGCTAATACATATGTTTTTCTTTATCTATATTGTATAATAAGTGGCCAGCAATGTAGGCAGGAATATTTTGTGCGGTTGTAAACCGATATTTTGATAAGGGTTACAGTAATTAATGAAATACCTTAAAGCCATATTTGACTGTCCGATGTTAATATCATGTTACATAGTTTAAGTTGGCTAGTTTACTTCATATATTGAGATTTTATCTAGTTTATATTAGCTTATAAATTTGAAACCGCACATACAATTTTGCATAAATTTTAAGACTGGAAAATTGACTGAAAATGTTATGTAAGAAATATTTTATAAGTGTAGTTATTAATTCTAAAATACGTAGGAAAGGATAATCAAAAAATCATCAATCATTAATCTTGTATACAAGAATAGCAATTTAAGTAATTTTATGATGTTTATTTAGTATCTGGCGGGATATATTTTTATATTGTCTTTTATATACTAACCGCTATTAATTTAAATGCCAGTTCAGGTTTTATTCCGTTCCAGTCTTCGTTTTTAGTCTGTCAAGTCAAATATGTTTTAATATAAATAATAAATTAAATGATTAAACATATCGTTAACGATAAAAAACAAGCAATCTTTTTAATGTGATTTAGTTATAAGAATTCATGTAACATGTAGCATAGATTATTATAATAAGAATTTTAGCTTTATATTAATAATAAACTATTCCGTGCCAATATCGTTGTAATGCAATGTAACATAGAATTTATAAATTCAATAAAATATTGTAGAATTACTCTTGTTTCTTTTTTTCCTATTAGTATTTAACCGTCAACTTACAATGACACTCTCCAGAGAATCAACTCAAACCATTGACAACGAAAACTATCATACAAACACACTACACCACACACACTACTACTACTACCACTATCATGCCATCTATGATTTTGATTATCATATTTTGATAGTACCTACCTATTCAGTTTTACAATAGTACCTTCGATAAGTAAGATAACTGGGCTATGGTGGTAAGATAGGCAGACACTACATGTTATATGTAGGAATGCTGGTGTTCAGCTGTATCAGATAAGACAGAAAGCTAACTTTAACATATTTGGCAAAGGAAAAGACAGATGCCGCTAGTGTTCATCAGTTAAAAACCTCATACCCATTTTAATAGAAAAAGTTTTATCAGCAGCAATAAGTCAAATTTATATAAAAAGCAACCACAAAAAGGAGAGCGGTTATAAAGCGCTCCAACTGCCTATGAATCCCCTAGGTCCCGTCGGAACGATACCGTTTGTAAATGGGAGTGTAAAGTAACACCCCACGGGTAGCAATATAGGTGATTGTTGATAGGCCTGGTAAAGTAAAATATATCCGTTGGCAAGGACTAACTTGCTAAAGTTTACCCCTATGACACGAGCCATACGTTTAATAAATCTTATAACGGTATCGGAAGACACATTTTGTCAAAACCTGCCGAGATTCATTAAAGTAGCGCATAGTTTAATGGAAAGAGGTCTGACCGTTTAATTAATGTTTGTCGGGAATGTAATGTTTTTGTGACGTTTGATATATTGTTTTATAATGTTTTATATATTATAACATCGCCTTGGATGTGTCTGTAAGGGTGTTATAATAATAATGAACGAATAAATAAATAATAAATAAATATCGTATCTAGGCCGGCTGATTTCCCTTTGATTATCTGTCATCCATCAAGCCGCGTTGGGAGCGCGTGGATTGCTTCCTGTTGTAGAAGGGAAGCTTTTGTGCTAACAGTGGGGTGATTATATGCAGATTATTATATAAAAAAAAAACAATTTATTGGAAAAACACAGCAAGAAGGCAGCCGCCATACTTTTTTTTCATTATTATTCCTGCGGCTTGGCAGTGCCAAGTACGACGTATTATTCAGTCTGTAATCTATAAGCACGTGTAGCCATTTAATTTTCATCAAAATCCGATCAGCCTTTTAGACAAGATGACATAGGTGAGGTGCTCGTATAAGACCCAATACTACTAGTATAACTCGACCATACCAATAGTTCAGCTCATTGTATTTTATATCAAAGTACATTTTAATACCGCTACATAGTTAAGTTTTCAATATAACACCCACTTCTTTTAAAAGTTTCGTACTCGAAAGGTAACCAACTATTACTATGCATCCACTATCCGTCCATCTGTCCTTGTTGTCTGTATTAATTTTGTGCGCCATATATTGGCAAAACATAGTGCAAATATATTTGACAATTTAATATCTGTAACCAAACCTATGTTTAACAAATCAAATGATTGATTGACTGTCTATCAGCGGGCTGTATTTTCAAGAACCGTAATAGGCATACAGTTGAAATTTTCACAGTGAAAAATAAAAACTCTTCAGATTTATATATTTGTATAGATAGATAAACATTATAGAACTTTACGAGTTTATTAAATTATGTGTTGTTTGTTTGAAAGCTAATCTGAAAAAACTACTGGTTCAAATTGAAAAAATAACTATTATTTATTTAAGGGACAAGAAAACAGTTACCTGTTAAGGTTTAAGTAAAACTATGAGTAAAATAATGAATTGGTAAACATGCAACCCACACCATTGTCCACGGATTAATATGTGCAGAATAGGAAACGGAAGAGTACACGAGATTGTTCATCGCGTTACTAGGTCTTTGATTATTGTGATAAAGTTTTTATAGGTAGATATTTAAATTTTCTACTAGAGAGAGAAAATATTCATAAAGTGTGTGTTATAAGTTTCCACAAGCTGTCGAAGAGGCACTCGCGCTCTGGCGTTGGTCACATGGAACAACCGGAGCACGTGGGCCGCCCGCCTATTAACATTTCAGGGTACTGTGTAGCGTAACTTGTTTGTGATTTCAATACAATCTAATCTATTGTTGCACAGCCCATGCAGCATCATGGCTACCAGAAGTAAGCGTCGAGACTCTAAACTTAAAACGTTATATTGCTGTTATAATTGTTTGTAAGGAATCTTTGAACGACAACATAACTATTAGTGTGATATAGCCCATTTATCGAGGAAGGTTATAGATATGGAGCGGTGAATTAATGAAAAATGTGGCGCAGCCGAAGTAGCGCGGGTCAAATAGTCTAATCTTCTAATATATGTATAAAAAGATCGTGTCACGGTGATTGTTATCGAACTCCTCCGAAACGACTCGACCGATTTTTATGATTTGTTTGTGTATATTTGGTAGGTCTGAGAATAAGTCTGAGGCTATTTTTAATTTATTTGGCAAAACGACGTTTGCCGAGTCAGCTAGTAATCTATACTTTATACTATAATACAATATACGATATTTACTATTATTGGTTTTAAGGCTCAAGTTATCTGAATATGATGACAATGGAGTGTGCTAGCTGATGACTGGTGTCGAATGATTTAGTTTTAGGTGTTACGTGTTACCTATGGTATAATAATAATCTTTGTAATAATACTTTGCACGGGCACTATTGTACGAGTTCTTAAAACTCGAATGTTTTGTTTTTAATAATGCTTAAGATAAGATAAGATAAGATTCCTTTATTTGTTTAAACATTGTATTCATACAAGAGCATGCAAGTATTAAACAGTTTTAGTCCACTAACCGCTGCCAATGAGATAACGACTAGTATTGTTCAATAAATTACGGCGCAACAAAAGGACTTGTATCCAGGGTAATGAATAAAGATTTTAAAAAAAGCACTAACAACCACCAATGACCTCACCACCATCACACATTTATTTTCTCTAACACGCAGTCTTGTGCTAACCTCGAAGCGGCGCGCACGCACGTACCTCTGACAAACGACAAAGTTTTAACGTGTTTCGAAATTCAAAATGGACGCGTCAATGTCAACACCGGTAAACAAGATAACCAGAGAGAACTTACCAGTGTTGATAGTCAATAATATGTTGAATAATTCAGTGGAATTCAATTCAGACTGTGAAATGGTAAGTTTTTTCTTTTAATGTGTTTTTAAAACGTATTGTGTTGTTATGTTCGGCAATTTTGAATCAATCTGTCAGTATTGTTATCGAATATGAGTTGATAAGAATTAAGTTTTTCTGTATTACGAATCCGTCGCTTTTGGTTTAAGTAAATTAATTTAATAGGCCAGTCAAATTAGCTTTGAAGCTTGCAAACATTTTGGTTTTACTCTGATTTGTTTTTTGAATAGTGTATTCAGACTTAGATTTTTCTTAAATTAAAAGTAAAGCTAGGAAAATCAAGTTATATCTATTTTTTTTTGCCATTTGTAAAAATTACGTAAAATATTTCTTTTTGTTAGAATTAAACATTGTTGCCTTAAGGACTATCGTTAATTTTTTATTAGCTTGAAACACAAATTAAAAAATTAAAATAGGATAGTTGCACATATTAAATTTAATGTCCTACTTATAAAACTCGGTCTTTTCTACAAACGCTCCAAACAAGCATGCCAGTTAATATCATTTCCCATTGAAATTAGATGTTTCATTAAAAAAAGCCGATCATCCGAGGTTCAAGTTTTTGCGGGTAACATTTAAACATACTTCCCTGTCTATATATTTGCCATTAACGTGTACTAATGGCAAAAATCAGAGTTTAGAATGATTGCTAAGTTAGCCTAATTTTCAGCGTTATTTTCTTGGACAAAAAATCAAAGAATAAAATAGTACTGTGTTCTGCTTCCGTATTAATTATATTTCAATAACTTGCTTCTGCCAGCGGCTTCTCGCGCCTGATCCCTAGGGAACATACTCCCGAGATAAAAAGTAGTCTTAGTGTTATTTATTACGATAATCTACCTCTGAGTCAAATTTCATGAAGATCCTTTCAGGCGTTATGACGTGAAAGAGAAACAAACATCCATCCTCACAAACTTTCGCTTTTATTATATAATTAGGATTATAAGGACATAACCACCATTTTTTTAAACCGACTTCAAAAAAGGAGGAAGGTCTCAATTTGTTTGTATTCTCGTTTTTCTTACATACGAGAGTTAATTTGTTATTCAAGAACCATTTTTATAAACAGATTCAGTGGTCAACTTAGCTACACTTTGAATTGTATAAAATCATTGACAATAACTAAAAGTTTATATTAGGGCCATTTTTGCTAAAAAATGATTAAAAGAAATCTACCTGAGAGCTTTTGTGTTTGGTATCAAGTAGCATAACGGGAGACGGGCACTTTGCTCCAGTGTTACAACTGAAATTCTGAATCATATCTGCTTATTGTACCTGTCTGATAGAAGGGCATTCATTGTTGTTGAAACCCTTTAAATACTTAACTATTATTTGTTACTCGGAATTTGTTAGACCAAAACATTCCACACGACTCTTAATTCCAGTTTCTGGAAAGCTAACTCAATATTGACTAGAGCGTTTGAAGAGCTGTGAATAGTTTTTTTTAATCACAGGCATTTTTGAATGTTAGACAATTAGTCATATTCATGTAGATTTAATCCTAATATATAAAATGCTTCCGTTACTGATGACTATTGAGTGACTGACAGATAACGCACAGCCGAAACTGCTGGTCGCTGAAATTTTACATGTACATTTTTCCTTGGGGAGTGTAGGGGAGCACTACGAGACGATTTCCCGAAATTCCTATAAAGTTGCGGGCAAAAGCTATTTTATCGTAAAACCGAGGAGAATCATTAAATTATAGTTTGTTCGTTTAAGCAATGAAACTCGCGACCGGTAGCGTAGATGCCGGCCGGTACGTCACTATTTTTATTAGGTCTAAAGGTTTAGGAAGGAAATAAATGTATTGTTATTCCAACAAATCAGTCCGTTATTGTTTGCGTTATTTTTGATGCTCCGATGCAATAAGCTGAGGACTCAAGGACAGTATGACAAGGCAAATTGATTGGAAGAATTAGATAATGTTATTCGCATTGCAATATCGACATCCACCCCATAAAAGATTAACCCATCCAAATAAACAGCCATAAACGGCATAAACTCTTAATAAACACAACCCAGAACATTTATCACGATCTAAAACTGACAACATGAATTGTAACGAAAAACTATCTGCTTTCAGATGGAGACTGATTCGCCAGTAAGAAAGCCGAGTCTACAAACAATCAGCAAAAAGCTCTTTCATTCTCCGATGGCCGAGAGCCCTAACGAAGCCACGTTCGCTCGTGACACCACTGTACAAAAAAGAAGAGCGCTAAAGCGAAAACAAATGCTCATCCCCGATAACAGTGAGAAAATCAAAAGAGCGTATCTCCAGGAGCTCGAGCAGGACGGAATTAGACCCGAAGAACCAGTAGAAATAAGAACACGAGTTTGAATGAGTCTATTACATAATAAGGAGTATTGTGTGCAATTAGATCACTAATACATTATGTTTCTCTTTATCTATATTGTATTATAAGTGGCCAGCAATGTAGGCAGGAATATTTTGTGGGGTTGTAAACCGATATTTTGATAAGGGTTACAGTAATTAATGAAATATCTTAAAGCCATATTTGGCTGTCCGATGTTAACATCATGTTACGTAGTTTAAGTTGGCTAGTTTACTTCATATATTGTGATTTTATCTGATTTTATTTGAATAAATTTTAAGACTGGAAAATTGACTGAAGAAAAATGTTATGTAAGAAATATTTTATAAGTGCTGTTATTAGTTCTAAAATACGTAGGAAAGGATAATCAAAAAATCATCAATCATTAATTTTGTATTCAAGAATAGCAATTTAAGTATTTTATGATGTTTTTTTAGTATCTGGCGGGATATATTTTTATAATGTCTTTTATATACTAACCGCTATTAATTTCAATGCCAGTTCTGCTTTTATTCAGTTCCAGTCTTCGTTTTTAGTCTGTCAAGTCAAATATGTTTTAATATAAATTATAAATTAAATCATTAAACATGTCGTTAACGACTAAAAACAAGCAATCTTGTAAATGTGATTTAGTTATAAGAATTCATGTAACATGTAGCATAGATTATTATAATAAGAATTTTAGCTTTATATTAATAGTAAACTATTCCGTGCCAATATCGTTGTAATGCAATGTAACATAGAATTTATAAATTCAATAAAATATTGTAGAATTACTCTTGTTTCTTTTTTGTCCTATCAGTACTTAACCGTCATCTTACAATGACACTCTCTAGAGAATCAACTCAAACCATTGACAACTAAACTATCATATAAACACACCACACCACACACACTACTACCACTACCACTATCACACCATCTATGATTTTGATCATAATATTTTTGATAGTACCTACCTATTCAGTTTTACAACAGATAACTGGGCTATGGACGGAAGATAGGCAGACACTACAAGCCGTAGGTATACTAGTGTTCAGCTGTATCAGATAAGACAGAAAGCCGACTTTAGCATAGTTGGAACAGGAATAGACAGGTGGCGCTAGTGTTCATCAGTTAAAAAACTCATACCCATTTTAATTAAAAAAAATTGATACCACAGGCAGCAATAACAAGTCAAATTCATATAAAAAGCAACCTCAAAGAAGAGCGGTTATAAAGCGCTCCCACTGCCTATGAATCCCCTAGGTCCCGTCGAAACAATACCGTTTGTAAATGGGGGTGTAAAGTAACACCCAACGGGTAGCAATATAGGTGATTGTTGATAGGCCTGGTTAAGTAAAATATATTGTATCTAGGCTGAATGATATCCCTTTGTTTGTCTGTCATCCATCAAGCCGCGTTGGGACCGCGTGGATTGCTTCCTGTTATGGAAGAGAAGCTTTTGTTCTAGCAGTGGGGTGATTATATGCTGACTATTATAAAAAAGTAAATAAAATTTATTGGAAAAACACAGCAAGAAGGCAGGCGCCATACTTGTACAATTTTTTTTATTATTATTTCTGCGGCTTGGCAGTGCCAAGTACGACATATTATTCAGTCTGTAATCAATTAGCACGTGTGGTCACAGTTGTCGATCGTTGACAGTCATTACGTGTAGTCAAGACCCCGAAAGAATGGCAACCTATCATAGCATGGGACATCGTGTCTTAGTAATACAGGGTTGACAAATAAGCAGTTGCTACACAGCTCATATGCAAATAGGTATTAAAGGAGGAGGAATTATTTGGATACGCTACGCAAATGATTTTTAATTTTATCTACAAATACTTATTTGTGTCGTTAGAAGAATATTCGAGCCCAAATTTGGAACCTGCTAGTCTATTCTGTAATTAACCATTTCGATATTAAGCTTCGCATTGACATTAAATTGATTATTACAACAAAACTTTACATAATTTGTTTCAAGATTTTTCATCAAAAATCAATCTCTTTTAACCACATCTTAATTATTCTCATTTATTATAATAAATTGAATATTTAATAAGCAAATATAATAAATAACGAAATATGTTTCTAGGAAACAATTATACCAGGCCAAGATCTACACATGGGTTAATTTTCATCAAAATCCGATCAGCCTTTTCGACAAGATACCATTGGTGAGGTGCCCGTATGAGACCCAATACTACTAGTATAACTCGACCATACCATTGGTTCAACTCATTCTCTTTTATATCAAAGTATATTTTAATACCGCTACTAACTCACTTATTCATTTACTTGTATTATATTTGTTATTTCTTTGTACATTTCTTTTTTCCGAAAAATATTCTATTTTATATTTTGTTTATTTGCTGTACACCTACCACAGTGTGTTTCTTTTTAACCCAAAGGTTGACTGGTAGAGAATGCCTTGTTGCATTAAGTCCGCCTATGTACCACTACTGTACATGAAGTTTAAATAAATAAATAAATTAAGTTTTCAATATAACACCCACTTCTTTTAAAAGTGTACTCGAAAGGTAACCAACTATTACTATAAATCTACTATCCGTCCATCTGTCCTTGTTGTTTGTATTAATTTTGTACGCCATATATTGGCAAAACAACGTGCACATATATTTGACAATTTAATATCTGTTACCAAACCTATGTTTAACAAAACAAATGATTGATTGACTGTCTGTCAGCGGGCTGTATTTTCAAGAACCGTAATAGGTATACAGTTGAAATTTTCACGGTGTGTATTTCTATAGCCGCTATAACAACAAATCTAATCTATTAATATATAAAAATCTAGTGTCACAGTGTTTGTTATCGAACTTCTTCGAAACGGTTTGACCGATCTTTTTAGTTTTTTGTGTATTTTGGTAGGTCTGCGAATAGGTCTTAGGATATTTTATTTTATTTTATTTGGACGACATTTTTATTCAAAATAACGTTTGCTGAGTCAACTAGTTTTATATAGGTACTATTAGTTGACCCGCGCAACTTCGTCTGCTCCACTCCTGTTGGTCTTAGCGTGATGATATATAGCCTATAGCCCTCCTTCCTTCGATAAATGGGCTATGTATCAATGAAAGAACTTTCAAATCGGACCAAATGAATGAGGGTAGTGGGTAATTTTATAAAAACTACGCCTATTCACGTGATGGAGAGCGAGTTATGCTTACAACCGTTATACCTACGTCAACGATTTTTGGCTAATAAATTCTGGATTAAAACGAAAGCCTTGCAGGCGAATACTGGAGGAATTAACTTGCTTTCCGAACTATCCAGATTGTGTAATAATTCTTCATACTGGCAAAACAAAAGAATCCCCCTGTTAATC
Organism: Lacanobia oleracea; assembly: GCA_950371165.1. Taxonomy (NCBI): domain Eukaryota; kingdom Metazoa; phylum Arthropoda; class Insecta; order Lepidoptera; family Noctuidae; genus Lacanobia; species Lacanobia oleracea. Next base: position 22,612,051 of record OX493408.1, read on the forward strand.
TTAGTTCATGACGCACTACATCATTTAAAAGTTCATTGCAGTAATAAGTTAGATAATATGTTTTCCCTCAATAAATGGGCCAGTAGTATTGATAGCAATAAGTTTATAAAACACAACGTTAATTTTATGACCAAGCCAAAACGGCAATACGATCCTGTTAACTTAAGTAACCTATTAATTGATTATATTAATTCAGAATACTCGACTTATCTTAAAATATTTACAGACGGATCTAAGGATAGTGGCGGCACGGGAGCCGCCTTTTATGAGACTGACGGGCATGCAATGAAATTCCAAATTAATGCCAGTGTGTGTATAATGGAAGCTGAACTGATTGCGATAGCTGAAGCTCTGTCGTATGCAGAATCAATCCAGCAAAACAAGATTGTCATTCTCACAGACTCCAAAAGTTCGCTCCAACACTTGGTTTGAAGTACCTCGACATTTCGAGGAACACCGATAGCCTACACTGTACTGAAAATTATTTTGCAGTTACAATGTTCTGGAAAGCATATAGTCCTTCAATGGATTCCATCACATATCGGAATAAAAGACAACGAAATTGTTGATAAACTAGCCAAGCAGACCATATGTGATGGTATTTCTATTAACTTTTCTCCTTACTTTACTAACTTTATACCGTATATCAGACAGGATTGCTATTCGCTCTGGAACGAATACTTTGATAAAAGATCAGAAGAAAAAGGAATCTGGTATAAAACGATCCAAGCACATCCCTTGAACTCACCGTGCATAGATAATCAGCTGTTGAACAGATGTGAAACTGTTATCGCGCTAAGACTTCGATCCGGACACATTCCGTGCAATAAGTTTCTACACCTAATGGCAAAATCAACAACAGCTAAATGTGATTTTTGTATTCATTCCGTTGATGATGTTTATCACATAATACTAACTGAAAGTGTCCGCAACGAGGAATTTAGAACTAGCTTAGATTGTAGACATAGAAAGGTAGGTTACTGTAATAGTGTTAAATTAAGTTTTCAATATAACACCCACTTCTTTTAAAAGTGTACTCGAAAGGTAACCAACTATTACTATAAATCTACTATCCGTCCATCTGTCCATATTGTTTGTATTAATTTTGTACGCCATATTGGCAAAACATAGTGCACATATATTTGACAATTTATTATCTGTTACCAAACCTTTGTTTAACAGAAAAAACGATTGATTGACTGTCTATCAGCGGGCTGTATTTTCAAGAACCGTAATAGGTATACAGTTGAAATTTTCACGGTGTGTATTTCTATAGCCGCTATAACAACAAATCTAATCTATTAATATACAAAAATCTAGTGTCACAGTGTTTGTTATCGAACTTCTCCGAAACGGCTTGACCGACCTTTCGAATGTTTTGTGTAATTTGGTAGGTCTGCGAATAGGTCTTAGACTATTTTTATTTTATTTGGACGAAATTTTTATTCAGAACAACGTTTGCCGAGTCAAATAGTTTTATATAGGTATTATTAATTGACCCGTGCAACTTCGTCTGCTCCACTCCTGTTGGTCTTAGCGTGATGATATATAGCCCATAGCCTTCCTTACTTCGATAAATGGGCTATGTATCACTGAAATAACTTTCAAATCGGACCAGTAGTTGCTGAGATTAGCGCGTTCAAGCAACCAAACAAACAAAAAACCAAATTCTTCAGCTTTATATATTAGTATAGATAGATATACATTATAGGTTTTTACGAGTTTATTTAATTATGTGTTGTTTGTTTGAAAGCGCTAATCTGAAGAAACTACTGGTTCAAATTGCAAAAATAACTATTATTTATTTAAGGGACAATAAAACAGTTACCTGTTAAGGTTTAAGTAAAACTATGAGTTGGTAAACATGTAACCCACACCATTGTCCACGGATTAATATGTGCAGAATAGGAAACGGAAGAGTTGACGAGATTGTTCATCGCGTTACTAGGTCTTTGATTATTGTGATAAAGTTTTTATAGCTAGATATTTAAATTTTCTACTAGAGAGAGAAGATATCTATATCCATGAAGTGTGTGTTATAAGTATCCACAAGTTGTCGAAGAGGCACTCGCGCTCTGGCGTTGGTCACATGGAACAACCGGGGCACGCGGGCCGCCCGCCTATTAACATTTCGGGGTACTGTGTAGCGTAACTTGTTTGTGATTTCAATACAATCATATCTATTGTTACACAGCCCATACAGCATCATGGCTACCAGAAGTAAGCGTCGAGACTCTAAACTTAAAACGTTATATTGCTGTTATAATTGTTTGTAAGGAATCTTTGAACGACAACATAACTATTAGTGTGATATAGCCCATTTATCGAGGAAGGTTATAGATATGGAGCGGAGAATCAATGAAAAATGTGGCGCAGCCGAATTAGCGGGGGTCAGCTAGTCTAATCTTCTAATATATGTATAAAAAGATCGTGTAACGGTGTTTGTTATCGAACTCCTCCGAAACAGCTCGACCGATTTTTATAATTTGTTTGTGTATATTTGGTAGGTCTGAGAATAGGTCTGAGGCTATTTTTTATTTATTTGGCAAAACGACGTTTGCCGAGTCAGCTAGTAATCTATACTTTATACTATAATACAATATACTATATTTACTATTATTGGTTTTAAGGCATCTCAAGTTATCTGAATATGAAGGCATTATGGAGTGTGCTAGCTGATGACTGGTGGCGAATGATTTAGTTTTAGGTGTTAGGTGTTACCCATGGTATAATAATTATCTTTGTAATAATAATAATACTCGTTCTATTGTACGAGTTCTTCTAAGTCGAATGTTTTGTTTTTAATAATGATTAAGATAAGATAAGATTTCTTTATTTGTTTAAACATTGTATTCATACAAGAGCATGCAAGTATTAAAGAGTTTTAGTCCACTCATGTTTAGCCGTAATTAGCGGCCTACGAATATTTCCACAACATTGAAATAAATTATAATTAGAGAAAATGAAAAATTACCTAGAATAGACACTTAAAATGATTACAATTATTTAGAAACTTTATGAATTATGATATAATGTCAAAATAGTATTAGGTACCTACGTTATAATTTCAAAATAATAATAAGTTGTAATGCCAAAAGAGTATTCAATTGTAATGTCAAAATAGTAATGAGTTGTAATGTCAAAATCATTATTATGTTATAACATGTCAAAATGATTAACTTAATATTTAGCTTAAGGTACTGTGTACACAATGTTGACGATCCTAATAAATAAATAAACTCAACAGACTGATGTGTCGCTGAGGGGTTTGTTGCGCCACTTCTTTAAATCAATGGCTTTTGACTTTTCATTACTAAACTATAATAAAATTGTGAACACGAACGAAAGTTTGTATGTTTGGATGGCTATTTGTTACTCAATCACGTCAGAACTGCTGAACGGATCTTGCTGAAATTTGGCACAAAGTTAGAATATAGTCTGGAATAACACATAAGATATTTTTTCTTTTCAAGGAAGTATATTCCGTTAGGATAATTTATGACATTCACGCGAGTGGAGCCGTAAAAAGTATTCTAAAAATTGAGGCAGCTCTCATTCAAAAACATGTTGTTTTTAGTCCTTCGTGTGAGAGACCGACTCGCATATTGCCGGGTTTCTAGCCACATAAGTAATCTAAAAAATAAATTCAGCAATTGGCAAAACCTACCACTAACCACTGCCAATGAGATAACGACTAGTATTGTTCAATAAATTACGGCGCAACGAAAGGACTTGTATCCAGGGTAATGAATAAAGATTAGAAAAAAGCACTACCAACCACCAATCACCTCACCACCATCACACATTTATTTTCTCTAACACGCAGTCTTGTGCTAACCTCGAAGCGGCGCGCACGCACGTACCTCTGACAAACGGCAAAGTTTTAACGTGTTTCGAAATTCAAAATGGATTCATCAATGTCAACACCGGTAAACAAGATAACCAGAGAGAACTTAACAGTGTTGATAGCCAATAATAAGTTGAATAATTCAGTGGAATTCAATTCAGACTGTGAAATGGTAAGTTTTTTCTTTTAATGTGTTTTTAAAACGTATTGTATTGTTATGTTCGGCAATTTTGAAAAACAATCTTATCTGTCAGTTTTGTAATCGAATTTAAGTTGATAAGAATGAAGTTTTTTCTGTATTACGTATCCGTCGCTTTTGGTTTAAGTAAATTAATTTAATAGGCCAGTCAAATTAGCTTTGAAGCTTGCAAAAATTTTGATTTTTACTCTGATTTGTTTCTTGAATAGTGTATTCAGACTTAGATTTTTTATTAATTCAAACTAAAGCTAGGAAAATCAAGTTATATCAATTCTTTTTACTATTTGTAAAAATTGAGTAAAATATTTCTTTTTGTTAGAATAAAACATTTTCGCCTTAAGCACTATCGTTAGTTTTAAATTTATTTATTTGAATAATTTTATGAACAAAATAAATTTATTTTTAGCTTAAACACAAATTAAAAAAAAATAAAATAGGATAGTTGCATCTTAAATTTAATGTCCTACTTATAAAACTCGGTATTTTCTACAAACGCTCCGAACAAGCATGCCAGTAATATTATTTCCCATTGAAATTAGATGTTTTATTAAAAAAACCGATCGCCCGGGGGTTAACTTTTTGCCGATTACATTTTAACATACTTCCCTGTCTATATATTTGCCATTAACGTGTAGTATTGGCAAAAATCGGAGTGTAGAATTATTGCTAAGTTAGCCTAATTATCAGCGTTATTTTCTTGGACAAAAAATCAAAGAATAAAATAGTACCGTGTCCTGCTTCCGTATTAATTAAATTTCAATAACTAGCTTCTGCCAGCGGCTTTTCGCGCCTGATCTCTAGGGAATATACTCCCGAGATAAAAAGTAGTCTTAGTGTTATTTAATACGATAATCTACCTCTGAGTCAAATTTTATGAAGATCCTTTCAGGCGTTATGACGTGATAGAGAAACAAACATCCATCCTCTCAAACATTCGCATTTATAAGAAGGATTATTAGGACATAACCACCATTTTTTTGACCGACTTCAAAAAAGGAGGAAGATCTCAATTTGTTTGTATTCTCGTTTTTCTTACATACGAGAGTTAATTTGTTATTCAAGAACCATTTTTATAAACAGATCCAGTGGTCAACTTAGCTATTGAATTGTATAAAATAATTGTATCCATTACCTACAATAACTAAAAGTTTATATTAGGGTCATTTTTGCTAAAAAATGATTAAAAGAAATCTACCTGAGAGCTTTCGTGTATGTTATCAAGTAGCATAACGGGAGACGGGCACTTTGCTCTAGTGTTACAACTGAAATTCTGAATCATATCTGCTTATTGTACCTGTCTGATAGAAGGGCATTCATTGTTGTTGAAACCCTTTAAATACTTAACTATTATTTGTTACTCGGAATTTGTTAGACCAAAACATTCCACACGACTCTTAATTCCAGTTTCTGGAAAGCTAACTCAATATTGACTAGAGCGTTTGAAGAGCTGTGAATAGTTTTTTTATCACAGCCCTTTTTGAACGTTAGACAATTAGTCATTATAATGTAGATTTAATCCTAATATATAAAATGCTTCCGTTACTGATGACTATTGAGTGACTGACAGATAACGCACAGCCGAAACTGTTGGTCGCTGAAATTTTACATGTTCATTTTTCCTTGGGGAGTGTAGGGGAGCATTAAGAGACGATTTCCCGAAATTCCTATAAAGTTGCGGGCAAAAGCTATTTTATCATAAAATCGAGGAGAACCATTAAATTATAGTTTGTTCGTTTAAGCAATGAAACTCAAGACCGGTAGCGTAGATACGGTACGTCACTATTTTTATTAGGTCTAAAGGTTTTAGGAAGGAAAATGTATTGTTATTCCAACAAATTGGTCCGTTATTGTTTGCGTTATTTTTTATGCAGCAATGCAGTAAGCTGAGGACTCAAGGACAGTTTGACAAGGCAAATTGATTGGAAGAATTAGATAATGTTATTCGCATTGCAATATCGACATCCACCCCATAAAAGATTAACCCATCCAAATAAACAGCCAAAAACGGCATAAACTCTTAATAAACACAACCCAGAACATTTATCACGATCTAAAACTGACAACATGAATTGTAACGAAAAACTATCTGCTTTCAGATGGAGACTGATTCGCCAATAAGAAAGCCGAGTCTACAAACAATCAGCAAAAAGCTCTTTCATTCTCCGATGGCCGAGAGCCCTAACGAAGCCACGTTCGCTCGTGACACCACTGTACAAAAAAGAAGAGCGCTAAAGCGAAAACAAATGCTCATCTCCGATAACAGTGAGAAAATCAAAAGAGCGTATCTCCAGGAGCTCGAGCAGGACGGAATTAGACCCGAAGAACTAGTAGAAATAAGAACACGAGTTTGAATGAGTCTATTACATAATAAGGAGTATTGTGTGCAATTAGATCGCTAATTCATTGTGTGTTTTTCTTTATCTATATTGTATTATAAGTGGCCAGCAATGTAGGCAGGAATATTTTGTGGGGTTGTAAACCGATATTTTGATAAGGGTTACAGTAATTAATGAAATACCTTAAAGCCATATTTGGCTGTCCGATGTTAACATCATGTTACGTAGTTTAAGTTGGCTAGTTTACTTCATATATTGTGATTTTATCTGATTTTATTTGAATAAATTTTAAGACTGGAAAATTGACTGAAGAAAAATGTTATGTAAGAAATATTTTATAAGTGCTGTTATTAGTTCTAAAATACGTAGGAAAGGATAATCAAAAAATCATCAATCATTAATTTTGTATACAAGAATAGCAATTTAAGTATTTTATGATGTTTTTTTAGTATCGGGCGGGATATATTTTTATATTGTCTTTTATATACTAACCGCTATTAATTTCAATGCCAGTTCAGGTTTTATTCCGTTCCAGTCCTCGTTTTTAGTCTGTCAAGTCAAATATGTTTTAATATAAATAATAAATTAAATGATTAAACATATCGTTAACGATAAAAAACAAGCAATCTTTTTAATGTGATTTAGTTATAAGAATTCATGTAACATGTAGCATAGATTATTATAATAAGAATTTTACCTTTATAATAATAATAAAATATTCTGTGCCAAAATCTTTGTAATGCAATGTAATATAGATTAATTAATTCAATAAAATACTGTAGAATTACTCCTGTTTCTTTTTTTTCCTATCAGTTCTTAACCGTCAACTTACAATGACACTCTCCAGAGAATCAACTCAAACCATTGACAACGAAAACTATCATACAAACACACTACACCACACACACTACTACACTACTACCACTACCACTATCATGCCATCTATGATTTTGATTATCATATTTTTGATAGTACCAACCTATTCAGTTTTACAACAGTACCTTCGATAAGTAAGATAACTGAACTACATACCTAAATAACACACACAACTCGATACTAGTGTTCAGCTGTATCAGATAAGACAGAAAGCCAACTTTTACATAGTAGGCAAAGGAAAAGACGGATGCCGCTAGTGTTCATCAGTTAAAAACCTCATACACATTTTAATAGAAAAAATATTAACACCACAAGCAGCAATAAGCCAAATTTATATAAAAAGCAACCACAAAAAGGAGAGCGGTTATAAAGCGCTCCAACTGCCTATGAATGCCCTGGGTCCCGTCGGAACGATACCGTTTGTAAATGGGGGTGTAAAGTAACACCCCACGGGTAGCAATATAGGTGATTGTTGATAGGCCTGGTAAAGTAAAATATATCCGTTGGCAAGGACTAACTTGCTAAAGTTTACCCCTATGACACGAGCCATACGTTTAATAAATCTTATAACGGTATCGGAAGACACATTTTGTCAAAACCTGCCGAGATTCATTAAAGTAGCGCATAGTTTAATGGAAAGAGGTCTGACCGTTTAATTAATGTTTGTTGGGAATGTAATGTTTTTGTGACGTTTGATATATTGTTTTATAATGTTTTATATGTTATAACATCGCCTTGGATGTGTCTGTAAGGGTGTTATAATAATAATGAACGAATAAATAAATAAATAAATATCGTATCTAGGCCGGCTGATTTCCCTTTGATTATCTGTCATCCATCAAGCCGCGTTGGGAGCGCGTGGATTGCTTCCTGTTGTAGAAGGGAAGCTTTTGTGCTAGCAGTGGGGTGATTATATGCAGATTATTATAAAAAAAAAACAATTTTTTGGAAAAACACAGCAAGAAGGCAGCCGCCATACTTTTTTTTATTATTATTCCTGCGGCTTGGCAGTGCCAAGTACGACGTATTATTCAGTCTGTAATCTATAAGCACGTGTAGCCATTTAATTTTCATCAAAATCCGATCAGCCTTTTAGACAAGATGACATAGGCGAGGTGCTCGTATAAGACCCAATACTACTAGTATAACTCGACCATACCAATAGTTCAGCTCATTGTATTTTATATCAAAGTACATTTTAATACCGCTACATAGTTAAGTTTTCAATATAACACCCACTTCTTTTAAAAGTTTCGTACTCGAAAGGTAACCAACTATTACTATGCATCCACTATCCGTCCATCTGTCCTTGTTGTCTGTATTAATTTTGTGCGCCATATATTGGCTAAACATAGTGCAAATATATTTGACAATTTAATATCTGTAACCAAACCTATGTTTAACAAATCAAATGATTGATTGACTGTCTATCAGCGGGCTGTATTTTCAAGAACCGTAATAGGCATACAGTTGAAATTTTCACGGTGAAAAATACAAACTCTTCAGATTTATACAGGGTGTCCGGGACATCGTAACGCAAACTTCGCGAAAAGGCTACACCTGATGCCACTAATCAAATTGTGGAAGTCATTAATCTCGCTAATGATCGGTTACAGAAATTGTCATTTTCGAGCGCGCAATGTATTGTGACCAACGCGATCCAAACGCGCGAGAGCGTTGTACGGAGTACGTACCTACACTTCTTGAACACACTCAAAGCTGCGACGCCGCGCGAGCTTCTGCGTTAAATGTACTTAAGTACCTAAGAATATCGCCTACCTATCGCCGACCACAATATCACATAAAATCATTTTTAATCACTCAGAAATACCTACGGTATCTAATGGTGGTAGGAACATGTTTATGCAGAATTCAAGAGAAGAAAAGCATCGACAAGCTATGTCTTTAGTCTCATAAAATCACGATTCCGATAAGGATTGATAAGATAATAAAAAAGAAAACTTGTAAGTAGGTACCTACATTGAGATCCGTTCACGTAAACTAATGAACTATCTAAGTCACATTGACACAACAATAATACCTACCTATCTCATAAAATGAATCATTTTTATCACTCAGAAATACTAACCTGCTAATGGTGAAAACTTGTTTTTGAAGAAATAAGAGAAGGAGCCTTAAGATTAATCTCTTAAAATACTTAATGATTCAGATAAGGATTGATAGAAATAAGCTTGAAGTACCTACCTACATTGAGATCCGGTATCGTAGGTAACTACTGAACCGCCTCACTCACTTAGAAAGTACCTAAGTACCGACGAATAACACCCGTAGCCGACAACAACTGACATGTTTACGCAGAAGTTAAGGAGTCATAAGCTTAACCATGTTCCACAATGATGTACTTAGGTACCGAATCCAATGTCCAATCCAAGGTGACCTTGGTTGGAGCTTGGTTTCCATCCGCGAATTTTGTACCTATGAATTCACCCAAACAAGGTCACCTTGGATGGGTCGCTGGAATACATCCTTGTGGAACATGCTCTCTTAAAATCACGAACGCGATTCTGATAAGAATTGATAACAAAGCCGGCCATGTTCGAGTCGGACTCTCAAACAAAGGGTTCTGTAAGTACCATAACTCAAAAAACACGCTTCTTGTATGCGAGCCCCCGTAAATTACCTAGTCCTATGGACGACGGACGGACAGCGGAGGCTTAGTAATAGGGTTTCGTTTGTTACGCTTCGGCCTACCTACATTGAGATCCGATAATGTAAGTACCTACTACTAACTCACCTTAAGGTCGCACACCCCTGGGTTCGAAGTGGCCGCCGCCAGCACGCTCGCATATCTGAGCACGGCCCAGAGTTTCAACGTGGACACGGAGCAGAAACTTTGGGTCCTGAGCACACTCCTCACGCAACGTCGCAAACACATGCACGACGCGATTCCTCATCTCGGCTGCGGAAGCGCACTCGGACACAAACACTTGTTCTTGACGTAACCCCAAAGAAAAAATCGAATGGGGTCGAGTCTGGTGAGTGAGCTGGCAATGGCTCCGGGCGGGCCGAATCTACCGATCCACCGATTCCACAAGTCCAGATGACATTTTTAAATCAGACACACAAACACAGAGAGAAAATTAGTTTTGGGATCAAACTAAAACTTATCTTCTCTAACGAAAACAGACTTTCACAAAAAGCACACTCGTTCGCGATCAACGTCAACAAGAAACTGGCAAAAATCCATCACGAAATGTTCTTTTCGAACTCTCTTTTGATTTCGCCGACATACCTACGTGCAGTACAGTGGCGGAACTATCATGGGTGGTTATTTATTAATTGAATGATTTTTTTTTGTTGAAATACTTAACCATGTAGTTACTTGATCGCCTTAAAAAAAGATTAAGATCTAAGAGAACCCAAGCTGCAAGAAACCGAAACAATTGAGAAGCGTAAAATTAGGTACTTATTTTATTAACTTAAGCCTTATTGTGATTTGTGAAACGTGTGCCTATTAATAGTAAAAACTCCGGGAGTGCCGGCAGAAGTGAAAACTTGAATACGTGCTTCTCTCCCTCCGTCTTACGAATTTTCGACAGGTCACCATCTCACGCATTTTCACTAGGGTCACGTGTCTTGACGCGAGCTTAACATTTTTTTACCCATCACAAAAAAAGTGCACAACGTCGCTAAAAAAGCTTACACTTAAAAAAAAAACTCGGTCAGGTCTCACCATCACCACTAAGCGAGACACTGAACCGCCCCTTACACTCTGTTCAACAGAATAGGTACCTAGATCGGCTCGATTGTCGGCATGTCAAAGAGCGCGCTACGTATTGCCGCTATAAGAAAATACGATTTGGCGACACAAAACAAAATAACCGATTTGCGTCTTTAAGCAATTATTTTAATGTTGGAAATCGCTTACTTTATTTTGTTGTGATACGTATTATTTTCCAATGGCGGCAGTCTTTAGACGGTATTTTTGAGCGGTGCCTTTGACATGCTCACTCGCAGGTACCTACTTGGCATGCGTTGACCTTTCGTTTGAACTTTGCACAGCTGATAGCTACCTAATTTGAAGTTTTATTTACATTGCTTTTTTTTGTAAAAATAGTGAATTAATGACTTTTTAATTAAAAATCTTATTGGGTTAGGTCAGAATAACGATTATGAGCAGTCTAAAGTAAAAAAAACTCCTAAAAAATATGAAAAAATGAGGAAATAGCCAACGAAAAATTCCAACTCCAGGGTGTCCAGAATCATGTCCTGGACCCCTGGAAATCGTTTGTGCGTCGATGTCAGATACACCCGGTATATTTGTATAGATAGATAAACATTATAGAACTTTACGAGTTTATTAAATTATGTGTTGTTGGTTTGAAAGCGCTAATCTGAAAAAACTACTGGTTCAAATTGAAAAAATAACTATTATTTATTTAAGGGACAAGAAAAAAGTTACCTGTTAAGGTTTAAGTAAAACTATGAGTAAAATAATGAATTGGTAAACATGCAACCCACACCATTGTCCACGGATTAATATGTGCAGAATAGGAAACGGAAGAGTACACGAGATTGTTCATCGCGTTACTAGGTCTTTGATTATTGTGATAAAGTTTTTATAGCTAGATATTTAAATTTTCTACTAGAGAGAGAAAATATTCATAAAGTGTGTGTTATAAGTTTCCACAAGCTGTCGAAGAGGCACTCGCGCTCTGGCGTTGGTCACATGGAACAACCGGAGCACGTGGGCCGCCCGCCTATTAACATTTCAGGGTACTGTGTAGCGTAACTTTTTTGTGATTTCAATACAATCTAATCTATTGTTGCACAGCCCATGCAGCATCATGGCTACCAGAAGTAAGCGTCGAGACTCTAAACTTAAAACGTTATATTGCTGTTATAATTGTTTGTAAGGAATCTTTGAACGACAACATAACTATTAGTGTGATATAGCCCATTTATCGAGGAAGGTTATAGACATGGAGCGGTGAATTAATGAAAAATGTGGCGCAGCCGAAGTAGCGCGGGTCAAATAGTCTAATCTTCTAATATATGTATAAAAAGATCGTGTCACGGTGATTGTTATCGAACTCCTCCGAAACGACTCGACCGATTTTTATGATTTGTTTGTGTATATTTGGTAGGTCTGAGAATAAGTCTGAGGCTATTTTTAATTTATTTGGCAAAACGACGTTTGCCGAGTCAGCTAGTAATCTATACTTTATACTATAATACAATATACTATATTTACTATTATTGGTTTTAAAGCTCAAGTTATCTGAATATGATGACATAATGGAGTGTGCTAGCTTACTAGTGGCGAATGACTTAGTTTAATGTAATTACTACAAAGATAATTATTACAACGTGTTCCCCATGTGGTAATAATTATCTTAGTAATAATACTTTGCACGGGCACTATTGTACGAGTTCTTCTAACTCAACAGACAGATGTGTCGCTCGGGAGTTTGTTGCGCCACTTCCTTAAATCGATGACTTTTGACTTTTAATTACAATAAAATTGTGAACACTTACGAAAGTTTGTATGTATGATGGCTATTTGTTACTCAATCACGTCAGAACTGCTGAACGGATCTTGCTGAAATTTGGCACAAAGTTAGAATATAGTCTGGAATAACACATAAGATAATTTTTATTTTCAAGGAAGTATATTCCGTTGGGATAATTTATGACATTCACGCGAGTGGAGCCGTAATAATTATTCTATCATTCAAAAACGTGTTTTTTTTTAGTCCTTCGTGTGAGAGTCCGACTCGCATATGGCCGGGTTTCTAGCCACATTAGTAATCTAAAAAATACATTCAGGAATTGGTAAAACCTACCACTAACCACTGCCAATGATATAACGTCTAGTATTGTTCAATAAATTACGACGCGACGAAAGGACTTGTATCCAGGGTTATGAAAAAAGATTAAAAAAAAACACTACCACCCACCAATCACCTCACCACCATCACACATTTATTTTCTCTAGCAAGCAGTCTTGTGCTAACCTCGAAGCGGCGCGCACGCACGTACCTCTGACAAACGGCAAAGTTTTAACGTGTTTCGAAATTCAAAATGGATTCGTCAATGTCAACAACACCAGTAAACAAGATAACTAGAGAGAACTTAACAGTGTTGATAGCCAATAATATGTTGAATAATTCAGTGGACTTTAATTCGGACTGTGAAATGGTAAGTTTTTTCTTTTAATGTGTTTTTAAAACGTATTGTGTTGTTATGTTCGGCAATTTCGAATAACAGCCTCATCTGTCAGTTTTGCTATCGAAATTAAGTTGATAAGAATGAAGTTTTTCTGTATGACGTATCCGCCGCTTTTGGTTTACGTAAATTAATTTAATAGGCCAGTCAAATTTGCTTTGAACCCTGCAAAAATTTTGATGTTTACTCTGATTTGTTTCTTGAATAGTGTATTTAGACTTAGATTTTTTAATAATTAAAACTAAAGCTAGGAAAATCAAGTTATTTCTATTTTTTTTACTATTTGTGAAAATTACGTAAAATATTACATTTTGTTAGAATTAAACATTTTCGCCTTAAGGACTATCGTTAGTTTTAAATTTATTTAATTGAATAATTTTATGAACAAAAGTAATTTATTTTTAGCATGAAACACAAATAAAAAAAATAAAATAGGATAGTTGCACCTATTACAAATCTTAAATTTAATGTTTATCTTGTAAAACTCGGTCTTTTCTACAAACGCTCCAAACAAGCATGCCAGTTAATATCATTTCCCATTGAAATTAGATGTTTCATAAATTAAAGCCGATCATCCGGGGGTTATCTTTTTGTGGGTTACATTTTAATATACTTGTAAACGTGTACTAATGGCAAAAATCGGAGTTTAGAATTATTGTTAAGTTAGTCTAATTTTCAGCTTTATTTTCTTGGAAAAAAAGAAAAAGAATAAAATAGTACCGTGTCCTGCTTTAGTATTAATTATATTTTAATAACTAGCTTCTGCCAGCGGCTTCTCCCGCATGATCCCTAGGGAACATACTCCCGAGAGAAAAAGTAGTCTAAGTGTTATTTAAGACGACAATCTACCTCTGAGCCAAATTTCATAAAAATCCTTTCAGGCGTTATGACGTGAAAGAGAAACAAACATCCATCCTCTCAAACTTTCGCTTTTATAATATAAATAGGATTATTAGAACATAACCACCATTTTTTAACCGACTTCAAAAAAAGGAGGAGGATCTCAATTCGTTTGTATTTTCGTTTTTCTTACATACGAGAAATAATTTGTTATTCAAGAACCATTTTTATAAACAGATTCAGTGGTCAACTTAGCTACACTTTGAATTGTATAAAATAATTGTATCCATTACCTACAATAACTAAAAGTTTATATTAGGGCCATTTTTGCTAAAAAATGGTCAAAAGAACCCGAGAGCTTTTGTGTTTGTTATCAAGTAGCATAACGGGAAACGGGCAATTTGCTCCAGTGTTACAACTGGAATTCTGAATCATACCTATTTTTATTAGGTCTAAAGGTTTAGGAAGGAAATTAATAAAAAAAATGTATTGTTATTCCAACAAATTAGTCCGTTACTGTTTGCGTTATTTTTTATGCAGCAATGCAATAAGCTGAGGACTCAAGGTTAGTTTGACAAGGCAAATTGATTGAAAGAATTAGATAATGTTATTCGCATTGCAATATCGACATCTACCCCATAAAAGATCAACCTATCCAAATAATTAGCCAAACATGGTCCCCAACAACGCATAAACTCTCAATAAACAGAACCCAGAACATTTATCACGATCTAAAACTAACAACATGAATTGTAACGAAAAACATCTGCTTTCAGATGGAGACTGATTCGCCAGTAAGAAAGCCGAGTCGACCACCAATCTGCAAAAAGCTCTTTCATTCACCGATGGCCGAGAGCCCTAACGAAGCCACATTCACTCGTGACACCACTGTACGCAACAGAAGAGCGCTAAAGCGAAAACAAATGCTCATCCCCGATAACAGTGAGAAAATCAAAACAGCGTATCTCCAGGAGCTCGAGCAGGACGGAATTAGACCCGAAGAACCAGTAGAAATAAAAACACGAGTTTTAATGAGTCTATTACATAATAAGGAGTATTGTGTGCAATTAGATCGCTAATACATTATGTTTCTCTTTATCTATATTGTATAATAAGTGGCCAGCAATGTAGGCAGGAATATTTTGTGGGGTTGTAAACCAATATTTTGATAAGGGTTACAGTATTTAATGAAATACCTTAAAGCCATATTTGACTGTCCAATGTTAATATCATGTTGCATAGTTTAAGTTGGCTAGTTTACTTCATATATATTGTGATTTTATCTAGTTTATATTAGCTTATAAATTTGAAACCGCACATACAAATTTGCATAAATTTTAAGACTGGAAAATTGACTGAAAATGTTATGTAAGAAATATTTTATAAGTGTAGTTATTAATTCTAAAATACGTAGGAAAGGATAATCAAAAAATCATCAATCATTAATCTTGTATACAAGAATAGCAATTTAAGTAATTTTATGATGTTTACTTAGTATCTGGCGGGATATATTTTTATATTGTCTTTTATATACTAACCGCTATGAATTTCAATGCCAGTTCAGGTTTTATTCCGTTCCAGTCTTCGTTTTTAGTCTGTCAAGTCAAATATGTTTAAATATAAATTAGAAATTAAATGATTAAACATGTCGTTAACGACTAAAAACAAGCAATCTTGTAAATGTGATTTAGTTATAAGAATTCATGTAACATGTAGCATAGATTATTATAATAAGAATTTTAGCTTTATATTAATAGTAAACTATTCCGTGCCAATATCGTTGTAATGCAATGTAACATAGAATTTATAAATTCAATAAAATATTGTAGAATTACTCTTGTTTCTTTTTTTCCTATTAGTATTTAACCGTCAACTTACAATGACACTCTCCAGAGAATCAACTCAAACCATTGACAACGAAAACTATCATACAAACACACTACACCACACAAACTACTACTACCACTATCATGCCATCTATGATTTTGATTATCATATTTTGATAGTACCTACCTATTCAGTTTTACAATAGTACCTTCGATAAGTAAGATAACTGGGCTATGGTGGTAAGATAGGCAGACACTACATGTTATATGTAGGAATGCTGGTGTTCAGCTGTATCAGATAAGACAGAAAGCCAACTTTAACATATTTGGCAAAGGAAAAGACAGATGCCGCTAGTGTTCATCAGTTGAAAACCTCATACCCATTTTAATAGAAAAAATATTAACACCACAAGCAGCAATAAGCCAAATTTATATAAAAAGCAACCTCAAAGGAGAGCGGTTATAAAGCGCTCCAACTGCCTATGAATGCCCTGGGTCCCGTCGAAACGATACCGTTTGTAAATGGGGGTGTAAAGTAACACCCCACGGGTAGCAATATAGGTGATTGTTGATAGGCCTGGTAAAGTAAAATATATCCGTTGGCAAGGACTAACTTGCTAAAGTTTACCCCTATGACACGAGCCATACGTTTAATAAATCTTATAACGGTATCGGAAGACACATTTTGTCAAAACCTGCCGAGATTCATTAAAGTAGCGCATAGTTTAATGGAAAGAGGTCTGACCGTTTAATTAATGTTTGTTGGGAATGTAATGTTTTTGTGACGTTTGATATATTGTTTTATAATATTTTATATGTTATAACATCGCCTTGGATGTGTCTGTAAGGGTGTTATAATAATAATGAAAGAATAAATAAATAATAAATAAATATCGTATCTAGGCCGGCTGATTTCCCTTTGATTATCTGTCATCCATCAAGCCGCGTTGGGAGCGCGTGGATTGCTTCCTGTTGTAGAAGGGAAGCTTTTGTGCTAGCAGTGGGTTGATTGTATGCAGATTATTATAAAAAAAATACAATTTATTGGAAAAACACAGCAAGAAGGCAGCCGCCATACTTTTTTTTATTATTATTCCTGCGGCTTGGCAGTGCCAAGTACGACGTATTATTCAGTCTGTAATCTATAAGCACGTGTAGCCATTTAATTTTCATCAAAATCCGATCAGCCTTTTAGACAAGATAACATAGGTGAGGTGCTCGTATAAGACCCAATACTACTAGTATAACTCGACCATACCAATAGTTCAGCTCATTCTATTTTATATCAAAGTACATTTTAATACCGCTACATAGTTAAGTTTTCAATACCTATAACACCCACTTCTTTTAAAAGTTTCGTACTCGAAAGGTAACCAACTATTACTATGCATCCACTATCCGTCCATCTGTCCTTGTTGTCTGTATTAATTTTGTACGCCATATATTGGCAAAACATAGTGCAAATATATTTGACAATTTAATATCTGTAACCAAACCTATGTTTAACAAATCAAATGATTGATTGACTGTCTATTAGCGGGCTGTATTTTCAAGAACCGTAATAGGTATACAGTTAAAATTTTCACGGTGAAAAATACAAACTCTTCAGATTTATATATTTGTATAGATAGATAAACATTATAGAACTTTACGAGTTTATTAAATTATGTGTTGTTTGTTTGAAAGCGCTAATCTGAAAAAACTACTGGTTCAAATTGAAAAAATAACTATTATTTATTTAAGGGACAAGAAAAAAGTTACCTGTTAAGGTTTAAGTAAAACTATGAGTAAAATAATGAATTGGTAAACATGCAACCCACACCATTGTCCACGGATTAATATGTGCAGAATAGGAAACGGAAGAGTACACGAGATTGTTCATCGCGTTACTAGGTCTTTGATTATTGTGATAAAGTTTTTACAGGTAGATATTTCAATTTTCTACTAGAGAGAGAAAATATTCATAAAGTGTGTGTTATAAGTTTCCACAAGCTGTCGAAGAGGCACTCGCGCTCTGGCGTTGGTCACATGGAACAACCGGAGCACGTGGGCCGCCCGCCTATTAACATTTCAGGGTACTGTGTAGCGTAACTTGTTTGTGATTTCAATACAATCTAATCTATTGTTGCACAGCCCATACAGCATCATGGCTACCAGAAGTAAGCGTCGAGACTCTAAACTTAAAACGTTATATTGCTGTTATAATTGTTTGTAAGGAATCTTTGAACGACAACATAACTATTAGTGTGATATAGCCCATTTATCGAGGAAGGTTATAGATATGGAGCGGTGAATTAATGAAAAATGTGGCGCAGCCGAAGTAACGCGGGTCAAATAGTCTAATCTTCTAATATATGTATAAAAAGATCGTGTCACGGTGATTGTTATCGAACTCCTCCGAAACGGCTCGACCGATTTTTATGATTTGTTTGTGTATATTTGGTAGGTCTGAGACTATTCTCAGACCTACCAAATATACCCCACCTATGTCTATCCTAGACCTATGTCTGAGGCTATTTTTAATTTATTTGGCAAAACGACGTTTGCCGAGTCAGCTAGTAATCTATACTTTATACTATAATACAATATACTATATTTACTATTATTGGTTTTAAGGCTCAAGTTATCTGAATATGATGACATAATGGAGTGTGCTAGCTTACTAGTGGCGAATGACTTAGTTTAAGGTAATTACTACAAAGATAATTATTACAACGTGTTCCCCATGTGGTAATAATTATCTTAGTAATAATACTTTGCACGGGCACTATTGTACGAGTTCTTCTAACTCAACAGACAGATGTGTCGCTCGGGATTTTGTTGCGCCACTTCCTTAAATCGATGACTTTTGACTTTTAATTACAATAAAATTGTGAACACTTACGAAAGTTTGTATGTATGATGGCTATTTGTTACTCAATCACGTCAGAACTGCTGAACGGATCTTGCTGAAATTTGGCACAAAGTTAGAATATAGTCTGGAATAACACATAAGATAATTTTTATTTTCAAGGAAGTATATTCCGTTGGGATAATTTATGACATTCACGCGAGTGGAGCCGTAATAATTATTCTATCATTCAAAAACGTGTTTTTTTTTAGTCCTTCGTGTGAGAGTCCGACTCGCATATGGCCGGGTTTCTAGCCACATTAGTAATCTAAAAAATACATTCAGGAATTGGTAAAACCTACCACTAACCACTGCCAATGATATAACGTCTAGTATTGTTCAATAAATTACGACGCGACGAAAGGACTTGTATCCAGGGTTATGAAAAAAGATTAAAAAAAAAACACTACCACCCACCAATCACCTCACCACCATCACACATTTATTTTCTCTAGCAAGCAGTCTTGTGCTAACCTCGAAGCGGCGCGCACGCACGTACCTCTGACAAACGGCAAAGTTTTAACGTGTTTCGAAATTCAAAATGGATTCGGCAATGTCAACAACACCAGTAAACAAGATAACTAGAGAGAACTTAACAGTGTTGATAGCCAATAATATGTTGAATAATTCAGTGGAATTTAATTCGGACTGTGAAATGGTAAGTTTTTTCTTTTAATGTGTTTTTAAAACGTATTGTGTTGTTATGTTCGGCAATTTCGAATAACAGCCTCATCTGTCAGTTTTGCTATCGAAATTAAGTTGATAAGAATGAAGTTTTTCTGTATGACGTATCCGCCGCTTTTGGTTTAAGTAAATTAATTTAATAGGCCAGTCAAATTTGCTTTGAACCCTGCAAAAATTTTGATGTTACTCTGATTTGTTTCTTGAATAGTGTATTTAGACTTACATTTTTTAATAATTAAAACTAAAGCTAGGAAAATCAAGTTATTTCTATTTTTTTTTTAATATTTGTGAAAATTACGTAAAATATTACATTTTGTTAGATTTAAACATTTTCGCCTTAAGGACTATCGTTAGTTTTAAATTTATTTAATTGAATAATTTTATGAACAAAAGTAATTTATTTTTAGCATGAAACACAAATAAAAAAAATAAAATAGGATAGTTGCACCTATTACAAATCTTAAATTTAATGTTTATCTTGTAAAACTCGGTCTTTTCTACAAACGCTCCAAACAAGCATGCCAGTTAATATCATTTCCCATTGAAATTAGATGTTTCATAAATTAAAGCCGATCATCCGGGGGTTATCTTTTTGTGGGTTACATTTTAATATACTTGTAAACGTGTACTAATGGCAAAATCGGAGTTTAGAATTATTGTTAAGTTAGTCTAATTTTCAGCTTTATTTTCTTGGACAAAAAGTCAAAGAATAAAATAGTACCGTGTCCTGCTTTAGTATTAATTATATTTTAATAACTAGCTTCTGCCAGCGGCTTCTCCCGCATGATCCCTAGGGAACATACTCCCGAGAGAAAAAGTATCTAGTCTAAGTGTTATTTAAGACGACAATCTACCTCTGAGCCAAATTTCATAAAAATGCTTTCAGGCGTTATGACGTGAAAGAGAAACAAACATCCATCCTCTCAAACTTTCGCTTTTATAATATAAATAGGATTATTAGAACATAACCACCATTTTTTAACCGACTTCAAAAAAAGGAGGAGGATCTCAATTCGTTTGTATTTTCGTTTTTCTTACATACGAGAAATAATTTGTTATTCAAGAACCATTTTTATAAACAAATTCAGTGGTCAACTTAGCTACACTTTGAATAGTATAAAATCATTGTATCCATTACCTAAAATAACTAAAAGTTTATATTAGGGCCATTTTTGCTAAAAAATGGTCAAAAGAACCCGAGAGCTTTTGTGTTTGTTATCAAGTAGCATAACGGGAAACGAACAATTTGCTCGAGTGTTACAACTGGAATTCTGAATCATACCTATTTTTATTAGGTCTAAAGGTTTAGGAAGGAAATTAATAAAAAAAATGTATTGTTATTCCAACAAATTAGTCCGTTACTGTTTGCGTTATTTTTTATGCAGCAATGCAATAAGCTGAGGACTCAAGGTTAGTTTGACAAGGCAAATTGATTGAAAGAATTAGATAATGTTATTCGCATTGCAATATCGACATCTACCCCATAAAAGATCAACCTATCCAAATAATTAGCCAAACATGGACCCCAACAACGCATAAACCCTCAATAAACAGAACCCAGAACATTTATCACGATCTAAAACAAACAACATGAATTGTAACGAAAAACTATCTGCTTTCAGATGGAGACTGATTCGCCAGTAAGAAAGCCGAGTCGACCACCAATCTGCAAAAAGCTCTTTCATTCACCGATGGCCGAGAGCCCTAACGAAGCCACATTCACTCGTGACACCACTGTACGCAACAGAAGAGCGCTAAAGCGAAAACAAATGCTCATCCCCGATAACAGTGAGAAAATCAAAACAGCGTATCTCCAGGAGCTCGAGCAGGACGGAATTAGACCCGAAAAACCAGTAGAAATAAAAACACGAGTTTTAATGAGTCTATTACATAATAAGGAGTATTGTGTGCAATTAGATCGCTAATACATTATGTTTCTCTTTATCTATATTGTATAATAAGTGGCCAGCAATGTAGGCAGGAATATTTTGTGGGGTTGTAAACCGATATTTTGATAAGGGTTACAGTAATTAATGAAATACCTTAAAGCCATATATGGCTGTCCGATGTTAATATCATGTTACATAGTTTAAGTTGGCTAGTTTACTTCATATATTGTGATTTTATCTAGTTTATATTAGCTTATAAATTTGAAACCGCACATACAATTTTGCATAAATTTTAAGACTAGAAAATTGACTGAAAATGTTTTGTAAGAAATATTTTATACGTGTAGTTATTAATTCTAAAATACGTAGGAAAGGATAATCAAAAAATCATCAATCATTAATCTTGTATACAAGAATAGCAATTTAAGTAATTTTGATAATATTGTCTTTTATATACTAACCGCTATTAATTTAAATGCCAGTTCAGGTTTTATTCCGTTCCAGTCTTCGTTTTTAGTCTGTCAAGTCAAATATGTTTTAATATAAATAATAAATTAAATGATTAAACATATCGTTAACGATAAAAAACAAGCAATCTTTTTAATGTGATTTAGTTATAAGAATTCATGTAACATGTAGCATAGATTATTATAATAAGAATTTTAGCTTTATATTAATAATAAACTATTCCGTGCCAATATCGTTGTAATGCAATGTAACATAGAATTTATAAATTCAATAAAATATTGTAGAAATAATCTTGTTTCTTTTTTTCCTATTAGTATTTAACCGTCAACTTACAATGACACTCTCCAGAGAATCAACTCAAACCATTGACAACGAAAACTATCATACAAACACACTACACCACACACACTACTACTACTACCACTATCATGCCATCTATGATTTTGATTATCATATTTTGATAGTACCTACCTATTCAGTTTTACAATAGTACCTTCGATAAGTAAGATAACTGGGCTATGGTGGTAAGATAGGCAGACACTACATGTTATATGTAGGAATGCTGGTGTTCAGCTGTATCAGATAACACAGAAAGCCAACTTTAACATAGTTGGCAAAGGAAAAGACAGATGCCGCTAGTGTTCATCAGTTAAAAACCTCATACCCATTTTAATAGAAAAAATATTAACACCACAAGCAGCAATAAGCCAAATTTATATAAAAAGCAACCACAAAAAGGAGAGCGGTTATAAAGCGCTCCAACTGCCTATGAATGCCCTGGGTCCCGTCGAAACGATACCGTTTGTAAATGGGGGTGTAACAATATAAGTGCAATATAGGTGCACGGGTAGCAATATAGGTGATTGTTGATAGGCCTGGTAAAGTAAAATATATCCGTTGGCAAGGACTAACTTGCTAAAGTTTACCCCTATGACACGAGCCATACGTTTAATAAATCTTATAACGGTATCGGAAGACACATTTTGTCAAAACCTGCCGAGATTCATTAAAGTAGCGCATAGTTTAATGGAAAGAGGTCTGACCGTTTAATTAATGTTTGTTGGGAATGTAATGTTTTTGTGACGTTTGATATATAGTTTTATAATGTTTTATATGTTATAACATCGCCTTGGATGTGTCTGTAAGGGTGTTATAATAATAATGAACGAATAAATAAATAACCATCGTATATAGGCCGGCTGATTTCCCTTAGATTATCTGTCATCCATCAAGCCGCGTTGGGAGCGCGTGGATTGCTTCCTGTTATAGAAGGGAAGCTTTTGTGCTAGCAGTGGGTTGATTATATGCAGATTATTATAAAAAAAAATACAATTTATTGGAAAAACACAGCAAGAAGGCAGCCGCCATACTTTTTTTTATTATTATTCCTGCGGCTTGGCAGTGCCAAGAACGACGTATTATTCAGTCTGTAATCTATAAGCACGTGTAGCCATTTATTTTTCATCAAAATCCGATCAGCCTTTTAGACAAGATAACATAGGTGAGGTGCTCGTATAAGACCCAATACTACTAGTATAACTCGACCATACCAATAGTTCAGCTCATTCTATTTTACATCAAAGTACATTTTAATACCGCTTCATAGTTAAGTTTTCAATACCTATAACACCCACTTCTTTTAAAAGTTTCGTACTCGAAAGGTAACCAACTATTACTATGCATCCACTATCCGTCCATCTGTCCTTGTTGTCTGTATTAATTTTGTACGCCATATATTGGCAAAACATAGTGCAAATATATTTGACAATTTAATATCTGTAACCAAACCTATGTTTAACAAATCAAATGATTGATTGACTGTCTATCAGCGGGCTGTATTTTCAAGAACCGTAATAGGTATACAGTTGAAATTTTCACGGTGAAAAATACAAACTCTTCAGATTTATATATTTGTATAGATAGATAAACATTATAGAACTTTACGAGTTTATTAAATTATGTGTTGTTTGTTTGAACGCGCTAATCTGAAGAAACTACTGGTTCAAATTGAAAAAATAACTATTATTTATTAAAGGGACAAGAAAAAAGTTACCTGTTAAGGTTTAAGTAAAACTATGAGTAAAATAATGAATTGGTAAACATGTAACCCACACCATTCATAATCTGCCTAGCCTTTTCCCAACTATGTTGGGGTCGGCTTCCAGTTAAACCGGATTCAGCTGAATACCAGTGTTTTACGTGGAGCGCCTGCCTACCAGACCTCCACAACCCATTAACTGGGTAACACGGTACTTCTTGGCAAGACTAGAGCCAGATTTACTGGCTTCTGATAATCCGTAACGAATGTCAATGATCTGCAAATGACAGCCGGGACCAACGGCTTAACGTGCTTTCCGAGGTACGGAGGAAACTCGGTATGTAAAGAAGTCACCTATCCACAGACCAACCTTGACAAGCGTTGCTTAACCTTGAAGATCGACCCGTGCGGCTGTTATTATCTAGCCACGAGCTCCTCCATAATATAATATCTGAATTGAATTTAATTATAACTTACAAGTTTAAAGGATATTTCAATCATCTGTTTAAATATAAGTTTATTACTTAAGAAATTACATTCAATTTTTTTTTGTTTAAACTGACTAATATTGTTTTTTTTTTATTACAGCTTTTTCTTGCTCGTTGAATCCTTATTGATTGAATATTTCAAAAAATATACATAACTGATACAATTTCGCAACAGAGGGCTAATTCCACTAACTTTTAATTAAACAACTTTCACATTTGCAATCTGCCAAAACACTTACCCTTCCTTAGCAGTTGGGAAAAAGCCTCATTTTCATACATTTTTGTTAGACTGCGGTGAGACACGAATACAAACATAGGTATTGTAGTTTTTAAGACACTAGGGCCCGTATTATAGAACGTTACTCAAGTACTACTTAAACTGCGTTCAACCGATTACTGCTTGAGCAAAGAATCTAGCCTCAAGCATTCAGTTTATTTTAGAACTATCCTCAAACTCAAATCAAACGAAACTACGCTTGAGTAGAGATTTTGATCTCTGATTACGTGAGTAAGCAATCATTATGGTGAATGCTCCAGGGTAGCCCGCGGAATTCAAATATTTTTATGTTTTTTGCAATTTGCCGGTCAGTGTGAAGCTGTATGTGGACCAAATGCGATCCGCGACCGTAACGCGTATTTATCTAAAGAATTATAACCATTTTAATCAGTTTTAAATTAACTACCTAAACTTTCTAGTACATTACATAAATATTAGGTAAGCGTGTCGCCGACGCTTACGATCAGCTAGTCTATTCTGTAAATAACCATTTCGATATCGAGCTTCACCTGAGTGACCAACCTCACTAAGTGAGCTTTATTGCACACAACATAAATATCTTATGTTTGACGTAATTTGATACTCACCTCGGATTCCGCTGTCGAGATACGAAAATGTTGTTACAGAATAGGGGTACAGGTGAGATATTCGTCAATTACCATATCTATAGTAAAATTGACATGTAATATTAAGAAATTGAATTGCCTGCCGGAGTCTGTGTTTCCTGATAGCTACAACCTGGGAGTCTTTATGTCAAGAGGGAATAGGTAACTTCTAGGCAAGTGTGCTCCATCTTCGACCACCTTATCGCTTACCATGTGAGATAGTGGTCAAAGGCGTGTCTAACAAAAGTAAAAACAATAAGTTCTACGATAGGTCACCGTACCTACCTGCCCAGGTAAACATACCGCCCGATACTTTTTATCTGCTTTGTTCTCACATTACTTATCTACCAAAGACCCGATATATGTAACAATCAACTCTTTAAAAATATAAACGAAATTATCTGTTCCGGGTTCCCTACTCTTTGTTGAGTTATGTGAACAATAAATGTTCTTAAAGCCTTTTGTTTCTTTTTTTGAGAAAAAAAACTGCTTGTATTGGCTTGGGTTCTTTTAAAGAAGGATTAGGATTTACAACTACAGTATTATAAAACAATGAATACCATTACTTTCGTCACGTTCCTTTCATACTTATTATCTTTACTAAGAACAGTCGAAATCCTCGAATTGTTACTCTTCTACAGAATCACAAGGAGGTCATACTTTAGCAAAGTTATTTACAAAATTTTTGGATCGGCCTGTAATTTCGCAAACTAGTTACACGATTTTCAACTCTATTTCTAAGCAATAAAGAATGTAAGTGCTCGAAAAAATCTTTCGTTTTTATGACCGTACCTGAAATATTTCCAGAATACAATAGATCATGGCGATTATTTTTAGTGTAAAACTTTCATTTTGTTTATTTGCTTACAAATTATACTATTTTCGTTTAAAACAAATCATTTTTATTGCCTCGTTCGCCGTTTTATTTTGTAAGATCTTAATAGTTTCATGAAAGAAAAATAAACCTTTTGATGGCCAGTACTGAAAGGCCCATAAGAACTGAGCAACTGTATTTTTTATTTGCGTGGTGCTGTCTCAAATTATAGTGGTCGGTAAACAGATTTTTGCAATTAGGACATTTTTGGTTATCCACCCCTATACGTATTCCAAGCACGTTCTCTACGCGACTCTACTTCCTCAAGTTTTATATGTTAGCAGCGAACCTGTGCAACTTTCTTTTTTTATTATTGATGGGTTTGCTCTTGACTCTAGTCTATGTCAGAGATGACAGAGACAAAGTCTACGATCAACAACACGAAACCATCGGTAGCTTCGTCTGCATCACATTTTTCATTCATGCTCCGCTTCTGTTGATCGTACAAAGAAATAAAAGAAAGAATAATATTTATTTAGCACATACATGAAACACACACGGTGTATAGAAATAACAAATAATGGTAGGTAAGCCAAAAACTAAGTGTGTGTCTCACGGCTGCACTAAACAGGTTCATTTCAGCGATATGTCAGACAGCCTGAGACTGTCTGACGCTGGTTTTCTAATGAACCGTTCACAGGATGAGTGGCGGTTCATTCAAATCAAAATTATAGATAAATATATCATCGAAATAACGTAAATAATTATAACAATGTGTTTGATAGTACTTGTGTACTTACTTGTATTAATTATATTAATAAATTCCTAAATAGTTTACGTAGTACATTATCGTAGCGTAATGTTATATGTATAGTCTATAGGCTTCTTAGATAAATGGGCTATTCAACACTAAACGATTGTTTCAATTCAAGAACTAGTAGCTCTTGAGGTTAACGCGTTCAACCAAACAAAGAAAAGATTGATAAGAAAATGATAGCAGGTTCTTTCACAAAATTACCTAAATGATGAATTCGCAATATTATTATTGAGACATTCACCATTCCCCCCTAAGCGCCTTCAATTGTAGGTACTCTTATCCTTGTTTTATGCAAAAAACCCAAACCCTTGATCGCAGGAATATATTCAGCCAGTCGATTCTGTAAACATGTCCATCTTGATCACATAGAATGACAGCTCACTTTGAGATCACTTCACCCAAGCCTATACAGACATGTTTATAGAAAACAATTCGCAGTAAGCAGTTCCAAACGTCTTTTATAATGCGAACAGCAAAAGAGTGGAACTCTTTGCTTGCGTCTGTGTTTCCGAACGCTTACAACCCTCGTCTGTTATTAGTCAGAGTGAACAGGCTCCTTCTGGGTAAGCTCGCTCCATCGTAGACTTTGCTTCTGTCACCTCTGACCTAGACTAGAGTTAAGAGCAAACCCGACACATATACAAAAAAAACTTGCACTGCAGATAAGAAGGCAAACACAATACATAGTTCGCTTCTTAATCGTTGTTTGTGTTCCTCAGAGTGAATAATCAGTTCTAATGCGGGTACCGTGGTGTCAAATTGGCCAGCTGTATTCATTTCTTTTACATGTTATTACCGACAATGATGCTTTGTTTGCCATTGATCGCACACGTTGTTATTATAATGTTACTTATTCATGCTTCGTCATTATACGACGATTACTTAGGTTAAAATTTAAATCATATGTAAGTGATCTGTATCCTGTTCTTACGAGGAATAAATTTTCTTTCAATAAAATATTCACAAAATCCTCAACACGAAACGTTTTACAACATAAACAGTTCTGATGTAGTTTTACACTAATGTTCTGACCCCATCATTATCAGATGAGGCTAGAACACTCTTTCATATCATTATTGTAAGTATAAGGTTGCGGGTAGGCCAGGGGTGGCATATCCGCAGACCGGCCATGTCTGCAGACGGACAGACGGTCGACGGAGCAGACATGTGTTAGAATGGAGGCCGTGTATGGGCAAACGGACTGTGGGGCGCCCTGCGATACGATTGATCGATGATTTAAAGAAGGTGGCTGGCAGCGGATGAATGTGGACTACTCAGGAGCGGGATGGTAGGCGTTCTCTGGCTGGCTGGGTGGCTTACGTTCAGCAGTCGATGACTTTTGGCTGAAATGATGATGATGATGATAATGATGAATATTGGCTGTAATTTAAAAAAAAATATGGTGATTCTCATTGCAGCGCGGACGAAGTCTAAAATAAAAACAATAAATTAATTAATCCCTGATACGTCTCAACTAACACCATGATCTATCATTTTCCAGCACCATGATAGGCGAATTTACCCTGCTGCCAGACGACGGCACGCACACGCTACTGAACTTCTCCAGCGTACACTACCAACACCATCCGGAGAGACATGTGACGCAGCTGAAGTAGCGCGGGTCAGATAGTCTAATCTTCTAATATATGTATAAAAAGATCGTGTAACGGTGTTTGTTATCGAACTCCTCCGAAACGGCTCGACCGATTTTTATGATTTGTTTGTGTATATTTGGTAGGTCTGAGGCTATTTTTTATTTATTTGGCAAAACGACGTTTGCCGAGTCAGCTAGTAATCTATACTTTATACTATAATACAATATACTATATTTACTATTATAGGTTTTTAGGCTCAAGTTATCTGAATATGATGACATAATGGAGTGTGCTAGCTTATCTAAAAAATACATTCAGGAATTGGTAAAACCTACCACTAACCACTGCCAATGATATAACGTCTAGTATTGTTCAATAAATTACGACGCGACAAAAGGACTTGTATCCAGGGTTATGAATAAAGATTAAAAAAAAAACACTACCACCCACCAATCACCTCACCACCATCACACATTTATTTTCTCTAGCAAGCAGTCTTGTGCTAACCTCGAAGCGGCGCGCACGCACGTACCTCTGACAAACGGCAAAGTTTTAACGTGTTTCGAAATTCAAAATGGATTCGGCAATGTCAACAACACCAGTAAACAAGATAACTAGAGAGAACTTAACAGTGTTGATAGCCAATAATATGTTGAATAATTCAGTGGAATTTAATTCGGACTGTGAAATGGTAAGTTTTTTCTTTTAATGTGTTTTTAAAACGTATTGTGTTGTTATGTTCGGCAATTTCGAATAACAGCCTCATCTGTCAGTTTTGCTATCGAAATTAAGTTGATAAGAATGAAGTTTTTCTGTATGACGTATCCGCCGCTTTTGGTTTAAGTAAATTAATTTAATAGGCCAGTCAAATTTGCTTTGAACCCTGCAAAAATTTTGATGTTACTCTGATTTGTTTCTTGAATAGTGTATTTAGACTTAGATTTTTTAATAATTAAAACTAAACCCAGGAAAATCAAGTTATTTCTATTTTTTTTTTACTATTTGTGAAAATTACGTAAAATATTACATTTTGTTAGAATTAAACATTTTCGCCTTAAGGACTATCGTTAGTTTTAAATTTATTTAATTGAATAATTTTATGAACAAAAGTAATTTATTTTTAGCATGAAACACAAATAAAAAAAATAAAATAGGATAGTTGCACCTATTGCAAATCTTAAATTTAATGTTTATCTTGTAAAACTCGGTCTTTTCTACAAACGCTCCAAACAAGCATGCCAGTTAATATCATTTCCCATTGAAATTAGATGTTTCATTAATTAAAGCCGATCATCCGGGGGTTATCTTTTTGTGGGTTACATTTTAATATACTTGTAAACGTGTACTAATGGCAAAATCGGAGTTTAGAATTATTGTTAAGTTAGTCTAATTTTCAGCTTTATTTTCTTGGACAAAAAGTCAAAGAATAAAATAGTACCGTGTCCTGCTTTAGTATTAATTATATTTTAATAACTAGCTTCTGCCAGCGGCTTCTCCCGCATGATCCCTAGGGAACATACTCCCGAGAGAAAAAGTAGTCTAAGTGTTATTTAAGACGACAATCTACCTATGAGCCAAATTTCATAAAAATCCTTTCAGGCGTTATGACGTGAAAGAGAAACAAACATCCATCCTCTCAAACTTTCGCTTTTATAATATAAATAGGATTATTAGAACGTAACCACCATTTTTTAACCGACTTCAAAAAAAGGAGGAGGATCTCAATTCGTTTGTATTTTCGTTTTTCTTACATACGAGAAATAATTTGTTATTCAAGAACCATTTTTATAAACAGATTCAGTGGTCAACTTAGCTACACTTTGAATTGTATAAAATCATTGTATCCATTACCTACAATAACTAAAAGTTTATATTAGGGCCATTTTTGCTAAAAAATGGTCAAAAGAACCCGAGAGCTTTTGTGTTTGTTATCAAGTAGCATAACGGGAAACGGGCAATTTGCTCCAGTGTTACAACTGGAATTCTGAATCATACCTATTTTTATTAGGTCTAAAGGTTTAGGAAGGAAATTAATAAAAAAAATGTATTGTTATTCCAACAAATTAGTCCGTTACTGTTTGCGTTATTTTGCAATAAAATGCAATAAGCTGAGGACTCAAGGTTAGTTTGACAAGGCAAATTGATTGAAAGAATTAAATAATGTTATTCGCATTGCAATATCGACATCTAACCCATAAAAGATCAACCTATCCAAATAATTAGCCAAACATGGTCCCCAACAACGCATAAACTCTCTATAAACAGAACCCAGAACATTTATCATCTAAAACTAACAACATGAATTGTAACGAAAAACTATCTGCTTTCAGATGGAGACTGATTCGCCAGTAAGAAAGCCGAGTCGACCACCAATCTGCAAAAAGCTCTTTCATTCACCGATAGCCGAGAGCCCTAACGAAGCCACATTCACTCGTGACACCACTGTACGCAACAGAAGAGCGCTAAAGCGAAAACAAATGCTCATCCCCGATAACAGTGAGAAAATCAAAACAGCGTATCTCCAGGAGCTCGAGCAGGACGGAATTAGACCTGAAGAACCAGTAGAAATAAAAACACGAGTTTTAATGAGTCTATTACATAATAAGGAGTATTGTGTGCAATTAGATCGCTAATACATTATGTTTCTCTTTATCTATATTGTATAATAAGTGGCCAGCAATGTAGGCAGGAATATTTTGTGGGGTTGTAAACCGATATTTTGATAAGGGTTACAGTAATTAATGAAATACCTTAAAGCCATATTTGACTGTCCGATGTTAATATCATGTTACATAGTTTAAGTTGGCTAGTTTACTTCATATATTGTGATTTTATCTAGTTTATATTAGCTTATAAATTTGAAACCGCACATACAATTTTGCATAAATTTTAAGACTGTAAAATTGACTGAAAATGTTATGTAAGAAATATTTTATAAGTGTAGTTATTAATTCTAAAATACGTAGGAAAGGATAATCAAAAAATCATCAATCATTAATCTTGTATACAAGAATAGCAATTTAAGTAATTTTATGATGTTTATTTAGTATCTGGCGGGATATATTTTTATATTGTCTTTTATATACTAACCGCTATTAATTTAAATGCCAGTTCAGGTTTTATTCCGTTCCAGTCTTCGTTTTTAGTCTGTCAAGTCAAATATGTTTTAATATAAATAATAAATTAAATGATTAAACATATCGTTAACGATAAAAAACAAGCAATCTTTTTAATGTGATTTAGTTATAAGAATTCATGTAACATGTAGCATAGATTATTATAATAAGAATTTTAGCTTTATATTAATAATAAACTATTCCGTGCCAATATCGTTGTAATGCAATGTAACATAGAATTTATAAATTCAATAAAATATTGTAGAATTACTCTTGTTTCTTTTTTTCCTATTAGTATTTAACCGTCAACTTACAATGACACTCTCCAGAGAATCAACTCAAACCATTGACAACGAAAACTATCATACAAACACACTACACCACACACACTACTACTACTACCACTATCATGCCATCTATGATTTTGATTATCATATTTTGATAGTACCTACCTATTCAGTTTTACAATAGTACCTTCGATAAGTAAGATAACTGGGCTATGGTGGTAAGATAGGCAGACACTACATGTTATATGTAGGAATGCTGGTGTTCAGCTGTATCAGATAAGACAGAAAGCCAACTTTAACATAGTTGGCAAAGGAAAAGACAGATGCCGCTAGTGTTCATCAGTTAAAAACCTCATACCCATTTTAATAGAAAAAATATTAACACCACAAGCAGCAATAAGCCAAATTTATATAAAAAGCAACCACAAAAAGGAGAGCGGTTATAAAGCGCTCCAACTGCATAAGAATGCCCTGGGTCCCGTCGAAACGATACCGTTTGTAAATAGGGGTGTAAAGTAACACCCCACGGGTAGCAATATAGGTGATTGTTGATAGGCCTGGTAAAGTAAAATATATCCGTTGGCAAGGACTAACTTGCTAAAGTTTACCCCTATGACACGAGCCATACGTTTAATAAATCTTATAACGGTATCGGAAGACACATTTTGTCAAAACCTGCCGAGATTCATTAAAGTAGCGCATAGTTTAATGGAAAGAGGTCTGACCGTTTAATTAATGTTTGTTGGGAATGTAATGTTTTTGTGACGTTTGATATATTGTTTTATAATGTTTTATATGTTATAACATCGCCTTGGATGTGTCTGTAAGGGTGTTATAATAATAATGAACGAATAAATAAATAATAAATAAATATCGTATATAGGCCGGCTGATTTCCCTTTGATTATCTGTCATCCATCAAGCCGCGTTGGGAGCGCGTGGATTGCTTCCTGTTGTAGAAGGGAAGCTTTTGTGCTAGCAGTGGGTTGATTATATGCAGATTATTATAAAAAAAAATACAATTTATTGGAAAAACACAGCAAGAAGGCAGCCGCCATACTTTTTTTTATTATTATTCCTGCGACTTGGCAGTGCCAAGCACGACGTATTATTCAGTCTGTAATCTATAAGCACGTGTAGCCATTTAATTTTCATCAAAATCCGATCAGCCTTTTAGACAAGATAACATAGGTGAGGTGCTCGTATAAGACCCAATACTACTAGTATAACTCGACCATACCAATAGTTCAGCTCATTCTATTTTATATCAAAGTACATTTTAATACCGCTACATAGTTAAGGTTTCAATATAACACCTACTTCTTTTAAAAGTTTCGTACTCGCAAGGTAACCAATTATTACTATGCATCCACTATCCGTCCATCTGTCCTTGTTGTCTGTATTAATTTTGTACGCCATATATTGGCAAAACATAGTGCAAATATATTTGACAATTTAATATCTGTAACCAAACCTATGTTTAACAAATCAAATGATTGATTGACTGTCTATCAGCGGGCTGTATTTTCAAGAACCGTAATAGGTATACAGTTGAAATTTTCACGGTGAAAAATACAAACTCTTCAGATTTATATATTTGTATAGATAGATAAACATTTTACAACTGTACGAGTTTATTAAATTATGTGTTGTTTGTTTGAAAGCGCTATTCTGAAGAAACTACTGGTTCAAATTGAAAAAATAACTATTATTTATTTAAGGGACAAGATAAAAGTTACCTGTTAAGGTTTAAGTAAAACTATGAGTAAAATAATGAATTGGTAAACATGCAACCCACACCATTGTCCACGGATTAATATGTGCAGAATAGGAAACGGAAGAGTACACGAGATTGTTCATCGCGTTACTAGGTCTTTGATTATTGTGATAAAGTTTTTATAGCTAGATATTTAAATTTTCTACTAGAGAGAGAAAATATTCATAAAGTGTGTGTTATAAGTTTCCACAAGCTGTCGAAGAGGCACTCGCGCTCTGGCGTTGGTCACATGGAACAACCGGAGCACGTGGGCCGCCCGCCTATTAACATTTCAGGGTACTGTGTAGCGTAACTTGTTTGTGATTTCAATACAATCTAATCTATTGTTGCACAGCCCATACAGCATCATGGCTACCAGAAGTAAGCGTCGAGACTCTAAACTTAAAACGTTATATTGCTGTTATAATTGTTTGTAAGGAATCTTTGAACGACAACATAACTATTAGTGTGATATAGCCCATTTATCGAGGAAGGTTATAGATATGGAGCGGTGAATATAATGAAAAATGTGGCGCAACCGAAGTAGCGCGGGTCAAATAGTCTAATCTTCTAATATATGTATAAAATGATCGTGTCACGGTGATTGTTATCGAACTCCTCCGAAACGGCTCGACCGATTTTTATGATTTGTTTGTGTATATTTGGTAGGTCTGAGAATAGGTCTGAGGCTATTTTTAATTTATTTGGCAAAACGACGTTTGCCGAGTCAGCTAGTAATCTATACTTTATACTATAATACAATATACTATATTTACTATTTTGTTTTTAAGGCTCAAGTTATCTGAATATGATGACATAATGGAGTGTGCTAGCTAACTAATGGCGAATGACTTAGTTTAAGGTAATTACTACAAAGATAATTATTACAACGTGTTCCTCATGTGGTAATAATTATCTTTGTAATAATACTTTGCACGGGCACTATTGTACGAGTTCTTCTAACTCAACAGACAGATGTGTCGCTCGGGAGTTTGTTGCGCCACTTCCTTAAATCAATGACTTTTGACTTTTAATTACAATAAAATTGTGAACACTTACGAAAGTTTGTATGTTTGGATGGCTATTTGTTACTCAATCACGTCAGAACTGCTTAACGGATCTTGCTGAAATTTGGCACAGAGTTAGAATATAGTCTGGAATAACACATAAGATAATTTTTCTTTTCAAGGAAGTATATTCCGTTGAGATAATTTATGACATTCACGCGAGTGGAGCCGTAATAATTATTCTAAAAATAGGGGCAGCTCTCATTCAAAAACGTGTTTTTTTTAGTCCTTCGTGTGAGAGTCCGACTCGCATATGGCCGGGCTTCTAGCCACATTAGTAATCTAAAAAATACATTCAGGAATTGGCAAAACCTACCACTAACCACTGCCAATGATATAACGTCTAGTATTGTTCAATAAATTGCGACGCGACGAAAGGACTTGTATCCAGGGTTAAGAATAAAGATTTAAAAAAAAACACTACCACCCACTAATCACCTCACCACCATCACACATTTATTTTCTCTAGCAAGCAGTCTTGTGCTAACCTCGAAGCGGCGCGCACGCACGTACCTCTGACAAACGGCAAAGTTTTAACGTTTTTCGAAATTCAAAATGGATTCTACAATGTTAACACCGGTAAACAAGATAACCAGAGAGAACTTAACAGTGTTGATAGCCAATAATATGTTGAATAATTCAGTGGAATTCAATTCAGACTGTGAAATGGTAAGTTTTTTCTTTTAATGTGTTTTTAAAACGTATTGTATTGTTATGTTCGGCAATTTTGAATAACAATCTTACCTGTCAGTTTTGTTATCGAATTTAAGTTGATAAGAATGAAGTTTTTCTGTATTACATATCCGTCGCTTTTGGTTTAAGTAAATTAATTTAATAGGCCAGTAAAATTAGCTTTGAACCTTGCAAAAATTTTGATTTTTACTCTGATTTGATTCTTGAATAGTGTATTTAGACTTAGACTTTTTAATAATTAAAACTAAAGCTAGGAAAATCAAGTTATATCAAGTCTTTTTACTATTTGTAAAAATTACGTAAAATATTTCTTTTTGTTAGAATAAAACATTTTCACCTTAAGGACTATCGTTAGTTTTAAATTTATTTAATTGAATAATTTTATGAACAAAATAAATTTATTTTTAGCTTAAACACAAATTAAAAAAAATAAAATAGGATAGTTGCACGTATTAAAAATCTTAAATTTAATGTCCTACTTATAAAACTCGGTATTTTCTACAAACGCTCCAAACAAGCATGCCAGTAATATTATTTCCTATTGAAATTAGATGTTTTATTAAAAAAAAACCGATCGTCTGGGGGTTAACTTTTTGCCGAATACATTTTAACATACTTCCCTGTCTATATATTTGCCATTAACGTGTAGTATTGGCAAAAATCGGAGTGTAGAATTATTGCTAAGTTAGCCTAATTATCAGCGTTATTTTCTTGGACAAAAAATCAAAGAATAAAATAGTACCGTGTCCTGCTTTCGTATTAATTAAATTTCAATAACTAGCTTCTGCCAGCGGCTTCTCGCGCCTGATTCCTAAGGAATATACTCCCGAGATAAAAAGTAGTCTAAGTGTTATTTAATACGATAATCTACCTCTGAGTCAAATTTTATGAAGATCCTTTCAGGCGTTATGACGTGAAAGAGAAACAAACATCCATCCTCTCAAACATTCGCATTTATAAGTAGGATTATTAGGACATAACCACCATTTTTATAACCGACTTCAAAAAAGGAGGAAGATCTCAATTTGTTTGTATTCTCGTTTTTCTTACATACGAGAGTTAATTTGTTATTCAAGAACCATTTTTATAAACAGATCCAGTGGTCAACTTAGCTATTGAATTATATAAAATCATTGTTAAAACCATTACCTACAATAACTAAAAGTTTATATTAGGGTCATTTTTGCTAAAAAATGATTAAAAGAAATCTACCTGAGAGCTTTTGTGTTTGTTATCAAGTAGCATAACGGGAGACGGGCACTTTGCTCCAGTGTTACAACTGAAATTCTGAATCATATCTGCTTATTGTACCTGTCTGATAGAAGGGCATTCATTGTTGTTGAAACCCTTTAAATACTTAACTATTATTTGTTACTAGGAATTTGTTAGACCAAAACATTCCACACGACTCTTAATTCCAGTTTCTGGAAAGCTAACTCAATATTGACTAGAGCGTTTGAAGAGCTGTGAATAGTATTTTTTATCACAGCCATTTTTGAATGTTCGGCAATTAGTCATATTAATGTAGATTTAATCCTTATATATAAAATGCTTCCGTTACTGATGACTATTGAGTGACTGACAGATAACGCACAGCCGAAACTGTTGGTCGCTGAAATTTTACATGTACATTTTTCCTTGGGGAGTGTAGGGGAGCACTAAGAGACGATTTCCCGAAATTCCTATAAAGTTTCGGGCAAAAGCTATTTTATCGTAAAACCGAGGAGAATCATTAAATTATAGTTTGTTCGTTTAAGCAATGAAACTCGCGACCGGTAGCGTAGATGCCGGCCGGTACGTCACTATTTTTATTAGGCCTAAAGGTTTAGGAAGGAAATAAATGTATTGTTATTCCAACAAATTAGTCCGTTATTGTTTGCGTTATTTTTGATGCACCGATGCAATAAACTGAGGACTCAAGGTTAGTTTGACAAGGCAAATTGATGGGAAGAATTAGATAATGTAATTCGCATTGCAATATCGACATCCATCCCATAAAAGATCAACCCATCCAAATAAACAGCCAAAAACAGTCCCCAACAACGCATAAACTCTCAATAAACAGAACCCAGAACATTTATCACGATCTAAAACAAACAACATGAATTGTAACAAAAAACTGTCTGCTTTCAGATGGAGACTGATTCGCCAGTAAGAAAGCCGAGTCGACAAGCAATCTGCAA
Source organism: Lacanobia oleracea (assembly GCA_950371165.1). Taxonomy (NCBI): domain Eukaryota; kingdom Metazoa; phylum Arthropoda; class Insecta; order Lepidoptera; family Noctuidae; genus Lacanobia; species Lacanobia oleracea. Next base: position 22,649,830 of record OX493408.1, read on the forward strand.
AAAGCTCTTTCATTCACCGATGGCCGAGAGCCCTAACGAAGCCACATTCACTCGTGACACCACTGTACAAAACAGAAGAGCGCTAAAGCGAAAACAAATGCTCATCCCCGATAACAGTGAGAAAATCAAAAGAGCATATCTCCAGGAGCTCGAGCAGGACGGAATTAGACCCGAAGAACCAGTAGAAATAAGAACACGAGTTTTAATGAATCTATTACATAATAAGGAGTATTGTGTGCAATTAGATCGCTAATACATTGTGTGTTTCTGTTAATCGATATTATATTATATTATAAGTGGCCAGCAATGTAGGCAGGAATATTTTGTGGGGTTGTAATTATCGATATTTTGACAAGAGTTACAGTATTTAATAAAATAACCTAAAGCCATATTTGGCTGTCCGATGTTAATATCATGTTACATAGTTTAAGTTAGCTAGTTTACTTCATATATTGCGATATTATCTAGTTTATATTAGCTTATAAATTTGAAGCCGCACATACAATTTTGCATAAATTTTAAGACTGGAAAATTGACTGAAAATGTTATGTAAGAAATATTTTATAAGTGTAGTTATTAATTCTAAAATACGTAGGAAAGGATAATCAAAAAATCATCAATCATTAATCTTGTATACAAGAATAGCAATTTAAGTAATTTTATGATGTTTACTTAGTATCTGGCGGGATATATTTTTATATTGTCTTTTATATACTAACCGCTAGTAATTTATGCCAGTTCAGTTTGTATTACGTTCCAGTCCTCGTTTTTAGTCTGTCAAGTCAAATATGTTTTAATATAAAAAATAAATTAAATGATTAAACATATCGTTAACGATAAAAAACAAGCAATCTTTTTAATGTGATTTAGTTATAAGAATTCATGTAACATGTAGCATAGATTATTATAATAAGAATTTTACCTTTATAATAATAATAAAATATTCTGTGCCATAATCTTTGTAATGCAATGTAATATAGATTAATTAATTCAATAAAATATTGTAGAATTACTCCTGTTTCTTTTTTTCCTATCAGTTCTTAACCATCAACTTACAATGACATTCTCCAGAGAATCAACTCAAACCATTGACAACGAAAACTATCATACATTCACACACTACTACACTTTTACCACTACCTCTATCATGCCATCTATGATTTTGATTATCATATTTTTGATAGTACCTACCTATTCAGTTTTACAACAGTACCTTCGATAAGTAAGATAACTGAACTACATACCTAACTAACACACACAACTCGATACTAGTGTTCAGCTGTATCAGATAAGACAGAAAGCCAACTTTAACATAGTAGGCAAAGAAAAAGACAGATGCCGCTAGTGTTCATCAGTTAAAAACCTCATACCCATTTTAATAGAAAAAGTTTTATCAGCAACAATAAGTCAAATTTATATAAAAAGCAACCACAAAAAGGAGAGCGGTTATAAAGCGCTCCAACTGCCTATGAATCCCCTAGGTCCCGTCGGAACGATACCGTTTGTAAATGGGGGTGTAAAGTAACACCCCACGGGTAGCAATATAGGTGATTGTTGATAGGCCTGGTAAAGTAAAATATATCCGTTGGCAAGGACTAACTTGATAAAGTTTACCCCTATGACACGAGCCATACGTTTAATAAATCTTATAACGGTATCGGAAGACACATTTTGTCAAAACCTGCCGAGATTCATTAAAGTAGCGCATAGTTTAATGGAAAGAGGTCTGACCGTTTAATTAATGTTTGTCGGGAATGTAATGTTTTTGTGACGTTTGATATATTGTTTTATAATGTTTTATATATTATAACATCGCCTTGGATGTGTCTGTAAGGGTGTTATAATAATAATGAACGAATAAATAAATAATAAATAAATATCGTATCTAGGCCGGCTGATTTCCCTTTGATTATCTGTCATCCATCAAGCCGCGTTGGGAGCGCGTGGATTGCTTCCTGTTGTAGAAGGGAAGCTTTTGTGCTAGCAGTGGGGTGATTATATGCAGATTATTATATAAAAAAAAAACAATTTTTTGGAAAAACACAGCAAGAAGGCAGCCGCCATACTTTTTTTTATTATTATTCCTGCGGCTTGGCAGTGCCAAGTACGACGTATTATTCAGTCTGTAATCTATAAGCACGTGTAGCCATTTAATTTTCATCAAAATCCGATCAGCCTTTTAGACAAGATGACATAGGCGAGGTGCTCGTATAAGACCCAATACTACTAGTATAACTCGACCATACCAATAGTTCAGCTCATTGTATTTTATATCAAAGTACATTTTAATACCGCTACATAGTTAAGTTTTCAATATAACACCCACTTCTTTTAAAAGTTTCGTACTCGAAAGGTAACCAACTATTACTATGCATCCACTATCCGTCCATCTGTCCTTGTTGTCTGTATTAATTTTGTGCGCCATATATTGGCTAAACATAGTGCAAATATATTTGACAATTTAATATCTGTAACCAAACCTATGTTTAACAAATCAAATGATTGATTGACTGTCTATCAGCGGGCTGTATTTTCAAGAACCGTAATAGGCATACAGTTGAAATTTTCACGGTGAAAAATACAAACTCTTCAGATTTATACAGGGTGTCCGGGACATCGTAACGCAAACTTCGCGAAAAGGCTACACCTGATGCCACTAATCAAATTGTGGAAGTCATTAATCTCGCTAATGATCGGTTACAGAAATTGTCATTTTCGAGCGCGCAATGTATTGTGACCAACGCGATCCAAACGCGCGAGAGCGTTGTACGGAGTACGTACCTACACTTCTTGAACACACTCAAAGCTGCGACGCCGCGCGAGCTTCTGCGTTAAATGTACTTAAGTACCTAAGAATATCGCCTACCTATCGCCGACCACAATATCACATAAAATCATTTTTAATCACTCAGAAATACCTACGGTATCTAATGGTGGTAGGAACATGTTTATGCAGAATTCAAGAGAAGAAAAGCATCGACAAGCTATGTCTTTAGTCTCATAAAATCACGATTCCGATAAGGATTGATAAGATAATAAAAAAGAAAACTTGTAAGTAGGTACCTACATTGAGATCCGTTCACGTAAACTAATGAACTATCTAAGTCACATTGACACAACAATAATACCTACCTATCTCATAAAATGAATCATTTTTATCACTCAGAAATACTAACCTGCTAATGGTGAAAACTTGTTTTTGAAGAAATAAGAGAAGGAGCCTTAAGATTAATCTCTTAAAATACTTAATGATTCAGATAAGGATTGATAGAAATAAGCTTGAAGTACCTACCTACATTGAGATCCGGTATCGTAGGTAACTACTGAACCGCCTCACTCACTTAGAAAGTACCTAAGTACCGACGAATAACACCCGTAGCCGACAACAACTGACATGTTTACGCAGAAGTTAAGGAGTCATAAGCTTAACCATGTTCCACAATGATGTACTTAGGTACCGAATCCAATGTCCAATCCAAGGTGACCTTGGTTGGAGCTTGGTTTCCATCCGCGAATTTTGTACCTATGAATTCACCCAAACAAGGTCACCTTGGATGGGTCGCTGGAATACATCCTTGTGGAACATGCTCTCTTAAAATCACGAACGCGATTCTGATAAGAATTGATAACAAAGCCGGCCATGTTCGAGTCGGACTCTCAAACAAAGGGTTCTGTAAGTACCATAACTCAAAAAACACGCTTCTTGTATGCGAGCCCCCGTAAATTACCTAGTCCTATGGACGACGGACGGACAGCGGAGGCTTAGTAATAGGGTTTCGTTTGTTACGCTTCGGCCTACCTACATTGAGATCCGATAATGTAAGTACCTACTACTAACTCACCTTAAGGTCGCACACCCCTGGGTTCGAAGTGGCCGCCGCCAGCACGCTCGCATATCTGAGCACGGCCCAGAGTTTCAACGTGGACACGGAGCAGAAACTTTGGGTCCTGAGCACACTCCTCACGCAACGTCGCAAACACATGCACGACGCGATTCCTCATCTCGGCTGCGGAAGCGCACTCGGACACAAACACTTGTTCTTGACGTAACCCCAAAGAAAAAATCGAATGGGGTCGAGTCTGGTGAGTGAGCTGGCAATGGCTCCGGGCGGGCCGAATCTACCGATCCACCGATTCCACAAGTCCAGATGACATTTTTAAATCAGACACACAAACACAGAGAGAAAATTAGTTTTGGGATCAAACTAAAACTTATCTTCTCTAACGAAAACAGACTTTCACAAAAAGCACACTCGTTCGCGATCAACGTCAACAAGAAACTGGCAAAAATCCATCACGAAATGTTCTTTTCGAACTCTCTTTTGATTTCGCCGACATACCTACGTGCAGTACAGTGGCGGAACTATCATGGGTGGTTATTTATTAATTGAATGATTTTTTTTTGTTGAAATACTTAACCATGTAGTTACTTGATCGCCTTAAAAAAAGATTAAGATCTAAGAGAACCCAAGCTGCAAGAAACCGAAACAATTGAGAAGCGTAAAATTAGGTACTTATTTTATTAACTTAAGCCTTATTGTGATTTGTGAAACGTGTGCCTATTAATAGTAAAAACTCCGGGAGTGCCGGCAGAAGTGAAAACTTGAATACGTGCTTCTCTCCCTCCGTCTTACGAATTTTCGACAGGTCACCATCTCACGCATTTTCACTAGGGTCACGTGTCTTGACGCGAGCTTAACATTTTTTTACCCATCACAAAAAAAGTGCACAACGTCGCTAAAAAAGCTTACACTTAAAAAAAAAACTCGGTCAGGTCTCACCATCACCACTAAGCGAGACACTGAACCGCCCCTTACACTCTGTTCAACAGAATAGGTACCTAGATCGGCTCGATTGTCGGCATGTCAAAGAGCGCGCTACGTATTGCCGCTATAAGAAAATACGATTTGGCGACACAAAACAAAATAACCGATTTGCGTCTTTAAGCAATTATTTTAATGTTGGAAATCGCTTACTTTATTTTGTTGTGATACGTATTATTTTCCAATGGCGGCAGTCTTTAGACGGTATTTTTGAGCGGTGCCTTTGACATGCTCACTCGCAGGTACCTACTTGGCATGCGTTGACCTTTCGTTTGAACTTTGCACAGCTGATAGCTACCTAATTTGAAGTTTTATTTACATTGCTTTTTTTTGTAAAAATAGTGAATTAATGACTTTTTAATTAAAAATCTTATTGGGTTAGGTCAGAGTAAAGATTATGAGCAGTCTAAAGTAAAAAAAACTCCTAAAAAATATGAAAAAATAAGGAAATAGCCGACGAAAAATTCCAACTCCAGGGTGTCCAGAATCATGTCCTGGACCCCTGGAAATCGTTTGTGCGTCGATGTCAGATACACCCGGTATATTTGTATAGATAGATAAACATTATAGAACTTTACGAGTTTATTAAATTATGTGTTGTTGGTTTGAAAGCGCTAATCTGAAAAAACTACTGGTTCAAATTGAAAAAATAACTATTATTTATTTAAGGGACAAGAAAAAAGTTACCTGTTAAGGTTTAAGTAAAACTATGAGTAAAATAATGAATTGGTAAACATGTAACCCACACCATTGTCCACGGATTAATATGTGCAGAATAGGAAACGGAAGAGTACACGAGATTGTTCATCGCGTTACTAGGTCTTTGATTATTGTGATAAAGTTTTTATAGCTAGATATTTAAATTTTCTACTAGAGAGAGAAAATATTCATAAAGTGTGTGTTATAAGTTTCCACAAGCTGTCGAAGAGGCACTCGCGCTCTGGCGTTGGTCACATGGAACAACCGGAGCACGTGGGCCGCCCGCCTATTAACATTTCAGGGTACTGTGTAGCGTAACTTGTTTGTGATTTCAATACAATCTAATCTATTGTTGCACAGCCCATGCAGCATCATGGCTACCAGAAGTAAGCGTCGAGACTCTAAACTTAAAACGTTATATTGCTGTTATAATTGTTTGTAAGGAATCTTTGAACGACAACATAACTATTAGTGTGATATAGCCCATTTATCGAGGAAGGTTATAGATATGGAGCGGTGAATTAATGAAAAATGTGGCGCAGCCGAAGTAGCGCGGGTCAAATAGTCTAATCTTCTAATATATGTATAAAAAGATCGTGTCACGGTGATTGTTATCGAACTCCTCCGAAACGACTCGACCGATTTTTATAATTTGTTTGTGTATATTTGGTAGGTCTGAGAATAAGTCTGAGGCTATTTTTAATTTATTTGGCAAAACGACGTTTGCCGAGTCAGCTAGTAATCTATACTTTATACTATAATACAATATACTATATTTACTATTATTGGTTTTAAGGCTCAAGTTATCTGAATATGATGACATAATGGAGTGTGCTAGCTTACTAGTGGCGAATGACTTAGTTTAATGTAATTACTACAAAGATAATTATTACAACGTGTTCCCCATGTGGTAATAATTATCTTAGTAATAATACTTTGCACGGGCACTATTGTACGAGTTCTTCTAACTCAACAGACAGATGTGTCGCTCGGGAGTTTGTTGCGCCACTTCCTTAAATCGATGACTTTTGACTTTTAATTACAATAAAATTGTGAACACTTACGAAAGTTTGTATGTATGATGGCTATTTGTTACTCAATCACGTCAGAACTGCTGAACGGATCTTGCTGAAATTTGGCACAAAGTTAGAATATAGTCTGGAATAACACATATGATAATTTTTATTTTCAAGGAAGTATATTCCGTTGGGATAATTTATGACATTCACGCGAGTGGAGCCGTAATAATTATTCTATCATTCAAAAACGTGTTTTTTTTTAGTCCTTCGTGTGAGAGTCCGACTCGCATATGGCCGGGTTTCTAGCCACATTAGTAATCTAAAAAATACATTCAGGAATTGGTAAAACCTACCACTAACCACTGCCAATGATATAACGTCTAGTATTGTTCAATAAATTACGACGCGACGAAAGGACTTGTATCCAGGGTTATGAAAAAAGATTAAAAAAAAACACTACCACCCACCAATCACCTCACCACCATCACACATTTATTTTCTCTAGCAAGCAGTCTTGTGCTAACCTCGAAGCGGCGCGCACGCACGTACCTCTGACAAACGGCAAAGTTTTAACGTGTTTCGAAATTCAAAATGGATTCGTCAATGTCAACAACACCAGTAAACAAGATAACTAGAGAGAACTTAACAGTGTTGATAGCCAATAATATGTTGAATAATTCAGTGGACTTTAATTCGGACTGTGAAATGGTAAGTTTTTTCTTTTAATGTGTTTTTAAAACGTATTGTGTTGTTATGTTCGGCAATTTCGAATAACAGCCTCATCTGTCAGTTTTGCTATCGAAATTAAGTTGATAAGAATGAAGTTTTTCTGTATGACGTATCCGCCGCTTTTGGTTTACGTAAATTAATTTAATAGGCCAGTCAAATTTGCTTTGAACCCTGCAAAAATTTTGATGTTTACTCTGATTTGTTTCTTGAATAGTGTATTTAGACTTAGATTTTTTAATAATTAAAACTAAAGCTAGGAAAATCAAGTTATTTCTATTTTTTTTACTATTTGTGAAAATTACGTAAAATATTACATTTTGTTAGAATTAAACATTTTCGCCTTAAGGACTATCGTTAGTTTTAAATTTATTTAATTGAATAATTTTATGAACAAAAGTAATTTATTTTTAGCATGAAACACAAATAAAAAAAATAAAATAGGATAGTTGCACCTATTACAAATCTTAAATTTAATGTTTATCTTGTAAAACTCGGTCTTTTCTACAAACGCTCCAAACAAGCATGCCAGTTAATATCATTTCCCATTGAAATTAGATGTTTCATAAATTAAAGCCGATCATCCGGGGGTTATCTTTTTGTGGGTTACATTTTAATATACTTGTAAACGTGTACTAATGGCAAAAATCGGAGTTTAGAATTATTGTTAAGTTAGTCTAATTTTCAGCTTTATTTTCTTGGAAAAAAAGTTAAAGAATAAAATAGTACCGTGTCCTGCTTTAGTATTAATTATATTTTAATAACTAGCTTCTGCCAGCGGCTTCTCCCGCATGATCCCTAGGGAACATACTCCCGAGAGAAAAAGTAGTCTAAGTGTTATTTAAGACGACAATCTACCTCTGAGCCAAATTTCATAAAAATCCTTTCAGGCGTTATGACGTTAAAGAGAAACAAACATCCATCATCTCAAACTTTCGCTTTTATAATATAAATAGGATTATTAGAACATAACCACCATTTTTTAACCGACTTCAAAAAAAAGAGGAGGATCTCAATTCGTTTGTATTTTCGTTTTTCTTACATACGAGAAATAATTTGTTATTCAAGAACCATTTTTATAAACAGATTCAGTGGTCAACTTAGCTACACTTTGAATTGTATAAAATCATTGTATCCATTACCTACAATAACTAAAAGTTTATATTAGGGCCATTTTTGCTAAAAAATGGTCAAAAGAACCCGAGAGCTTTTGTGTTTGTTATCAAGTAGCATAACGGGAAACGGGCAATTTGCTCCAGTGTTACAACTGGAATTCTGAATCATACCTATTTTTATTAGGTCTAAAGGTTTAGGAAGGAAATTAATAAAAAAAATGTATTGTTATTCCAACAAATTAGTCCGTTACTGTTTGCGTTATTTTTTATGCAGCAATGCAATAAGCTGAGGACTCAAGGTTAGTTTGACAAGGCAAATTGATTGAAAGAATTAGATAATGTTATTCGCATTGCAATATCGACATCTACCCCATAAAAGATCAACCTATCCAAATAATTAGCCAAACATGGTCCCCAACAACGCATAAACTCTCAATAAACAGAACCCAGAACATTTATCACGATCTAAAACTAACAACATGAATTGTAACGAAAAACATCTGCTTTCAGATGGAGACTGATTCGCCAGTAAGAAAGCCGAGTCGACCACCAATCTGCAAAAAGCTCTTTCATTCACCGATGGCCGAGAGCCCTAACGAAGCCACATTCACTCGTGACACCACTGTACGCAACAGAAGAGCGCTAAAGCGAAAACAAATGCTCATCCCCGATAACAGTGAGAAAATCAAAACAGCGTATCTCCAGGAGCTCGAGCAGGACGGAATTAGACCCGAAGAACCAGTAGAAATAAAAACACGAGTTTTAATGAGTCTATTACATAATAAGGAGTATTGTGTGCAATTAGATCGCTAATACATTATGTTTCTCTTTATCTATATTGTATAATAAGTGGCCAGCAATGTAGGCAGGAATATTTTGTGGGGTTGTAAACCAATATTTTGATAAGGGTTACAGTAATTAATGAAATACCTTAAAGCCATATTTGACTGTCCAATGTTAATATCATGTTGCATAGTTTAAGTTGGCTAGTTTACTTCATATATATTGTGATTTTATCTAGTTTATATTAGCTTATAAATTTGAAACCGCACATACAAATTTGCATAAATTTTAAGACTGGAAAATTGACTGAAAATGTTATATAAGAAATATTTTATAAGTGTAGTTATTAATTCTAAAATACGTAGGAAAGGATAATCAAAAAATCATCAATCATTAATCTTGTATACAAGAATAGAAATTTAAGTAATTTTATGATGTTTACTTAGTATCTGGCGGGATATATTTTTATATTGTCTTTTATATACTAACCGCTATGAATTTCAATGCCAGTTCAGGTTTTATTCCGTTCCAGTCTTCGTTTTTAGTCTGTCAAGTCAAATATGTTTTAATATAAATAATAAATTAAATGATTAAACATATCGTTAACGATAAAAAACAAGCAATCTTTTTAATGTGATTTAGTTATAAGAATTCATGTAACATGTAGCATAGATTATTATAATAAGAATTTTAGCTTTATATTAATAGTAAACTATTCCGTGCCAATATCGTTGTAATGCAATGTAACATAGAATTTATAAATTCAATAAAATATTGTAGAATTACTCTTGTTTCTTTTTTTCCTATTAGTATTTAACCGTCAACTTACAATGACACTCTCCAGAGAATCAACTCAAACCATTGACAACGAAAACTATCATACAAACACACTACACCACACACACTACTACTACTACCACTATCATGCCATCTATGATTTTGATTATCATATTTTGATAGTACCTACCTATTCAGTTTTACAATAGTACCTTCGATAAGTAAGATAACTGGGCTATGGTGGTAAGATAGGCAGACACTACATGTTATATGTAGGAATGCTGGTGTTCAGCTGTATCAGATAAGACAGAAAGCCAACTTTAACATATTTGGCAAAGGAAAAGACAGATGCCGCTAGTGTTCATCAGTTAAAAACCTCATACCCATTTTAATAGAAAAAATATTAACACCACAAGCAGAAATAAGCCAAATTTATATAAAAAGCAACCACAAAAAGGAGAGCGGTTATAAAGCGCTCCAACTGCCTATGAATGCCCTGGGTCCCGTCGAAACGATACCGTTTGTAAATGGGGGTGTAAAGTAACACCCCACGGGTAGCAATATAGGTGATTGTTGATAGGCCTGGTAAAGTAAAATATATCCGTTGGCAAGGACTAACTTGCTAAAGTTTACCCCTATGACACGAGCCATACGTTTAATAAATCTTATAACGGTATCGGAAGACACATTTTGTCAAAACCTGCCGAGATTCATTAAAGTAGCGCATAGTTTAATGGAAAGAGGTCTGACCGTTTAATTAATGTTTGTTGGGAATGTAATGTTTTTGTGACGTTTGATATATTGTTTTATAATGTTTTATATGTTATAACATCGCCTTGGATGTGTCTGTAAGGGTGTTATAATAATAATGAACGAATAAATAAATAAATAAATAATAAATAAATATCGTATATAGGCCGGCTGATTTCCCTTTGATTATCTGTCATCCATCAAGCCGCGTTGGGACCGCGTGGATTGCTTCCTGTTGTAGAAGGGAAGCTTTTGTGCTAGCAGTGGGTTGATTATATGCAGATTATTATAAAAAAAAAATACAATTTATTGGAAAAACACAGCAAGAAGGCAGCCGCCATACTTTTTTTTATTATTATTCCTGCGGCTTGGCAGTGCCAAGTACGACGTATTATTCAGTCTGTAATCTATAAGCACGTGTAGCCATTTAATTTTCATCAAAATCCGATCAGCCTTTTAGACAAGATGACATAGGTGAGGTGCTCGTATAAGACCCAATACTACTAGTATAACTCGACCATACCAATAGTTCAGCTCATTGTATTTTATATCAAAGTACATTTTAATACCGCTACATAGTTAAGTTTTCAATATAACACCCACTTCTTTTAAAAGTTTCGTACTCGAAAGGTAACCAACTATTACTATGCATCCACTATCCGTCCATCTGTCCTTGTTGTCTGTATTAATTTTGTACGCCATATATTGGCAAAACATAGTGCAAATATATTTGACAATTTAATATCTGTAACCAAACCTATGTTTAACAAATCAAATGATTGATTGACTGTCTATCAGCGGGCTGTATTTTCAAGAACCGTAATAGGTATACAGTTAAAATTTTCACGGTGAAAAATACAAACTCTTCAGATTTATATATTTGTATAGATAGATAAACATTATAGAACTTTACGAGTTTATTAAATTATGTGTTGTTTGTTTGAAAGCGCTAATCTGAAAAAACTACTGGTTCAAATTGAAAAAATAACTATTATTTATTTAAGGGACAAGAAAAAAGTTACCTGTTAAGGTTTAAGTAAAACTATGAGTAAAATAATGAATTGGTAAACATGTAACCCACACCATTGTCCACGGATTAATATGTGCAGAATAGGAAACGGAAGAGTACACGAGATTGTTCATCGCGTTACTAGGTCTTTGATTATTGTGATAAAGTTTTTATAGGTAGATATTTAAGTTTTCTACTAGAGAGAGAAAATATTCATAAAGTGTGTGTTATAAGTTTCCACAAGCTGTCGAAGAGGCACTCGCGCTCTGGCGTTGGTCACATGGAACAACCGGAGCACGTGGGCCGCCCGCCTATTAACATTTCAGGGTACTGTGTAGCGTAACTTGTTTGTGATTTCAATACAATCTAATCTATTGTTGCACAGCCCATACAGCATCATGGCTACCAGAAGTAAGCGTCGAGACTCTAAACTTAAAACGTTATATTGCTGTTATAATTGTTTGTAAGGAATCTTTGAACGACAACATAACTATTAGTGTGATATAGCCCATTTATCGAGGAAGGTTATAGATATGGAGCGGCGAATTAATGAAAAATGTGGCGCAGCCGAAGTAGCGCGGGTCAAATAGTCTAATCTTCTAATATATGTATAAAAAGATCGTGTCACGGTGATTGTTATCGAACTCCTCCGAAACGGCTCGACCGATTTTTATGATTTGTTTGTGTATATTTGGTAGGTCTGAGGCTATTTTTAATTTATTTGGCAAAACGACGTTTGCCGAGTCAGCTAGTAATCTATACTTTATACTATAATACAATATACTATATTTACTATTATTGGTTTTAAGGCTCAAGTTATCTGAATATGATGACATAATGGAGTGTGCTAGCTTACTAGTGGCGAATGACTTAGTTTAAGGTAATTACTACAAAGATAATTATTACAACGTGTTCCCCATGTGGTAATAATTATCTTAGTAATAATACTTTGCACGGGCACTATTGTACGAGTTCTTCTAACTCAACAGACAGATGTGTCGCTCGGGAGTTTGTTGCGCCACTTCCTTAAATCGATGACTTTTGACTTTTAATTACAATAAAATTGTGAACACTTACGAAAGTTTGTATGTATGATGGCTATTTGTTACTCAATCACGTCAGAACTGCTGAACGGATCTTGGCGAAATTTGGCACAAAGTTAGAATATAGTCTGGAATAACACATATGATAATTTTTATTTTCAAGGAAGTATATTCCGTTGGGATAATTTATGACATTCACGCGAGTGGAGCCGTAATAATTATTCTATCTTTCAAAAACGTGTTTTTTTTTAGTCCTTCGTGTGAGAGTCCGACTCGCATATGGCCGGGTTTCTAGCCACATTAGTAATCTAAAAAATACATTCAGGAATTGGTAAAACCTACCACTAACCACTGCCAATGATATAACGTCTAGTATTGTTCAATAAATTACGACGCGACGAAAGGACTTGTATCCAGGGTTATGAAAAAAGATTAAAAAAAAGACACTACCACCCACCAATCACCTCACCACCATCACACATTTATTTTCTCTAGCAAGCAGTCTTGTGCTAACCTCGAAGCGGCGCGCACGCACGTACCTCTGACAAACGGCAAAGTTTTAACGTGTTTCGAAATTCAAAATGGATTCGTCAATGTCAACAACACCAGTAAACAAGATAACTAGAGAGAACTTAACAGTGTTGATAGCCAATAATATGTTGAATAATTCAGTGGACTTTAATTCGGACTGTGAAATGGTAAGTTTTTTCTTTTAATGTGTTTTTAAAACGTATTGTGTTGTTATGTTCGGCAATTTCGAATAACAGCCTCATCTGTCAGTTTTGCTATCGAAATTAAGTTGATAAGAATGAAGTTTTTCTGTATGACGTATCCGCCGCTTTTGGTTTACGTAAATTAATTTAATAGGCCAGTCAAATTTGCTTTGAACCCTGCAAAAATTTTGATGTTTACTCTGATTTGTTTCTTGAATAGTGTATTTAGACTTAGATTTTTTAATAATTAAAACTAAAGCTAGGAAAATCAAGTTATTTCTATTTTTTTTACTATTTGTGAAAATTACGTAAAATATTACATTTTGTTAGAATTAAACATTTTCGCCTTAAGGACTATCGTTAGTTTTAAATTTATTTAATTGAATAATTTTATGAACAAAAGTAATTTATTTTTAGCATGAAACACAAATAAAAAAAATAAAATAGGATAGTTGCACCTATTACAAATCTTAAATTTAATGTTTATCTTGTAAAACTCGGTCTTTTCTACAAACGCTCCAAACAAGCATGCCAGTTAATATCATTTCCCATTGAAATTAGATGTTTCATTAATTAAAGCCGATCATCCGGGGGTTATCTTTTTGTGGGTTACATTTTAATATACTTGTAAACGTGTACTAATGGCAAAAATCGGAGTTTAGAATTATTGTTAAGTTAGTCTAATTTTCAGCTTTATTTTCTTGGAAAAAAAGAAAAAGAATAAAATAGTACCGTGTCCTGCTTTAGTATTAATTATATTTTAATAACTAGCTTCTGCCAGCGGCTTCTCCCGCATGATCCCTAGGGAACATACTCCCGAGAGAAAAAGTAGTCTAAGTGTTATTTAAGACGACAATCTACCTCTGAGCCAAATTTCATAAAAATCCTTTCAGGCGTTATGACGTGAAAGAGAAACAAACATCCATCATCTCAAACTTTCGCTTTTATAATATAAATAGGATTATTAGAACATAACCACCATTTTTTAACCGACTTCAAAAAAAAGAGGAGGATCTCAATTCGTTTGTATTTTCGTTTTTCTTACATACGAGAAATAATTTGTTATTCAAGAACCATTTTTATAAACAGATTCAGTGGTCAACTTAGCTACACTTTGAATTGTATAAAATCATTGTATCCATTACCTACAATAACTAAAAGTTTATATTAGGGCCATTTTTGCTAAAAAATGGTCAAAAGAACCCGAGAGCTTTTGTGTTTGTTATCAAGTAGCATAACGGGAAACGGGCAATTTGCTCCAGTGTTACAACTGGAATTCTGAATCATACCTATTTTTATTAGGTCTAAAGGTTTAGGAAGGAAATTAATAAAAAAAATGTATTGTTATTCCAACAAATTAGTCCGTTACTGTTTGCGTTATTTTTTATGCAGCAATGCAATAAGCTGAGGATTCAAGGTTAGTTTGACAAGGCAAATTGATTGGAAGAATTAGATAATGTTATTCGCATTGCAATATCGACATCTACCCCATAAAAGATCAACCTATCCAAATAATTAGCCAAACATGGTCCCCAACAACGCATAAACTCTCAATAAACAGAACCCAGAACATTTATCATCTAAAACTAACAACATGAATTGTAACGAAAAACTATCTGCTTTCAGATGGAGACTGATTCGCCAGTAAGAAAGCCGAGTCGACCACCAATCTGCAAAAAGCTCTTTCATTCACCGATGGCCGAGAGCCCTAACGAAGCCACATTCACTCGTGACACCACTGTACGCAACAGAAGAGCGCTAAAGCGAAAACAAATGCTCATCCCCGATAACAGTGAGAAAATCAAAACAGCGTATCTCCAGGAGCTCGAGCAGGACGGAATTAGACCCGAAGAACCAGTAGAAATAAGAACACGAGTTTTAATGAGTCTATTACATAATAAGGAGTATTGTGTGCAATTAGATCGCTAATACATTATGTTTCTCTTTATCTATATTGTATAATAAGTGGCCAGCAATGTAGGCAGGAATATTTTGTGCGGTTGTAAACCGATATTTTGATAAGGGTTACAGTAATTAATGAAATACCTTAAAGCCATATTTGACTGTCCGATGTTAATATCATGTTACATAGTTTAAGTTGGCTAGTTTACTTCATATATTGTGATTTTATCTAGTTTATATTAGCTTATAAATTTGAAACCGCACATACAATTTTGCATAAATTTTAAGACTGGAAAATTGACTGAAAATGTTACCTATGTAAGAAATATTTTATAAGTGTAGTTATTAATTCTAAAATACGTAGGAAAGGATAATCAAAAAATCATCAATTATTAATCTTGTATACAAGAATAGCAATTTAAGTAATTTTATGATGTTTATTTAGTATCTGGCGGGATATATTTTTATATTGTCTTTTATATACTAACCGCTATTAATTTCAATGCCAGTTCAGGTTTTATTCCGTTCCAGTCTTCGTTTTTAGTCTGTCAAGTCAAATATGTTTTAATATAAATAATAAATTAAATGATTAAACATATCGTTAACGATAAAAACAAGCAATCTTTTTAATGTGATTTAGTTATAAGAATTCATGTAACATGTAGCATAGATTATTATAATAAGAATTTTAGCTTTATATTAATAATAAACTATTCCGTGCCAATATCGTTGTAATGCAATGTAACATAGAATTTATAAATTCAATAAAATATTGTAGAATTACTCTTGTTTCTTTTTTTCCTATTAGTATTTAACCGTCAACTTACAATGACACTCTCCAGAGAATCAACTCAAACCATTGACAACGAAAACTATCATACAAACACACTACACCACACACACTACTACTACTACCACTATCATGCCATCTATGATTTTGATTATCATATTTTGATAGTACCTACCTATTCAGTTTTACAATAGTACCTTCGATAAGTAAGATAACTGGGCTATGGTGGTAAGATAGGCAGACACTACATGTTATATGTAGGAATGCTGGTGTTCAGCTGTATCAGATAAGACAGAAAGCCAACTTTAACATAGTTGGCAAAGGAAAAGACAGATGCCGCTAGTGTTCATCAGTTAAAAATCTCATACCCATTTTAATAGAAAAAATATTAACACCACAAGCAGCAATAAGTCAAATTTATATAAAAAGCAACCACAAAAAGGAGAGCGGTTATAAAGCGCTCCAACTGCCTATGAATCCCCTAGGTCCCGTCGGAACGATACCGTTTGTAAATGGGGGTGTAAAGTAACACCCCACGGGTAGCAATATAGGTGATTGTTGATAGGCCTGGTTAAGTAAAATATATTGTATCTAGGCCGAATGATATCCCTTTGTTTGTCTGTCATCCATCAAGCCGCGTTGGGACCGCGTGGATTGCTTCCTGTTATGGAAGAGAAGCTTTTGTTCTAGCAGTGGGGTGATTATATGCTGACTATTATAAAAAAGTAAATAAAATTTATTGGAAAAACACAGCAAGAAGGTAGGCGCCATACTTGTACAATTTTTTTTATTATTATTTCTGCGGCTTGGCAGTGCAAAGTACGACATATTATTCAGTCTGTAATCAATTAGCACGTGTGGTCACAGTTGTCGATCGTTGACAGTCATTACGTGTAGTCAAGACCCCGAAAGAATGGCAACCTATCATAGCATGGGACATCGTTTCTTAGTAATACAGGGTTGACAAATAAGCAGTTGCTACACAGCTCATATGCAAATAGGTATTAAAGGAGGAGGAATTATTTGGATACGCTACGGAAATGATTTTTAATTTATTCTACAAATACTTATTTGTGTCGTTGGAAGAATATTCGAGCCCAAATTTGGAACCTGCTAGTCTATTCTGTAATTAACCATTTCGATATTAAGCTTCGCATTGACATTAAATTGATTATTACAACAAAACTTTACATAATTTGTTTCAAGATTTTTCATCAAAAAACAATGTCTTTTAACCACATCTTAATTATTCTCATTAATTATAATAAATCGAATATTTTATAAGCAAATATAATAAATAACGAAATATGTTTCTAGGAAACAATTATACCAGGCCAAGATCTACACATGGGTTAATTTTCATCAAAATCCGATCAGCCTTTTCGACAAGATACCATTGGTGAAGTGCCCGTATGAGACCCAATACTACTAGTATAACTCGACCATACCATTGGTTCAACTCATTCTCTTTTATATCAAAGTATATTTTAATACCGCTACTTACTCACTTATTCATTTACTTGTATTATATTTGTTATTTCTTTGTATATTTCTTTTTTCCGAAAAACACAGTGTGTTTCTTTTTAACCTAAAGGTTGACTGGTAGAGAATGCCTTGTGGCATTAAGTCCGCCTATGTACCACTACTGTACATGAAGTTTAAATAAATAAATAAATTAAGTTTTCAATTTAACACCCACTTCTTTTAAAAGTGTACTCGAAAGGTAACCAACTGTTACTATACATCTACTATCCGTCCATCTGTCCATATTGTTTGTATTAATTTTGTACGCCATATATTGGCAAAACATAGAGCACATATATTTGACAATTTAATATCTGTAACCAAACCTATGTTTAACAAAACAAATGATTGATTGACTGTCTGTCAGCGGGCTGTATTTTCAAGAACCGTAATAGGTATACAGTTGAAATTTTCACGGTGTGTATTTCTATAGCCGCTATAACAACAAATCTAATCTATTAATATATAAAAATCTAGTGTCACAGTGTTTGTTATCGAACTTCTTCGAAACGGCTTGACCGATCTTTCGAATGTTTTGTGTAATTTGGTAGGTCTGCGAATAGGTCTTAGACTATTTTTATTTTATTTGGACGAAATTTTTATTCAGAACAACGTTTGCCGAGTCAAATAGTTTTATATAGGTATTATTAATTGACCCGTGCAACTTCGTCTGCTCCACTCCTGTTGGTCTTAGCGTGATGATATATAGCCCATAGCCTTCATTACTTCGATAAATGGGCTATGTATCACTGAAATAACTTTCAAATCGGACCAGTAGTTGCTGAGATTAGCGCGTTCAAGCAACCAAACAAACAAAAAACCAAATTCTTCAGCTTTATATATTAGTATAGATAGATATACATTATAGGAGTTTATTTAATTATGTGTTGTTTGTTTGAAAACGCTAATCTGAAGAAACTACTGGTTCAAATTGCAAAAATAACTATTATTTATTTAAGGGACAATAAAACAGTTACCTGTTAAGGTTTAAGTAAAACTATGAGTTGGTAAATATGTAACCCACACCATTGTCCACGGATTAATATGTGCAGAATAGGAAACGGAAGAGTTGACGAGATTGTTCATCGCGTTACTAGGTCTTTGATTATTGTGATAAAGTTTTTATAGCTAGATATTTAAATTTTCTACTAGAGAGAGAAGATATCTATATCCATGAAGTGTGTGTTATAAGTATCCACAAGTTGTCGAAGAGGCACTCGCGCCCCGGCGTTGGTCACATGGAACAACCGGAACACGCGGGCCGCCCGCCTATTAACATTTCGGGGTACTGTGTAGCGTAACTTGTTTGTGATTTCAATACAATCATATCTATTGTTACACAGCCCATACAGCATCATGGCTACCAGAAGTAAGCGTCGAGACTCTAAACTTAAAACGTTATATTGCTGTTATAATTGTTTGTAAGGAATCTTTGAACGACAACATAACTATTAGTGTGATATAGCCCATTTATCGAGGAAGGTTATAGATATGGAGCGGAGAATCAATGAAAAATGTGGCGCAGCCGAATTAGCGCGGGTCAGCTAGTCTAATCTTCTAATATATGTATAAAAAGATCGTGTAACGGTGTTTGTTATCGAATTCCTCCGAAACAGCTCGACCGATTTTTATAATTTGTTTGTGTATATTTGGTAGGTCTGAGAATAGGTCTGAGGCTATTTTTTATTTATTTGGCAAAACGACGTTTGCCGAGTCAGCTAGTAATCTATACTTTATACTATAATACAATATACTATATTTACTATTATTGGTTTTAAGGCATCTCAAGTTATCTGAATATGAAGGCATAATGGAGTGTGCTAGCTGATGACTGGTGGCGAATGATTTAGTTTTAGGTGTTAGGTGTTACCCATGGTATAATAATTATCTTTGTAATAATAATAATACTCGTTCTATTGTACGAGTTCTTCTAAGTCGAATGTTTTGTTTTTAATAATGCTTAAGATAAGATAAGATTTCTTTATTTGTTTAAACATTGTATTCATACAAAAGCATGCAAGTATTAAAGAGTTTTAGTCCACTCATGTTTAGCCGTAATTAGCGGCCTACGAATATTTCCACAACATTGAAATAAATTATAATTAGAGAAAATGAAAAATTACCTAGAATAGACACTTAAAATGATTACAATTATTTAGAAACTTTATGAATTATGATATAATGTCAAAATAGTATTAGGTACCTACGTTATAATTTCAAAATAATAATAAGTTGTAATGCCAAAAGAGTATTCAATTGTAATGTCAAAATAGTAATGAGTTGTAATGTCAAAATCATTATTATGTTATAACATGTCAAAATGATTAACTTAATATTTAGCTTAAGGTACTGTGTACACAATGTTGACGATCCTAATAAATAAATAAACTCAACAGACTGATGTGTCGCTGAGGGGCTTGTTGCGCCACTTCTTTAAATCAATGGCTTTTGACTTTTCATTACTAAACTATAATAAAATTGTGAACACGTACGAAAGTTTGTATGTTTGGATGGCTATTTGTTACTCAATCACGTCAGAACTGCTGAACGGATCTTGCTGAAATTTGGCACAAAGTTAGAATATAGTCTGGAATAACACATAAGATATTTTTTCTTTTCAAGGAAGTATATTCCGTTAGGATAATTTATGACATTCACGCGAGTGGAGCCGTAAAAAGTATTCTAAAAATTGAGGCAGCTCTCATTCAAAAACATGTTGTTTTTAGTCCTTCGTGTGAGAGACCGACTCGCATATTGCCGGGTTTCTAGCCACATAAGTAATCTAAAAAATAAATTCAGCAATTGGCAAAACCTACCACTAACCACTGCCAATGAGATAACGACTAGTATTGTTCAATAAATTACGGCGCAACGAAAGGACTTGTATCCAGGGTAATGAATAAAGATTAGAAAAAAGCACTACCAACCACCAATCACCTCACCACCATCACACATTTATTTTCTCTAACACGCAGTCTTGTGCTAAACTGCTAACCTCGAAGCGGCGCGCACGCACGTACCTCTGACAAACGGCAAAGTTTTAACGTGTTTCGAAATTCAAAATGGATTCATCAATGTCAACACCGGTAAACAAGATAACCAGAGAGAACTTAACAGTGTTGATAGCCAATAATAAGTTGAATAATTCAGTGGAATTCAATTCAGACTGTGAAATGGTAAGTTTTTTCTTTTAATGTGTTTTTAAAACGTATTGTATTGTTATGTTCGGCAATTTTGAAAAACAATCTTATCTGTCAGTTTTGTTATCGAATTTAAGTTGATAAGAATGAAGTTTTTTCTGTATTACGTATCCGTCGCTTTTGGTTTAATTAAATTAATTTAATAGGCCAGTCAAATTAGCTTTGAAGCTTGCAAAAATTTTGATTTTTGCTCTGATTTGTTTCTTGAATAGTGTATTCAGACTTAGATTTTTTATTAATTCAAACTAAAGCTAGGAAAATCAAGTTATATCAATTCTTTTTACTATTTGTAAAAATTGAGTAAAATATTTCTTTTTGTTAGAATAAAACATTTTCGCCTTAAGCACTATCGTTAGTTTTAAATTTATTTATTTGAATAATTTTATGAACAAAATAAATTTATTTTTAGCTTAAACACAAATTAAAAAAAATAAAATAGGATAGTTGCATCTTAAATTTAATGTCCTACTTATAAAACTCGGTATTTTCTACAAACGCTCCGAACAAGCATGCCAGTAATATTATTTCCCATTGAAATTAGATGTTTTATTAAAAAAACCGATCGTCCGGGGGTTAACTTTTTGCCGATTACATTTTAACATACTTCCCTGTCTATATATTTGCCATTAACGTGTAGTATTGGCATAAATCGGAGTGTAGAATTATTGCTAAGTTAGCCTAATTATCAGCGTTATTTTCTTGGACAAAAAATCAAAGAATAAAATAGTACCGTGTCCTGCTTCCGTATTAATTAAATTTCAATAACTAGCTTCTGCCAGCGGCTTTTCGCGCCTGATCTCTAGGGAATATACTCCCGAGATAAAAAGTAGTCTTAGTGTTATTTAATACGATAATCTACCTCTGAGTCAAATTTTATGAAGATTCTTTTAGGCGTTATGACGTGATAGAGAAACAAACATCCATCCTCACAAACTTTCGCTTTTATAATATAAGTAGGATTATAAGGACATAACCACCATTTTTTTAAACCGACTTCAAAAAAGGAGGAAGGTCTCAATTTGTTTGTATTCTCGTTTTTCTTACATACGAGAGTTAATTTGTTATACAAGAACCATTTTTATAAACAGATCCAGTGGTCAACTTAGCTATTGAATTGTATAAAATAATTGTATCCATTACCTACAATAACTAAAAGTTTATATTAGGGTCATTTTTGCTAAAAAATGATTAAAAGAAATCTACCTGAGAGCTTTTGTGTATGTTATCAAGTAGCATAACGGGAGACGGGCACTTTGCTCCAGTGTTACAACTGAAATTCTGAATCATATCTGCTTATTGTACCTGTCTGATAGAAGGGCATTCATTGTTGTTGAAACCCTTCAAATACTTAACTATTATTTGTTACTCGGAATTTGTTAGACCAAAACATTCCACACGACTCTTAATTCCAGTTTCTGGAAAGCTAACTCAATATTGACTAGAGCGTTTGAAGAGCTGTGAATAGTTTTTTTATCACAGCCCTTTTTGAACGTTAGACAATTAGTCATATTAATGTAGATTTAATCCTAATATATAAAATGCTTCCGTTACTGATGACTATTGAGTGACTGACAGATAACGCACAGCCGAAACTGTTGGTCGCTGAAATTTTACATGTTCATTTTTCCTTGGGGAGTGTAGGGGAGCATTAAGAGACGATTTCCCGAAATTCCTATAAAGTTGCGGGCAAAAGCTATTTTATCATAAAATCGAGGAGAACCATTAAATTATAGTTTGTTCGTTTAAGCAATGATACTCAAGACCGGTAGCGTAGATACGGTACGTCACTATTTTTATTAGGTCTAAAGGTTTTAGGAAGGAAAATGTATTGTTATTCCAACAAATTGGTCCGTTATTGTTTGCGTTATTTTTTATGCAGCAATGCAGTAAGCTGAGGACTCAAGGACAGTTTGACAAGGCAAATTGATTGGAAGAATTAGATAATGTTATTCGCATTGCAATATCGACATCCACCCCATAAAAGATTAACCCATCCAAATAAACAGCCAAAAACGGCATAAACTCTTAATAAACACAACCCAGAACATTTATCACGATCTAAAACTGACAACATGAATTGTAACGAAAAACTATCTGCTTTCAGATGCAGACTGATTCGCCAGTAAGAAAGCCGAGTCTACAAACAATCAGCAAAAAGCTCTTTCATTCTCCGATGGCCGAGAGCCCTAACGAAGCCACGTTCGCTCGTGACACCACTGTACAAAAAAGAAGAGCGCTAAAGCGAAAACAAATGCTCATCCCCGATAACAGTGAGAAAATCAAAAGAGCGTATCTCCAGGAGCTCGAGCAGGACGGAATTAGACCCGAAGAACCAGAAGAAATAAGAACACGAGTTTTAATGAGTCTATTACATAATAAGGAGTATTGTGTGCAATTAGATCGCTAATTCATTGTTTTTCTTTATCGATATTATATTATAAGTGGCCAGCAATGTAGGCAGGAATATTTTGTGGGGTTGTAAACCGATATTTTGATAAGGGTTACAGTAATTAATGAAATACCCTAAAGCCATATTTGGCTGTCCGATGTTAATATCATGTTACATAGTTTAAGTTGGCTAGTTTACTTTATATATTGCGATATTATCTAGTTTATATTAGCTTATAAATTTGAAGCCGCGCATACAATTTTGCATAAATTTTAAGACTGGAAAATTGACTGAAAATGTTATGTAAGAAATATTTTATAAGTGTAGTTATTAATTCTAAAATACGTAGGAAAGGATAATCAAAAAATCATCAATAATTAATCTTGTATACAAGAATAGCAATTTAAGTAATTTTATGATGTTTATTTAGTATCTGGCGGGATATATTTTTATATTGTCTTTTATATACTAACCGCTATTAATTTAAATGCCAGTTCAGGTTTTATTCTGTTCCAGTCTTCGTTTTTAGTCTGTCAAGTCAAATATGTTTTAATATAAATAATAAATTAAATGATTAAACACATCGTTAACGATAAAAAACAAGCAATCTTTTTAATGTTATTTAGTTATAAGAATTCATGTAACATGTAGCATAGATTATTTTAATAAGAATTTTACCTTTATAATAATAATAAAATATTCTGTGCCATAATCTTTGTAATGCAATGTAATAGATATAGATTAATTAATTCAATAAAATATTGTAGAATTACTCCTGTTTCTTTTTTTCCTATCAGTTCTTAATCGTCAACTTACAATGACACTCTCCAGAGAATCAACTCAAACCATTGACAACGAAAACTATCATACAAACACACACTACTACACTACTACCACTATCATGCCATCTATGATTCTGATTATCATATTTTTGATAGTACCTACCTATTCAGTTTTACAACAGTACCTTCGATAAGTAAGATAACTGACCTACATACCTAACTAACACACACAACTCGATACTAGTGTTCAGCTGTATCAGATAAGACAGAAAGCCAACTTTAACATAGTTGGCAAAGGAAAAGACAGATGCCGCTAGTGTTCATCAGTTAAAAACCTCATACCCATTTTAATAGAAAAAATATTAACACCACAAGCAGCAATAAGCCAAATTTATATAAAAAGCAACCACAAAAAGGAGAGCGGTTATAAAGCGCTCCAACTGCCTATGAATCCCCTAGGTCCCGTCGGAACGATACCGTTTGTAAATGGGAGTGTAAAGTAACACCCCACGGGTAGCAATATAGTTGATTGTTGATAGGCCTGGTAAAGTAAAATATATCCGTTGGCAAGGACTAACTTGCTAAAGTTTACCCCTATGACACGAGCCATACGTTTAATAAATCTTATAACGGTATCGGAAGACACATTTTGTCAAAACCTGCCGAGATTCATTAAAGTAGCGCATAGTTTAATGGAAAGAGGTCTGACCGTTTAATTAATGTTTGTTGGGAATGTAATGTTTTTGTGACGTTTGATATATTGTTTTATATGTTATGTGTATGTTATAACATCGCCTTGGATGTGTCTGTAAGGGTGTTATAATAATAATGAACGAATAAATAAATATATAATAAATATCGTATCTAGGCCGGCTGATTTCCCTTTGATTATCTGTCATCCATCAAGCCGCGTTGGGAGTGCGTGGATTGCTTCCTGTTGTAGAAGGGAAGCTTTTGTGCTAGCAGTGGGGTGATTATATGCAAATTATTATAAAAAAGAAAATACAATTTATTGGAAAAACACAGCAAGAAGGCAGGCGCCATACTTTTTTTTATTATTATTCCTGCGGCTTGGCAGTGCCAAGTACGACGTATTTTTCAGTCTGTAATCTACAAGCACGTGAAGCCATTTAATTTTCATCAAAATCCGATCAGCCTTTTAAACAAGATAACATAGGTGAGGTGCTCGTATAAGACCCAATACTACTAGTATAACTCGACCGTACCATTAGTTCAGCTCATTCTATTTTATATCAAAGTACATTTTAATACCGCTACTTACTCACTTATTCATTTACTTGTATTATATTTGTTATTTCTTTGTATATTTCTTTTTTCCGAAAAATATTCTATTTTATATTTTGTTTATTTGCTGTACACCTACCACAGTGTGTTTCTTTTTAACCCAAAGGTTGACTGGTAGAGAATGCCTTGTTGCATTAAGTCCGCCTATGTACCACTATTGTACTTGAAGTTTAAATAAATAAATAAATTAAGTTCTCAATATAACACCCACTTCTTTTAAAAGTGTACTCGAAAGGTAACCAACTATTACTATACATCTACTATCCGTCCATCTGTACATAATGCACATATATTTGACAATTTATTATCTGTTACCAAACCTTTGTTTAACAGAAAAAATGATTGATTGACTGTCTGTCAGCAGGCTGTATTTTCAAGAACCGTAATAGGTATACAGTTGAAATTTTCACGGTGCGTATTTCTATAGCCGCTATAACAACAAATCTAATCTACTAATACATAAAAATCTGGTGTCACAGTGTTTGTTATCGAACTTCTCCGAAACGGCTTGACCGATCTTTCGAATTTTTTGTGTAATTTGGTAGGTCTGCGAATAGGTCTTAGGCAATTTTTTTATTTTATTTGGACGAAATTTTTATTCAAAACAACTTTTGCCGAGTCAACTAGTTATATAGGTATTATAAGTTAACCCGCGCAACTTCGTCTGCTCCACTCCTGTTGGTCTTAGCGTGATGATATATAGCCTATAGCCTTCTTTCCTTCGACAAATGGGCTATGTATCACTGAAAGAACTTTCAAATCGGACCAGTAGTTGCTGAGATTAGCGCGTTCAAGCAACCAAACAAACAAAAAAACCAAACTCTTCAGCTTTATATATTAGTATAGATAGATATACATTATAGGTTTTTACGAGTTTATTTAATTATGTGTTGTTTGGTTGAAAGCGCTAATCTGGAGAAACTACTGGTTCAAATTGCAAAAATAACTATAATTTATTTAAGGGACAATAAAACAGTTACCTGTTAAGGTTTAAGTAAAAGTATGAGTAAAATAATGAATTGGTAAACATGTAACCCACACCACTTTTTTTTTTTTTTTTTTTGTCGATGGCCACTCGCAGTTTCAACCCTAGAGGGTTGTCAACTACTGAACCGGACTTGCAACCCACACCATTGCCCACGGATTAATATGTGCAGAATAGGAAACGGAAGAGTTGACGAGATTGTTCATTGCGTTACTAGGTCTTTGATTATTGTGATAAAGTTTTTATAGCTAGATATTTAAATTTTCTACTAGAGAGAGAAGATATCTATATCCATGAAGTGTGTGTTATAAGTATCCACAAGTTGTCGAAGAGGCACTCGCGCCCCGGCGTTGATCACATGGAACAACCGGGGCACGCGGGCCGCCCGCCTTATAACATTTCGGGGTACTGTGTAGCGTAACTTGTTTGTGATTTCAATACAATCATATCTATCGTTACACAGCCCAAGCAGCATCATGGCTACCAGAAGTAAGCGTCGAGACTCTAAACTTAAAACATTATATTGCTGTAATAATTGTTTGTAAGGAATCTTTGAACGACAACATAACTATTAGTGTGATATAGCCCATTTATCGAGGAAGGTTATAGATATGGAGCGGAGAATCAATGAAAAATGTGGCGCAGCCGAATTAGCGCGGGTCAGCTAGTCTAATCTTCTAATATATGTATAACAAGATCGTGTAACGGTGTTTGTTATCGAACTCCTCCGAAACAGCTCGACCGATTTTTATGATTTGTTTGTGTATATTTGGTAGGTCTGAGAATAGGTCTGAGGCTATTTTTTATTTATTTGGCAAAACGACGTTTGCCGAGTCAGCTAGTAATCTATACTTTGTACTATAATACAATATACTATATTTACTATTATTGGTTTTAAGGCATCTCAAGTTATCTGAATATGAAGGCATAATGGAGTGTGCTAGCTGATGACTGGTGGCGAATGATTTAGTTTTAGGTGTTAGGTGTTACCCATGGTATAATAATTATCTTTGTAATAATAATAATACTCGTTCTATTGTACGAGTTCTTCTAAGTCGAATGTTTGGTTTTTAATAAAGCTTAAGATAAGATAAGATAAGATAAGATTTCTTTATTTGTTTTAACATTGTATTCATACAAGAGCATGCAAATATTAAAGAGTTTTAGTCCACTCATGTTTAGCCGTAATTAGCGGCCTACGAATATTTCCACAACATTGAAATAAATTATAATTAGAGAAAATGAAAAATTACCTAGAATAGACACTTACAATGATTACAATTATTTAGAAACTTTATGAATTATGATATAATGTCAAAATAGTATTAGGTACCTACGTTATAATTTCAAAATAATAATAAGTTGTAATGTCAAAATAGTACTCAGTTATAATGCCAAAAGAGTATTCAATTATAAAGTCAAAATCATTATTATGTTATAATAAGTCAAAATGATTAACTTAATATTTAGCTTAAGGTACTGTGTACACAATGTTGACGATCCTAATAAATAAATAAACTCAACAGACTGATGTGTCGCTGAGGGGCTTGTTGCGCCACTTCTTTAAATCAATGGCTTTTGACTTTTCATTACTATACTATAATAAAATTGTGAACACGTACGAAGGTTTATATGTTTGGATGGCTATTTGTTACTCAATCACGTCAGAACTGCTGAACGGATCTTGCTGAAATTTGGCACAGAGTTAGAATATAGTCTGGAATAACACATAAGATATTTTTTATTTTCAAGGAAGTATATTCCGTTAGGATAATTTATGACACTCACGCGAGTGGAGCCGTAAAAATTATTCTAAAACTTGAGGCAGCTCTCATTCAAAAACGTGTTGTTTTCAGTCCTTCGTGTGAGAGTCCGACTCGCATGTGGCCGGGTTTCTAGCCACATAAGTAATCTAAAAAATAAATTCAGCAATTGGCAAAACCTACCACTAACCACTGCCAATGAGATAACGACTAGTATTGTTCAATAAATTACGACGCAACGAAAGGACTTGTATCCAGGGTAATGAATAAAGATTAAAAAAAAGCACTACCAACCACCAATCACCTCACCACCATTACACATTTATTTTCTCTAACACGCAGTCTTGTGCTAACCTCGAAGCGGCGCGCACGCACGTACCTCTGATAAACGGCAAAGTTTTAACGTGTTTCGAAATTCAAAATGGACGCGTCGATGTCAACACCGGTAAACAAGATAACCAGAGAAAACTTAACAGTGTTGATAGCCAATAATATGTTGAATAATTCAGTGGAATTCAATTCGGACTGTGAAATGGTAAGTTTTTTCTTTAAATGTGTTTTTAAAACGTATTGTGTTGTTATGTTCGGCAATTTTGAATACCAGCTTTATCTATCAGTATTGTTATCGAATTTAAGTTGATAAAAATTAAGTTTTTCTGTATTACAAATCCGTCGCTTTGGTTTAAGTAAATTAATTTAATAGACCAGTCAAATTAGCTTTGAACCTTGCAAAAAATTTGATTTTTACTCTGATTTGTTTCTTGAATAGTGTATTTAGACTTAGATTTTTTAATAATTAAAAGTATAGCTAGGAAAATCAAGTTATATCTGTTTTTTACTATTTGTAAAAATGACGTATAATATTTTTTTTTGTTAGCATTAAACATTTTCGCCTTAAGGACTATCGGTAATTTATTTTAAGCTTAAACACAAATAAAAAAGAAATAGGATAGTTGCACATATTAAAAATTTTAAATTAAATTCCTACTTGTTTAAACTCGGTCTTTTCTACAAACGCTCCAAACAAGCATGCCAGTTACTATTATTTCCCGTTGAAATTAGATGTTTCATTAAAAAAAGCCGATCATCCGGTGGTTATCTTTTTGCGGGTTACATTTTAACATACTTCCCTGTCTATATATTTGCCATTAAAGTGTACTCAAAAAAAAATCGGAGCTTAGAATGATTGCTAAATTAGACTAATTTTCAGCGTTATTTTCTTGGACAATAAATCAAAGAATAAAATAGTACCGTGTCCTGCTTCCGTATTAATTAAATTTCAATTACTAGCTTCTGCCAGCGGCTTTTCGCGCCTGATCCCTAGGGAATATACTCCCGAGATAAAAAGTAGTCTAAGTGTTATTTAATACGATAATCTACCTCTGAGCCAAATTTCATGAAAATCCTTTCAGGCGTTATGACGTGAAAGAGAAACAAACATCCATCCTCTCAAACTTTCGCATTTATTATATAAGTAGGATTATTAGGACTAACCACCATTTTTTAACCGACTTCAAAAAAGGAGGAAGGTCTCAATTTGTTTGTATTCTCGTTTTTCTTACATACGAGAGTTAATTTGTTATACAAGAACCATTTTTATAAACAGATTCAGTGGTCAACTTAGCTACACTTTGAATTGTATAAAATCATTGTATCCATTACCTACAATAACTAAAAGTTTATGTTAGGGTCATTTTTGCTAAAAAATGGTCAAAAGAAATCTACCTGAGAGCCTTTGTGTTTGTTATCAAGTAGCATTAAGGGAAACGGACACTTTGCTCCAGTGTTACAACTGGAATTCTGAATCATACCTGCTTATTGTACCTGATGGATAGAAGGGCATTTATTGTTGTTGAAACCCTTTAAATACTTAACTATTATTTGTTACTCGGAATTTGTTAGACCAAAACATTCCACACGACTCTTAATTCCAGTTTCTGGAAAGCTAACTCAATATTGACTAGAGCGTTTGAAGAGCTGTGAATAGTTTTTTTAATCACAGCCATTTTTGAATGTTAGACAATTAGTCATATTAATGTAGATTTAATCCTAATATATAAAATGCAACCGTTACTGATGACTATTGAGTGACTGACAGATAACGCACAGCCGAAACTGCTGGTCGCTGTAATTTTACATGTACATTTTTCCTTGGGGAGTGTAGGGGAGCACTACGAGACGATTTCCCGAAATTCCTATAAAGTTGCGGGCAAAAGCTATTTTATCATAAAATCGAGGATAATAGTTTGTTCGTTTAAGCAATGAAACTCGCGACCGGTAGCGTAGATGCCGGCCCGTATGTCACTATTTTTATTAGGTCTAAAGGTTTAGGAAGGAAATAAATGTATTGTTATTCCAACTAATTAGTCCGTTATTGTTTGCGTTATTTTTTATGCAACAATGCAATAAACTGAGGACTCAAGGTTAGTTTGACAAGACAAATTGATTGGAAGAATTAGATAATGTTATTCGCATTGCAATATCGACATCCACCCCATAAAAGATCAACCCATCCAAATAAACAGCCAAACACGGTCCCCAACAACGCATAAACTCTCAATAAACACAACCCAGAACATTTATCACGATCTAAAACTAACAACATGAATTGTAACGAAAAACTATCTGCTTTCAGATGGAGACTGATTCGCCAGTAAGAAAGCCGAGTCTACAAACAATCAGCAAAAAGCTCTTTCATTCTCCGATGGCCGAGAGCCCTAACGAAGCCACATTGACTCGTGACGCCACTGTACAAAACAGAAGAGCGCTGAAGCGAAAACAAATGCTCATCCCCGATAACAGTGAGAAAATCAAAAGAGCGTATCTCCAGGAGCTCGAGCAGGACGGAATTAGACCCGAAGAACCAGTAGAAATAAGAACACGGGTTTTAATTAATGAGCCTCTTACATAATAAGGAGTATTGTGTGCAATTAGATCGCTAATTCATTGTGTGTTTCTCATTATCAATATTGTATTTTAAGTGGCCAGCAATGTAGGCAGGAATATTTTGTAGGGTTGTAAACCGATATTTTGATAAGGGTTACAGTAATTTATGAAATACCTTAAAGCCATATTTGGCTGTCCGATGTTAATATCATGTTACATAGTTTAAGTTGGCTAGTTTACTTCATATATTGCGATATTATCTAGTTTATATTAGCTTATAAAGGAGATGTTCCAAAATGTATGGACCGTGGACCAGGTCCTTGTACACTATACTTAAAAATAGAGAAACATATTTAAAACAGTTCTCAATTGTCCAATTTCTTTAAAATGGCTTTGTTTGCTGGTAAAACAAAATAAATTACACTTGAAATTGCAACACGCAACAAAAACCCGTCATGGCGGTAAGCTGTCATTTTGATTGATTTTTCATTTATTTCTGACATATTTATTTTCCGGCAAGGAGACGAAAGTGACCAAAGTGACATTGTTATGACAGCTGACAGTTATTTTTCTATGATCTGTAACTAAATCGGTGCGACGCCATGTTGGAAATCGATAAAAGTAATTTATAAACATCAATTAACTACCATAACAGTAAGCATTTAAATGAATTAAATGTATTTTTCCCGAATTCTACGGATTTTTCTCTTTTTTATGAGGTAATGTACATAGACCTGGCCCATTTTGAAACATCTCCTTTGAAGCCGCACATACAATTTTGCATAAATTTTAAGACTGGAAAATTGACTGAAAATGTTATGTAAGAAATATTTTATAAGTGTAGTTTTTAATTCTAAAATACGTAGGAAAGGATAATCAAAAAATCATCAATCATTAATCTTGTATACAAGAATAGCAATTTAAGTAATTTTATGATGTTTACTTAGTATCTGGCGGGATATATTTTTATATTGTCTTTTATATACTAACCGCTATTAATTTATGCCAGTTCAGGTAGTATTCCGTTCCAGTCCTCGTTTTTAGTCTGTCAAGTAAAATAAGTTTTAATATAAATAATAAATTAAATGATTAAACATATCGTTAACGATAAAAAACAAGCAATCTTTTTAATGTGATTTAGTTATAAGAATTCATGTAACATGTAGCATATATTATTATAATAAGAATTTTACCTTTATAATAATAATAAAATATTCTGTGCCATAATCTTTGTAATGCAATGTAATATAGAATTAATTAATTCAATAAAATATTGTAGAATTACTCCTGTTTCTTTTTTTTCCCATCAGTACTTAACCGTCAACTTACAATGACACTCTCCAGAGAATCAACTCAAACCATTGACAACGAAAACTATCATACAAACACACTACACCACACACACTACTACACTACTACCACTACCACTATCATACTATCTATGATTTTGATTATCATATTTTTGATAATACCTACCTATTCAGTTTTACAACAGTACTTTCGATAAGTAAAATAACTCGGCTATGGAGGTAAGATAGGCACCACCACATGTTATATGTAGGTATACACTAGTATACCTACATATAACATGTAGTGTCTGATACAGCTCTGAGTCTGTGATACAGCTGAACACTAGTTCAGCTGTATCAGATAAGACAGAAAGCCGACTTTAACACAGTTGGAAGAAATAAACAGATGGTGCTAGTGTTAATCAGTTTAAAACCTCATACCCATTTAAATAGAAAAATATTGATACCACTAGCAGCAATAACAAGTCAAATTAATGTAAAAAGCAACCTCAAAGAAGAGCGGTTATAAAGCACTCCAACTGTTTATGAATCCCCTGGGTCCCGTCGAAACGGTACCACGGGTAGTAATATAGGTGATTGTTGATAGGCTTGGTAAAGTAAAATATATCGTATCTAGGCCGGCTGATTTCCCTTTGATTATCTGTCATCCATCAAGCCGCGTTGGGAGCGCGTGGATTGCTTCCTGTTATAGAAGGGAAGCTTTTGTGCTAGCAGTGGGCTGATTATATGCAGATTATTATAAAAAAGAAAATAAAATTTATTGGAAAAACACAGCAAGCAGGCAGGCGCCATACTTGTACATTTTTTTTGAATTATTATTCCTGTGGCTTGGCAGTGCCAAGTATGACGTATTATTCAGTCTGTAATCTATTAGCACGTGTAGACATTGGTCACAGTTGTCGATCGTTGACAGTCATTACGTGTAGTCAAGACCCAGAAAGAATGGCAACCTATCATACCTAGGAGCATCGTTTTTTAGTAATACATGGTTGTCAAATAAGCAGTTGCTACACAGCTCATATGCACATAGGTATTAAAGGAGAAGGAATTATTTGGAAAAGCTACGTAAATGATTTTTATTTTTTTTCTACAAATTCTTATTTGTGTCGTTGGAAATTCGAGCCCAAATTTGGAACCTGCTAGTCTATTCTGTAAATAACCATTTCGATATAGAGCTTCACCTGAGTGACAAACCTTACAAAGTGAGCTTTATTGCACACAACATAAAGTTCTTACGTTTGACGTAATTTGATACTCACCTCGGATTCCGCTGTCGATACACGAAAATGTTGTTACAGTATAGGGGTACTGAGCAAGCTAACAAATATTGGGAGATTCCAATAACTCCAAGGAATCGAACCAAGTCGCAAAACATATTAAACGCACATGCGACAGCTAAACCATCATTCATTATAAATATTTGCAAGCAAACATTTATTCTACTGTCTTTATCGCACAGAATGAAACGTTACCTTCGAATCTTCCTGAACTAAGCAGGAAAAACTACAACGATATCAAAACGGCCTGGAGTAGGATCACAACAGGGCAAGTTTTCTATTGGCTAAATAATGTCTTCGGCACGGCCCTTGTTACGACTTGCGCCTGTCTCACACCGTTTTACACGATACTCTTCAAGTTTTCTTAATGATTTTAATGGTAGATGAAGATTTTAAATGGGTCTGCTCATGGGGTGGACGGTAAAGAGTTTCGTTGTAAACTTTCTTTTGGGGGTGTTAGGTAAAATTCATAGGAAGATAAATTAAGAGATGGAATGGGTGGTTTACATAATGTAATGGTTATCTGTATTTTTTTACTATTTACCTTGCTGCTTTAAACACACAGGTTTAAAAAAATATTCGGCTTAGGCTAGTCCTTTTCAAAAAATACTTTTCAAACCGTTTTTCAAGTGTTTAAAAGTTTTTTTGTTCTCTCTACCATATTGTGTCTTAGAATTTATGTAAAGTGTGCCATAAATGTCACAATATTGCAGTTTCTACATGGACATACAAATAGCTTGCGATAAAATGGACACTAAATCTATCTGGGAGTGAAATTATATCGTAGAATGCAGTTTCTGTCCGAAGCTACCAGCACTGGAAGCCACTAGGAACCAAATTATCTTTGATTTCTTTTCGCTTGACTCATATTTTGTCCCGTCTGTTAATGATCATTTTCGCCAATCTGCACATGTAACACTTACCATAGCCAATTAGTACCGCGGGATCGAAACTGTCTCCTAAACACAGGCTAAATTGTAGCCTGGCTAGGAGGACAGAGCTTCATCCACCTTATTGTAGACAACAATTGGGTGTTTTACTGAAAAATCTAATAAGTCAGATAGATTTTCAAAAAATATTGGACACGTATTTTTTCTTTTTTCATGAAAACAAAAAATAATTAATATACAGTGCGCTGAAGACACGCGTGACGTCATGTCGCTGGTAAAAATTGCGTCATAGTGACGTCACGCGTGTTTTTAACGCGCTTTATCGTCTTCATTCTTTGTTTACGTCAAAAAAGAAACCAATCTATTTTTAGGAAATCTATCTGACGGGCTAATTACATTTTTTTAGTAAAATACCCTTCTGTGTTACCTACTTGTTATTACTTAAATAAAAAAAGTTGTCAATCTATAATCTGTTTATTTGAATAAATTTAATGAGTTTTAAACTATGTTTAAGTGGTCACTTTATAAAATAACAAACAGACAAATAAAAATAACAAAAAAAGATGCCGTATACTGTGATGCAGCTTTTGTGCATGCTGGTAGGAAAGAGAAATAATAAGATTTTTTT
The DNA here is from genome assembly GCA_950371165.1 of Lacanobia oleracea. Classification (NCBI taxonomy): domain Eukaryota; kingdom Metazoa; phylum Arthropoda; class Insecta; order Lepidoptera; family Noctuidae; genus Lacanobia; species Lacanobia oleracea. Next base: position 22,684,918 of record OX493408.1, read on the forward strand.
AGTCAGTCGGACTTGTAGGTAATACCTTAATAACGTTATAGGAAACCACCAATTCACCTGTGTGACACTGCACAGGAACGGTCGGTAGTGAATTCAACTTCACAGCCCATGGCGAGAAATTTCTAAATAAATTATAAATGTACGCGTACTCACAGGAAAACCTAGAGGTATAATTTAAATTATGTACTGTATTCGGTATATAATTAAAGACCTTACCTTTGACAGCACTGAGCTTGTTGCCGACCATCTGCTTCGCCACGAACGCCGCCATTTTGCTGCTTGCTGCGCTACGATTTCAACTGAAACAATACAAACGACAGTGTTAATTACTTGATGCAGGTCTTCGTATTTATTACAGTGTGTGGGTGTGTGGGCACTATGTCATCGGTAGCAAGTGCGACTGCAGCTTGGGATTTTACATTTCTCAGTTTAGCTTTTGTCCGCAACTTCGTCTACGTGAAACTTAGAACTGGCTCCAAAGAGAAATCATATAGGACTAGCACTTCACCCGCGACTTTGTCGGCGCTGCAATTTTCTTAAAGATCCCTAATTTTTTTCTGGACAAATTATATACTAAAACCACGAGAACCACTCCGTCCATTAGTGAAAACGGCATGAAAATAGATGCAAAAGTTTTTCAGTTTATCACGAACAGACAGACAGACGCGGCGGAGAACTTTGCTCTATAATATGTAGTGATAGTGATCAATCTATCGTTAATATTCTTATATCAGTAGTTCAGTAGTCACTTAACAGGAAAAATATAATCCACTGCCGCTAATTTCATAAAAACCTTTGAAAAGAATCAAAAAGCTTAATGAACACCTCAAAGCTCATAATTCTTTATTATCGCATAAAAGGCTGCGTTTTATCCGGAATCGGTTGATGAAATAGCAATCAATCGGAAGCTGGATTACGTTTTAAGCGCTGAAAGCGATTTATTATTGGGACACAATTAAACGAAGATATAGGAGTACGCTTTATATTTTATTGGCTGTTCCAATTTCAGCGGATTGAAGCTCTGAAACATCTGCGTGGATTAATGGATCTGTTAAGTTCAGCTGCGCTTGCCAAGGTCGGTCGGTGGATGGGAAACCACTCTTTTTTTTAACGAGAGCTTTTTGAATAGTAATGTGTTACCTACTTACTGATTGCAGCAAGCGCGATTGCTGAGAGTCAGGTCTTAGGCCCGTATTACAGAACCTTACTCAAGCACTACTTAAACGGTGTTCAACCGATTACTGCTTGAGCGAAGAATCTCGACTTAAGCATTTAGTTTATTTTAGAACTGTCCTCAAACTCAAATCAAACGAAACTACGCTTGAGTAAAGATTTTGATCTCTGATTACGAGAGTAAGCAATTATTATGGTAACCCTGAACAATAGTTTGTTATCTATTGCAATTCTTTTTTTTCGTACGAAAACCGGATGACGAGGTGGACGACACGACGTTATTGACACTGACAGGTACATCCTAGGTACATAATATGTTCTGTGGAGAGCTAAACTGTGAAACTGAGTTTTTTTGGCGGGATTATTTCGAGTGAAGTTCAGTGGCTGTTTTAATTGATTCCTAGTGGATATTATGAAGTAAAATGCTGCCTAATACTGCAAAAAAAATTGAATGTATTGCACCCCCATTCTAATGAAACTCAAAAAGATATAAATGAAAATAAAGACTTGACTTAAATCCAAAAAAATAACTGTGAAACTTCATCTTCATTGTCAAATTACTCAAGAGTAATTGTGGTTCCGTGTGGTTCATATTTGGGTTAGGAAATATCTTAAAAAAAAAAGAATTTTTACGCTTTTGGAAATAAATTTATTAAGTTCTACAAATATTAAAATCATTTAAAATGTAATAGAAAATAAAAATAAAAAAATTATTATAATAATCTACTTCTGCAAATATATCCATTTTGATTAAGTAGGTACTCGATTTACTCCAAATTCACAACAATTTTCATGAATATCTATGCTCAAGCGTGGTCTCGACTACAATGACTCCTTCCGCTCTGGGCGAGGCGGAAGGGAGTGTCAGACTCTTACTGACTAAAACCCATCCGTGCTCCTCCCAATGCCCTTTGCGTTCCAGGGCTGCGGCGTCTCTTTCGAACGGATTCCGCACCCCGGCAGGCACTGGCCCTAGCGGGCCCCGTCTCCCATGCTGACATCTCCTTAAGGCGCGCGTGGAACACAGCGCGCCGCCGACCCGGGCCTGGTTCTGATCGGACGGCGAGCCACCCAATACTCGCCGTCCGCAGGCCCGCGCCTACGGTGGCCGGAAATCGCCTTGCGACTCCCGACGCCTGGGGCGTCTTCTTCTGTTGCGGCGGCTGGGTCGTGAGGTTTCCCTCTCTCTCACACGTTCGGCATCCTCCTTCGCTAGCATTACTGTTTCGCAGAAGGAGGTGACCGCTTCCCATGCCTCTTCGCTCTGGACCATAGATTGTACTAGGGCCGGTCGCGAGAGGTCGCTGCCGCCGATCGCCTCAACAAGGACCCGGCGGTTCTCCGCCCAAGCAGGGCAGACCTCCACCGTATGCTCCACCGTGTCCTCCGGGCGATCCTCACAGTGATGACACCCGGGCGTATCCTCCCGCCGAATCCGAAACAGGTATCTCCCGAAACAACCGTGTCCGGTGAGTATCTGCGTCAGGCGGAAAGTGAGGACGCCGTGGCGCCGCTCCAGCCACTCCTCAAAGAGGGGACTAATTGCCTGGATTGTAGCATGCCCAGCGCTGGGTTGCGACAGTCGCTGTCTCCATACCGCCATGAGATCCTGCCGGAGCTCCGTCCGCCTTGCTGCAATTTGTCGCGGCAGAGGAGTCTCGCCTTGGCGTTGCGCCTCCACGCGCCACTCGTAAATGAGCGCGAGGGCTCTCGCCTCCAGATCCCATGGTGGCAGTCCAGCAAGAAGGCTCGCCGCCTCGCCAGAGACCGTGCGGTATCCCCGGGCCAGCCGGATGGCCATGACCCTCTGGGACGCGTTGAGGTAACGGGCAGGTCGCTTCCTCAAAGTAGGCGCCCAAACAGGCGCCCCATAAAGGGCCATGGACCGCACAACCCCCGCGTAAAGCCTCCGGCAGGAGCTGTTTGGTCCCCATAGATTGGGCAGAAGCCGCTTAAAGGCAGCTCCGGCCCGCCCCAGTCTGGGAGCCAAACGTCGGAAATGCTCGACGAAGTTCCACCGGCTATCGAGGACGAGACCCAGGTATGTCTCGACTACACTTGCGAAAACAACGATCAAATCTCGCCTCAAGCAGTGATTCTGAGCTGATTGTAATTTTAAAATAAGGACACAATGAGTAGAGCTCAGTTACGACTCGAGCACTGTTCTATAATACGTAAAAAACGTCATTTTAAAGTGACATTGCTCAGGTGATTATTGATTGTAGTTTCTCTGCTCAAGTCAAGTTCTAAAATTAGACTCCAACTGAGACTAGTTTTAAGTAATGCTTGAGTTTTGATTGTAGTTCTGTAATACGGGCCTTAGATTCAATTACTAGATGGGGTAAAATTTGATAATTTGGGTTTAATGTGTGCCTAATGATTAAACCCTATACCTTGGATAGCGGATTTGTTTTTGATCAATGGCAGATGGCTCGTCCTATTGCATAAAGTAAAAACGTAAACAAACTTTGCACCCCTACTTACGTCAGAATCTCTATGAAGGCGCGATGTTGTTCGACTTAACTAATATTATAAGTGGTGCAGTTGTTTGTTTCAGAGTTTTGTTTGTATGATGTGATCTCTGGAAGACCTGATGCGGTCATGATTTTTCTTGTGAAAATGCAGGGCAACCCTGGCCGGTACGGTGTGGGGCAGCACCAACAGCATCCTGTCTATGGTAGCAAACTGGTTAGATTGTGCGTTTGTGTACCACTGCTCCAGGGTATCAGCTGGATCTGTCAGCTTGCAGCAGTGATGTCACGAACTATTTGTAAGTGTATTTTTTAATGTTTTACTAATATATTTGCAAGTACGTATATTGTTACTAACATTATGAGTTTTGTTACTTGAATAAATTTTTTATTAGTATTTTCTTGAGGAAAACATGAAGTGACCGAAGTTTCTGGAAGAAATAAGTATCTACGTTATAATGAACCAAAAATGACATCAATTCCTGAACTCATTTCCCTAGGGAACTGTCACCGTAAAAACGAAACAACAGAATATTTCATAAGAAATGTTTTGTCGTATTTCAGCTGAAAGAAAAGTTTTAACGTCGATTGTAAATCTTAGCGCCGGGATGCGAATAGCGAACCAACTCTCAAATTGTTCCTACTTTTGTTTAGCCCCTTATTTATGTTGAAAAGTATGTATTTATTTGAGATTACTGGAGAAATGAACGGTTTTTGATGTTTGCTGCTTTCAAGGAAAATTAACTAGCTGTTCTGCATTTCCTCAAGTTATGCAAACATATATGTAGCTCACATTTAAGTTGCCACAAATATTCGATATTTGACCTATTCGGCTAATTTATTAACTATTCGGTATTCGGTCATCATTCGATCAAATACCGAATACCAAATCATAAAAGAAAAAACTCATAATATCAGCGGTAAAGTTTTATTTGAACAAAAAATAAGCATTTTAAATACAGTTATCTATGATGATGATTTATTATATTTTTAAGATAATAATCTTGCTCTTCTAGCTTATCGTGACAAATGAAACAAATACTGAAGATCTACTCGCAAATGAAACAAATACTGAAGATCTACTCGCAAATGAAACAAATACTGAAGATCTACTCGCAAATGAAACAAATACTGAAGATCTACTCGCAAATGAAACAAATACTGAAGATCTACTCGCAAATGAAACAAATACGGCGTAGTAATCGCAGTCATCTCAATGATGGTCGGAACCTGTAAGCCACGAAATGTGTCATCGAATATTCGGCCGCCAAAAATTCATCGCTTCGACCGAGAAACTAAACGAATATTCAGTATTCGGCAAAATCACTATTCGTGGCATCTCTAATTGACATTAAGTTTAGAGTTTTATTTTGTCGTTATAGACGTAAGTATACAAATAGACACAAATAGTCATAGCTGCGGGTCTAAAAAGGCCACTTTAGCAAAATCAGAAAGCATATCACGCTACCCGTCACTCAAATTTTCCCAATCAACCTTGAACCTAATGCGTTAGCGATAAAGATGAAAATTAAATTTGACAGGCTTTTGTGTGATTAATATTATGATTCTCCTAAAGTAGCCCTTTTAGAGCCCCCCTGAGTTTTAAAAGAATCATCTGTAATTTCACAGGTCTATAAAAACGAAGGTGAAAGTTTTTCAAGTCATTGCTTTCAATCAATAACGCCCGATTCTACATCCCCTTTTATTCTCAAATCACTATCCATTACTATGAAATAAGAGGCAGATATTACAGAACTCCTAAAGTGGAGCTATTCAGCTGTAAATCAGCTTTATGTTCTAACTTTATGATCGCGATCGCCAGCGGAATCGCAATCGAGGGTACCTAGTTCATTAGAGCGGCTTTTCTCTAATTGCTTCAGGAATATAGATGATTTTTTCTTGCCTTTATTATAGGTTGTTACTGTAGACAAGGTAGGTAAATAATTACCTCAATTTGTACATTGTTGACAGTCATTACCCGTAGGTCCAGGGGCGTAACTACCGCCGTATCGAAGATACGGAGCCCCCAGACTACAAGGGCCCCGACGTGTGGACGCAAAGGTATACATTTAGTCCCGCTGTCTCCTTTATTGTGACCCGCCAAGACAGTCCTTAGCTAGTAGTATGTTTTTTTTTAATAATACCTTTAAAATGGGGCACCCCAAAATTTTTTGATACAGGGGCCCTGAGAGACGAGTTACGCCACTGCGTAGGCCGTAACGGACGAACGTGTCATAGGTTCGGGCTTATGACTGGGTAGTCAGCAGCCCATAAGCATGACAATCAGGCTTTATGAAGAGTATTGTGGTTTTCGACTTGTGGAGGTCGGACAGCCGGTCACTCCATATAAATTACTAGTATTTCTTTTTTTAATATTGTTAGGCATATTTTTGACCACTATCTAAACTGATGGTAAGCGATGATGCGGTCGAAGATGTAGCACGTTTACCTAGAAGTTGCCTATTTCTTGACCTCGAACGCGACGTCATTCGCGTGGGTTTATTATGGAAATTTTCGTAGGGATCTCTATTTTTTTCGGAAGTATATGTAACTTTCTAAAAATTTTAGCAGTCTATTGGTAAAAAATATTGTTAAAATTGGTCCAGCAGTTTCGAAGCCTATTCGTTACAAATTAACGAAAACATCTTTCCGCTTTATAATTTTAGAACTTATCTCTAAAAGTATAGCTTAGTTAGTATTCAGCTACATCCGGTTGTATGCGATGGAAGTCGACCTCAATTTAGATGGGAAAAGGCAAGCAAAAGAAAAAATTGCTTTGAGTTGTAAGATCTCACATCACTTTCGTCCTATAACATTTTAACCTAAATATGGCAAAGTTGAAAACAGGGGTTACAATTTTAGTTGGCTATGCAGATTGAGGTCAGCTCCAACTCCAACAAAAAAAAAATACAAAAACTACTTAGATCTTGAAACTTTCTTCAAACTACTAGATTTAAAAGAAATAAACAGCACACTATAAACTACTTCTGTATCGTATTAACGGAACAAAGTTTCAGTCATTAGCGCAGTTGTCAAGTGCAGTCGCGACAGTGGCGCCGCGCGGCCGACCTCGGAACCAATTTAATGTAATAATTAAACCTGGCTTTAATTGAAGATGCTCTGCTTTCTAAGGTCTGCTTTAATTAAAAACGGTGGGGAATGTGATATTGAATAATATCATGGATGGTTGGACGACGTTATACCTAAGTACCTTTGCTTTGTTGCTTGAGGGATTTCGGTAGGCATTAAACACAATCAATAGATAATTTGGTATTAACTGGAACCTAAAGTCACGAACACCAATCAGCAAACTATTAATTTTTAATAATAGATTTTAGATTTTTTTGAGTACCTACCTAAGTATGTACTTACTAAATAATTAATTGCCAAACATGGGACTAGATTTTGGACCCTACAACAATACTTACTCTTCAGCAAAAGGTTAAATTGCATTAAAAGTAGCTCCCTATTTACCTAGATTAGGTAATGGGTACTTTTTCGACAAGTAAATCCGAAACCTTGTCTCAAGGGATGAGAGGCAGGATAAGTTGCCAAAAAAAACGAAAGTCTTGAAAATTAATTAACTGCTCTTTTAAGCCGATTCAAATTTAATAATAATTTATTTTAAAAGACATTAAAAAATAATGAAATAAAGTAATAAAAAAAAATGTCTAATAATGTGTCTTTAAAATTGCTATTATTATTTTTAACAAGTACAGTAAGATACTGATGAATTGAAGTCATCCTGTAAAGATAGTGTGTGTAAGTTGAATACGTCAAAATAATAATTAGCCAAAAGAAAATGATGAAACCACAATAATATTTATAATAGCGCCATCTATTGTAGAAAACGTAAACTAAAATGAAAGACAAGGGTGTTCGTAGTTCGTAGCACTTACCGCGTTGGCGCTGCCGTCACCCTAAGACGCCGCTTGTTGCCATGGCAACCATCACGGATGTAAAAAGAATGGAAACGGCAATTTTTGGACACAATTTAAAGGTTTGTTAGAGCATTTTTGTACTTCAATACATTTTTAGGATACAGGATACGTAAATAAGAAAACCTAAATCTAATTGATTCACAGTAACAATAGTCGAAGAAGGTAGGTAATATTCGGTTAGGTACTCATGTATGGACCATACATTAGATTTCAGTTTGATCATTAAAATACACTTGAATGTCACTAACCAGAAGACAAAAATGTAGTTTTAGCTAATTAGTTTTGTTGAGAGAAGAATAGGTAATAAACTCAATGAAAATAAAATGCTAAATATGTTTGATGTTAATGAAATAAATTGAAAGAGCCGGCAAACTCTTCAGACCTTCTGCGCCCTGCTTCCCAATGCGCAACTATAATTAGGTATTTGCAGAAAACCTGGGACAAACAAACACATTTAACACAACAAAGTGATTCGTGGGTAGTCTTTGTTTTAACCCACTCACTAAAACCTGGAAATATAATATTTATATTCGTAGTGTAATAGAAAGGAATTTACATGCATTCACACAAAGAAGGCAGTAACTTAACAATGTGTGTTAAGTTAGCTCCTCGTCAAAGTTGCCGCCATTGTTACTTCGACGTACAAAGTTAAGGTAACTGCTGCGGAACAATACCTACGTTCTTTCATAGTTTATGAATAGTTCTCAGTCGGTATGATTGCCTGGTACCTAATGTTGGTTATCTAGGACACCCTTAAATATTTTTGTCTAGCCCTTCGGGGAATATAGGTATGATGTTTTATTTTAGTCTTCGTCTAATGCTACGGCCGCACTAACGTAATATCGTCACACGTGTCTTTAACTCGCTGTATCCTCTTAATTTTTTAAATACGTGAAAAAAGAAAAAATACGTGTCCAGGATGGAAGGCCTTATATGGAAGCATTGGATGAGGACGATTGTGTGATTGGTTGTGTGTGATTGTGTGGTTGTGTTGTAATAATAATTAATTAATAATAGAATATAGAAATAATTATTACATATTATTGTTTGTGACATGTTTTTGAATTTATTTATTGTCTGACAAAATTAAATGTACTAACACTAGTTTGTAAGTTGTGTATGTTCTTACTAACAATATTGGATTGTACTGATCTGACAAATAAAGGAATTATTATTATTATTCCATTTATTTATTTATATATACATACAAATTACATTTTTAAATATTTCTATAAAAATACAAAAAACATTTAAAAATATAAAAAATAGTAACCCACCGGTATCGGGAACAGGGTCCAAGCTACCGGTCGGTGGTCAGGGCTTCTGAGAGAGGAACCTCCTAACGATGCGCGCCGTGTCCAGGAGTACTGCTTTCTGGATCAAGCCCTTGATCCAGCTGCCCAACGAGAGCCTCTTGAGATGTTGGTCGAGGCTCTTGGTAATAATGCCATTGGCCGTCACGATTATCGGCACAATAACTGCTGTGTTCACATCCCACATGTCGACAACCTCGCGAGCCAAGTCAAGATACTTCGTTTGTTTATCTTTCTCTGACTTCACGAGGTTCTCGTCATGAGGGACTGCTATATCAACAATCATTGCGCGACGCTCTAGTCGGTCTATCACCACTATATCAGGCTTATTGGCAACAATAGTCCTGTCAGTGATGATAGACCGATCCCAATACAATGTGTAACTACCACTTTCGAGAACTGGGTCGGGCACATACCTATAGTACGGTACTTCCGATTCCACAAGATTGTATTTAAGAGCAAGTTGCTGGTGGATAATCCTGGCTACAAGGTTGTGCCTGTGCAAATAGTCTCCGTTAGCCAGACTAGAACAACCGGAAATAATGTGGCGGATGGATTCCCCGGGCCGGTGACATGCCCGACATATGTCAACCGTACCGTCCTTCACAATGTATTTCCGGTAGTTATTAGTCATCATAACTTCGTCCATAATTGCACAGACAAAACCTTCGGTTTCCCCGAAGAGGTCACCAAAACGAAGCCAGGCTACGGACGCTAAGAAGTCTACATCGGGCCCATGTAGGACCCGATAAAAGCGTCCGTGAAGCTCCTTGCTCTGCCATACCTCCCTGCGGTCGTTAGTATCTAATACCACAGGTTTGCGCCAGTTCTCGTTAGCCAAGGAGAGCGCGGTGAGGCCTTTGTCCACCGCTACCACATCTCGATGCATACCCACGTCGGCCTCTAGGAAGTACTCCCTAAGGCTGCATACCTCGCGGTTGTGCAGGGTCTTAGCATTTAAGAAGCCACGACCCCCGCACTTCCGCGGGATATACAGCCTCATCACCGATGACCGTGGGTGATGCATCCGATTTGCGGTAAGCAGTGAACGTACCCTCCTATCCAGGGCGTCAAGTTCCGTCTGAGTCCATTTGAGAATGCCGAAAGAATACATCAAAACCGGCATGACCCAACCGTTGAAGGCGCGCACCTTGTTTCCGCCTGATAAAAGACTGTTAAGTACTTTGTTCAGGCGGCCAAAGAAGCGCTCCTTCAACGATTGTTTCATGTCCGTAGCACTGATGCCTAACGCTTCCGACATACCCAAATACTTGTAAGTTTCGGTTGAGGAGAGGGACCTAAGGTCTATGGAATCCGAGAGTTGTGTTCCCACGGATTCCATAATCTCCCCTCGCTTTACATGCATGACCGCACATTTGTCCAAACCAAATTCCATCCTGATGGCGCCACTGAAGGTTTCTGTTACCTTCAGTTCATCAGTTGCAAGTTGTTAGGAGCAAAGAGTTTCAAATCATCCATGTAAAGGAGGTGCGATATGACCTGACCACCTCTTCTCAACCGGTAGCCTTGGCCCGAACCCTCCAACAATGTACTGAGAGGGTTGAGGGCCAGACAAAACCACAGTGGACTCAGACTGTCACCCTGAAATATGCCACGCTCGATCCTTATCGGTTCGCTGTTCGCCTGGGTCTGTCGACACCCTGGATAGTGAAGAACCGTCCTCCACTGCCCCATACACGACATCAGGAAGGTGCGGAAAACTGCATCAACTTTGTACAGCTCCAGCACCCTCATGAGCTATGTATGTGGCACTGAGTCATAAGCCTTCTTATAATCTATCCAGCATGTCGACAGATCTCTTCGGGAACGTCGAACCTGTTGGCTAATGGCTATGTCGATGAGGAGCAGTTCCTTAGTACCGCGGGACCCGTTCCTACATCCATTCTGAGAAGAAGACATTATTGAATTACTATCAATATGATGGTTAATCTTTCCTCTCAAAATGAATGTAAGAACTTTATAGACCGTCGGTAAACACGTGATCGGTATATAATTTTTAGGCTCCGCGGTACTACCTGATTTATGGAGCAGGTGGGTTATTCCTGTAGTTAGGAACTGGGGCAGCGACCCTGACTCTAACGCAGACTGGAATTGAGATGCCAAGCGAGCGTGCGATCTTTTGAACCATTTAATCCAAAAGTTGTGCAGCCCGTCCGGTCCCGGAGATTTCCAGTTAGGCAACGGACGGACTGCACGAGCTACGTCTTGGGGGCTGATGTTAATTGCCCCCATTTCTGGTATCGGATCGCACGCGCACTCAACCTCCCGAGTCCAATCGCCCTCGGTATGACTGACAGGCACCGCCCAGATGCTGCGCCAGAATGAACACATGGCATCATCATCCGGTAGGCGCGTATCAGTCACACCTTGGTCTGGTCGCTCCCAAGCCCAATAAACCCACCTCTCATTGCTTTGGAATGTGCGATTCTGAGTGTATCGCTCCACTCGCCGCTTGTACCGACGTATACGGTTTGCCCATGCATAGACTTTCTGCTTCAGGAAGTCGATACGCTCTGTGACGCGGGTCAGATAATCTCGAGGACTAATATCAGTCCCCGAGAACGCCCGCCTCACAAAGCGCATCACTCTGCGGCGAGTGTTGCCCTCCCTGAAGCAGATTAGTTTGCCAATGAGTGCTCTAGCCTCACCGATACGACGCTCGATCCTGCACTGCCAAGCTGGTACAGCCGGTCGTGTAACTCTATCAATACTAGGAAATTTGACATGAGCTACACGACATGCCGCTGCAGCCGCACAGTACAAGATCGAGTGGGTATCGACAAGGTCTTCGCTGCTATCAAAATAACTTGTTAGCTGCGAATCTAGAGCACACACCAACGCCCTATTTTTGTTATGCATGGGCAAACGAGGTAGACGAGGCATCCTCCAAAGCGCTCCTCAATCGCTCATTGCATTGGGTACTCACGGATGTGGCCCCGTCATCATCATCTTCACCGACGTAGTTGGGTCGCGGTGAAACACTTGCACTGGGTTGTATTTGCACCGCGGCCAGTGGCGAAGTGGGTGAGACGCGGCTGCTCCATGATTTCAGACGCAGTCTATCAAGTACGGCGTCATCCAACATACGGTTACGCTGGATAACCCGCACCTGATCCGACAATCGTTGGGCTGAAACGTTGACAGCTGGCTCAAGTACCTGAAACAGAGAGAGCATCCGACCACGGTACGCAGTCAGGTTAGTTCCCCCCTCTGTAGCCCCAAAGTATGAGCGTATAACATTCTCGTTCATGGCTTGTGTCCATTTTATACGCTGCACACTTCCACCGATAGCGGGGACCCTGTCAGAGACCGGTGGGCCTCGAGGTCCTAAGCTGGCCGGTGGTCGGCCTCGTCCGCGCCGACGCGCAGGTGGTGGTGTCGTCGGCGGCGAGAAGTATTCGTCGCTCGAGCTCGACGCAACTGCAGCTACCGGAATCTCTGGACTCGCGGCTGGCGCAGGTCCCGGCGGCTGCGAGGCGGAGCTCAGCGACGAACCCGAAGATGGTGTTGGTGCGGCTTGTAGTCGTGCTCGGCGTCGTGTCAACATTTTATTTTCATATTGTCATTTTGTTTTTCCATTAGTTAGTCCGCATTGGTTAGTTTTTTATTTTCGTGTGGTTCTATTTTTTTTTTCTTGATGTATTCGGTATAAAAAGCATTGTTTCTATGGTTTATTTAAATAAAAATCGATAAAAATACGGGATGAAAAATTTCTTACGTCAGTTGGCTTGACAGCCGAGCCACAGATTATTATTATTATTATTAATAGTACCCTAGGGTATTTTACAAAAAAATGTAATAATTTTTTTTTTTGTAAAATACCCTATTATGCTCATAATTATTGCCGTATTACGGTAGTGTGGCCGTAGCATTAATGTAATTTTATAAGACGATTCTATTAGTCTATTTGGCCCCTTTTGTCCCACTGCTTGGCTAAGGCCTCCACCTCTCTGTTCCACGCAAGTCGTCTCTCTTCTGGTATTTATTGAGACCCATTTGATGGTTTTTTGAGCCAATTTCTTGTTTGAAATGCGGCAGATGTCCAATCCCACTTAAGCTTAGCGGCTTTCTGGGCAACGTCCATGATTATGGTTTTGGAGAGCAGTGTTGTGTTCCTTAGACGATCCGCAGGATACTGCGGTCCCCGGTTCGCTAGCAAACCTCCAGCTTGGACGTCTGCTGAAGTGCCAAAGACCTAAAACGGCCACTTTAGCAGAATCAGAAAGCACATCACGCTTCCCATCACTGTCAAATTTCCAATCAACTTTGAACTTATTGCGTTAGCGATAAAGATGAAAATGAAATTTGACAAATTTTTGTGTGGTTTATATAATGATTCTGCTAAAGTGGCCTTTTTAGATTCGCAGGTTTGTGCCGTATTTAAGTGAAACATTGAAAGACAGAGTTTATTTCATTGATAGATAGCAACACCTTCGCTGAGAGTCATAGGCTACTTCTAACATTACGGACAAATCACGGTTCCTGTGAAAAGGCCACGAGTACGAAGCCGCAGGATAAATTTAGTCCTTCACGTGAGCGTGGGCGTGGAAGTGAATAATTTAAGTAGGTATGTCGAGAGAATGGGCCACCGTTTTGTTAATTAGGTAAATATCTACGTGTTTGTCAAGAGGAGGTAATTGTATTAGTATTCCGCTCACAAAACCTTCCTGTAACAGTATTTGAAGGAATGTAGTAAGTTTTGTCTCAAAGCTGAGCAAAGGCCTTTCTCAAGTCGCTACCTACAGCATTCTTTTCTGGCACCACTTCGTACCAGTCCCCACGTTAAACAGCCGTGGCCGTCCCGCCTTCTTTTTCTAAAATGTCCTTGACTTGGCTAAATTCAGAAGTCTTTAATTATTTTTTATTCGAAACTGTAATATTTTGTAATGATGCTTGTATTTTCCGCAGGTGAAAGCAATGACTATTAATTTGGAGATAGTCTTCCTTTGGAAAGCCATCATATCTTTTAAGGTACATTTTCTTCGATAGAAAGAAGACCAAAACATACACAGTTTAGTAAAAAGTTAGACGGATGATAAGTTAGCGATAGCAAAATTACCGTTCATTTGACTTCAATTAAAACTTTTAAAGAAAAATCACTAAAAAGCCAATTCTATCTACTAAGCCCGGGACACGACGACTATGAGCCCTAAAGAATCACTTAAAACGTTCCGTCCGGGTCGTTAAAATGTCGTTAAGAGACGTTCGCCACTTTTTGCTCCCAATGTCCTGGTTCCGATGCGGAATGGACGCAGGATGGGTGTGGAATGGATGCGGAATTGACGCGGACTTGATGCGGAACACGTTCAAAGTTTTATGTTGACCTGTACAATGTATGTGGATATTATTTTACTATTAAATAGCGTTTATGGTGTGCGAAGGTAATATTTAATGTGGATGCATCAGCAGATTGTTTGTAGTCTAAGATATAGTCCGACTGGAACCCTGACACAGCTAGATGGGGTTGCAGCAGACCGAGGAGAAGATGGCGGGATGAATTAAGAAGCCTAGCAAAGAGAGACATGCGGAACGCCTTGGCCCAAGACCAGGACCATTCAGGCTGACAAAAAAGAAGAAATGGGGCCACCACTCTGTTTTTAATCTGCTTTATCGGTACTTAGGTAAGCTACAAAGCTTTTCGTAAGCTCTAGATTACCTGTACTCAATAGATTACTTGAATAGGATATTATCTAAGTATTTAACACTTTTACTGAAATGCAGAGAAAATCTTTTTATTTGGGTTTTATTTGGCTGTGAAAGTCCAAAAATAAAACTGATGCGTTCCACAGTAGGTTATTAACATTATTAAATGAAAGCCCGTTTACACGGAACAGTTTAATTGCTTGTTGAACGTCAACAATAAGAAAAACTGGAAGTTAGCAGAAACAAGGCAGTTTCACCAGTCAGACTCCGTAAGTCCCCTTCGGGACAACTATCTATTGTCTAACTATTGTCTTATAATAATATATTTGCGGAACCTGACTGGTTCATAAAAATAGTTATTACGTTGTTAAAAATAAGATGCATGATGAATGGTTTTATTAAAGTTATTTATTTATTATGATTAATCCTAACTAATATTATTTTTATTTTTTTTACTATTGATAGGCACGCGTTTGACCACTATCTCACCTGATGGTAAACGATGATGTGGTCGAAGATGGAGGATGTGGTGAAATGCAAAAGTAACTCTGTCTGTCTGTCGCGCTTTCAAGCCAAAACTATTGAACCGATTTAAATGAAATTTGATACATAGATAGTCTAGAAGGTTCAAAAAGGATATAGGCTACTTTTTATCCCGGGAGTATGTTCCGTAGGGACCACTCGGGCGAAGCCGCTGGCAGAAGCTAGTAACACCATATATTTCATATATTTACAGTAAACTAGCTTCTGCCAGCGGCTTCGCCCGGGATATTGGCGGAAATTGTCCCAAGGGATGAAAGTATGACCGATTTCGGAATATAATCAATTTTTGAGCAAAATTTCATCTAGATCAGTTCAGCCGTTCCGGCGTGATTAAGAAACAAACATCCATCCATCCATCCCAACTTTTGCATTAAAATATAAGTAATATAATAGTAGTAAGAATCATTCGATATATCTACATTTATAAGTACCAAAAAATCACCAATTGCTCTGTCGACAATAATTCTACTCCCATAACGATCACTCCTGTTCAACAACGTCATGATAGGCCACGCTTCAGTTTCAGCAATTACTTGCAGCCATTAAAACCCATCGTTAACTCAAGAATTTAATATCTGCTGCGCTCAGTACTGCTGCAAAAACAGCTGGAATGAATGTGCCTACCTTGAGTTTAATTAAGATAACTAAGTGATTTTTTGATGCAGTTTTCGTTTGGCTTTTAAAACATCTAATTTTTGTATTCTATATTGTGCACCACTTTTTAAAGGCTAAGTTTGTAGAAAGAAGAAAAGTTAACGTAAAGTCAAAAATTAAATTCTAGTTGTGAATCCAAACAAGAATTTTAATTCTGACACGTCGCTGATTTCAGTTCGGAAACCAGGAGCAAATCTTTATATAGTTAGCAATAAAGTTACGAGTAGTGTAGGCTGAGACATTGTTTGTCGCATCCTTCTTCATACCTTAGTAACTTCCACAGATTTTTTGAGTAGCAAAAAAAAACTCTAAAACGGTTTTGTGTAGAAATACAGGCAAATAAAACACAGATGGCGCCACCAATATTCACTGAGCATGTAAAATTAACCAGAAAACTTAAAGACTATTTGATATGAACAACTGCAACAGCAACTTTCCTTCATGCCAATAACGCCGGTTAAGCGAGAGTTCTGCCCGCGTCTGACCGTACCTTCACGCTTCGCTGCACATTGCGACGCACTGCAGATCCGGGGGTAGGTAGGTAGGATTGCGAGTGACCGCAGCCTTGAATGCGTCATTAATTTGCGAGCGATTTTCGCTTGTACGGATTTAATGCGAGAAAAGCTGCGCTATTTAGCAACGCGAAATACTGTTTTATTATACAGCCTATACGAAAAGTAAGGCGTTGGGTGTTTTAACATAATTAGTCAATATTATTCTCAATTATATACATTGGTTAGAGGCCACCTCTATTATGAAGTGTTCAAGTTTAGTGTCATTTGTAAGGATGTTCCGTCACGTTTGTAGCGTTATCAATACCACCACAAGAAAAACTAACGAAGCGAAAATACGGCGACAAAAAGAACCGCAACGCCATCTAACCCATCAGCAGTAAACTACTAACGAAATCCTGCATTGTGGTAACAAAGTTTTCTGTGCGATTTGAACATATACAGCTGTCCGAATATTAAATATCGGGCAGTTGCCCACCGGACACAACAACCGCCCGGTCGGAGGATCCTTCCTTTTCTTTGGAGGTCTGCGGGACTATTCACTCTGTTCCGCGCATACCTCTATTGTTACATCATAAAGGTTTGCGCGGAACAGAGTGTTTTACAACCTCAATGTTTTACATAATTGGGAGCAGTTACAAATTATCAGAGAACTGATATGATATAAATGGAGCCAATGGAGTAAATGTAGTATTGCTAACAGGGCTGACGTAATCACAGCATGTTTAAACATCTTCACTAGTAAAAGCTTCTATAATCCCAACTATATTGGGGTCGGCTTCCAGTCAAACCGGATTTAGCTGAATACCAGTATTTTACGTAGAGCGGCTGCCTACCAGACCTCCACAACCCATTAACTGGGTAACACGGTATTTCATGGCAAGACTGGAGTCAGATTTACTGGCTTCTGACTATCCGTAACGACTGCCAAAGATCTACAAATGACAGCCGAGACCAACGGCTTAACGTGCTTTCCAAGGCACGCAGGAAAATCGGTATGTTAAGATGGTCACCCATCCACAGACCAACCTTGGCAAGCGTTGCTTAACCTTGAAGATCGACCTGTGCGGCTATTATTATTTAGCCACGAGCTCCTCGATAATATTTCCCCACTAATCCCACACAGTACATATGATCTATATGCCTGTCGCAATACGGAGAGCTATGTAGGCTTACATAGCTCTCCCTGTCCCCAAAACCAATAACATCCCCGTACACATAGCTACACGAAACAAACGTATCTAACATACAATCAGTATGCGGGAAATCGAAGTTTTTATCTACCGCAGGCTGGCAGCCATTTTTTGTCCCTCCCCTGTTATTCCGCCACTAGTGTTTAAGCGGATGACACTCGTGCAATATGGATTGTGGCCTTTTAGCGCTCTGGACTGGAATTGATAAAACGGTTATGAAAATATTGTAGCGGTTTTATTTTGAAAGCTATTTAGCATAGAATGGGTTATGAGTTTTGTGGTCTGTGACTGAAAGGCTGTGGGCTTAGCGTGATTGGATTGTATTTTTTTTAACCATTTATCATAATTATGTCATAATCCGAAAATGTTCAAACAGAAGAGGAGAGATCGTAGCTAAATAATAACAGCTGCACAGGTCGAACGTCGAGGTAAAGCAATGCTTGCCGCTGTCGGTCCGACGATGGGTGTTCATCTTAACATACTGAGATTCCACCGTGTCTCGGAAAGTACGTTAATTGGTTGGTCCTAACTATCATTTGTAAATCAGGCGTGATTGTGGTCAAGAGAAGGCCCATTCCTAAAAAAAAAAAAAAATCATACAAAGTCGTCAGTTGTCGTCAGAAGCCAGTTACTGGGTTAAGTAAGTCAAAATGTCGGATAGGCAGACGCCGCATGTAAAATGCTGACCTTGAAAAATCCCTAATGGAAACATTTTACGGAGAAAACCTTTTTTTATGAATAAACGTTGCCCCACACTAAAAATTCCACCAGTTTCGTGGGTGCGTTTACATACAGCCAGAACCTATGGGCCAGTGTGAGGCCATCTGTAGGCCATACGAATATTGGTTCCGTGCGGGAATCGAACCTGCAACACGCAGCGCAGCAGTCAATTGCTCAACCGTGTCGACAAACTGACCATTACTCCAAATTTATGGATGTCTACCAATCGACGGACCAACCTCAGCAAGCGTTGTTTAACCTGGAATACCGACCTGGGCGGCAGTTACTATTTAGCCACAAGCTCCTAAAGTGTTAATTGCTCAAGTATATGAGTTGACATATTCTATTTAAAATCCCTTAATCTATTCTACCAACATACTCTATTTTAAATGGGAGACCTTATTTCCAAAGACATTTACATTACTCACAAAAAATACCAACGAACAAAAAGTGAATTAATGTTCGAAGCGAGCATGTTGTCCGTGGCAGCATTTATGCGGGCCCCGGGTTTGTATGACGCTCTCCATACATTCCGTGTATTTTCCAAACGTTCGGGATCTGGGTCGGCGCGTGCCAATTATTTTGGTTGAGTTTGTACATTTTTTATCTTACTTAATTTTGTTTGAGTTTGGAGGTATTCAGATTGAGTTATGTAGTAGGTATGACAATTTTCGTTTAGGTTCTATTTATGTGTATGTTTGTTGGCAAATATTGATGTAGTATTCAAATTTTTCCAAATCCAAGTACCTACATGAATCGATATCTCTCGCCCCTTAATTTTACATCATCAGGTATTTCTGTGTTGTACCTATTAGCAGTATATAAGTGTAATTTTGGGAGCATCATCCTCATTTTTAATCAATTGATTAATGTACAGATATTGTAAAACTTTCTTAAAAACATGCGACACGAGTTAGCGAAGTCTGTAATACCACAGAGGTGTAAACACTTTTATGAGAACACCACGTCCACCACCTGTACCAAAAACCATCAAAATCCTAACGCAATTCGCCCAAAACGGGTCAAAATAAAATCAAAAACATTCCGAATTTCGCCTCCAGCTTCAATAAAAGTAATGTACCATCAAATTTACTTTGTAAGGTCCCTGTAACAAAGGGTCACCATATTTGCATTTATATAGGAACCCTGTGACATCGGCGAACGTAAAAATGTTGATACCTTACTGGCAGGGAACCCTAAATGTATGTAAACGGCCTCTGTTGTGCGAGTTCTTCGAGACATTGGCACTATTGTGATATTGCGCTGTTGTTGTGGTACTGCTGGGGAGAGGCTCTTTTCATTTGGAAGGAATGAGCATTAATCACTATGAATGTTGGCATTGTTTTGTTGGTTTTAGGCCAGGTTCGTTCCTTACAAGGAGGTTATAGTTTACATACAACTTAGGTCTGGTATACACAAGGAAAGACGCTAGCGTAAAACCTCTTAAAGAATTGAAATAGTATATAACAGAGCCGCTATCTGCGGTTTTTACTAATAGAAAAAGAGAGAAGGTTAATTGCCTATAATTTTAACGTACGAAGCTGAATGGGTGCACCCGTGGGGTTTCTTGCACGGTATTTTTTATAGAGATAAAGTAAGTTGCTCGTTCCAAAGCGTAATTATGCATTGGAACACGCAACTGACTTCATGTTTTTGACTGACCGACCTTGAAAATTCAAAAGGGCCAGTAAATGGTATTTTAGTAGATCAAAGGTTAAGCTGGTACCCACACCTCGAACTAACTATAGGGAGGGTAAGAAAACTCATATGGGTTTTCAAATCTCTGAGACATGTTATGAGTTCAGAACTACAGAATAAAATTTATATCGCACTGGCCCAATCCGTAATCATATATTGTATCTCTGTGTGGGGAGGAGCAGCTAAGTCGTATTTTATAGATCTAGAGAGGGCACAGAGATCCTTGATTAAGGTCATGTACTGTAAGCCCTACAGGTTCCCTACTGAAACTCTATACGCAAGCTCTAAGCTGCTCTCCGTTAGAAAACTCTACATACTACACATGGTGCTAAGATATCACAAAATTCTACCCTTTAGCCATGCCAAACTTAAAAAAAGACGGTGTGATATAGTAGCCCCTACATACTCAGCACGTTCAATTTTTGCCAGTCGCCAAAATGTAACTCAAGGTCCACGCGTTTATAATAGAGTAAATCGCATACTTAACATCTACCCTATGCAGCTGTATAGGTGTAAGAAGACATTGACGGAATGGCTCTTCACACTTGATTATGATGCCGTGGAGGACATTTTGGTGACTCTGGGTTGAACTTCATGCACACAAACACACATACACACACTCTCCAACACACACACACACACACACACACACTCACACACACACACACACACACACCCTCACACACACACACACACACACACAACACACTTTCCAGCGCACCTCTACACTCATTCACACATACACACGCCCACTCACAAACACATCCACTCATACACACAAAATATACATTCTCACACTGATAAACACACATTAATACAAACACACTCTAGTTTTTCACACACTGCCATAAACATGATTTTTACTTCTCTTTTATTGGTTTTATAAAAAAAAAAAAAAATGTGTAACTTATACCAAATTAGCACAACGAATCAATTTGTAAATTAATCGAGGAAGAGCGAGGTCTATCCCATCACAAGTATCTTCGGATTACTTTCTGGGAAGCCCCGGCAACTGAATTGTATTGATTTAAGATAATAAACACATTTTTTTTTTTTTATTTTTTTTTTTTTTTTAAATGGTTCATTTGAAATATTTGCTTTTTGTTTTGAGTCGTGTTGATTGTAAACATTGCGTACTAAAGAGAAACAAACGTATGTACTCTGAAATAGTAGTGTACATAAGATGCTGCTTGTGTTAGTGCTCATTTATCACGACATGGTACAGATAAAATTGACACCTAGATAATTGTACTATTCACGGCACTTTAAAATTTCTTATTGATTTTAAAATAAATAAGGCCAGTTTTTACTAAGGCCTGTCATTTTACGTGAGAAATGTCTCACGTAAAATGACAGGCCTTAGTAAAAACATAGCACATTTTGCGACCTCTGGGCTTTTAAACTTTCTTTCTATGTGTCTCTAGATGACGCCAACTCAGTTTTACGAGCACAGAAGGTCGCCGAGTAAGACGTTGATGGAACTGGTTTACAGTGAACATTTCCTGAAGGTTGTTATTGAAGTTCTGGGATTGGAAACTTTATGGACACAGCGTATATGATTCTAAGAATAGCTTTGGTTCAATTTCTTTTCACCAGCTATTTTCTAGGAGTTCTGTGGTCTATCCTATAAAAGCTGTGCCTATAGCACTTACACCACACGTAGGGTCAGAGGGAACAAACTGGTTCAACCACAGATACAAATTATTATGGTAAGAGAACATCTAAGTATCTGGTACCTAAAGTGTTTAACAAAATAGATTTCTTAAGAGAAAACGTAAAAATTAGTAAAGGATCACTAAATTCAAAATTATAAAACATTATGCAGGATTGCAAAAATTACCAAAATTGTATAAGATTAAACTAGAACAATATAATATTTAAGTAGTAAGTATGTACATAAGGTGGTTTAATGTCATGTAACAGAGCGCTTCTCGCCATCAAACGTAAAAGATTGGCGAGTTTATATAAATATAATATAATTAAAAAAACGCCACTCAAAGAACTTCGTTTCAGGAGCACGACTTTCAGAAGTGAACTACTACAAACGGTATCACCTCTTTATAATATTAGATTTGAAGTACAAGCTGATAGCCACTACTGGAACAGGAGTTAGCAAGTGCGGTGTGGAATGCCTCAACCTGAATGGTGTAACCATAGAGCACGGAATGAGTGGCGACTAGAGAATCCATTACTTAGAATATTCGTGTTTCCTCAAGTAGGACTGTGTGCAAGATTCAACTAAGCAAATCAATTGGGTATCTGTGTGGCTTAAATAAAATACACAGATACCTTTTAAAGCTTTAGCTTTTTATAGTTATTGTTTTATGTTTATGTATTTTATTAAATGGGCCCTAGATGCCTGAATAAAAGATTAAATTAAATCAAAACTATTTATTTTTGTAATACAGTTTGCAGCAAAATAATTAAAAATAAACTAAACTAAATACAAACCAAAATAAAGCATCGAAAAATTCGTCCACATTCTGTCATCTGGTAATGTGCCCAAGAGAATGGCGGCATTGCCACGTTGTATGGCAATGCTTAGCTTCTGGCCAAAGTACAAGCTAGCTTGGGTCACGAGAAGTGTTAACCAGCGTTTTCGTTTTTTTTTTTAATAGGCTGTGAGAGTAAAGTAAAAATTAAATTAAACGCAAATTGCAATAAAGTCTTAAAAATAGAAGTTTGTGACAATCGGTGGCCTGATTGCTAAAAGCGAAAAACTTTTACAGAAGGTCAATTTAAAATGTATAATTCAACCAACTGACACGCTTGATTGTTATGTCAAGTGTTAACAGCACCTACCGTCTCTGACAGCGGCCGCCGAGGTCACTCTATGCCCTGTGGGAGGGAAGCGCTTTGCAAGATTGGAAGGCCCAAGGATCAAGTTTAGTGGTTGAGTGTTTGAGAAGCGTTTAACTTGTCCAACAGTTAGAGTTTAGTGTAAAAGCTAAAAGTCTCAAAATCTTGTACAATACGTTATGCTACTAGCACACGGGTTCTCATTCTGAGACACATAGTGCGTGATAATCCACTTCACAGCATTTTAGTATATGTCGCAATTCATTGATTTTTGGTTCTTGGACAAACCGATTTCCTAACAATGTTTTCTTCACCCTTAAGGGACGTGTGTCTGGATTCAAAACCAGGACCTACAACTTGGAACCTATCCCACCGAGCTATCACTGCTCATCAAATTACCCTGACAATCTATACTAATATATAAAGCTGAAGAGTTTGTTTGTTTACTTGAACGCGCTAATCTCAGGAACTACTGGTCTGATTTGAAAAATTATTTCAGTGTTAGATAGCCCACTTATCGAGGAAGGCTATAGGCTATATATCATCACGCTAAGATCAGAGCAGTAATGAAAATTGTGACGCAAACGAAGTTGCGTGGGTCAACTAGTATTCAATAAATCCAACTCAATTCTATCCGTGAACCAGGAAAAAGTTAACTAAAATCCGCTACTAGGATTTCCGGTAATCCGTTTTTCAATTAAGGCTTGAAACTCCTAAAAAATAATTAGATTTTCCTGTGCCACAGATAGAAACTGCGCATTTCCCAACTTCAGCAGAAATAAATAAAGGTTGCCACGAAATAAAGGAAAGCTGAACTTTTCAGGACGGCTTCAAGTTAAGCGAACGTCTGAAAAGTGACAACGTAGAGATTTGCAACGTCGACGTTTCCTGAAATTGCATTGCGGCGAAAAAAGTAAGGCAATAAGATTTGGTATTAAAAAGTAGCAGATTTAAAATTTTAATGCTTATTAAGAGCGTGTATTCGATTCGCGACGAAAACTTGATGTTTTTGAATTTTTTGAGATTAAAATCGTAATGACGTGAGCAGATTATTTCGCAGACTATTACGGTTTTAGAAAGATTAAGTCTCAATTTACGACACTACTCTGTAAAATATATATTTTTATTGACACTTTTTCATGATTTATAGTGGTTTTTAAAAATAATCGTGTACAATGAATGAGTACATAAAGAAGACAAAAGAAACTAGGATATTTAGCAATACCTTTATTTTCTTAAAATAATTATAATATTTATGATTATAGTAAAACACTGTTAGTAAAATTTACGAAGTTAACCGATTTTCTATTTTTTACTTTTTGTTAAATACTTATTAGCCATATTTTCGTAATTGAGCTTTGTAGTGCGCTTTGACACTACATATTCTGTTGGAAAAACGTATAATATAAAATATTTTAGCACATTACAATGGTTGTATTCGTCCTGAAAGATAACTCAGAGGTTTATTTTCGTAAAACGTTGTCAGGGGATTGGCTTTTTTTTAAAAAAAGTGTCATTATAAATTATATTTTTACAGAGTAGTGTAGTAAATTAAAACTTAATCTTTCTAAAACAGTAATATTCGTCAAAAACATGAAGTTTTCGTCGCGAATCGAATACATGCTCTTAAACTGGCTCTTGGCTTTAAAGTATGGAAAATTTTACTACAAACTCTGTGACATGAAAAACATTAGCTACTCTATTTATTCTCTTCGTTTTATTGTTCACCAAACTGTGACTAACAGTTATTATTATTAATTAATTTATTTCGGTTTCCCATATAAACAAATAAAAACCAGTTACATAAAACTAATTTACGAATTTTTTTGTGTGTCCTTTAAAAAATTACTGACATTATGCGATTTCAGTGACTTTAGTCAGTTAAATAATATTCATTTTTCGTTGATACTATCCTGAAGAAGGTACTTATAATTTAAAACTACGGGAAGGTGTATGGCCAGTGTGCTATTAAATCAGTTACTCAGTCAGCTGGTCCAACTCCAGATTATTCTGAATGTAAAACTTTGCTATAAGATGTTCCCTCAATTATCTATTTAAATAAAGTTAAAACTAATTAATTATTAATCAGAACTCGTAGCTCTTCGTAATTTGCTAAGCTTCGCAAGTACCTTCTCTGGTGCTTTTCTAATTTCTTTGACTTTTAAAGTATCTAAATGTCAATTAGATTTAAGAGTTAAGTTCTTTATAAACTTTTACGGGATTTTAATTTGTGTAGACAGTGAAATATAGATTCGTGTTTTATTTAATGTTTATAGACATTGAAATATAGATTCGTGTTTTATTTAATGTTTATAGACATTGAAATATAGAGGAGCTCGTGGCTAAATAATAACAGCCGCACGGGTCGATCTTGAAGGTTAAGCAACGCTTGCCAAGATTGGTCTGTGGATGGGTGACCGTATTAACATAACGAGTTTCCTCCGTGCCTCGGAAAACACGTTAAGCCGTTGGTCCCGGCTGTCATTTGTAGATCTTTGGCAGTCGTTACGGATTGTCAGAAGCCAGTAAATCTGACTCCAGTCTTGCCAAGATGTACCGTGTTACCCAGTTAATGGGTTGTGGAGGTCTGGTAGACAGCCGCTCCATGTAAAACATTGGTATTCAGCTGGACCCCAATGTAGTTGGGAAAAGGCTAGGCAGATGATGAGACATTGAAGTATAGATACGTGTTTTATTTAATGTTTATTGACAGTAAAATATAGATACGTGCTTTGTTTAATTTTTATAGACATTGAAATACAGATACGTGAATCATTTACCAACTTCGAAAAAATGAGGAAGTTCTCAATTCAGTCTAGGTATTTTTTGTCTATGTTTGTTTTCCAAGTAGGATGCATATACTCTAAGTCATAGTTTTTTCAGTGGCGTGGTAGTTTGAAACTTTGAAGCCGGCGGCATCCTGGTGTTTCTTTTTGCTTTTGCTTTCTGTATTTATATCAAAGAAAACTAATTTCATTTTAACCTAGCTGACCCGTGTAACTTTGTCCACGTCACATTTTTCAATAATGCTCCGCTCCTGTTGGTCGTGATGTTATATAGTCTATAGCCTTCCTCGATAAATGGGCTATTCAACACTAAAAGATTTTCAGTAGGTCCAGTAGTGAGATAGCGCTAACAAAGTCTTGCCTTTATAATATTAAGTATAGAAGTAAATAGATTGTATGATGTAAAAACTTGCCAATATAGGATTCTTTCCAACCTTTTCTTCTGTTCGTAATGTTTACCTGTAAAAAATAAATAAATTGTAATTAATTAAATGTCATGTCTAATAAATAGCAGAATATAACTTCGTGGTTATTTAGAATTGTTAACGCAAAATAAATATATATTAGTAAAATAATTTTACTCAGAATGAAAATGGATTAAAATTTTGAGCAAATTCCTTAACACATTCTAATTTATACAAGTATCTCTCCTCTAAAACCTGAAAACAAAATCGTCTTAATCCCAACAAAATCCAGGAGAAAATTAAGGAGAACTCTACAAAGTATCCAAAGTACGTAGAGACTACGTCTGAAAGACGTAGAGTCTACGTTTATTACGTGACTCTATCAACGACGCCGTCGCTCTACTAACAAATTGTTTGCACGTACTCAAACACTTTGAATTTGAACGAGTATCATCACGCTACGTCCCTAAGGGGTTGATTGTCATCCTGGTTCATGTTTCAGTCTTGGATGGAAAATGGTTTTGAGGTGAAATTGGGCGTGCGGTGATTTAGATAGCTAGAATTTCACAATTTCCTGAAGGTTTTCATGGAAAACGGTGAACAAGAACCTTGGCTTTAAAACAATATAGAATCTGAACTTAGAAGTTTTGATAAACTACTTTGAACTAGCAGAACTGACGTAAGAAAATATAATATCAAAATTATTATACTTGTGGTTGAATTCAAATGGTAAAGATTGAAATGCAGAGAGCAAATAGAATAGAATAGAATAGAATAAAATTTATTTAGCACATTCATGAAACACGCGTACAAAAACAAACAGAAAATAAAAAAAGGTAAGAGAAAAAACTAGTGTGTGTCTCACGGCTGCACTAAAAAGGTCCATTTCAGCAATATGTCAGACTGACTAATGTTGTCTGACGCTGATTTTCAAATGAACCTTACAAAGGACGAGTGACGGTTCATTTTCATTTGTGACAAATGTACATGGTTATTATCGATAAAAGTAAATATAAATTTTATACTTATATAATTAAAATAAAAGTGATGAAAATATTTTACATGTGTAGGTATGATTGTTTGTTGCGTGTAATGCGTTCATAAATAAAAATCACTCATTGAGACGAATTATACGAGAATCAACAATAAACGTACTTCACTAAAAAACTTGTTTCTAATATTTCTATGCGACATTATAATATTCATTTCCGGGCACGATGCACTCACACAGCCGCAGACCGCTGAACGCGGCAGACATACCACCGACATTAAGTAGGTACTCGTACAATGTACATTTTCAAAATAACCTTAGTAATAAACGGCACAATTGTGGCGCAACAGGAAGAAGTATGAGTATCGTGAGCAAATACAGACTACCCACACACCTATAACCCCAATTATGTTTAAGAAACGTCCCATGCCATTTATATAATGGAAATATTTAGGGTGACCATATCTTGTTTTCGCTGTGCGTCCATCAGATACTGCCGTAAACGTGTTCTGAACGTATATAAGGATCCCAATATCCGCAAAGGTGGTGGAATATTATTCCACACCTTAGATGCAGCATATCGGAAGCTGCCTCTAAAGGCTACTGTTCGATGAGACTGTGTTGATAGTTGCTGCGCGCAAAGCCTGGGCGCGCACTCTCGTCTACTAGCCATCCAACTTAGTTTGTCGTACAGATACCTCGGCTTTTTAGACTTGATGACACCAAAAAGAAGACAGGCCAGATGCAACTTGCGCCTCGACTTCATTTTTAGAATAAAGTGTCTGTTTAAAAATGGGGTGACGTGACTTCTAGGGGGAACCGAATAACAGAAACGAGCACAAGCATTCTGAACTCTCTGTATAAGTCTATCGGTACGAGCCAGCAAGCGCGGGCCGTAAACCGTATCAGTGTAATTTAGTTTGGAAAGGACTAAGGTTTCGACGAGCTGCTCGCGAAGCTTTTCGGACAAGTAGGGCCTCATTTTGTACAGCAGCCTCAGGCGGTAGAAGCAATTTTTAACAGAATCGGCAACGTGCTTCTCAAATCTAAGACCGCTGTCCATACGTAATCCCAGGTTCCGCGCCTCATCCACTCGCTCAATAGGCTCACCCATCAGAGTCAAAGTCAGACTTGCAGGTACCCGCTTTAACTGCTGCTTCGTACCAAACAGCATGTATTTGGTTTTTAATGGGTTTAGTGCCAAACAGTTCTCCTCTGACCATGCGGAGATTCTTTCTAGGTCTTCATTTAGGTCACTAATGGCTGTATCATAATCTTCTGGCCTGAAAGACAAATACACTTGCACATCGTCGGCATAAATGTGGTATTTGCATTTCTGAAGGCACTTTATAATATCCGCACAGTAAAGTATAAAAATAATTGGACCTAAAATTGATCCTTGAGGGACTCCTCTTTCTACAGAACAGAGAGCTGAGCTCAAGGTAGTACCATCCGCCAAACGTAACTCCACGAGTTGCTTTCTGTCACCGAGATAGCTGCGGAACCACTGGATTGCGTGTTCGTCAAAACCGTAGTATTTTAACTTTGATAGTAGCAGTTGGAAATTTATACAATCAAAGGCACGGGAAAAATCTAGCAACACCATCAGTGAACACATGCCTTTATCTTGGGCAGCCAGAATATTGTCAGTAACATCCAACAACGCCGTAGAGGTACTTCGCTGCTTCCTGAAGCCGGATTGTAGGTCGGGAAATATTTGGTTCTCTTCCAAAAACCGCTTCAACTGCCGGCACACTACCCTCTCCATTACCTTTGATAGACAAGGCAGAATACTAATCGGCCGCAAGTCTTTAACTTCTATAGGATTGGGGTTCTTAGGTAAGGGTCTAACTGTGGCAATTTTCCACTGGTATGGAAACTTAGCTGTCCATATGGAGTAATTGATCATGTACGTTATAGTTGGCAAAGTATGTGGTAGAGTTAGGGTTAGCATGTCTAAGGTTATGTTGTCATACCCTTCTGCATTTGACTTCAAGTTGGAAATAATGCACGATATGTCATTTTCGTCTACTGGAGCGAGTGTGAAAATAGCTTCACTATATTTGTGGGACTCATAAAATGATATAAGTGACGCGCTAGCTACCGGGTTACCAGGGACTTTCAAAAAAGTGTTATTAATTAGGTCTGGGTTCCTAAAGTGTGAGGGAAGGTCACGTCCCTGCTTTGTAGATGCATAAGTGGATTTAATGTTCTTCCACAGTAATTTTGGATTTTTTATTTTGTTGTTTATGTTGTGCCTAAAGTATGCAGTTTTTTCGTTAAACAATGAAGTTTGCACTAAAACTTTTAACTGTTTGTAGTAAACTTTTTTATTCTCATCTTTAGTCGTCCTGTATTTGGCTAATGCGTTATCTCGTAGGCGCATCATCAGCTTAATATTGTCCGTGATCCAGGGGTGCGTTACTTCCCTAATTGTGCAAGTTTTAATCGGAGCATGGACATCAAACAATTCTATTACACAGTTATTAAAACTATCAACCATGTCATTTATATCGGCCAGTTCACAAATACGCTCTATGTTCAATGTCAACAAATCCGTACAAAAACTATTCCTGCAAATATGCCTTATCGGCCTAAACCTAGTTAAAAAAGGTATAAATCTGTCCCGCTTTACGTGGAATTCGCCAACTATAATGGAGTGGCCTGTAATTGAACCGAAGGCCTCCACTGTCGTGTATCTTGGCCTAAGGTCTGTGCACAATAGGTCAATCAGAGTCTCACTTGTATCAGTGAAATGAGTCGGCATCGTAACTAGCTGAGCAAGACTTAGGTAATTTAAACATTCCTGTACCTTTTTGGTTTTTGTCTCCCTATTGTTGAGCATGTTTACGTTGAAATCGCCGAGCAAAATGTAGTGGTCACAGTCCCCTATTGTTGTAAAAGTATTTGTGATGGCATCCAAGAACAGATCGATGTCAAACCAAGGTGGCCGGTACGCTGTACCAATAGCAATCTTTTTTCCACTAAGTGAGATTGTCAGCCACATCTGTTCAACAGAATCGAACCTGGGATCGACCGTGCCAGTAACAATACGCGCGCTCAAGCCACGGCGAAGATAAAACCCAACGCCCCCACCACGGCCCGCGCGAACTGCTGTCGGCCGCGGCGTGTGACGCAGTCGGTAGCCGGGCACGAGCGGCGCGCGCCCCTCCTCGCCCGGCCGAAGCCAAGTCTCGTTTAAAGCTAAAACATCAAAATTATACTTGTCCATTGCACAAATCAGATCATCATGGCCTGTGCCCAGAGAACCTGCATTTAGGAAGCCAACCTTAAGATATTTCCCACTCTTAGGCATCATGTATGTAATGTGTTACTACTGAGAAAGTAGGTAATCATTTGATGTTTCTCGACCTGCACTCCGTATTTATCCGAAATCGTGTCAGTAGTAGTGTTTAAGTTTAAAGTACTTAGAATAATTTTATAGTTATGTGTAAATATTGTATAGTTAGAAAGAAAGTAATTAGTTTGTTGTTTGTTTACATTTGTGAATAGGTCAGACAAAAAAACTGGATGTATAATGAAGTAGTAAATAAATAATGTGATAAGAATACAATGAGACCGGTTTACGAGTCCAGTGAGTTGCGCCGCCGTGATACAAACATTAACTACAGTTAACAAAATACGAATAGTAAATACATATGTTTTAATTACAATGGCACATGGCATATCAGACTGATCATAAAAAAATCGCTTGACAGTTTTAGGAAGTATTACCCTAACAAAACAGTAAAAAGCAAAAAAATAAAAAATAAACAGAAACAAAACAACAACAATTCTAACTAATGATTTTTCCATCGTTACATGGTATCGTATGGAAAATGCGCTGTAGGTCAGCCTCACAGCGAATGTAACAAATAGTGTCACCGGGCTTGTACCGGGCAAGAATACGGCCGCGCTTCGACCACACGAATTGCCAACCGAGGCGACTGCCGGCCTCACGGGCCCTCCGAAATAACTCACGATTTACCTTCGTTAGGCGCTCGTTTACGTAAAAGCGGTTCGCAGAGCCAGGCAAACCGAGGTCGGCAGTAGTCATGCCGCGTCGCACTCGCGCCCCCTCCAGCAGCTCGTCCCGTAGGTCGCGGCGCGCCAGGCGCACGACCAGGAAGCGCGGGCGGGTCTCCACCGGCGCAGTCGCCTGCGTCGCGTTGATACGCCTTCCCCCGACACGCTCGGCGCTCACGATGTCGCGCGCCTCGATGTTGACGCCAATCTTAGCAGCCACCAACATTACTGTGTGAGTGGGATTTTCGCCACTGACTTCCGGCACATTCGAAATTTGGAGATCATTGCTAAGCAACTCCTGGTCACGATCGTTTATGTCACTCCTTAATTGCGTAATCAGCTGATCCACCTCCGACGGCCTCGATGGCTGCGGCTCAGCTAGTTTTGCCTCCATTAGAGCCACCCTTTCCTCCAAGTGACTCATTCTGTCGTTCGTTCCATTCAGACACGATCTTAAGTCAGACAGATCATCACGTAACAGCTGGAATTCACTCCTAAAGATCTTTAAAAAATCCTCTTTAAATAAGTTAAGCTCTGCCCTTAAAATATCGAGGTTGAGCTCCTGTGTAGCATCAAGCGCAGTTGTATTGATTGGGCTGGTATCCATTTGAGTAACGAGGCTTTCCTCGTATGCAGCTGCTCGCCCCCTTACCGGCGTATCGGCCCTGTTATCCCTAGCAACGTTTTTGTTGCACTCGGGGCAATGCCATGGGGTTGCTATTGGACCAGTATTCGGAATTCCCACACAAGCACGATGGTACCAGCACCTGCACTTGCTACAGTTTGCCGCCTCCGTCGATGACAGAAATTTCCCACAGCCGCCGCACTTGGCCATTGTTAACACAGTTTGTTTACGTTTGAGCCTTATCGAACCGTTCAGACTTCGCGAGTCAGGCAACAGATGGCGCTGTGTTAAAGAACGCGTTTATGGTGGTTTTCACGGTGTGTGTGGTACTGAAAGACACTTGGGTTCAGTCACTGTGTCGACGCAAAGGCACGCATACACTGGAAGATATGGCACAGATTATTTCTTCCACTATGAAAATCTTATTTATTTTCTTTTGGGTTTCGGGTACACCAACACTTGTTTCGGAACTCAGGTAATGTTTTTAGAGATTTTTAATGTTTTACACTGTACACAAACACTAGATAATACTGTGATTTGTAAGTTACACTTTTATCTTAAGTTTACCTATAAATTTGTGCAAATCTATTTGTTGTGTTTTTATATATTCGGGAGAAGTATACAGAGAGCTTGTGATTGATTCACTTGCGAAACGTCACTCCCAGAGTGCCACTCACTTCCATTGAATTTAAGTTATGGCTATTCAGTCGTTGGCTTTCGTCGGCGTCTTTGGCATTTGATCATGGACCTTGCAGTCAGCAACTAATTACTTTTTTCCATGTTTGTTTCCGGAAAATACAAGATGTAGAACAAAATTATGCCTACCATTGTTTCCAAATAAGTAAGTAGGTTAGACCGTAGTTTTACTCATGAAAGTAAAAGTAGGCTACACAGTCACGTATCTACCCCCAAATTCGTAATTACCTCACAGAATAAAATACTCCAACTTTCCTTCGAATAAAACGTACAAAATGTATAGAAAACTTCGCGTGTTGAACTTGCTCCGATTATTTCTACATCACCACCCCTCCTGCTTACTCCCATAAATTTACTATACGAACGAGCGAGTCAGATAGATTTCGTCACAGAAAATCAGAGATTGATTGTTTTCTTCCACCTGCCACGTGGATTGATGTCTTTTGAATATTTACGCTGTTGCTTAAGCGTTTTTCTCGTTACTTTCAGGAATGATTTCAGTCTTATTCTTTCTCCCCTAAGGTGTGTTTCAAGTTGCTGTTTTCAGTGATCATTTTTCATTGTTTATCGTGCCTCCTGATACGGTTTTCTGATGCTGAATAAATTCGGTAAACGACTTGGCTCGGCTCTCATTGTCGAGTTTCCCAGAATGTTGATTTCGTGGTTGGAATTAAGTACGGAACATAAATGTTACACGAATTTGTGTAAATTTTTCCCGTGAATAAGTAAAGCTTTGAACGCGTGAAAAATACTCAAATGGGAATTGAATTAAGTTGTCTTGGAGGAGGTGAGAGCTTGAGGTCTAACTAAATTAACTTGTACCTAAGTTTCTTTGTTAAATCTAGGCTTGAAAATTACACTTTTAAACATGAGATATATTCTTAGAAGTAAAAACACTTGCAAACCAGTGAATGTAATCTTACTTCGGCAGTAACGCTGGGAAAAATTAACTCATAATAAAAATTACTCAAAATTACTTCAGAATAAGTTAGAACATAATTTTCTCAAATTATCCCAAGTTTTTGAATCAGCCACACACACACATACATACGGTACCAAAATGTCAATCTTTGATGTCTAAAACTTCACAAAATTTCACGAACTAAATTAGTAACATGTAGTCAAGTAATTTAAGTTTATATTCAACTTACTTAATCTCTATACATTGCCTTGAAAGATCTCTTTAAAACAATCGTTATATACGTCCAAGTTATTTACGATTTGAACTTATAACTTATTTACACTGGCAATGTTTGTAAATTCAAATCCCAGGACGAAAAGTGACGCCATAAACGAATAAAGACATAAAGGCACGTGTTTATGGCAACACTGACCATTGAGTGTTGCCTGACTCGTGAGCCTCGTAAAGTCATTTACGTTTACGAGTTACGAAATATTTGACTATTTTTCGTGGGCCGCGAGCTTGGTTTGTTAAGTTTTGGAGATTGTCGCATTTGGCATAAATACAGGGTTCATAGAATGTAAGGGCAGTCGGCAGTCATAAAGGAAAATAGGTAGGGTTTAATGAAATTATTAATTGATATTTGTGCTTGGTTTGACGAATGTATATTTTCTGATTTAATGGTTTAGTTAACGAGATGCCTGAAGTCTGAAAATTCCTGCTGCAACGCTGGTACAATCCCAATTCCTAAAGCTGCAAATGATTTATTTATATTATATACTAGTTGACCCGCGCAACTTCGTCTGCGTCACAATTTTCATTACTGCTCCGCTCCTATTGGTCTTAGCGTGATGATATATAGCCTATAGCCTTCCTCGATAAATGGGCTATCTAACACTGAAAGAATTTTTCAAATCGGACCAGTAGTTCCTGAGATTAGCGCGATCAAGTAAACAAACAAACAAACTTCAGCTTTATATATTAGAATAGTATAAGACTAGTATAAGATTCCGCAAAAGCATAAAAAAGCTTTTCACTGTTACTTTTATCACATTAAATCAAAACTGCACTAAGAAAACTCAAATAACTTACAGCGCTATCTAGTAGAAGAAACCAGAACTATTAGTCTTTCAAAGGAGCGTAAAGTAGGCGACATCTACTGTCGCTGACAGCAAACATAATATGCAGTGATCGGCAATAGATGTCACTACTGAGCAGTGTTTTGAAACGGGGTGGACATCTTTCTTCCTTCAGATTTATTTTTACATAACTTGATTTGTTACTAATAAATTATGTTTTACTTAACTAGTTTCAATTGCTAAATAAAACCACTAGCCTAGATGTTTAAAATCTACCACAGCAACAACACCTCACTTAATTAAAAATACCTTCAAATAAAAATCATTTCTAGCTTTTATTTTCTTATCTCCGTCAACTTATTACACTTTGTTAAGCAGCAACAAACTGTCAAGAGTAAAATAAGGTAACAAAAAGGGGTTTTTTAAGCAAAATGTTCTATAAAATATGGTAGAAAAGGGACAGTTATTTTACTCTGAGAAACTGATGTTGTTTCTCGTCGGCTGTCCTCTGGGACCTGTTGTGACGTCATTAGTTTTGTAGGACGTAGCCTGGTTTATTTTGTCTTTATTTTTTGTCTTAGATATGGATCTGGTTTTTAGATAACAGTTAATTAGTTCTTGGTTGTCAAGGTGACTGATAAGTCTTGGGTGTTATTGGGGTTTTTCTTAAGGAAATTAGGAGTAGACGGGTGTCTTGGTTTTCGTCTGGTTAAAGACAATGGGCTATAATAAACTAGGGTAATATTCTTTTCCTAGAGATTGGATACAAATAGGACTTGTAACGTGTATTATTATAAGAAGCTTTTATTAAGTCAATCTACTTTACTTTGAATAAACGTCGCCCTAAAATAAAAATTTATCCTGTATCGTGTTGCTTCATTTGAATGTGTCCGGTTGAAAATGACTAATTACCGAGGAATTAAAATTAGGAGGATGGGCTCGTAGTTGAGCTCGTGGCTAAATAATAACAGCCGTACGGGTCGATCTTAAAGGTTAAGCAACACTTGCCGAGGTTGGTCTGTAGATGGGTGACTATCTTAACATACCGAGTTTCCTCCGTGCCTCGGAAAGTACGTTAAGCTGTTGGTCCCGGCTGTCATTTGTAGATTTTTGGCAGTCGTTACGGATTGTTAGAAGCCAGTAAATCTGACTCTAGTCTTGACAAGAAGTACCGTTTTACCCTGTTAACGGGTTGTGGAAGTCTGGTAGGCAGCCGCTCCACGTAAAATAATAGTATTCAGCTAATCTGGTTTGACTGGAAGCCGACCCCAATATAGTTGGAAAAAGGCTAGGCAGATGATGTGTCTAGTTTTTTCCAACAATGTTGGCTTCGGCTCGAATGTAGGTGTGTTTTCCAATGTTTCACTTGAATCGACTGCCCGGCTTACCTCCACACCCAACTCTCTGAGTAACACGGTACGACGCGGTAAGACTGCAGTTTTCTTATTTAATTACCTATTTCATACTTTATTGTACACCTCATAATAATAACAGATACTCTTACAGACAACCTTTGGATGGACTAAACGAAAGGAGAAGGTTTTTGAATGAGTTAAAAAAATAATTGCTAAAAATTTACTTTGTCAAAAAACCAGCTAAAAACGACTAAAAAGTTCGAAAGAAGTAGCTTTTCAAGCAGTCTGATGCAGTTGGTGGCATCAGATCAGTTATTTACATTTTTAGAATCGTCTCCTCGAGCCCTTTATTTTTCGATACGCGTTGAAAATTAAAAAAAAAAATTAAGGCATGAAAGTCAGAAATGAAGTACCCAGTGTCACTCTCACGACTTAGACAATTCTATTGACACCACTCACATAAAAATACGCCAAGCCGGTTAGGCTCTAGGGCGTGCCAAAGAAATATACATACATACATCCATACACTCGAAAAACACAACCCTCCATCTTTCGCAGTCGGGTAAAAAGCCATTTACTTAGATTGTGTAGTATATATGACTATGGTCTTAATAGTGTACAGTACAATGCTACAACTAACCACTTCTATAATTTGTAGTAATGGCTTCATTTGCATATGTTATTGCAGCTGCAAGCCGTAACCTGCGTTATTCCAGGTCGCTTGTTATTCTTAATGCAGGTTGTTATTGTAGCACTAGAACTGGGCGCTGTTGCATAATGCTGCATAAAGTCCAAGATCGTATTTAGAAAAAAAATATTGAAAGCATAAAAAATATTGAAAAATAAGCATTTTTATTGATCTAAATAATGTATTGTTTACTTCTTCTGTCTAGTAATCGCAAGCTTTTAATCTTATTGTAAAAAACTGGGTTTCATGAAAGGCTTATTTGCTAGAAGTAATTATTAAGGAATTATGTGTATATTCTTTTTTACATAATAAAAAACACAGCTTCTATTTGCTACTAACCGCATGGTAATTTTCATTCATTACATTTTATAAAATACGCTATTTCTCTTCTCATTATATTTAAAATGTGTTATTATAAAGAACCTTTAAAAAGATTGATGTATACTCCATTTTTGAAGAGACTCGGGTCTGCCTGACTTTTAAAATCAATGTAGTTTTTCCTCATGTGGAAATTAACCGCCTGATCAGGAAAAATATGAAACAAGAACTTACAGCTGATCGGTTTGATAAAATGATTGGGACAGAATACAATAACGTTTCTCATGTAGTCAGCAACTTATTTACTGAGGCTAAACTATCTATTTAGTTGCCGAAGTTTTCTCATGAATTATTTAGTTTGTCTACTTTAATAAAATCGACTGTCATTTTGTCTTTAATCGAATAACTCGTGCGGACGGAAACAAGCGAAAAAGTACCTAATGTCAATGTTCTAGGGATAATATTAGATTCACAGCTTTTAATGTAATGTAATTTTCTACCCTGAAGCGCATTTTCTTATTTCAGGAAACATTTCAAATTACACTTATTGTAGGAGAATAAAGATGTGAAAGCGGAAAACTTTTCTTTCTGGCGATAATTTTATTATTTTCGTTGAATTCTTATTTTTCAAGATGTCGTGAAGAGATTAATTTTTTTCTGAAAATGCTTGACGAATGGCGACAAGGTTATGTTGAAAATTAAGGTATTTTTTACGTTAAACATTTTAAAAACACTCTGGGAGAGATGTTCGAAGAAGATGTTAAGAAATAAGAAGACGGTGTTTTATTTTTTCAAATATTGTATTATTTTATTGTATTATTGTCTGGCAGACAAATAGACAATATAAAATGTATTGTTTGTCGGTCACCGGTGACCGACGCGGCAGTGAATGTGTTAATTGAAATACCATATTACTATAAGGCTAAAGAAAATAGTTTAACGAGTTGTTTAGTCTTCTTTGACTAAAGGTAACACGTAATGTCAACATCGACACTGCTTCACTTGTTATAAGTATGTCAATTATTAATTGTACCCATATGGCTGAACCCTATCTCTTAAGATACAGGCTAGACCTAGTTTAAGAAATGGAGTCTATATAATTGTGCTTAAAACGTGACATATGTAAAATAGATAATCTAAAATGTATACAGTGCAATGTGTTCTTATCTTATGAAATAAATATTTTTATTATTATTATATCCTTTAATTTCTAAATTTTTAAATATTTTTATACAATAAATATATAAAAAAAAAACATTTAAAAATATAAAAATAGTAGCCCACCGATATCAGGAACAGAGTCCAAGCTACCGGTGGTCAGGGCTCCAGAGAAAGGAACCTGCTGACAATGCGAGCCGTGTCCAGAAGTACCGCTTTCTGAATCAAGCCTTTGATCCAGCTGCCCAACGAGAGCCTCCTAAGGTGTTGGTCGAGACTCGTGGCTATTAAGCCATTGGCCGACACGACTATCGGTACAATGATTGCGGAGTCCACTTCCCACATGTCGACAACCTCGCGAGCCAAGTCAATATACTGTCTTGATTTGTTTGTCTTTCTCGGTTTCAGGAGGTTCTCGTCATGCGGGACGGTTATGTTTACAATCATTGCACGCCTCACAATTCGGTATTATTATTATTATTATTTTCATGTTTTTGACATTCTCGGGTCCCTGGAGACCCGGTCCTTTGGTAGGCGTACGAGGGGCCGAAGCCAACTCGCAGAGGCCTCTTTAGATATTTCAAATGGAATGGGACACCAACCGACGATTATCCCTTTATGCACTGTGAAAGTATACCCAAGGATAATCCCCGATTGGAGCAGGACTATTGCAGAATATGGAAACAAAAGATGAAACGCTATGGGTTTGGCTGGTTTAGTGGACTAATAATCGTTTACTATGGAAGAATTATTGGCCCCTGCCTGACCATTGACAATTAAAACGGCTTTAAAATGGCAGGGGGTGACTTGCACACTCAATAAATGCCCCCCCCGAAAAGGGTCGCTAGCACAAAGTAACGTAGCGCCAAGGGGGCAACATATCCTGAGGTGCTAGAGGAGTGGAGAGGTATACCACGGCTATCAGGACAATCCCGGAAGTACGATCAAGATCCCTACCAGCACCTTACTGGATTATACATCCTTCTCCCGAGCACGTTTGCTCTTGCGAATCTCCACTCAGACCGGCCGATTAAGGCAAGAAAGAGGTGGGAGCTCTGTTCCTCGTCAGTTTTCACCACGGCCAGCCAATAAAGGCAAGCCGGAAATGAGGAACAAGAATTCTTCCTGGAGATCAGGTCCGTGGGGTCGCCAGTGCCCAACAGTTCGCCACAAAACTGCCTTGCGGATTTATTATTATTATCAATGTCTTTATTTTTTAACTAAAATCAGATTTCGCACACTAACAAAATTTTATTGTTAAACCATTCTTTTTCACTACACCTATTAGATATAACCAAGAAGCCATTACTATGAAAATGCACCCGCGACTGAGAATTTAAAATAATTGATGTCAAAACTTGGACAATAAATTGCATCTATTACTTAAAACTTTCCTTGCGTTTAAAGTTAAAACTGAACTCAAAAACCGAAAACAGAACCACGTAAACCAGCCTTTCTCATCATTGGCAACCCTGATCTACCCACTGCTGGTTATAGGCCTCTATCTTCATATGCTATGCTTGCCTGGTACTC
The DNA here is from genome assembly GCA_950371165.1 of Lacanobia oleracea. Lineage (NCBI taxonomy): Eukaryota > Metazoa > Arthropoda > Insecta > Lepidoptera > Noctuidae > Lacanobia > Lacanobia oleracea. The sequence continues at coordinate 22,724,159 of OX493408.1, forward strand.
GCCGGGGTAAGAAGGTGTTGTCGTTGTAAATTGTGTTTCGATCAATGTTATAAAACTAGTTGTCCCGCGCAACTTCGTCTGCGTCACAATTTTCATTACTGCTCCGCTCCTATTGGTCTTAGCGTGATGATATATATGATGCCTTCCTCGATAAATGGGCTATCTAACACTGAAATAATTTTTCAATTCAGACCGGTAGTTCCTGAGATTAGCGCGTTCAAACAAACAAACAAACAAACAAACAATCAAACAAACAAACTCTTCAGCTTTATATATTCGTATAGTATAAGATTCTTCTGTTACTGACTGATTGAGTGACTGACAGACAACGCACAGCGGAAACTGCTTATCAGAATGCAGAAAATGGGCTTGTAGGTTCTTTGGGTGTGTAGGGGAGCATTAAGAAAAGACTTCCTGAAATTCCCACGGGAACGGGAAAAATCGGGTAATGTGCGTACGAAGTTGCGCGCAAAAGCTAGTCTTTTATGTAATATTATTTTACATTTACTGGCATCGTTTGCAAGACGGGCTGCTGTTTTGAGAGTGGGTGGATAGTCAGTCTCTACCCGTATCTAATTAATTGTCTATCAAATTAGTATAATATTTTTAGTTTGACAAATACCGTAACGAGTACCTACGTTATTTCCGCTAAAAAGGTCGGTACGTATTCAAGACAGGCTTTTCTTCGTTATATCGGTTAAACTGAGTGACTTCACTTTTTTCATTAGGTGTGTCATACCACATGGAATGTGATGGCTGCTTTTTACATGTGACACTTTGTACCTAAAGTAAAATAAATATCGATGTTAATGTAATGTAGGTAGATTAATAATAATTAGTTTGTAAGTATGTCGGTAGATTTAAGTGATATCTGTTTCAGTCTGATTATAATAGCTCTGCAGTAGAACGCTTGAATTTTACTTCGCACCCCTCAAACATTACAGTTAATAAAGATAGAAGTGGAAGACAGTGTCTTGTAATCATTTAACCGAATGAACTGCTTCTCAACGAACTAAAATGACCAATGATAACGGTAATCCTACAAACTAAACATAATGTAAGATGTACAAAATGATCACTAAAACACATACGATAGACCACAACGAACATTTAATTCGATGAGCGCTGCAAATGTAATAACTTTCTCGTATAAGTACGAGTATATTGTGCACGCGTTTCGCTGCGGTTTCGTGTGAGCGCGATATAGTCAGCGCGGGTATTCTGTTGCACGTATTCTGTATGTATTGAGGGTAGTGGCGAATTGCAGTAATTTCGGTTATTAGTGCTTGCGAAGTTAAATTAGATTTTAGTCCGTAGATTAGTATGCGTTAAGTTAAAAGATCATTATGATTAAAAATATCCAAAATGTAGACAAAAAACCATTACCAGACGAATTAGAAATCAGCAAGGAAAAACCGGCCAAGGGTGAGTCAGACTCGCACACGAAGGGTTTGGTACCGAAAACCATATTTTTTATTATTTGTTGTTATAGCGGCAATACTGTGAAAAATTTGAGATACAGCCTGCTGACAGACAGACGGAAGGACGGACGAAAGCGAAGGCTTAGTAACAGGGTTCCTTCCGTTGGTTACCCTTTGGGTACGGAACCCTAAAAAGGAAGCAAAGAAGCGATAGAATCTTTTTGAAAAAGGTGTTAGAAAGGAAGAAAAAGAATACTCGCTGAGGTGATTAGGATCGGCTTCCAATCTAAACGTAGCTGCGTACCAGCATTTTACATGGAGCAACTGCCTCTGAGCGCCGCAACCCGGTAATTGTTTTTTTTTTCAGGGAATTCCACTCCTTAGCTGTACGCACTATGAATGTGTTCACAAAACGTTTTGTGCGTATGGGTGGGATGTCCACCATGTACCGGTGGCGCATCACCGTTCGTCTTGTGGTCCGATGATGGAACGGGCTTGGCGGAATTAAATTATGCAATTCCGTCGCACATTCCCCAAAATGCAACCGGTAAAAAACCGACAGGCTAGCAACTCGTCGTCGATGTTCAAGACTTTGGAGCTTCGACGCGACGAGCCTCTCATTGCCGATGATCCTCTTGGCTCGTCTCTCAATTGACTCAAGGGCATCAAGCTGGTATCTGGCAGATCCATCCCAAAGATGAGAGCAGTATTCCATACACGATCGAACTTGCGCTTGATAGAGTTTGAGCAGCTGTTTCGGCGTGAAGTACCGTCTCACCTTAGCCAGAATCCCCAACTTCTTTGCAGCCAATTGAGCTTTTGCCTCTATGTAAGGGCCAAAATTGAGAGTAGATGTTAATGTAACCCCAAGAAGCTCAAGATGGTAAAAATTGGATGAAACGGTACTCCTTGGCAAACTGGTGGCAGATTTTCTGGTTTCGACTGGCAAAGATCTACAAATGGTAGCTGGGACCAACGTCTGAACGTACTCTCCGAGGCATGGAGTAGTTCCACTATGTAATAGATGGTCATCCCATCCACAGACTTGGGCAAACATTGCTTAACCTTGAAGACGAGCCGTGCGGCTGTTATTATTAAGCTACAACCTGATGTATGACCATGTCTTTTAGCCTCAATTTAAGCTCTAATACTTACTAATATTATAAATGCGAAAGTAACTACAGAGTTAATATCGCATTTATAATATTAGTAAGGATTAGAGACAGACAGATAGACTGTCCGTCTGTCTGCCTGTCACGCTTTCACGCCAAAACCACTGAACCGCTTAAATGAAATTTGGTACAGAGATGGTCTAGAGCTTGAGAAAGGACATAGCCTACTTTTTATCCCGGGATCACGCGGGCGAAGCAGCTGGCAGAAGCTAGTTTTTAATAAATTTTCATTATAATCGTCCTCTACTTACAATTTAAGCACAATACCATGTAATTTTAGCAGCTGTACTCTCGTGAGAATAGCAAATGACTGCGATGGAGCTGGAACATCAATTATTCCGTTCTGAGTCCGGCCCGGATCCGATCCGTTCAATTTGTTAACGGTTACGGATTTGTGAGCGGTATTCATTGATCTTAGTTCCGGACGGATTTAGTATTGTAGGGAGATAGCCAGGTTGAATGCTGTGTTCTTGTAGGTTTTAGTGAATAGCTTTAATGCCCGTTTCACTGCTTTTGGATCGGTACTGTCCTACTAATAAAAGTAAATGTAAAAATAAAATGGCCCAACGAAGAAACTGAAAAAAAAATTCAATCCCGTTCAGATGGTAAGATGTGAGGATGTGAAAATCAGACAGATGGACAAAGACGCAGAGTTACTTTCACTTTATTTTTTAAACAGAGATCCCCACACTTGGAATTTCTCCTGTGACGTGGGTGCTGTGGGTGGTGGAACAACCAGACCCGGAACACGCTGCGATCCCAGCGCGCCTCAAAGAGATGTCAGCATGGAAGACGGGGCCCCCTAGGGCAAGTGCCTGCTGGGGCTGCGGAATCTGTTCGAAAGAGGTACCGTAGCCCTGGAACGCAAAGGGCACTAGGAGGAACACGGATGGATTTTAGTCAGAAAGAGTCTGGCGCTCCCTCCTGCTTCACCCAGAGCGAGAGGAATCATTTGATGATTTCCTATCCTTAAAAAAAAAGGCCAAACAAATATTTGTACTGAGCGGGAATCGAACCCGAGACACGCAGCGCAGTAAGCAATCGTTCAACCTCTGCTCTCAACTATCAGGTATGGTATAGGTTTCGAGTTGTGTAGGTATCAAAAGTAGCTCGAACTGGTTCGTGTAACACCCGGCTGCTGCGTCACCAGTTCCTTTTTCTTTAAACTTTTGGCTGGACACGCCACCGCGTATCTAGTATCATATGGATATTTGGTACCTACTGTTAAAATACACAATTTCATATGCTCTTTATTTCCATGGAGCCAACACAGTACAACAAGAATCAGGTTTCAATGCCATTATTTTTAGAATTCAATAAAAACTGAAACTAAAAATAATACGCCTAGTGTATTGGATTTTTAATTTCCGTTTTTAGCGCTGAAAACAAAACTGAACTAACAAGCTGTCACAAATATTCCCCTTTTTCAGCGGAACCTTGTTTTTTATTATATTTTCCATGAAAAAGTTTCAGTATTTCAGTCGAATTTTTTGTAAAACTCGTACATTTTTGCTTTGTGAGTGATTTTGACCAGGGAGCTACTTGTGCCTCTGACATTCTTTCATTTTTGCTATGTTGCGCTTTGATGTGAAAAATAACTGTTTTTGTATGCTTACGTACTTAGTTTTAAATTATTTTTGTCTTTTGTATTTGGTTCATACTTTTTTCCTTATTATAATTAATTATTTGGATATCACCAGTTAATCAAATTTAATTAACAACCAAGTATAAATGTGCGAACATGAAATTGTGCGTGCGCGAACTTCTCCCACTACAAAAATCCTACGTGCCGATAATTACAAGAACTGTTCTTTCTATAAACTAAACGCGTCATCATTACTAATTTGCCCACTGCTGGACATAGGCCATTCCAATAGGCTTCCTCATTGTATACGTTACTTGCTTCTAGTTTCACCAGACGATTAGTACCTGCAGTCAGTTGCTCATCAGTGATAAGGTAACACTACTTGCACTACGACAACTGTTCTTACTGCTAAGACATAAATACGGTGATTTTAATGTCAAATTATGCTTTTACACATGTTGGCGAAATTGGATTTTATAGACTCGTTGGATGTGACCTGTGTGAGTGCGGTTCCTCTGTTCAGAACATGAACCACATGTTGGAGCCCTCTTGCCATACACTTGCACTTAGGGGGGCTTAATGAATGCCAACGATGCTGCAACTAACGAAGCCCAAACAATCTAAGAGTTATCAATAACTCTCGAAAAAATAGGACTAAGAAATATAGAAAGAGTGAAAACTACTTTATTTGGCATGCACAGAAGACACAATGTAGGTAAAAATAAAAATAAACTTAGCTTTAAAACAATAACATTGTGTACCAAATAGTCCAGTTCAGCAAAATGCTAGACAACTAGGAGTTGCCTGATGCTGGTTTTCAACTGAACCTTACGTTGAAGTGAAGAGAACTAAAACTTATTAGCAGATTGTTTTCATCTAGACTGTTATATCTACACTCAGACAATAGTTTTAACAGCCAACATCCACGGAACTGTCCCAACCCACAAGATTAATCCTCCCCCCACAAGTCACCCGAGATTACTAGCCGGCGTCATTACGCCGCGTCAATTTGTCACCTAGCGTCGCGCTGTCGCGAGGCAGCGTATTGTTCCGCGGCGACACCGCATGTCAGCTGGACACGCATTGTTAGTGGCGCCATCTGCCAGCGGACGAGCAATGCTAATGTGTTGGTGCGTAATTGTTGTGGACGCTTGTATGACTTAGTGGAGGTTCCGACGTGGTTATTCTACTATCATGATTAATATATTAATGTTTTACACCTATGTATAATTGAATATTCCTCAAAGATGTATGTAAGAATTCTAGACGACTTCTTACATCTTTGGGCAGGGTTGATTTTGCAATAGTCAGATCATTTTACCTGGGCAATAAAGAAGCTAGCTTTTTTGTACTGATTTCTTTATTGCCCCAATTTTTACCATAGGAAAACCTGCCCTTAAGCTATGGTATAATTTTCTTACTAATGGTCTTGATCTTAATCACTTGACAATCGCCAAGTGGTTACATCTACAGCATGCTAAACAATACTACATATATTATTAATCACCCAGTGGCTATGTAAAGGAACACTCATAACACTCCCATCCATAAATTCCCTGCTCATTTCCCTAAGTTTCCTAATTCAATCCCAAGCACCTGTTAACTAGTTATTACAAGCCGATTACGCAAAGACCTCCGACAAGTCCTAACTAAGATTATGCTAATTCTAGCTCGATTGGCCGTCATGCGCCCTATCGGCCGCAAACTCCGCCCGATTGGCCGCCAACTCCGCTAAATTGGCCGCCAACTCCGCTAAATTGGCCGCCGACTCGCCACTGCGACTGCACTTGTAAGCCAACTCATTAACATACTAGGAACGTTCGATTTTGGAATAGACATGACTGTTACGAGTATTTACGAGTTTTAGTTGATGTTTGTGTTGAATGCACAGAAACAGAGTATTGCTTTTAGCTTTCAGCTGAAAACCTATTGTGTATTTAATTGCTAAGGATTTCGAGTGAAAAGATAACATTGTCTGTTAGTTGCGAGTAATCTTCCTTTTCTAAATTCTTTCAGTTATTGAAATAAATCTACACGCTGGTAGTAAATGCTTTCTTCAAGTTATAACAAAAGAAGGTTTGTGCTGGCGATGTCTAATGTACAAAATATTTATTTAAAAATAATTATAAGTTTGTAAATAAACGCTATTGTTATTTGAATTGAAAGGTAGAACGAAGGTAAATGAAAAGTGCATTATATTTGGTGCAAAATTGAGTAAGCCTCTATACTCTTAATAAAATGATCATGCCTGCGTCAATTTTATTGTCATTAAATACAAAATAGAACAGAATAACTCTTTAATGTGTTACAGAAAAGATATCATTACATAGGGTGACACAATGGAGATACAACACAGACAAATAGTAAAAAACAACGTCTTAAAAAGGAAGACTCTTTAACTTATTTATCTATCTTTAATTCCCTTTACAAAAGAACCTTACCAGCACCTCAGTTAACTAACACTACAACAATCTCTCACACAAATCTACTGCAAAATCATTACTAACTTGCCTAATAAACGCAGCACAACTAGTTCTAATACATAACCCACAATAACTACAAACTGTAGCAATAAAACAACAGCGTGCTCTATTATGCTCGTAATCTCACAACCTAGTACAACGCGGTGCATAGCTTATGTAATGCATTGTAGATCTTGTTTGTGTGCAAACTTGAGCGAACATTGAGATACATGCTTATGAGTATTCATGCCTAGGAAAACGTAAAAAGTTAAATAGAAAATTTTTAAATAAAAAAGTGAAATGCTTTGTTAGTATACTCATAGTATTTACCTAAACTAGTAGCATACGTCATACATATAATGTAGTAAACATAACATACCTTTTGGTAAACAAAAAGATTTTGTGCTACTCAAAACAGAAGCCTGTCAGGCTTAAAATTGCAATTTAAAATGTCTGGGTGTCATAATTATTATCACACCACTAAAAGTGTTCAGTTCCGATGAAAATTTATAATAATACTACATTTTTCCTGCGACATCATTCGTGTATAATTATGTCGGTTATTGTAACGCAGCTGCGGAAAAAGTTTACAATTACCTAGCCTTTGTTCTTCTTCAGGTTTTGAGACTATCTCCATATTTTATCAATATAATATTACTCGCTTCTGCCAGCAGCTTCGCCGCGTGGTCCCTATAAAACACACTCCCGGAATAAAAAGTAGCCTTTGTGCTATTCTAGTCCATAATCTATATTTGTTTTGAATTTCATGCAGATCCGTTCTGACGTGACTGAGTAACAAACATCCATCTATCCAAACTTTCGCATTTATAATAACAGTTAGAGTAGATTGGATTAGATTAGATAGATAGAAATGGATGAAGACTAATGAAGAGGTAGTTTCAATTATTTGTTTTTTTTTGGACTGATGCGATTACGGTTAGTATTATTTTAATCGGTTATCATTCATTTTAATCTACATTATCAGGGGCTTCCTGTACAATAGGCTGCGGGAGTGAAGTCAGCATTTTTCTTTTAATGATAGGCTCGAGTTTGACCACAATCTCACCTGATGGAAACCGATGATGTGGTTGACGGTGGAGCTCGCCTGTCTAGAAGTAAACTATTCATTCTTTAATTAATTTTAATCAGTGCTCCGAAATAATCTCAAATCATAACCTAATGTGCCGATGTACCAACCGCCGTACAACATAGTACAGCCTCGTAATTAACTTATTAGTATTCATCGCAATAAACTTAATTATTAGTAGAGCTTTATTGTGTGTTCTATATCGCTGATGAGATTACGTAATCTGTGCTGCGAGTAGCTAGTATAAATTGGATGTTTGATATTCAAAGGTTTGGGGGTTCGGTTTGAACATAACATTAAGCTTGTATTTCCCGGAAAGGGTAATTTAAGTCGTTTATAGGCTTATTTATCCGTTATTTCATTAGTAAGTGTTATTTCGTTGAATCTGCCTAGCCTCTTCCCAACTATATTGAGGTCGGCTTCCAATTTAGCGGGATGGCGAGGAGTACCAGTATTTTATATGAAGGAATTGTCTATCTAACGGATATAATCATTCCCGATTCAATCACGTAAAGAAAGCATTGTCCTTTTCCTTCTCCCTCTCCCTCTTCTCCCTTTGGGTTACTTTGAGTGCCTTTTCCACCACGTTTTCAGTCCATAAGTCATCACTGGCATGTACTGGTCATAAACTTGGCGACCTCGTACCGAAAGACGCAGCGTTTGGAAGGCCTCACAAGGTGGACCGATAACCTAGTGAGGGTCGCGGTTAGGCGATGGATGCGAGACGCACAGGACCGGTAGTTGTGGCGACACTTGGGGGCGCCTATGTCCAGCAGTGGTGGTCTATTAGTTCTAAACTGGGTGTTATGGTTACCTGTTCAGTAGGAATGGTGGAATAAACTAGACTAATTTTATTGCACACTATACAGTTTTTTACCCGACTGCCAAGGAAGGGATATGTTTTTTAAACAATCTTCCTATATGATGCACACAATGGCGGTGTTATCGCTGATCTTGCTGACACCTTTCACTGTCTATTGATAGGCTCGCGTTGATGAGGTCGAAGATGGAGCACGCTTGCCTACAAGTAACCTATTCACTCTTGACTGAAAGACTCCCTGATTGTAGGTACCAGGTAACCATAACATGAATTGAACGATTATATCACAAAAATTCAACTATAATGTAACGAAATCACCTGCTTATTTTAGAAATCGAGTCAAGACCCCATAAAACGATACCCATCTCCTTATGCAAAGTCAACGTTACAATTCCATCGATGTGGAGAAAAAAAAAACCTTTTCGCGTCGCCCAAATCCCTGACGTCGTTAACTGTACTCAGTGCGCTTCCTTTCTCGACGTTCACGAACATTCGCGATGTTCTCGCACATTTACATATATCTGGGATCGAGGACACGACATTTTGTTTTATATCGAATACAGGACAAAACGTTTTTATTTTAGAACGTAAACTTTGAAATTAAATACCGATTTATTTTTGTAGAGAAAATTAAGGCATTGCAAGGAACCTCCTGAACAGAAAAGGAATAGAGCACAACCTCCTGCTACGTATTGGACCAGCATGACGAATCTCCTATTAGAGGAAGCCCTACCCGACGACCCTGGAGAGATTGTCCTGGCGCTACAAAATTAGGGAGAGGAAGAACAGATCTTTATTAAATGAAATGTCCACAGAAAAACGGAAGTCACCGACGTAGCCCTAGAAATGCCAAATTGTATACGGTTTAGAACAGGGCACGTTGATGGCGGTCAACGGATGGTCGATGGAGCTGAAAAGTTCTGCCTCATACCTTATAAGAGAGGCGTTCCAACACTGAGGTTGGAAGGCCTACATGGCGAACCGATGACCAGAGTGCAAATTCTACTAATTTTCAAGCAACATTTGCATTCGCATCTCGTCTCGAAGTCTCAATTTTCGTAAATGTTTTGACAGATTGCGACAAAAATAAATAGAAATAGGCTCGGATCGGATCGGCTCGGGATTATAGGCTCTCCGGTGTAGGCCGCCGGAATCCGTTACACGCAAAAAGACATAAGTCAGCAGTTTTTTTTTAACTTTAGATTATTCTTATAATTATATCTTATAGATAAACAGAGTTCTAAAAATTATTTTAGTAATATTAAAAAAAACTCAAAGAGAGCTTTCATTCAACACCACACAACAACAACATTGACGCCGAAAATATTTATTATACATTCCAGGATTACACTGTGAATGGTATCACAATTTTCCTGACGTTATCCAATTGATATATTAAATAAAAGTGACAATCGCAAATTCTTTAATCACCCGCCTCGTTGAACATTGTCCGATGAAATTCAAAATACGATACATTTATCATGCGACAATAAGCCCCTATCATCGAGAAACTTTAAAGCGATATTATGTATAACACTTCGATAAAATATACCAAAACATCACATACTCACAAACCCACATCCACTCTTATCTTTTAAATAATAAAGGTTGAATTTGCTTGCCTTTTGTTTGCATAACCGCAAAATATTAATTGGGGTTAGTAAAATGGAATTTCAGAGCCAAATTCGTCGGGATCGGAGCGCATATAACCGGTTTTGGTCGGTTAAATCCGGTTCGATGTGTCGGATAAGCCGAATACACGGAGGCTATAAATTTTGGGATAGCTGTGAATGTGTGGTGTGTTTACATGGGATGCCAGTAATCCTCATGCGGATAGATAACATGGACACTCCGTAAGCTGATTATGGTCTTGCTTCTTGATAGATAGACAGATAGAATATTCTAGAATACGTATATGTAGAGTATTTTTCTGAGACAATCTATTCGGTCCGTCGGTTAAATTACCAAAAAATATTGAACACGCTTTTTTTCTTTTGTCACGTAAAAAGACATGTAGACTATGCTACAGCGCGTTGTTTCGCGTGACGTCACGCGTTGGTACACTAACAAGAAGTGGCGTCACAAGCCGTCATTTCTGAACTTTGATGCACTTTATCTTTGTCAATTTTATTGACATGAAACGGCAAAAAAGTCGTGTCCATTATTTTTTTGCAATTGTAAGTAACGGACCAAATAACATTATTATTTTTCTGTGCAGGAATATATGGTATTGTGTGTGTAATTTTTGTCCTGTCCAAAATTGATCCCCTGAAGGTTTTCTAATGCTAACTACAGCATGCTACAGGTTACTTCGGGACAAACATGCTCCATCTTCGACCACATCATCGCTTACCATCAGGTAGGAGATAGTATTCAAACGCGTGCCTATAAATCCTGCAGTTTCTTTTTTTGCTATAAGCCATCGCACAAACACACTTAAACTTAACCATAAAACTTAACTATAAAATTAACCAGCACTAAACAATATCATAAAAGTATCCTAATACCTACTCAACACTAGGTATATCAACCACAAAATAAAACTGAAATACTAAACAACACACTAAACAATACTCCAACAATAAATACAACACACGAGCTCACACCCTAAGTTTACGGTTTTACGCGATTTTACGCGATTTACGGTAAAATACGGTAGATCGCAGCACTTTTACAGCGACCAGTTTACTGCGCACATAAAACGCGCAGATGTGGCGCATGAAACATGCCACGATCGCGTTATGATGTTTAAATTTCGAATTTATTGTTATTTTTTACTTGTTTTTGTTGCTAAGCTGTTGTTTTAATATTTTATAAATTGATGATAATATTTGATATGAGGTTAGTATTTAGCCGTAGGTAAACATTAAGAAGCGGAAAAGCGTGTGCCAACATGGATGCTGTAGTTTAAATATAAGTTGGTCATTAAAAATATTTTATTTTAGACCACGAGTCCACTTGGAGCAGTTTCCTATTTTTAATGGGCCTTAAGAATACAGTACCCCGTCGACTTCTTATTCGCCTTATACTTAGCACCTTAATTAATTGACAAGAAGAAAATATTATGCTACGGTAAGCCTAACATACTATGGTAGATAACCAAGAAAGGGTCAACACCTTTATCTTTCTTTCTTCATATTATAACATTATCCTGTAAGTTAATAAGATAGATTCCACACACCTATCCATAAGGGCCCGTATCTTAAACTGACAACACATCTCTTTCCCCGGATCCAACTTTAAAACCAGCGAACAAAGAACGCTTACGTAGGCGCTTACAAATTGCCAGCAATGAATCCCGGGACCGTTCGCCTTTTCAGAACATTTTAGCTGCCCGCCTGAATGGAACGGTTTTAGCAGAACCGCTTCCCGCGGCATTTTAGCTGCCCAGATATCTGTTTGCGTCTCAATTCGGATTTTGACGTTTTTCTCTAGAATTTATCGGATATTCGATAGAGTGGAAATGAGCTAGATTGATCGAGTGATAGTTGAATCTATTTGAGTTTCTTTGGTAAAGATTTCTTTGTGGCGAAAGGAAAGCGTAGGAAATGAATGTAATGTATTCTGCACTTACGCATCATACATTTTATTTGGGATCATATATTTTATTTGGGTTTTATTTTGACGATGCTGTCTTTGTTTTTTTTGTATGTTGGTACAATATTTTTCTAGCATTATCCTAGTACTACATGATCGCAAAACCTAATTATTACATACGCGTATTCGTTGGTTAATGCGAAATAAAAACAGAGAATTAATGTGCACAAGAGTTTATGTGATGAGTAGGTACTGTATATAAGAAAAATGCGCGAGCAAAAATACAACTTTTATAACAAAGAAAAAGAAAGTTTTGAACATCGTTACAGTGGTTTTCCCGACTGCGAAAGAAGGAGGGTTATGTCTTTCGAGTGTTTGTATGTATGTATATTTCTTTAGCACTCCCTAGAGCCTAAATAGTGTCGTTAGATTCGTATTTACTGTGAGAGTGACACTGGGTATATCAAAATGAAAAAAAAAATAACAAAATGGCGGATTTTTGGCGCCAAATAATGCCTTAAAAAAATTCAAAACCTATCGAGTGGAGTACCAAGATAAAGGGATAAAGAGATCGAGGAGACGATTCCAAAAAAGTAACTCACTAAAATATAGGAAATAAGAAAAAATATTTTGTCAAAAAACCGACCGCTAAAAACGACTAAAAAGTTCAAAACACACAGTCGTGTTTTAAGCAGTCTGATGCAGTTCAATCACTGATCTAATGCCACCAACTACATCAGACTGCTTGAAAAACGACTTGTTTCGAATTTTGTAGTCGTTTTTAGCGGTCGGGTTTTTTGACAAAGTCAATTTCTTATTTGTGTTTTTATTACAGTAATGATAAAAAGCAGCTGCTACAACGATACATCTTGTTGCGGATACTTTGGGTCTCTACTATGTTTAACTCAATGCATTTGAACCGCAAAACAACCAAGGCTTCCAAGATAGCCCTATAAATTGCTAAGAGACGGTAGGCAGAGCGCATAGCTCGCAGAATAGATGGCTGATGGGGTTAAATGTTTCTGGGGTGGCGACCGTGAAGACACAACGTTGGAAGGACTCAAAGAAGGACCGATGACCTGGAGCAGGCCACGGGAACAAGCATGGAACCGGTCGATGTGCAACTATAAGGTGAGGCCCCTACGTCCAGCACAACCGCCTTTCAGCTTAATACTTTACATACTATTGTATAAATGCGAGTTTTTCTAACTCAACAGACATACATGTGTTGTTGTGGAGTCTGATGCGCTACTTCTTCTTCCCAGCTAAAACACTAAGAAGTGATGACGGGCGGGATGTTTTTGGGGGACTGCCTTTTTGTTGGTGGTGTTGGTTGGACTGGTGGCAACAGTGCATAAAGTTGCGCTTCCCTGGTGCGCAGGGTGTGGGGCAGCACCAACAGTATCCTAAGCATGATTGCCAGTCGCCTGGACTGTAGGTATGTGGGTCGCTGTTGTGGAATCACGCATGGTTTGTCGCAGCAGTGATCCACCATTATTTGTTGTGTTGTGTTGTTTTGTTTATCAGTGTTATCTAACATAGTCTTAAGTTTATACTAACAGTTTGAGTCGTGTTACTTGATTAAAGAAAATTATATTCTATTCTTAATTTGAATAAATGATTTTTACTTTAAAATAATGATGATGAGATAATTTTCAGAGAAAAGCATTACGTTTTACACACAAACAACACACGATCTTTCATATAAGTAACAAAACCTTAACAAGGTTAAGACGAAAAACAAAAGGACGTGGTCCACTCTCCTCGCGGCCCCTAATTCTATTGTAGTCGGTCTGAGTTTCAATCAGCGCAGATCGGAGCGACGCGATTGGTCGCTATTGGTTACTGTACCACGTGATTGGACGCGATTCAATCGTCAGGGAATTGGATTGGTTGAGCAGGGCGCTGGTTAACTTCGTCGCGTCTTGAGAGTAGTTTAGATACTCGTAGCTTGTTAATTTTGTTTTGTTTATCAAAGATTTACTCTTGTATGATACTTGGAGAAGGTTAGGCTGGTGACGTCATTGGTAAGGATACATCTTATATACTAGATTAAGATCAAACGCGAGCCTATCAATATTTAGTAATAACTATCATGAATAGGAGTGCTTTAAATTTTTTATCTGATGAATTTTAAGCATTTAGCAACAATAACAATGAAAAGTAAAATTTGACTACAGAATACACTGAACGTAGCTCTGATAAACGAAATGGTCAATTGTTTGAAAGTCGACAGTCTAAGTAGGCACTTTCCAAAGATAAAATAATCGAATTAATCGGAGACAGTAAATTAAGTGCTTAATTCAGCTTCACAGTATTAAGAACTAAACGAGAAACATTTGTTCCAGCATTGTGTGTAGTTGATTCTTAACGTCAGACTTAACACTAACAGCCCGTTAGTTCTTCGCTACACCAATTTACCCCAATTCCCTTAAACACAACTGCATTGCGACTAAACGGTCCAAACCAAACGACGCTACAGTAAAACATTTAAAATCCCTTGTTGCGAACATTGTTTAAAAGTAGTCTAACCGTCTAGCCCCTCACTACAGGACGGATAACAGGGACTTTGGGGCTAAACAAATCGCGTGCGGTCGCCAACTCGTGCAAAAAGTTTCGATTTGCCCCGGGTCGATCCGAAAAGTTTCCGCGGAATTTTTACGGATTCCTTGAAAACATTCCGAGTATTTACCTGGTATTTTTTAAGTAGGATTACTTGTTTTGTTTGAAGTGTTTCAGGTGTTATAATCCGTTAGGGTTGTTTTTAGAAAGGATGATTGTTCGACGTTTAGGGAAAGTGGCAGTTGAATGAGATTTTTTTTAATGTTAATTTTTTATGGCTTCCGCTTAGTTGGCGTTGTTGATTTTTATTTGGAGTTGCTTGACTTGTTGAAATCTATACTTCTATACTGTAATATCTTCTTCTATCTAATATATAAAAATCTCGTGGCACGGTGTTTGTTATCAAACTCCTCCGAATCGGCTCGACCGATTTTTATGTTTTTTTTTGTGTATGTTTGATAGATCTGAGAAGAGGTCGTAGGCTATTTTTTTGTTGTCAAAATGCAAATTAAAATCAACTTAGATATTGTCCTTTCTACAGGTTCAAATTTTTCCCGCATATTTTACAATACATAGGTACTACTAAAACCTAATGTTGTGTTAAAACGACTATAAATTAATTGGGAGGACAGGGAAACAAGAGGACAGCAGAAGGCTTTTAACGAACAATATCGAAGTGGCTCGTAATATAGCAACATGAATATGTAATGGTGATTGTTATGTATCTAACTGAACGAGCATGTTGTTAACTGGTCGTCCATTAAGTCCATCCTACCGTTGTCTGGTTGTACCGCTATTGTATAATGGTATCTATGGCTATATGGTACTATGGCTATATCTCTACATATTATAAATCAAAGTTCTCCACCGCGTTTGTCTGTCTGTTCGCGAAAAACATAAAAATTACAGCACCGATTTTCATGCTGTTTTCAGCAATGGATCAATGGATAGACGGGGCCCGCTAGAGCCATTGCCTGCTGGGGTTGAAGACTTCGTTCGAAAGAGGCACCGTACCCTGGAACGCAAAGGGCACTAGGAGGAACGCGGATGGGTTTTAGTCAGTAAGAGTCTGACAATCCCTTCTGCTTTCTCATCCTTAAAAAAAAAAAGGTTGACACAATGGGCGGACTTATCACTAAAGCGATCTTTCAGCAGAAGCTAGTAATATTATAAACGCGAAAGTGAGTTTGTTTGTTACGCTTATACGCCTGAATTGCTGAACCATTTTTGGTGAATTTTGGTCCAGAAATGGTTATAGACTACTTTAACGCGAGTGAAACTGCGGGAAAAAGTAATTAAATTGTATTCTGTCTATCTGTGTTTTAACCAAGTAAGCAATAATGAATGTCGCTTGGAGTTTGACTCCAACCTAATTTCCTTTCAAATCTAACATATCCGTACCGTTTCAATAACACAGGTATTCTGAATACGACGAGCCATTACTCTCCATTATTCTTCCAAGGAATTGGAGGAACTTGAATAATAGAACGTTATTCTAGTGTAGAAACTGTTTCATTCGGAATCCCTCCATATTTCAATCCAAACTGTACAACTATCAAATCCTTTTAGACGAAGCACATGTGGGCTGCACTCGGCTTCACTCGGCTTAGCCGCGTGGTTGGCTGCGCTGGCCCACGGCCTCACACCATGGTCACGCGTGGGCTAAACCGGATTGTCACTATCGCCGCTCTGCAGACGGCGGTTTGGTTTATGGAGAATTGGAAATTTGGGAGCGTGAAAAGAAAGTTTAGAGTTTTATTTGAGTTTTATATTGGAAGGAATGCTCTAAAATTGATTGAAAGTTTTCATCAAATACATCATATTTTATCGTTTTAATAATTTTGTTGCATAAAGTACTTTTAATTAAAAAAAAAATCACAGCTTTGAAGTGCAATATAATTTTCTAATGGTACCCATTCCACATGTAGTTTTCTTTTATTTGCAATCAAATGTCAAATTTTGGGTAAATATCGAAACAACCTTAAAATTCAAAATCTCAAAAACGATAAAATTTTGGCCATACAAATAAAATTATGTGATTCCTTAATCACAGTCATTATTTTAGTTCACTCACAACAGTACAACAACTAAATTACAATCATGAAAGTTGACAAGAGCCAAAAAGTAAATAAGTAGAAAAGCCAAGGCTTAGAACAAATTAAAGTCTTCAAAACGACCCCTTCACCATTTCTCAGAAATCCTTTACCCCAGTTTGAGTACTTTAAACTAAACTATTAACAGTTTGAATCGTTCAAATCGCAGGTACACGCTGTAAGACTCTCAAGAGCCCAGTAAATAGAGGTCAACCGCTAATTAGCATGCCTCGTAAACAATCGGGAGCACTTGGACCCGACAACTTTAGGGTCCAACTCGACTCGTGTCGAGGGTCGAAAATTTTCAAAGTTGGGAAGAATTTTTATTGCTTTTTCAGGGTCAATGTCGGTTTTAATTAGCAGTTGATTTTCAGTAGAAGGGTATAGAAATAGCTGTGTTTTGCTTGGGCTCTATTTTTGGGAAATAAAACAAGGGTTGTTTGAGCGAGCAAAAATTCTGACGAATATACCGTTTTCAGATTTTCCAACAATCCAATTTAAGAGAAACCGATATCCGAAAATAAAACTGTCAGTTTTTTGGGTTTGGATTGGACTACTTGTTAGAACTGAGTTTTCAGTCCTATGTGCATTCCCATAGAATTGTAACGTATAAAATCATAACCCTATATTTTATATTGGGTATGATTTTTTATCTATGGCGAGTTTTTTTATCCTTGTTTAACCAATAGTCAAAAACAGTAAATAAATTTCGTTTTATTTTCGATCAATTTGTTAACTTGCCCAATGGTGAAATGAATTAAGTTAAAAGCTACATAAACACACTCACACAGATACACATGCAGTAACAGCCCATCAGATATCTTGAATCCAGTAACTGGGTAAAGCATACCACACCTCTTAAACCTATGCCCATAATTTATAATTTCTCTTGCTCGACAAGGCACAATAAAACACAATATGCCTATATATTATGTAGGTACTATCATCAAAGTAACTTGCTACCCCAAACAGGCCCACCCTAGTCCCGGGACAGATTTGCAAGTGCTTAATACACCACCGACAGTTTATAAACATAAAATAATAATTGCTCCGCGCACCGGGATTAGACGCAGGGATTCTGTTACATAATCCCGGAGTCCGGGATGTAGTGTTGTTCTTGTGTGGCGAGTAATTAATTTTCAATCTACATGCTAATCTGTGAAGTTTTATAATATAATAAACGGATGTCGGAGGAGCAGGTGGGGTGCTGTCATTTGTATCTTGAATTATACGTATTTTTGTAATATAACGTTGATATACTGGTAAGACATTAATATTGTTGTACTGTCTTTTTGGTTTGTGTCGCAAGTAGTGAGTAGGTTAGGTTTGATTGTTAGACCTCCGGGAAAAAACAATGTGATTGGGTTTCCGATTTCTAATATTTTCCTTAGTAGCTTAGAGACCAGATTTTCCCGTCAGATGGTAATATGGTATCGTCTCTATTCTGAAGAATTTGAATGTCACAGGCAAAATGTGTGTGTTGTGTGTAGGTAAACCTAAGCGTTTTAAGTTAATCATAGAACTGGATAAAATTACAAATTATTAGAGATTATAGAATGGAGCAACATTCATAACAGGCCCTTTTTTTTTTAAGGATGAGAAATCATCAAATGACTCCTTCCGCTCTGGGCGAGGCGGAAAGGAGTGTTAGACTCTTACTGACTAAAACCCATCCGAGCTCCTCCTAATGCCCTTTGCGTTCCAGGGTTGCGGCGTCTCTTTCGAACGGATTCCGCACCCTGGCAGGCACTGGCCCTAGCATGCCCCGTCTCTCATGCTGACAGCTCCTTGAGGCGCGCGTGGAAGACAGCGCCCCGCCGTCTTCTTCTGTTGCGGCGGCTGGGTCGTGAGGTTTCCCTCTCTCTCACACGTTCGGCATCCTCCTTTGCTAGCATTACTGTTTCGCAGAAGGAGGTGACCGCTTCCCATGCCTGTTCGCTCCGGACCATAGATTGAACCAGGGCCGGTCGCGAGAGGTCGCCGCCTCCGATCGCCTCAACGAGGACCCGGCGGTTCTCCGCCTAGGCAGGGCAAACCTCCACCGTATGCTCCACCGTGTCCTTCGGGATTCATAACAGGCCCTGGATTTCATTTAGCACTTTTTTATTTGTAACCTTATGTAAGTACGTACGTACAACTTACTTACATAATTACATCAGCAGATACCAATCGCTCCATAAAATAACAAAATAAAGTAAGCGAGGACGAGCACCGATGTGTCCGGAATTTATGATCGGGTTTATCGGCGCCATTTTATGTGCTCTGTTACAAACTTGTCAGAAATAGTTCGTCGGATCGACGCGACTCTTTCTTGTAGGGAGGTCGAATTTTACGAGTTGAGCTGTTGAGGGCTTTGTGCGAGTTCAGTGGAGGGTAGGCTGATGTGATAAGTGTGTTGCCCTTTTTAAATAAGGATTGTAAATTGGATCAATTGTGATGTGTTTTATGTCATGGAACAGCCAATAATCAAGTAGACCAACTGATAGTATTCAGTTCCCAAACTGATTTGCTGCGGCAGCAAGATGTAAGGATGTGAAATCATCAAATGACTCCTCCCGCTCTGGTCGGAGCAGAAGGGAGTGTCAGACTCTTACTGACTAAAACCCATCCGTGTTCCTCCTAGTGCCCTTTGCGTTCCAGGGCCGCGGTGGTTGCGGAAGATGTATGCTGGGGAGTTAATTGCGTTCCTTTTTCTACCCAGCCAAATTACTAGAAAGCGGTGACGGGGAAGCGTTTTGGGGGAGTATCTATACTTCTATATCTATTACGAATGTATAAAGCTGAAGAGTTTGTTTGTTTGCTAGAACTCGCTAATCTCAGGAACGATTGCAAAATTTTTTCATTGTTAGCTCATTTATCGAGGAAGGCTATATGCTCACGTATATATCATCGCGCTAAGACAAATAGGAGTGGAGCAGATGAAGTTACACGCGTCAACTAGTCTTTATATAAAATTGACGTTCAAAAAGTGCTAGCTTTCAGTCTAATTTGAATAAATGATTTTTGATTTTGATTTGTATCACTGCCTATTTGTAATACCAGGGTAGCACAGGTGCGTTACCTATCCTTTCTGAAGAGGGTTCTTTTCTATTTTTGTGTAGCTTTACGAGGGAGCCTATCCAATATTTTGTAGGTACGTGACGTGACAGACCCATTGCTGATTGTGAATTCTATAATGTGTGGGTGGTCTTTCGCGATGAATATTTTTATTGCGCGACTGCTAAGGAATGGAAGTCCCTGTTGGGTTCTTGATCTGGTAGCCATGACCTATCTATTTAAGTCTGGAGTGAATAGGTTAATTTTAAGCAAGCGAGCTTCATTGTCGACAACTTCATTATTTGCCATCAGGTGAGATAGTGGTCAAACCGCAAATAAATAGGAAGCTAAGCACTTGCTTCCAGTATTTGGTTTCATCTTTAATGAAAATAGCCTTGATTCAGCCCGTAATGGCTATTTAAAACCACTAATGGGC
This sequence comes from Lacanobia oleracea, assembly GCA_950371165.1. Lineage (NCBI taxonomy): Eukaryota > Metazoa > Arthropoda > Insecta > Lepidoptera > Noctuidae > Lacanobia > Lacanobia oleracea. The sequence goes on from OX493408.1 coordinate 22,744,370, forward strand.
CTCCAATGACCGCTATACTAAATTAAACGGGTCAAGAGGAATTAGGTCGCAATTCGATGATTTTAGCAGCTCAGAGGACGTTGTGATCGTTTGTGATGGCCAGCTTAACATTTATTATGACCTTGTATACCCTGCATAGTGATTAACAGGAAAGTAGGATCCGTAAACCTAAATTTTTTCAGTTACTAGATAACGATATAACTTCTCTCTTCTAAATACAAAACACTGCAAAGTAAAAAATAGGTGTTTTTGGTTATTTTTTGTTTTTTGACACTTACTTCCTAAATTAAAGTTCTTTTCTTTCTTCTGAAGTTATTTTTTACTTTGCAGTTGTTTGTTTTCGGAAGTTGGTTGTATTTTTACCTGTGTACCCATTTAAGCGTATGATGCGTAAGATGTTATGTTAAGAGCTGGTGTAAACAATAAAAAGACATGCGATTTGAGCAATCCCAATCCATTTGCTATCATTTACTGAAGAGTTCCCTTGCCTACCTCCAAAGTTCTTCGTCAGATCTTCACCAAATTAAAATGGGACCAGTCTAGGAAAATACTCTTCCAAACAAAAAAAAAGAATCATCCTAGTCGACTGACAATTGGAAAAAAAATTTCATAGGATCTCATCATCAGATCCTAATTTATACCTTCCATTATCAGCTCAGCAACATGAGATGATGGTTACCAGGCACAAATATCTGAATTGCGTCAGAAAGTTTATGAAAAACATTGTTTGTGCCTATAAAATTTTAGGGTTGCCCTCAATTTTCATGGGATTCCAACATCAGATTCTGACTTGGTGACAATGGGACCAATCAAGAAGATAAAACAAGATTTGAAGATCGGTTCATAAACAACGGAGTTATGAGGTAACAAACATAAGTAAATTACAACCGAATTGAGAACCTCCTCTTTTTTAAAGTCGTTTAAAAATGGAAGCAACGAAGGCCTTTTCCCTGCAGTGGACAATAAAGGCTCATAATAGTAACAGAGGTTCCAATTTAATCCTTATACAGCCAAAAAAGCCTCCAACACTTTCAAGCTAAAAGAAAAAAAAACACACGCCTACTCGACGAAAAAAAAAGTCTCTGTCCAACCGGCGAGCAATTTCTTACTCTTACAATGGAAGGTGCCTCAGTCACGCTAATGAAGTGGTCGCGGCACTTTTGGTACTTTTTGTGCCATCCTGATATCTTTGTAGATGTTAATGAAGAGATGCTGATTAAGATGTGGTTTCTGTTGAAGCTAATAAAGACTTTGTTGTTATTGTTTTTGAGGTTATTACTGAGATGACTAGAATTCATTTTTAGCGAGTTTTTACGATAGTAAGTTTTAATTGGACTGAGTTAGGTAGTGGGTAGTTTACTTTTATGACAGTTACACCGAGCATTAGATGAAATAACCTGACGTTATACGACAAGGTGCCAATGCCATCATTAATTAAAACAAAATCATAATTCAAAACAAGTTTAAATTATGAAAACAAATATTTGATGTATTTACTTCATTTGGTATGTTTAATTCTCTAGTTTGTCCTCCAAAAGTAAGCTCTCTACTCAAAAATGATTTATTTACGTAACGCGTCCATGTTTGTGTCACAAAAATTAATATGTGATTTTCTGACGTGAGGTTCCGTAGATTCGGAGAAAATTAGCAGTGACAGACGGACAGAGAGACCGACGCCACAGTCAGACTTTCCCTAGAAACAAGAAAAATTAAACTCGAAAACAAATTTTTACTTCTTAAAACTAAAAGCATAATAACAAAGGCTCGTGCTACAAACTTTTTAAAAACCAACGGCACCAACAAATTCAACGCTATCTAGAACTCATTTGTTTTTACTCGTTTTTTAAAACGCTCATTTAGAAAGGAAAGCGATCTGAAACAAACGTACAGTTCTGTAAAGCTGCTTACGAAATAGTTTTCAGAGTAAACGTCCATTTAGCAACATTTACAGATAGTGCTGGGGTATTTAGATAAAATGGTAAAAGGCAAAAAGACTAGAGATTACTGTGTAATAAAATAGTGCTGGTTTTTAGGGTTCCGTACCCGAAGGGTAACCAACGAAACCCTAAGTCTCCGTTGTGCGTCCGTCCGTCCGTCTGTCAGTGGGCTTTATCTCAAGAACCGTAATGGTAGACGGTTGGAATTTAAGAAACGTGTTTTTTTTTCGGTTTATGGTACGGCACCCATCATGTGAGAGTCCGACTCGTACTTGGCTGGTTTTTATTTTATTTTTAACTGAGACCAAACTAATATTCCTATATTCTGGACTAAACATTCAGAAAATAGTTTCCGTATTAATGCACATACATTACCCTCTTTTTTAAACTTTAAGAATACTATTATCTACTTTATATTTACCATAATACAAAACACAGTCGTCTGCCGCATCTGTCTGTCTGTCTGTTCGCGATAAACTCAAAAACAACAGCACCGATTTTCATGCTGTTTTCACCAATGGATAAAGCGGTTATCGAGGAGAGTTTAAGTACATAATTTATCTAGAAAAAAGTTAGGAATCCTTAAAAAATGGCAGCGCGGACGAAGTCGCGGTTGATGTGCTAGTTAGGAATAAAACCGTTCATAAAGATACACAGATTGAACTGAAAAATAATATTCTTCCACAAAAAGCATCGCAGGAAACCGTATCAAGGCCTCCACCCCTTCTCATGAAGATTCAATGATTCCGTATTATTTACTACATAACGCTATGTACATAAATATCGAAGAGCCAGTGGCCCGTGAAAACCTACTCGACTGGAAACTGAAAAGATGTTTTTCAGTAAAATGCCTCATTTTATTCGACCATTTATTATTTAACCGACACCATTTACTGTAGGTGACGCGGGGAGACATGTTCTATGAAAACGATAAATTATACTAAAGTTATAAAAATTTAATAACATCATCATCATATCAGCTGAAAGACGTCCACTGCTAGACATAGACTTCCCCCATGTGTCGTCACAACAACCGGTCCTGTGCATCTTGCATCATTGTATCGGCTACCCCTGACACTCACCAGGTCATCGGTTCACCTTGTGGGAGGCCTTTAAAAACTTTATATAAGTGTGTTAAGAGACCTTCTATTGTGGATGCATTTTTTCAAAGCAGCATGTAGTTTTATAAAAGTTGACGTCATTTGAAAGCGATATGCTTAATCCGCAGCGCTGAAAAGGGGAAGGCAGAAGTTCGCATAGGTGCAGAAACAGAAATATCTGTTTCTGCAGGAAATCTTTGTGTTTTCTTAGTCAAAACAGAGCAGGTTGTTTGTAGACAAGCGTGCTTTATTGTCGACCTCGCCATTGCTTACCATCAGGTGATAAATTGTGGTTAAGTACGCGCCTACCAATAACAATAATAAAAAAACACGATAGCATACGATAATTTGGAAAATTAATAAAGCCATTGCATAGGACCTACGTAATAGGTCCCCCCTTTTTGGGGGAGGCCTATGTCCAGCAGGGGACGTCTTTCAGCAGATATGATGACGATAAGACCTATATCAACTCATTTTTCCTGTCAAACCGCACCACTTTACAAAACTCCTCTACAATTTAATGCGTTTTGACTGCAGTGCGCTTTATTAAAAAATATTAATTTCTGTGCTCTCCGCGTAATGATGCAGCGCATCCCGGTCGCGAAGCATTCGTGTTAATACACGAACAACTTCAAGCGAAGCGCTGAAACGAATTGAAAGCGACCGCAGCGCTGCAGGGACGACGACAGAAGGTTAGGTTGTGACGTAAATGGTGAGAAAAGAGGTAGTCCACGGAAATCTTTATTGTGTAACGAGTTGATTTTGTTACCTGAATTAATTATTATGAGACATTGGAGTTTAAAGTGTTTCGAGTTTCATTATTTGATAATATAGGCCTTCGACCTGAAAGATATCTTTCAACCAAGTGTTTTTTCTGTTACGATGAGATTAAAAAAATAAGTGCAGAATAGTTAAAAATCAAAATATAACTAGATTAGATTAGATAGATATATAAATGTATCTGTTTAACAAAAACGTAACTATTGGAAACTGATACTCCTTCAAGAAATCAAATAAGTAAATATTTAATTACCATGGCACATAATGTTAAACTTGTCCCAATTTTCACTTCTGCCAATCTTCCTGGCTGCTGACACAACTACGTCACAGCCCCTCGCTATATAAAAAAGAGTCGCGACGACGCAGAAAATTGGACGCCATCTTAAATTATTACTTAGGTGATGTCACGGGGATTAAATGTTATCCTTCATGGTTTAGGGGCGGAGAGATTTGTTATTATAGGGAAAAAACGATAAAGTGCATTTTTGAGGCAACTTATGTGATAAAGTGATTAATATCTGCGATTTTTTAAAGACTTGCTACTTTTACTTTGCCATTTTTTTTAGTATATTAAAGATTTACTTATTTTTTATCTTCAAAGCATCCTACACGATTCATGTTTTTTAATAAAAATATATAAATATAATTGCTTACCGTATTGCTTTGAGATGGCGCAGAAAAACCTATAATTGGAAGAGTTTGAGGTAGGTTTTTGCCCCGCAGTGGAACACTAATTCATTAAAAAAATGCATGTAAATAGCCATTGTTAAGAAAACAATGGCTATAATAATATTTACTTTCCACTTTCTTACAAACTGTAATTTATTCTAAACACATAATCTTATGTAATCAAATCCTAACAAACTTACATACATTATGACTGAAGCATCATAAAACCTAGTACCACAAGTACAAACAAGCTCAAACCGTTTGCGAACTCTCATAAAAAAGTTCTGTCGCTCGTAGCACTGATTTAACGTTATGTGCTACGCCACATGTTGGTGCTACGATATTTCGTAGCAAGTGCTACGGCGTAGCACCGCAAACTATGTGTATTTTAGTGTTTGTAGTTATGTCATGTATTTTTGGGTGGAGTACAATTTAGTCTTAAATTTTCTAGACGATAAGTTTTAGTTGTTATCTTTTCCGTTGCAGCTACTTAACTGCTCTGTTTTTTTTTTAATTTTTCCATAAATAAGAAAAATCCCAGTTGATCCAGACAGCACAAGCGCCACTACTGTGCATGTAGTCTTGGTTATCAGTTGTTTCATCTGAAATTTCCTCACAGCAGTCTGCAGTCTAGATTTGTGCCCGGTTAATGGTAGCAAGAACTTCCTCCATTAAATGGGATAAAATATCACTGGCAAAATGTGAGTGACAAACAGTACTTCTGACCCTGAGCCTGACCCAAAGAAAAGGAAGTGATGTAATGCAACAAAAATACTATTATGATTATCGTTTTATTTATTGACGTATGACATCCAGTTTGAAGGAATAATAATAGCTTTTGCCCGCAGTTTCACTCGTGTCAAAGTATATAATCATCTCCAGAGAAATATATAATCAGTTTGGCTATTTACGTGTGAAAGCGGAACTAACAAACTCACGTGTGTGATTAAATTAAACCCATTTACTACACGAACTGGTTTCTGAATTCGCAGAAATTGACAATGGAGGACCAGTCATCAAGTTAAATATCGCTAAACCGGAAAATCGAGTTTCCAGTCCAATAAAAACATACTCAGAAACCAATCTCAAATTCTGGTTACGTCTATTCGCAGAAGCACTTCTAATGAGGTTCTAGGAATATGATACGTTGCGATATTGCTCAAACAAAAAGAGATTTCAATATCATCTTGTTCTCATAAAATAAATGGTTTCTATGGGCCACAGGAGCAAAAACATGGTAAAAGCTAGTTCGTATTAAAAATTAATTTAGACTTATAAATTTTTTAATGTGCTAATTTGTTTCCCAAAAGTGACCCTTACTCATTATTTATTTACGGAAGCTATGGTTCCGTATTTGGGTCACAGAATTTCATAATAATTTTAACAGAAGCGGGTCAGTAGATTTTGGCTGTGACTCACGGACAGACGAGTGATTCGAGTGCCGTTCGGAACCCTAAACAATCAAAACATGGCTGGTAAATAAAATAGTTTGCTTGGCTATGATTAAGCCTTTCCGTAATTAAAGTTGAAATCCCTTACAAATAAACTACACAAGTTCAGCAATTAAAATAAAACGTTTCCACACGAATTACGAAAGTACTAAAACTAGTCCTAAAGTACAATCAGACTATATTGTTACCTAATTAAAGTTAAGCGAAGTTTATTTACTACGCACAAACACTAGGACCCAGGGGCTGTTTTAATCTAGTAATTGAAAATTTTAGGTAATACTAACAGGTTTTTTATGAATATTCTAGTAATATTTAAGTCTTTATTAGCTTCTGCCCATGGATTCATTCGCTTGAAAATCTAAGATTATTTATTTATTTAAACTTTATGTACCTATTAGTACATGGGCAGACTTAATGCAACAAGGCACTCTCTACTAGTCAACCTTGGGGTTAAAAAGACTACACTATGGTAGGTGTATCCCAAGAAACTCATACTCCCGGAATGAGAATCCTTTGTTAAAGGAATTATTAGTCTACCAAAATATCAAGCTTTATCAAAATACGTTCTAGTGTAAATATGTGAATGTGAAGTATCATACTCTTTAGGGTTCCGGGATACGGCTTTACTACCAAGGTTTTTATCCTCCCTTTAAATGTCTTTTTTCTTTATAAAATAAAGACAAGCCCGCTACACTATACCCAAGCATAGCTAAACTCTCGAGAGCCAGTATCAACAGTGGCCACCAGAAAAAAGCCCAGTGATTGAAGCTTGACGAGTCCCGGAGAAACGATTCAACTGTCTTGGATCCTTCAACTATCTATGAAGTATCTGCCTTTTTTTTGGATGGCACTCTTTCCGTTCTGGGGGGAGCGAAAGAAGAGTGTTAGACTCTTACTGTAGAAAACCCATACGTGTTCCTCTAAATATCCTTAGTTGCGTTCCAGGGCCTCGGTGACTCTTTCAAACAAATGTACCTGCCCGGATATTCACTAACGATATATAATTCGTGAGTCAGACCAGCACTAATAAGTCACCTCTCTGCTCCCATATAATCTAATTTAAACTCGCTTAAAAAACCTTCATTCGAACCATCAGACCCTGAAACTCATTACCACCATGTCAACTATAAATCAACTGAACCGTTTTCCCTATAATCAGGGCGTGATTTCCTCCTCCCCTCCCCCCTTCCCCTACATGAAACAAATTAGTCACTTCCTCATCGGTGCATAATTAAAATTAATGGCTATTACCTTCAAACAACCTTCTAGAGATTTTTTTTTCGTATATATCCTTGACTTCAAAAGAATTTTCCGGGATTTTTTTTACGCTTACTTTCTAATGACTTTTCGGGTGGAAATTTTAGATTTTTAATTATGTTTTATGGTAATTTTTATCTTTGAACTTTCGTATTTGTATTATAAATTATCATAATATTTGTGCACACACTGTTGTTGTTCCACCTAGGGTAATAAGACTAAGCAGATAACTATAAACCTATATTTAAACATTTCGCTTTTTTACAAAAGAACAATGATTTATTATTATAATAAAAAAATAGTTGAAGAGTGCAAATTCAACTATTTATCAAATTTCGTTTGCATTCGCATGTCAGTTGCAATCTGTCAATAGTGTATGGAAATTATGGCTTTTTTGACAAATTGTAAATTAAATATTAGGTATCTGAAAAACTTTGTACTTTTACTGAAGTCAAGTTTGGGTACACCTCCGTATGTCTGTATTCCGAAAGTTAACTGTAAGCGCGCCTTCAAATTAGTCGCTCAGTGCCGCGCGGCAGTATCGCGACTGTGGCGCTGCTGTCGCGCTTACACTTCACTTAGCCCAAGGATCTCAAAAATTATCTTAAAATAATTGTGTCAAATTATGTCAAACGCAAATATCTAGCTAAGATTGATCGAATGAGTTTTCAACATGACTTGGCTTGCTTTAAATTCTGTGACAAGTCGATTGTTTTATCCAGAAACCGAGGATAAATTTCACAAGCTACTTTCTCTACACAAAATATTTTGTTTTAAGAAAACTGCTCTTAGTGTGGCAGCACTCATCGTCGGGAACTACCGCAGTACCGACTATCAGCTGTTTACTGTTGGAAGTGCTTCTAGACTTTCCCTTGCAGCTTAGTGAGTCTCGCAAAATATCGCTGACGTTATGCTGCAGAGCTAAAAATAAGTTTTAGTCAGTCAGCGGTTTTTCGTTCAGTTTTTACCGGAAAGTAGCTTTTAACATTCTTATCTGTTCTATACAAACTTATTTTCTTACTTTGATAGCTGAGTCTGTGTATTATTATAACTACGTATATATTTATAAATTACATTCTACCCTTATAACCTAATTATACTGATGTCTAGGTTTTGAAAAACTCTCGAGGTGCAATATTTGATTAATGTTCAGCTTAAATATTCTCAGGTAAGTGAATCGAAGTATTTTTATGAGAATAGTTATCTCACTCCTCATTTTATCTTATGTAAAAGAATATCTTCCGACCGAATATGGCTTGGCTTTTTATTCAACGTTGTCATTGACAGATTATTGAAATTTTAAAACGAAGATGGTGATTTTGGTCGAGGAATAATGAGCACATTCCAGCTCATTCATGATGCGCAGTCTACATACACCGCCCAGCTCGATCTTTCGAGGCTAAGCTGCACTTAGCGCTTACGCTTAGACTATTATAGTGTGATAGCTATCTAAATCTGACATAAGGATCTTTTTATACTTTTGTTTTTCCCGACTTCTTAAAGTCGTCAGTGCCTTAGCACTTTTCTCACCGCCGGCGATCAGCGAGTAGCGAGTAAAGATTGAAACTCGGAACGAGTTGGCGAGCAGCGACTAGCGAGTGAAAAGTTTTCCTCGGCTTTAAGCGAGTGCTTTTGTGCGACGGGCAATCGCCGGCGCGAGTATTGCGAGTAATACTCGCTCCGGCCCGCACTATAAGTAGAAATTACCGCTGGTTGGTGAATTTTGACCGTTAAGCGATCATCGCCGAGCGAGTGCCGCTGAGCGAGTGCAATCTTTGAAAGCTTTTGTCGCTGCGATCAACTAGTGGTGAGAGCCGACACGCCGGCAGTGTGAACAGCCACTATCAACTATAAATGTATGTGTCTCTTTGACTCACACGAGATCTATATCTTTTATCCCTTTCCTCAGCGAGCAAATGGTCGATATAGCTTATCGTTTCCCAGCTGGTGAGGCAAGTGCCTTATTCTATAAACATGTCAGCCCCGTTGAGATATAACTAATATAAAGATTAAATAGGGATGCAAAAAACAAGAAGTAACTTTTTGGTTTGTAGAAATGTGCGAATAAGTTTTTATTCCTAGAAACTCGTATTAAATCAAACAAAAAAGTCAACGCTCATTAATGCTTAAAAGCCAATGAATGCTGCAAATAAGGTATAATATAAGGTCAAAGTCTTAATTCAAAGACGAGAATAAATAGAAAGTTACCTAAGTAATACAAACTTGTGGCATGGGATTATCTTAATGGCAGTTGGCAAAGAGTTCGCGTGGTGCATGAAAACTATTTGGTAAAGAAACTTTTCTTACATGGGACCGGTTTTCCTGTTACGGGATTCGATGGGTGTTTTGTCCAAAAGAAAGTTTAATTTGAACCCAAACACTGAAGTATTAATGTTTCTATTTGTTTAAAAAGTTTAGGAAATAATAGAAAATCTGTCGTGGAGAAGATCTGTTGCCTGGTGTATTCTACGTGGCTGTATGCGACTTGAAGGAAAACCAAAAAAACATAGATTTGAGAATTATTATTAATTATTAAAATGGTTAAATATATAGAAATAATCTATCTGAGCAGTATTAATTTTAAAGAAATAAAAGCAGTGAAGTTAAAATATAGGTAGGTATGGATTCACCAGAAAAGAGCAAGTATTTAGGCACAAAACACAAACCTAAGAATAAGAAAAAGCTATACCAAAGACATAAAGAAAGAAATATACAGACATTTTGCTCAAACAAAATAAATGCCGCAGTCGTTCGAGCGAATTATCAAAACACATTACGGCTATAATACCTATTTTATTCTGAAAATGTCTGCTGAAAATGATGTACTGTCCCATTTACCGCCGAGCCGAGTAAATGAGGCTTACGTGTGTAAACTGGGATTATTTTTAATGTATTCACGTTCAGTTTGAAGGTTCATTACGTTCACTAAAACCTCTTTGTAGAAAACGTTTTCATTTAGGAAGATTTAGTGCGAGGAAATCGAGGGTAAATGGTTTTTGATAATAGCGCCATCTATTGATCGGTGAAGGTAACTTGGTTACGCTTTCTATCAATAGATGGCGTTAGTAATTTGTTTTTAAGCCTGAATCGCGATATTAATATTTTTATAAAGTCCAACATCTCTTTTTCATGCATTATGCAATAAATGACAAAAAGAAATGCATTCCTAATCGCGAGTTCCCATTTAAATTCACAAAGCACAGAATTTTAAACATTTTAGCTGCCATTTGTTCAAACCGTTCCAGCCATTAAGGCTTTAGATAAACAACCACATTCCCAAGCATGGAAATGCGATGCTTTTTTTAACTCCAGTGGAACTAGGTAATAGTATTTGACTCGTATTCGGGTTAAGAGTTAAAAACAGTGGCGGTGGCAAACAAACATTTTTATAAAACGGACGCAATTTAATACGATATAAACTGACGTGGCAGATTTTTTATGTGGACTGGCGCAAAGGCCGGTTTATTTTAGAAGCCAAGAAGATTACCGATTTAGATAAAGTTGAAATAAGATCCTAATTTCCCTGTGATATCAGCGGCACCATTAAATTTCTTAGCGAACACAGCTATAGTGTTTGGTGACAAAGACAATCCTCTAAGTTATTTTAACAGACTTCATAGACAGATAGTAAAACTGATACTTCCTAAACTTTTATGCAAAAAGTTATTGAGAAACAAGAATCAATCTAAAACTATTGAATTAACTTTTCACACAACTTTTTTAGGGGGTCAGTCATGTGCGAAAAATGTGTTATAAGTATAACGAAACGTTTTGTAGCACGGTCGCTTAATCATTTAGATGTATATCACCTACTTGTTATACCTATTTATTTCTATAATTTAGAGGATCTTTTAATCGGTGGTTCATTATCATTATCATATAAGTCGCTGGTGAAAATGGCGTAGTAATAGCGTATAGCACGACGCATACGGAACTAAAGATACTCGTATCTTCATGAGCGACTTTATTTAGTGACTAGTTGACCCGCACAACTTCGTCTGCGTTACAATTTTCATTACTGCTCCGCTCCTATTGGTCTTAGCGCGATGATATATCCTTGCCTTCCTCGACAAATGGGCTATCTAACACTGAAAAAATTTTTCAAGTCGGACCAGTAGTTCCTGAGATTAGCGCGTTCAAGCAAACAAACAAACAAACTCTTCAGCTTTATATCTTAGTATATAGATATATAGATTACTCAGCAGTACTGGTATTGTATGGACGTTTCACGTACTCCACTACGGCTGCGTCCTTGATACAGATTTCTAGATTTTTTTTTTCAATATCTCTAAATCTGCATTTTAAATTCTTCTTATACTAAATGCACTAAAGCCTGATTGAATTTAAATCGCAGTTTAATGCAGTGCCAAAGTAGCACAATATTTATTGATCGTGTTAATATTTGGCGGGTTGCCAGGGCATGCGGGACGCCCGTTCGCGGGTCGTCGGTTCGAATCAGACCTATTTGTAAGTTATACGAGTAGGTGACCCCGGACTGATATGAATCAGGTTTAGTGGGTCATAAGTATTTATATCTCACAGGTGTTGGCAGTTACTTTTCGTTGGGCAAGTTGGGCGAAAATATTTTTTTCAGGTACTGTAATTTGTGGTGTGGCTTTTTTTGTAAGCATATTTTGTAATAGGAAGAATAATTGTGGCGTGAGCTTCCATAAACTGTAACAAAGGCCAAAGAGGTTGGTTCTCGTACTTCTCTTAAAGTAACCTTGTATCAGTAGTTTTAAGTGTTTAGAGATAACAGATTAGCATGTTCAAGAAATTTGAATATAAATAATGTACGCGTCATTTAAATGATTCATGCCCGTTTTCACCAACATCCCCTAAGTTTACGGGATCCGCTAAACATGTTTAGGGGGCCGTTAGAGGATGGTTTCTGTTTCACCAACGTTTAGGGGTCAACTAAACGTTAAAAGGTCTGCTAAATTTAGGTGGTCGAAATTTTGCCCCATAAACCGGCACCTACGTATGTGATCGTTTAAACAACGAAGATGGATAGTGATTTATATGATTTTTTTGAATATATTGAAACTGTTTCTACTATATTCGACGCAAGTAACAGCCGTAGACCAAAATATATCGAAAACGACCAAATTACTTTGAATTTTTTTATGAAACTGACTTTTTTCGGAGATATAGGTTACGTAAATCTTCAGTGTTGCATTTATTGGAAAAGATTGAACACGCTTTAGAATTACCTGATAATAGGTGAGTAGGTACATATTAACTAATCTCAATTTTTTATACTACGTAATGTAGCCCATAAAATAAAATAACAAAAAACTATGCGCATGGTATTTTTTTTTAGTTGACGACACGACAATCTTTCCTTGTGTTTATTTAATTTGCATGATAAATTTTATTTTATTCCAGGAATAATTCTATATCTCCAATAAATCAGTTATTAATAGCATTGAGGTTTCATGTTACTGGTAATCATTTGTTGGCTGTGGCAGACATGGGTGGGATCAGTGTGGCTACTTGCAGTCGAATAATAAAAAGAGTGTCTGCAGCAACGCTTCCTTTTTTCTGCCATTTTATTAAACCGTAACTAAATACGTAACGTTAACGAAACAAAATAAGATGCAAGCAAGCGATCACAACAAACTATCCACGAAAACAAACGAAAGAAAAGTGTCAAATTCAAATATGACCACAGATTAAACGTGAGTTTCGTAATGTATCCACAAAGTAAATATGTAAGAAAATATGAAATTAATTAAAAATATGAAGGAATTAATATTGATTATTGCTATTAAAACATAATTTATTATAAACTGTATCTATTTGTGTATATACTTTAGAGAATTTGTTAAAAAAACTATATTATTTCAAAGTATCGATAAGTTTAAAGACGAATCATTCACTATTATCGAAAACAAAACGTCACATAGCTATGTGTCCCCTAGTTAGGTGATAAAAACGATGGTGAAACGAAATTTCATTTAGGAGCTAGTTTAGGGGTACTGTTAAGTAAAGGGCCCCATACTTAGGTGGTAGTATAGGGGATGTTGGTGAAAACGGGCATCAGAGTACAACATTTATCGTAGATAAATATACATGCAAACATTGCGCATTTAATTATTACTAGTCGTTACAATAAAACAGTACCATTTTAGTATTTTCACAGAGTAAATTATAAATCTGATAATTTAACGATTACATTAACTTGAAATTCAAATACAGACAGCGAAGTTAATTTGTATTTTATCTCGATTCAATTAATTCAAATCGATATTACGAGTATATAGTGAATAATAATCAGCGCGGTTGTTTGATTTGTCTATTATAGATAATATGCAAATTGCTGACATAGAATGTTGAATTTATTAATTTTGGTTGGAATTTATTATCGGGAAGCGTCGCGACGCGTAGAATTTTCCAATATACCAACTGCGATGGAATGTTTAATTTCGAGATACAATAGAGAGTTGTAAATACTATGATCATTACATTAGTTTACAAAACTTAGTACCTTATCACTATACATTTAATCATTATTACGATAAATGCTGCACAATCAGGCACAACCTGGTAAACCCTGATGACTGCTTAAAAGCGCGTACTCCTCAAAGTATTTCATACTAGCTGACTCGTGCAACTTCGTCTGCGTCACATTTTTCAATAATGCTCCGCTCCTATTGGTCGTAGCGTGATGTTATATAGCCTTCTTCCCTAAGTAGGCTAACTAAAACTAAAGTATTTTTTTAATTCGAAAGAGGAGTTTTTGAGATTAGCGCGTTCAACCACAGACTCTTCGACTTTATAATATTAGTATAGACTTTGTACTTATAAGTCCTTGCTCTTGCAATAATTGAATAAATTTTTATTAAACTTGATACGCGTACCCGAAGACGTAACGTTGGCGCGACAAGGTGGACCGGTGACCTGGTGAGGGTCGCGGGTAGCGGATGGATGAGAGACGCACAGGACCGGTTGCTGTGGCGACACTTGCGGGAAGCCTATGTCCGGCAGTGGAATTTTTTCGGCTGATATGATGATGATACGCATACGCAAGAAAAATAATTGAGACAGACAGTAAATGCGATCTCAAGATTTTTATAAAAATTGGAAAATCAAATTAAGGTAAAAACTTTTGGAAAAAGAGTAAACTCTTTTTTACTCTTGGGGAGTAAACGCTCTAAAAATCTACAATGGTATAATTTATTCCCGCACGATTCCCACCAACACGAGAATATAGACGGTTCCTCATACGACACGAACTAATATCCAAGGCTCACGTCTAGCTTCACGGCTGCACGTACAAAATTGCCGACGAACTAACTTGCTAACAACATTTTGATTGCTAATCTTGTCGCACCTTTGTTTACTAGCAGGGAATATACACACACTCACACACATTTTCACCTTATACAGTGTTTATAACTTTACAACACAATTTTATTGTGTACTAGCGGACGTCACACGGTTTCACCCGCGTATTTCCCGTTACCGTGAGAGTTCGGGAATAAAATATAGCGTATGTTTTTCCCTGATAATGTAGCTGTCCATTGCTGGATCAAGATTTTTTCAAATCGGTCCAGTAGTTTTTGAGTTTATTCATTATAAACATACACACACAAAAATACAAACATTAGTGTTGATTAGGGATTATGTCTTAAGTAGTAATCATCTGCTTAGCTTTTTCCCAACTATCTCGTCGGCTTCCTGCTTAAGCGGATTCAGCTGAGGATTAACATTTTACGTGGAGCGACTGCCTGCCTGACGTCCACAGCCCAGTAACTGAGTAGAAAAGACAAGGCAAGACTCCTAACTGAGAGGCAAGACTCATTCATCTTCTTATCTTGTGAGCAGTAAGGTCTAAAGACCCCTCACACCCTAGTTTCTAAACCGCCTCAAGGGCCTCTGATATGGTTTATTTGACGACCGCAATTCAATTTGGCTACCGGGACTATCGGCTTATACGTGCCTTCTGAAGCATGGAATCATATTTTTCTCAGACAAACTGGAAACAACTTTACAAAGTAGGCTTCCCGCGACCACCGGTTCACAAGGCAAACGCCTAAACCACTCGACCACGAAGGCAAGGCTGATGACACATTGTATGGCTTTTGACACAAAGGTCTTTAAAGGACTGCCTGGAGAAACCAATAGATTCACATGCTTTCCGAAGCACGGAAGTGTCTCGTTATGTAATGAAAAAGTCCCGTTATCCAAATTAGACATAGGCCTTCCAAACCACAAACTTACAAGCATCACACATCAATACCTCTCCACTTAGCCGATGAAGGGGGGCGTGCTGCCGACAGCCCCCCTCCCTTCTGGCGAAGATTAATTACCCCCCCTCGCACCCCCCCTCCGTGGACCGGTCAGCGGCTAATAGCTGTCGGATATTACTGATTGTTTTGCCGATTGCCGATCGCGTTTGTAGCCTAATGCTGAAGGTTTAAGCATTTTTTTGCTTAGTGAAATTTTTATGGGTCCTTAGTGAACGATGTGTGGAAGAGGAGAAGATATTGCATAAAGTATGTTTTAAGGTTTATATTTTGAGGATCGTTTTGTATTGTCAATGACAGGGTATTTTAAAGATGCAATAATGATGAAAGGAAACAAACAAGCTGTAAAATCCTGCAAAGAAAGTGTATGGGTAAAGATTTATTTTAGTAACAAATACGGTGAAAATCTGACCCCAGTGTTGCCAAGAAGTACCGTGTTACCCAATAACTGGGCTGTGGAAGTCAGACAGGCAGTCGCTCCACGTAAAATACTGGTATTCAATTGAATCTGGTTTGAACGAAAGCCAACTTCAACAAAGGGGAAAGAGCTGGGAAATGGGCAGATGATGGACATATACCGATGCACTGACACATGGCCCAAAAAATACTGAAACGAGTGGTAAGTAGCCTATTCGTGGTGCTACAGGGGTATCACTTTTGCGTTGGAGCTAACTTTGAAATATCACGTGTCTACATAATTTTATTTTATTTTATTAATTTAAGGAAAACTTACAGCTAAACATAACACTAAAAAATATTTGAACAAAATAGGGCCAATTACAAGCTTTCACATGCAATATATAAATTATATAATGAAATAGATAGTAGACTACACATATAGGTTTAACATAAAACAGAAAATAGACTATTTACTCTCGAAGAAGCTACCAGATATTTTTTATATAAATTTAGCAACACTAGTATAGAAATGTCGATATCAGCTTCCCAGTAGGTTGTGTTGTACACACGACACGCTCTCAACATGAACGAGTTTCGTCTGTACGCTGCTGTGGCCACCACGGGGGTGTACAATAATTGAGGTCTACGTAAGAACACAGACGGCACTCGCAGCTCGACTTTTTGTTACAACTCGATAACACCAGTTTTACCGTTGGCAATTTAAAAAAAAACACAAGATCGGATATTTTTCCTTGTAACTCCTGTTCTATTCTTGTACCTTAACAGCACAGTTTTACACCACCTACACAAAAACACAAGCCAAGTTTATACCCCAAACATCACGTAGGCCACGTCTATCAATATCTCCTCCCACTTAAGCCCGGTCTCCCCTAATAGAACAGACGCAATAGCACCAGACTGACATCTGTCGTCTGCGCGAATTGAATCGCTCGCCTCATTAATCACTGGACGCCACGCCCAGGTACTGGACTGGAACCTTGAGGTAGGTCTGTGTTTGTATTCAATAGAGATTAAGGTATTAAATTCTATGAAAATTCGTTCTACATGAACTAGTTTTAAAAGGGATAATTTTAGGAGGCAAAAAGTCGGCTGCAATAATATGGCTCTTCGAGTTTTAGAAGATTCTTCGCTTCGAAATTGTCACTAATTCCTTTGTGACATTTTCCTCAATACGAATTTTTAATTGTCATAGCTTTGTCAAAGAAAAGAAAGAAAAATGCTTGTTTGTTATCAAAGTAAGGTTCAGTTGAAAACCAGCGTCAGGTCACTATTAGTTGTCTGGGATTTTGCTGAACTGGACATATATTTCGCAGCCGTGGGGCACACAATGTTATTGTTTTATAATTAAGTCCCTTTTTTATTCTACATTGTTTGTACATCTGTGTGCCAATGTATTCTATCTATTTTTCTTTGTACGTCATGGGTCTACCGCCAAGTAGTGTTAGTTTTGATTTTATTGGTATCAGTGTTAAAACAGACCTTGTGACATAATTCAACTTATTCTTTTAGGTTTGGTTTATAAAGTGTAACTTTGTGATGATAAATTGCCAAGCATTGCCATCCTGTAAATATTCTTGTACCGCGAGTCTATCAATCATGATAATATGTGAGGCATTGTAAACATTCTATGTAATTTTTTACAAGAAAAATATGAAAGAATTTAAATACGAGGTCAGGTCTTGTGTTCGTCAAACAACACCAGCTGTTCATCAGCTAAGTAACTGTAATTCAACGAAAAAATCTAGAGAAAAAGGAAAAATTACTTTGAATCGAAAATTTTCATCCAAAGAACATGGCCATGTGCAATGTTTCCCCATCAGGAAGACACGTGTATTGTGTTCCGGGTCACCACCGCTAGAGTAACATTACCGAGAACACGTCGTTGTGTCTTCCGCGACACGTGTCGAGGTGTCCAAATGTTGTGAAACAGACGCGGGTTTTTTGGGTGTTTCACTGAGGTACTTTTAGATTGGAAATAGAATACAATAGGGTATATTCTGATGATTATTTTTCTTGGACTTTAAAAGTAAACTGATTATAATTATCCATGATGAATATAACATACTAGCTTTTAGCCGCGACTTTGTACGCGCATATCCCGTTTTTTCCTGTTCCCGTAGGTATTTCAGGAAATCTTCTTTTAGTGTTCCCTACACTCTCTAAGGGACTTACATGCCCAATTTCAGCTTTCTACGGTCAGTAGTTTCGGCTTACCGTTGTCTATTAGTCACTCAATCACTCAGTCAGTTAGTAACGGAAAAAATGTATATGAATTGATTGATTGGATCTCTGAAAATAAACAAGTATGTGACGATATGATGCTATGACGCTATAGAGGCTCCATTGACGAAGGGATCATTTTCTACACCACGTTTCCTGGGTTCGATTAACGCAAAAAAAAATCTTTTCCCAACTACGTTTGTGACCGTCAGGATGGCTGGACTAAACGAGATATGTACTTGAGACTATCTGCACTATTTAATACCTATTTGCTGACTAAATTCAATATTTGAAAATATCAAAGAAAAAAGTGGTCAGCCATTCTGACGTCAGGTAGGCTGACCACTTCAAAGTTCTCATAGTTTTAGCGTTGGATTAACCGCGTTGTTAATGTAAATATTTAAATCCTTTTTGCTTTCACATATATTTTTTACACCATTTTTAAGAAGCTCTTATAAATGTTAATAGTAATTTAACAACAACAACAACATATAGTTTCTCATAAAGGTACATTGTTTCAGTAGGTAATTGCAATTAAAACATCTATACATCCATCCATCTTGACGGTCACCTAACCGCAGTTACCACCTAACCGGATGCAGCTGAATACCAGTATTTTACATGGAGCGACCGCCTATCTGTCTTCCACTATACAGTATTAGGTACTGTATAGTGGAAGATACTCCGTAGCAAGATGTAACTTAACGTTCTTTCCGAGGCATGGAGGAGTCCGGGTATTTAACGGATGGTCACCCATCTGCGGATCAACCTTGGCAAGCGCTGCTTAGCTTCGACGATTGAACCGTGCTGCTGTTATTATTTATCCAAGAGCTTCCGCACTGCAAAAAAGATGCACACTGCAAAAAGCCTATATAGTTGCGAATGCTTTGTGGACTTAAGTCTAACCGAACTGATGCGCAAAAACAGCCAAAATGAAAATGCATTTTGAAGTATACACTTAAAACGAAATGTCCGGACTCCATTAGTGTTTCTGACAGCCTCACCGCACTCTCTTAAAACCACATTTTAAAAACCTGTCGATTGTGAAAAAGTTAAACGCAATACCTTTCACCAACTGTCACTGTCTCTCTGAAAACTCAGAGCTTTTAAGTGGGAGCAGTACATTCACTTTGCCAAGTGTACTCGAGTACACTGTTGTACTTCTTGTACTTTTGTTTTTGGGAAAGTTTAAGTGGTTTAACTTCAAGAGGGAGGTTTAAAGTTAGAATTGTTAAGTTGTGTTTTATTATTGAGAGAAAACGTTAGTTATTATTTATCTATTCCTAAAATTAGATCTATTTTAAGATTAATCTATAAACATCAAGTTAAATCACAGAAATACTTCTGTGTTGTAGTCTTACTTATAAGAAATATCCCAAGGGAAGATATTCCTGGGATGAAAAGTATGCTATGTCACATTCTATGACATGAAAGTGACAGTTATCCAAAACTTTTCAGCCGTTTCAGATGTGAAGATGTAAAAGACAGAGTTACTTTAAAGCGAGAAACAGACTGGTCCTACGTATGCAACGTATGCAACGCTTTTGTATCGTATCGTATGTTGCGTTACATACGACAAGTGTGTCTCTATTGCATAGTTTTTGATACAAAATCAATAGTCCCGATATCATTATGTGTTGCATACGGTGCGTACGTGGGACCAGTTTGTCTCTAGCCTAATATGAATTGCTGACACACATCCCATTATTAAAATTGTTGCAATTAATTTTGTAAGCAAAAGAACTTGCCTGCTATAGTAGACACTAGATTCATGTACCATAACAGTCACTCACCCACATATATTTATTGACTTTCTTAATATCAAAAACAGAAAAAAAGACAAAGCTGTCCTGAATCGGCTTCTATACCCAACTAGCACCAAAGCGTTAAAAAAACCTATATAAGACTCGTATATCAGTTCCATTTGAGTATAAAAGTGTTAACGCATACCTGTGCAACTGAGTTAGAGCATGCTCTAACTCACTTATAACCACGAAAGTGGCCCACAGTTTTACAGGTAAAAGTTATAGAAAGACTATAGTACGGTGTCACAAAGATATTAAAGCTGCACAAGAGCGCTTATTCATCGTCAGCTACTACTTTAATCTGTATTACCGTTGTAAAATAGAGTTGGTAAACGCTACAGGTGCTATAAATCCTATAGTAAGGTGTCAAAAAGATCTTAAAGCTCCACAAGAGCGCTTATTCATCGTCAGCTACTACTTTAACCGGTATTACCGCGATAGTGAGCACTACAGGTGGTAAAAAGCGCACGTCAAGATAAAAAAGCCTGTAACCTTACTAAAATTAAATCTGTTCGTAATGGAAGTGTTATGTCATCCATTATTCAACACAGCAGAATAATATTATGGAATATTATGTTATTTAAGTATGTGAAGTGAAAAATGACTGCCCTTATGATTTCACAGTAAATGTATACCATGTTTCTCATCTCAATTTTAACGCGCCTAGGATTTATTAAAGATTTAAAAGAAAAATTATGATAACAAAATAGGTACCTCAAGCTAAACATTACTATTCATTCCTGCTTCTTGAGCAGTGGTATGTAAAATTAAGTGGCATTCATGGAATGCTTCAAATAATGTAAGAAATTTTGTTTATTGTAGTCAAATGTTGAATAACTCGAAATAATATTAATTGTTAGGTTACCAAAACAATGGCGAACTTTACAAAAGTGAGGTTAGTGTTATAAACGACCGATACTTGCGTTATTTGACACCAATACCTCTTTTACAGACGTTCTAAAGGAACGTCTGTAAAAGAGGACTGCCTAACACAATAAGCTTTAGTTAAACCCTTTATTACAGGTTAAACCTAGATAGAGGAGTTGTTTGACACCTTTAGTTTCTCGTGTTACTAAACTCTCGATAAACTCTATTTTATAGCTTATGACTGCAATAATAGTCAATATAGCACCTTAAGTGGTATAAAAGAGTTCATTGCAATAACTATACAACAATAAGTGTTAAGAGGTGTCGGCGAACACTTTTATAAAGACTTGGGTGTCACAAAAAGGTTAAAGTTATAACGTATTAAGTATACTTGCTGCTACTAGCGCCATTATAACTCTCAAAGCTGTATTACATCATCCATTAACGCTATAGTGCTGCGATTGGGGCTAAAACTTGTTTGTTAACTCCTCTATATCGTCTTTAGTAATAACTGAGATAATTATAACCCTGTTATATTACTTAAAGTCATAAAAAAGCCTGTAACTGACACCAAAATGTTAGTTGGGTAGTGATCTTTTATGTTCTCTAGTAATAAAAAACGGTTCATAATTAATTGATCGTGTATCTAGGAAGGTATATTAGGGAAAGTTTAATGTACTTTATTGCAAGTTTATCTTGCGCTTACCAAACATACTACCAGGCAATTTCCAACAAGCAAAAATGGATATTAATTTTTTCTCGCACAACCACTATGAAAACTTACTGAAAAATAAAACCTCCCCCAGTACCGTGCACCTTCCACCCCGAGGTAGCAAATAACAAATTTTTAAAACAGCCGAACATTATTTTAACGAAAACTCGCTTTTTTCTCCCAAAAGCAATATTTTACGGTAAGACATAAACACATTTTATCATGTGTTTCGCTTTCTCTCGTTGGTTCAGTCGGGTGTTGGAGAGGGATAACAAATCACTCGGGGGCGCGATTTACGCTTAACCGCTGATAGTTCGTGTTTATTGTGGGGGTGAGCAGAGTTGTAGGTGCAGGTGCATTCGTGGGAGCAGGTTGAATGTATTGCTTGTAGGTATAATAGGAACACAGTGGTGTTTTAGAGATTAAAAAGCTTTAGCTATTGGTAAAGTAGGTAGTAGTGAATGGAGAAGGAGAGGATGGCCGAAGAAAAGATGGATTGTGTGAGGAGCGATATGAAAGAAAAGGGAGTTAGTGATAGCGTGACGGCTGATAGGACAGAATCGAAGAAACAAACGTGTTGCGCCGACCCCAAGGAACATGGGATAAGGGCAGGAAGGTGATGATGTTGGAAAGTAGTGAGAAGGAGATATCTTGTATCCATAGAAAGAAATATTTCTTGTCAGCACTGTCAGTCATTATAATTATAACCATACATATAATCATCACCAACATCTGCCTAGCCTTTTCCCAACTATATTGGGGTTGACTTCCAGTCAAGCCAGATTTATTTATATATTTTTTACGAGGACTGCCTACCAGACCTCCACAACCCATTCATGGAAAGACTGGAGTCAGATTTACGGGCTTCTGAATATACGTAACGACTGCCAAAGATCTACAAATGACAGCTGGGACCAACGGCTTAACGTGCTTTCCGAGGCACGGAGGAAACTCGGAATGTTAAGTTGGTTTGATTAACCCATCCACAGACCAAACTTGGCAAGCGTTGCTTAACCTTGAGGATCGACCGGTGCGGCTGTTATTATCTAGCCTCGTGGCTAGATAATAACTCCTCCAACAACCATAGATATCGGTCAAATTAGACATAAAATAGTGATCAAATAACAAAAACTCCGACAAAGCTGAATGTTGGTAGAGACCCTGGGTACACCAGCGGAAATAAAGTGTCAAAAGACAAAAAGTTAATTTTGACCCGACTATAAGAAACAAGTTTTTATATTTCTGTAATTACACCAGAAATATATTTTGATTGCATACCAGCTTTCAGTGTGGCAAAATGAGCGGGCTTAGCAAATGTTGAGCAAAAGGCAGGATGCATGCGGAGATACCTATAGACACCAAACATTTTGGGAAAACATTCAGTGTGCGTACAGCTAAGGAGTGGAATTCCCTGCCGGAGTCTGTGTTACCTGATACCTACAAAATTAAGTCGTTTATTCAAATGGCTGAGAGCCAGCACTTTCAAAGACAGTCCCCCAAAACGCCCGCCCGTCACCACTTCCTAGTGTTTTAGCTGTGGAGAAGAAGTGGCAACAAACTCCCCAGCAACACATCTGTCTGTTACGTTTTAAGAACTTGAATTTATATAATAATTACAGCCTGGAGTTCTTTTAGTTACGAGTGAAAAGGTTACTTCTAGGCAAGCATGCTCCAACTTCGATCACATCATTGCTTACCATCAGGTGAGATAGAGATCAAACGCGAGCTCATAAATAATAGTATCACTAGTTTGGTGGCCATGTGTGATGATAATGACAATTTATTAAAGCAGTAACTCGCTAATTAATTAGGTAAGAAATCTTGATAACTAGGTAGGGGAGCGAGGGGCTTGTTGTAACAGTTTTCATTAAAACTAATATATCTTGAAATCTATTGATTAAATTTCTACTAAATAAAGATGGATGAATACTGTAACTCTTCCTCTACCAAATCAAGTAAAAATAATACCATAACTATTGGTCATTATTTTACAATCAATTATTTTCTAGAAGAAGTGCGGTGTTACAACTTACCTCGTGCTTGGGGCAAGTTGTAACATCTACTGGGGCAAGTAGTAACGACAAAAAAAAACGACAATAATACCTCTAATCATTTATTCTTTGTTTTATTTTTTAAAAATTGACATCTTTCTAAAGTAAGTATCACGTAATTCTTATCAAAAATCAACTCAAATACATTTTTTTATTAATCAACACTTAAAAATTAAGTAATTAACAGTTTTATTTAGTTAAACACTACTTATAATCATCATGGCACTTTTAAATCACAGTAAGTAATTAAATTATTTAAGGTATGCTCGTAATTATCTCTTCTTAATAGCTATCTAACAAAGTATTATACTTATGTAAGAATATATAAGAAAAGTAGGTATCTACATCATAACTTGGGGCATGTTGTAACACGTTACAACAAGCCCCGGGATTTTGTTACAACTAACCCTATGGTATGATTTTCAACATTTATCAAGATAACTATTTAAACAATTTAGCAATCATAAAAACTGTTACACACTATCAGAGATAGATAAATTTGAATGGAAATAAGATATAGAAAATTTGAAATTAGTCGATATTAAATACGCAAACCGAAATTTTACGACAGTACAATTTTATATTACCTGGCAGAAATGAAGCACGTGCACACTTCCGCTCACTGCGCCGGTCGGCGGGACATTGGCTATGGCAACATGATGCGGCGCGGTTTATAGGTTAAATCGAGTCAAAGAAATACGTTAATAGCGTTTAAGATCCTAGTGAAAAGGGCCTGTTACTACTTACCCCTGTTACAACAAGCCCCTCGCTCCCCTAGTTATCAAGATTTCTGGGCTTGTTATGATAACGATGTACTTAGTTAAGAGTATATTTGCTTTGTATGTATAAATAGATTCAAGCCTGGGATACTACCTTACCACCTTACCTTGACTTTACTATTTGTATATATAAGTAATTTTTACCATACTAAACACCACTACTTATGTGTATTTTAGGAACCTGATTAAACATGTCAGGATAAAAAAAAATACATACGGTCGGACAGACATTGTCCTCCTTTTAGAAGTCGCTTAAAAATAGATACAAACCTGAATCGTTAAGTAATTACACAAAATAAAACAAAGTACAAAATTAGATGAACAATTTCGGCAACAAAGGTTCAAACGTAAAAGAATATTTACCTTGAACACAACTTTTAAAAACTACATCAAAGAGTTTTGTTCGTTCAGGAAAAATTGCTGTTTCATTGTAAAGAGATTGTTAATTAAATAACTAGCTAATTACTCCTTTCATCACTTAAAAGGCACTTAGCGTTTTGAGTGTAATATTTTAGCTGCTGGTACGAAACTTAGAAGGAGAGTATCTTTGTATGTCATGTATAACCAAACTGTATTTAGGGAATACTTGAAAAGAGATCATCGCACTTATAATTGTGAACAAATTTTAATGAAGGCCTGATCCTGAAATCGCGAAAGAAATAAAATTAATCACCCCATACATTTATGTTGCAGTTTGGCCTGCAGCTTGTGACAGCTGTCACATCAGCCGTCAGTTTCCGTTAGTAAAGTGACAATTTGTCAGTATATTTATCAACGGAAACTGACGGCCGTGCACTAAAAAAGTCAAATTAGAATTCGTAATGACGATCAAGTTTTCATCCCCACTTAAACGCAGACTATTTTTAACCCAACCACTTATCACCCCCTAACGATGGTAATACCAAGTCTCGGTTACGTAGGACCCCATTCGAGCCCCCACGGGGGTCGTAACAGACGAATAAAGCTGTAAATCACGGGAATGAGTGGCCGTGTCTGTGTCTGCCCTTATTTGTATGCGGTTTAACTGTGGTGTAGACATTTGGGTAAGTGTTGTGATTATCACTATATTCACTAAGGGACAAGAAGTGTTGTTTTACTTAGCATTGAATTAAGTCACAAAGATTATATGACTAATCTTATTTAATCTGCCAGTTCTGATTCAAAAATATGAAAATAATGTTAAACAACCGCTTCTCCAAGAATGTAATCCTAAAATTTTGAATCTGTGGTAACTTAATACCAACTAACAAGTTTGCCTTATCCGTCTGTTTTTGAACTGTGTTCCTTTTTCTTAGAAGTCATCGAGTCAAACATAATTATAATCGTTTTGTATAAAACTGAAATAACGGTCAGTGGGTCGCCTTAGGGGCAGAAACCAGTAGTTATTATCCACTAACTAACACCAAGGTCTCGTGAGAACGCTTCTAAAAGTAAGGACTTAGGTTCAACTTCGTCTCACAAAATAAAAAGAAAATTCAAGTAAGATTTACATTACTATAGAGTACTTACAAATAGTATTTGACTGTTAACTGCTAGAATCTCCACATACCTGAAAAATAATAACACTTATTAGTATTAATTGAACTGTAGTCCGAAATAAGTTAACATCATTTTCAAACTGTGACGTAAAACAACCAATAAACCGCTCGTCTATAAAAATAAAATGTAGTGTAGTGTAGTGTAGTACAGTAGCGTATAAATCCCTTTCAGACGACATTATTTCCACAACCTACACCATATTCAAACAATAGCACAATACATTACCGACCATAGGTCATGGTTGCTAATACACACACACACACACACACTTAGAAAACCCCATTACACAAGCACTAACCCATACAAAAATGTAAGTGACTTAGCACAAAGCTATGCTACGCTATACTGTACAATGCTATATTTATATAAATCACGTGCTAGACGTGTATGAATCAGAATGTTGGTCTGTGAAAAAGACGGATGAAAATAGATTGATGTAGTGATGGATGTGTGGAGTAACGAGAATGGATAAAGTAAGAAATGAGTACATTAGAGGTAGTTTAAAAGTGGCACCAATAACGGAAAAGTTAGAAGGGAATCGCTTGTCGCTTGTCTTGGTATGGTCATGTCAAGAAGAGAGAAGCAACGCATGTAACTAGAAGTGTTATGAACATAAAAGTGGATAGATGGAGGAAGGAGAGGAAGGCCAAAAAAAAAGATGGATGGATTGGGTGAGGAGCGATATAAAAGAAAAGGGAGTTAAAAATAGAGTGACGGTTGATAGAACAGAATTGAAGAAAAAAACGTGTTGTGCCGATCCCAAGTAGCATGGGATAAAGACAGGAAGACGATGACCACGTGCTAGACGCGTGCGTGCCAGAGGCATCGCCTTACTGTAACGATATCAATTTACCTATGTTTAACTATGTTCGAGTTGGCCTCCAGACTAGTCAGATGCAGCTGAATATCATTGTTTTACATGGAAATACTGTATTTCTACCTCTACGTCCCAGTGTATAACAGAGTAACCAAACTGTCGAATGTCAAAGATTGACAAATGACAGCTGAGACCAACGGTTTAACGTGCTTTCTGAGTTATGAAGGAGTCCCAATATGTGA
The DNA here is from genome assembly GCA_950371165.1 of Lacanobia oleracea. Lineage (NCBI taxonomy): Eukaryota > Metazoa > Arthropoda > Insecta > Lepidoptera > Noctuidae > Lacanobia > Lacanobia oleracea. The sequence goes on from OX493408.1 coordinate 22,771,268, forward strand.
TCGATGGTCTCCGTGGATCGTCCTCGGTAAGCGCTGCTTAACTTTGAAGATCAACCGGTGTTACTGTATAACGAGTTCCTTACGTTACTGTAACAACACCTACATTAGAAAACTATGTTTTCGACTTGTTTTTGTCTGTTCACGACCAATTTCAGATTTATTTCGGACTAGATTCTTGATGGTTATTTTGGGACACGTTAAGAATCATCACTCCAATTTCACACGCTTAGTTTTTCATCTATTTTGGCTTGCACATGTCAAATTTGACACCTCATATAGTTCTTACATTTGAAGAAAAAAACAGCACAGAAAAGTTAGCTTCAAATTATAGCGCAGCGTAGCTAGTGTTTAGTCACCCTAACCATAGGTCAAGCTCAATACTACGCACACAGTCACACTCCTTTGTCACACCCACAGCTGTCTGCTCAAGTGTGTGTGTGTGTGTGTGTGTGTAATAAATCTAGGGAGTTCATTAGGCTGCCCCTATTGTGTGGAGACTTATTGCTGGATACTTTGTATCCCGCGGTCTGTGAGTGGGAGCTTCTTTGTAAACGTATTGGTTTTATTTACGTAAATGAAATGGTCATGTGTTTGTTAGAGGTTTATTAAAGGAAACTACTACGGTTTTATACTAAAAGAAGTTTTAAATTTCTTAATAAGTTTATTAGAAACTGGTTTTGAATATAAAATCACGTTAAAAGTAATGCCCCTAATTGACTAGACCGCAAAAAATATACGTCTACATAAAAAAATAATAACTTTGAAACTGATTAGCTGATTTTAGAATCAAATTCTGTACCAAACCCTGATTTGATTATTTAAACAAATCATTTAAAATTGTTTATTTTTTATGAATACGGCCATAAATACGTTTGATTATTAATTCTAATTCCAATATTAACCTAAAGTCACCCCTCTCTGATTACAGGCATTGAGCCAAATGTGATTAACTACTGAATAATTAAGGGCCAATTCTACTCATTTTAAGCACGTTCCCATTCGCATGTCAATCACAATCTGTTAAAAAAAAAGAGATTTTACTAAAAAAATGTAATTAGTAAGAGATTTTACTAAAAAAATGTAATTAGTCCGTCTGATAGATTTTCAAAAAATATTGGACACGTATTTTTTCTTTTTTCACGTAAACAAATGATAAAGAGGATACAGCGTGTTGAAGACACGCATGACGTCATCTGGCTTGGTAAAAATGTACCAAATTTACCAAGCCAAATGACGTCACGCGTGTCTTCAACTCGCTGTATCTCCTTTATTTTTTGTTTACGTGAAAAAAGAAAAAATACGTGTCCAATATTTTTTGAAAATCTATCAGACGGACTAATTACATTTTTTTAGTAAAATCTCTTACTAATTACATTTTTTTAGTAAAAAAGAAAAAACACGTGTCGAATATTTTTTGAAAATCTGTCAGACGAACTAATTAGATTTTTTTTAGTAAAATACGCTATTGGCTCTCTGTTTACCTATTCAGTTAGATATCTTTTGAGGTGCAAACCCGTCCAAAGATTTAATTAAACAAATGATTGTGGCTATAATGAATCGAGGAGCGGCAGCTGCATGGGTCGACCTTCAAGGTTAAGCAACTCTTGCCAAGGTTGATCTGTGGATGGGTGACTATCTTAACATACCGAGTTTCCTCCGGGCTTCGGAAAGCACGCTAAGCCGTTGGTCCCGGCTGTCATTTGTAGATCTTTGGCAGTCGTTACGGATAGTCAGAAGCCAGTAAATCTGACTCCAGTCTTGCCATGAAGTACTGTGTTACCCAATTAATGGGTTGTGTAGGTCTGGTAGGCAGCCGCTCCGCGTAAAATACTATTATAGTTGGGAAAGGGCTAGGCAGATGATGATTGTGGCCTTAATTAATAATTTATTATTCGCAGGTTTTATCTTTTAACTTGTACAAAGGTGGACACAAACAGCAACGAAATTAAAATAAAATAACTGTCTTTCCTTTCCTCCGGGCACTCCGAGTTTGTAATTTGCAAATGCATTTAATTCAGCACTACAACTGTAACTAAACTCGACACTTTCAGACAATCCTTGCAAACAATTGCACACAATTTTAAATACACAGAGGCAAAGGCTTGGACTACAATCCAAACATTTGAGAAATTCTTTTGTATTCACTAAAGTTCGTTACGTTTCTTTGAGCGTTGAGCTGAGCTCAAAAGGGTCATAGCTCAAAGGCCGTTGAGCTGTGAGCCACGTTTGACGTGTATTGTGATGTGACGCGAGTGACACAAAACCTCCAGTGACATGTTGGGGACGAGCTTTGTTTGGGACTCAAAGGAACGGTGATTGGACTTGAATGGGATGGATTGACAATTTTGGAGTTCGGATTAGAGTGTTTTTTTTTTGTCAAACATATATGTTCGACTATCTTTGAAACAACTTTTGTAAGATCAAAAAATTTCATAACTTAAGATAACATTGAAATATAAAATAATCGATTGTTATAAAATAATTAATCATTTTATGACCATATTTTATTGAAATATATATTTTTTTAAATAAAATATAAATTAAAATAATTTGTAATATCAACAACGGTGTAAAGTTTTCTATTAAAATGTTATGACTACACAGACCTTAAAATAAGATGAAGACAGAAGAATTCTTTTAGTCTTTGCAATAACATGAACAATAACAGTTTTCTATAACAATTAATAATAAATTAATTGTACAGATTAAACCAAGTCTCATAGCTCTGGCCACAAAGTCCGGAACAGATTGAATCCAATTCGCAATTTAATCCTAGCCATCAATTTATACCGACATAGCATAGTATAGCGATAGTGTGCGATAGTGGGCTTACAGGACCGCTTGCAAGCTCAAAGCCAACGCTGAACCACTTGAGACCTGCCATTCAAACCAATCTGTTTGCTTTGAGGACCATCTGAACATTGAAATGAGAACAAAAACGTCAATACTATTGATAAAATGCAAGTGTGATTCAAGTAAAGCCGATAACTAACATTGCTAAATATTTCATAGGCATTTGAAAATGTTAGTTGAATTCAGTGCAAGAAAGATACCGCGTAGCATTGCTACGAGATTCGTAGCAGCGTAGCGTGTGTGCTACGAATGGCGTAGCAAACACTATTGAACTGTTATGTTTGTCTGCCTTGTCATTGGGGCTTGTTGCTAAGTATATAGTAACAGACACGCAGTTCGATCTTCAGCGTTAAGCAACACTTGCTGAGGTGATCATCCCTTACATATCGAGCCTGCACGTATATAGTCTTTTTTTACTAAAATGACTAAGACATTTAAGGTACAAAATCCTTGAACTGTATTCTCAAGTACTTAATATTAGAAAAAAAAAATGACGTGACGACGTTAGCTTTCCGTAAATATAAAAGTAAAGCGAAGCAGTACACGTAATATTTTTAAAAGCTTTATTCTTTATTTATAAGAATGTTTTTTAAAGCCTGACTTGCGACCTCACGTTTTATTTTTCCGGAACATCATAAAAATATTTTTCATTTACTCACAACGCTTGTTTGAGGAGCATGTTTCTTTAATTATGTTTGTAGAGGTTTTTTCGGCAATATTTGGTGAATGTAAAGAAAATAATGGTAATGGCTAGAATTTTCTTGGATTTGTAAACTACCTGTTTCATGTTACCTCCTTATTTTTATAGTACTGAGAATTTGCAGCTATCTAACTTGAGGGAAATTGACCATTTTTGGAAAAGTTATTTTTATTAGAACTTTATCTGTACTTTTATTATTATGAAAGAGTGCTAATTCTGCAACATTGTGTGGATATCAATAAAACCCAAAAAAAATCTTTGACCTCTTAATAGTTCCTTTATTCCAAAGAAGCTCAACCGGTTCGAGTTGTTAGTTAAGAATAAAAAGTTTCCAAAACCCTCCTTATACATAAATACCTAATAGACTGATCAAAGCCCAAGTTAAACAACAAAAAAATATCATATTACAATCACCAGAAACAATCCAAGATTGGAATAAAATTAATTAACACAGCCTAAATCATTCCATTCACGTACTAAGAGACAATGGCACTTACTTAATTAACACGAGGTGGAACATAAGATATTGTACATGCCCTATAATATGCCTTATAATATTCTCCGCATGGCCAGATATACTAGTACTCGTTTCATATGTTTATAACCTGGGAAAAAGCCAGATCGGTTTGCTAGTTAACTTTAAATCGGTTTTTGATTCATCTTCAAAAAGTGCTGATATTCAGTCTAGTTTGAATAAATGCCTTTTGATAAAAACCTTAACTGTTTTTTCCCCAAAACACAAATACTTACTACACTGCTAAAAATGTTTACCAGAAAAAATGCAATCAATCAAATTAAATCAAAACCTTTTGCTTCAATCATATCATTTACAGGCGCCTTCAAACTGTCAAGGTCTATCAATCAAATAGATGAAGCTGGTAACACCGGGCTAGCGACAAGAGCAGCAAGAATGTTCCTCAGTGAAACCTCTCTCACCCTATCTCCAGCACAGCAGTTGCACGTTCCAAACAGTAAATTCTATGGGTAATAACGTGAAAGTAAATAAATATAACAAATTTCACAGCCACAGACTAAATAATTTCGCTCACCAAACGAAGAGACAATAGCAGTTAATTAAGACAAGGTGAAACATAAAATATTGTATAGGGCCTCGCCGCATGTGGGTAATTTTACACGACTGTTAAAAAAACTCACAAAGAAAGGGTCTTTTCTCCCTTGTGCCCTTTTTTAATTTCCTCCATTTGTAAGGGAGGATCTTGCGCTGTTCTAAAGGCACCGCAATTAGGTATGTGCGGTTGGAGGTAATTAAAAATGTCTGTAGGATGTAATTATGTATGTATTAGCGAGGTCTGTTGTCTTGTTTTGAGGTTAGAGAAAGATAGGAATTCGAATCAGGTAATGATTTTACGTAATCATTACTTGATTCGAATCACTAACAAACCCTCACACTTTTAATTTACTTTATTTGTATAGTTATGACGCACAAACGTCCTATGATTAATCAATATGTAAATAGCTGAACTCTATACCCTGAGATACAGGTTCCCGCCTAGTTCAGGGGGTAGGGTCAATGCTCTGTTTACCTCATTTTAACCACCGCAGAAAAAAAAACAACAAATTGTTAAAGCTTGTTATGTACCTACTAAATTGTAAATTTTATAACGGTGAGAATTAAACATTTTTTTATTTTTATAATGGTTTTTTTCTTCAAGACTCGTCAAGTGATCTCTGCCTCGGGCAAGTAGTGTTTTTAGAAAGTCGCAGTTGCCACTTTGATTATTTTTTTTCGGAATTCAGATGTTGTGGTGTGCTGGGCATGTACCAACAATGATTGAGATAATCTTAACTGACACATTTACGATAGAAAGACAGAGAGGCGATTTCTATTGATAGCCTTGTTAAACGTAGTGATACTTCATAACCTCTTAATATGATGAAATATCTAATAATCTCAACGACACAGTTGCTAACGGTACCGAACAAAATTAAATCTAGCTTTAATAACTTTCTAAATTGTCTCTTCAACATTAATAACGTATATACGAAAGTACAACATTATTAATTTTACCCTCTACTATATTAGATATTGTCGTCAACGAAGTAAACCATATTATAACTAACATTACAATAACCTACAAAATAATATTTCTGCAAGCAATTTAGAAGCCATTATTTTCGAATAAAATTCCTCGACTCGCAGCACCATTCGAAAAACATCGAAAAAATATTGCAGTACTCAGTATACATTGCCGGCTGTCTATTCTATATCACTCGAATGAATCGTGCAAACAACGCAATGTAACGTGAAACGATCGGAACAAACGGCGCGAGGCTGTAATGAGATCGGATTTATTGGGCGGTACGGGGGTAATGTATGACTTTGATAAGGTTAAATGTCTATTAAATAAAGGTCGGGGCTATATATTTGTTTATTCGCTCAAAATTGTGCGATCGTTTCAGAGAGGGTTACTTATGTTTCTTTTGTAGGCTCTGAATAATGGTTGTATGACGTCATTTTTCCTTTTGACAAGTTTTTCATTGGTGATTTGAAGATATTTGTATGGGGAAGGTGACGGTAATGTGGAATATTGATGTCCAGTGAACTTTATGTACACAGGATCAGTCTATGTGACGATATTTTGGGGAGGTCTATATCCGGCTGAAACTGACTTTCATCTGAAATAAGGAAAAATACAATACTGATTTATGGCTTATAGTCCTCGAATCTTTCTTAGAAAACAGTCAAAGAACGACATGACATAATCGCTTAATTATTTTTAACGACCCCTATAGAAACCTCAAAATAATTTTATTCACTGGCGAGTTCACACAAAATGCTGAATAAACAGCAAAATCGTTAACTGAATTTTAATGACGCAAGCGATGTTAAAGAAATAAAAAGCAGTCTTCGTGAAAGCGGGGCTCAAAGAGTATACATTAGAATTAGTCCCAAGACACTTGGAGAGAGGCAAGATGTCAGGCTTTGCACAGCAAATATCCTCATTTCTGAACAGAAAGTTAAAAGCGAAGGCGAACCATCGAAAGCTTCACGACACACAATTCAATCCGTATGTCTGACCTCACCTCTCAACCTTATTGAATCAGCCTCGCCAACTCCATTCAAACCTACACTCAAACACTATTACAATACGATCTGATTTCCTCTACCACCGTCTCGAGATGATACTTTATGCAATTTTGAATCGTAATACCACTTCACAAGATTTTCTATCGTATTTCCGACTTGAGCGATATTTTTTCCATTTTTTCTCGCTGTATGCTTATTTGATCTTTTACTGATATCGAGTATTGGAAGCGCTTTGCAATTTCGCATGTTTTCGATTTTAAGAGAAAACAATTTCAATTGTGTATCTGTAGTCTGAGAACTGTTGAGAGAAAATAAACAGAAAAGGCCACTGGTGCTTAAAGTATTGAAGATTTAAAATGAACTGGCGAACTTATAGGTACATTCTTGCTTTATTTGAATTGCTTGAAACAACTTGACACAGGCTAAGTTTATCAACATTTATATTACTCGTATATTCTTCGTACGTTAATGATGTAATGATTAAACCTTTCCTTGGTTATATTTGCAGTAACTGTAATATGATATATGCGGTTTCTAATTAAATCAACTCTCTGAAGTAAAGCCCTTTAATAATAATTGGCGCCCCTTCTCAAAATAACTCCAAAATCATTCTCTTAAGATGTAATATTTTCTAACTTCATGAGCAAAGTTTTCATGGTGGTTTTTGCCCAGCGGTGGGACATAATACGCGAGATAAATAAGATAGTGACTGGTCAAACAGAATAACGATTGTGTAGAATAATGCAACCGATTTAAGTTGATAGCAAATTCATTCAACGATCAGTATCCCAGAGTGTATATCGGGCATCTAGACGCACTGAAAGTTACCATCCCTACCTTGTTGCCATTCCACCAATTCGCACCAACCGTTTCTAAACGTCTTATAATGCGCACAGCAAAGAAGGTAACGCTCTACCCTCGTCTGTGTTTCCGAACGTAATCTCTTCAAAGTGAGAGTGAACAGGCTCCTTCTGGGTAAGCTCGCTCCATCGTAGACTTTGTCTCTGTCACCTCTGACCTAGACTAGAGTCAAGAGAAAACCCATAACAAGTAAAAAAAAGCCAACAATCAAACCAAACACCAAAATCCACTTAAACAGTAACATTTCCTAAATTAAGTATTATACAGTTGCGCAGATTATTCATAAACTGTCCAAGTCCATACATCCAATTATGCCAAACTCCTGTTCTGAACTATCATTGTCATATGTCGTATTCTGTCGTATAACTCTCAGGTCCCGAAGCTGTAATTAATCCTGGAAACTGACTTCAAATCCCACCTTTAAGTTTGAAGTAATTTGTTACCCGGCCGTTTTGAAAGGATCTCGGGAGCTTTGGAAGGGTTTGAGTTGAAGTGTTCGTCAATTTGGTTGGGTTATGTAAACATACCATAATATTAAAACCTGTTCTAATGGTTTCGTGGACGCAAGTGCCACTGCCGAATCGCCGGTCCAGTTTAATTGGGTTTTTTCATTTGGAATCTGTCACTACCAGCCCGAAGTTTGAAAGTTGGTGGTGTGATACCTCCACGCCGTGCTTCGGAAAACAAGTAAAGCTGTTAGTACTGCGCCTCTTCTCGGATTGCCGCTCCATCTGACTATGAGAGAAAAGAAGGAGCGTGTAACTGTGTATGCGCAAACACTTGTGCACTATAAGAATGCGCGCGTGGAATACAACGCGCGGGACCCGGGCCTAGTCCAGATCGAACGGCGAGCCATCCAACGCTCGCAATTCTCGACCACCGTAGGCCCGCGGACAGGCCTGCGCCTACGGTGGTCGAGAATTGCTCTGCGACTTATTCATATAACGTACAGCTATGGCATGGAATTGCCGGAATCTGTGCTTCCGGATAGCTACAACCTGGGAGTCTTTAAGTCAAGAGTGAATAGGTTACTTCTAGACATGCGTGCTCCATCTTCGACCACATCATCGCTTACCATCAGGTGAGATAGTAGTCAAACGCGTGCCTGTCATACTCGTACACGAAGGGTTCCGTATCATAAGCCTTAATTTTTTATATTTGAGTTGATTTAATGAAAGGTAAATTGCGGTTTTCGATTTATGACGTATTAAAAAAACTACTTACTAGATCTCGTTCAAACCAAATTTCGGTGGAAGTTTGTATGGTAATGTACATCATATTTTTTTTTTAGTTTTATCATTGTATTATTTTAGAAGTTACGGGGGGGGGGGGGCACATTTTACCACTTTGGAAGTGTCTCTCGCGCAAACTATTATATTTACAAAATATATATTAGAAACCTCAATATCATTTTTGAAGACCTATTCATTCATACCCCTTACGTGTGTACCAAAGTGGTAAAATGTGTCCCTCCCCATTTGTGTGAAAATCTTAATGCGGTTCACAGAAAACAATTTTCAATAGTATAGTTCTTTTAGTTTCGGAGAAAAGTGGCTGTGACATACGGACGGACAGACAGACATGACGAATCCATAAAGGTTCCGTTTTTGCCATTGGCTACGGAACCCTAAAAAAGACGGCTAGTCTCCGTTGTGATTGACCACCGTGATTTAAATTCGGTCTGGTCGTGAGGACTATTTGTTAAAATCTGATAAACTGGAAGGTATGGTAGGACTGGTAGATAAGCTTGGAGAAATTTAGGCCATTACGTAATAGTTTGGATCATAACTTTGTAGTTGTATGATTACAACTACAGCACTATGTAACTAAAGTCAGCTACTTTAGTCCCCAATCAACGACAAACACTTGCTATTTGGCTCTCCACCAAGTACGCTCTCTGGTGTAACATTATTACATTTATTCATGATCCAGAACATTTGGAACACTACCATCGCAAACTTTTATGGCTTTGTTAGTAAAAACTAAATAGCCAATATTCTCCAAAGCATATTATATATAGCAGTGATGTTAAAACTCTTATGTTATTGAGAGCGAACCCAAATGTAGAGGATATTATTCTTTATTATACACCAAAATTTGTACTTTAAAGGCACAATTGCGGTCTTATCGCTAACAGGGAACTAACCACAGAACACCTTTTGATATGGTGGGTATAATTAAATTAAAAAGTAGGTAGTCTAAGCCAGGCACAAAATTTCAATAAAACTTGGATAGTCTGGGAATTTCATCCACAATCCAATGCTTATTAGTTGCATTTGCAAAAACTAAACGAACAGTGACAGTTTAGGTTTCCCATTGAAAGAAATGTGAATGAATTTCTCAATGCCCAAAGATACCTTCACCCTTTTTACCCGCTGGTAAATATTTTCTTTTTTTATCAGCTAAGGTATGTATTCTATGAAATTCAATAAAATTGAGCTAAAAATAAAACTGCATCAGAACACAAAGTAATTGTTTAGAAGGTTAAACTTGTTTTGAACTCCAAGACAAATATTGTTCTTAACTCTAAAAACTTTTAACAATAAGTGTCGGCGTTTCGTTTATATTACACTTTAACTGCCGGAGCAAGTTTCTTTCGGCCATTTGGGAGTGAAATTAAATATAGAATGTACTTGCCAGTTATAAGAGCTCTTCTTTTTTGTTTAAGTTCATTTCTGGTTTATTATAATACCTGTAGTAAACCAAAATAAATATACATGTTTTGTAGTCGCTTTTTTTAAAGACAAAGAAATAAAATTGTCAAAGTGCGAGTTGTACTTGCATAGGAAGAGTTCGTACTGTAAACAAAAAAAAAACACGTTTCTTGTATACAGTATAATCTCCCTAATCTGGCAGTATTATTGGCAGGGTGTCGGATAATTGGAATGTTCGGATTGCTGGATAATTGAGAAAAATCATGATAAATTAAATAAAGCATTTCATATAGAGAATATAATTATTTGTCATTTTTAACTACACATTATTCTCACTTCAAAAATCAGGTACATAAATACGTACGCGCACGTGAGAAGTTTTAAGTTAGACTGCTAGACGTCGACGCGGTGAAGGAGCGCAAGCGTAGAGGGGCGAGGGAGGCGTGGACACAGGGTGCCGGATTATTGGATGTATCGGTCTATTGAAGTGCCGAATTAGTGAGATTATACTGTATTTTTAATAGCATCAAAAGAAATACACATTAATTGAAAATTTCAACTGTCTACCTAGTACATAAAACCAGCCAAGTGTGAGTCGTGCTCGCACACAAAGGGTTCGTATCATACTACTCTGTCAAGAAAGTACCGGGAAAAGATCAATAATACACAAAATGTCTGTTATTCATCCAAATTTATTTTATCACCTTCAAAGTATGCTCCTTTAGAAACGATACACTTGCGCCAACGAATAATCCATTCATCAAAACATTTTTTAAACGCTGCTTCCGGAATTGAGTTCAGTTCTCGCTGCGAATTCTCCTTTATGTCTTCTATCGATTGAACACGGGTGCCACGAAGTGGTAATTTGAGTTTAAGAAAAAGAAAAAGTCAGCAGGAGCCATATCTGATGAATATGGTGGTTGCTGGATGGTATTTGTTGAGTGTTTGGTTAAAAATTCGTTCACAATGATAGCCTTGTGCGAAGGCGCATTGTCGTGGTGCAAAATCCAAAAAAAAATCCACAAATCTGGCCTTTTTCGTCGAATTTGCTCTCTTAAACGCCGCATAACGCACAAATAATATTCTTTATTTACCGTTAGACCTTCCGGTAAGAATTCAGAGTGCACAACACCGCGATAGTCAAAGAAAACAGTCAACATGACTTTGACTTTTGATCGACTTTGGCGTGGTTTTTTCGGTTTCGGTTCAGTTGGAAGGCGCCACTCCGAAGCTTGTTGACAAGTTTGCATGTCAAACTCATAAACCCACGTCTCGTCACCAGTAACAATGCGTTTCATGAATGTTGGGTCCGAACTGACTCGTTCTAGCATGTCCTCAGCGACTTTCATGCGATTGAGTTTTTGGAGAAAATTCAGATCTTTTGGGATTAGCCGAGCAGCAACATGTTTCATACCCAAATGATTAGTTAAAATGGTACGGATCGACTCGTGAGATACAGAAAGTTCGGCGGCTATCTCTCTCAGAGTTGAATGGGGATTTTCAGTCACTATTTCCTTCACTCTTGCGATGTTAACTTCAGTTGCAGACGTTGACGGCCTACCAGAGCGAGGCAAATCTTCCATCACATCTCGACCGCTTTTGAACGCTTTGAACCACTCATAAGCACGAGTTTTTGATAAAGTCGATTCACCGTAAGCCTTCTGTAACATTTTCAGTGACTCCGAACACGAAATTCCATTGGCGATGCAAAATTTAAGACAAACTCTTTGTTCGATATTTTTGTCCATTATGAAATTCGCAATACACACTATATATGATATTACTAAAACCAGCACTGTATTTAATATAAATAACAGATGCAACTCAAACTCCGCGCCAAAATGGAAAACAGTTGTGCCAATCTAACAACTACAAAAAAACAAAACTTTGAATTTGGAACCATAAACAAATCATCCATTCCCGATACTTTTTTGACTGAATGTATATATCTGTGAAAATTTCAACTGTCTACCTATTACGGTTCTCTTACGGACGGACGAACGGACGGACGGAAAGCGGAGGCTTAGTAATAGGGTTCCGATGGTTACCCTATGGGTACGGAACCCTAATAAATGGCCAGTGAAGGCTTAGTTACAGGTGTCAGTTGGTTACACTTCGAGTACAAGAACCTGAAAGCTCTGATGCCCACTAACATTCATATACATTCAAAAAATCGAAAAACCGTCAAGATACAACAACACACAAAAAGTTATCTACAGACGTAAAATATACGTAAAGTAGCTAGGTTTAAGATTACAAACTACCTCAAGACATGTCTTGTCAAAAGGAAGAAAATGAATGAAAAATCTTAAAGTTTCACAATCCGATACTAAGACGTAGTCGAGAAGTACCTCGTGGGACTTCATCCCAGCTGCGCTAAGGGACCGGCAGTAGTCGGCCCGGTAATAACCGCGCGGCGCAACTAGGTCAGCTCGACCGGGGAAACTTCATGGAGGACGCGTTTTTGGGCATACTCCTTTACTTTTTTTTTAAAGGTATTTTTTGCTGATTCGACGAATTTTTCGCTTTTCAGCTTTTAATTAACATTATTTTTTACTAGCTTTTGCTAGCGGCTTCGTTTACTCTAAAGTCGGATACTATCGTTAGGGAAAATGCTCCCGGGTTATAAAGAATAGTTGGCCCTATTCCAGGACATGATCTACCTATGTGCCAAGTTTTATTCAAATTATTTCAACTGTTAAAAGGCGAAAGAAACAAACAGACACTACAGACAAACAAACCGATAGCGTTACTTAGGATATGCATGAGGATATGGAAGTTTTGTTACATAATATGTAGATAGTTTTTCTTCAAGTTTATTGCCGAGTCAGGAAAAATGTAAACTTAGCAAATTAATTTGATCAGAGACTTATATAGCCTTCTTCGATAAATGGGCTATCTAACACCGAAAGTTTTTTCAAATCGGACCAGTGGTTCCTGAGATTAGCGCGTTCAAGCCAAACAAACAAACAAACTCTTCAGCTTTATATATTAGTATAGATATGGTGTACATAATAAAGAGTATTCTATTTTATTCTATTCTATTGTATTGGCGCGAGTATCTATCCTGATATCATCATCATATCAGCCGAAAGACGTCCACTGCTGGACATAGGCCTCCCCCAAAGGGGTTTTCCATAATCGCCACGCTTGGCACTGTACAAAAATAAAATGGTTGACCAAAACCAATTGAAGAACAGGGAATACGATCAGGAACAAAACCACATAATAAAAAGCTTTTTTTACTCCAAAAAAGCTTGCAACACTGTAATTTCAGAACAAATTCTAGCAGACAGCGCAAGAACAAAAGTGAAAATGTAGCAAAACACAGCTAAAGGAAACGTTTAAAATGCAAACCTCATGTTTAAAATACCTTAGGAGTCCGCAAACACTGCGAGGAAACAATGTTAACAGACGAAAAACATGCGCCATTCTATTTGCGACCGTCTCGGGGAATCCAATAATAACACATATGACAACGTGATACCAACCTTACAACCCCACGTTAAAGCTTAGACTCGTATATCAACATATCTTCTTTTTAAACCTATGTATTCTAAACTGAGAACACGCGTCTTTCACTGAAAGTTTTTATCTAATTTTACACAGTTTAGAACGGTATCTCCATCTTTTTAAAGTCTATTTTTCCTTGTAGATATTTGCGCGTGAATCAATATAGCGAGGCAGTTTGCAAACTCGGCACAATTCAAACTGCAAAATATTTCATAAGGTCGTAAAGTTGGTACATGTTTTATGGATACAGCACTATATTTATGTGTTGGCACTGCTGTAAAGTTTACGTCAATGGAGGTACGTCATGCGTTTTATCTCTTCAGCGCTTATGGGCGTAATTTTATGTCCCTAAATGGACTGTAAAGTGTCTTGCAAATGGCGGAAAAGCGCCAAAATATAAGAGAATTACCAACACGGATGTTTGAGCAGCATTTTCACTGCTCGCTTTAATAATAAACTTTATTTAACTTTTATTTATAAGTGCGGAACTTTAAATTGTTTTGCGTTGTTTAATTATAATTTACGTATTTTTCTTGTGAAAGCGACGAACTTTTATCATGATTTACTCCTCAAGTTTGACATAATTAATGATCTTGAAGAAGCCAAAAAACCAAACCTAAACTTATCTAACAAAAAAAATTGCGTCCTTGGCACGAAACAAAACACAATATTTTTAACTATCCTAATGAAATAACGACAGAAACAGTCCAATCTACAAAAAGCATCGGCATCCCGAGAAACTGAAACGAGCATCAATTTAAAGTAAGTAACGTCTTGGGATGGGTCGCAGCTGAAGAAAGACATCCCTCACTGAAGCTCGCTCATTATCCATTACCCGAGAGGCATAAAACTGGGGATTAGCAGTAAGCCTCCAGTTTTAATACAGATAGAAATGTTCATTAAGTCCTTATTGTTACAATGAAAAGGAATCGTGACTTCGTTTTGTGGACGATTTTATGTAGGCTCATGAAATTCTGGGCATGAAATGTGTCTTAAAACGAAGAATAAGAATATCATAATTAAAATAATATGTACGTTAATTAAACCTACAAGCTTGCTGTATAACTATTCTAAATTATTTAACTGGAAAATATACTTAGTTGTTGCCGTCAGTTTAAAAACACATTCATACTGCGTACAGCTAAGGAGTGGAATTCCCTGCCGGAGTCTGTGTTTCCTGATAGCTACAACCTGGCAGTCTTTAAGTCAAGAGTGAATAGGATACTTCTAAACAAGCGTGCTCCATCTTCGACCACATCATCGCTTACCGTCACGTGAGATGGTGGTCAAACGCGTGCCTATCAATATTAAAAAAAAAAAAAAATATTGCCATATTGTAACATTAAATGTTCCTAGCTTTAGTGTATGTAAAGTATGAACTTATAGATTGGTTTCAGCCAGTACCTTTTTTAAGTATGGGAAATCATCCAATTGACGTCCCAGCGTGGAAGGGAGTGTCAGACTCTTACTGACTAAAACCCATCCGTGTTCCTCTTAATGCCCTTTGCGTAGCCGCGGTGACTGTTTCGAACAAAGATCCGCTTAAGTTTTTATTTTCCGAGCTAATACTTCTGAATTAAGAATTTGAGATTGGTTACCTTTTAGTCATAACTTTACTACAGTTTACTTTACCTGTCAATCTTTTGGTAAGATTTGACACATTCTTAGTTCTAAATTCACAATTTAGAATCGGTTCCTTCGGCTGCGCATCCACGCCGGGGCTGCAGAGTTTGTTCGGAAGAGTCACCGCGGCTCTGGATCGCAAAGGGCATTAGGAAGAACACGGATGTGTTTTAGTCAGTAAGAGTCTGACACTCTCTCCTACTCCGCCCAGAGCGAGGGGAGTCATTTGATGATTTCCCATACTTAAAAAAAAACTACGCATCCATCCATACTCTAGTTGCAACGCACCCTTTATGTCAAAAAATACGTTTCTTATATCTTACTATCAACTAATAACAAAATATAACCAATCTGTTTTTTTCTCAACTTATACTGTCCCACTGCTGGGCAAAGGTCTCCTCCGTAGCATTCCTTCCATCAAATCTTATAAAAGCGTTATAAATTATGTTTTCAAATAAAGCCTAATCTTCACACATAGTTATCTGTGCAAAGTATGTGAGTACATGCGAGTTTTACAAAGATTGCGCGGCACACGCCAAAGTTTCAACAAGTCCCGCTAGACGGCGCCAATCTCTCACGAACTTTAGTGCTCAACAGTACCTCAAAAAACGTATTACATGAGAAAGCGCGTTCCAGCGATTTATGATGCTCAACTTAGTACATTATTTCTCATGTAGTCTTATATTTATGGGTGCTTAGCATGTCCTATGGAAACTGACACTTTAGAATCTGGACATAGGCCTCCCCTACGTGTCGCCACAACGACCAGTCCTGTGCGTCTCTCATCTATAGGGTACACGCAACCCTCACCAGGTCATCGTTCCACCTTGTGGGGGCTTTCCAACGCTGCGTCTTCAGGTGCAAACTTTTGTCAGTGACTAATTACTGTGTGATCATGAATGGCTTTCAATCTACTCAGCGTTTTTCCAAAACGTTGCGGTTGGCTTCCATTTTAACCAGGTGCAGCTGAGTACTAGTATTTGACATGGTGCGAAAGCCTATCTGACTTTCACCCAGCAACTAGGTGCCTCCTCTTGCTACTTGGCAAGACTGGTGCCAGATTTCCTGGTTTCCCGTAACCACTGTCAAAGGTCTATAAACAGCAAGCTGGACAAACCGTTCAATGTACTTCCGGAGGCACGAAAGAATCTTGGTAATCCCCCCTCAAACCTCTGCAATCGTTACTTAACCTTAAAATTGACCCGTGCGGCTGTTATTACTTAGCCTCGAGCTCATCGCAATTATGAGTCAAAGTCATAGACAAAAGTCATTTATTAAAATTAGGCTGAGTACCAGCAGTGTTTTTTGAACGTCCAAGTTCTACATTAAAACATTCCCCCAAAACGCCAGCCCGTCACATAGCAAGCATAAATTCTATCTCAACACAAAGCCGGTCTCAGCAATTCCAATAAAGACGTGTCAATAGTACAGTTAGTGCCGGAGGCAAACAAACAGCTCGATATTGACCAATAGCAGCGCAGCGCTAATAACCAATGAGCTCGCTGCTGAGCGCAGTTGTGACCAATTTCTACTTTAATAAAGTAAAATTGACTTTTTTTTGCGTGATGTCTTATGGAATAATTTATGAAGCAGTTGCTATTACTCGTAATAAGAAACAGACCATTTTTGCATGCAAAAAAGCTTTCAATATAACTCTGTACAAATTATTGTTATTTTAAAAGTTGATTTCTATACCTTGATAGATAAGCTTCTAGCAACCCGCGCTGGCTTTCCATAG
Organism: Lacanobia oleracea; assembly: GCA_950371165.1. Lineage (NCBI taxonomy): Eukaryota > Metazoa > Arthropoda > Insecta > Lepidoptera > Noctuidae > Lacanobia > Lacanobia oleracea. The sequence continues at coordinate 22,788,259 of OX493408.1, forward strand.
AATAGCTGAGCATATACTTACTCTTATAAGCTCCCTGTTTGCATGTTTTTTCATATCATCGATATTAATCGTCATATTTCAACCCCTTCAAATAAAACCTTAGAATTATACACCTAATCCTGAAATTACTGAACCAATACACAAAAATCAAAGAAACACAACTTGAAATAAACACAACCCTTTAATCTTCAAAGCAACAGCATAACGAAACTTTTAAAACGGGTTCACATCTAAACCAGTCGGGGATGAAACACCCCGGGGTAAAACGGATAAAGGGGCTAAAGGGAGCTGAACGGGATGACAAAATTCATGATTTACACCGATATCGTAATCGGGAGCTGCCGGAAGGCATTGGAAGCTGCGAATTATGCTTTGGATCCGGATCTGAACGATTACGATATATGTTTTTCGGGAACCGATATCAGATACGTTATGCCTTCCGAGTTTCAAGCAGGTATTGTGGGGCAAAAAGGATTATCGTTCAGGTGAGTTATGGTTGGAGATTGAATAAGGTGGTAAGAAGATAGTGTTTTTCTAAGAAAACGGTTTTGTGTGAGATAGATTCACAGGAAATACAGGAAAAGAAAAACACAAATATATGCTATGTGGTAAAAAATAAAACAGAAAAAAGGACAAGACTAAAATAACGTTAATTGAGAACCATGTAGGTTTATAATCAACGTTATTTTTGCCAACATGTTTTTGCGCTTTGATTTCCGAATTGTTTTGTAATAAATACATATTTTCTGTTATGTTTATGTAAACAAACGTACATGAACAGTTGTGTGTCCAGCAGTGGACATCTTTCGTCTGATATGATGATGAAATAAAAATTTAAATTGAATTTTTGATAGAGGTAAAAAACCCAATTTTCAGTAAAAACTGCCAGCTTAAACTCAACTCTCTGTCCACACAAATCTTCACAAATAGCTTGACAAGCACTCCCATCGCTCCACCATTACGTTGGGACGCTACTTGACAGCCTCCAACTATTTACTCTCACGAACCCATTATCTACGTGATTCTATCAAGCGTTACAATGTTTTTCACTCTTTTTCGTAATACTACCGAATGTGAACATACTGTAATTTCAGAATAAGTTATTTTAATGTTGTAGAAACACAGGTATCAGAAGAAAATGCTGTGCTTCCTTAAATAAAAGAAAAGATAGCTTTAAAATAATTCTGAGATTGGTCTAATCTGATCTAAATTAGCCCTTTGTGACGCACCGCTCTCCCCTTTTTCACACTTATTTCATAAACATAGAAATGGTAATAATTTAAAAAAATATAAATAAAATGATTTATTTTGTTAGTAATATACACCACTTAAAAGCTGTGTTGTATATTTGTTGTGCTTATCTGACGCACACTCACGAACGGGATATAAATAACAATCAAAGTTTAATACCAGGCCAATGAAGCATGCTGATGACTCTGACTCTTTAAGCTTTCGTATACTTTCACACATATTACGCATGATCTATTATATTAAACTTTCACGTATGTTCGTCTTTTAATATCAACCATTGTATATGCGCGTTCAGGATGCTGCTGGGGCTACCACGCTTCTGCAGTGCGTCGGGAAAGTTTACTGATGCGCACACTGATGGCCTTGCAGCGATCAGACGTAAGCGTGCTGCGTCGCTGCTGCAGAGGGTCCGGTGCAGCTCGAACAGTCTCCTGAATGTAATTGTGGGGAAATTGATTGCCCGCTGGTACTAACATAGTTATTAAGGTTAATTTACTTAATACTTGAATTTACAAATTATGTATTTTCCGAAATAAAATGTTTATTATTATATCGAAGCTATCAAGTCAAAAACTTCTCCAAACAAAAATAAAAGCACGAAATCCAGAAAGACGAAAACAAAAGAATCATAACTAGAAAAATAAATAATTAATTCAATTCAGTTCGTCGGTTAAGAAAAACAGCGGACAATACCCGGAGCACGGATGTAGGTCAACCGCTTATAATACTTAATACAATAATAGCCGTACCTAACATAAACCACAAAATAGAAATAGGCACAGAAGTATAGCTCCATACAACGTGCGAACTTGCGACCGACTGACGTTAGTGATCGCCGCACGCTCACAAAGACACGCTTCACGTACAGTGAGTGCAAGTGCCCTCGCGGCTGGCTGATGTTTGAGATCGCCGCACGTACACACACAAAGACACGCCTCACGCACAATGAGTGCAAGTGCACTCGCGGCCGGCTGATGTTTGAGATCGCCGCACGTACGAACACGCACGAACACAACGACACGCTTCACGTACAGTGAGTGCAAGCACATCGCAACCGGCATTTGTTTGAGGTAGCCGCATGTACGTGTCTATGTGAGCGTGCGTCTGTTTTCGCTTGACGAATGGAGTCTACCTTTTGCAATATTCTTTATGCTGTCGGTTAAATTGCAAGAAAGTCTAGAGATGAAAATAAAACGCTGAGTTTATTACATCACTGTAGACTTACCTGTCCAATTGGGCTCTCGCGTTAAGTGCTACTACAAATGGGCTCGGTTTATCTGTAGTCAGTACTAAGTAATAACCCTATTAAGAAAAGGTCATAAATTATGTAAGCTGTAAGATTGGAAGATTTTTCCATAAATCACTTAAAGATAGACAGTTTTAAAAGGTTTAAAACGTTGAAAAATATATTCAAATTCAAATTCAAATTGTAACGCGATCGTTTTTTAACACAACATCGCAAGACGAGACTATGTTATTGGGAAAAACGCGGATGTGAATTTGATTTGATCAAATTCACATTCACACGTTACACCCCGTAAGTCAACCTTGTGAGACGCCAATACAACGTACAAATAGACAGTAGGACAATGTTCACAAATTAAAAAAAAAACGACAAATTTAAATAAATATACAAACCTTCAAGAGCTGCTTACCAAACAAAAGCATCAAGATTCGCACTAAGACTATAAACCTTCAAATTAAATTACATCATCTCGCCGGAGCTCCGTAACTGAGGAATTCACACAAAGGACGGCTTTCATGCGTTACTTTCTCAGACTATTGGCTCAAAGAAGATAGATGCAGAAAGTCTACTCTGTAAAATAGGCAAAAATATCAAAACATACATGCACAGACGCATGGATTCCTAATTAATGGCACAGTTTTCCAGACGATGCAATCATTAAAAGTATTTTAGATAAACGCAAACCAAACCGATACCATTTGTAATAACACTTTACGAGAGAACCCCGAATTCGACAGAAAAGTCTTGACTGATGTAATAATATACTCAGCGTTTTACTCACATCTCAAGATTTTCTTGCCATTGCAATGATGACAATGGACATAATGACACAGAAGGTTGGCTTGGCACATCTAGTAAAACAATTGTACGCACACATAGACGCGTACTTACGGCGATCTCAAACGATGCAGTTTGTAAGTGCGCTTGCACTCACTGTACTTGATGCTTCTTTATCCGTGCGTGCGTGTTCGTACGTGCGTCGATCTAAAACGTCAGCTAGTCGCGAGTGCGTTTGCACTCGCTGTACGTGAAGCGTGTCTGTGAGTACGTGTGTATGCACCCAATGTGCGAATTCGACCTTCTGTCTCCGTCTTTACTGTGCCATTGAGAAGTAAACTCTTTTATTTGGCCGGTGAATAAAATAAATTGTTTGAATTCTATCACACACGTCTGCGAGACGTGGTCGTAATTGAAAAATAAGAGCTTTGTTAGAAAACTGTTGTGGGACTCGGAGTTGGGCCTTTCTTATAGTGGTGGCTAATTCTCTTTTACCATTTTTTTAGATAGAAAAGGCTGAAATTCCTAAGCTTATTCTATTCTTAGGATATATTTTGGGCATTCTAATTTTGTATACCAAGTAGGTACCTACCATCTTGCAACGTGTCATAAAACTTTTACTATTTGCTGTTATGTCATTTAAAATGTGATGACTTGTGCCGAAGCTTTTATACTTCGGCCATAAGAACAGCAGAAAAACCACTCATGGTTAAAGATTGACATCTAATGTATACTTGTTAACTATTTCTGAGTCATTCAAAAAGTTTGTTTTCATCGTCTTCCCCAACTGTGATTTGATCCTTGGGAAACCATTCAAAATTAATGAAGATAACGCAGCATTCAAACTAAAGTTAAAATAGTACCAATATATTCTCAAAGTTTTCTAAGTTACCATTACACCGAAGGTAAGCCAGCCGGAACCCAAAGTGGACCAAACAATAACTCCAACTAATGAAGTCCTAAGTATCACAAGTTAAGTTGTCTGTGAGCCACAACGAATTTAATCAGGAGGAATAATAGGGGAGGGAGGAAATTAAAGCATACCCCTTTGAATTTATTAGAACAATTAGATGAAAGTGGCTTAATTACACCCACCAGCCTGGGAACACACTCGACGCTACAACTCGAAAATTGAACGAAACCCAAAAACCATTACGTATATTTTGTTCCTAAATAATAAGCAATTTTTTATTCTATCTCTCTAAGGTATCCGATAGCAGCCCTCCAGCAAATTCTTTATTAAAAGATATTGTAATTTGATGCTATCGAAAAACGTATTCAATTTTGAGTTTGATCAACAGAATTTAATATATTAACATTTTTGTTAACGATTGGCAGCTTTGACCCAGTTGTGATATCGGGTGTAATCGTGATTTAATCATCTGCCACTGAGGTGCCCCGACCGCATGAAATTTTCATTTTGAAGCGGCGTTATATAACATTTTAAGGATCCCAAAACGTTAATGAATACCCACTAACGCTTCTCGGTATTGTTCAAACTCAAGCTTTCAATCAATTATTTTACTAGTAGCACAGAGAGAAAAGGTATTTCAATTAAACTAAAACCTGTTTCGAAATCCCACAGCAAAAGTTAGAACGCTACACCGATATAGTGAAATCAATGGATTCGCGCCGCAACTTCTATCAAATCGATGTTACTCACGATCAGACAAAAGACAATAGTTAGACGTGTCTAACAACCAAAGTGGGGCAGAATCGCTTGCAAATGGAGGTCTGAATACGTCCCCGATTCAATACCGCTGACAACACGACGCTCTGTGGTCGTAGAACGAGGGTACCACGCTTAGTGTATCTAGATGATATCATAGTCTTTACAAAACTTGACACTCCCGTGTTACCAAATGAATGGGGAAGATTTATCTCGGCGCTGATTGAAATGGATGGCGGAAAATGAAGAGTTATGAATTTTTCAGTAAAGTTGGAAATAATTTTTATATATGTGGTAACATTATTTTCAAAAATGAACTGTTAGAGAGTGAGTTACAACTTTGATAATTTGTTTATTCATGATGAAAACAAATGAAACACAGGCTATTAGAATAATTCAAGTCTCAGAAACAAAATAAATTTGTGTATTTAAATGCTTAATTACGACAGGAACAACAACACTCAAAACTTTTGCCTCAAAACGACTAGTACTTAGAATCTTCAGGACTTTATCAATTTCATACTTACTTCATCTGATCAAAGAACAAAGGTTTCTTTGTGGAACCACACTTGAAACCGCTAGACACACCAACTTTACTATAATAACTACAAACAAACTCGAGTAAGAGTGGCAATTCGTGGCCAGCCAAAGTTACACCAGTTTTGTTATGTAAATTCAACAATAAATAATTCGCGGTACTGAGGACTATAAAGACTAGAATCGCGTATTCCATAACACAAAGATAATGGAGCTACTAATGTGTAAAACGTTATTTATACAATTCAAACATTGTTAGTAGTTGAGAGCTTAATGTAATCCGACTCACGTTCTGAATACGTTATGTTAATGTATTTCGGACCTTTCCTACTCAAAAATTCAGGAGGTTTTATAAATATTTAAAATACGTGTAATTTTGTAGAAATTGTTTTGTAAACGTCTAGAAAGGTTTCGTAAGCCGTTTTTGTTTTTAGATTGGCTAGACAATGTGATTTTAAGGAAATGAGCAGGCTTGTTTTAAACTTTTCAATATTATAATTTATTTTATGCTTATAGGAGCGGTTAAATAGAGGAGGGGAGGGAGGGTTGCATGGAGGGAGAACATTACCGTTTTATTTGTACTGTTTGCTAGCTAGGGTGCATTACGAGCATAATGTACGTACATTTGTAATAGATTAGCTGTCCCAGGCGGCTTAACGTGGCAAGTGAATTGAAATATGGCGCTGTAATTTTCAGCCAGACTTGGAATGAAATAGCTGGCATTGTGTTTTGGAACAATAATATTGAAATAGATATAGATAATACTGATAAATTAAGCGACCAAAATGTTATATCCTAATATATGATATTACGTACTGAGCGCAGCGTACAGCCGGAAAAAGCTGAAAGGCATGTATGCTCCTTGGAGAGTGTAGGGGAGTATGTAGTGTATAACCAATGTTCTAAGTATGCATATATCTATGTAAGTTACTCGTGTACTTAAATACCAATCCTTATTAATAAATCAGTTCAGTTATTAACGAGCAGTCAGAGCGTTTTACTCTTGTCCAATACCCAACCTTACATGGCGACCCTGCCATGTTTGGTGATGGGGTGTCGGGTCGCAATGCAGGCGCACGGTGCGTGTGGTACAGACTCTCGTTCTAAGTGTACGTTGCGTTATTGAACGTATTTTCGAGAACTTTCATAAACCTTATAATGTGCAATTCTAACACTCCAAAACGTGAAGAAGTGATAATAAACCAGAATGGCATTGGAGCTTCGAATGTGGCTAGTACCGACCAGCTACAATTTCATCTTTCTTCAATAAGTATTGTGATGATGATAATTTTGGGTTTGTTGCTGATATTGGCAGCCTATTTCCTGTACAAATGTTATAAGAATTGTCATCATACGTGGATTAATGACCAAATCCTTCGTCAAACTTTGAGGAATTCGTTTTCTCGGCGTGGTCGCAGAGGAACTGCAGAAGGAAATAGATGTTCGTCGTGTGGGACGCGATTTTTGGCGTTTGATACCAGGTGTTCGTCGTGTTCAAACAGTCCAGGGTTGAGACCTTCACTTCCTAAAGAAGATTTTGTGCTTAAACCAAATGTGTGATAAGTGTTAACGTAAGGATAATGTGAAAGTGAAGTGTCAAGAGTGCGTTTTGTGCGTAAAAACAAACGGAAACCGATGATAAAGCGTTGAATTATGGTAACCCGATTTATATAACCATTTATTAGTTAATAAGTATGCTAGTTACTCTATTTACCATAAAAATGTCAAATTATGGCTCATGAGCTCAATGATGTATATAAAAGGTTAAGAAAAATAAAAGAAAATTTATTTAAATTGAGTATTGAAAGGAGGACACCAGAGCGATTGAAAGAAAAGTTGAATGAAGCAACTATTGAGTATAATAGGTATTCTGTTTTACTTCCAAGCATTAGAAAACAAATAGATGATAAGACAATATTAGTGGCGAAATTTTGTCGTTAATTAAAACGCATTGTGATAAAATTGCTGAGTTATATTCTCAAATAAAAGAGTTTTGTAACAAATTGCATATACCACTAACTGATAAGAGTAGTTGTGAACTATTTGGCTCAACATCGAATCTCGAGTCCAAAATGGAGTTTAATTTAAAAATAGCCTTGAGTTTGTTACCAGTTATGAATAATGAGGAAATGACGACTCGTCAATTAATTAATGGTATCGATTACTATAGCTCTACTTTAAAAACCGAACAATGTAAATTAAATTTAGTTAACTTTGTCTTAAAGAGTCGTCTCTCTCAACAAGCAAAATTAAGACTTAAATCTGATTATCCATCCATTGACGCATTACTTACTGATATGCGAACGACTCTTTTGCCTAAAAAGAGTGCCGTTGCCTTGCAAAGTAAACTTCAGACTTCGCGACAAGATCAAAGGTCGATTAATGATTATGGTAAAGAGTTGACTGAACTATTTATGGATTTATCTATAGCGCAAGCCGAGGGCAAAACGGAAAATCTCAAGATTTTACAACCATTAAACGAAAAACAAGCCATTAAACGTTTTGCCGACGGATTACGCAATAGAAGACTCAGTACTATAATAGCTGCACAAAAATTTGAAACCCTGAAGCACGTGGTACAAGCAGCTATAGATGAAGAGACCATTGCAATGCCGTCTCAGTCAGAAAATATTTTAACTTTTAGGAGACGTAATAATTATTTTCAAAATCAGCATAATCGAGGAGCCACCCGCCAGTCTCGAGGTGCCTCGACATATAACAATTTTAACCGGTCTACGGGCCATCGTAGTGCGACTTTCTACCGAGGCCGTGGACGTCCATTCCAGAACTATAGTCGAGGTCAGCCTAAACAGAATCGAGGTACGTACCATAATTCACATAATAGGTACAACAACTCCAGAGGTCATCAACGGAACGCGCAACGTTGTGATGCAAATATTCACGTTCTAAAAAACGAGGAGTCCTCAAAAACTAATTCAACCGAGGAGCAGAGCAAGTTTTTTCGTGAATAAGTTTGTATTTGCAAGTAATAGTCATTGTTGCATAGAATTATACGTAGATAAATATAACTACTTATTTTTAATCGACACCGGCGCTTCAATTTGTGCCATTAAATATAAACATGTAATTGAATTAAACATACGGATCCATAAAGAGAGCATAAAGATAAGCGGAATCGGTGGAACAATAGAAGCAATTGGATATGTTTATTTAACTATGAGCAATTGTTATGACTCAGGAGGACAATTATTTAATCAGAAATTTTATGTTTTTAATACTTTGCCGTGTATGGCGCATGCTATTTTAGGGCAGGATTTTCTAACGGAATACAATGTTATATTAAATTACAGTTGCAGAATTTTAACATTAAATAATAACATCATAAAAGAAAAAGTAATATTACCGTTAAAATCAAATAATTCAAGGTTTTCTTGTAATGTAACGTTGCCGCCAAGGTCCGAATCAATTCATTACGTACCTACTAACATTACCGAAGAGAGTCTTGTTTGTTCGTCAGAATTAAGAACAGGAATATTCATTGCTAGCGTATTAGTTAAACCTTTGAATGGTATGATACCTATTAAAATCCTTAATACAAACGAGACCGAGGTCCACTTAGATACTATTGAACCAACTTTACATAAACTTAGTGATTATAATTTGTGTACTTTTGAACAATGTAGAAATTACAGCGCAGAACGTGTTAAAAAATTGCTTAACTTATTAAACTTAAAACATTTAAACGACGAAGAGCAAATAACGATTGAAAATATTTGTGCGAAATTTTCCGATATATTTTTATTGCCTGGTGATAAATTAACAACCACAAACATTTACAAACATCAAATTAGTTTACAACCCAATGCTCAACCAGTTTTTAGTAAACCGTACAGAATACCATATTCTCAAAAACAAGAAGTAAACAAGCAGATTAGTAACATGTTACGAGAAGGTATAATTGAATACTCACGGGAACGGAAACGAAATACTGATGGGATATACGCGTACGAAGACGCGAGAAAAAGCTTATTTGTTGATATTATTGAGAATAGGCTGTTGGGAAAAGGCTAGGCAGATGCCTAGCCTTTTCCCAGTTATTGGGGTTGGCTTCCAGTCAAACCGGATTCAGCTGAATACCAGTGTTTTTACGTGGAGCGGCTGCCTCCCAACCAGACCTCCACAACCCATTAACTGGGTAACACGGTACTTCTTGGCAAGATTGAGATTTACTGGCTTCTGACAATCCGTAACGACTGCCAAAGAGATACAAATGACAGCCGGGACCAACGGCTTAACGTGCTTTCCGAGGCACCCTCCGTGCCTCGGAAAGCACGTTAAGCCGTTGAAAACGAACGGAAACTCGGTATATTAATTTGGTCACCCATCCACAGACCAGTCTTGGCAAGCGTAGCTTAACCTTAAAGATCGACCCGTGTGGCTGTTATTATTTAGCCACGAGCTCCTCAACAAGATTATTCTCAACGAATATGACATTTAAAAGCCAACCAAGCACAATTTTATGTAAAATAAAACACGAAACAAAATATATCACAACAATAAATCACCTTTATAAAAAATTACATATTTCCAAAAAAATGTCTAGAATACTTTGAAGTAAGAAAAATATTGTGTATTACATCTAAGTCAGGCAATTGCGATGCAAATCCCAGCTCAGTCTAAGACTAGTCTAAAGGTACAAACGCCGATTTAGACGATTTATATGTTTCACCGGCGGCGATGTATGAAATATACCCTAGAAGAGTATTCAGATGAAATATTTAATGGATTACATAGATCTGTTATTGTTGAATTGAGCTTAGATTGAGATAAATGGACTATCGAAAGAAGCTTAAGATCGAGAAACTGTCGATAAATGTAGGAATGGATACTTACTCGCACATTTGACTTCATCATAACATCCGAAAGACGTTCACTGCTGGACATATGCATCTCCCCCTTTGGAGGATAAACGGGGAGATTGCCATAATCGCCACGCACACTATTTTGACTTATCTTACTAATACTATAAATGTAAAAGTTTGTTCGGATGGATAGATTTTAGGGAACTGTTCTCGCACTTCCTCTCTAAACTACCAAAAGGATATGGTATTATGGTTACCAAGCTTTTGCCTGCAACTTCGTACGTGCATAACCCGTTATTTCCCGTTCTTGTAAAAAATTTGGGAAATCCTATCTTAATGTTTTCTCTAATTTCAGCTTTCTACGAGCAGAAGTTTGGCTGTACGTTGTGTGTCAGTCACTCAGTCACTCTGATGATGATTGATAATCTGGTTCAACGTGAGTAAATTGTGCTTTTTATCTTAGTATGGATGATTTCCAACGCTCGTAGAAGCTAGAATGTTAGTGAAACACTTGACAAATAGATTCTCTTGTGAATGGATTTCCTCACGATTTATATTCATAAAATTAACAGATACTAATTTCAAGTCTCAGTATACCTAAAGGGGCTTGTAGAACTTAATACACTCTTTCAGTACTTTGTGTTCGAACAACATTCAAAAGATCCTAATAATAGTACTACCAATAAAATAAATTTGAGCACTGTCAAAGTCAATTCAGCTTATCTTTTCCAATATCAGTTAAGTAGACTTCTCTCAATTCATTTCATATTAAATTATCGAGACATTGAAGCTCCTAAAAAACATACTTCGTTCAATATTGATCGACTCAAAACTAGTACTTGACTGCTTTCAATAAGGACCTTAGACTTTGTGTACTTAATCTTCTTTAAGTTAGATTGATTACTGCTGTAACTACAAGACAGTTCTTTGCTAGTAGAGCCTATTTTTTTTTTTAAATAATCCCCTAAACAAGGCGCCCCGTAATGTTTGATTCAGGATCTCTTTGAGACAAGCTTCGCCACTGATATAACTTGGGGGTATTAAGGTCACAAGTGTACACTTGTCTAGGTTACTTTTAAATAAGTGTGTTCAATTGACGACTACAGCATCGCTTCCCATCAAGTGATATTGTGGTCAAACGCGAGCCTGTCAGTAACTAAAGAAATAAGGGAAGCTGATTTTGTTAAATGAAATTAGTCATTATTAGGATTCAGTCATTGATGGAAGGCACCTTCGAGGTCGCCCAAAAAGAGGTTGCGATATAATTTATCATGAGGGTTGGTTCGAGCCAGGGTGTGGGTGGAGAGTACTGGGAAAGTCGTGGAGGTGGCCTTTGCCCAGCAACGGGGTTGTAATGGCTTTCTAAAGAAACTTGAATTAATAAGTATAAGCATATGCTATTGGTGAAGTGAATTTCTGGGTCCAAAATTTTAATATAAATCTCTTAACTTTGAAAATTGACTCGTGAATAGGGTTAAAACATAAGGAGTGGTTAAAATATTGTCATCGGATAAGTGAATTAATAAATTAATTATAATTCAAGACGGCGAATGGAACTTTGAAACTGGCCGTGTTCTAAGTGAGCAGTCTTTGAGAGATTCTCGGTATTTGAGAGGACCTCAAATTCCAAGGACATTGTTCTACAAGTGGATATTTCTCGAATGCTGTGTATGTTCAAAGTTTGGTATTGTGGTTTGTGGAGATTCTTGGTAGCTCAGAGCGTGAACGATTACACTCGTAGTTTGTTTCCACACAAACAATGTATGACAGAGTTTATGATGAGGATCATCGACGTTTTTACCTGACTGCGAAAGAAGGAGGGTTATATTTTTCGAGTGTATGTTAGTATATTTCTTAAAAAAAAAAAAAAAAATTCAGGCTCTTGGCCCATAATAATTGTTAGTTGTTGTTGTTGTTGTTGTTGTTGTTCTTTGGCACGCCCTAGAGCCTAAACGGCACAATGGATTTTAGCTTGAGAGGTGTCGTTACATTTGACATATCTAGTGTCACTGTGAAAGTGACACTAGATATGTCAAAACAAAATGGAGGATGTTTGGCGCCAAATTCAAATGTTTGGCGACTTGTTTCGAACTTTTTAGTCGTTTTTAGCGGTCGGGGTTTTTGACAAGGTAATGATTTTTTTTTTATCTCTGTAAGTACGGATCTGTTATTACTAGGGAGTTTCCGTGCGGACGAATCCGAGCAAGTGTTTTATAATTAGCTACATAAAAGAAATGGATACTGGTGGTAACAATAAATAGAAACATGTCCCCAAGTACACGTATTACACGTACACGTTCAAGTTGTCAAAACTTAATGAACTTAACTTAACGATCTTACGACGAGCAGTATATAGGATACACAAACAAGCGAAGAGCTTTTATTCAGATTGATTTTCACTTCAATGTAATAACAGCGATAGACACAAAGTTGACTCAGAGTGACTCGGTGAGAGCGTTGAGACTAAATTAATTCCGGGAAAGTTCCTTGATTACTCTATGGCGAAAATAGTAAAGTTGCGAGCGCGAACTAAATTCAATTTCAGAATCTGAAGTTGAATTTCAACTGAAATATTGGAACCAGATTAACGGGAATAAACTTTCCGACTTCCGAGCCATCAAACGCAACGGTTTAAAATATGAATCCTAGATTTAATTTCATATTTTCATGAAATGTTTATTGAAAATATTCGTACATACAAGTGGATTATTGAAACAATATTTTTTAACGAATTTGTGAGTTTAAAATTGATGGAAATGAAAATTACGGGATTTTTTTGATTTTGCTTTAATGAATCATTTTGATGGAAAAATTTTAAGAGAATACCGTGTTGCCAGATTATAACAGCAATAATAATGTCAAAATTAAACCCTAATTTTAAAGCCGTGTCTTCCATTCAAATAAATTGCTTGAATAAATGATTGACAGTTGTAGCTTATCGCATAATGACATTTATTGAGGATTATTGACCTTTATAATACAAAACTAAGTCAGAGTGAGAGTGGAGGAAATATTCCCCAAAAGTTCTTAGAATACATAACAGAATAGAATATATTTTTATCTTTATTCGAGTACCTATCCAAGACTCAATAATGGTTAGTAAAACATATTGGCCTGAGGGTTTCAAATGTACTATTCAAATGTCAGTAATGATCATTATGGTATCCACGCACTATCAGACAACTACACCCTATGACGTGACGGCACACTATCACAAGCCACAGAGTACCGACACCCGCTGAACTAAAGCTGCATGAATGCCGGTGGGACAATGCTATCGGAATTGATTTCTCGCGTCACTGCGCGCGTAATCAGCCTTGTTGACAGCTGACAGCTGACAGTTTGACGTTTGACAGCTAACGTGTTAAAGTGTGTCAATGTGCGTCATTCAGGAGTGAATGGAAAATGTGGTGAGATTTCTCTTTCATTGGAAAGTCGAATCTATTATTGGATATATCGTTTGTGATACTATGCTGTAAGCGTTGTGTATAGGTTTCGATTTTTTTTTGACTTGCTTGTTTTTTCTATGTGTTCATTAGTTTAGTCTTGCAAACAAGCTAAACGCGGGTTCCTAGCTTTTATTTGAGGCAAGCATAGTGTTATAGGGTTTTCTTCTAAGAATTTCTCAGTAGTTACCTGGTTTTTGGATTCAAGCAACCCTTATAAACAACAATCTGCCCAGCCTTTTCTCAACTATATTTGGGTCGGCTTCCAGTTCACCCGGATACAAATGAGTGCCAATACATATTGTATCTAAAGCGACTGCCTGTCTGACCTCCACAGCCCAGAATGTTACTGGATAACACGAAAACCCTAAACTTCTGATTCTAGCAACGACTGTCAAAGGTCTACAAATGACAGCTAGGACCATTCGCTGAACGTGACACGCCCACAAATTCTTCTTCTTCTTCTTAGTTGTTGTCTTCATTGTTGAAGGTCGTGTCTAGTCTGAGGTATTGATCACTCGGTGCACTCTGCTCTTCCACGTTTCTCTGTCCTCTGGCGAGGCTTCGGCTATTGATAGGCCAGTGAGTGTCTTTACTCGGTCTGTCCAACGGGTAATTTATGTCTAATTGGCCAACTACCATAAGCTTCTCGAGGCTGTCAGAGTTTCTACGAGCGACATGTCCAAAATATTTAAGAATTCGCTGGAAGCAGACAGCAGATAGACTTGTGGTTATTTGGAGCTCTTTTAGAATGTACAAGTTAGTCCGGCGTGCAGTCCATGGGATTCGCAGCATCCGCCTCCAAATCCACAAATACATGGAATGATTTACTAATTTTATCATTTGGGAAATACAGACATGATGTAGTATTATCGGTTTCCACTTTACCGTTCAGTTACTTACTTTACGTTAAGAGCTTTCCAATCAATCGTCCCTGTACCGCCATTTTCCTCATTCGCTTCATACAAGACGCCTGTCACAATGGGTTTGCTTTTATCCTCAATTTGTGACAATAGTCTTGGAATAGGTTGATGTTAACTGTCCATCGTTGAGTCTTTAACAATAGGATCGATTGGTACATACAATAAATAGTTGTGATGTTATAATTTTGCTAAGTGTTTCTGGGTATAGAAAAGATTATTAATAGGTACTAAGATGATTATTTTATGATGAGTTGATGATTTAAAGCGCGGTGGCTGGCAGCGGAAGGATGCCGGGATGGTTGGTCTGTCGGGGGAGGCTTACGTTCAGCAGTGGACGGCAATTGGCTGATATGGTGATGGTGATGAGGTACTAAGAAATAAGAAGAGAGTTTACAATATATACCCTATGGCCTTCATCCCTTAGCGATGGGGTAGGACTATGCCAGTGAAATCATTATCGCTATCAGATCAACACTAAATTTCCAGAGACTACCTACCTTTTAGAAAACACAAACAAATCAATTTTACCTATTAATATGATTTTAAACTCATTTAAATTCTTTGTTCTCATTAATATTCAGAATACTAAATTGAACTCCTATATGTACATTTTCACTGTTAACTTTGACTAGTTGTCAATAATTAAAATGAAGTTCATTAAAATACCAATTCAAATCAAAATTAATTTCAAATTGTACAATGTCATCAGCATTGCCTACAACACAACACGAATGCCATCAGTGCTATTTCCACTAACCTAACATTATTATTAGAAACAGTTTCAAACACATAGTTTTCGGTACATTGAATAGAACAATTTTCACTCCCTAGTGGTGAACAGATCCAGCTGGTGTATGTTCTATATACAGGGTGATGAGTAATTTAGGTCATTCCTTCAAATGGGATATTGTAGCTAGAGCTGTGCAACGACTGTGATCCCTAACTTGTAACTTGGGGACCAAATTGGGTTGTTTTGTAATCATCAAACTTTTAAGATTTTTTTGGATAATATTTACTCACGACCAATAATTGCTTATTGTAAAAATCTCCTCTACTCTGGATAATGAACTAATAATTTTCTGGAATCTTGTGAAAGAATGGCACGGTTACTAATCTATCCAAAAATCACCCGTAACTTTGGAAGATATGCGTCTCACTGCTCACGTATTCAAGAGTACGATCACTCGAATAAAAAAACTCAATTTTGTCAAGGAACGCGTAATTAACAATCAACATGTATATTGTGTTTATTCGTCGGAGTTACTCGTATATACATATTCTAAATTGATAATGCACTGAGTGACGTGATTGAAATGCAATCATAGTAGAGAGGTAGAAATTCGTAGGGAACATGTGTGGAATGAATTACACAGCTCTTGTTCTGTGAAACTGATTAGTAGAAATTGAATCGTTTGGTTATGGTTTAATTTGTTGGAATCAGAGTTATAAAATTGAAATAAAGTATTTAGGTTTACACAAAAAACAATGATTTTGTATACACTAATTTAAAAGAGTGTCCGTGGAGTTTCTTGCACGCTCTTCTCCATAGGATCTTCTCTTTCAGATGTGCAACTGCCGCCCTGGAGATAGGGTCGGTGATTGTGTTTAGCTGCAGAACCACTTGCTGTACTTGTCACCAGCGCGGCTGAACTAGCTTTATGTATTTGACGATGTTTCAATCTTGACAATTCAAAGTGCCTGTAACTGGTCTATTTGAAATAAAGGATTTTGTATTGCATATTATTCACAAAAGCACACGTCTTTTCCGACAGGGGTAGGCAACTACTATAGACCTGTCGCGATCCTTACATACTTTTTTTGTTTCGTGTGAAACTACTAGCTGCTAGGTTGTGAGTACCACGCATCTGATGTTTTTGAAGATCATCAACAATTAGGTCACCTTACCTCTGCTTTGTAAATACATTTTATGCAAACAATGTCGCGTTTAGTTTTTTAGTTAAAAAAAAACACAATTATAAGGTTTACAGTCTGTACAGTGTATTATTTAATTCTGATGAAAATATGATAGCCTTTTGATACTGGATGTGAATTTACCATTTCTAAATATCTCGCCTTTATCAGATTTTTACCAATATAATAAAGCCACATGAACAATATTAAAACCACGTCCCGCAATCACGCAGCTATCCAGCGTCCGCTCAATAATTCATATTTATCACTACTTCTGTCGCCATCTCCTATTTGGGCGCTATCTCCGAGACATCTTGCCGTTAATTCCTGGTGGGTCACGTTTGTTCCCCCCCCCCCTCTCGCCCGATATATAGCTGGGACGTGCTAACCCCCTTGTTTAATGGACTGCAGAGTTTGAAAACGAACCGTTGGTTGTCTTCGAGATAATTCCGAGTAATTCTGTTCCATTGTTTTGTAGATTGTCCTTTGTTTCTGATACTGTTAATGTTTCTGCAATTTTGTTGAGAATTTTAATGCAGATTTTGCTAATGGAAGATAATGGAATTCAATTTTGTTTGAAAGAGCGGTCATGGATGATCGCCGAAGTTTTGAATACATACAATCTAAAAACATGAATTAATCGGCTTCAGTTCGGTTCTAAATTTAGATTTTAACGTCAACTAACTCTTCTTGACTATTTACTATTACGAATAGACTCGAAGGTTGTCTCAGTTCTCGTGGATGTGAAGAATGAGTGATGTCGTAGAAGAATTTGTAAGGAGATGAAGTGCGTCCCGTTCATCATATTGGGGTTAGAATTACAATCGTACTGATGAATAATGAATGAATTGTATTGGTACCCAAATGATTTTATTTATGCATTTCCGTAGTTAAAATAACAAACTAGTATCAAGTTTACGAGTATATTGGCTTTTGTAGAACGGAAATGCACTGAAACTAGAAAAAAATAAAATCTAAGATATAAGAATATAAGATGCCTAATTTACCTTTAACAACGAAAATTAAAGCTGATATTTCACAATACAAGCCGACTTAATCAGCCCCATTAAATTTTTATCTCCCGAAAAACAAAACCAGTGTTAACTTCCCACTCAGTATTAGCGGGTAATCACCCTTTCAGCTGAAAACAACTGAAACATTCTGTAATTCAGTTATTGATGAGTCGCCATGTTCCGACAGGCGAGATAATAAGCAGTCGCTTAGCGGTGCTGAGATAACTTTGAAGAACTTCACTCAATGTAGAATAATGTAGATGGTGGAGAGAGAGAAAACTTTATTGTGAGATGTTTGGGTGCTGGCGTTCTGGAAAGTTTATGGATAAAATATTTTGGCTTATTGTTGGTGATGTTAAATATTAAAATCGTTTCAGCCTTATTATAAAAATAAAACAATATTATTTGCCTTGTTGCATTATTTAAGTCTGCTTATATACCACCACTATCGTACCTACATAACGTTGAAATAAATAAAATGTAAACAATATTATTTGTTTTTTTCTGAGAATAAAATTAAGAGGCCATAAGTCGATTGCTAGCATTTTCTCAACTAAGTATGTTTAATAAGTTGCGGTCAACTTTCAGTGTAACCAAAAAAAGCTGAGTACCAGTGTTGAAAATGGAGCGACGACGCTTGTCCGACTCGCACTTCCCAGTACTGGCCATAACTAGGCAAGACTGGATTGAAATTTTCTCGCTGCTGACTATCCGTAACGATAGACAAAGATAAAAAAATGACAGCCAGGGCTTTCATGCTTTCTGAAGGAAACTAAAAAAGGAAAGGGAAGCTGAGGGACGGAATTTTAATCTTACTCAGTCATATCCAAAGCTCTAAAAAAAAAACACGGATAAACAAAACACATTACCTTGGTACCTACACAAAAAAACACAGACAATCGCCCCAAATTATTCTGCCCCAGTGTAGTCCCTATCATTTGTTAGCCATAATTGAAGCAGTCCTGGCTGGCCGTACGTGGTCAGGGTCTCAACGAGGTCTGCACACGACAGGGCGCGCGGCGCGGTCACACCCCAACTGAATTTAAGGCTAGTTTTAAAAGAAATACTGATTAGGATTCCTTACTACGTCCGGTAGGGTTTTGAACGGCGTGTCTCTAATTTGCTTGTAATAATAATGTTGGTGAATTAACAGGACAGAAGGTTTTGAAAACTCGACCAAGTACGAGTCGGATGCTCACACGAAGGTGTCTGTATCGTAAAGTAAAAAAATACACATTTCTTATGTGGGATACCCCTTTCATTTTTAATTTAATTTATTTATTGTTATAGCGGCCGTTGAAATACGCGCTCTGGGAAGATTTCAACTGTCTTCTCTTCTTATACGGCTCTTGAGATACAGCCCGCTGACACACAAACGGACGTACGGCAGGATAAACGGAGTGCGGAGGCTTAGTAATAGGTTCCCTTGGTTACCCTTTGGATACGGAACCCTGAAAAAATATCAGGCAATTCCTGTAATTTTAAGAAAAACGTTTGCATTCTCATCGCTGCAAACTATCACAAACCTTTCTAATTTCACTACATTTTGATTTTGAATGTCGCTACGATAATATTGTTCCTAAAAAACGCCTTTTAAAACGAAAATTCGTCTTCTGAATTTATGAGGAAGAAGAAAGGTTTACTATTTATAAAGAATCTCAAGTAAACTATCTAATTCAGGGAGGTGCTCAAAAACTTTTGTGATATAGAAAATCTATAGAAATACTGACCGTAACGAAAATTCCTCCTATCATTTAACGCTACAGTATCTTTGAGTGCCATAACTATATACTACTTTGTATACGACAAAATGCACGGTTACTATGGGATAAAAACCCGCCACACTGTTTACAGGCACTGCAAGTCTTGAACATACTGTGAGATGAGTCACGGAAGCAAAGCCGCAGAGAAAAGCTAATTTATGCAATATATGATTATGTCTTCTTGTGGTAAAGTAAAAATGTTCTTGGTTATTAAAAATACGTCCAGATTAAAGAGAATGCCTAAAAGAAGTTGTCAAAATCGATTCCCAAAAGTAATATTTGTGTCGTCAAACCCACAAACTACGGCCCAATTAAAAGCTAAATAGAATCTTTCTCACCAAAGCTGATCAAACGGACCACCTCATTAATTATACCAGTTCAAAAATCAACACTTGACGTAATGAAAATCACAGAGCGGACGCGAAATTACAAAGTTGCGTTGAGATAAAACGCTCGCGTTTTCTATGGGGGGCTGGGCGCTGTCGTTGCCAGAATTACTGGCGACCACAGGGCTAGGGGAGGGGACGGAGGGCACGTGATAATGTTACCACAAATATTCGGAAATTATCCGGTATTCGGCCTCTTCGATTACTTTTTTATTTACTAATCGATATTCGCCCGAATAACAAATTATGAAAAAAACGCTTAATAGTATAAAAAAAAATATTTATACAAATATTAGCATACTTAAAATAAACACACTTTGATGTAACAGTCAACAAATAATGCTTGTTGTAACACGGCCTACTCGCAAATGATACAAATATGCACACTCTTTAATGTGGGTATGTAACTAATAAATAAGCTAGTAATTTAAGTACCTACTAATAACACTAATATAGCAAATAAGCATAATTTGTTACTAACTCATTGCTCATGACTTATGGGCTACTATGTCTGAAATAAAGATATTTTATTTATTTATTTTAATGATGAACCTATCACTCGCGAAGTGTACTATCACCGATATCTGTCCGCCGAATATTCGGTGCTTCGGCCGAGAGCCTAGCAGAATATTCAGTATTCGGCAAAATCATTTTTCGTAGCATCTCTATGGGGAAGTCAGCGGGGGAAGGGAAAGCCCTCAGACGAGCTAATTATCATTCTTTGTGCGAGTGACAGTCGGCGAAACGGCCGGTTTTCGGAAGCTGGTGACAGAGAGCGGCGGCCGGCGGAAATATTGTTTTCTGCCTTGTAATTAAATTGTGTATCTATTTGAGGTTTACTTGTATTTCATTCCAATTTGATGGGCGTGATTTTTTGGGGTGTTTTTTTAGATTAAGGAAAATTGGAAAGGAAACCCTGTCTTTTTGATGTACCATGTTATTTATTTTTTTCCTTGTCGGTGTCGTTTTTGATTTTTGCATAAATTCAGAGTTATATTTAAACAAAACATGTACTTCTAGTATAATGTTGTAAGACGAGCTACCGAATCAATTCCATTTTCATAACAAACTGCAATATTTACTTCTATCACTTGTCATAAAAGGTATTTAATGACAAACATATTTAATATATTCGTCCGTCTTCATCCTCCACAAATATGGACATGAACTGACAGAAATGGAACACAGTACTTTGTGAAGTGGCGTAAGTAGATGTGTAGACCCTTTACTCACAACTTGCTTTTCCTTTCTTAGCCTAACCTAGTATCATCGTATAACCTCTATCTCAAATTCCTATAAAACTAGACTAGGAATTTACCACGACATTAGAAACTACACTATGATCGTAGCAAGGTACCAGGAGCGCATGGCACAAAGAGAGTAAACTCATTTCTTAATTTTCCTTTCCAAAACTTGCCTAGCATAATCTGGTTCGATCCTTAATTCTCCCAAAACTGGACTAAGAATTTACCACCACAATAGAAACTAAAACTATGTTCGTAGTTCGTACCAAGGTACCAGGAGTGCATAGCACATAGAGAGTTCCTAACTACCTCCCTAGCTCCCACACTATTCGCTCAGGAGCTAACTTTGCGCTGCACATGACATTCCAGAGTTTAATTCAATATTAGGTGTCTCTGTATGGAAAGTGATTTAAGTGGCTGCGAGCGCAGTATGCAGAGGTACACTTTAGCGTTTATAGAGGGCGTTGTTAGTCGTTTGGTGTGGTTTAGTTTGAGAATGGAGTGATGGATGGTGAAGATAATGGCGTTATTTAAATGCCACTTCTTAGTTTATTACATTACATTACATTATCTTCACACGGTCAACCTATACACGGTGCCATTTCAGTCGTCTTACAACATCGTTTCTAAACTCGTCAAACCAACTAATAAATCCACTAGACCACGAATATTTTGACGTCATAAAAATGTAATCATCATGTCGATCAAAAGAAGTCGACTACTGGACATTTAACTCCTACAAGCGTCAAAAATAATGATAGTACAAAAACCTTGTATACTACTACTACTAACTATAAACTACTAAAAACGTGTTTTTTTATCATTTGATTTAATTTTTTTTTTATATTTGCTGCTAAGCCGGTTGTAAATGATCACGCTCGATAAAAAAATCAACTGATCATCTATTAAAGTCACCAAAATCAAAGAAGTCCGATTTGACAACTGAGTAGAGAGGGATAAAAGATTGCTTTACCACTAAGGGTAAAAGAGATTTATTTTTATATCTCCTTCATACTAACTAGTAAAGCAATGTTGTATACTGCTGTCAAATCGGACTTCTTAGATTTTGGTGATTTTAAGGTTCATGAGATACAACCCGCTAACAAACATAAGGACGGTCGATCGAATCGAACATCAGAGGCTTGGCAATAAGTTTCGGTTCGTAACTTTAAAAGATCGATAAATGGCAAAAAAGGAACTTACTTAATTATAATTGTATATATTTATCTATTATGTATTTATTTATTTATATAAATCGTACACTTGAGACTACCTGCAGTACTGTATTTCCATTTTCTTTGAAATCCATCCAAAGGTTGTCTTTAAAAGATCGCTTTTATCGATAAGGCCGCCCATTGTGTCACCCTATGAAATGTTTTCTTCATCTATCTTTTCTGTAACTTATATAGTATACATAATAAAGAGTATTCTATTCTATTCTATTCTCACTTCATCAAACTTTTGACAAACAGATATAATTGTGTCAAAATAGATGGTTTTCCTTGCATAAAGTATTATTAATATGCACAATGTTTCATCTTAATACAAACGCCGGCAGTCTAGACTCTTAAATTACTTTCTAACGTTCTTCCCGAAGAACGTGAAAATTTTTCAAAGTAGGAAACAGTCATCTGTTTTCATGGATATTAGGTACTACCTAACTTCAGGTTTTGTTCTTGCAGAATTTGAAATTAGGTTCCAATTGATAGTGTGTTTTGTTTTCGTAGTAGTTTGTTTTGAATTGAAACATAAATCAAGTTATTCCAAGTAGTGGGGTCATCACTTTTATCTGTGCTTTTTCGGATTCCGTACCCAAAAGGTAACCAACGGAACCCTATTACTAAGCTTCCGCTGTCCGTCCGTCCGTCCGTCTGTCTGTCAGAAGGCTTTATCGTAAGAGCCGTAACAGGTAGACAATCGAAATTTCCACAGATGTGTATTTCTATTGCCGCTATAACAAAAAATAATAAAAAAACAGGTTTATGGTATTCATATTCATTAATTTGCGTTCTACAAGGTACAAAAGATGTCAAAAAAGGCTTACAGCTAAGAACCATTGTAGACCCTGTTAGGGCACAGCAAAAGGTATTGTTCACTTAAAAATACAAATAAATAATACTAACAATGAGATCATTTTTTCGTGTATATCCTTCGTGTGCGAGTCCGACCCGCACTTGGCCGGTTTTTATTAAGTGACAGTAAAAAGTGTTACCTATATATTGTTTGATTTTAGAGTTTCGAAGGTCCGTATTGAAAAGACGGAACCCTTAGGCTGACTGTCCACTGGAGCGGAGAGGAAAGGAGCGGGGAAATATAAAGCAATGGAATTGCATAAAATCTCAGTGATTGTAAATAGGTATTTCTCCGCTCCTCTCCTCTCCACTCTAGGGGACAGTCAGCCTTATGGGATCACCCGTCTGTTCGTCTGTGTGGCTGGCTGACTGGCTGACTGGCTGGTAAGGAGGCAAAGTCTGGAAAAAATAGTAACCGTAGTGTGTGTGTGGGTGCCACTACTGTAATTTTATCCCAGGAAATGAACGGTTCCTGCAAGACAGGCCACCGAAGCGGTGTTGCGATAAAGAACTACTAACATACTCGTATATTAAAAACCAAAACAGAAATATATCGAAAAACATTTTTTTAACCGACATAAATAATTCATGAAGTAAATAAATTATTTTTGTCGACACTTATCATATTGTTTTTCGTCAGCACTTAAATAATTATGAATGATAACAAAATTAATAACGACACAAACAGACAATTAATTCAACATCGTTGTATCTTTGTACATAAACTTTTATGTAAGAATACGCGCTCAGTAGCAAAGCGACCTAAGTCAACATTTTACGATTCCGAGTTTGTTTGAAAATGAGTCCAATTACGTTTGTTTACTGTTGAGTTTTGTTATTTATCTTTTCAGAGTTGAGTCGTTATGTTATTGAGGATGGTATTAATTATATGGATTGCCCTACAAAGGGAAGGAGGGAAACATTGATTAATTAAAGTAATGGACAGTAAAGTGTTTACTGTTTTTTTTTATTGCTTATTTAAACAGCAATATTTTTCCTGAAAATTATGCGTGAACACCTTTTATTACACCGCTGTTATATTAAAGAAACGACCTTACAAAAACTGTTGGTAGGTACTTACTGTATCTAGTTAAATATCTGCCTATAACCATTTTTATGTAAACAACGTAGACAAGATTTATGCAAAATTTCACTCTTATAAAAATCTGCTGTTTAGTATTGTTCGCATAACTCTACAAAATGTCGGCTATTAATTAATTGAATTTGGATGGTGATCATAACTCAGACAAAATAACATTTCAGATTTCCAAAATTTCATCATGCCAAAATGTCTAAAAAACCTGTGCAATTACTAAACAAAAAATACTAATCTACATATACGACGCAATCGTTTCAAATGAGGTTATGGAAAAAACAGCCCCATCAGCTGTATGTCATCCTTCAGTAATATGGGTCAAGCGAAGGGAAGCAGGGCTATTAGGCACCCGTCCACACGGCGAGGGGAAGCGGGGCTATTATGTACCCGTCCGCTAAGACGAAGGGCGACCTGTCACTGTGCACTAGTGAATATGAAAGAGAAAGAGAAATGTGTGGCGGGAAATTGTGTGGTGGAAATCTGATAATAGAATATCAAAATGTTACGAAAAAGAAATGAGGTGAAACCGTCTATTTAAATTTGTAACATGTCTTTTAACGCCAATTTGCCCAATGTAAAAATACACCTACATGGTTGAGAATATACTGATATGCGTTAACGGCAAATCGGATATTTCAGTAATAGGTATTTATCGACAGTCAATATTAGAAGACTAGTTCAAAATATTTTCTTTCTTTCTATCTTATATGTAGTTATCAGCTGTGACCAGCAGATAATTCTTGGCTAGAGTGGTGTCGCATTCACAGGCTCTCAAGTGACAGATGAGACCAACATTATAACATGTTTTCTAAAACGAGGAGGAGTCTCAGAATGGATTGTCACCAATTCTGGGATCAACCTCGGCAAGCGTAGCTTAACCTCGAGTCGTGCGGAAGTTATTATTTAGCTTCTTATGCCCAAATCATCAAATACTTCAAAATCATCTAACTAAGTATTGGTACCTACCTACACAGTCGTTTTAGAACCTCCTCACACATGTACAAATTCGTTTCAAATCTAGCTCGTTCTTTATTCCCGTATCATGAAACAATATAACATAAGAAGTATTGACTCAGCGTTTCCTGATCCGTCCCTCATCGCCGGCACTCAAAGGGAACGTAAAATGTTTGTGCGATAAAACAAACGAACATTTTGTAGCAAGGAGGAATGTTGTGGGTTTATGATGATGAAGATGGATCGAAAGAGAGATCACTCAGACTTGGTTAGAGATCAAAAATAGTATCGTTTTTAAATTTTAAATGAGTTAATTTGCACGTTGCTTGTATAACAGTGTGTGTTTTATACTTATTTCACACTTACATATCGCCTCTTTGTTTAATTTTTACAAAAAACGTCCAAACAAATTGAATTGTCAGCGTTATTGAAGCAAAGCGATGATTATCTATAACTAGCGACTCGCCCGGCTTCGCACGAGTGCAAATGTTTATTTTGCCCAAAACAAAGTTAACATCTAATTACCATAATCAATAATATTGTCGTTTTGGCTTAAATGAAAATTGACTTCGACGACTGCTTTCAGGTGTCTACAGTTCGGGGCAGACAGGCATCCTAATTCATCATCATCTGCCTAGCCTTTTCCCAACTATATTGGGGGCGGCTTCCAGTCAAACCGGATTTAGCTGAATACCAGTGTTTTACGTGGAGCGGCTGCCTACCAGACCTCCACAACCCATTAACTGGGTTAAACGGTACTTCTTGGCAAGACTGGAGTCAGATTTACATGACAGCCGGGACCAACGGCTTAACGTGCTTTCCGAGGCACGGATAAAATTCGGTATGTTAAGATGGTCACCCATCCACAGACCAACCTTGGCAAGCGTTGCTTAACCTTGAAGATCGACCCGTGTGGCTGTTATTATCTAGCCACGAGCTCTTCAGACAGGCATCCTAATTATAGACATTTAAGTCCTCAGTTTGGGATTTTTTTTCGTGTTCTTGGCGAGTGATCTGAGTGGAGTGGATAGGAGGAAAATTTTCTTTCAAATTACTTAAAATATGTTTTTTTTTTTAATTTGTAATGGGCTTGCTCTTGACTCTAGTCTATATCAGAGATGACTGAGACAAAGTCTACGATGGAGCGAGCCTACCCAGAAGGAGCCTGTTTACTCTAACTTTGAAGAGATTACGGTTGTAAAATATGTGTTTGGTATTAGTCTTTCACCAGTAGTTATAAAACTTTACGATAGCGGCAGTGAATACTGCTTACTCAAAGCTGTGAGAAGTAAAGTCTTTTTATCACATCATAACTTTATTTCTTGACTAAAATTCTTATCCGTTGGTGTGCAATTAAAAATATAATTTCCATCTTTTTTATAATTTACCTAATTTTTTCAACAATTCAAACCAGTTTCAACTCAACGTTTGACAGAAGTACCCTCAAACAAACACAATACAACTCAGTCGAGTACCCGCGCCCACACTAGTCTGATATGAAACGCGTGCAAATTATAGCGAGTGGAAAATTGCAGTAGTTGAACTGTGGTGTGCGGAACTCAAATAAAAACTGCGGAGCGATGCCTTTGTGTGGCGGCGCAAGTTGAGAGAGGGCACGTCTGTCTGTATGCATGTATAGGTAGTGTGTAGTTACAGTATTTTTATTTTTCATACAATATACAAGAAGTTTTGATGGAACAAGAGTTTCTTAGTCATTATTACATAGGAATAAGGTCTGGCTGTGTTTGATACGATTATTTTTACTGGAAATATTATTACTTAAATGCAAGGACGATATTGCTAATTTGAAAGAAACGGACAACTTTTGAAAAACTATTTCCTTTTCATATTCTATTTTTCCCTCAAGTGTGACCTCATACTCAAAATGTATTAACGCTACACTTACGTGTTTGCGTCATAGAAGTTCAAAATGTGTACCTAAATGAGTGCAGTAATTTGGAGAAAATAGACTGTGACAGACGGACAGGCAGACACATGATGGGTCCTGTATGGATTCCGTTTTTCCATTCGTATCTCGGATTCGGATTTTGTTGGAAAACAAGAAGAAAAGTTTTCACTCCGTTGAAACACCATAAAACTAAGCTCTTATGATTTTATTACGTCCTCATAATGCCGTTAAAAATATCTTCAAGTTTTTCCGATAGCTTGAGCAAGTGTGTCGCTCGTTAAAGTGAGAATCCTGTTGTTTATAGTCTTTATGACAGAGACAAACACATTGCTTTACGACGCCATAAAAATATAAACATTAAACACTGGTCTGCTCATAAATATTGAAGATGTTTGTTCGATCAATATTTAGGTAGTAGCGTGATGTCTAGACATTGTTATTATCGCTATTTGCTGAACACAGAATAATAGCGAGAGTTGTAATAGGAATATTTGATGAGTTCAGACATATTCATTTTATCCTGTCGTGTGCCCACTCAATAGAAGCTGCCTCCAAGGTACACCTAAAAATAAGCAGTTCTATAGTTTTATTTTTATTATTACTTCTAATTGCCTCGATTACACTATTGCTGAATACAAACAGTTATATTCAGTTTATCTATCTTAGCTTATTTTTATCTTTATAACGATCGGTCGATATAAATGGTAATTATATCAACCGATCGTTATAAAGATAAAAATAAAAGTATAGGAAATACCCTCAATTAAAAAATAATAACGAGCGGATAACTTTTACGTATTGTTTACTATTCGCTACAGTGATCGTTTGATAGTGTTTCGGTGCATCTTATGATCATAATTTTGAAGTGTTCTTGTATTTTAATTCTTGTGAGCGCGATTAACCCATCTGAGCAGCGGCTAAGGCGACAAGGACGTACCCTTGTTATATATTATCCTTCGAGATGTATAGGACTAATGTTAGGTTTTATTTATTTCAATTTCTTAACTAAAAAAAAAAAATAACGATATTTAGAAAACAATCCCTCCATTCACAACTCGGACCAACAGTCTTCACCTGAAAAAACCCGTACATTGGCAGAGGCACTGAAAAACGAGTTTTTAATTGTCCGAATCGGATGCGGGAGCCGGCAGGAATCCGGCAGGAATCCGGCAGGAACCCGGTCCGATTCCAACTATGTTCATTAAGTAGAAGGAATGTATCGACTGACGTTTTTTACTCAACGATGAAGAATGTGGGAATTAAAAGGCTGAACAGCTCTGAATATTCATTACGGAATCCGGTGCGGAAATTGAGAGTTTTTTTCAGGGAATTTTGATGCAGAAGAAAAGTTAGTTTAGTCTATTTTGAGTTTCCTTCTTTGTCTCTATACACACTGTGTCTATCCCACTTTCCTGCCGCAGGTCTGCTGGAAGAAATTTCTTATGAAATAAGCAGTACCTTTGTGCTCTTCTGCTCTCTTCTCCTCTTCATTTAATACAGAAGTATAAAATTTTCTTTTTTTTTAGTATATTGTGTGTACATGAATAAGAGTGGATTGTATTGATTTTATTTTTATCACATAATTTAAGCTGCGGAACTCCCGTTACCAAGGTCTACGCAAATCTAAAATTATTTCGATGATATGAAAAGGAAGTCTACGGACACTGGTAGTTGGTCGAAATAAATGTTTATTAGTATTATCATGATGCAAGAATAATGGCTGAGAAAAAGCGTACTAATAACTTCTTCTTCTTCTTATAACTACTGCACCAACAACACAAAAATAAGATAAAAACCATTTGATAAAAATCAGTAAGTAGGTATATTTTTACGGCCTTATTACTTTTAGAAATACCGCAGACGCAGCTGTTGACCTTTCGGAAAGTCCCCCAGTCAGCGGCTATTAGTGATCTAGGTACCCTAAGCGATTAAGGTAAATGTTGAAATTACTGCTGATGTGAAGGATGGAGGAAAAAGTTGTCCTTAATATCAGATTTTTAATACTGAAAGTCAGCTATTTCCCACTATTTTGAAAGGTTTTACATAATTAGAAGTTAGTTCTCTCTTCTTCTCAGCGTGTCGACGTCTAACAGTGATAGTAGATGTTATGTTAGGCCCAGTACTCAGCCACTGTAACACCATTCGCTGACCATGAGATCCTCACATGTACAGGTGTTCCTAAATGAAGCTTCATTTCGGAAATAGTCAAGTCAATATTTAAGTTTCATTGTTTAAAAAGATTTCACTGATGAAATCTTTGAAAAAAAAAAAAATATATTCAAGCCAAAATATACAATTTTTTGTTGTTATTAAGTTGTACACAAACATAATCTTCTCACCTATGTAGTTAAGGTTAAGACTAACTAAGACACTTAGTACTCGTATCAGCATTCCAGTTCAGCTACTGAATCAAGCTCGTACGATGTGAGTGCATACTTATGACGTCACCCCCTTTATCCGTTACCGACCGGCGCATAGTTGTGTGAGACTTGCAGGAGGTGTAGGAGAGGTATTGAGGAAGGAGGTACTTGGGTGAATAGGTTTTATGTTTAGTGAGGAGGTTTAAAGATTTAAGTTGTGCAGATAAGTCCGTGATATTGTAGTGGTTTTCGTCCTCGCTCGATATTCGCAAGTTGCGTCGTTCTTTCATGATTCTCAGCTAGAAGTTTTGATTCTGTTGTTATACATTAAATTTTTTCGTAAATGAAAATTATAGCTGATTTTATAAAACTTTGACTTTTCAATACCCGCCTACTACCCGGATCTTTCCTGGGATCGCGTTATAATCAGGAAAATCGGAATTAGAAAAAATTACCGGGTTCGAAACCTCTAGTCCGGACCAATGGAAGCTAGGACTCGTTCCCGATATCATGAGCTGATATTTTTTTTTCTTTGATACCTAAAAAAGTAATTGACACTTCGCGTGACTCAAAGGGCTAGCTTTTACCTCGGACAGACAATAAGTATTGCCGACAGCGATGCGAACGAATTTTTTGACGCTTTATTAAAGTTAGGAGTTTTATTTTTTATTTGAAGTGTATACAGTTTGTTATATTCAATAAGTTAATTCTCGTCAGTAAAAAGTAAAATATTGTACGAAAATCAAAAAGAAACAAAGAGAAAAATACTAAAATTTTTCAAGTAAGTAATTTAGAAAATTAACCCATTACATGAAATAGTAAGTAAAAACTTAAATACCATGTTTATGTTAATAACTAGGAGTACATTAATTCTCTAGGTACTGTTCACACCTACGACAAAATACTGTAATTTGATAAAGAAGTGGCTACAAAAGTTACGTATGATACAAGTAATTACGATGGCCCTTTTTAAAATAAAGAGCCCAACTAACATTTTGGTGTCAGTTACAGGCTTTTTTATGACTTTAAGTAATATAACAGGGTTATAATTATCTCAGTTATTACTAAAGACGATATAGAGGAGTTAACAAACAAGTTTTAGCCCCAATCGCAGCACTATAGCGTTAATGGATGATGTAATACAGCTTTGAGAGTTATGATGGTGCTAGTAGCAGCAAGTATACTGAATACGTTATAGCTTTAACCTTTTTGTGACACCAAAGTCTTTATAAAAGTGTTCGCCGACACCTCTTAACACTTATTGTTGTATAGTTATTGCAATGAACTCTTTTATACCACTTAAGGTGCTATATTGACTATTATTGCAGTCATAAGCTATAAAATAGAGTTTATCGAGAGTTTAGTAACACCAGAAACTAAAGGTGTCAAACAACTCCTCTATCTAGGTTTAACCTGTAATAAAGGGTTTAACTAAAGCTTATTGTGTTAGGCAGTCCTCTTTTACAGACGTTCTAAAGGTATTGGTGTCAAATAACGCAAGTATCGGTCGTTATTAACACTAACCTCACTTTTGTAAAGTTCGCCATTGTTTTGGTAACCTAACAATTAATATTATTTCGAGTTATTCAACATTTGACTACAATAAACAAAATTTCTTACATTATTTGAAGCATTCCATGAATGCCACTTAATTGTACATTCCACTGCTCAAGAAGCAGGAATGAATAGTAATGTTTAGCTTGAGGTACCTATTTTGTTATCATAATTTTTCTTTTAAATCTTTAATAAATCCTAGGCGCGTTAAAATTGAGATGAGAAACATGGTATACATTTACTGTGAAATCATAAGGGCAGTCATTTTTCACTTCACATACTTAAATAACATAATATTCCATAATATTATTCTGCTGTGTTGAATAATGGATGACATAACACTTCCATTACGAACAGATTTAATTTTAGTAAGGTTACAGGCTTTTTTATCTTGACGTGCGCTTTTTACCACCTGTAGTGCTCACTATCGCGATAATACCGGTTAAAGTAGTAGCTGACGATGAATAAGCGCTCTTGTGGAGCTTTAAGATCTTTTTGACACCTTACTATAGGATTTATAGCACCTGTAGCGTTTACCAACTCTATTTTACAACGGTAATACAGATTAAAGTAGTAGCTGACGATGAATAAGCGCTCTTGTGCAGCTTTAATATCTTTGTGACACCGTACTATAGGCTTTCTATAACTTTTACCTGTAAAACTGTGGGCCTCTTTCGTGGTTATAAGTGAGTTAGAGCATGCTCTAACCCAGTTGCACAGGTATGCGTTAACACTTTTACACTCAAATGGAACTGATATACGAGTCTTATATAGGTTTTTTTAACGCTTTGGTGCTAGTTGGGAGCCATGGTAGTAAATATTACGAATGAAAATTTACATCAATGGAAAGTAATTTCTCACGCTTTTTCAAGCTTGAAAAAAAGTAAAACTTTTTTAGGTACCTTTTAAATATTTGCGTAGTAAACTCACTAATTTAAATGCCGAGCTCAAACGAAGCGTTTGTTTTTCGTTAATAAGTCTGTATAAATTAGAATAACTTTAGTTTACATAACACTACTTAAGCTCGTACTTAAGCACTTGAAACTTTGGCTCACCTCTAAACTGCTTCCGAATTACTTTTCAATTGTTTTCGTGAGAGTGTTTACCTGTAACAAATTAAAAGCACACATTAATTAACATAACATAACATTAAAACTGTATTCCACGAAAGGATTAGCAGAAGTGTGTCCAGACCACCACCACCACCACCACACTACTACTTTTGTTAGTTGCTATTTTGTCAGATTAAAACAAAATACAGTCTTCTAAAAATTCCAGATGAAAAACAGAAATGAAATTCCTTAATGTTTTGTAGGCTTTGGGAGGAATTTTTCGATACAAACTGAGTGACATCTTGGTTGAGTATTTATATAAAAAATACCATTATAATAATTGCAATCGGGCGTGTAAGTGACCCCAATAGTACTGTAAAATATTTACCTAACTATTATTATAAAAGGTAGAGTGAGTTTATTATGCTTTGACGCCTAAATACATAAACTGATTTTGATTAGTTTTAGTACAGATATCAATGCGATCTGGAGCGAAAATCTATATTAATGTCAGCAAAGCCGCGAGGAAAATCTACTGATGAAATAAATTACACTAAGCAGCTGACGAGCTACGCCGACGCCACATCGCTACGCCGTAGCCACTTTGCTACGCGCTAACAAATACTGTTCTACGGCGTAGCAACTATGCTTTGTTTGTAGTTTGGTTGAAATATCGTTTAATATTTGCTCTTGCTAGTGACTTTGCCCGTGTAAAAATCTAAAATTATACTAAAGGTATCAAAAATATACTGTACCTATACCAACCGAGGTCATTATGAGTGTATAATCAAAGTAAGTCTCGTTTATCAGTCAGCTTTCAGTCCACGTCAGTATTAGCATCAGTAATGGGATAAGAACAACTGAGCTGACACAAACAAGTTATGTTATTTAAAATGTTGACAAGGGTGCCTATTATGACATTTTTAAACCATCATTATAACGGTGTGGGAGAGAGACGGAGTTATATAACACTATCCCTTTTGCACAGCTTAATCGTGATGGCATTAGAACGTCATAATAGGGCCCCTGTAAAAGCAAAAAACCGGTAAAGAACGAGTGGGACTCGCGCACCGAGGGTTCCGTACCATCACATAAAATGTGAAGTGTTTTTAAATTATAATCGTCAGAAAAATTCAATAATGCGGTGTATATTGCGTTTATATATAGATCAGCGCCATCTCTTGACCGATTGCGGACCAAAATTAATGCTTTGTTGATGATTTCTGAAAAAGTGTGCTGTTTAGGGAAATCGTTTTATTTTCCCTGTAATCTTTAAATCAATTTCTATTACATAGAATAATTTCAAATTTTCTCTATGCAAACTCCGGAAATAAGGGTTGAGAACGGTCATATTTTCGACAATTGAGTCGAAAATTATGCAGCTTAAAAGAAAAGGAAAAATGATTGAGAATGTGCAAATAGCACTCTTTCTCATGATACCCTAGTAGCCCCACTGCCCACACCTTTAAGAGCCCTTTCAGTCGCTGTTGCAAAAATATTATTCATTTTTACACGAAATAGTTGTCTAAACTATTCCAAATTTCAAGCATTAATATTCTTGAGATATCCAGCTGTGATTGACGGTCAGACTGAGTCACCCCATAAGGGTTCCTTTTACCATTTTGGGACGGAACCCTAAAAAACAAAGTTTTAGCCAGTATCATACGGATTCTTTGTCATCTCATTAAATCACGGCTAGCTTTTTTGTCTAACCCAAACAACCAACTCACTACCAACAACGCAGTAAACTGCACTTCCAAGCGAATTTTAAAAGATTTTCACGAACGAACAAATAAGAGTGACCTAAAAACTTAAACGTCATACTAATTACAGACTAATTAACAATCTTCACACGAACAGTTTCAAAAGAACTAGGTTAACAAATAACCCTCTAACTACGTGGTAACCTAAACGGGTGCCAAACGTCAAAGGGTTGAACCCCCAGGTAACGAGTTATAACGGTGCATAACGGTGCATAGTTTGTAAAGTGCTTTTAAGTACGTGAGTAATGTGTCAGGAGCTATGTAATAAGGTAAGTTTAAACTTAGACTTGAGTTAGTGCTGTAACCTGTTTTAGGTGTTAAGTAGGAAGAAGTATTTTATTAAGTTCGACATGAAGTTTGACAAATCAGTATCTATGGTGTGACCATAGACACGGAGTAGCTAATGTCCGTCTCTGAAATAGCTTGATTTTATTTAGTTTGTAGTTTGTAAATAATTTATTTTCCTTGCAATTTTGACATTTTTGTTTGTCTTTTCTAATGGAATATGCGGGTTTTCTTACTATCTTTGATAGCGTGATGACACGGTTGACGCCGTGGTTGAGTGATTGGCTGTTGCACTGCGTGTCGCGGGTTCGTTTCCCGCACGGAATCAATATTTGTATGGCCCACGGATAGTTGTTCCGGATCTGGCTGTTTGTGTATGTGGTTTGTATGATTGTAAACGCTCCCACAATATAGGAGAAATTCCTACTGTGGGACAAAAAAAAAAGTAAATTACGAAATATTGCAAAAAAAGTGTTGTACCAACTTCATGTAACATAAAACAACGCAATAGAGTTTAAGATTAAACTATTCTTTATTTCAAAGTTCTTTGACGCCACCAACTACATCACACGTTAAATTACATACCGAAGAACTTTACCTCCCGATCTATAGTTACAAATCCTCTCCATATCTTCGTGAACTTACTACCCTCATCATATTATCTACGATCTGTATTCTACCCACCTTTTAACAATAAAACGGCTAACAAACGCTCACACACAACGAACAGACAGAACCCCTTTAACTTGGGGAAATATTACATGAAATCATACTCAAATACGTTAAAGTGTGAGTTGGATTTGCTCGGATGCCATGTTTTGAAGCCTTTATGAGATTCGCTTTCAATTATTTTCAAATATTATTACTGCAATAAAATCATGATTTTATTCCATTTGTAGCTTTGCAAGTACCTAAGTACTTATTGTAAGGCCCATTCTAATGCTAATAAAGTGTTCACACACAATATATAGTAAATTCAAGTCACAATATTACATTTACATTTATCAAAGTCAATACACTTGTCAATATACAGAACTTAGAGGTACAATTGTCAGTTTTTGAAAGCAATACGTATGCAAACGCTCTTTAAAAATACGAAAAAAAAGTCCTGAAAAAGTAATGTTTTCAAAATTTCAATGGAGTAGTTGTATTTTAAACTATTGATACGTAAAAAGGTGGTTTTAAAAAGGTTCAAGTATGAAACAGAATACAAATAAATATTTTACTTTATGAAGATAACTTTAATACGCGGAACCCAAAACTTTCCTTTTTCATTCCAGGTGAATACTGTAAATGTAAGAATACATGACTGTGAGCATTCTCTCTCGCGTGTATGTATCGCTTGCTACACTATACATTGTTGTTATGTATAGCGCTGGATAAATGGAGACCGTTGTTTACGTGACATGGAAGTTGTATTTATTCGATACGGATAAGATTGGAAGCGAAGTTGTTGTTTTTTTTACTTATATAACGTACAAGTTTTTTTTGTGCGAATTTAGTTAGTCCTTTTTTAGGCTGAATCCTCTCTTAAATGATGTGCGAAAATGAGTTTGTGTTTTTATTTGTTTGTTTGTTTGTGTGTTTGCTTCTTGCTTTCACGCTTAAATCACTGTATTGATATTGATGAACTTTAATACCGAAAGATAGATGGGACCCTGAAGACAGTAATAGGCCACTTTTTGCGAAAAAAAATATGCATTAAAGCGAGCGTAGTCGGGATAAAACCTAGTTACTTTAAAAATATCATAGAAGCTTCACGAAAGTAATTCTTCAAAATATGTGCATACAGTTTTGCCTTTAATTTCAAAAACTTTAAGCAGAGTTTACTTACACTTCACTCACAATTTGCAAACACATTTTAAGACCCATGTAATAATAGTGTCATACTTCATATTCAATTAAAACTTCCCAGCGATGACCCAAAACCGTCAGAAAGCAATTTCCCTTGAAAGAAAACAAGCATAATGAAACATCAGCCGGCGACCGATCGTTAAGTTAATTGCAAATAATTACAGGCGCCGTATTGACTGTCCATAATTCATGAGCGACGATACTGTACCAGAGGTAGCTAGGTAGGT
The DNA here is from genome assembly GCA_950371165.1 of Lacanobia oleracea. Classification (NCBI taxonomy): domain Eukaryota; kingdom Metazoa; phylum Arthropoda; class Insecta; order Lepidoptera; family Noctuidae; genus Lacanobia; species Lacanobia oleracea. The sequence continues at coordinate 22,824,374 of OX493408.1, forward strand.
TCGGGCACATGATTATAAGCTTGATTTTCATTTGTTTTACTTTGGAAACAAAGATGGCTCATACTCTTCTTCTGGTGCCCTAGTTATTTGTCCTAACCAACATATACAACAACTCAAATATTTTCAAACAATATTGATAATATCTGAAAACAAAAGTCCAAGGATTTTGTACAACACTTAACATGGTCGAACGCTTTATAAATATGATATAGCTCGCTTTATAAATATCATCAACCCTCGTAATTTTCACATTCGCTTTCGATTGTCGCTGAGCTGATATTGCGACTTGAAAATAGCGAAAAAAATATTAATTAATTAAGAACCTCTTCCTGTATTTCAGTTGGTTAAAAAGTACCAGCGAATGTTAATTATTCTTTTTTTCTGTCTTTTATTTTGATATAAATTATGTTTATACTAGTTGACCCGCTCAACTTTCTCTGCTCCTGCTCTGCTACTATTAGTCTTAGCGTACCTTCCTCGATAAATGGGCTATCTAACACTGAAAGAATTTTTGAAATCGAACCAGTAGTTCCTGAGATTAGCGCGTTCAAGCAAACAAACAAACTTTTCAGCTTTATTTATTAATATATATTATGTAGATTATATATGCCATCTGCATAGAAATGAATACAAACAATGAATCTCTTTAGCGGTAGCAACGAGTGAAATACGGCAACTGTTAGCATTTCTGGAATGTAGTAACAATGAAAATGTAACCGCAAACTCGCTGGCTAGCACATATATACAACCAACGAGCATTATGCTGAGCCCAACGACTCCACAGCTATGCGTCCGCACATTCCGCGCTAACCAAACGTTCTGTCACGGCCGAATACTTGAACATTACTCTCATGTAAACTGTTTTCTGCCAGTAGTTCCTGAGATTATTAGCACGTTCAAGTATACAAACAAACAACTCTTCAGCTTTATATATTAAATATAGAAGAGTGGAGCAAACTTCTCATAATCTAGTATATTCCAAAATTATTCTAAGGAACGGCAATATTCTCAAAAAATATTGGACAGGTACCTAGTTTTTGTTTTTCCACTAAACAAAAAATGATGACGATACAGTGCGTTGAAGACATGCGTGACGTCATGTCGCTGGTAAAAATTGTACCATCATTGTGACGTCACGCGTGTTTTGAATAAAGAAAAAATACGTGTTCAATATTTTTTGAAAATCTATTTGACAGACTAATAATTAGATTTTTTTCGGTAAAATATCCCAATAGGTATATTGTTTTTGTAGAGGGATTGAAAATTAATGGTCTGATTAATAAATAAATAGTGTCTAGAACGTACATATTGATACCTACCCAGTGCAGCATATCTGGCACGTGCATCTTTACACGAGCTGGCTACGTTTTAGTTAGTAGTACATCTCTTCTAAACAATGTATACAGATACAGACTGGACGCACAGAGGTCAGTAATTACAAGCCGAGTCGGAATAACTCGATGAGCGCCGACAACCGCCGCCAATAAATTGGGCCCAAACCGATACTGACGACGAAAACCAACGCCGACCTACAGCGTGGTACAAGTCACAGGAGACAGCGAGTTTAATAGATCCAAGCTACATCTCTCTCAAAGTAAGAAACTGACTGGCTGATTGATTCACTGACTGCCCGATCAACGAACAGCTAAAGCTTCAAGCCGTAGAAACCTCAAATTTGGCACATACGTTCTTGGAGAGAATTTCTACTCTCTCCAAGGAACGTATGTAAACTCTCTTAGTGCTCTTCTGAGCACTAAGAGAGTTTTCAAAAATATGTACGGGAACGGAAAAAGCGGGATATACGAAGTCTACAAAGTCGCGGACACAAGCCAGTAATATTATAAATGCGAAAGTAATTGTGTTTGTGACTTTGTTTGTTTCCTCTATGTCAAATGTGAAATTATTATCCCAAGAATATGAGTACTTCCTGAATAGTACCCAATGTCAGAATAACGTCCATCTATGTGCCAAGGTTCATCTAAATCTGTTTGAATTTTAGTATAGGTCTGTACGTTAATAATATGGAAGAATGGATGAAAATAATAATCATCGTTATATCGTCCGGGAATGGCCACTGTGAACTAAGCAGAAACCACTATTCTTATCACCCATTCTCTAAGTTTTGTCCATGTCTTCTGTTTGCAGCCAATTGGACCAGATTTTGCAAAATTCCTCTGACCACAAAGAATCGCTTCCTCTCATTACAAGGAACCCACAAACCGCATCACACAGGAGCACCACTCAGACAAGCAATTATTGGATAATCGAATGCCGTCATCGACTGCCGTCCAAATGGTGTACAGCCTGGAACACAGCTGTGCCTGTGACACACATGGATGTCGGGTCTTGACAACTTGTGTGGGGGACTGTATGCTGATTTTATGTAAATTGATTTAGTTGGGTCTTGTCAAATTATAAAGAGAGGCGATGGAAGTTTAAAATGTAGTTCTTAAATAACAGCATTATCTGTTTTCCATTTTAAGTTTGAGTAGGTAATAATAAATCGCTATATCAAAAATATTCTCTGGACAGGAAAAATACTTCTTTGCAAAAATACTGAATTCCTGTTGACCTAGACCTACCAAAACAGATACTCCGGTAGAAAGGTTAGCCTATTTTTTCGCCGATTTACTTAAAAAATATACTATCATAATATAGATTTATAGGTGGGCGCAAAAGAGCTTGGTGTCAATTTTGTGGCCATCTATAAATGAATTCATGGCTACAAAAAAAAAATTAAAACCTTTTTAAAAATATCTTTGAAGGCTCCATGTAAGGGCGAAACAAGCAGATTCTATTTCAAAAAGTTGTGTCTCATATACCTAGATACGCATATTAGAGGGTGACACATCGGAAAGGTTCTAAGGTAAAAATAAATGGGTCTCGTTAGCCACGGGTTGGCAATTTGTCTTTTATACGCTTTGCAAACTTTCCGAAGTAATATACTAAATGATGGGTGGGGGACAACCCGGAGCATATGTTGACACGTATATTTTATGCTTATGTATGTGTTATGAGGAAGAAATCTTTTGGGGTGGGTGTAGAGTATGTTTTATGAAGAAATTGGGACGTTAAGGCGATGAATTGAAATACTTTGTGACTTAGGTATGAGCGAATATCACAGAAATTCAAGATCGCTCAGCAAGCTATGGAACGGGCTATGCTTAGAGTCTCTTTGAGGGATCGAATCCACAAAGAAGTGATCCAACAGAGTACCAAAGATGTCGATATAAATCACAGAACAAGGGCCGGCCATATTAGCCGTAGAACCGATGACCGTTGGTATAGACGAGTTCTTAAGTGGAGAACGCGAAGTGGCAAACGTAAGGTAGGGTAGCAGCTGGATAAAAGTTGGCGGAAATCGAAATGGCGTACACTTGGATATGCCTATGTCCAGCAGTGGACTGCTTTAGGCTGATGATGATGATAAAAATCCCAGAACAGCTCAATGTGGTCATGCTTGGGGAAGTCTAAATCAAACAGTGGACGTTTTACGCCTGAAATGGTTGTGATGGTAATGTAACTTATTAGCCTAGCGACTATAGTTGACTTTGCTTTGAAAGAGTTTGCTGCTAAGCTGAAAGATCAAAGTTTGTTTACAGTTTAAGTAAAGCTCGTGTTTAAAAAAATATCAATAAGGATTGTATCTGGTATAGGGCAATGCAATAGTTTTATATCAGCCTGATTTTGTAAATGTATACTGTGGTACTGTGGTCATTTTTAGACCGAACTATAGTGTGGCCATTAGTGCTGTGCACTCCCTGAGGTATGCGCGGCGAGGTGGGAGGCGAAGAAAAAAGTGCATGAGTTCACATGAGATCGATGCATGTCGGACAGATCTTACGATATCAGTTTGCATTTCTAAGGCAAGACTTGTGGCGGGACGATGGTCGGAGGCTATCTATCTATAATATATATTATACTTACTTAGTTGATTAAAATGTAACCCAAATAAACTCATATTTTATTAAAAATATGCAGGTGATAAATAAGAACTAAACTTATAATTCAAAGCAGGACTTGTTTTATTGAACATTTTTTTTTTTATATTTACATACAATCATATATTCTAACGAAAACGTCCCGACCCATCTTTGAATATTTATCTCAAGTGCGTCTGACATAGACAGTCCGATACAGATAACACTACCTGCCGCCACGAGCGTTGACGGCACACTGACAGAGCGCAGCAGTCGATTCTCCCCCCCGTCTCGCCGCGCGCATACCTCAGGGAGTGCACAGCACTAATGGCCACACTATACCTTTACCTACTAGACTAGATTTTTAATGTATGTAGATGTATAATGAATATTGGTAGACAAGACCAAGAATAATAACTTATGTCAGCTTTAACTTGTACCATACCCCATAACCTCTAGATTGACGTCATTACTCACGAACCGACTGGCCCCGCCAAGAATGATGTTCACATAATTGTAATCTATAAATCATAGCATCGCGCAACGTAGTCGGTAATCTGTTAGAAAGATTCGTGCTAACCTCACATAAATATACTCTGACTAGCGTTTATGCCGTGTCTGGACAAGACAACTAGCTGTTGATGTTAAGGCTTGGTTTCATTAGGTATTTGAATGTAACAAAATTCTTTTTATTTCCAAAAAGGCCTTTTATACGTAGCTTGTGTAAATTTTGGTGAGCTAAAAGAAACCTGACAGTCCTGTCCTGCATAGCTATTCACAACCGTTCGATTTCATCTCGAAACTAATTTTCATGGTTCTGAAAATTGCGTATAGGTAAAATGTTACAATATAGAAATGTATTGAATATACTTTGATCGTGATGGAACCAAGTTGTGAATAGCTTAGCAGGACTATGAGGCCCTGGGTTTGATTCCCTGGATGCGTTTGGTCAAAGTGTGATTGTTTTCTTTACCTCTGGATATACTAAGTAACATCACGGTTGATGATTACCATCAACAGTTATCAACCGCAATTCCCGTGTTCAACTTCTATAAAGTACACTGAAAATTAACTTTACTATCGTATCTACACCTCGGCCTATTTGACCCACTGGCCCCAACCCTTTGGGGAACATAGTGATGTGATATTACGTACTAATTTTTATGACTACCGAGCCTACTTTTCAATACTCAAACTACTTCTAAAACGATAAAACAAAACAATCCTCCTCTTCCCTCTCTACAACTCTTACTTTTATTTATCGCGTAGAGCGGACAGCCGCGCCATCCTGACGCGATATATTTCCTCCGGAGACCATATTTTGTCTCGGTTTACGAACTCGCTCAATTTATCTGCTGGATATTTCTTTCAGGAATCTTACCGCAAGGGTCTGTGAGAAGTCGCAAGTTGTGTGAGAATAGCAGTATTTTTTAAGTACACAATAGTGAGGATAAGGTATTTAAATGAGTATGAGTGAATGTAATGGGGCCGCTTCTGCAAAGGCAGTCTGAGTTCTGCGTTCACACGTGCGCACACAAATGTCTCGCAAATCATAAAGAAAACGTTTTTCTCTCACTAATTCAATAAACTTTCGATCCTGAGCTCAGGTGGGACTTATAAATAATTGTGGGACTTATAAACAAAATCTATTACCATTACACCTATAGTTAACTCTTCGAGAAGTACAGGCACATTGAAATAGTCTAAAGTTGCCTCATATCGTTTTCAATGCTATGTGCAATGTAATTTTAATACCCCGACTATGTTAACAGAGAGATATTAGGCATCTAAGAGCACGAATATTTTGACGTCTTATTATAATATAACCTTGGGAATGTAAGAGCTTCCTAACACAAGCAAACTATTTGCTTAAAAGGATGCTCCATATTGTAAATAGAATAAGAATTTCAGTTGATGCAATATATATTTTTTTTAAAGTAACGTTAACGAAAGTGAATTTTTAATGTGAAAAACTACAACTCTATAGTATTTTGGTTTAATAATATGAGACATACACAATTTATATCATTCAAAAATATGATTATAGTATCCAATTCAAATAAATATTATGCGCGAAACGAGTATTTTAGTTATGGTAAAATTTTACGTTACGTTACTATACGTTAAAAATATTCGTGTTAGGACCTTAGTAGTTTGGAATGTGCCGTATAGATTAACTTCAAATAATGATTACGTTAACCAAAACAGACAAGCAATATAATTTACATAATGCTCCATAACATTAATTCCCATTATTATTAGTACATACATAATAATCTTCCAACTAATAAACTTTGTGACACACATAATCTGATGTAATAAATCAATAGCGAGCGCAAGGCGACGTCCTCGTATCACAAGCTCCGAGGCGGGTGCCACAGGGGAACTAATTACCGAACTGAGACGCGCCGCGATTGCCAGCTAATCAAGTGAGCGAGTACTCTATGGCGCATTCTGTGGTCACAGGAGTGTATTGAAATTTGGATCGGAATTTATTGGTATTAATACTTAGATAGGTGTGAAGTGTATTTGAAGTTTTAATGTTGAATGTTGTAAAATTGCTGGAGGTTACTGAGCTAGCTGCTGCCAGCGATTTCGCCCGTGTAAAAGTCGAAATTATCCCAAGATAATATACTCCCGGGATGAGACCTTCTGTATCCTAATCTAGGACTTAGTTTTTGTGCTAAGTTTCATCCAAACCGTTCAGCCGTTAAGACGTGAAGAGGTAACAAATAGACGGACAGAGTTACATTCGCATATAAAATATTAAATATGGATAGAAAATCTATTAATAATAATAAAGACATGTGATTGTGCCGATAGGTAGCATAATTGCCAAGAGCATCGACCAACATCTAAGGAGGCTCTGACCACCCGTAGCTTGGACTCTGTTCCCGATACCGGTGGCTACAATTTTTAACCGACTTCTTCAAAAAGGAGGAGGTTCTATGTTCGGCTGTATGTATTTTTTTATGTATGTTCACCGATTTCTCCGCCAATTGTGGACCGATTTTATAAATTCTTTTTTAATTCAAAAGCCTATACTCCTGAAGTGGTCCCATTGTCACCAAGTCAGAATCTGATGATGGGATCCCATGAAAATCGAGGGAAACCCTCAAATTTTATAAGCTAACTAGTAACTTTCTAACGCAATTCAGATATTTGTGCCTGGTGATAATCATCTCATGTTGTTGAGATGATGGAAGGTATAAGTCAGGATCTGATGATGGGATCCCATGAAAAATGTTTGTTCAGCGATATTTTCGCCAATTGTTAACCGATTTGGATGATTCTTTTTTTGTTTAGACTTGATTAGCTTGTATTTTCCCGGACTGGTCCCATTTTAATATGGTGAAGATCTGATGAAGAACTTCGGAGGTAGCCAACGGAAATCTTCAATCAATGATAGCAGATCGAGATTTCTGAAATCACATGTCAGTTGATTGTTTACACCAGTTCATAACACAACATCACGCCGGTACGCTGTGTTTGTGGTTTAATTTTTTTGGTCGGTTTTATTTTTTTGTAAAAAGCTTTTTTTGTAGATATGTATACAAATGTTAAAAAAAATTAATATGTGTATAAAATAAAAAATGGAATAATAATAAAGCTAATTTAATAAATTAAATGAATCTCTAGACTTGCTCCATCTTTGTCACAGGGTGACTAATTCACATACAAGGACGGAGCTCTATTGCCAGCTAATCAAATGAGCGCACACTCGGCTTGACACTCTGTTGTCGTAAAGGTATTGGAAAATTTTACCTAAACGAACATCATAATGGAGGAGTTCGTGCACCTATCCACGGATTATTCTCGAGGATGCTGACCTTTGGGAGTCATCAAGGGCAGAAGTCTGAAAATCTGACTCCAGTCTTGCCAAGGAGTATGTTACCGTGAGCTGTGAAGGTTAAATAAATATGCAGGCACTCGTATCTGCACAGCTGCACCTCAGAGGCCCTTGAGGCGGTTTAGAAACTCTGAAACTAGGGTGTGTGGGGTCGTTAGATCTTACTGCCCACACGAACTCGAACTCAAACTCAAAGTTCTTTATTGCGAACTAAGTGTAGGTACAGGACAAGTGTTAACGAAAATGGGAAGGTTCTTGTAACTTAGTTGCCGGTTTAGGCATTGCCATTCAAATGGAAATACATACTTTTACACTGAATATTATAGACAACTTACATAATAGGATATAAATTAACAATTTTCATAAATTTTACATTATAACATTCAATTTTTTATAATTTATATATATCCTATTATACTTAGTATTACATCTCTTTTATCTTAGATATAATTATTTATCTTCGAGGAATTCTTTTACAGAATAATACGCCTTATTAATCAGGAAGTCTTTTTTTTTCGTAAGTTGTATTTTGATGTTATTTATTGTAACCCAATTTATTAATCTAGATAAGGAGTCATTTATATCTAGTTCACGATTATAAGAAGAAGCTGCATCTGGTCGTACTGTAAGCCGACCCCACATCGTTGGAGATAGGCTATTGATTTACCATGTTATAAGCCATTCAACTTGTTTCATCCATGAGAGGACCAATTCTACTCATTTTTAAGCAACATTCGCATCCCAGTCTATCTAGTCGCTATCTGTAAATTCTTGTTTGTTTTAGTATACGTTTTTTACGCTTAAACCTCTGTAAATAATGATACTATGAACTAAATCAATTAATAAAAAGAACAAGAAATTAGAAACGAAACACATTTTTCAGCAGTTCATCTTTCACTAATAACTCAAAATGGCACAAACATCAATCTTTACCATATTTTCGACTTACAATATCATGTATCCTACGAAGTACTTTCTCCATTTTCGTGAAAGGGTTACTTAGAAGTGATCCCTCTATCTACGATACATAAGTGGGTCGTATTTACATATCAATGTGTCGGTACACAATGTAACCTAAGCTTTATGTGCTACATTCATAATGTTATTTATTTGCGTGGTTGTGCTAGATAGTCCTGTCAAATATATATTTATCTAAACTACCTCGCTCTACTGAACAAATATTTTCTTAAACGCAGACAAAATGACAGTCTACTTATGCTGAACTGAAAGACTGAAGTAGAAGACTATGCAATCTAATCGTCCACAATATGGGATGGTCCCCTTATCACAAATTCCAGTGCAATTGACAAACCTTTTTAAGCATACGCATGATTTTTAAAGCTATTATTTAACTTGTAATGTATGTATGTATGTTTGTTCGGGTGGAATCTTGCTACTCAATTTTGATGCAGATATTTCTACTACAGTCGTCAATTGCATCAGTCTAGCATTTATAATCTCTTGTTTTTTATCTAGAATTCTTCACTTATCAATTTCAAACATAATTATCAAATTTTTTACAATCGTTGTCTCTACAACGATTGTCAAAATTTTGATATATTATAACCGTCTAGGACCACTAAGGACATACTTAGACGTCCTTGACAGTAAAAAGTATAAGATAAATATTTTAGGAATTGACTCTGTATAATTTCGATAGTGCATGTCAATGCAATACATTTATACCTTTTGACAATCGGCTAGTCAGCTCTTGCGAACCTGTTCACATAAAACTTACCTACACTTGAATTGAACAGATTTTAATCAACTCTCCCTTAACAATTTCATCAAATTACATCCCCAATCTTGTTCCAGATCTCCGCTCATACATCACGGGTACCAGGGACACATGCGTTCGGAGTGACACTGATTGTTCCAAACGCCTGATGGGCTAAGTTTGAACGCGGCGTATCGGATGCTGTGCATTCAGATCAGATAAGGGTGCGTATAAACTGTTTGAGTTTTGTTGTTAATTATGTGTGTACATTAAAAGGTTTTATAATAAGTGTTACACCAATGGATGCGAGACTCACAGGACCGGTTGTTGTGGTGATACTTGGGGGACGCCTATGTCCAGGTGTGGACGTCTTTCGGCTGATATGATGAACATTACAAAGTCGTAATACAAAATGGAATTCAGTCATTTTGTCTATTAACGATATTAATGATTATGTCTTCGGATATTTGGACACCAAACAAGAGCTTAGCTTAATACAAATAGGTGTTTCATTAAATAAAAGTACTCGGCTTTTATTTAATACACAGGTACACTGAAAACCTGGAAAATATTGAAAGCTAAACTTATAGGAGCAACCGTTAACACTTTCGCAATATCCTTAACTACCTACATTACTTAATGTTGCTGCTAAAATCCGTATTTTGAGGCAAATGAAAAAAAAAACCTACTCCATAAACCACGAGCATTTTCTTAATACATCAGTTGACCTTCACCTGATATTGTTTACGTTACAACAGAGCCCGTCCTTGAAATAAGAACAAACACATTACTCCACATCTTCCTCGCAAGTCGGCTAATATTTATAGCACAAATACTTGTATGATGAGGGCGGGATTATGTTTTTATACTTGAGTTATAGGGGTAATGAAGAGGGCTATTTTCTTTTGTTTATGGACTAAGAAAAAATTGGCTCTGTTTTTTTAATCACTTAAGACCTTATAAGAAACAATAGAATTTGTTCCAAAACTCAAATCGCAGATGTAGGCGACACAGCTGCCAATCCAGCCTATTAATCTTTCCCACTCCACAGCGAAGCAGTCTTTTGATACCCCATCCACAAAAAAGTCAACACAACTGCCAAATTAAAATGGGACAGGTCATATCCACCACATGCCACAAGAAAACTGATCGATAGTAGCTAAACCTAAAAAGATATGGCGAGAAGAGCTTAATTCCTACCTAAAGAGTTGGGCTCAGATAGTCTAAAATGGAAAGAACAGGACTTTACCCTGCAATGGCGAACATCATAATAATAATAATTAAGACTCTGTTTGAACGGTATCAGAATTTTTTCCATGTGACCTAAAATACATTGCGGCAAGAAGTTTAAATGCATGAAATATTATAAAAATGGAAGGAAATCACAGAATTGGTTCGCTCGAGCTACTGGCCTGTAAACTTGCCCACTCAGAGTGCACCCCGATAAAATGTTAGGGAGAGCGCAGCGTGGCGAGCGAAGCGATTTGCAAAATACTTTTGTGATAGTAGTACAATGTATGTTTTAACCGTGGTTTTTAAGGATCATTATGTTTTCAATTAATAATTGATAGGGAAAGTTGTAAATCTACCAGGTTGATCAAAATCATTTCAGAATCTTGAGAAACAAAATGATTGTCTATCAAGATGCTTAAATGGTTTTTTGTTAATCCACCCCAACACATTCGAAGCAGTCCTGTTGTGAAATATCGTAAATAATGGTTTGGGAAAACTCCAATTTGTTTAGTAAGTAGATAGATAAAATATAATTTCCGGTACCCCAAAAACAGACAGACCAACCATACAACAACATAGCTATACTAAGTGGCCAGGTTTACAACCAGCAGACGATAAAAACCCAGCAGTCTTCCGTAAAACAATCCACACTAAAGTGATACGATCAGAACTTTTGGCACCACTTAAACTAATGAGCGCTCTAAGTTGCACTCTAACGAGAGATTACTAACGACGTTTCACAACACAAATACAAGTACTATTTGTGTTGTACCTAATCCATTATAATTCCGTGGCGGTACACTTGAGCTAGTAAAGTGCTCATCTGTTTGTGACAATCTGAGACGGGACTGATGTACTTAGTAGAGTACATAAAGTGGGCATTTTTGAGAGTCGTGTTTACTGTCTCATTCAGATAATTAATTCATTCAAAGGAGAAGCCTTGGTAACTTACAGTAGTCGGTGTTAAAAACAAAGAAACAAAACCAAAAACATCGACTTCCGAAATGAAAGTTATTTTATAGTTTGTAGTGTTTTGTTTGGAAGTCTGCAATATTTTTTTGGAAAAAGTTTTTCATTTTTCACTTTTAAGTGGTGACTAGGACGACGTCTTCGTCTACGCAGAAATTGAAAAAAAGAAGAATGTTCATAAAATAAAAATCACCGAACCAAACTTAATATCTTTTTTACGGGCCAAATGGCAAGTATACCGCATCGAACTTAAAAGGAAACCCAGAAATCGGATCAGAAACCGCGGAGTAATCGGTGCACATACATAAAAAAATACCCACCGAGTTGAGAACCTACTCCTATTTTTTTGGAAGTCGGTTAAAAAAATAAGTTTATTTATTTACTTAGTAATAAGAAGCCATCTTTATAAAAAAAAAGAAAAATCGTTAGTACCTAAGTATTGTGTAGTTTACTACTTTAATGTCAATATTCATTATCCATTTTTCATAACGGGCTAAATTCGGGTGTACTCTTTTCACGCCTCTGCCCTAACCCTTCGGTGGATACTGGCGTGGTGTTGTATATATTGGAATTATTTGTATTTCTTAATATTTTTACTTCTGTATTTTTTATGTATCAAGACAATATGATAAAGGCGACCATTCTTCTTAACTGGTTGTTTTTTTATGCTATTACTTCCCTATAAAATGGTTATTTTTAAGTCCATGTAATACAGATTATATTTATAATATCACAACTTATTACAGGACGTTAATTCTTGTCAAAATATGTGCATGGTGTGTGTGGTTCTTACTAGTTTGATAAACCGCTCGCTCAACCGCCCCCGCCCCTGCGCCTGCTCCCGCTACCGCTCGCCACCATATCTGCTCCCTCAACGCGACTTATCGCCGAAGCGGACGGTCGCGCTACTCGTTTGAACTCGTTTGTACGGGAAGCTCATTTACTAACTTTTTGACTTCCATTGCTCATATCTATACTGTATGTAGTACCTGCTGCATTTTATAGAAAGCAGTTGGAAACTGGAACGTTATGCATTGCGGATCATGCTGGATTGTCGGTTAGATATGCTTAAGTGGTTCAAACCATTTGTATTTTGCATGTTCATTAAAAAAATGAAACACTTTTATTTTTCTGAACTAGTAATCTTTTATATTTAGAAGCATTAATTGTATTCAGGAGCTTATGCCATACATATTTTTGGAGGTAGCAGTACAGAGAGTAAAGTCCCGCATACCCCCATTGAAAAGGAGGATCCTCCGACCAGGCGGCTGTTGTGCCTGGCGGGCTACTGCCCCATTAGTTGATATTCGGGCTTAGATTTGCTCCGTAGGTTTTTCTTGTGGCGGCCTTGATGCCGCTACATCTTTATGTTTATCAATCAATATATAAAATTCATCCATTACTGAGAGTGACTGACAGACCACGCACAGCCGAAACTGCTGGTCGTATAAAGCTGAAATTTGGCACGTAGCTTTCCTACACTCTGGAGGGGAGAACTAAGAGAGGATTTCTCGATTTTTTTACGGGAACGGAAAAAACCGAATATACGCATACGAAGTCGCAGGCAAAAGCTAGTTGTGAATAAATCTTTGAGACTGCCAGCTTTGGGAGCGTCTCCTGCCGTCTGTCTAACTATGTTGTGATCGGTTATCAGTTGATTTGACAGGGGTTAAAAGGCGACTAGGTGAAAATGAATCGCATTACTTCGCAAGAAGCGACCACAGCCCCATTATGGGTAACACCAAACCATCTTTATTGTTTTATTTCACTCCAAAGCACCTTCGACGTAGTACTAGTGGAGTAAGGCAAGAAATACTAGAGACGATTGCAGCTAAGTGAACCGTTATACTAAAACTTGTAGGTGTTTTATTTGCCCAATTTAAGCATAAATCAAAAGCGCCCTAAATAATGTATATCGTTAAAATTAATGGCTGACTCTGGTCCCTAAACAACGTTCATTAATCGCGTCTAGACCAAATCTGAGGCTAATGAGCTGCGCCGTCAAACTGATTGGACTTCTTAACTTACATCAATTAATTGACGCGTTAACGCTGACTGATCGGATTGATTGATTGATTGATTGATAAAGTGAACGTTTCTTAATAGATTTGAATGAATGAGCCTAATTTTAGTTTGGTCTAGATTTTAAGGCCAATTCTTGTACCTAAAGGCTTTAAATTCAAGTCACAATCTCAGGACCAATGCTACTAACTTCTAAACTAATTTCGCAACCGCACCTCATTCGCAATCTGTCAAGAAAGCTGTCAATTGTTATAAATCTGTCTTCTAAAAATAAAATAAATGAGCCTTAAAGTACGAAGGTACTGTAAGAGACGTTACATCGAACCATTTCCAGTGGGAGCTGCTCAGGCCGAGAATACCTTACTCTACTGAACAGTTTCTGTAATGTCACACAAATGTATTCAGATTTGATCGACGATTGAAAATAAAACTAAAAATAAAGAAATAAAAGAGTAACCACTTTTACTAAATTCCCTACTATAAATCAAACCTGTTGGGTTCTTCTTCATTCAGTTTATAACTGCGGATGTTGAAAATTATATTCAATCGATGGTTGAAAATGAAACACAGAAATGAAACGACAATAAACTCAATTTGAATCCACTCCAACAAATCATTTTTTTATTATTACGATGGAAATCGATGATTGGTCGACAAGATCACACTTTCTTTGAAGTAACTTATTCGTACAGGACTGGTTATTGTGGCAGCAGTGGACGTCTTTCGGCTGATATTATAATGATGATGATGATGTGACAATAATATAACGTTTTATGTGTGTGGGCAGGATTTCCATCATATACATGTACCGCTTAAATGCAATTGATTTCTTCTAAGTAGTGCAAAACTCCCCAGAAGTTTATACCATCCAAACTAAGCCTAAGTGCGAAGGCTACAAGCGCCTATACCATCAATGTAGTTGAACAGCAGAACACGTCTTGTGTCTGTCGCAGCTACCGTCGGGAAGCGACGCCGCGACGCTGCGGCGCCTGCTTGTTTACCCGCTTATTGAACTGAGACAACGTTATTATGCGGTACAGAAGTATTACTTATAAAAACATTTTTAAGTAAGCCTTTTGTAGCAAAAGGTCGAGTATTCTCTTAATTAGAACGGTTTGAGAGATTGATTGTATCGCAGCAATTAGGTTTATATAAATAATAACAATATTCAACTATCACTTTAGATATCCTTAGCTAAAACAATGTTGTCTCCGCTATAGCAATAGGGAATAAGCTTGAAAAAATATTTATTATGGATAAAGTTCATAAAATTACACAAAAATATAATAAAAACAGAATCAAAATTACTCGAAAAACCAACGAGGTATTATTATTTTAAACAAATACATCTGTCCCTCTCGCGAAAACGCTGTTTTTTATGGCTGCTGTATAGGTGTCATGGACTTTGACGTCAAAGTTCATCTCGGACTTTCTAATTCTAATCTTTGAAGATTTATAACTTCATCGCTGATGAAGGTATTTAAAAAATGATTTGATGATTGTTTACTAGAGCTAATAAATATTTCATTTTGGAAATTAAAAAATCGCATGCTTATTCCCAATTGTGTAAATTTATTTCAGGGTAATAATTGTACTACAAGAGGAAAACAAATTCAGAATTTTTAACGCCTCTGCGCTATGAACCTAAATTCATAAGACAAAATGGCCATTATGAATTGACAATGTGTGCGTGTGTTTAATTCAATATCAATTACCCGACAATGATTTCCATGATGAATACAATACTTCTGTTTCAATCCCATTGGAAATCTCCGCGAACGGCTCTGATTACACCGATGAAGAATAACAACTCGTGTAGGCTGACGAGACTGGCTGTTGTTACGAGTATGTCATATTTTCTGGCGTTTTGTTAACTAATATTATCTGTACCAGAAATCTTATGTGTATGTGCTGAAAGTTAAAAAAAATGATATTTATTTAGTTTCGATTCGAGTCAAAAAATAAATGAAATAATACAATTTTTTATAACTAACTATGACTATTATTTGTAAAACAATATTCGAGCATCTTAGATACAAAAATTAAGAGCCCACTAAAAAATTCATGAGACTTCTAATGAAATATTTGTTTTGTTTTTTTTTTATGGATTAAAATACCTTTAAGAACCGTTTTGATGAACAAACACAATATTATTAGCAAAATTTAACAAAAGAAGCTACCTATAAAAACGGTGAATTACAGAAAATAACAATAAATATACGGGTACCATTGTAAAAACACACACATGAAGTATAAATGACGTTGATCTTTTTTAGATACCTCCTTCATTCAAAATCAAAATCTAAATCAGAACAATAACAATATCTGCCTTCCCTTCAGTACCCCATAGAGAACACCATACGCTGACAAAGCCGCAACGTTTGAATACATGAAAGCATTTAAAATATCCTCCATAAGACTTAACGATGCCATACAAACGTCGTACACTTACGATGTATGTATGTGTGTGCGCAATTAAAATGAAAGGGAATCTATAGAATCGCGGCACACAGATCGGTAAAGAAGGTTTATATTAATATAGGTTATTTCTGGGCAGGCGTGCTCCATCTTCGACCACATCATCGCTTACCATCAGGTGAGATAGTGGTCAAACGCGTGCCTATCAATAGTAAAAAAAAAAAAAAAATATTATGCAAATAAAACGAACAAAAAAACTCAGTCGAAGAAGTCGGTTATATTTTTATGTAAAATGTTTTTATTTTTCATTTTAAAGTGGTGATACTTGGACGACGTCTATGTCCACGCAAAAAATGAAATAAGCAAAAGCGAGTTTAGTTTTTTTAACCCATCACAAAAAAGTGCACAACGCCGCTAAAGAAGTTTTCACTTCAAAAAAGAAAAAGCGCCATAGATAAGCCGTGCTCATAGAGCATCGAAAAATTCGTCCGCATCGCTGTCCAATCAATGCCAAAAAGGCTGCGTTTGCTAACTTATTTGGCCAATAAAAAGCGAGCACTGATATCATGCGAAGAGGCGATCAACACCTTGTCGATATCTTGAAAAACTAGGTGGGTTACCCCTAGTTTTTAAAACTCCAAATATTAATATGGTAGGCGCCAGATAAATGTGCAATAACGGTCATTGACCCACATACATTTATTGACTATCTTAATATAAAAAAAAATACAAAAAATATAACCGACTTCCAAATAAAAAAACATTACAAATTATAAAATAAATTAAAATTCGGAAGTCGGTATTAAAATACGAAGGAACACCAAAAACACCGATTTCCGAAATTTAGAAAAGATTGCAGCAGGAAAGCAAAGCACCTACGCAATTTCGTTTACTTAGGTGACAAACCAACTACGTCATCTGCTACGCCAAACTGCTGAATCGATTTTAATGAAATTTAATGGAACCAATCGAAAAGTATACTTTCACATGAAAGAAGAATTTTTTCAAATAGGTTTATAAATGACGGAGTTACTAGGTAACGCACATAATGAAAAATCCAACTGAATTCGGAACCTCCTCCTTTTTTTGAAGTCTGTTAAAAAAAAAACGTAAGGACATAAAACGGACCTGAATCGACTTCTATCGTGACTGTTCGGGTATCTACGAAGTGATATAGGGAAAGGTCAATGTACTTTATTGCAAGTTACTAGTCGTCTACCACAGTAAGCTCAAATTATTCAGTCTCTCAGAAATACATTCAGCCAAACTTTGTCTAACACGAATCACAGTACAATGTAGTCATTGGTTCGACCAACCTAGGCAAGGTAAATATTAAACAGACCGGCCTTAGTTTACACAGGGCAGCAATATTACAAATGACTCTGACGGTACCAACTATTTGCAAAGCTGCCTGACAGACTTGTTTACGGTTAATACAATATAGTCGAGAATTGCAATAGCCTAATTGTATTTATAACAGTGGACTTTTGCCATTTAATCACAGTAACAATTTCCCATTTTTGTTCCATTTCACACTCGGTTCAAGTAACCCTACTGTGTTCCTCTAAACTGTGACTCCAAGGGTGGTATTAACATAAAACACACGCCACATTTGCATAAAGTTTGCGTCGAACTGACGCGACGAACATACATACATATGTATCTATGTATACATATAGACGTCGTTGGAGTTGAGTTTGAAGTGCCGCGATTTTCCTAGTGTTATATGTGAGCCAATGTACGAGTACGGTATACATATGTTAGGGGTGGGTTAGTGTGTGTTTGGTTTGTAAGATATGTCTTATGTGTTTGTATGTCCAAAACAGTTTCTAATTTGAAAACTAGTTAGAATTGTCATGTTTTGGGTTCTGTACGTCTGCAAGAAAATGCTAAAACCTTATTGGATCACTCGTTTGCTTCTCCGTCTGTCACAGTCAATTCAAATTTGCTTCGAATGTACTGTACCGATACAGTTGAAATTCGGTACACACATAAACTTCTGTGACCCAAAAACGCGTAAAGCAAATAAATACATTTTGAAAATTTTATTAGAAAGTATAGTTTAGATTAAAAATATATTCGATGATTATCAAAAGTTTTATTTGACATAATTACTAAAAGAACATTATTTCCTCGGAATCTTTTGCAGTAAGGTCTAATGACTCCACACACCCACGTACCAGGGTTTCTAAACCACCTCAAGGGACGCTGACATGGTTCATTTGACGAATGCTATTTGGCGGCCGGGATCACCGGCTTAGACGTGCGTTCCGAAGCACGGAATCATCTTTTTATCAGACAATCAGGTGATTCAAGCCTACAATTTCCTAGCCAAACAAGAAACAACTTTAACACACGGCAAACACTTAAGCCACTCGACCACGGAGGCAGTTGACCGTTTGCGCGCGAGTCTGACTCTCACTTGGCTGGTCATTATTATTATTAATAGACTTGCGTTTGTCCACTACGTCACCTAATGATAAGCAATGATGTGATAAACTATGGAAAACACTGCCTAGAAGTCACCTATTCGTTCAATTTTATCTTCATTATGCTTTAAGTGGAAGACCCTTCTACTTCGTAGCACTCTGCTACGTAAGCGTAGCACATGTCTACGGCGTAGCCAATAGGTTTTCTTTGATGTTAATGAAATTACGGATCGGTGATAAGGTATGGCGACGCATGATGTTCACCGAACAACTTCAACTGACGTGTTTATCAAGGGAATTGTACCCATTTTGTAAAGTTCGTATTTTTAGCAGTGGTTGATACTACTGGGTAGAATTAATGCTTTATTTAATTATTCAATCATGTAAATCATTTATGAAACATACGTTTTATCCTGTGGTTTCATTCACGTAGCTTACGTGACAGGATGACGTAAATATATAAAAAGGTATATTTTGCACATACTGACCAACTGACGTTATTTTCCTTACAGCTAATTCAGTCAACAATAATATCACTACATATCTCACTAATATTATAAAGAGGAAAAATTTGTATTTTTCTGTGTGTATGTGTGTATGTTTGTAATAAATAAACTCAAAAACTACTAGACCGATTCGAAAAATTCTTTCAGCAATGGATAGCTACATTATCAGGGAGTAACATAAGTTATATTTTATTCCCGAACTTCCACGGGATCGGGAACTACGTAGGTGAAACCGCGTGACATCCGCTAGTTATTAATAAGTTTAGAGCGTTACAGCAAACTACATTTGTAGGTAAATTCTAAGAAAGCTCTTCCCCTTTGCTAATAGAATACCTCCATACAAAATTAAATGTATGCCATCTACAGACATCCCTAATTATATGTACTTGGTAAGTATACCTATGTAGGGATCACGCTTGACTGAATCCGATGAGGGTGGCACATTATGTCGTTGTGGAATTACGAATGTTGCCCGCATTTCATATAATACGAGTGTATGTATGTAGAGAACATACTTGTCTTCCTTTACGATAATTGTGTTACAGTAAGTGGCTTCGTTGATGTCATTCTGGGAAATTCTCATCTCGATCCAAGCGTTTGTCTGAAGTTGTTGGAGTAGGCTTTTTTAGTACATTTGTAACCATTACATATCGCCTTAATTGCTGGGCATAAAGACTTGTTGCACAATTATTGTATTGGGAAAGCGACAATGAAAAAATTTTGAATAAAGAAACTAATATCTTGGTGATCAGCGGTTTTCTAGACTGTATAACTTATTATTAATTTATTTTACAGTTTATGGTATGCAGGAAATTCATTTTTCTTTTTTGTGTCAGCATTTTCAATTCTTCAAGGAGTTATATGTTTGTAAACGTAGCAGTTGTTCTGACCAAAACTAAAGTATAACATTTCTAAAATGAAACGGCTGTTTAAATACTATACATAGCAACAACAGGGAACCAACATGGTAATGTCCAAACGTTACCAAAACACATTTACACTCATAAATACACAATTCATACTCAACTGTCGTTAATATGCACACCGCCGAACTTCCCATTAAACCTCCAACACTGTACCAGTGTATACCGGCTTAACTTGTACTTACAAGTGGAAGGGCGTCGAGGCAAGGGGAAAGGGAAGGAACGGATAAAAGCTCTGAATTAACAGCACACAACTTGAAAGCTTTGCTATAAAAGTTCAGCAATAACAGTTCCGTTTTACTGTTTGACTGTTCATCTGTACAGGTATTAAATGTTATGAAAAAGGGAATTTATTTGTTAGCGATTATGAATGAACTTTCTTAATATCAAGTTCAGACTATACAAAAAGTAGACCATCCAAATGATGACGGTACACGCTGGACAAAATTCAAAACCTATGGTCCACATCATCATAATCATCATACCGGCCGATAGACGTCCACTACTCGGCATAGGCCTCCCCCAAGTGTCGCCACAACAACCGGTCCTGTTTCGCATCCATCGGCTACCCGTGATCCTCACCAGGTCATCGGTCCAACTTGTGGGAGGCCTTTAAACGTTGCGTCTTCCGTCTATGATCCACACTATCGCTGAATCGAAGCTGCTGGAAGACAGACATTTGCCCTGCAGTGGGATCATACAAGCAGACTGTCATGAATGTGGCTTCGATGGAAGAATATTTTCTGTGAAGTCAGATTTATGAATAAATATCCTGAAAAACAAATCAATTTTAAAAGATATGAAAACAGTCAATGTGTGAAAATCTGGTTGATCTTATATTTGTTTCATTTAAACTTCTATTTATCTTTGCTACACCCAAACTGGTAGAAAATGCCTGAGGCATTAAGTCCACCTCTGAACTAAATAAATGGAATCTTAATAAATAAATATGTATTTATTTATATACTTCAGACTTTTGTATGATCTATAAAATATTATGTATCTTGTCACTTGCAATTATTTCTCCATTACAATAAAGGTTCAATAATCAGATTTCGTGGAAATATTCGTACTGTAAAGGAATTAAAACGCCCCGAGGCCCAGAAAACCGCTCGCATGAATCGAGCCAAAAGATATGTAATTATAATAAAACGTCCCCAAAATAACCTCAACATTATAAAATTATATCTCATCCCAAATATCGCTATCATTCGCAAATTCGCGAACAATTTGACAAAGGACAACGTGAGGCCAGTCGTAACAATATCCAATCTTGTACGTTTGATCTTTTAATATGACAGGGAAAAAGAAAGGCTCAGCATTTTCTTAATTTTATCAATCTACAAAAGATTTCTGCGAATAAAGAATAAAGAGGAGGTCGGCAGAAAATGTGTCAGTTTTAGGTCTACAGGGTCTTTCTGAACTAAATAATCATATTCATACATCAGAGGGCCTAGCACGAATATTTAGACGTATAGTAACGTTAACGTGAGTGAATTTTTAATGCGATAAACTTCAACCCCATAGTATTTTGGTTAAATAATATGGGACATATAGAATTTATATCATTCAAAAATATGAATATATTATCTAATTCAGATAAATATTATCTGTGAAACGAGTATTGTAGCTATTGTCCAATTTTACGTAACGTTACTTTACGCAACATTTTACGTAACGTTACTTTACGCAACATTTTACGTAACGTTACTTTACGCAACATTTTACATAACGTTACTTTACGCAACATTTTACGTAACGTTACTATACGCAACATTTTACGTAACGTTACTTTACGCAACATTTTACGTAACGTTACTTTACGCAACATTTTACGTAACGTTACTTTACGCAACATTTGCATTTCAGTCGCATTCTGACAAAAAATTACGACAATTGAGACTCTCTAGAAAGATGGCAAGTATTCAGATCTCCGAATCTGAATTCCATATGAAAACCTAATCAGGAAACCGTTTGCATGGCCGGCCTAAGAAGTAAGTCTGCTTTTCCTGCAGAAATGTGCGAGTATGCGTAGCGAGGGATAAGTTAAAAAAAAAATGGAATCGCTTGCGCTAAGCGAGGCCCGGTAAATGAAGAAGTGTCTGATTGGTTGACGAGACCCGCGTTTTGTTGTCAAGTTACTTCAGGTTACAAAGGACGAAGTTTTGTTTGATTCGTGAGAAGACTGCCGTCTTTGATGGCTGTCTTGTTCATTAAACGTCACGTTCTGTTGTCATTGTTAGCTATGTTCATGACAATCTAAGAAGTCAGATTTGACAGCTGAGTAGAGCTGAGTAGAGAGGGATAGAAGATCGCGTTACCACTATGTGCGAAAGAGATTTATTTTCATGTCCCTTTTATACTTACTAGTAAAGCAATGTTGTATCTTGCTTCAAAACAGACTCCTCAGATTGATACGAATATAACTACAACGTGAAATGATGACTTAATTCACGTAGATTTCTGCATAATTTTGTTCTGGATTAATTCAATAATATATACAGTAATGTGGTATATTTGGAATCTATCAGGCTTATACCCTGAGGATTTTAAAGTCAGAAGTTAATTTCTTCTATACAAGCGTGTTCCATCGTTGACCACATCAACGCTTACCATCAGGTGAGATATTAGTCAGATGAGAGGACCTTTAAAAATTAAAAGCCAGACCTTTTACAGCATGTATCTGTGCTAGTCCACTACACTGCTAAATTAAAAACTGCATGAAAAATAAAATGTTACCTCATTAGTCGCACAAGTATCAAAAGATTTACGTAATTGCATAATTACTAGTATATTTGCCCGCTAACTAACTTCAGTAGTAAAACTTAGAGTAATTACCAAATGGAGCTAGTTTCACTATTCCCGGTCCAATATCAGATAAGAAATGTTTCAAACTAGTCCAATGAAGTAGATACTTATACTTGGTTAAGGTGCTGTGCAAAAATATGCATTACTAAGGACTTTAAAAGCTTAGTTTTATTTCAAACACGCTTTGTCGTACACATTCTTTGTTTATGTTCCAGAATGAACATGTTGAACTTTGACAGACTAGTTTAAACATATCTAAATTTACGTCTTTTTAACCTTCATCAGTGTCGCGTTTTGGGTTCTGTAGCCAAAGAGTAACCAACGGAATTTTATTACTGAGCCTCCGCTGTTCGTGCGTCCCTCTATCTAACAACGGACTGAATCTCATTAACCCTTCTTATAAGGAATCCGATGCGCCCATACCGGTTTTATTGCATTGCTGCAGATTTTCTGTGACCATATATAATTGTTTTGCTCCCGAATAAGTTTGCTGGCTTAAGGTATTGAAGTAGTACATAGTTTGCAGGACTTTGACGAAGCTCCTCAGTTCATGAAGACAACAATCGCAGCTAGAATTCCCGATTAAGAAAGTAAGTTAATCATGAAATCAGACAGACTGATAACTTACATTCTGCCTCAACTTAGATTACCTAAGTTGTCAAGTGATTTCGTAACAACAAACATTGGAGACTTACACTGCTTTTGTTTTTGTTCCAGTTGACTTGTATCAGGGAGTTCGTCGAGCAAAACAAAGAGTAAATTAGATTAGCTTCGGAATCTTATTAAAGACATGTGTGACTTGAATTCAGTAGCTAATAAAGGACTTTCGGTTCTTTTTTAGGGTTCCTTGCCCAAACGGTAACGGAGCCCTATAAATAAGCCTTCGCTGTCCGTCCGTTTGTCTGCCAATGGGCTGTATCTCATGAAACGTAATAGGTATACAATTGTTTTTTTTAC
The DNA here is from genome assembly GCA_950371165.1 of Lacanobia oleracea. Taxonomy (NCBI): domain Eukaryota; kingdom Metazoa; phylum Arthropoda; class Insecta; order Lepidoptera; family Noctuidae; genus Lacanobia; species Lacanobia oleracea. The sequence continues at coordinate 22,848,126 of OX493408.1, forward strand.
AGTTTGTGTATTTCTATTGCCGCTATATAACAACACCATTTTAAAATAAAATACATTTTATAAGTGTCTGAAAAGCCTGTCGATAAATTCCAGATTTCAACTATAAACATGAATAATTAACAATGAAACATTAAATCAAATTAATATATGATTACAAGTAGAAACAATTATTTGCTCTCGAAATGAAATTAATATTTTATTTTCCATCAGTGTTTTACAGAGCAATATTTACCCAAACCGCAAAGTTCCAATAAATATTAAATATAAACATAAAATTATGTTATTTAAATTACATTTCACATTGTGGTACTTGAGGTTACCTTCGCATTTTGCGGTTACTTGAGTGAGCTATCAAATAAATTTTAAATAGTACTTCATATTAACTAATACAGGAACAAATGACAACTTTAACGATACGCTAGGGAATTGATGGATCGGTAAATCGGTAGGAGCTCACAAATTGAAGTGAGTTTGTAGTTTAAAACGTACAAAATTTGAAAGAATAATAATAATATGAATAATGGATAGACTGCCAAATGAAGGTCGGAAAAACATTAAATGATAGGTACCCAGGCATATTATCTCTTACCCAATGCTTAAATTCTTTGTTCTTCTCAAGGCTTCTTTCTTCTTCCGAAGAACATTCGGAAGAAGGAAGAAAACTTGTTTATTTGGCACACAGAAGCACTCATTAAACGAGCAAAATTGTCAAAATAATACAATTGTGGACCACATATTTGGCCATCAAATATGCAAAATTTTGTCATTTTTAGTTCAGCAAAACTCCAGGACAACTAGTAGTCCTTGTGCCTTACGCTGGTTATCAACAGAAACTTAGGTTTTAAGGGACCAGTCCCCCTACTACGATGTATCAACAATCTCACCATTATTCCGCTGTGAGAGAGAGAGACGAAGCCACAAACAGCCCTAACCCTTTTTCACAACGGCACCAGGATGTCACTGAAACGTCATAGCAAGAGGCCAGTCCTTATTGAAACCACGTAGAAGACCTTGCGAAGTCTACCAATGACACCCTCGTTCAAGAGTCGTAGTCTTCCAGCTGACACAACGCCAAGTCCAAGGTTAAGTACCGCTTGCTCAATAACTGTCAACCCCTCCATCATACGATGTCAAACTACTGCCAAGTCCTTCGTCATATCGATTCGCGATACTATCTTTATGTAGTTATGTCCGTATTTATCAAAACACTGCCCCTCGTCAACCGTTGTGTCACCCTTTGGCAAAGTTTCACACCCACAGGGCACAGTTTGTGTGTGTTAGATATGTGCGTGTGTGCGACAAGGATGAAATGAAAATCGGCAGCAACCGAATCCAGTATAAAAGTTTCGGATATTTTCGTATAGAGTCGGAGTCTAAATGAGACACTTTATGACAGTTTTTCTGCCGGATCGAGCCGACGCTGGCCACACGTCACTTGCATATTATATATTAACTAGCTTGTGCATGTGCATGCTACTTCACACGCGCATATCCCATTTTATTCCGCTACGGTTAGAATTTCTGAAAATTCTCACATAGTGCTCCCCTGCACTACCCAAGAAACCTACATGCCAATTTTTTGTCTTCTACCTCTAGTAGTTTTGACTTTGCGTTGTTTATGAGTCCCCACATCAGTAACAAAAGTATTTTATACATTAGGAAGATATCCATAACTGAAACTAGCGAAAAATCCAAATCCGTGTCCAATCTATCCAATATACTAGGTACTTAATATTATTTCTATATCTGTTTCCGTATCCGCCATTCCATATCCACTACATCCATGGTGTGCGACACAGCTGGTACTTCACTCTCAATCGATCGCTACTATAAATAGGGGCAGCCCTGGCGTCGCCTCGTTAATATTTTAAGTCAGGGTTGACACAGCCGGCTGACGGTTTGTTAGTGAAGAAAATGCAAGAGGCACTGCATCATAATTAAATTATTTACCGTACTAAGTGTATCAGAAAATAATCACTTTCAAGAAAAGCAGCTGACGTATATGTAAATTCATAGAGTTCTGCAATATACGGCCTGATTCAAGAACTTAGCTGAAAGGTAGTTCATAGGAAATCACTTGGGCAAATAACGCACTTAATTCCCGGCTGCCATTTGTAGATATTTGGCAGTTCGTTACGGATAGTGACAAGCTAGTAAATCTGACTTCAGTCTTGACAAGAAATACAAGTTAATGGGCTGTGAAGGTCTGGTAGGCAGCCGCTCCACGTAAAATTCTGGTATTCAGCTGAATCCGGTTTGACTGGAAGCTGACCCCAATAGTAGTTGGGAAAAGGCTAGGCAGATATATATACATATATAACAGGGGGATTTACACACACACTAGCAAAATAATTATCTTGTTTCATTTCATTCTGTACCAACAAAACCTATTTCAACCACTACCAAAAATATCCTCCCTGTTCCACTTTCTTTAAACAATCGATCGCCACTATTTTTGAAGTGGCAACCCTGCTGCCGCGTCGTTAATATTTTAGCACAGGGCTGACACACGACCGAAATAGACAGAAAACCGGTGAAAATTTTAAAATCTATTTACTTGCTTTGACTAACGGTACGTGTGTGTGTTTTATTTGGAATTTCGATTTAAAGTGGTTCACCTACCTACCTTCTGGCAGACGGGTATTTGTCAAATGGTGATAAAGGTTCAGATTCAATTGAATTTTCTTTTGGTTTTGCGAATGTTTTTGATAGATTTTCGTTGGGATTCCAATTTAAATTAAATCAATGTTTAATGTTAGTTTTCTGTTGAGTTTGGAGTTGTTTGTTTAGTGAGTAGACTTTACATTTCAATTTGATGACTTAGAATGTGAATACTTTATGTGTAAACAACGATTTTTTATGTAGGTACCTAATAATAGGTCTTGTAGCCATGTTTAGCGAACATGGCTACAAGACCTATTATTGGCGTTAGGCGACATCAAAATGACTGCATTTGCCATTTTCGGCTTTGAAAAAATATAAATTAATTTGCATTTGGGTGACGTTTGTCAAAACAGGCGTTCAATTACTTCCAGTTCAAGGATTACCTACCAATCGTTAAAAGTATGTTTAAACCATCATCATCATCTGCCTAGCCTTTTCCCAAATATATTGGGGTCGGCCTTCAGTCAAGCCGGATTTAGCTGAATACCAGTATTTTACGAGGAGCGGCAGCCTACCAGACCTCCACAACCCATTAACTGGGGAACATGGTACTTTATGGCAAGACTGGAGTCAGATTTACTGGCTTCTGACAATCCGTAACGACTGCCAAAGGTCTACAAATGGCAGTAGGGACCAACGGCTTAACGAGCTTTCTGAGGCACGGAGGAAACTCGGTATGTTAAGATGGTCACCCATCCTCAGACCAACCTTGGCAAGCGTTGCTTAACCTTGAAGATCGACCCGTGCGGCTGTTATTATCTAGCGACTTATAACGTTTTGTACACTCTATTATACCAGTTGTTACTTCTTATACGACTCTGGGTATCCTAAACACCCAAAAATAGAAATAGCGATAGTTCATTTTTTTCTCCGTTTATTCATACGCTCGCGTTCGACCAAAACCTCAACTGATGGACAGCAATGTGTGGTCGACGCTGGAACACTTGTGTCTAGAAGAAACATATTCACTCTTAACTTGAAAGACTCCCAGGTTGTAGCTATCAGGAAACACAGACTCCGGTGGGAAATTCTGATAAGACTGAGCTGTACGCAGAATGAAAGCAATCACTCACTTAATGTGTATGGGTTGGTAAGTTTTGTTATAATACCTTTAACCTTTTTTCAGCTGTTGAACGAAATAAATGAACATAAAGCAACTTTACTTTGCTCTCAGATGTCTTTTTTATTCGAGCAATATCACTTCGTTTTTAATTGAAACTAAAAGAGTCAATTACTCTGGAGACTCAATTGAATTGAAATACTTCGTCTGAAACCTATAGAACTGTACATTGAATAGTAAAACCCTTTTAAAGTGAATAATATGTAACTGAAGGTGAAGTGAAATGGTCCTTTTATTACTGAAGGCTCCAATATAGTGATGGTTTGCTAACGGATGAAAAATGGTGGAAAATGTTACTAGTATTGGGGAGACAGTTTTCTTTTCACCTGACTGTACCAACAAAAGGTAATGTTTTTTAAGAGTTGGTAACACAGTGTGTTTGCATGTTTATTTCTTTTTTACGCCCTCTAGCCTAAGCGGCCAGGTGAATTTTAACAAATGAAGTGCTCAGTTAACATGGGCAACTATATTGGGGTCGGCTTGCAGTCAAACCGGACAGAGACGATATAAATTCTCAAAAAGACACAAGATGGCGGCCGCTTTTAGGTAAGTGAAGACGTAGTTTTTATGACATAGTCATGCGGGCTATCAAACAATTGACTCAGCAGACGATTCCAAAAATATCGCTAGCAATTTTTAACCGTCCCTGGTAACAGCGTAATGTTTTTATAGTATAGAAAACAGATTTGGTGATACTTGGTCGTTCCATCTCTGTTTGAGAAGAAACCCTGAAAAAGCAGGAAATATCTACATTTTTCTGTATAATTTAGCGATGTGGTTTTCGTTTAAGTCGTCCTTCCTTGATTCCTTTCGTAAAAATCTAATAATGGTCGAACAAAAATAAACCTTTGAGCATATTTCGTCACAAAAGAAACACGAGATCTTTTATATCATTTCGTCTTACTGACGAATTGCCCGTACTAACAGGAAATGTCAAATGGTAATTTGGTGCCTTTTAACCTTGCTGTACCATCCCACCCACAATAAGACTGCTAGCGGACGTAATTTGGATAATTAAATGCTCATTTTTCTGCTTAATCAACCTGCATATCTAGCTTTATCTCTGCTATGTAGGCTCGGCTTCTAGTCTAACAGAATTCAGCTAAATAGCTGTATTTTTAACCGACTCCTTCAAAAAGGAGGAGGTTCTATGTTTTTTGTGTATGTTCACCGATTTCTCCGCCAATTCTGGACCGATTTAAAAAAAAATATATAGGTATTCAAAAGCGTATACTCCTGCGGTGGTCCTATTGTCACTAAGTTAGAATCTGATGATGGGATCCCATGAAAATCGAGGGAAATCCTCAAATTTTATAAGCACATTCAATGGTTTTCATAAACTTCGTAACACAATTCAGATATTTGTGCCTGGTAATCATCATCTCATGTTGCCGAGCTGATGATGGAAGGTATAAGTCAGGATCCGATGATGGGATCCCATGAAAAATGTTTGTTCAGCGATATTTTCGCCAATTGTTAACCGATTTGGATGATATTTTTTTTGTTTGGAAGAATATTTTCTCGGACTGGTCCCATTTAAATTTGGTGAAGAACTAATGAAGAACTTCAGAGGTATGCAACGGAACTCTCCAATAAAAGATAGCAAATGGGTCGGATTTTCTGAAATCGCATGTTTGTTGATTGTTTACACCAGTTCATAACATAACATAACATCTGCGTAAGTACCACTAAAAAGTGAAAAATAAAAAATCTTTTATACAAAAACATAAAACCGACTTCCAAAAAAAAAACACCACAAACTAAAAAATTACATAAATTTCGGAAGTCTGTGTTCAAAAACGAAACAAACAAAAACACCGACTTCCGAAATTTAAGTTATTTTTTACTTTGTAGTGTTTTTAAATATAATTTACACTAACAAAATAAAGCTAAAGAGTTCGTTCTTTGTTTGGTGGGTACGAGCTAATTTCAGGAACTACTGGTTCGAATTAAAAAATCTTTTTGTGGTCAATTTTAAAACAAATGCCCATTTGATTTCAACACTCAAGTAACTTGGTAAAACGATGCCCTTTGGTAAGACTGGTTGTGCAACGATCAGCTCCTGACTAACTGTGAGACTATCAAAGATCTTTGAATGACGACCAGGATCTACGGGATTTAACGTTGGCATGGAAGCGTCTCGATACACAGGGTGTAACAGAAATAACGTAAAAACTGAAGAGGGGTTATCATTGTACTCATCAATGGTGGATATCCCACCCGCACGCACGTAACGTTTTGCGAACACATTTATTTTAGAACGAATTCCCTACCAGAGTCTTGGTTTCCTCTGCAACCTAGAAGTCTTTAAGTCAAGAGTGAAAAGGTTACTTCTAGGCAAGCGTGCTCCATCTTCGACCACATCATCGCTTACCCTCAGGTGAGATAGTGGTTTAACGGGTGCCTATCAATGGAAAATTTTTTATTTAAAAAATGGTCATCTTTGTACTCATTTATGTTTGCAAAGTCAACATAAACTAAATATCAGATTCTTTTGATCGCGTTTTCAGCTCTGAACCTTGTCAGGCTTTAATTCTATTAAAACTTGTTTAATGAACCATTAGCTAGTCGTGGAACGACCTCAACAAGCATTGTTAAAGATTGACCTATGCGTTTTTTATAATTATCCACCGACCTCACCATAAACCCTGGTCAAACTGCAATACCAGTAACTTACAATAACTTCCCGCTAATAACTTCTACCTCCAATAGTAATCAGTGCGAACCGGCAAAGTTGCGCGATCCCAATTTATAATACTGCCGAGTTAAAACAGCACTAAATCAATTAGGCGACAGCGCGCTGTGGCAAGTTTTGATTAAATTACAGCTGATATTATCTAAGGGGCAATTGAAACCAAAACCAATGCCACTGGCCAGTCGCGGCGGTGGTGCAAGTTATGAGCGGGCGCGGAAGTAAGGAAGAACATCAGACTGTACAACTTACTGCAATCAAACAAAATGTATTAATTTTGATGTTATAAACGCTAGTAGATTTAGAATAGCAAAATGGATCTTTAATTTTATACTCAGATGTCAATGATTAGAACTAGAAAATTGTATGTTTAAATTCTTGGCTGTTGAAAATCTCTGTATATTAAGTGAATCACAATAAACTAAATTTAATAGATCAACTTTAATAAATTCAGCTTTTTGCTTTTATTCTTGATACTTTACTGTTTACGTCAATCGCCGCTGACTTACACCACGTTATCTGCGAAACCTCGCTTGGCCCAGTTCGCGGTTGAAGTGGCAACTTTGAGATATTACTTAAGATCAGAACCCGCTGAAATACTAAGTGACCAGACTATTAGTAGCAGATTCTTTGAAACTTCATTTTCTTAGTGAAAAACATGCAAATTATCTTCATTTCAATCAATAAAACCGTGCAAGTCGGTTTTTAAGGTTCAGTAAAGCTTTTTATTATTTAATTCGGAAAAGGCTAGGCAGATTCATAAATCATCTGTTTTCGATTTAAATTATTCAAAATTTGTTGTTGACATTTCTAGTCAAGTCTCCCCTAGTAACTTGTTATACATAAAAAGAGAATATTTTAAAAATCGTAAGTCATACTCCAAGATATTCCTTAGGGATTACGATTGGAGATTATACTGCCCCAGTTACGATTTCGTAGCGAAGTGCTACGCCGTAGCAGTCACGTAGGCCATTCGTAGGCGGCCTCTCGATAGTATGTTTTGGTATGGATGTTGAATTACAGCTATTTATCTAAATGAATTATTAAATTAAAACGGCTTAATTAAATAGTAGAACTTCGAAAGAGAGGACTCGAAGAACACAAATGACCAGACAAATCCTGATCATCAACATTAGTACGAAAATGCGTGGAATATCTTCTCTAACCAGAATGTCCGAAGTAAACAACAACCTGAAGAACTTGGAAGTCTCGACAACACGCACAAACAAGTCTGTCAAAGAATGACAAGGAGACCAGTCACCATGTTATGGGATGAAGCTAGTCATACTAATAACTTTATAAGCACACAGATAAAACGTAACGCTCCATCAAAATATTAAATCAAATATCTTCAGAAATATGACACATTCCGCACATAATAAGCGCCAACATAACTTGCGACACTAAGCTGCTTGCTTTGCTTAGAATCGTGTTGATCCTCATATTGCTAAGCACGGACTTAACTCGGTGCGAGGCATTCCGAGCCAAGCGTTACGATAATCTGTCTCACCTGCTTTATGCTATGCAATCCTGGTACCTACATAGTGGAATCTTCAACCTTAATATGGTGATATAGAGGGATTTTAGGTGACTTAAGAAGGATCGAGGAGCTCGTGGCTAGATAAAAACTGCCGCACGGGACGATCTTCAAGGTTAAGCAACGCTTGCCAAGGTTGGTCTGTGGATGGGTGACCTTAACATACCGTTCCTCGGAAAGCACGTTAACACGGCTGTCATTTGTAGATCTTTGGCAGTCATTACAGATAGTCAGAAGCCAATTTATCTGACTCCAGTCTTGCCATGAAGTACCGGATTACCCAGTTAATAGGTTGTGGAGGTCTGGTAGGCAGCCGCTCCACGTAAAATACTGGTATTCAGCTAAATCCGGTTCGACTGGAAGCCGACCCCAATATAGTTAGGAAAAGGCTAAGCAGATGATGAGGTGATTTAAGAAGGATTTTCTCTTAAAAATATAGATTTAGGTAGGTGATGCTTGTCTGTTGTGTAAACATCACACCCTGAAAATTTAGGCTAATTGAGTTCAAAGTGACCTTGATTTGGTGAATTGACAGCTACGACTTAACACAACGCGAGGCTTTCCGAGCCCAGCGTTGAGATAATCTGTCGCAACTACTTTATGCCATACGATCTATATACTTAATAGTCGAAGGAGCGCTTTAGAGATTAATTGTTATGGAAGGTCTTTTATGGTTTAAGGTGATTTTTAGGTCGGTTTTTTGAAAGTTTGAATTTTAGCAGGTGATGCTTAATAAGATAGTTTCCGAATAGACTTTAACTTGGCAGATAAGAGGTAATGAATGTTGGAATTAACAGATTTATCTACATAACACTACAGTAACAATTGCTTGAACACTTTTTTATAATGCCAAAACTTATGAAATTAATTGAAATCTAAAAATTACGTTGTTTTTTATTATATTGACACTAATCGACAATTATACAGAACTAAATTTTAATCAATCAATATCGCATAAAATATTAGTACTCCAAGTGTTCCTGTTTCTTTACAATCGTAGTCCGATGGGACAAAACCTCAGCAGGACTAACGGCTTTAGTTACGTGCTTTCCAAGGCACGGGGGTATCACACCACCGACTTCCAAACTCCTAGTTACTACTAACAAAAAACAATTAATAAACTATACGTCACCACATCAACTGCACATTAAAATCTCTCTCATGTTGGTGTCACTAGTTCTGTTTTCCATTAAACACAGACTAGACAGCAAACAATTAATAAAGATAAACATTAATTGGATTCTGCGAATCAATTGATTGGGCGGCTTAACTGTCCATTGACGGCTATGTACGGGGCTATTGATGACTCTCGTGTTGTGAGCGAACAAAAACAGTGATGCATTGTGAAAATAGAATCAGGTCATGTGTTTCTCGTTTTTGTTTTATATTTTTTTTCCAGATACGATAAAAGAAAAAGCGGGTTATGACCGGTGGTTTTAGAGGTTTTATTGGTCGTCTACCCATACCATGACGAATAGTGTTAAAGGGGAGCCACTAACGCTATTCGTCATAACGCTATGGGTTGGTTAGTGGTTAATTGACGGATAAAGTAACTCAGAGAGTGGGCAGAACGAATGGAACAAGATATCAAGAGAACTTAAAAAAAGGATTTACCTGCATTTGAATGCTATCAGGTGATAATAATCACTATTTCCGTTAAAAAGTAACCTAGTTCATAGTCAAACTCAAACTCAAAGCATTTATTTCAAGTTTTTTTTTTATTTATTTTTTTGTAATGGGTTTGCTTTTGGCTCTAGTCTATGTCAGAGATGAACCATTAACAGGCAATATTATCTAATTATGAAGGTCGATTGGTCAAAAAGATGAAGCTATTTGCACGTTCTAAAGAATAGATCACTATAGAGAAGAACGTGCAAGAAAGACACTGGGTAGAAGTAGCTGTAGGGTTATGTACCTAATAAATAAGCTAGTAATTTAAGTACCTACTAATAACACTAATATAGCATATAAGCATAATTTGTTACTAACTCAATACTAACAACTTATCCATATTATGTCTGAAATAAAGATATTTTATTTTATTTATTTTAAAAACCATAAATTGTTACAAAGTTTTGGTTACATCATTTTGAAATTATACAAATATGTAAAATACGAGCAGGATAAAAGCGTCCGGAGTAAAAAATAAATTATTAAAAAAAACATGGCAGCTGAGATATGACCAGTCATCATTCAAAGCCCGACTATGCTCACAGCTGGCCAACTCTCTATTCTGGTGCCAATCCCTTTGCTTAAGAGCCTTAGCAACATACTCGTATATTCTGCCCATGTCGCCGCATAGTTAACAAAATTAACTTATGTTTGGTATTTCAGGATCCAATAATCTCTCAAATAACAAAAAAACCTAAAAACGGTGAACAAACATCGTCTGAATGACGTCACCGAGTCGTAGTCGTAGTCGTAAGGAAGGCGCGCAAATGACGGCGTGTTGACAAGCGCCATCAGAAAGTCATTACACAGTTACACACGGAGTGTTTCGTGCGAGTTTATTTCACTTTACTTCCGCACCTTACGAGTACCTATTGTACGAGTATGTACAAATATATGGCGAAGTTACTTACAGCAAGAAGGTACGCATTGTCTAAGTTTAGGGACGTTTTAGAAGTTCGTAAATGATTGTCAATGGATGACGACTCGAGGAAGGTATTTTCAATGGATTATCATTTTCTGCATCAATGAGTTTTTGGAAATATCTACATCAAAAGTTTGTACTGTATAAACGCTTTCAGAAATCTAAGTCTGCCTGAGAATAAATTTTGAAAGCGTTTCTGAATATTTCAATAATAGAAACATGCAACTAAGTGCTCAGCCACTTTGCAATCTTGTTGCAAACTACACACTCATTTTCAAAATATCGCAATAGGGCAGAAAAGTCATTTAATATCCAAATTGATCTTGACTGAATAAATAATTTGTATTATCACTAAGTTTGTTCAGATGTCTCATTTTACTCTATGGCAGCAGTTATCCAACAAATTAATTAAATATCTTTTGCATCAAAAATATCACATTTTAGCACTCGGTATAATATTTGTGGTTAATATTAATAAGTAGTCATAAATTGCATTTCACGGTAATTTCCCAGAGGCTCGCACTCAATAGACAATAGCACAGGACAGGGGGGGAGGGGGCTCCCGGTTTCACCCCGCCTTTCATATTACTGGTGGACCACGGTAGGGTTGCCAAATGTATTGCAAATATACTTACGCTAATATGTAAGTTTATTCGTTGTTGGGCAGGTCTTCAGGTTTTAAAAATCATGACATCTAGTTTTAATAGCGTACTTTTAATACTACGAGTATTATATGTTGCAAATAAAATGAGCTATATTACCTCTTCTTATTATGATAGAATGATTAACCGAGTTTTGGTGGAAAATGAATAATCGTGAAATGGAAGGAAGAAAATAAGGCCTTTACCTTGCAGAACAGACTGAAAATAAATATGACCACAAAATTAACATCGTAGGGAGTAGAGAATGCCCGCTAGGGTCAGTGCCTGCTGGGGTTTCGGACTTCGTTCGAAAGAGGCACCGTACCCTGGAACGCAAAGGGCACTAGGAGGAACACGGATGGGTTTTAGTCAGTAAGAGTCTGACACTCCCTCCTGCTTCACCCAAAGCAGGAGGAGTCATTTGATGATTACCGATCCTTAAAAAAAAAAAAAAGAAAAAGGGAGTAGAGAATAGCCATGAAGAAAACTACGTCGGGGTGTAGTCAATATAACAATATTGTGTGACAGACAACGGTCATAGAAAGCTGAAATTTGGCATGTAGGTGCAATTCCTACGGGAACGGGTTAAAATGAGAAGTGTATGTATGAAGTCGCGGGCAAACGCTTGTTGCGTTGTTAAACAACCATAAGATTCGATTTTCCTTTTCCCCTAAAATGTCAAACTCGAGTTCGCTTTACAAAACTAAATGCCGATAGCGACATCCCTATAAGGCACAGTACACAAGTTATTCCGACGACCGCTCAACCGCCACTACTTGTGCTATAATGGTCTTCGTTTGTATCGTCACGGGTTTGTTTCATTTGTTTCAGTCTATGATACGAGTGCGTGAGGTGCCGAGATTGGATCTCACCCGCGCTTGGGTGCGTCGCCTTAGCGAAGCAGCGTGACTTTGTGTTTTGGTGTGATAATTAGTCATTATGGCTCTTTGGTTGCTTTGTTACAAACACGGTGCTTCAGAAGTGCTTAGTCATATTTAAGCGTGACATTCTGTGTCTGTTATATAGTAAAGAAACAATGGCAAAACCAAAACAAAGACTGATCAAAAATATTATCATTTTTTGTTCACATGAAAATTCACCTTTAAATAATATGACCATTTATTTATGAAACAACCTGTTTAGGCAACTTCATTGGAGGATAACTTTTTAGAGCATATTTATCATACCAGCATAATTTTTAAAGTGTGGCTGAAATGATCATCATGATGTTGACAGTAACTCCGTCGAGCCGGATGCACCTTTTTTTGTCATAAAGCTTTCATAGTTACCCACTGACGACCGTTACTACACGGTGAAACAATCGTAGTTTTTTGCAGCTAAACAGATTGAGTTCACGCTAAAATATTGGGTTGCTTTAGTCAATAACCAAAGCAATGAATATTGTGATATAAAGAAAACATGTTCATTGGGCACACACCGGTACACACAATGCAGGAACAAAATAAGAAGACTGAGAAAATGCATTTAATACATACATAAGTGACCGACTGGCAATGGTTAATCAAGCAAATGGTTTTACGGAATTCGACAGCGTTACAAACTGGCCCTTAATTTTAAAACCATAACATTGTGTGCCTCACGGCTGCGCCAAATAAGTCCAATACAGCAAAATGCCATACAATTTGAAGTTGCCTGACGCTCGTTTCCAACTAAGCTTTACGTTGTGTACGAATTCTAGTCGTAACTTTTACCTCATTCATACCAGTCACCAGTCTGATGTATCTCGTAAAACACCTTACCTGTAACAAAAACAATATTAAAATTAACAGGGATTAAAATATACTGGCTGCACACCGCGCCGCCGCCGCTGCTCGTTGTTACACGCCAAAAACTTCAATTGTTAAATGATTTTACAGTCATGATTTGTACATTTAGTTATATGAATATTGATAATGTATTAAAATCTCTTCAAATTATTAATTATTTTAAGACGAGGATATAAGACCGCCTATGTACCACTATTGTATATGAAGTTTAAATAAATAAATAAGAATAACGTGGTAAATAAACATATTATTATGCATGAAGACAAGCTCAAATATCTATTCCATGTGGATAGACAAGAGCTACAGAACGCTATCAAACAATAAAACATATTCATTGTGCGTACAGCCAAGGAGAGAAATTTCCTGTCGGAATCAGGTTTTCCTAATAGCTCTATCTTTGGGGTCTCTAAGTTAAGTGAAATTTAACAGATTACTTCTAGGCAACCCTGCTCTCTCGTCGACCATATCATCCCTTCGCTTCCGTCAAGTTAAATTGTGTTCAAATAAAAAAAACTGGCTAAGTGCGAGTCGGACTCGCGTGCAAAGGGTTGCTAACGAAATTTTTTTAACATGTAATTATAACACTAAGTATAGAATTCTTATAGATTTTCATGTAATCTATAAGTAAAGGCCTATTATTTCATTTTTATTCAAAATTTTACGCTCAGTACTATCGACGATAAGGTAGGGGGAATGGTCATTTTTCGTCTAATTTCTTGAATAACTTCAAAACCATTTATTTAAAAAATATAATGCACCCCTCACAGTAAGCCCTTTTGTCACACGATATTGTCCAAAAAACTTATTTTTAAAATTTTCTAGTTTGCCCCCGAAAGTGAACCCCATGTTAAAAATTTAATTATTTACGTAATGTTTCCGCCTTTGGATCACAGAAGTCCATATGTGCACCAAATTTCAACAGAATCGGTCCAGTGAATCCGCAGAAAACTGGCTGAGATAGACGGACAGAAAAACAGACATACACACAGACGTACAGACAGACAGACAGGCAGACACCCGAGTAATCCTATAAGGGTTCCGTTTTTTGTTCGGAACCCTAAAAACAATCAACAAATTAAATAAATAAAAAATACCACCGTACCGTAGAAATAAAATGACTCCAAAATAAATACTGCGACCCGCTTCACTGTTTTTCCTTGATTCAAAGTTTACCATCGAAGAAAAACATAAAGCAAAAAAATACAAATAAAATTGTACCGCTAAAGTTAATCTCGGTAAGAGCCGAGTCGCGCCGAGTCGTGCCGAGTCGCGCCGAGTCGTGCCCGCACAATGTACCGTTATTAATTATTACGCGCCAAAAACTCCGCGTTCATATCGATTGGCTCAACGGATTAAACAACAACGAATTCATACTACGGAAATAGTTGGTTCTACTGGTTAATAGCAATAGGCCGACCCTTTTATAAGGGAATTAAACAGGCAAAATGCGGGTGTACTGTTACAGTTATGATAAGCCTTTCAGATTTCATAAACTGGTGATATTTTATTATGTACGATACATATAAAGTATCGTTTGTAATTGTACGAGTATCAAGTGGGATTAGCAGTTTTTGTTAAAGATTCTTTTTAGTATGCTTGACAGGCTCACGTTGGACCACAATCTAACGTGATGGTAAGCGATGACCTGGTCAACGACGGAAAACGATTGCTTAAAAATAACCTATTCGCTCATTACCGGGCCCGCAAGATACAGTTATCAGGAAAAACAGAGTCCGGGAAGGAAGTTTATGAACAAGCTAAGATTATTTTAATACAAGGCGGAATTAATTTAATTGTCATTTGCTACCGGCCACGGTGATGCAGAGACAAAACATATATTTAGAATATTAGAGAAATATACATGTAATCAAATATGCGTCTGGCGTCTTAATGGCGAAATGTTTCCATAAAAAGTTTTCTTAAACTTATAATAAGTTTACGCCAAATATATGCTAAGCGCGTAAACTTTGTAAGTGATGTATCTGTTTTATTTCGTATTCTTTCTAATATGAAGTATTTTGTGCTGTCCATCAATCTATGTTAAAGCTATTAGATTTTATATTTCAATATATCTTAACAAGATTGTAAGTACCGACAACGAAAAAGTAAGCAAGCGGGACAGAGAACATTGAATCATGTGTTTAATTGTTTTATTATTGATAGGTTCCTATTTGACCACTGTGTCTCCTGAAGGTAAGCATCTTTTAACCATACATAAGCCGCCTTCTAAAGCAATATCGCTAATAAAAGTTGTAATATTTTAGCCTGTATACTTCTCTCTTTTTACAATGATGGTTCTGTATTTTATATTTATAAGTAATATAATATATTACTATGAAATATTATTTCATCGTGCATTTGAGTAATAAAACTGTAACACACTGGGACTGGCGATCTTATCAATATCTACTAGACTCCGTTAGATGAACTGAACGAAACTACTCGATGATTCTATTTTTGCCAGTAACAACCTAAATATTCTATTTTAAACTATCTGAAGCAGCAATTAATACTTTACTAACATTATAAATAACCCTTACTTGACCTTTTAAAACTTTTAAAAAGCAAAAGAGTCGGTTATTAACTTGACATTTTGAACAACACACAACCACATTAATTGGTTGTACAAAACTTGATTTTTCTTGTTTGAGCGCCAATCTTGTTAAGGTTTTAAAATAGAAAGAGTGGGCCAAAAACTAGCAACGTTGGTCGGCAAAAGTATGCCCTAGGGATCCAATTAGCTCTGACTACCCGTACATAAAACCGACAGTTATTTTAACGACACGTTAACAAATATTTCAATATTCCGCCGATATTTTAGTCTGCATTTTGTCAAGAATTTTGTTGCTAAATTTAAGAAATATTTGGGATCAAATTTTAGGGATAGCTCGGATGTTGTTTACCTTCCAAATCTCTTCGTAGCTGAATATTGGTTCGTCATAGGTAAACGAATATATATATTTGTAGAAAGACAGAATAGAGATTTGTATTCATACTGACTAAGAACCTATATGTGAATTTAATAATCATTAAACATTACTCACAATTGGTATGTATTTGACAATTATAAACGCTAACTTAAGATCCTTTTGAGTGGCTAAGACATTTGTGATACATAATGCCTACCTACCTTGTCATGTCTTGAAAAACAAATGAGACACGGTCTTAAGAAAAACATTTAACGCTTACGAGCATTTACGAAAAAATTATATAAATGCAATCACACTTACATTTTTTATTCCTGATTATAGAGTAGGTAAAAAATACTGGATTCAGCTGAATCCAGATTGAATGAAAGCTGACCCCAATATATTTTGGAAAAGGCTTGGCAGATGATAGAATAGGTTAATATGAAACATGCTAATAGTGCAGCTTTTTATTAGTGGATGAATCTTAGTAATCGTTTCATTACTACAAGTAATTCTTTTTGTTTTTTTTTGACTTAGTTATAGTATTCAACAAGGTTTCATATTCCAATGCTTCGTTACTATTCTCGGTGTAACATTCTTGATTGATAGACTCTAGGGGATGACGCGATGAATATTCATGACTCGCTCTAATCTCAGAACCAAGTCAATTTCCAAGTTTGATTGATTTTGTATCTTCGACGTTTTTGTAATAAGTACCTAAAGAGTATCTTTTGTTTAGTTTTCTTAAAGTTAATAAGATTTTCCGTTGAAAACTTTAGAAGGATAGGAACATCACTTTAAATTACAAATCTCATATCGCAAGCAAGCTTTTGAAGAGAGAGAGGATTCGTTGGAAAAATAAAAGTACTTTCTTTTCAGATTGTTTTGCTGTTCTTTGTCGAGGTCCGTATCAAAACGATATCACCCTTCTTTTGACGTCGTTGTAGTCGGGTAACAAAAGCAAGCAGCAGTATTTATTAATAAGATTTTAATAATAGATTAATCATAAAAAAAACTAATCATCATCATAACAGTCGAAAGACGACCACTGCTGGATATAGGCCTCCGCCAAAGCGAGTTTGCCATAATCGCCACGCTTAGCAGGCGGGTTGGCGATCGCAGTGTATGGTATTGTGTTTTACAGAGAACGCTGCTGCCCATTCCCTGGTGAGAAAAATAAAACCGACTTCTAAATTCAAAATACTACAAAGTAAAATATAACTTTAATTTCGGAAGTCAGTATTCAAAAACGAAATAACCAAAAACACCGACTTCGGAAATTAAATTTATTTTTACTTTGTAGTTTTTTGTTTTTGGAAGTCGGTTTTATTTTTTCGTTAAAAAGTGAAACCACAAGCACAGCGTGCCGGCGTGATATTATGTTATGAACTGGTTTAAACAATCAACAGACATGCGATTACAGAAATCCCGATCCATTTGCTATCATTTATTGAAGAGTTCCGTTGCCAACCTTTGAACTTCTTCATCATATCTTCACCAAATTTAAATGGGACCAGTCCGAGAAAATACTCGTCCAAACAAAAAAAAAATATCCAAATCGTTTAACAATTGGCGAAAATATCGCTGAACAAAAATTTTTCATGGGATCCCATCATCAGATCCTGACTTATACCTTCTATCATCTCAACAGCATGAGATGATGATGACCAGGCACAAATATCTGAATTGCGTTAGAAAGTTTATGAAAAACAGTGTATGTGCTTATAAAACTTGAGGGTTTCCCACGATGTTCATGGGATCCCATCATCAGATCCTGACTTATACCTTCTATCATCTCAACAACATGAGATGATGATGACCAGGCACAAATATCTGAATTGCGTTAGAAAGTTTATGAAAAACAGTGTATGTGCTTATAAAACTTGAGGGTTTCCCACGATGTTCATGGGATCCCATCATCAGATTCTGACTTGGTGACAATGGGACCACCTCAGGAGTATAGGCTTTCGAATAAAAAAATAATTTTTAAAGTCGGTCCACAATTGGCGGAGAAATCGGTGCACATACATAAAAAAGATACATACAGCCGAACATAGAACTTCCTCCTTTTTGAAGAAGTAGGTTAAAAAGGAAAATAGATTGATGATATTTTATTTGTCATTTGTAATTGTATGAGACCAGTAAATAATAATGGCTAAATTAATATAGATCAATTCAACATTTTTCGAAACATTTGTTTTAGAGATTTCTACGATAGGAGTTTTTGGTTTGCTCTTAAACGCTTCTTGGTACAGTTATCATATTAAAAAAAATATGAAGAAACATTTTTTTAGAATAAAACCGTAACATCCTTCGACATTCTCAACTTCGCTAGTTTCTTTGAATACAGAGATTTTCTACGAAAAAAAATCGCTATACATTTTTTACCCTAAAATGTGAACAAGCACATAATCCTACGCTAATAAGTTATTACAATACTAGTACAAGCCGGTCCCTAATGGCGCCGCGATAAATTGCTGCTGATGGCGGTTCATCCTCGAGGGATTACGAGAAGGCTCTTACTGAAGAAACCTTACCTAATTACCTATCTATGGAAAAATTGCTATCGTAATTGGTGGTTTAGTTGAGCTTAGGTTGCTAGATTAGATCCTTTTTAAGTGGGCTGAAAAGGGCTCAAGTCTTAATATTCAAGGCATAATTTTCAATTTTTGCTGATAATTTAAATGGCGGCTTTAGGCATGTTTTTTGAAACTGTGAAATGGGTAGCTCTATCTCTTCCAATAAAGCTGTTTGAAGGGTATGAAATCATCAAATTAATGTCTCCGCCCTCTCTGGACGGAGCGGAAGGGAGTGTCAGACTCTTACTGACTAAACCCATACGTGTTCCTCCTAATGCCCTTTGCGTTCTAGGGCCGCGGTGACCCTTTCGACCAAATTCCGCAACCCTAGCAGACCTATAAAGCTTCCATGATGATGCAGGTTGCTGCATTGTACTCATAGAATTATGTTCGTATAAAAGAGTTGTATAAACTAGTTTTGCTGTCCATTAAAGCATATTTTATCCATCGACAGCTCGACTTTACCGATTACTAAGCCACGTTCCTTCCGACAACAATGTCGTCTCTCCGTCGCGCCGTCGGACGACTGACACATCCTTTTTCAGTCCGTTAGTGTAGTCAGCTTTCAGCTGTTATGTCATACGGCAGTGTGAGGGTAAGAAAAATCTTACGAAGAAAATACTTTTTCCAACTTGCAATGAAATATAGCACGGTGGTGGAGGTTGCGATTTTAAAATGTTTGATCGTAGTTCAATTTCGAAAATGCAACTTGTATATTCTAGCGTCACTTTTCACGTCAAAATTCAGTTTCGAGGCTAACATCATAAATTCCGTTTTGGTCGAACTAATAGCGTTTCGTTCCGAACGCACTACATCAATGTGCGGACAATTTCAAATGCACTGCGATCCACCACGCAAACTGCGGACGACAATTTTCAATAAAAATTGCAAGTACATTTTGATGAAATGTCAAATATGTAGTGACAAAATAAGTAAGATGTAAATAATACTTAGCCTCTAGTATGTTGGTACATTCTGTTTTGTAAAGGAAAATTACGTCTAAATATGACAATTCCCTGAAGGTTCTACCCTTAATAACATGCTTTGCAAACTCACTCTGAACGGGAGATTTATCCAAAAACCATCAGAAAATAAAACATCCAATAATCCAATGTTAAAACAAAAGATTAACAGCTGTCAATACAATCTGACAGCTCAGAGACAAATCTAAGAAAAACAAACAATCTAATATGTCAACGGCTCCCCGCCGCCCCCGCCGCGCGCCGCCGCCTTTACGCCGTCGATCTTGATATAATCAATATTCATTGTTATTTTGTGAGTACATTTAAGCGAGTTTGTATACTAAGCGCACACACAACATTGCTTAAAATTTCCAGCTAAAATATTAGGGAGCAGTGACGGGTGGACGTTTTGCGAGTTTGTCTTCATGAATTTCATTTGAATGTTTTGAATTTTAAATTGTATAAATGTGCCTTTTAATTTTGGATAAGTAGCCAGTTAGCCGTGCACATGCCGGTTTCTTCCCTTATCATTACTGAGTTAGCAACTCAACTCCTTAACAACCTGAGTCCCCAGTGTGGCACTGGGAACGATAAATCGCGCGTAACGACGTCTCACGGCCGGCCCCGGGGACGCCGGGACGTTTCAATATCCCACCCAAACATAATACTCCGGTAATACGATACAGAGAGTATTAGGGAATTAGCTTCGATAGTCGTAATTGGGGATTACTGGTGTTTGCTCTAATTGGTGGTGTTTAATACTCTTTCCCGCGACTTCACTTCAATTTCACAGGAACTATGTAAATGTTCCGATTTGAAGTAGGTGGCAGTCGGCTTTAGTGTAATATTCTATCGGTGAAAGTATTTTGTATCGGTTTTCCAGAGCGAACAATTCAAATACCTCGTTATAATATTAGTTGCCGTGAGCTGCAGCTACCATTGGTGTGGAAAACTGAGAGTGTAGCCAAAGTTTGAAACGTAATATTTCAAAACTTTTGCTGAATTCTCGGAATATTTTATTTTCGTGAGAGATTTTCTCTTTACACAAAATATAAATCTCTACATTTGAGTACAGTGCATTATTTTTGCTAAGACGCAAAAATAATTCTCCTAAAAAGATTTCACCACATAATATATTCTTATAACATTTTTTTATAAAATCACTACGCTTTTTTATTATCCACGAAAAATACATCTTTTGATCGAAAATCTCGTTTCAATAAAATTTCACAACCCACTCTCGTATGATTCAATAAAAAAAAAGATAACAGAGAACATAGTAGTATTGAAATTGTTGGATGACGACAAGCGACAAGTGCGACGAACGCGATGAGTGCGACAAGTCGATGAAGTGAATTACTTCCAGTTGGGCGCGCGCGGTGTTCAATTCTATCGCGCCTCATTAACTCCGTCACATTCATCGCGTCGAGCGCACTGTGCACTTGTGTGTGCGTGTGTGTGTGAGATTATGAGGGTGTGTAAGTGAAGAAATCTTTTTTCAAACTGAAGCCAAAACACGAATAGCGGTCGCGCTGATTTTCTATATATTCCATCGTCGACCACATCGTCGCTTTCCATCAGCTGGCCAGCTTTAATCGTGGTAAAACGCGAGCCACCAATAGTACAAAGAACTGCCTTTTTATTTTGTATAGGGTTGTTTGAAGTGGTGCAAATAGTCATGTGTCTTCTTAATAACTAAAACAAAAGACGTATACAGTCGCACCCCGCGTTGGTTCACCTCAGTGTGAGCAGTCCTTGTAACTTGGTGTTCATTAGAAACAATATTATCAAAGAAATTGTTTTATTCCTCATCGAAGACACACACAATGTCGATGGCCACACGATAAGTGTGTTTAATGAAAAGCGAAAACACGTTGCCGAAACAACGTGGTGCCACAAGAGCGAAAATATTGTATGCTTTATTTGTGAATATAGTTACATTTACCAAAACTTAAGGTAGGTCTGAATATTTCAAAAAGGTCAAAACGTATTTCTTAATATTCCATGATTATACCAGGTGTACAGTCATTTTATATTACATGTGTTGAATTCACGTTCGATTCTGACGTTGATATTATAATTTATACAATAATTGTGGGGTGTGTGTGTGGATGATTAATTGTCGCGACTAATAATGAGTTTGTGTGGGCGTGACGAACAATTATTTATGTATATTGGCTTTTGTTGAATATTAAATTGTAGCATTACGTGTTGCTACTCAATGTGTTATTATTACCTACAATATATTAAAGTATTTTATAATTAATGTATTTGAGAATGGATGGAGAGGGAGAGGAAGGTCAAAGAAAATGTAGGTAGGTAAAGATTGTGTGAGGAGTGATATGAAAGAAAAGGGAGTTAGCGCCGACACCAAGTATCATGGTGATATTGAAGTAATTTTTGTTGAAAACTTAAATTTTAATTACGAATCATGGACCAAGAACTAGTCAAAACGATGTTATTGCAGCTAGGTAATATTTATTTATTAATAAGGCACACCAACAAACTTATTTACAAAATTAATGTTATAAATTGTCACATCGAAGATCCTGTGTAAAAAAGCCACTTACAGGCATGCACAACTGTCACAAACTAGTTCACATTTAAATAATACTTAATATTTGAGCAATAACATTAATAATTTTATAAAGATAAATCTTTACAAATATTGCCGTTATTTATTAAAATAAAATATATACACTTAAAATAAGAAATCCTAACTAAAATAAGGCGTCAAAAAATTTGTCTGCATCGCTGTCCACTGGAAGTGAGCCCAAAAGACTGTCGGCATTGTATGGCAATGCTTATCCTCTGTTCGAGGTAAAAGCCAGCCCTTGGGTCACGCGAAGTGTCAACTAAGCGTTTAGAACGATAAATTGAATTTTAAATAATTGTCAAAAACAAATTAGAATTATAAAATTATTATTATTACTATACAAATAAATAAAATCGAAAAATCAGTTTAGAATATCAAAATATCAGACTTTCTACTCTTCAAAATGGCTGGACAGATTTTGACAAGACTTTAAATGCCAGCTGATATTATAGAGTATAACTTGAGCTACTTTTATTTTAGAAAAATAAAAGTAGCTCAAGTTGCTTGAGTTACTGAGCTAAAAATGCTACAATATTGTCATGTATGATGTTTATTAGCTGGACCCGGATGAAGCCGTGGGCAACAGCTAGTTTTAAATGGAAGCGGTTTGGCAGCTGAAATTGAGTCAATTTTCTTAATCTCAGAAAATCTAACACTTCACCAAAATGATCCTTAACCTTTCCAAACCGGCTAATAAAACCTTCAATTTTGGGAAAAATCTCAAAACTCTCGTCTCGTCGTTAAATAAACATATTATTATCGCAGCTTCAAGGCGGTGGAAATAAAATTTTATGCTCTGAGATATAAGCTTCAAATATTCAGCGCGCTCTAAATTAGGCTCTGTGAAGCCGGGCTTTATTCATGCATTCGTTTCAGCAAACGTTTCCTTTTCTGGGTTTCGTCAACGAATCGAGGAAACGGAACTTTTGTACTGTACTCATTTTTTTGTTTTATCAAAAGAAAATCTAATCATCTGTGTATCATAAATTTTAATGATAGCGTAGCAAACTGCTGCGCCGTAGCAGATAAAACATGGGACACAAGCTACGCCGTAGCAGATAAAACATGACACACAAGCTACGCCATAGCAGATAAAATATGGCACACAAGCTACGCCGTAGTAGATAAAACGCAGTAAACAGCTACGCCGCAACAGGTAAAACGTTTCATTCAGCTAACAGCTACGCTATAGCAGATAAACATAACGAAACAGACTGCTATAAGGCTTATTACACTACACGGTGTTCAGGGTCCTGTGGCAAGCCGCTTATTACACTAGTCGGTCGATTCGGGCTTAACTCAGTTGTCAAATGACTAGCGTTGCCAACGTGTGGAGAATTCCCCAAACTGCGGAAAATCTCAAGTTGATTTCGAATTGGCAAGATGTGGGGAAAATACGGGAATTCTACAATATCGATTTTATTCTTTTAATATTATTCTAATTCGTGGGGAATCATTAGATTTTTTGTCCCGAAATTGGGAAATTTGGGTTTGAATTTTCGGAGAATATGCTGAATTGGTGTGGGCAACACTGCTCCCTATTGCCCGTGGCACACAGCTACGCCATAACAGAAAAAAATAGTAAACATATACGCCGTAGCAGGTAAAATGTAACACGCAACTACGCCGTAGCATATAATACGCAGCAAACTGATACGCCGTAGCTTATAATACGTAGCAAACTGATACGCCGTAGCAGACAAAACATAGCAAACAACTACATTTGAGCAAACATTAAATCGTAGCAAATATATAAGAGATAATTGAACCACCGCTATTTAAGCCCCAACTCATACAAAGTTAAAATACCTATCATGAAAACTGGAGAGTGGTCAAAGGGTCTGAAAATATGAAAGTTGGTGATATTTTCATTGGGACGTATGAGTCGGTATCAGATCATTATAAGTTTCTGACGTGAATGGACTCAGAGCTGAACGAGGAAACTTTGCCGTCGTGACCTTTCACGTAAACTCCTTGATACACTTATGTTCAATATTCAGATTTTCTCTTTGAAATGTAAGGAGAGGTTGTTAAAATTTTACCTATAATACGCTTTGTAAATGGGTTATCGTGTATAACTCGCCAAAGAATCTAGTACTCGTAGGTTCGTCCAGACAGGTGTCAAAATATATTGGTAATTTTAACAGCAAGCCCAATGAATGATACCATATTGTTACATCGTCGGGTAGAAATACGTTTGCGCGGATTACTTCCGGTCTATGTTTTTTTTTGCTGGAAGGACTTGAGCAAGGCCCAGCGATGGGACAGCATGGCTTAAATAAAAAAAAGTATATTTTCAAATGAAATTTAATAGTAACAATTATTATTTGGTATTTAATTTACTTTTTATAACATCTAAACAAGTTTATCGCGTCTTAAAATCGTCGTAAAATCAGAAAGGTAAACACAGTGTTTGCATTTTTTTCTTTTATCTGGTAATAAACACAACATAATGTTAAAAATATTGTATCGTTATAACAATTTCTTTTCAAAATTTACCTCTATTAAAATTTGGCGAAAAATCTAGACAAGGTTGAACATTTTTCTTTCTTGTCAGAGTCCTGGTAGTGCCCATTTAAAATTATATCAACTGTTTTCATGTAAATGTGCACTTTATACAAAACTCTCTTGGAAAAATCATAGTTTTACCTCTGGCATCATTTAATGCATGGCAGTAACTTTATTTCGCATCTTATGTGAGTATACTTAACATAACCTGCTATTCCTTTTATTCTTAAATGTGATGTATGCTCTCATTTCTTCACAATTACTACCATATTTATATAGGATATAAATGATCTAAAAGTAACAATAACACAATGTACGTACGTCATGTTACTAAACATACATCTAAACAAATATCAATGTCTGCTAAAACTTACTACATACAAAAAAACTATTCCTCCACATCACTGTCATTCGGACTTTTATATTCAAATCTCAGCTCAGCAGTATTCAAGTAGCCGCTCATACGCTAAATGTCAGCAAATCTCTCAAAATAGAAGTCTAAAATAAACTTCAATGGAGGATACTCATAATACTGTAAGTGGTCGAGCGAGCTAACGTTTTAACGCACAAAGAATTTGACCTTTTAAAATTAATTTTGTATTAGACCTTGTACAGTCAAAAACACATACATTGAACTGCGAAAACCAATCTTACTGTTACGACATAAAGTCGTCGTTAATGTAATCATGGATATTTATAGTTGACTGTACGTATTGTGTGGTAAGGGCTAAACTCAGTGGCCGGTGAAAAGGTTGTGTTTCATGTATCATTGTTTAGCTTTGAATGAGATGGTGTGTGCCATTTTGCTGTGACAAAAGCGAAAATAGGCTCTCGAATTTACACGCTAAATCGTAATTATGTAAATAGGTGGTTTTCAAAATAGAGGATTTTGAAGATCGCCAGAGTGTTTTCTATTGAACCTACTTCATAAGCAGTAAACTCCAAACTTTTTATTAATTGCACTGAAAATATACAAATACAATAGGAGATCTTATGCAAAAAGGCGAGATTAACCAACATAAGGTACCGAATTAATTAAATGATAACTTTTTTAAGGTTTCGTACAATATTTAGATTATTGTTTGATGTTTTGAAATCAATTCTTTTATCAGTCAACCATGAAGAGATTAAATAATTACGTTCAAGAATATCAATACAAGATAAGATATTTTTTACAGCATTAAAGTTAGAGCATAGATGCTTTAATCTAAACTAGAACCCGCCAAAACATGGCTAAAATGACTAGTCACGACTAACGTTACCGTCCGTCCGTCTCAAGCTCATTTTTCAACCGTCCTTGGCGGAGGGCCAAAACGGCCTTGAAGAAAATCATTTAAGTAAATGTGTTGTACCTCCTCGTACTCTCGTTACTCGAAGCTCGCTCCAACTGAAGGAAGGAGGAAGTTGGCGATCTCTGGAGGGACGACAATTTATGGAGCGCCGGTGACCGTCTCTCTGAATGCGTTTTTAAATTGGGGTTTAAAATCGAGGTCGCGTGCTTGGAGACGATCTTAATATTCTTGTGGAGATACTGTCTTCTTTTATTCATATTAGGTAATAATCTTAGTGTGAAATCACCTAATTGTTTATGAATTATTATACCAAAGGTTGTATAGGTTTTTTTTTTTTTTTTTACTATTAATAGGCACGCGTTTGACCACCATCTCACCTGATGGTAAGCGATGATGTGGTCGAAGATGGAGCACGCTTGCCTAGAAGTAACCTATTCACTCTTGACTTAAAGACTCCCAGGTTGTAGCTATCGGGAAACACAGACTCCGGCAGGGAATTCCACTCCTTAGCTGTACGCATTATGAATGTGTTCCCAAAACGTTTTGTGCGTGTGGGTGGGATGTCCACCATGTACCGGTGGCGCATCGCCGTTCGTCTTGTGGTCCGATGATGGAAAGGGCTTGGCGGAATTAAATTATGCAATTCCGTCGCACATTCCCCAAAATGCAAAATGCAAGGTTTTTTTATGTCTACTATGAATGATGTTATCTTGATGAAAGTGTGATGATAGGTATTTGGGTAATTTTGAACAATATTATAGTGCAAAATAATAACCCTAATACACTTTCATTTCTGGAACTTTCTAAACAGATAAGAGAGAAAAGAGGTTCAAACAACAATTAAAACTTCGTCTAATAAACCCTACGGCCTATATTAAGTCTATCTGTTCGAAAAACCGGTCAAAAATATTCAAATTCGCGCCCCGAGAGTCCTAAACATCCTCCATTGTCTCTACATTCTTCTTAACTTTTCCAATTACCCAACTGTGCCCGTAAAAAGTACAGTTCGATTGTTTGCAATCACTTCTGTAAGCTGAATAGGACGGTAATAAATTAAAATTTTCTCGCCCAGTGGCCCGACGGCAGAAACTTGGTCAAACTCATGACTCAACTCGGAACTATAAAACAAAAATTTTGTCGAGTTTCGTACTTATGTTTTTTCCGCACAGTGTGCTTATGTGTGAGTAGACTGGACAAAATTGGTTCTTCAGTTTTTACGGTCACTGCAAGTGAAGTTTCCTTTTTCTTTAAAATTATCAATGGTGGTATCAAGCTGGCTAATCAATACATAATTCGTTTGGAGTTTGTCCATTAGATACTTTTACTTTTTGAATCGTAACCTTAGTATTATAATTGCAAAAGAAACTTTATTCGTTTTTTAAGCTTTCACGCCCAAATCGCTGAATCGAATTTTGATGAATTTTTTAGCCAATTTAAAACTTGAACGAAACCAAAGGTGCGAGCATAAGCTAGCTTTGTATAAACAGCAGCAATGAAATGGAACTGTACAATAATAAAATTCTCGGAATTACTGCGGAACATACCCACCGCATAGGTACGTTAATATGATAAAAGAAGATTAGCTCATAATCCTCTTTTTCGGCTTCCCGATCCCGGATAATAAGTCTTTGTACCTCCGAGTCGTTGGAAGGAATTTAAGTATGAATATTAGTCAAAGAAATCCAAAGACGGGATAATTAGTGACGTCCCGAGTGGGTCGTATATTGTAGTCTCTCGGGTAAGAATTGATCAATTACGTTAATTAGAATTATGTAGGTAGGTAACGTGTCAGGAGAGGCGGTAGTGAATGAAATATTATTGCTTTGTGTTTATGTAATTTCAGGCTTATTTATCTCTGATTAAAATTGAGTTCTTTCTATTGATTTCGTAATGACGAGTTAGATAAGTGATTTTTTGTAAATATCCAACTTCCCACAACGTACGACGTCCTCGTAGGTATGTCATTTAATTTTAAAAACGCAAGGAAATAGATAGCAAACGCACTACCTTTATACTAATACCGCATTTCTTCTCATAAGCGTTTTGTACAAAATTTCTATTAGACTGTAAATAAATACATTTACTTTGTACTCGCCAATTTTATGGAACATCGCCTACAAAGGGTAGTTTTTCAAAAAGGACAAACAGCTTTTTAATGCCTACATTTTTATGCTATTTATTTTTTGGAGATGCATTTTTGCAATATTATGTTCCTGATAACTTTGATTTTTATTTCTTTAAAAAAATTACTGGTCATTGAAAAACTAACCTGTATACAACAAAGCTGTTGTAAACACTCACTATCGACAACAAACCCCCCTCCATCCACCATTTCGTGCACAAACCTTACGCCTCTAAGGGACAAGGGCGAACTTCCTGCCAGTTCCTGCGTTGTGGTCGCATTTAAAAGTCAAATGCTTCGATAAAATCCTGAGATAATGAGAATTTATGTTCCAACAGGATAGGGATCAAAGTTGCACGGCGGACGGAATTAATTGCTTATTCAAGATTCGGATAAGGACGGTCACGGGTTTAGGTATTGGAAAAGAAACCTTTAAAATATTTGGGTAAGGAAGAGTTTTGCTTTAAAGACGGAATTCTGAAGAGGTCTCATCATTACAAAAACTTTGCTTTTTGAGGTTTAAAAAAATCTAGATGTCTAAAAGAAAAGCTATAAAGTGGACTCGATCAATCGTTCATCTCATTTTAGTCCACTTCTTGCCTGGAAACACATGGAATAGTTGTTTACCTACTTCGAGAGTACACCCTTCGGATAATATCCGAATTTCACACGGCCGAAGACACTGGCAGAAGCTAGTCTGTATCAATATAATAAAGAGGAAGGATTTTTTAGTTTGTTTGTACCGTATAGGCTCCGAAACTTATAGACCGATTTTAACCATTTTTCTACCAATAAAAAGCTAAATTATCAGAAAGTTAACTAGGCTATAATGTATTTAAATAAAACTGTTTTTTTTTTTTAAATTGCAGCGCGGATGAAGTAACGGGTGAAGTATTAGTTTATTTTTATTTTTCTTGTAAATAATAAACTTAACAATGGCGAGCAACACTTACTTAACGAAGGTCCCAAAAGACATTTTCATTTGAATAAAGTGTTCATTTATTTTAATAAATACTTATTATTATCCTGATGACATTAACAAAGGATACCACAGATGTTTCAGCCGTCTTCCAGAATAATTACGATTAACTAAGGGTTTGCCGTGTAATGTTTATCTAAGCTTATAAATTCTTTTTTATTAATTATTGTGAACTGCTTACTTAGCACCTGCTTAGCAATTCTGAGTTGCTGAACGGATCAGTCTGCCATTATGATAAAGAGATACGATTGTTTCTTTTTCTTTATTTTTAGGAGATAATTTCAGTAAATAGTAATCCTATTCAAAACATAATTCTCTGATAGAAAGTTACACTATAGCTGAGAGCCACAGGTAAACTTTTTATTCCAAAAAATGCAGTTCTTATAGGATATGCTACGCACAAGAGCGCAGCAACGAAAAAAATCTTATAAAATGATAATTGCTAAACTTGCTTAATCAGTCAGCCTGTTACCAAACGTTAAAGAAGTAACTTTTACTCTTTTCATTCTAAAAAAGACCAAAAATAAAAATTAAATGTCCAATAAAGGAAAAGAAAGGTTTCGTTCGTTTTGATTACATTCGTCGCGGCTCCGATCTTAGATTTCCCAAGACGACGGACTGAGTACGTCGCACTGTGCGCTCTATTGTCAAATGTACAGGAAAAAATTGGGGCAGTTGTTAAAATTGATTGCTTTCTTTTGTAGTACTGTATGGAAAGGAGTTAAGATGAATCATTGAGTGAAAATGGTGAGGACCGCTGTTGTGTGCATTGTTGGCGTATCTTTTTATTGATAAAAAACATGAAGTACATACTCGTATAACTCCCTACATTGACAACCCCTCTACATCACCCCCTACATTGTTTAATTATTACTACAACATTAGGTGCTTCTTTGTATATAGCAATATAAACATATCGTGCATTTCATGAGTTTTCGATTTTGTAGTCAAACAAGTAACAAAATGCCTTCGAATGAACAAACTGAAGGAACATCCCAGGGCTGTGTACGTACAAACTTTGACAAGATACTCGCTAACTTGCATGACAGAGGCGCGCACTCCTCTTGTAACGTACATTTTGATAGGCATTGCACTAAGTTGGTTTACTTTCCACCTAGCTAATATGCATTTTATTGTTTCTAAAGTCTTAAAATATTTCTGTTACTCGCAATCAAATATCATGAACCACATAAAGCTTATAAATTTTTTATAGCGTTTTCCAAAAACAAAACATTGTCTGAATTGAATTCGTTACCAAAAATTCGTATGCATGAAACGAATGCAGAGTAACGATGTTCACAAGCAAAAATAACCACATTTTTGTTAAAACAATAAAAATAAATCAGAAGCAGATTGTTTCAACCCAGCTACTAGTTTGAAAGTTTAACAAACAGCGAATAAAAAAAAACGGAACAAAAATATTCAGCGCGCAAAAAGCGGAATGACTTCCATAGTGGCCAACGGTGAGCTAACAACAAAATAAA
Source organism: Lacanobia oleracea (assembly GCA_950371165.1). NCBI lineage: Eukaryota > Metazoa > Arthropoda > Insecta > Lepidoptera > Noctuidae > Lacanobia > Lacanobia oleracea. Next base: position 22,878,591 of record OX493408.1, read on the forward strand.
ACTGTAGGCGAAGTTGTTCCTGGGGCCGCACAGTGGGCGCGGCGACACCCGACCTGGACAACACTCTCAACTTTGTGATAATTATTTTGTTAATTGTTTTAAGTTCTTGTCGGATGAAGCTGAGAATAATTAAATGGGTAAAACATAAACATAATTATAAATACAAAATGGGTTTATAATTTTCCTTTGAAGTGTGTTTATGATAATCTAACCAAGCTTAGGTTTGATTATCATTTATTTTCAAAGTTTGGTTAACGGTAATCTATAAAAGGAAAGAAGCAGGCTAGATAACAAGGAAAACATTTAGAATCATTGGATTTATAATTTAACTATTATTATACTATTTAAGTCATTTGCCTAGCCTTTTCCCAATTACATTGGGGACGGCTTCCAGTCAAACCGGGTTCAGCTGAATACCAGTGTTTTACGTGGAGCGGCTGCCTATCAGACCTCCACAACCCATTAACTGGGTAACACGGTACATCTTGGCAAGACTGGAGTCAGATTTACTGGCTTCTGACAATCCGTAACGACTGCCTAAGATCTACAAATGACAGCCGTGACCAACGGCTTAACGTGCTTTCCGAGGCACGGAGGAAACTCGTTATGTTAAGATGGTCACCCATCCACAGACCAACCTTGGCAAGCGACCCGTGCGGCTATTATTATTTAGCCACGAGCTTCTCTTTTATTATACTAATTTTCTTTAATAATTATATTATTTAAGTAATTTACGTTAAAAAATGTTGCTGCCTCTATGAAAGTTTTGTAAAATAAGTTAAACAGATTGTTTAGAATCCAAGCACCCCTTAAAACCATAAACATAACCGTATTTAACGACAAAATCACTTCAAAAAGAAACAAATTACCATTTCGCAAACGACTCAAGAAAATTATTCATGAAAAATTTCATTTAGTCGAATTTTCATCGAGGAAGTTTGGTGAGCAACGAACCATCATCAGATGTCGATTAACATACAAATAGGAGCCGAAACACCCTCAACATTGCGATTAACCCGATTTATTCAACAGACGTGCACAGTGCGACAATCACCTTTGAATTTAAACAAAAAGACGTTGCGACAAAAAACAAAAGATTAAAAATATGCTAATTTGGAATTGTGTTAAAATAAAAGTGGTGCCAGTTCATTTTATTTTTAGTCAAATTAATAAAAGCGGTGATGAATGTAATTGAATGTCTGGCGGAAAATCTGACGCATATTTAATTAAGTGATTCATTAAGTTGACACGTTTCGCTGACAAGCACGCCACTGGATTTATTAACATACACCAAACGCTGGCCGTGCTAGAATAATTTTCCAGCGCAAATACCATAAAATATCATTTCCAGAATATCGAGACAAGGAATAAACACCAGCTGTTTTCCGACAAATATTTGTTAAGATACGGAATCTGAACTTTCAATACCAGTTCGTGTTTCGAGATACAAAATACAGAGATGTTAGCAAACCGATTTTGGTAGTCAAAACATGGCTTCCGCTTTGTGGAGCATCTAGTTCACAATATGGACGTCGGGTTCGATTGCTGGACCGCGAAAAGTGGGTTAGGATTTTTGTTGACACAAATATATCTCGGTTATTATTTCTAGTGCTTTGACTGTTTATAGACAAAACTGTGATAAACTTCATTGAGAGGAACTCGTTCTATTTAGATAAAAAGGAAAGTACCTTTGATATCGGAGACCTTTAAAGGTACTATTTATTGAAAAGCCAAAGACTTTTTATCCTTTTGGGGTGTCATAAAACTATGGCTAATTTAAATAGATTAGTGGATTTATTATAAGGGCTAATATGTATTTTTTTTAATCTCTACACACTCCATTCAAATTTAAAAAATTTGATCTCTACTGAAAATTACTCTAAAACGTAAAGAATTTCTTTGAAATTAAATTAGTAAAATTATTTTATAATTCAATGATTTCCTTATCCTCCCTATTGCTCCTCCTTATCCTTATTGCTAAGATTACTCGGCTCATTGAATATCACTTGAATCAATAGCCACCTCAAACATAGACGAGAGGTTCGTCAGCGTAATGCTAGGCCTCACAACGGTCCGTAGCTGTCGAAACATAAATCTGTTGGCACACAGAGGGCGCTGTGCATACAGATGATGGTAGCGAGCCTTCTGTGCTTGGAAAGAGGAAATATTAGTGTAGTATTAAGTTATTTTATATTTTAACATAATCGTCTCATCATTCCTGTGTTTCGAGGATTGTTGAAAAATAAAACCACTCTTTAGAACTGCCGGATTTATTTGTATTTGTTTTATTATTGCTTGGCTCACGTTTGCCATATGCAAAGAGATGAACGACGAGAAGATCAGCGATGGAGCACGCTTCAGGCTAGCGTAGTTACCTATTCACTCATGACTTAAAGGCCCCCAGGTTGTAGCTATCAGGAATCACAGAGACTTCAGTCGAAAATTGTTTAAATTTTGATTCTGAATTATTATTAAGTAATGTAACCACCATTGTGGGTAATTAGCTGACCTCTGAGCCGCTTCCAGGCAGGTATTAATGAATTTTCACCAAGCCAAATTAGAGCCTCTACCGCAGTATATCATGTTTACATACCCAAATACACAACTAGTACCTATCCACCTGGCTTTACATAATATTGCCTTATGCACTGATTGGATTGTGTGCTTGCGCGAATAACAATCAATTAATCGCTCGCTCTATTAATTAGCGGCGAAACAAATGAAGCGTGAGCTGAGCACTGCGCATGACCTGCGGCGGTTGAGCCACTGTAGCACCGGTGCGGGTGAGCGCTCAATGATTTAATTATGAAGTAAACATGAATCATCATAAGTTCACGTTTTGTTTGCACACTCCTTTTACTTCGTTAACGTTTACACATTTTGTCATACATTAATTTACATCATATCATATCACCTTCCTTCATATCAGCCAAAAAACGTCCACTGCTGGACATAGACCTCCCCCTAATTTGGGGGGTAGCCATAATCGCCACGCTTGGCAGGCGGGTTGGCGATCGCAGTGTATGGTGTTGCGTTTTACAGAGAAAACTGCTGCCCATTCTCTGGCGAGTCCCTTAGTCGCTTCTTACGACACCCACGGGAAGTGATGGGATGGTATTATTCTACGGCACCGGCCAACACCATTAATGCACACCGGCTTTAAATACTACGCAATATACCTTTATAAAGGATACTACCAAAAAACCCTAGGTATGTGTGTCGTTTTCGGGCGACCCCTTTCGTCATATTCACTCACGTCTGCCTTGTTAATCGCTCTTCAATCTATATCTCAAATAACTCAATTACTTTTGACTTTCCTATCATTAATGTGTTTGAACCAAACAGTTCAGTGAGAAGTGATTAACGCCTTTATAAAATGGAGCTTGTTTAGAATTAAGAGGAAAATTCACGATCGGAATAACAAGATCATTAATTTATCAAAACCGTTAAATTAAAGCGTAGGTTGACAAGCTGTTATATCTTAAATATAACTACGTGAGAATGCCGCAAGTGTTTTGGGAACTTTACTTTTTGACTGCGAATTGAAGAACTTTTGATGCCCAATGAGTTCTTGCCTTTTCATTTTTTATATCTGCTTAAACATTTTTTTTTATTAGCTTGTGTTTATACATTTACTTATAAAATTTCAAGTTAAAAAAATACTTTACGAGCTTCGTTGAAATTTTATTAATATTTATAACTTGTTTCAAGCCACAACTTTGAAACTTACTAACCATTAAAGTTCCTTTTTAAAAATCACATAAACTTAAAAGCCGGTCCATAAATGTAAGCTAAGACGATGTACGCTCATTCCTCCGTACAATGTTACTTAAAGATAAACGACCAATTCGCCGGCACTAAAATACATTGCAGCATTTCTTCGTAGTAACTTTACGTGTCCTGATTTACAGCGTGACTTCTATCTTGCATTTTCTGTTTACGCGAAACTTACGTGCGCTATTCATTAAATTGGATAGAATTTGTCGCGTATTACGTTCACTGTCATTGTATCGTCAAAGGATAAAATGTTAGCAAATAAAATAGGAGCAGTAAAATACGTGTAAAATACAAATGGCCATGTTTTGTAGAAAAGTTTAAATTGTCGTCACGAAAGGTTTAACGATTATTGCTTTTAGAGACAGTGTTGGGTCGGGGACTGGAAATGTCACAAGTTTGATTACAAGCGATAAATTACTTGGATAAATAGAGTTTCGTTAGAAAATAGCGACTAGGGAAATGTCAAGGAAAAAAATACAAAATGGTATCTACATAGTAGGTAGTGAAAATTTTAGCACAAAAATATCTCGTGAACATACTAACGACGCACATAAAAGTACTAGAACATAACTTCGCACAACATTTTATGTTTCTTTTTACATATTTTTCATATTAAACGTAAAAAATACGCATTTCAAGTGGTTTGACGGCTCCATCTTTATTTTCAGCGTTTGCCGACACTTCAGCCCGGCCTCATTATCACACGCCGTCATATTAAAGTGAGGAATTAAGGTTTTATGTTATTTTTGATGATATTTTTTAGTACTGAAATATGCATACAAGAAAGAACGTACTTATATACGGTAGGGACGAAAACAGGTACCATCAAGTAATAGGCTTATTTGGATTTGATACAGGTAGGAAATATTCCTATTATTTACCCTTAACCAGGCTTAGGTCATCACGCTCCCACATCGTCAATGCTTATTTTTTACAAGGTTCTGGTTTTATATAATCCACAAGCCATAGAATGTCATCCCAAATATATTATCTATGCAACGAAAGTGAACGAACTTGTACCGGGACGTAAATGTAAAAGTGACAGCCATTTGAATTCATGAAGTCGACGAGTGTTTGGATTTTTGACCAATTTGAGACATTTTTTGTAAATGATGTCGATACCACAAAAGATAAATCGTGCCATTTTTATATATGTTGTAAACCTCTATAAGTATGTGGGAGAACTGTCTCCATTGCCCGACTAGGTGGAGACATGATGGAATGGTGGGAGATTTGTGCCCCCAGCCTGACAATGCTTATATTATTCTATAATAATAAAAATAATTGTCAGACTGGGGCATATATCTTCCACCTATAAAAGACCACGAAATTTTTAATAATTAAGTCGTAGTAATAATATTATTTGTTTACAAAAAAAAAGGAAGATCGAAATAAATTTATCCATTATCTTGCCAAGCAAAGAGATAATGTTTTCCCACATGATTTTATATCTTGCCAAGCAAAGGGAATATATTGTGTTCCCACATGATTTTACATCTTGCCAAGCAAAAGGAATATTTGTGTTCCCACATGATTTTACATCTTGCCAAGCAAAAGGAATATGTGTTCCCACATGATTTTACATCTTGCCAAGCAAAAGGAATATGACGTGTTCCCACATGATTTTACATCTTGCCAAGCAAAAGGAATATGTGTTCCCACATGATTTTACATCTTGCCAAGCAAAAGGAATATGTGTTCCCACATGATTTTATATCTTGCCAAGCAAAGGGGATATGTGTTCCCACATGATTTTATATCTTGCCAAGCAAAGGGAAAAATCATGTGGGAACACATATGTGTTCCCACATGATTTTCTTCGCCTTTCCATGCATTTTTCCAATTTTCACCGACGATTAGTACTTATCTCTTTTTATTTATTACTAGCTTTTGCCCGCGACTTTATTAATCCCATTTTCCCGTTATCGTAGGGGTTTTGGGACCTTGTAAATCTTTCTTTCAAATAATTCTGTCTCTTGATGAAAACCGCATTAAAATCCGTTGCGTAGTTAAAAAATGCAAGCGTACAGACGGATAAAACGCCTTGTTGTATACTATGTTAAGATGTTTCGTTAAGTTCCTAAGCTTCTAGCGAGTTATCGATGAAAAAAGATAAGGAACCAGTCGCCATTCAAAAGCACACATATTTTTGTCATTTTATTTTGAGAATCTGGAATGAGAAAAATACTATTACAACACTCAATTTTCACGAAAACTACGACGTACTCCCATACAGAGAGTTCGTGGTTTCGCAGAATTCACTATTCAGAAAAATTGTGCTATTTTCTCTTCTTTTCATTTCAACTGTCCTGTTCTAAACTTTCTGGTAGTTTAGATACCTAAAGCCCTGGGAAAGCTTACAGGAAAAGTTTGCTAAAATATATTATACTTGTGAGTTTAATTACCAAGAACTTGACAATGAACCAATAATGAATCCCGGATTACTTCAGCATCAATTGTTCTTTTAAGAAATTCTATAACGGCAGACTTTTTTGCTGACTCCTCAACCGCAAAATTGGCTTATTTTTTGCCGACCCTATCAATGGCGGTAAGCCAAATTGGCTTAGTTTAAGCACGTTTGGACTAGAGTACGCTCAAATTGAAAATAAGTCTGAGAAGGACGTTTTCAAGATCGAGTTAGAGGTTCCATTTAACTCAAACCCGATTTTTGCCAATAGACATAATGTTTTAAAGAGTGTAGCAACTTTGATTATTTTAACGCAAAACATCAGGCAGCTCGTTGAGAAGGCGTACGAGCTCGATACGCCAGTGATATTGTGTTTTGTTGACTTGACTACAGCAAAGCTTTCGACTGTGTCAAGTGGAGTTGCTTATGGAGAGTCCTGCAAGCGAGTACCGAATCATCTTATCGCCCTACTTCGCACCCTGTATGGATCAAACACGGGAGTCGTAAGAGTCGATAAAACAGCATCAAAACCCTTCAAATTCCACCAAAGAGTACGCCAAGGATGCATTTTATCGCCCATTCTGTTCAACGCCTATGGAGAGCACATTATGAGATGCACTTGTGAGAATTAGGAGGGAGGCATTACAGTTGGTGGCATGAAAATCACCAACCTGCGCTACGCCGGTGATACTACTCTTCTTGTAGCAAATAAGTCGGAAAAGGCTGCACTTCTAGACATAATGGAGCGGATTAGCGAGGAGATGGGACTCTCCGTGAACAGATCCAAGACCAAGGTCATAGTGGTATAATTCCAACTTTCCAGACCAATCTAACACTGGCGCATTAGGAATAGAATCAGTGGAAAACTTTATATACCTAGGTTCCAACATCAGTAACGAAGGGTCGTGCGAGAAGGAAGTACGCAGGAGAATTGGCATGGCTAAGAGCGCCATGTCTCAGCTTGGAAAAAATTGGAAAGATCGTAACATATCCGTAAAAACTAAAACTAAACTGGTACGGACTCTAGTCTTCTCGATCTCAGTCATCACTGAGAGCTGCAGACCGCAAACGCATTGACGCGTTTGAGATGTGGTGCTGGAGAAACACGCTCCGTATTCCTTGGAGGGCGTTTCGGACTAACGTATCCATATTGCGAGAACTAAAAATCTCCTCGCGGCTATCATCAGAGTGTCTACGCAGAGTCCTAGTATACTTTGGTCATATTGCAAGAAAAGAAGGTGACAACCTCGAAAAACTCATCGTGACCGGCAAAGTAGAGGGAAAAAGACCCCGTAGTCGCAATCCAATACGTTGGTCTGACCAGATTTGCACCTATTTTCACATATTCATCTATTGCAATTGAGCGTTATCATCGACGACGGAATACTGAACCACAGTGATTACAAGTAGCAATACGTTGCAATGCGTGTGGAGAAGGGGACTACGATTCTAAGGTATCCTGTAGACTGCGCGTTAGGAACAATAAAGGGCGCTATTGATAGTTATCAAAATACAGGTCTACTTCATTTAGATAACCACTATCACGCTAAGAAAGATTTGCTAACGAGAAAACCCTTTTATTTCATGGACTAATATTTAATTGTTATTTTCTTAATATAGCAACAACTTAAAAGTCCAAGTGCTTAACCATTGACTTTTTTGACGAAATATGCCATAATGATTAATCAAGTGCACCTACGAACCTACATATTTGCAATAGGTACCTACGATACAAGCTTGTTCAATATATTAAAGACAGCAGATCCTTAGCTTAATTCAATTTAGTGCCTAGAAGGCACTAGACCAGTAATATGTAATTACCTGGTACGAGCAGCCTCGGGGGACTCCAGCCTCGTGAGTACCTCACTTAATAATGCAATGTCTACGTATTACAATGTGCAATGTTTGTGTGTCACAAAGTATTTATGTTAAAACGGACTTTGGTATGTAAATAACCCTAAATTAATATTTCGAGTGTTTATTACGCTTTCTCGCCTAAATCGCTGAAACGATTTTAATAAATCTTGGTGCGGATATAGATGATATAGATGCTGGAGACGGTTACAAGCTACTTTAACAGAAGAAGAAGGTTACAGTGTTTATTCAAATAAAATTTAGACCAATTACGGATAAAAAATTGCAGGAATTTAATAATGCTTTAGATAGTAGACTAGGTGCCCATAATTTTAATAATATTAATGACCCAAATGAGTTCTACACTGAATTCTTTTCATTATTAAACATTCAATTTGCTGAGATTTTTCCCCTAAAGTCCAAAAGTATTTACACCAAGTTCTTATTTAGCGATTGGGCAACTCCAGGCATTCGCAAAAGCAGGGATAAGCTATATGAACTGTATGGCCAAAAGCAATATATGAATAATACAAGCTTTAATAAGTATGTTGCAAAATATTCAAAAACTTATAAAAGTGTATGCAAAACAGCAAAAGCTCTACATATTAGCAATAAAATAAAATCAGCAGACGATAAAATAAAAACTACTTGGAAAATAATAAATAACGAAACAGGTAGGAAGAAACAACGTGAGACTAAATTTAATTTAAATACTGTAAATGGCCCAATAAACTCAGATGCAGAGGTAGCTCAGGAATTTGAAAATTTCTTTGCTAACATCCCTCTTAAAACTACTGAAAGTCTCAACTCGTCTCCTGCGCTCGCTGCTGCTTTACTTAGGAAGAATGTAAAGGTATGCCCATCGGAGTTTAAGTTTCAACATACAAACCCCCAGGCCATTATAAAAGCTTTTAAAGATCTTAAAATAAAATCAACTGAAGATCTTTGGGGAATGTCTGTAAAAGTCTGTAAATCTGTCATTGAAACTATTGCCCCCTACTTAGCTGTTATATTTAATACTAGTGTAGACCAAGGAGTATTTCCCGATCTTATGAAACACAGTAAAGTAGTTCCTTTGTTCAAATCGGGTGATAATCAGGAACCCAATAATTATAGACCTGTGTCAATTTTGCCAGTGTTCAGTAAAGTGTTTGAAAAGTTAATTCTTAATCAGATGTTACTTCACTTTAATAAAAATTCCATCTTTCATGAACAACAGTACGGTTTCACCAAAGGGCGTTGTACAACTGACGCCGGGGTCACCCTCATAAAGAACATCTTTAACGCCTGGGAAGAGTCACAAGACGCCATTGGAATATTCTGTGACCTCTCGAAGGCGTTTGATTGCGTTGAACATGAGACACTTTTGTTGAAACTTGAGCACTATGGAATCGGAAATACAGCCCTTGAGTTGCTTAGGTCATACTTGATGGACAGACGGGTTAAAGTTCAGGTAAACGGTGTAAACTCACGAGGGTCTGAAGTGAAAATGGGAGTTCCTCAAGGCTCAATATTAGGTCCTTTCCTCTTTCTAGTTTATATAAATGATTTGCCCCAATTACTTCAAAATCACCCAAAGATGGTATTATTTGCGGATGACACTTCATTGATATTTAAAATAGAGCGACGATCACGAAATCTTGACGTCGTCAATAACTCTATTCTTCAAGTCCAAAATTGGTTTACGGCAAACAACTTGGTATTAAATGAAAAAAAAAACTAAATGTATTAGATTTACTTTGCCTAATGTTAAAAGTACCGAATGTGACATAATATTGAATGGAGAAAAACTGGAGTTTATTGATCAGACAGTTTTCTTGGGAATCACAGTGGACGAGAAGTTGCAATGGGGACCTCATATTACATCTCTAGCGGGGCGGCTAAGCTCAGCTGCTTATGCTGTTAGGAAAATAAGACAGTTAACAGACGTAGAAACCGCACGTTTGGTCTATTTTAGCTACTTTCACAGCATTATGTCATACGGAATTTTGTTGTGGGGTCGGGCTGCTGACATTGAATCCATATTTATTTTACAAAAGAGAGCTGTCAGAGCCCTTTATAATCTGCGCCGCCGCGATTCTCTAAGGGAACTTTTTAAAAAGATTAATATTATGACAGTCCCTTGCCAGTTCATTTATGAAAATATTTTAAGTACGGAAAAATCGCCATCTTTTTAGTAAAATTAGTGATAGACATAATTTTAATACTAGAAATAAAGATAAGTTAGATCAACCATTTTATAGATTAGCTAAAGTACACACATCTTTCATGGGGTACTGTGTTAAATGTTACAATAAAATACCTTGTGACATATTAGAACTAAATGAAAGAAAATTTAAAGCATATATCAAAAGCACACTTTGTAAACAAGCTTATTACAAATTAGAAGATTACATTCAGGATAAGAATGCCTGGAAACATGCTGGTCCTGCTCCATAGGACGGTCAATGTTGTGGACAAAATCAAACTGGTTGCTTTATGTATTAACTTTATAGATGTTCTGTCTCTTTTTGTGTCTGTGTTTTTCTGTTAACTCACACACTGTTAATTAGTCATTCCAATATTTGTAAATGTGTGAGTATCATGTACCTACTTATTTAGAAAATTGATAAGTCTACCTCTGCATACCCTAGGTGCATGGTCCTCACATATAAAAAAAAATTGTATACTTACCAAGTATTGTAAAAGATTAATTGAAAAAAGTAACTATGGAGTTTCTTGTCCATTCTTCTCCATAAGAATCTACCTTTCCGAATGGACAGTAGAGTCACTTCAGAAATTTTATATATTTGAAATGTGAATGACGTTCAAAAGTGCCGTCTAATGGCCTAATTGGAATAAACGTTTTGACTTTGACTTTGACTTTGACTATTATTTTGTCGGAGGTTAAGTCCTAATTGCTAATTAGGAAATTTTGAAAAGAACATACAAATAGCCAAATCGCGATTATCTGCTAAGATTTAAGATTGACTCGCACCATTGTTCTTTTACTCTCATTATACAATGCAAAAATGAGTTTAAGGTGTTAGTGCATTGATATCGGTTTAGTTTAAGTATAAAACTCTTGCGCGACTTTGTGCACACATTTCCACTTTTTTGTCCCGTTTCCGTAGGAATTTAGAGAAATCCTCTCTTAGAGCTTCCTTGCACTCTTCAAGGAACCTACAAGCCAAATTTCAACTTTCTGCGACTAGTACTTTCGGCTGTGCGTTGTCTGTCAGTCACTCAGTCACTCATCAGTAATGGAAGAATTTTATATATTAAGATTTAAAAGACTTTTTTCATATAGTTTCTAGTTTATTATCATTGAAACAGGGATATTATCGTCAAGTGCAACCATCAATTATTATACTATTTTACCAAATAAAGACGAATTTCCTCAAAAGAATTTGGTATTCAGTACGAAATAGCGCTGAAAGTCACTTTGTGCGCCAGTCTCTTTAAAGAAACACATTTGCATCCCAACTTTATGCTAACCTTATTTTGCAGCTTAACACTATAAGCAATATTACGTCTCCCAAGCCAAAATATGTTAGGCATAATTCGTCGTTCCGGAAAACTTCATTAGTGCGATGCAGACGTCATTAGTTCGTGCGCCGACCGCTAGGAGGCAGTAGTGTAGCCGGCGCCATCTTTGTTTCATTTTACGAGAGGCTTTCAAGCGTTTTTATTGTTGTAAGCTTACGTTTCGGGGTTGCGTGGCGTGACGTAGGGTAAGGCTATAGTTACGACTTACGAGTGTGTCTGAAGTGAGTAACTACCTTTATGTAGCACGCGAGGGTTAAGTGAACGTAACCCTAATGTTAAGTCATGGACCCTTTTTTTATTTTTACGCTTTCCATTTCAAGATTGATGAAAGAATGCTATTACTTGTCTCAGCTAGGATGGTTAAAGTCAAGCGAAAAATATCTATCCACCAATTAGCTACACTAATTACTAGTGGACCCGCGCAACTTCGTCTGCGTCACAATTTTCTTTACTGCTCCGCTCCTATTGGTATTAGCACGATGATATATATCCTATAGCCTTCCTCGATAAATGAGCTATCTAACACTGATAGAATTTTTCAAATCGGACCAGTAATTCCTGAGATTAGCGCGTTCAAGCAAACAAACAATCAAACAAACAAACTCTTCAGCTTTATATATTAGTAATAGATTTATTAATTAGAACTGCATATGACACACAGGTATAAAGGGGAACTTAGTGCCTCAGGCATTCACTAGCAGCCTATCTATTCTGTAAACATTTCACCTCCGCTTACACGGTGAGATGTTTACAGAATTGCACTGCAGTTAATTAAGTGTGAAGGAGAGATAATATAAACTCTATGGACCCTCAAGTATCTAACACTATCCCGCTGTAAGGTCGCAGATGCATAGATGTATAGTGTAACTTGCCGCGCTGTTGACTTCGTGTCCGCGGCCTGATATTCGTATCCGTCACTCATGGTGTAGTATTTAAGTTAACCTGTACTCAGAATTCTTGAAAACATAGATTTGTTTATTAACTATGAAATACTTCACGCTCAAGCGCTAACTTTCAAGATTCATGAAATCATGACTGAACTTGTGTAACAACATTCAGGGTCTGTTTTTGACTAGATAAACTGGCAGAAACTTATCCTTATCTGGCAAATTTCTTGCCTCGTACAAGTAGACTTCCAAACCGATCATCTACATTTTTACCTATCCCAACAAGCACCAAAGCGTTAAAAAAACCTATATAAGACTCGTATATCAGTTCCATTTGAGTATAAAAGTGTTAACGCATACCTGTGCAACTGAGTTAGAGCATGCTCTAACTCACTTATAACCACGAAAGAGGCCCACAGTTTTACAGGTAAAAGTTATAGAAAGCCTATAGTACGGTGTCACAAAAATATTAAAGCTGCACAAGAGCGCTTATTCATCGTCAGCTACTACTTTAATCTGTAGTACCGTTGTAAAATAGAGTTGGTAAACGCTACAGGTGCTATAAATCCTATAGTAAGGTGTCAAAAAGATCTTAAAGCTCCACAAGAGCGCTTATTCATCGTCAGCTACTACTTTAACCGATATTACCGCGATAGTGAGCACTACAGGTGGTAAAAAGCGCACGTCAAGATAAAAAAGCCTGTAACCTTACTAAAATTAAATCTGTTCGTAATGGAAGTGTTATGTCATCCATTATTCAACACAGCTCAGAATAATATTATGTTATTTAAGTATGTGAAGTGAAAAATGACTGCTCTTATGATTTCACAGTAAATGTATACCATGTTTCTCATCTCAATTTTAACGCGCCTAGGATTTATTAAAGATTTAAAAGAAAAATTATGATAACAAAATAGGTACCTCAAGCTAAACATTACTATTCATTCCTGCTTCTTGAGCAGTGGTATGTAAAATTAAGTGGCATTCATGGAATGCTTCAAATAATGTAAGAAATTTTGTTTATTGTAGTCAAATGTTGAATAACTCGAAATAATATTAATTGTTAGGTTACCAAAACAATGGCGAACTTTATAAAAGTGAGGTTAGTGTTAATAACGACCAATACTTGCGTTGTTTGACACCAATACCTTTAGAACGTCTGTAAAAGAGGACTGCCTAACACAATAAGCTTTAGTTAAACCCTTTATTACAGGTTAAACCTAGATAGAGGAGTTGTTTGACACCTTTAGTTTCTCGTGTTACTAAACTCTCGATAAACTCTATTTTATAGCTTATGACTGCAATAATAGTCAATATAGCACCTTAAGTGGTATAAAAGAGTTCATTGCAATAACTGTACAACAATAAGTGTTAAGAGGTGTCGGCGAACACTTTTATAAAGACTTGGGTGTCACAAAAAGGTTAAAGCTATAACGTATTAAGTATACTTGCTGCTACTAGCGCCATTATAACTCTCAAAGCTGTATTACATCATCCATTAACGCTATAGTGCTGCGATTGGGTCTAAAACTTGTTTGTTAACTCCTCTATATCGTCTTTAGTAATAACTGAGATAATTATAACCCTGTTATATTACTTAAAGTCATAAAAAAGCCTGGAACTGACACCAAAATGTTAGTTGGGATCTTTCCCAAAACAAATCTCCGAAACTTCATCACTGCATCCACAGCAAAGTCCTCCTGTTCCGCATATCTCGTGAATGTTTGCTCAGTTGCTCACAGTTTTCAATCAGGAGCAGCGCGGGTACCAACCGGGTGTAATCCAGAGATTGGTTGCAGCTCTACGCCTGAATTGTATACTACTGTGATCAATTTTAAGGTAGATTTTTGAATGAAGGTGTGAAGTACTGTGTTGTGCTTGAATGCAATCTTCCGAGTAAGCTTAAATTATTTGTTAAACAATTCAGAAATTAATCAATTCTTTCTTTTGAAGTCGGTTAGAGTCCATAGAAAATTGTTTGTAATATTAGATAATAATATTTTGACAATTTAAGGGTTTCGAGCGACTTTACGAAAATAATAATCCTTATAGTATCACTCTTATATCTGTAGATACGTCTATCTGACAGTCACAGCCAGTTTTTTCCGAAACTACAAGACCGATTAACTTAAAATTTGGACTCAAACACGGATGTGTAACGGTAATGAATTAATTTTGGTGATGAAGTTAGTTTTAGGGGACAAAGAAAATTAATCGAAAGCTTTTCCGGTCTGAATTTTCTTTAGATAGCCGATATTAGATAGTCAGTAAATACAAAATAGAATTTGAGTAAAACTCAGGGTAGAAAACTTTTTTGGTTTTGATTTCTACAATTCTACACGTACTACAGAAGTCAACACGCTAACATTTAAACGAAACCAACAACTCGACTCTCGACTGGCCTGTTGGTCTAGTGGTTAGTGACCCTGACTGCTATGCCAGAGGTTGTGGGTTCGATTCCCACCCAGGACAAATGTTTGTGTGATGAGCATGATCATTTGTTCTGTGTCTGGGTGTAGTTTATCTATAATATGTATGTATTTAGAAATATATAAGTATGTTTATCAGTTGTCTAGTACCCATAACACAAGCTCTGCTTAGCTTGGGACTAGATGGCGTTGTGTGATAGTTGTGTGGAATATTATTATCTAGAACACGATCGAAGGCTTATATTGGCAGAAACAATGTAAAAGTGCGCCAGCCCTCTACACCATATCTATTTAACCACGAGCTCCTCATACCTGCATAACGTTCCTCAGACAGGAAATATGTACATAATATCGCGCTCATAACCTCAGCTGGTGGGCGGAGTGCATCGAAATGTTACAGTTCGATGGCAAACTGCCAAACTACCTCTTGAGACACGTTCAGCATAAATATTGAGTATAAAAGTTGCTGAAATTGTGCTGTGTAGTGGCAGGTCGTTTTAACGTAAATACCCGATATTACAACACAATCTTCGTGAAAGGCTTGAGAAAATGGCAACATTAACATTTTTCTTCATTATCCTAGGCTCGCGTTTAACCACTATCTCACCTGAGGGTACGCGACGATGAAGCACACTTGCCTAATAGTTTCCTATCTACTTTTGACATCAAATAATATAAGGTTATAGCTACCAGTAACTCTGACTCCGACAGGGATCCAGTCCTTAGCCGTATCTTTTCTTCAATTACAAAGAAAAAGAAGAGAGTAGTAACCTCACTCCTGAGGACTGCGACGTCATACGACGCGTCTCCAAGTTCCAACAGTCTTCGTAATACCGTTTGACCATCTTGCCGGTGTTTTGCGTCGACCGCGATTTCTGATGACCACATTAGTTCATGTTTAAGGCATGAACTAATGTTTGTGAGCTTGGCGATCTTTCGGGTTATGTCGGTAACCTTGGTTCTCTTGGGGATATCATCCTTCCTGATTCGATCATGCAAGGAGACTCCAAGCATTGCCCTCTCTATTGCCCTTTGAGTGACTTTGAGCCTTCTGATGAGGCCCATTGTGAGCGACCACGTTTCAGTTCCATATCACTGGAAACAGACACTGCTCATAGACTTTCGTCTTGAGACACTGTGGTATGAAAAGACACCACGCAGCTTCCCAGCCGAGTCGGGTTCGACGGAAAATCATGAAACATGTCAATTTATACCCAACATTATCTACTACTGAAAACCAACGTCAGCCTGATGTGCAAATAATTTGATTACAGCAATTTATGACACCACACAGTCCATAATGAGCGCGAAATCAATGAGCTACTGGAACTATCTGTGAGCTGAGCTAAAATGCGAAACATATTGTCCATATCTCATGAAATCGTTAACGATAGCTTATTAACTGTGATGTTTTCATTCATTACGTGGATTATTGACTACTCAACGGATTTTCTGACTGATGTAAATGAAAACGTTTGTATATTTGTGTAAATGTCATACTCTGCGATGAGATTGTTCATAGTAACATCATAATAGTTTTGATTAGAAGGAAATAGCTAATATTAGTACAGTTAGTGGACGAAGGGGCAAGTTGATCACACCGTAGTCTGTCAAAAAACCTCTGTAATTTTCCAATCTTTGACATGTTTTTGATATTGATTGTTATTGTAACTTTTTATGTACGAGTTTAAGTACATAGCCTTTAGGTGGGTCGCTTGTTTGTACTCTATGGCAAAAAAAAATATCAGGTTAAAAAAACCTGGATGTGTGATTGATTTCCGCTCGAACTATTTACTACTTTTAATTTGGTGCATTAAAGATTAACTAGGAATTCCTTAAGTAAAATAAGCAGAGTTAAATAAATTACAATCATTTGAAAACTGTCACTCAGATCAATCACTGACTCTTGCGTTAACCGAAATGTGCCAGAAACCCGTTCCACTGGCCTATCGGGTGGAACACTCCCGGGACGTATCGCTGCGAGCTCGCGGGACTTATTGAAATGGAGCACCTTTCGGTAATTTAACTATTACAGGCTTAAGCTAATTGTCGTTCGAATTTATTCAGCTTTAGCTCAAGTCAATGAGACAGGTAACTGAGTTGACTCATGGCTTGTTTTGAGTTAATTTCTTAATGCAGCAAACAAATAAACATCAACCAAACATTGTTGTTTGCTGTTCAAACAATCATTTAGGCTGCACCAAGTTTAAGAATAAGTTTTTCTTTCACTAGCTTGTAGACAATGTAAAATGAGTTTTTTTTTTTCGTGCCTATTAATATAGGCACGGGCTTGACCACCATCTCACCTGATGGTAAGCGATGATGTGGTCGAAGATGGAGCACGCTTGCCTAGAAGTAACCTATTCACTCTTGACTTATCCCAGTAAAGATTTTGCCAAACTCAAAAGGGTTTTGCTATCTGTGCTCTTTAGTCCCAGAAAATTATAGGTTAAGATCATTTAAATTCTGCCATTTGCGGGACCGAAAACTTCCGGGTTCTAGAGATGGCGACATTCGGGATCCCGCGATCGAAACTTCTAGCCACAGACCAAACCGAAGACCTAAAAAAAAATACTTTCTATCTTCTGTTTACTATAGTATTCGCTCATTTGTAGTCACACCTCATCCCTTCAAATTCGTCTACAAACATAGGTAAGCGGAACCCCTGACTCATATTCCAGCGCACCTCAAGTTACCGACGAACGTGCTCCATCACTTGGCATCTCTCAATACTCCACATTTACATACATATGGCTCTGAAGTGAACAATACTTCGGCTAGAATATTTCTGAGCATATTGCTGTGCTATACTTTATTGTACTCGCAATGGCTTCAAATGGAGAAGTTTTGTTACGAGAAAATATCAGTGAGTTTGGTATTGCAACAATAGTGACAATAAAAAAAATAAAAAACAAGTTTACACTGCTACTTAGATTAACAAAATAACTATTATTAATAAAAATTTGTTTCTCAAATTCCATAAAGTCAAGATGATCTTAAATCTCTCTGGATGATAAACGGTTCTTTAATTACAATTATCCCCGGGCATCCTTATTGCACTCTGCACTACTCTAGACTACATTTTAAATAAACATTTAAATAATATAATCACCTGTCAATCGTCAAATAAATCGTGTTTATTTTTTTACAGTTTGTAAATACGTCACTTCGATATCCAAAATCCACGATGATTTACAGTAAAAACAAAAGCATTCGATTTCGAATTGTGTATGGTCACTTGAGTGGAATACCAAGGACAACACTCGGCCTACAGAACATTGACCTATTTATTTTGTCGCTTACAAAATAAAACCTTACCCGAATATAACGAAACAAACAAAAACGTTTGCAGAAAAATGGCAAGTTACCGAGAGATTGTCGGGACGGCTTATCGTAAAAAGGTTTAGTAATTGTACCGCAACAGAAGGATGGGAATAATGAGCGTATGTTACTCTTAATAATGAGGGACTTTGTGCTAATCTACAAGATTACAATACGCGCTCGAATGTACATTTACACAGATTTATTTTAACTTGTTAAGTGCGACTTATTGTTGTTAATTACTAGACAAGTCACTTTCTGCCAGCGAAAGCGTGACAAAGGCGATTGCCAAAACGCAAAAATCTATGGGAATGACAAACGCAGCCAAAATGTGACGTGATCAATCCTTTACGTTCTGAAATTTTGACGGACGTATTCACTGATAAAATAACACTTTGTCGAGAGTCTAAGTTCATGCTATCCATCACAAAACAAATAGGCTGCGGGGCTTCAAAGCAGCTGCATCGAATAGTGCATAGGTGTGGTGTCGGAGCCTCATGCATTATTAACATCCCTGCCGATACCCGGCGGTGCGGCGCAAAGCGGGACCGAAATTACCGCCTTCCTTTAGACTGCTGATATTGGGATAGCGTATTGATATGATATGTTGGGAAGTGTTCCTCTTTTACTCATATACTTATGATATATATATTTGCAGCCTGTTGAGTCCTACTGCTGGGCGAAAACCTCCCTTTCTACCTTCCATTCCTCCCGGCTTTGGTCAATTGTGAACCACATCAATCCTGTCGATGGCCTGGATCAGCGATGTCGCGATGTCGATTTTTTGTACCCCACACTGTGGTTGATTTAGCATATGAACCGTTCGATGATGACTTGTTCTTATGATAACTTATTATTTTACTAAATTAAAAAATTCAAATCCAAAATCGTTAATTGCAATCCATAATGTACACACCTATAGGTGGTAAAATGAATAAATAAATAGAAACAATTATGGACCCTGTCGGGCACAGAAAAACTTTAAACAATTTATTCTGTCAGTTTTTGTGCAAGTTCGAGGCATACCATAATAAACCAATTTTAAAAATAATTGGAGAAAAAAAGAACTAGTTTCCTATTTATGAAAAAAATCACCCTTACGAAATGGGAATTATTTTCCGCTGTCTTCTCAAACTTTAGAAAAGAAAACACACGCAGTATACATAACTAGAATAACATCGCACAATATCCTCTACAACCTGATTTCCATATCAGAACAAGGCGAGCAAAGCCGCGGTGTTCAGTGATATCACATAAAAACTTTGACATTATACAGCGACTAGCGAGGTCGAGAGCCGCCGCACCATTCAGCGCTGACCCTCGTTTCATTTGCATGCTAAGAAAGCGCGCTGTACTGTCCACAGCAAAAACGAGTTTACAGAAACGAACACAAGTTCAAAATATTTTATTTCATGTTCTATTATACATGAAATAAAATATTTTGAATTTGTGTTCGAGTGGTTTCCACATAAAAACGGAATTCTGGCAGCGAGATTGGCGGACAACATTGTTGCCACTGAAGGTAGAACCTGAATGTTCCGTGCTAAAAATAGGCCAACAGCCAGCACTTTTTGATCGTCAGAGTTTACATAACTAAAGACAGTTACCCAAAACGATCGCCCGTCATCAGTTCATAAAGTTTTAGCTGGGAAGAAGAAGTGGCGCAATCAAACACATACCTCGATTGTACACAAATATTGGATCTATTTAGAAAATTACGTATTATGTGTTACACAATACATTTCACAAAATTGCAGCAATTTTATATAATGAGCAAAATCTCAGTATTTAAATTAAAACTTAAGATTAAAAATCGTTGTTGTATTTGCAAAGTGTGCACCTATTTTTGTCCTCGACTGTACGCATACGAGTGCGACCTAAGAAAAACTTGTTCGAGTGTGTGACGTCATTACGTAGCTATCTGCTCTGTTATCTTTGTAAAGTTTCACCTCGAGGTAGTCGGACTTATTGTTAGAACTAGCAATAGTTCAGTATCTTGGGAACAAAAAAGTTGTTGCAAATATGATGTTTCTGTTTTCACCCTTCTTAACATATTCCGAAATTAAGTTATTTCTTTTTGATTTGCTTTTATAATTATTTTATAATAATAATTTCACAGCAGACTGAGTCCAAAAAATAGAACGGAATGCATGATTTACATAATAAGATAGACTACATAATTAATATTATGGCATATATACTTCCTTCCTCGTAGATTAGATTACATTTATGAATTAGCGTGTTTTGAATAATAATTTTAGTTTTTAGATTAGTTTAATTAAGTTTGTTTTTTTTTTTCTCATATGCAACTTATCCTTAAAGCATGCGGAGTTTACCTGTAAGTGATGGTTACACTATTGTACTCTACTCTATTGCTTGTTACCTTTAGCATAATACCAGTGTAAACAATAATTGTTGGTGAACCAATAAATAAATAAAAATAAATATGTAGAACAAAACCAATTACTATTTCTATTGAAAAAGAAACATCAACAAAAACCGACTTGTCACTCTTAATTAATGCAAAAGAAAATACACCAAAAAACTCTGTTACAAATTCTGTAAAAACATGAAACAATATCCTCGTGAGAACAATGCGCTAATTAATCAACTTTGTAAAAATGTCGCCTCGCATAAGGTAAGGGAGGAAGAAGACGTCATTCTTTTCCGAATTTCCTCCGCTGGGAGGTTCTGGGATCGACAAGGTTCCAGCCAGCCCTGCCGTACAGTACACAGGTCAGAAGGTCAGCTCCATGGGCAAAATGCGGCAAAACGCATCAATGTGTCCGAACTGGACCTCGTGACGCATTTTATTAAAATGTCAAAACAAGCTTTAAATATTACGACAATATTGGTTCTAATTTTTCACATTGTTTTGTATTAAATGAAAAATAACACAAAATAATCCGTTGTGTGTTTTACCAAGATGTAACATGCTCTAAACTGCGGAGGTATCTCAAGTCATAATTGTGTTGCAACCATCTTTAACGTAGTTACCACACAGTAAAAATGCAGAATTGTAATTGTCTTTGTAATCTTTCCAGATTGCTCGTCGTAAAGAGCCAACCTTCTGTACCTGTCTGTGTTCTCCCTAACATGCGGCACAAGACAAAGGCGAGCCGACCCCCTCGAACGCACCGCGATAAGGATGCCGCTCACTTATCGACGCACTTTGATACCGCGACATAATTCCGTACAAAGTGATCTGCTGAGTTGCAGTGTTTAGATTGTCATGATAAGATCACGTCTTGTGGACTGGTGTTGTAATAATTATATTGCACGCCTTAGAATTACTTACTGTAAATGTTAAATGAAAATCAGTTGGAAATCGACATTATTCAAAAAGTTTTTGAGTGTGGTGTACAGTGGTGATAAGAGTACATACTGCAGACCTCAAGTAACATGGCAATCTTTACAAAGATACACTGTAGGCATAACAAATAAATAATATTCTAGATATAAATTAGTTTCATACAGATTACCTATATCAATAAAATACACAAAATCACACTTTCTAACGCACACAAATTGTGTGTCTATATTTTTTTCATTCGAATTTTTTTATGGTTTTAAACGAACCGTACTATAAAATCCGCCTTTTCTTGGTAAACGCACGCAGCCCTTGAGCTCAAGAGTCCTCGTGGCGAGGCCTTCGCGGCGCTTCATAATTGATGCGTTTTTTATTTATAACGCTCCGCATCCATCGTCCATCCTCTCCGGGGGATGGCGTTATAATGTTGATACTTTTCCGAACTCGTGTTTAATGTTGTTACGAAGATGAGTTTCGGAGATGAAATTTTCAAAGGGTAGGTTTGTGATGATGACATGTTTAAACTTTGGGATTGTGAAAGTATTTATTAATAAATAACGTGCTTCTGCAAAATATGAGCATTTTCTTGTTTCTCCAGTAACACTATTATAATAAGAATCTGTTTCACGATTTACGATTAAGTTCTTGATAACTGCGTCGATATTTCGTTCAAATTGTATTCCATTTTCGAATTTATTCGGTGGCTACTTGGAATTCGTGAAACAGGCCCTGAAAGGAATAATGAAAGGCCTACACTCTGGCGTAGTAGAGCTGTGCTTGCTACGGCGTAGGCGTTTTCGCTTGCTACGGTGTAGGCGTCCTACACTTCAAATTGGCTACGGATCGGGATTGTTTATCTTTTATTGTAATTCAGCGTACGCTTATTCATGATGTCAATAATAAATGTTTATATAAATTTTTCGAGTAGTGATTGTTAATAACATTGACCGAAATTTAATCAGTAAATATTTTATCATAATTTTCTTTTTACAGGTCAACAACCGACAAAAATGTCGAGCTTTCACACACAATAGGAATTTTATTTAATCTTTTCTAAGAACTCGTACGTAATTCCGTTATTTTTATTAGAATTAGGCAATGTTTTATCTGTCAGTAAATAAAGGATTTCTGTTGATTAGAAAATCTGCTTACCGCTATTAAGTATATTATGTTTTAAGTACCATTTATTGAAATGGCTTAAAAAATAAAGTAAAAGCCCAGAGAACAAGATATAACAATTACTCAACTCTACAAACCATTCACTTGACATGCGATATCTTGTTACTCACAGGCTCTATCAATCAAGACATAGAGTCAACCTCAGCATATCGTATGCAGAAAACAAACCGGCTATTTGCGGCTCTACCACAATCTACCGACCTCTATACAGTGTTCTATTGAACTCTATTGAGCTCATGAGCTCATGCATGCTCTACCGAGCTCTACGTGATCGGTAGAGTCACCGGCCACTTGCTCTCTGTTTGAAATCGACAATTGGATCGACACTGATGTGTTTTTTTTTTTTTTACTATAGATAGGCACCCGTTTGACCACTATCTCACATGATGGTAAGTGATGATGTGGTCGAAGATGGAGTACGCTTGCCTAGAAATAACCTATTCACTCTTGACTTAAAGACTCCCAGGTTGTAGCTATCAGGAAACACAGACTCCTGCAGGGAATTCCACTCCTTAGCTGTACGCATTATGAATGTGTTACCAAAACGTTTTGTGCGTATGGGTGGGATATTCACCGTGTACCGGTGGCGCAACGCCGTTCGTCTTGTGGTCCGATGATGGAACGGGCTTGGCGGAATTAAATTATGCAATTCCGTCGCACATTCCCCAAAATGCAACCGGTAAAAAACTGACAGGCTAGCAACTCGTCGTCGATGTTCAAGACTTTGGAGCTTCGTCGCGACAAGCCTCTCATTTCCGATGATCCTCTTGGCTCGTTTCTCAATTGACTCAAGGGCATCAAGTTGGTATCTGGCAGATCCATCCCAAAGATGAGAGCAGGACTCCATACACGATCGAACTTCCGCTTGATAGAGTTTAAGCAGCTGTTCCGGCGTGAAGTATCGTCTCACCTTTGCCAGAATCCCCAACTTCTTTGCAGCCACTTGAGCCTTTGCCTCTATGTAAGGGCCAGAATTGAGAGTAGATGTTAATGTAACCCCAAAAAGCTCAAGTTGGTCGGTTATCGGCATGGTTAAACCTCGGAAAGATGGAACTGGGTGGAATTGGCTCCTTTTGGCGGAAAATAGACACGCTGTGTGTTTGTTTTAAGGATTTGTTAGATATCTGTTTCTGGTAAATTCATTTAGCCTTGTTACTGATTTGCAAGCCAGCTTGCTTTTTGTCTTATAATGTTTACTAGCTTTTGCTCGCGATTTTGTACGCCAATATCCCGATTTTTCAAATTCCCGTAGGAATTTCGGCTTATCTCTCTTAGTACTCCCCTACACACTCCAAGGAACCCGCCATGACAATTTCAGCTTTCTGCGACCAGTAGTTTCAGCTGTGCGTTGTCTGTCTGTTGCAGATGAATTATATTAGGATCAATGACGGAGACGTATATCACAAACGTGCGAGTAAAGCTACTACGAGGAAAATAACAAAAACTAAAAAGGATTTGCAGCTTTAAATGTTGTTTCTCTTTTCAGGTTCAAGATTTGTACCTAGTTTTAAGTTCTTATCTACGTTATACATATTTTTAAGACATAGTAATTAATAAAAAAATCTCTGGCTCGTGGCTAAATAATAACAGCCGCACGGGTCGATGTTTAAGGTTAAGCAACGCTTGCCAAGGTTGGTCTGTGGATGGGTGACCATATTAACGTAACGAGTTTCCTCCGTGCCTCGGAAAGCACGTTAAGCCGTTGGTCCCGGCTGTCATTTGTAGATCTTTGGCAGTCGTTACGGGTTGTCAGAAGTCAGTAAAATCTGACTCCAGTCTTGCCAAGAAGTACCGTGTTACCCATTTAATGGGTTGTGGAGGTCTGGTAGGCAGCCGCTCCACGTAAAACACTGGTATTCAACTGAATCCGGTTTGACTGGAAGCCGACCCTAATATATATAGTTGGGAAAAGGCTAGGCAGATGGAGTAATTAATAAAAAAATATTCTTTTCAGAGCAACTCTATTACTTTCTGCTTCCAAATCCTAAAGTAATAATTAAATCACATTATTTTTAGAGTACATGTGTTTGTGTAGTGTGTAGCAAGCAATGACTTACTCTCTTTGTTGGATGTTTTTTCTAGAAACCTCAACTGACCTGTAACAAAGAAAAACATAAATATTATTTGACTATTTATGTATCGTTAAGTGTATTGACTTTATTTAAAAAAGATGTTAATTCACAAGTATCTTCCCAAATACAGTAGAACGACTAAACATTGCTAATACCATCAAACTGCAGGTCACACTTCAACCAGCAGTATCACATCCTCCGGCTGCTCAATTTATCTCAACACCTTTATTTTGTTACAGTAAGGTCGATTTTCGTTCTTCAATTGTTTCAACCCACGTTCACTGGTCCATACAATGTCACAGTACATCCACATTAGCAGCAGCATCACGTACTATCGCCCCCCCCCCCTCTCCGTTCGTACAACCCCTGCTAATCGAAGAACGAAAGAAAAACATGTTCGACGGAGGGTAGTCAGAGAATGTTAACATATCGACTGATTAACATTGATTGGGATAGTTCGGTTTCTTTGAAAATTGGTGTTTAAATTAATTAGGAAAGTAGAATTAGGACAAACTGTAAGTTAAATGTTCGGTGTTAAGTTAGAACCAATTTACTGGTTAAGAAGTCGTAAAGTCGACAGTTAGTTATTTAGAATATTAGTGAATACTACCAGAATGTATGTCTCAAAATTTACATTTAACTGGCGTCTTCGGCCTGTCCTGCGTGTTATTCGAGCACAACCCTAATAAAACATACTCCCGACACGAAAAGTATAAAATCCTATGTCTTATTTCAGGACGTGGTCTACTCATGATCCAAGTTTCATCCAAAACCATTCAGACGCTACAACGTGAACAGGACAAGTTTTACGATAAATAAGGTTAATATTAAGAAGGTGAGTAACTATGGATTCAAGTGAACTTTACTCGCGTTACAACTTACAAATCCAAACAGAAACAGCAGAAAATCTTTATAGATAACCATAACTTAAACGAACCAGTCAGTATTTCCCGGAAAATTCCAAACTCGATCAAAAATGCAAACCAATTTTACTAACAAATATCGAATCAGTTTCCCTGCATCCCTTCAGCTCCACTCACTGATAACGCAGTTACTGTCTCTGATATCAGCATACACTGCAGCTGTTCGGAGATACATTGTTGGGCTGATACCATTATAATATGGCCTGGCGGTGGAACGGACTGGTTTATCTGACAGCTGTCAGGATGTATTTACTATGTCCAATTTGTCTACAGTAAGTCAATTTGGATGTTGAAGCCTAAAAAGGCGAAATAGGTAGATATTTTTCATGGAATTTGTTTGGTTTCTCGAAATTGGAAGTGTTGGTTGGCCAAGCGCGAGTCGGACACTCACGAAAGGGTTCGCATGCGATGCGAGCATGGGTTGCGGTTGAGTATTATGAAGGAAATATAAGTATTATTTAATTAATTCATCAGTTTTCACTACATTTCCTTGCAAAATAAAGCAAATGTCTTTTTTGCTGTGTACTTATATCGGTGCGTGGCAGCGCCAACAGTCTCTTGATGACCATTTCGAATAGGCTGGAAGGGCTTATAAGGAAGCACTGGACGAGAACGATTGTATTGCCTTCAAACCGCGCCCAGAAGTAGTGTATGTGAATTATTGATGAAATCATTATTATTATTGTTTGTGGCATGTTTTTTGAATTTATTGATTGACAAGTTATAATGCACTAACACTAGGGTGTAAGTTGTTTATGTCCTTACAAACAATATTGAATTGTACTCATCTGACAAATAAACGAATTATTTATTTATTATTATATATATCCATTGTGTAATAAATATTTACACATACTTCCTTTTCCATAAAGTAACATTAATTAAAACCTTCGCCAATACAAAACGCCTAAAACTTTTTCATTCAAACTTGTATCAAGACGAATCTTCGCCAATCTTTTCGTTTCTAACAGCACAAGTTCTCCCACGTCATTCGTTCACTCGGTCGCATGTCATTCGTTCAGTCGGTCGCGCTCATCAATCATCGCTCAGCACTCACAAGTGAGTGGATCGCGTGCTGATTTCCTTTTTATTAAATTCCGAGAATAATATTATTACAGAGCACTTACGGCACAGATGGATTTTGTTCAATATTGTTTGGAAAAGGTTTTCTAATGTCGGCGATTTGTAATCATTTAAGCTAATAATTGAGAAGAAAATTATTTGTTTATAAATTTGTAAGAGGAAATATTTGAAAGTACTGATCTTGTAATAAGAATTCTTTCACTGACGAAATACTGCGCCATCGCTCAATGACATTGGCTAAGTTTTAGAAACTACCAGCGCTACTACTAGCGCTGTCGCAAAAATATTTTAGTTCAAGAAATATTAAGCGCTGCTGTCCCAAAGAAATGTTTTCAAAGAACCTATCTGTTTAAAACTGTTATCTTTTTTCAAAGATTTTCATTCAGTACCATTTCAATCTCAATTAATTCTAAACAAAGGCTCTAACTCAATAAACAACTATTTTATCCTCGATCGTGCCAAACGATAAACTCGCAGAATTCAACAAAAACTTTATTTACTTGATTTCTAAGTAAAGCTTCAAAATTGCTTTGTTAAGCAGTTTACAACTTAATTGCTATTGAGTTAAGGTACAATGTTACTTGGTAGACGTTATTTGTAAAGAGATATTGTGTTGGACTATTTTAAAAGGTGTCTATTCTTCACTTACAATTTGATTCGAAAATTTAATCGAGGAAAAACCTTTCAATTGGACACGATACACAAAATGCTTTGTTTTTTTTAAACACAGAGGAGTGGTTATGATGATAATTTTCAGATGAAGACAAATTCTTAAGGTGAGAATATCTTTATCTATATTACACAATAACTACTGCTGTATAAAGGCGAAAGTTAGTGAGGATGGATAGAAGGATATTCATACATGTTTGTTACTCTTACACCTTTAAACTACGGAACAGATTTTAACAAAACTTTACAGTAGTTTTATTTAGCTCCTATTACACAAAGGCTTATGAAATAATATAAAAAGTTGTCTGGTTTGCTTTGTTGCATTGAGTCTGCCTATGCATCATTACTATGTGCGACTGTACAAAAAGTTTACGTAAATAAATTACTTTTATGATGGGTTTGAATACTTTCACCACGCGAGTCGAGACGCGGGTTGCAGTTAGCTTTCATAACATTTTCCTGCTTACACTACAACGTAACACTACAAAACACCGCGCCTAAACATTATACCACCTTACAAAACCACCTAGACTAATCATGAAGCTAAAATGTTATCACACCTCTCTTACGATATCAACTTTATGTTCTAAGTGTTAGGGATTAAATTCTAGTGCACAAGAATTCCATAACTCAAGCCTTGGCTCGCCCCCTGACCAAAGAGGGCGCTGGTCGATAAGAAAGTAAATCTAGGTGAAAGATATCGCGTGTTTACTACAAAACATCGTATAAAGAATAGTTTTGTTTTGCTAACTTGTGTAATTATGGGTTTAGTTTTTCAATCGGCAGACAGCTTTGATTTGAGGAATAAATCTGTTTGACAGTTTTTGTATGAGTAATATATATCAAATTGTCATATTTATTCACCTCTCTCCTCAAAGTGAAGAGAGAACTAAGAGTGATGATTAATGGTCAGAATTAAAAACCACTCTTTATTATGGCGGTTTGGCGATTACAATTACCGCACGGTTCTTCACCGATATACCGACTAGTAAACAATAAGAAATAGATTTATTTACAAAAATCAGATAACTATTTCTAAACACTTAAAATAAAAATCCTTTTTTTGTACTTTATTAGTAAGAATAATTTTCTTAATAATTAATTACGATCTAGCCTAAAAGACTAATAAGCAATTTAACTCTAACTTAATATGTTACGTGAAAGTTTATCTTAAAACTAAGAACAGTGTCCATATGCACTTTTACACAAGTCCGTAGCACATTCTTAGAGTCTATATAATTTATATAAAACTATGTTCGTGTGTTATATATGTATAGCACAACATTGTTACTACTATTCACTCACTTTGTACACTACACTACACCAATTCAAATTGTTTAATTCTTTTAAGCCTACGCACTAAGTCTGTGTTGTCTAGCAGCTGAATTGCCTCAACATTCACGTGTCGATGAAGTCTGTGTTCATGGGCTTCAGCAAATTTTTGAATAATGGTGGTGACGAATTCCATCTTCAGGTCACGGTGAAAGTCGTCATTCCTTATGTACCAGGGTGCATTGACAGCATTCCTGAGTAGTTTATTTTGGAATTGTTGTATTATTTGCTTTGCTTTGCTTTGTTTAGTACAGCCCCAAAGTTGGATACCGTACGTCCAAATTGGCATAAGAATATGCTTGTATAGGGTTATTTTATTATGTATTGATAGACAGGATTTCCTTCCGAGTAACCAATACATACTTTTATAGCGTATGTCGAGTTCCTGTCTTTTCTTTTTGACATGCGCTTTCCAACGCAACTTGGCATCGAGAGTTATGCCAAGGTATTTGGCTGTATTAGCATAAGGCACTTGCATGCCATTTATATAGATTGGGTGATAGTCCAAGTGTTTGTTTGTGAAGTCAATGTGAATTGATTTTGATTCATTCAGCTTGATCTTCCATTTTTGTGTCCAGTCATAATTTTTGTTCACAGCTAGTTGGACTTTTTCTACTGTTTCTCTGTGGCTTGATCCGGTAGCCATAATTGCAGTATCACCTGCAAAGGTCGCAATAGTGTTGTTTTCCAGTTCTGGGATGTCACATGTGTATAACAAGTATAAAATTGAGCCTAGCACACTTCTAAATAAAAATCCTAACGAAAATATGCGTCAAGAAATTCGTCTACATCGCTCAGGACTGGAAGTGATCCCAAAAGATGGGCAGCAATATGGCAATGCCGCCAGTATAACAAATAAACTTTTTTATGTAATTTCTACTTAAGAAATGAAAACCTCATCTCAAGCATGGGAAACAAGGCTTTAACTGCTGCATCAAGACGACTGTCATAAAAGTATAGATAAATAAAATTTTCAACTAACCATATTTGTCCAAAATATAAGTGCCGTATAGCACTTGGCACAAACTATGAACAAGTTGTGGCGGTTTGCGACTTGTGCTGACGTCAAACGAACAGTTTTGTGTCAAAACAAGTTCTTCCAGTACCAGTCGAACAACGGAAACTGAGACTGTATTGTTTTTATATACTGTATTATTTCAATTTTTTGGACTTTCATCTACTAATATTTAGTTCATAAAATCGTTTGTCGTAACTGACTTTCAATGCACATGCAACGAATGAAGTCTAGGAAGCTGAAAATAAAAAATCAACGACGATTTTTTTTTTTGTAATATCAAGTTTAAGGGATTTAGTTGGAGGCCTTTAATTTTGTTACAGTTTTCATTAATAGAAAGAGCAATAAACGACAAAAGGTTACTTACATAATTTCAACTCATGCAAACCCGGTGTGGGTCGCTGGTACTTTATACTTTAGTAAAATAATTGAAATACATGTCAATAAAGATCTTTAAGCCCGAGGAAACTGTCAGCGTGTATTACATGTCCCTAATGTTTAGTACAAATTGCGTTACCATGCGAGGGTGACAGGATCGAGTTATATCAGAGTACGTTATTATGGATAACACAATCACGAATATGATGGAGAGGCCGGGAAGTGAAAAGTTGTTAAAATGTCTGCGTGTTTGGAATGCCG
This sequence comes from Lacanobia oleracea, assembly GCA_950371165.1. Taxonomy (NCBI): domain Eukaryota; kingdom Metazoa; phylum Arthropoda; class Insecta; order Lepidoptera; family Noctuidae; genus Lacanobia; species Lacanobia oleracea. Next base: position 22,909,016 of record OX493408.1, read on the forward strand.
CCGTCAGGATGGTTACGTATTATAATATATAAAGTTATTGTAACTATTTTCGATATAACTACGGTCGGTACACATATTATTACGTTCATGACACATATTGGTCGACCGAACTACTGTTTGACTTTGATTAAGCTTAAATTATTTGCACTAACGAAAAATTAATCTAAAGATTGTTTAAGATATCGAATATTTCAACTATGTATGAAACACTTAATGGACACCTCGCCTACAGTCTATTCAGTCGACGGAGCCCTCCCGCTCCCGATCACGGGAGCTAAGTTCGCGAAATAACTGTAGGTGAATTTCCTTTATGTATTTTGTTCATCCGTTATTACAAAAATCTGTGAAACGATCTTTTGGTATTTTAAACAATAGATCTTTTGACCGTAGTTATCTCGAAAATAGAATGACTTTAGATATTATGATTTATATAACCGTCAGAATACAAGGTGAGCGTTAATGCAACTATTGTTATTGCGTTTTAGAATTCTAATAGTGGTAATTAACCCACCAACATACATATAATAATAAAAATTATTGCTTCATTTAAAATCTGAGACCAATCACGGCCAGGGAGTCGTGTTACTCAGTTATTGGGTTGAGGAGGCCAGATAGGCAGCCGTTACATGTCTTCTTCTCATCGTGTGAGCAGTAGGTCTAACGACCGCACACTCCCTAGTGTCAGAGTTCTCAAACCGCCTCAAGGGCCTCTGACATGGTTTATTTGACGACCGCCATTTGGCGGCTGGGCCTACCAGCTTATACGTGCTTTCCCAAGCACGGAATCATCTTTTTATCAGACAATCAGATGACTCAAGCCTGCAATGTCCTAGCCAAACTGAAAACAACTTTACAAAGCATGCAAGAGTCGTGGGAATCGAATTTACAACCACATGGTCACAAGGCAAACGCCTAAACCACTCGACCACGGAGGCAGATATTCCATGTAAAATACTGGTAATCAGTTGTATCTAGTTAGTCTGGTAGCTGACCGTGGGAAAAGCGAGACGGATTGAATATTACTAATATAAAAGTGTAGGAAAAGTTTGTCAGCAATGATGGATGGATAAATGGTTTTTGATGTTCACGCAAAAACTAATGATGCAATTCGGTTGAAATTTGGCACATATATAGTTTATGACCTGGATTAATACATGGACTTTTTATTCCGATCTGAAATCCGCTGTCTTCTAAGTCAACAAACATCACGATTCACCTTGACAAGCAATTAAACGATTCCCCATAAAGCAATTACCGCCGTTTTATCAAACCTCCTCACACACACTCCGCGGGTACTCAGCCGCGCGCACTGGGGAGGCTTCCCGACCTACTTACACCTAATTACATGGTTCTTCGGGTCAAGATGCATTTATACAGTTTTACTATAGTTTGGCGTAATTAAAGTTAGACAATGAAAAGATGTTGTTCAAAAATAAAGAGATTTTTGAGTTCTTTTTTAAACCCTGATAAAAAAGATACGTTAAAATAAATTTCTTGAGTTTCTTGTCTTCTCTTCTCAAGTAGTCTAGTTTGACGAATAGATTAGATAGAGTCACTTATTTTTTATGTCTCTTTCTTATAAGTTGATTTGCAATTCCCTAGAACGTCTGAGCCCGATAGGTTACGTTAATTGCAGCATCGGTGGCATTCATTAAATTATGCAAAGTGCAGGTGTATGGGCACTTGGAGCGCTCTAACATGTGGCTCATGTTCTGAACAGGAGAGCCACGCATCACCGCACTCACATTGAGTATCCAACGGGTCTATTTTGCTAAGTTGTATTTGCAGCGGCCTACCTGTACCTGGGCGCGCAAACCCAACTGTTAACTCTTGATGTTCCAAATTGTCTTTTAAAAGTCAGTTAATTTATTTCAGCAAGGCTATTATCTAATTGAAATAAATTAATTGGCTGGCCTAAGGACACACACGGTTCCAGATGTACCGACAAATCTCTACCGCAAAAATTATCGTGTAATTTTTGATCGACAATTCTGAAATCGTTTCTGGAAATAGCATCAAATTGTTCTATAAATTGTTACAAAAATGTCTTCACAAGCGCCTGTAGGCCTCTCGAAACTCCTACCTTTGTGCTCTCCACAATTGAGCCAATTAGTTCATCAAATTGAGGCTCAATTTCTATTCAAAGCACAGTTTATGTCTGTATCAAAATTATCAACAATAGAATTACAGAAGTGAGATAATTTTAGAGTCTGGATTTGTGAATATATTTGGCGGTTGTAAAGGTCAGATTGGTAGTCGCTCCAGTCACTCCGTGTCAAATCAATCTGCCAGTCCAACAGGATGCAGCTGAATACCAGTGTTTTCATAGGCCGCCCCTAAGCGTCGCCACATCGACCAGTCCCGTGACCGGACGCTGCTGAATACCGGTATTTTACTTGGAGCGACTTCCTGAGGAGTAATGATAACAGCCGTGCTGGTCGATCTTCCAGGTTAAACGATTCTTACCGAGTGCAATCTGCGGCCTGGAGATCATAACATATCAGGTCTTCCCCGTGTCTCGAGTGTAGATCTTTAACAGTCGTTTCAGATAGTTAGAAGAAAGGAAATCTGACACCTGTCCAAGGGGTACCGTATTACCCAGTTACTGGGGGGCTACTCTCTAAGCTCGAAGTCTGTAGTTTCGGGCTTAGTTGTGGGCGTATTCTAATGCGTATCATCTCCAGACTTACGTTACGATTAGTCCTGGACCTGAACTATGAATTAATGACAACACGGTTTAATAGTAACTGTCAAATCGTGTTGTCATAAATAGTTAGTGGTTAGGTGATACGGAGTAGAATACGCCCGCAACTAAGTCCGAAACTACAGACTTCGAGCTTAGAGAGTAGCCCCCCAGTAACTGGGTAATACGGTACCCCTTGGACAGGTGTCAGATTTCCTTTCTTCTAACTATCTGAAACGATTGTTAAAGATCTACACTCGAGACACGGGGAAGACCTGATATGTTATGATCTCCAGGCCGCAGATTGCACTCGGTAAGAATCGTTTAACCTGGAAGATCGACCAGCACGGCTGTTATCATTACTCCTCAGGAAGTCGCTCCAAGTAAAATACCGGTATTCAGCAGCGTCCGGTCACGGGACTGGTCGATGTGGCGACGCTTAGGGGCGGCCTATGTCCCGCAGAGGACGTCTTTCAGCTAAAATAGTAAGCTACATCTAAACCTCTGTCTATCCATGAGGACCAACAAGCGTGAAGTTATGTAATCGTTACGTATGCTGTATGTTATTTAAGGGTAGTCGTTCGGACAGTGAATAAATGAGCACATCCTCATTGGTCGGCGTCTCGCGAACGAATCACGTCGGCGGAGCATTAAGTATTTACTAGAAGAGATATTTTCTAGCCTTACGTAGGTTAGGTTATAGGAAAAAAGAGGAGTTGAAATAAAGTTTTTCATATTATGCTTTGCATAGGTTGATTGCCATGAGGTTTACAAAGTGACATTCCATCAATAATAATAATTGTCAAAGTCCAGAGCGGAGTGGAAGTGGCAGTCGTTGCGTGGAAGTGGCAGTCGTTGCGTGGAAGTGGCAGTCGTTGCGTGCGTTTTTGCGGATTTATGATCTATTTTGATAAGTTATATTTATGGATTTCAAATGAGCAACATTAGATGTGAATCACCATCAAAATGACTTCATTGCCAACGAATATTCAGTATACAAGTATTTTTTTAAATCATTACGTTGATATCACTAGCTACTTAGAATTAAATTGATCCCCCTAACTACCATTTTACTACCAGTATCACTTAAGAAACAATTCTCTTCCAATACATCGTTCTCTTTACGTCACGCGCGTCCATTTACATAACGCTGCCGGTTCTACGCACACACACACACACACACACACACACGCGCGCTCGCGAGCGATGGTATCGTGGCGTGTACAACTGAGTGAGACCATGCGAACGTTCGTGACAGTCGCGATAAGACGCGCGGAGACACGAGGAATAAAGTAGTCGAAGGAAATTATGTTGAAGGCACCGAGATATATACATATATACTTGGAAGGGTAAAGCATACCTAAATGTGTAATGGCTTAAGAGGCAGGAAAGAAGAAAAGTAAACTAAAATAAAAAAAAATAGTAGAAAACGGGTATGGCGTACGACGTTTTGTAGTCAACCATCAGAAACCATTAATTTTTAAGTAACGTTCGCGTTCTCATTTCAATCCTAATCTATCAAAAAACCGGACAAGTGCGAGTCGGACTCGCACACGAAGGTTTTCGCACCATAAACCTAAATTTATATTATTTGTTATTATAGCGGCAATAGAAATACACTAGCTGTGAAAGTTTGAACTGTCTACTGTTGAACTGTCTATTACGGTTCTTGAGATACAGCTTTCTGACAGACAGATGGACGGACGGACAGCGGAAGCTTAGTAATAGGGTTCCGTTGGTTACCCTTTGAGTACGGAACCCTAAAAAGCCTCAATTTCCATATATTTTTGACAGATTGCGACTGATCTGCGAATGCGCACGTTGCTTAACAAATTGTAAAATTGGCACTGTACATTTATTTTTTTATTTAATTAGTACAGCCGCATCACATACATTGTACAATAATTTTCAAAAAGCTCTGTAACAAAATTTATAATGCACATGACAATTAAGGCGTACATAGCGCTCACCAGAACATAGTGCTTGCTGCCTTGAAATAATAAGTTTTATAAGTAACTATTTTTTAACACAAGCTTTCTATTAAAACTAACGTATCGTGGGGTCTGCAGAAACGTCATCAATAAATAAACGTTACTACATATGCTTTAAAGTTTATGACATGATAGCAGGTGACGAACTTAAACAAGTCTATCATGAAAGTATTTGAAGGCATTTATTTTTTAAGAAGATCTTCAGTTTTCTATAATATAATATAATATAATAATATAATATTCCACACAACTATCACACAACGCCATCTAGTCCCAAGCTAAGCAGAGCTTGTGTTATGGGTACTAGACAACTGATAAACATACTTATATATTTCTAAATACATACATATTATAGATAAACTACACCCAGACACAGAACAAATGATCATGCTCATCACACAAACATTTGTCCTGGGTGGGAATCGAACCCACAACCTCTGGCATAGCAGTCAGGGTCACTAACCACTAGACCAACAGGCCAGTCAATGAGAAGAACGATCAATTTTTTACGGTTAAAAACAAGTTAAGTACTGCTCTGTTACTTCAACAATTTTTCAGTATCAAGCTTTAGAAACTGCAATTTTATGATTTGTATCATTCGTGTTAAACCTATATAAAGACGCGAGAACAATTAAATAGTGAAGTCATACAAAAACAAACATAAAACTGAAGCAAACTAACTTGTATAACAGTTAAGAGATGAGTCAGACTAATTTAGGACCGCTTAACATTTTAATAAGAAAATAAAGCCTCAAAATCAACCTTATTATCAAAAATTACGACAGCACTTCAAGGCACCTACCCTCTTAAACTTACGTTTAACCTCGCATTAAGTCGGCAGTTAACTTATAACGACTATAAAGCCTTTAACGACGTTATCGTGTATGTAGATATCGGTTTTGTTTATTCATTTCAAGTATTTTGCCTCGTGGCAGCCTACGCGGCTACGTTGCTACGATACTACGGAGCTACGCTCCACGATGCTACACGCTACGATGCTACGTGCTACGATGCTACGCACACGGTGCTACGCGCTACGATCACGGTAAGCCGTAGCTCTTTTGTGTAGCGGAATAAATTGAACGAGGAAGTTTCTAAATAAAATTAAGGTCGATTTATTTATAACTTGAGTTGCGTAAACGTGTATGTATTAATTGTGTTTTCGGGACTTTTTATTTAACCTCAGTTAGTGTGTAAGTTACTGTACCTATACTGCACATATAGTAAGCCAAATTTTAACAAACATATATTTTAATTGTCATCTATTTGTATAATTACATTCTCATTGTTTTCGTGTATGCAGTGTAGATACTCGTACGATTGCTGTTCTCTAGGATGTATGTACTATCGATCTTAGTATCTACAAATCTGGCATTAGAGTATTATAAAATATATACAAAAAAATGCGACAATATTCCAGACAGGCTATTTTGATTGCAATTTAATTTTATTGATCAAACCTACCATCTCTAAAAACATAATAACAGGTATAGTGCGCGCTATTTAAAACCAACCACACCACAAATTAAAACACAAATTAGTAAAAATATATTCATTGAAAACGACGCGACCACAATAACGCAATAGTTCGCAAACACAACCAGACTCTAACATCACATGTACATAATACACCCATCTGTATGTATGTACCACAGACATAGAGGAATGGACTGAGCATTCCCTGTCCGACTGTAAAGTGAAGTCAGAAAGTATGAGACAGACCGACGACGGGCGACCAGTGGTTGTCTTTTTCTATAATTCGAAAATGTCCAGAAGTCTATGCATTGAAACCGATAACCATTTGACAATTTTAATTTTTTGACCAATTTTTCGCACTGCCAATTGTCAATAGAAATCGACCTACAGAAAATAAATGTCAGATGTTGGCTGCAGTTGCTGTGTTTCTTTCTTCAAAGCTGATTAGCCTATCTAGTAAAGGTAAGTCTCAGTCCATTGTTCCAAGTCTCCAGAACATAGGTATACGAACAGTTCTCCACCACAAAAGGTCACGACCCGGCGCACGAAAAAATTCAATTTCCGACAACGCAAACGAGACTAGCGATGTGCCGCGGCGGGGCTCTCGACTGGAGGACTCGAATGCACTCGATACCGGCCTACGGGTACAGTTAGTAGATACCCAAAACTAAGTAGGAAAACCGACCTTATAGCAGACAAGGACGATGTAACAGTGTGACGGAAAATATTGTAACTGTATAGCAAAGATAAAAATTAAAATCGAGCGGTCAGGCTATCACGTCGCGTCGTTTGCAGGCATTGTAAAGCCTGTGATACAGGCTTATTATACAGGCAGTAGATTTTTAAGCGGTTTGTTTTCCTAGTTTAGCATACGCTACAGTTATTTATCCGTTACCAATAGAGTGGCATATGCTGTGGAGGAAACTGGCTAGATTTTATTACCAGCACCGCAAACAGGGTCAGAATACTAGTCTGGAATTCAGGATAGTAAAATCAGAGCGCCTCTAGCACTTCCTTACTGTCCCAACCTAAACCTTAGCCTTGTGGCACTTGAGATCTACCTTGCGACGACTTTTACTTACGACATTTCTAATAATACTTACCTACCTAGTTAAGTTATCGTGATCGGAGATAAGTTCCTTTCTTTTGTTAGTATTAAGTTTTTCATTTGTTTTATTTGATAAAATAAACGATTATTATTATTAGTTATAAATTTCTATTAGAGCGAGTGCCACAGAATTTAATAATATACTTTTTTTTGGAAAAAACAACTTGTACGTGCGGTGGAGTGTACCGGAGCATTGTGTACGACCGGCTCTAGAATAAAGAAGACTCGACAATGCGCGGCTCTTAAAATATTTTGTGGATGCCACTGAATTGGGTCGCTAGTTTTTGTTTGAATTTGTATTTAAAATAGGCACTTTGCTGATTAAATATACTTGGATATCTATTTATCTATATCTATATACTAATATATAAAGCTGAAGAATTTGTTTGTGTGTTTGTTTGTTTGCTTGAACGCGCTAATCTCAGAAACTACTGGTCCAATTTGAAAAATTCTTTCAGTGTTAGATAGCTCATTTATTGAGGAAGGCCATATACTATATATCATCACGCTAAGACTAATAGGAGCGGAGCAGACGAAGTTGTGCGGGTTAACTAGTTTTTATATAAGCTGAATAGCTGTAACTTATTGTAATGGATACAATTTAAAAAAAATCGAGTGCAAAGTTTGTATAAATAAAAATAATCGATACACAAAAAATTCTTCCATTACTGAGTCAGTGAGTGACTGACAGACAACGCACAGCCGACACTACTGGTCGTAGGAAGCTGATATTTGTCATGAAGGTTTCTGAGGGGAATGTAGGGAGCGTTGAGGTAGGATTTCTCAAAAATCTTACGGGAACGTGAAAAAACGGGGTACGAAGCCGCGGGCAAAAGCAAGTTGTTATATAAATAGCTTATAAACCAACCAAACTGAGTTCGTCAATGGTCTTCGTAGAACTTATTCAAATACAACTAAGTTTAAATGAATAATTTTATCGTACGTTATGGGATTTAAACGTTAAATAACTTGAACAAGATATAAGTTATAAATATAACTTAATGGACAGTTAAAAGTTCTCACTCGATATTGAATAAAACTTCGGCTATAAGTAACACTTTCCGGCGATTTATGAGTTTAATTTGACTCCATCAGGAAGTTATTTCACTTTCAAGTTTGTATTTATGATTTGTTTGTATGGAGTATTACAAACATACTTAAGTAATGATAAAGCACATGATTCGCGTCAAACCGCTAGTTGAAATACATTTAAGACCACAATACTTATTTAATATAATCATTATTAATCACCATGTTATTTACCCACGTTTGTTTGCAGGGTGCTGAAAACCTGCGCTGGGTGTTGGGCAAAAATCCGCCCGTACCGAAAGGTTTACAATCTATTTGCTTCTATTGCAATCTATTTGCTGAGCGCTCAGCAGAATAACGAACGTATCATTTTGTAGGTACTATTTTTCTACTACATTATGTTATTGCTGTTGCGTTATGTCTATGGCCAATGAATGTTTATTATTCGATTCTATAGAATCGAATAATAAACGTTATTATTGATTAGTCTTAATTCGCTTTAAGGTATAGGCGCAACAATGTAGTGTAATTTTGTATTGCAGAAAATTTCTAAGCACTAGGAGATCATCACCTCTCTCACCACTTTATATGTAACTCAAGGTAAAAGCTTAATTTCAAAAGGAAACGTATAGGTGGTGTGTCAGGTGCAGTTATAAATGTACACAAATTGACGCCACTGCCCATTCGCTTGACTCTTAGCGCGTGATCACACCCGCGGGACACGTTAAATCTACAGACAACGCCGCAATTTAAATTAAAACCTGGAAAAAGATCTTTTTTTAAAATAAAATGGTTGTTGTGGTAAAAGGCTTTTTGTATATTGCTAGCTGATCCAGCAAACGTTGTTTTTTTCATATAAAAAAAAATTGCCTACGACCAATTCTCAGACCTACCAAATTTACACAATAATTTCATAAGATCGCTGACAAACACTGTGACACGAGATTTTTATACATTAGATTTTATGCGAAAGAGTTTATCTGTAAAAATATTATTTGATGTAAGAAAAACATGTGCATATAATAAAATTAATGATCGCAACAGTTAATTATTAATTTATGCACTTAGGTCTGCCTTTGTACAAGGCAGACTTAATGTATTTAGCATTGTCTACCAGTCAGCCAAGTGTGAGAGAGATAACATTGCAGATGCAATTAAATTTACCGAAAAAAAAAAAACAAAATACACGTTAATATATTTTAATCAATGGTTTTGAAGTGGACATGAAGTGTAAATCTATACATAGGTATAGAGAGGTAAAAGTATAAATAAGGTCGTACTGCAAATGGTCTACTATGAACTACATACAGGCAGTACGATTCTGTAACATCGCTACATGGGTACAGATGAAGTGAACGTGAAGAGAGTTGTCTCCAAACAAACAAGATGCAATGACAGCTCATTTCAAACGCACGCCACCTAACTGTACACGGTGCGAATAGATCGAATCTGTCTTCTTTCTGTGTTGACAGTATATTTACACAGCTATACTATTTAGCCCAAGTGGCGACGTATAGTAGCGGCATCAGAGGCATTTTTAAATGAGTCATATCTACTAAGTAAAACTATAAAACACAATATAAGCGGATTAACAGATTCTAAACCTAACAATTTCAATTGAAAAACACTTCGTTATAAGAACAACTCCACGCCGCACAATCCTTGGCGGTTTTATGAAAGAGGTCACAATGGCTAATGTCGTCGCCAGACGGCCGGCTTTGTGTCGCGCGACAAAAGTCGCCGCGATAACGTGCAGTGTGGAGCCGCGGCGGCGCGGAACGAACTGTTGTGACCGGGCAGGAAAATGTGTTGTGTATCGAGTAATGGATCGGTCGGGTTTTGATTTACTGCTTCTTAGTACCAAGAGACGTGTGAAAAGAGTTAAAGTTTCATTTTGCATACAGCTAAGGAGCCGAATTCCCTGTCGAGTTCTGTGTTTTCTAATAGCTACAGCAGGTAGCATTGATTTGATTTGGGGATCTCTAAGTCAAAAGTGTATAGGTTTTTTCAAGGCAAGTTTACTCCATCGTGAACCACATCATCACTTTCCATCGGATATAATATTGTAACATTGTAATATTGTTTGTAATATTGTATAAACACGCGCCCTGATATGTATGAACATATCAGGGTTGGACGGACCGCGTGTATCAACTGTAAAGCACTCTATACTTGCAAAGTTTATTTGTTTCCATAACAGCTGCGCAGTGTTGAAGCCGTCAAACAGATTGTGAAAGCAATCCACAACATTTATTTAGTTACAATTTGAAGAGAGATATTTTATTATTGAAAAATATTTTGCATTGCAAAGCAATAAATCCTTTGTTCCAACAACATTTACTGAATCAAAGAATATTTCGAATAAAAACAAAACATTGGGAAAGCATCCGGGCATCGATAAAGCACACGATAAAAATGGAAATAATAAAATAGTTGCGATGCTTGTCGAGTGGTTTGCAATCGTTCGCAACCAGCTATAATTCCCTTCGCTGCGATATTTTGTACTTCTCGCTGTGGAATGCTCGGCGAGAATTGGAAGGAACCTCGTCAGCAATGTTTCTATGGATATGTTAAATAATGTCCATAATTTTTTTAAAGTGTAGTGTTTATGATTTAGACAATTTTTATTTTAACAGCATTACTTTGTGTATAACCTAAATAATATTTAGGTTATACACAAAGTAATGCTGTTAAAAAAATTATGGACATTATTTAACATATGACTAAGAGTCCTTAAACTGCGAAAGGAAAGTTCGACTTTTCCATTTATTTGTGTTCACATTTAACACAATGTGGATTTGCAAAGGATACTATAACATTATAATTGCTTTCCATTTTTTTCTTGCCAGAATGAGTTGGCGATCCTGGACGCGTACCGTGAGCCCCGGGTTCAAGGTGGTGCGGGACCTGTATTAGTGAAAAGACTGGTGGGAGGCTTTCGCAGAGCAGTTGGAAAGGTTGACAAAAAAAGATATTGATGATGGTCCTGGCTCCATTTTTTTCGGGTTTGATTAGTTATTTAACTTCATAAATTATTTTCACATGCAAAAATACGGGCTGGAAACATTCTATCTACCGTCTGTTTTTCACTATTTTATTACGACATTCACTGAAAACTTTTCCGTAATCCTCTCGCGAGCCGCGTCAGTTTAGTTCACAACTTTTATTGGTGGTGACTGTACGTAACACGGTTGTGTCGTGTGCGCTTCGAGCATAGTTTCCGTGACTGTACATGTCGGACTCGCTCATGATCAACTGATGCATATTCATGTACTTTTGTTTGTCGATTTGATATAGAGTTTTGTTTGCGCATGTTCGTTTTAATTGCAGTAGGACGAATTTTCATATTTATTATTTTATATTGTAATAGGCAGAGTGGGCTTAATGGTATGTGGTGTTCTCATCCGGTAAAAATCTTTTGTTACATAACAAAACCTTGTTGTTTACGAAATCTTTAAGCTAGCCCCTTTCATTACAATAATCCCAAAATTCTTTGCCACAAAAATTTTCTCGACTTTATTCAAGAAAGAAAACCTCATTTAAAAACAGTACACATTCACAAACGTTAAATAAAAATTGACTAACAACAAACCCTTGTAACAAAAGTCAAGTAAATCACGGTTTCCAGCGACAAAGACGCAACGACCGCTATAGAATGCCGTTTAATAAGCGCGGCGACGAAATGAGATCCATTCAGACCCCGCAATGTACAGTGTACAGCACATTTGCAACGTTTTTAGTTCAAACAGATTATTTATTCAGATGGGTAGTCGCGAAACGTATTCGGCTGGGTTTGAGTATTCTACCCTTATCACGGTACTTGGGTACTTTATTTTTGGCAAAGAAATGCAGAATGTTTTCAATTTAGTTAACCGCAGTGGCACGACATGCATATTAATTCGATCGCAAAGTCCCAAATTTTTGGGAAAATTAATTCTGTCAAGTGACAGAGGCGAAATTATCAGGAAGTTGGAAGCTTGCTGCTTTGATTTAATAACGATTTCCTGGGATCACCAATTTAGTAAAGGTCAACAGAGAAATAATGCCTGAAAGTGTCGTGATTTGAAAGCACTTATTTTCTTGCTTTCTATCAAAAAGTTACAGAAATGCCCTAACTGCCAATACACCTGCACTTTAGGGATTTAATTATTGCCACCGATGCCACCTACTGGAGCATCCCCAATAACTTTTGGAGTTAACCATTGATTCGAAAAGAAGAAACAAACTTTACTTTTCTGATTAAGAAATTATATATTTGTGCACAGAAACTATACCCTTTACAAAACTTATGAAATCAAATGGAGCATATAGATGGTACGGCTGCGTTACAAAATATTGAACATGAATAAAATACTGCTGGCGAGGTAGCGGTCAGTGGCCGAGGGCCGTCGGAGAGATATTGGAGCGGAACTATCGCGCACGTCATAACATATGTATTGGGTTTTTGTATCCGTTCTGAAAGAATATTGTGTTGCGAAAGCTTGTGGTTTTTCATAATTTGATAAGAAATCGAGGTACAAATCCTAACTATTTGCATCAAAAGAATTAATTTGCACCTACTAATATTATTCTCTGCATCACCCAAAGGTTGACTGGTAGAAAATTCCTCAGGCATTAAGTCCGCCTCTGTACATCTGTGTGCGTAAAGTATTAAATATTTTAATTAATTAATTAATTAATCAAATAATACAAATATATTTGTTTTAAATACCGATTTGCAAAAAGCAATGCAAGCAAAAGTGTGCTAAACTTAATTGCAAAAGTATTTTGAAGCAAATTCTTAATCTTTAGCTTCGTTTTATGCAAAGTAATAATATCTTTTAGATTGTGATAGTGCGCTAAACAATAAGGAAAAGTCGATTAGTTCAAACTAAACAAATCAATAAATGTTGTTTAATTGGAATAATGAAAACCATCGCCTTTCATAGCGTATTTCTTTATTCTTTCACTCTTAACATATAAATGTCTATGATAATAATATCTCTTAGTCTTAACATAAACCAAATGCGATGAGAAATAGTTCCACAGTTATTGCCATAGCAGTTTCCTTAGGTAGCTGTTCTTGTAAATTCACCTAAAATGCAACAGCAAAATATTAGGCGTTTACTTTGCAGAATAACTGTTTGTTCATATAAACAAAACACTAATTGAAAATAAATTAAACGAGCTTTCCACTCGAATGTAACCATAGTTCAAATCTAACCAACACAATCGTGATTCTCTCTTTACATGCATATTCTACTAACTAACTAACTATGCCTTTAACCGCTCGATTGATTCTGACATTGAATAAACAAAGTGTCCATCGGTTCGGTGGTCGCAAACCAATATGTCTCAATTCTAGAGACAATGTTATGTTTTAGAAACAAATATTCCTTTTTCAAATATATTGACTTCAATAACTCAGTTGGGGATAGAAGCACATATTCCACCCCGTCTCCAGGGACCCATCTATCTCTGCACCAAAGTTCATAAAAATTCGTTTTGCGATTTAGGTGAAAAAGCGTAATAACTGCATAATACTAGGATTACCAAGACACTATTGAATTATGGTGTGATCAAACAGCCTAAAACTAAACCACTTACTGACGAAATATACAAGTCTGGTCCAAGGCTGCCTGTGCAATGACACGGAGCGAGGCAGCGGAGCGGAGCAACGGGGTAATGCGGAGCGGAGTTGCGAACTATGCTCAATGATGCGGAGCGAAGCAGTGCTGAGCGGAGTTGTGGATTATGCGGAGTAACGTGTTCACGCGACAAGTAGGTAATTTGAGCGGGCTGCAATTTTTTTTCACTTCCCCGCTTTGCTTCCGAGCCCCACTTCCCCGCTCCGCAGCTCCGATTCCCGGTTTTATATGAACTTTTGAACTAGTTCGCAAATCCCTGTCCATGGAAGCGGAGTGGAGATTTTATGCAATTTTATTGGTTGATATTGGCATATCTTCGCTCCGCTTCTCTCCTCTCTTCTCCAGTGGACAACTGTTTGTCCTTAGACTGGAAGCCTAAACTGACATAGTCGTAAAACTAGACTGATGACGATCTCGAGATTACTTTGTATTCACACATCAGGTACACACGTTGTGTGCTGGACTGCTGGTCCACTCAGCCTCTAACACAACAACAAATAACTAGCCTAACTAACGAATAGTTTTCAAACACATTCCATTTACAAATCCTCTAAAAACAAACCACTACAGCTTACAAAGTACTTGCCGTGAAACAAGCTGCACAGCTGAAGTTAAATTACTTCATAATGAGGCTCCTCGATACGACCACCTACTTGTACTTCATACTCGAGTACCTGTTAGCTAAAGGAATGTACGTTTAACTTTACACTGAGTAAAAAGATTGACTTTTTTAGAAATAGTATCTTCTGATCTAGGTTGGGATGATTTAGAAATGATTATGAAAGTTTTTGGATAGCAAAAACTTTCCAGTTACTTAATATTTTGTTTCAAACATCAAAGCCACAAATAAAAAAAAATACGTGTAAAAGTGGTATTTTGACCTATTTACAAATAAACTTCAATTAACATAATTTATTTGTGAAACGAATTAACAAATTGCCTTGTTTTGTGTGAGTGATTTCTTTTGATGAGCCTACAATTAAACACGAACTAAAGAACAGTAAATCCTACTGTAACAAACCCAATGCGAGGTATAATTTACGAACTTGTTACATCATGTATCTGTAATTCTCTCCGTGATGCAAAACTATGTTCTTTTTACAACATTACTCCGACTTTGTAGTGGCCCCAGTTGTGCATGTCGCGAAGTGCACGCCACGGCGCGGCTACTTGAGAACACAATTACCCATTAAACATTTTTGAGCTAAAACGTCGCATACAAAATTCAGCCCAACTTTACGACATCACAGAACTTGCAGCTGCTGAGTGCAGCGCTACTTCAGCACTCCAGCGCTACATTATACAATACAATGAGAACTCTTCTTAATTAAAATAACAGCGCTTAAACCCGTTAAAACAGCAAACATTTCAGTTAAAATCAACATTCTTAGCAACGTTTTTGATGAAATTATTTTTAAGAATGTGAAAAGAATTCTGAAATTGTAAAGTGTACAAAACAGGTCCGCTAAGTGTATTTCTTACATTTTCATGAAAATGGTGGAGATTCTGGATTCTTGTACAAAGTTATATTATCTGTGTGAAGTAGTGTATTTAATATAATATTTAGCCAATTTTGTTCTTATTTACTTTGTAAATGATGAAGCAATTTTCTGAAACTCTATTGGAAATAGTTAAAGAGAAAAATTCTTTAATAACGTTGTTCAAACATTTCTGTTTCGCTACAAAAACTTTGGTTCAACATATTTTGAAGTCTTTTGATTAAAAGTAGTACTTTGTGACATACATTGCTTATAGACTGCATTGAACAAGATAACATGCTTTTCTTTAGCTTTTCTTTACGGTTCAATAAGTCCATAACAAAAAAAAACTGACTGGAAGTATTCACAACCAGCTTTTTACATTTTCATCGGTTTTATTTTTCCTACGGAACCCTTATATCATTTCTAAAATAAAAACAGCCTATGATACTTATGCTAACATAGTTGTCACCATTGAAAAAAACAAACAGACAGACTGACAATCTAAACCATTTGCTGTGTAAAGAGCTGTTATTTTGATATTACAAACGGACACTGCACTTTTATTTATTTGTATAGATATTTCTGGTTTCCTTATCAATCGGATCTGGTTCTTAATTCCGCCTAAGAACTTAAGTCCGTCGGCGTGTCTCGACGCAATGTTAATGAAGATTGACAACAGCTAAAAGCTTTGACTTTCTCAACCCCTCCCCCCCTCCCTCTACCCCGCAAGTACTGCCTCCGACTCGGATTTGAAGATTTATATTGAAAGTAGAGCACTTGAGACTTAGATATTATATTTGAAGTTGGGTTTAGACTTTGATGTAAGTAAGTGGGAGTAAATGATACGCGAGGGGCGAATAAAATCTGTTTTGATACATCACATGACGCATGTACCTAATCACGGAAGGGGTACCAGTAGAATTTGAATTCGCAAAATATTATTATTTTTTGTACAATTTATTAGTTATGCCACACAATGTATTCCAAACACTTTCTCAAAAAAATAAATCGCTATTAGTTAATTAATTGTTTTCTCCTGTTATTTTGTATGTTAGAAGCAGAATTAAACCGGTTCTTATTTCTTTTCAGAATTAAAGCCGGTTTTTCATTTTAGCGTAACTGCTATGATTGGGTAAAATTTGAGTTTTTAGGCTTTTACGTTACTATTACATTCCGATCTGATTACCTACTAAATTCATAGAAATCTGTTCATAAAATAATCCAACCTAACCTACCACATCAAGCGATAGTTTCCACTCGAGGCACGTGCCAACATAAACTAGTTTAATAGTCGCCGTGTCCGCCGCGCGCCGGCAGATGGCGCTGTATCAAAACATGTGCCAAACACGATCCCACTTTATGACGGAGTAAAGTCAGACAATTTCCCATTCGCCGTCTAATAGAATATCATATATCGTACGTTCTTAACCTGGCAGGACGTGTTGTAGACAGGGAAGCGAGTCGTGGTCGGAAATGAGAAGAAATAACGGTATAAAATAAAATACGATGAGTTTCTTAAACTAATAAACTACTGCACCGATTTTCATGCTGTTTTCACCAATAGTGGTTCTTGAGGAAGGTATATATGTTTAGTCAAGTTTTTGTATACATTGGCCAAAATATAATGATATTTGTTGGAGGTGTCGAAACGAAAACCTCATGATTACTTTTGGTCGCGACAACCGACATCCACGCGGACGAGACCGCGGGCATTAGCTAGTTATATATAAAAGAAAAACTTAAAGTCTTACTCAGAATAAATCCCTACTACTTGAAACTACTCATCACTTGCTTGAAAATTAAAACCGGGATCTCGGACCCTCCCATCATCAGTTCAGCTGGAAAACGTCCAAGTGACGTTTTAATAGTTTTTCAGTATTAGGCCCCGCTGTTGTTTCTTTTTTCATAATTCCTTAAAAATAAGTAGGTAGATAAGCAAACATTCTGTTCTAAGACCCCAATTGAGTTACTCATACAATCGTAAATTCTTTCGCAATCGAAAGTACTCCAAAACAATTGGTTGTTAATTAAAAATCCGTCTGCCCAACAATGTAAAACACGCAACGAATGAAAAAAGGTTTGCAATGTTAACATGAAAGCATATACGATCGATTGCATTAATTTCCTTCTTACACAATTAAGCTACCAGAATCAATTATGGCATTATATCAAAATATACAAAAAAATAAAGCAGTTAACAAATAGTTGTTTTCTCTAAAAACACATCGTAATTACCTTACTTACTGCGACATAAGTTATCTTTATTTTTGTGTTTACCACCTGAAGGCACACATTGCCGCGTTTTGTGGCTTTGTTTATGTAAACACGTCGCCCTCGTGGAACATTACACCTCTATCAATTTGATGTGCCACAAATACGGTATATCAATTTAATCGCTTGGGGAGAGCCGATATAATATTGGCTTAGGTTTAATATGATGGATAGTATAGAAAATAGTGTGTAACAGAACTGTTTTAATATTAAATCAAACGTTTATGCGTGCGGTCTGAAAAGCCAAATGAAAAATTAAGATAAAAAGAAATGACACCATTATAGTACACTGTCATGATCAAAAGAACTCCTTTAAAAACCATAATGTAACAAACAAAGACATAGCTACTTCTAATCCAACAAAATAAATAAATAAAACAAAATGAAAAACTAAAGACGTCGATCAAAAAGAAGTCACATCAATAAACAAAGGGCCTGTAACTGTAAGTAACAGTCGTTACAAACCGATTTAATACTATTTGTTCTAAGTTACTCGTACCAACATAAGTTCGTATAGTCAGCACTAATGTGTAGATACTGTTAAAATTGATGAGGGTGCGACTCGAATGGTGAAGGTTAGTGAGATATGCTAAAGGAAGGTAATGAAAAAAACAGTATATTATAGCACTTTTTAAATGCAAAATCAAATGTGCTTACTCATAACCAATGAAACTATCTCCAGAAACACAACACAACAAACAAATACTTTGACAACAGAAGACCAATTTAACGTTTGTATTCACATCTCGCAAGTCGCGATCTGTCAAAAATGTTGGAAAATGAAAGCTTCTTTGACCAAAAGACTTCCACTGCTGGACATAGGCCTCCACCAACTGTCGCCACAACAACCGGTCCTGTGCGTCTCGCAGCCATCGGCTACCTGCGACCTTCACCAGGTCATCGGTTCACTTTGTGGGAGGTCTTCCAACCTGCCTTCATAATGATATAATTACTGAATGACAAAAGATCAAGGAACTCACCTCATAAACTTAATGCAATAAATTAAGACTTATCTGCGTCTAACAAATAACACAAAATAAAGGCGTAGAGCTCAAAAAGGCGATACATAAACTATGTTTTGTAAGCGGTAGTCGTTACAAGCCGATTTAACACAATTTGTTCTAAGTTCCCACACACATAGCCAGCGCTGATGGTGTAGTGTTAAAATTGATGAGGGTGCGACTCGAGTGGCACTAGTTAGTGCGGCCGGTGGTCTGTCACTGTCGGCTGGTGATGCATGGAGGGCAGCCACAGTAACCGTGCACTAGTATACTTATTAAGTAGATAGTCTAGTCTCTATAAGATGAAGTAACTAGTGAAGAAAATGTAATGTGATGGAATTGAAAATGATTCAAAAAATACAAAAACCTAAACCTACATCAATAACCATATACATAAATCTGATCCTTGACTCGTCTCGCGAAATAATGGCATCTCGATGATCTTCAGCTATCTCTAACAACAAGTAAAAGCGTCAAAAGAACACAACAAAAAATAGCATGACTGTCATGCTCCTAACCTGATAACTTAACCTTCAAGATAATTTGCAAAGAATAAAGCCCTGATTGAAAAGCCATTACTATTTCAATCAACCCATATGACGTGAAACAAATTACCCTTAATAAATTCACGATACAAATAGCTGAAGGATTTATTTTTAAAATACATTCAACGATATCAGTATTTCAAAATAAAATCGCGAGTGTTTTGTTTTGTACGAGTACTCAGGTTATTTGCCTAACATTTGACATTCTATAAGCGATAGAGATTGACGGAAAATCAAGAGTATTTTGGATAGAATTATACATAATTCGCTTAAGTCAATGCACCTGCCATGTCATCTCTACACCACGCTTGGTTGGCTTGTAGAAAATGTCTAAGGTACATTAAGTCCTCAATTGTATCGTTGTGCATCAAGCGTAAATAAATAAAACTTCGCTACCTAAACGTTACCGTCAATCTCAAACATTTTGTATGTTGACAGTCGTTATGGCTGATAGAATATTACTTTGTAAATAGAGTATACAAACATATCCTTTGGTACATTTTAAAACAAATATTCAGAATTCAAAACAGTCTGCATTGTAAACACAGACAAACTATGTCCCCTTCAACCCTCCGAGCGCTTCCCTTACACCCCGCCCCTGCCCTTCAGGCGTACGACTGATGACGTCACTAAAGCATGCGTGAGGGTAAGCCCGTGTTAATCATTACAGATTAGTTCAGACTGCGGCTTTATCTGACGCAGATAACCGCGACAACTTGCCTGCAAAAACTATGGGAAGATTAGCATCAAATTGGTTGTATGGATTCCTATTGGAGTTAGCGGGGACTCAGAGATTTTATCAGGAGGAAAGGTTGGCTACCTGAATTCTAATGTGTTCCAAACTCTCTTCCTTAATTGCAGAACTTAGATCAACCGTGCCTTTGCCTACTTATCTCTAAACTCGAATTATTTCTTTTGAGATGAAAACTTTTACTTTATTATGGAAGAAACAAAAACAAACGGTTTAATCTGCAAAAGATAGCGCACAAAATAACTTCTAAAAATACGAACTAAAACGGCCAAACCAAACCAACAGACATTAGCTATAAACTATTTTTTGGCAACGGAAAAAACTGCCTAATTTTCTGAAAATCTTGGCAAAAACTTAAAGTGCTCCAAAATTTTCAGTACCCCAATAAAATCGAACACGCAAACTACATTTACTTTAGCAACAGTCTAAAAATGGTGACTACTTAGAGCAAGTTCGTCGCCAAATAAATGACTCCCGATTTCGATCGGTGACGGAGCGCGACGAAAAAGGTTCTCCAATAAGTTAGCTATTGTCAGCCAAGGATGGGAAGTGGTGGCTTATCTGCCGCCAAAGTATCGATAGGGGGAAATAGGCAGAAATATGTCGCACTAGCGCCGTGTATAATGGCAATGGATTTTTTACAGATTCTTGAAGAAAAAGCAAGAAATGTTGTTTATTAACTTGTTGTTTGTTAACTTGTTCTTGTTTACATGGATGATGTCATATTTCTGCATGCTATGTTTTTGTAACTGAAAAAGTGCCCTACAATCGATTTACAACAGGATTTTAAAATACTTTCTCGGCTGATCAAGCCGAGAAAGTATTTAATCACACACAAATGGAATGCGAATGGAACTGATTGTGTGTGGACTACTAAAGCCTACACAAACACAAACAGCATTCACACAAATCAGAATGTAATATATTGAATAATTCCACGTAACGAGCTACATCTAGCCGATGATAGACACACAAAATATTCCATTACCGCTCAAACACAGGATTGAATTAAATTCATTTCATAAAGAGCCGACAATGTATATATTATCACGCGCTGCGGTCGACCGCAGCTCTGATTTAGTTGCACGTAGCCGTGGGCAAGCTTTCATATATGGATTTAGTCATGATTACATTCTGAGTATTTCGTTTGTGCTCACATTTACTTGTGTGGCTATTGTTCAAATTTTATTTTGATTTAATCTTCTATTTAGCAGAATAAAGTAATTGTTCATGAATTTAATAAAAAGATAAAAAATAAAAAGCAGTTTGAAGGTTACTTTAGAGTAAACCTTTCCCTAGCAGAAATACATTCCTTTGTAACCACACTGAAATACAAGAGAGTGGCTAATAATCGAAAAAGCTTGCATTTGGATCGACACATTGCATTATTATGATACCATCTAATATTCATGGCCCGTTAGTTTGTATAACATAGATATTAAATTTAGATTTATTAATAGGTGTTAGAACAGAGACCACAATGCAACCGAACAACATGTGCGACAGCTCGTATATTCATATTAAATTGCTTGATATTAACTAAGTCAACCCTAATCTCTTCAAATTTAGAGTGACCAGGCTCCTTCTGGGCAGGCTCGCTCCATGTCTCTGTCATCTCTGACATAGACTAGAGTCAAGAGCAAACCCATCACAAATAAAAAATGTACTTATTCAAACGACCGCCTGTTACGGATAAAAGAATAATATATTACACAAACTAGAATTGGCTTCTCTAAAAGAGCCAGTTATTAATACAAGAACCTTATGACCCGCAGATAAAGCAACCCCAACAACTACACGAAAATAAGAAAACGTCAAACGAAGCGAAAAGTTCTCCACTCAATGGAGTCAATCGATCAGCCTCTCGACTGCGGACAAAATACTCCACATCAAGTAAACTGGCCGGCTTTATAGCGATGCTATTCGACCGAGTAATCATGCTTTACATTATGTCAGCGTCAACGATAAATAGATTTATGCAAAGCGTTTGATACAGTATACATATTTAAATCAGCCATAACTGACTGAACTATACATTCAATCTGTACAAAATTACTGTTTTAAATATCTTTGGAAGCATTTGTTCTATTGACGATTGTTTTAATGGCTGTTCTGATTTCATTATTAATTATCATTGGAGTTTCTCGGGGCTTAAGTTAAGTGTCTAAAACAAAGCCAATATAGATTGCCTGTTTTGTGAAGTAATCAATCATATCTCAACAATCTTCGTCCTCCATTGTTGTTGTATCTTACTTCTTTATATATAGATCTGACTTTAAATTGTTTACTGTTCAGTAGGTTTTTAAATATTTTTTAAGTAGTGTTCTAATTATTTTCATCTATTTAATTTATGTTGTTAAACTCTTGAATCCTTTATTTAATAGGTAATAGTATTGTAGTATCCTAATTTTCAACTCAAGTTAAAATTCATTCATTCCAACATTCCACATTCATATCCACATTCAATTTCCACATTTGCTCTCAGGTATGTTTCTATCTAGATTCTGAAATTGTGCAAACCATTTACATTTCCCTCCCTTCTTGATAATAAAATCGTGAAGAGAAGTAAGCACTAATATATATGATAATATAAAAATAGCTATCCAATCATCGGGATTGCTAGCATCGCGAAATACCGCGTTAATATCGCCGAGGAATCTCCGCGGGAACATTTGGCCGCGAGTGGATTTTCTCATTATCTTCTCATTGTGTTCCTTTATTTCGTTTATTGGTTATCAGCTGAATTAGTGGATGAGAACGTGAGAGGAAAGAGGGATGTGATAATACTTCATGAAATTAGTAGAGGAATAGATCAAAGAGAGGCGTGGATTGAGAGTTGATGATATATTCAGAGTAATTTCAACTTTTAATCTACGATTCCTGAAAAAAAACGTCCAAGAACAAGTTGATGTAGTTAATGGCCAAAACAAGCAAGGTTCTAAAAATGATTGATGTTTGTATCGCATTTTAATGACAATTGAGATAAATTACTTACTTTAAATAAAAGAAAAATGAATAGAAAGTAAGGAGACTGAAGAAATACACATATAGAATATAAATTCAACATTCAGTGGCATAAAAAGTATGTACAAAAAGAAACAATAAAGACATGTCTCAAACATCAATAGAGCAGATAGAAAACACGACAAACAAAAACAACCTTTATTCTCAAATATGGAGGAACACCAAACGGCAATTATAAACTCAAAAGAAAACTCCACCAAAGTGGAAAAGTTTGTAGATAAAACATAAAAAGCGCCGCCACTGGCGATAAATAATACTAGGAGTGCAGCTCTACAAGAGGGTAGAACGGAATTGGTTTAAAATTATTGCCCGATTGCAGCAAGTTTTTGTACTGCAATACAGTTCGCTCCGATACTTCGCTAGCGTAAACTGAATGGAGAAAAAACTGTAAGCTTGTTCACCGGTGAGATCTTTGAGAACGGAAGATAGGGCTTCTGCAAACATGCTACTTTGGCATTACGATTTTAGTAATTTATCAATGCAACGTCGCGTTTTGAAGACTGTGTACTTTAGCGATGTCTCCGACGCTGCATTACGTTTTGGCTACTCGGTACATTTGCACGTTTCAGTCTGTCTATCTTAGCAAATACTATATAGACGTGCGCCTCCATGGCCGAAATCGGTCAAGACAACTATATTTTGACAATAATAATTGCATTAGCCAAAACATGGGACTTTGTCTGGGGAATAAGATCACTTATCGCCCATGTTAAAAGCAGCGCGTTTGCGGAGACCCTACTAAAACAGAGGTTTTCCAATGGAAACTCAATAAGAATCCTAGATCCGAACGATATAATGAAAAAATTGTTCGAGTCAATTTCTAAGAACAAAATATTTCATAAAGAGAAGATTCTTTGAACATATTTGGTTTGCCTCATGTCGGTAATAGGATGAAAGCAAATAACATGAAACATGGGATTATAATTAATATGATAAGGAAAATCTCGATAAAATGAATAGTGCGTGTTTCGAATATGTATCGCGTAGATATTGCGGTGTTCTTTGATTTTCCTTCATTATTATTGTTACTTTTCTTTACCGAAAAGAAAATATATTGTATCAATAATTTTCCCTTTGAGGACTGACTAGATATTGTTTAATTCATAACTCAAAGATCGTGTCACTCAAATGTAACTAAAAGTACGTAATAAAGAAGAGTATAAAGATACAATAAAACAAACTCTTAAATACAATAAAAACGACATTATGTGTGCAATACCTAATATAAGCCTCGCATAGTACACTCATCAAAAACTTCGCCGTCCGCTGACAATCATAAAAACAACATCAAAATTCTCGTAAACTACCTCTCCTGGCTTCAACTACCCGTATTAGCTGAAATTTTCAACATTTCGTGCTTGTTTACCAGACTTGGTGCAGCCACAATATTACTTAGACAAGTCCAGAAGGTCCATGCAACGAGTGGAAACAGGTGCACGCACACATAAATGCGTACGTGTGGCGCCCGTTAACAATTGACGGTCGCGAGCGCGCTTGCCCTCGCTGCGTGAAGCGTGTCTATGGGTGCGTGCATGTTCGCTCGTTGTATAGAGCCAACTATCTGTACTTCTGCACCTGTCTGTTCTGTGGCTCTTGTTTGCCAGTCTGTACTACACACTTGAATTTTATTGACACTTTCATGGATCGTACGCGGCAAGAAACATCTCCTTTAATTGGCGCCCACTTTAACCTAGAGCTTTAACCCCAAATTGAGATGCCTGTAATTTTATGGCAAGGCCCTTTTCTGCTTTTAGCTAGCTCTGTTACTTTTTATATTGAGTAAAACGTTTTTTTTATTATTTTAGATACAAATGTTACGTGCAGGTTTTTCCGCATTTGAGTTTCGTTTAGAAAACAAATATGAATTGCTTATTTTAGAATAAGAAACGGAAAAATGCAATATCTGAAGAACTTTCTCCTCGCTTACGATCTTAAAATTCCAAGTCATGAATTGGAGACAAGCTCTCAACTGCAGACATGAATAATAAATCAGTACGTATTCAATCAAGATCTATTTCAAAGCAGACTCCAGAGTCACTTTAACAAATTTCTAGCCAAAAGCCGCTTTTCAGACGCAAATGAAGAAAAGGAGTGCCAGGGCCTTATGAGCGTCTGGAGCCGTTTGGGAACATAAGAACAAGCAATGTTTCCATCACTGGCGCGTCGCGAAGGGCGAGCGTTGACCTGCTCAATAAGCGATCGATGTAGCTGGCGCTGAGCCAAGTGTTGGAGGCTCGGCTTGGCTCCGCGCCACGTTTGCGGCCCTGGTACTCCTCAGATACCCTGCGCGCTTTATTGAGAATATCGGAAGACGGAATCTTGAGTATTTTTCGAATCAATTGGATGATTGCTTAAAGTATCTCGATAAAATAACACCATTACTTGCATAGTAAGTTTTAATCAGTTTATACAAATGTAGGTAGTTTTAATTCCTTGCACGGTTTAAGTTTCATAAATAAGAAAACTAATTTTAATAAAAATAGTTTTCAAATCATTTTCAAGCAGAGTCTCTTCAGAGTCGCTTTACTTTCAATGTATCTATTTAGACGACCAAATAAAGGTTCGATGAAATTCTAATGAACTAATACTGGCATTCGAAGTTCTTATTTATATGGGCTCATCGAATCCTTGTTTAATAATAAAATTGGAAAGGTAGTATTGTTTAAACATTTCTGCGGGTCGTCCGATTTAAGTACCGGACGCCATAATCATCCTTTCCCTAACCCAATTTCACATCGTCCAGCTTAAGAGGATCCATTATAAACCCATTAAATCCATTTATACCTGGACTTATTAGAAAGGTGCGTGTATAACAGGTCAAGTTAAATTGGTCTCACATGGCCCGAAGGAAAATGTTGATAAGATCAGGGATTTTGTGAATTTATCGCCGCTGTAATTTAGGGAAGTTTTAATCTTAAGTATTTAGGGTTCCGCGGTGATGACAGGGAACCGCGGCAATATGGATGAAGCTTGTTAGGGTACCAGGGGTGCAGGGCTTTACTTTTAATTTATTTATTAGTGGTCGTAAGCGCTACTGAGAGGTATCTTGGATTCGATACTCAGTTTGGTGGGGTTTCTATTAAGTTTTCCCAAAAAGCAAAAGTGTTTACAGTGTACATTTTGGACCGGTTTTTTTATTATGTCATAATTTTAAAATATATTTTTTGGATTCGATGCTAATAGTTATATGCTAACGAATTTAAAAAATGTGAAAGTGAGTGTTTTCTATCAAGTTGACGCGCCTAAGTCACTGATAATAAATTAATAATATCAAATTGATGATACAGAGATAGATGGACCCTGGAGACAGTGATAGTCAATTTTTGTTGGGAAAATCGCAGGCGAAGCTTCGCGGGTAAAAGTGCGGCTAGTTAGTAAAATGTAGA
This sequence comes from Lacanobia oleracea, assembly GCA_950371165.1. Taxonomy (NCBI): domain Eukaryota; kingdom Metazoa; phylum Arthropoda; class Insecta; order Lepidoptera; family Noctuidae; genus Lacanobia; species Lacanobia oleracea. The sequence continues at coordinate 22,935,389 of OX493408.1, forward strand.
TTAAATTGAAACAGACAAGAATGCTAAAACTACTGAGACAAGACGTCAAAAAATGCTAAAATCATTTAGTTCAACGAAACCGAATTTTTTGTCCAAAAAATTTTCTTTAAAACAGTTTCATAGATAACAAGAATGATTAAAGTAAGCGAAGTTTTATCCGCCGCTGGAAATAATTTATCTTTCCTCTCGGGCCTTGGATAAGTGATAGATAAGTAAATTACGGCATTTCTTAGAAGATAGTGTTGTGTCAGAAACATTCAAATAATTTACTGATTCTCTGTAGAGAAGACAATGATAAATGGGTCATCCCTTTGTAAAACTATGAAGCAGTAGTTTATACTATTCGTTGTATATAACTTTAGAAGTGATCAATTAAGAGGGAAGATTAAGATCAATAGCTGGCTTTGACATTTTATTGATAAAGTGTCATATATATTTTTAAGGCAGACATTAAAGGCCAAGTTTCGAATGAAAATGATCACAACATTAAAGTGACAATCTACTAATCGCGCATTGGACATTGGACGCTGTGATTGCTTGAATTTATTATCAACAGTGAATGGCACTTCTTGACTTGCGACACATTACGACATTTCTTTCCAGAAACCGGCTTATTACAATATTAAGATAATAATATGGAAAATATGATAAGAATATGAAAATTATTTCAAAATCACCCAAAGATGGTGTTATTCGCGGATGACACATCATTGATATTTAAAATAGAGCGACGGTCACAAAATCTTGACGTCGTCAATAACTCTACTCTTCAGGTCCAAAATTGGTTTACGGCAAACAACTTGGTATTAAATGAAAAAAAACCAAATGTATTAGATTTACTTTAAAAAATGTTAGAAGTAGCGAATGTGACATCATATTGAATGAAGAAAAACTGGAGTTTATTAATCACACGGTTTTCCTGGGAATCACTTTAGATGAGAAATTACAATGGGGACCTCATATAACATCTCTGGCGGGGCGTTTAAGCTCAGCCGCTTATGCTGTTATAGGAAGATAAGACAGCTAACAGACGTAGAAACCGCACGTTTGGTCTATTTAGCTACTTCCACAGCATTGTGTCGTACGGTATTTTGCTGTGGGATCGGGCTGCTGACATTGAATCCATATTTATTTTACAAAAGAGACAGCTCTCTTTTGTAAAATAAATATGATAGCCCTTTATAATCTGCGTCGTCGCGATTCTCTAAGGGAACTTTTTAAAAAGATTAATATTATGACAGTCCCTTGCCAATTCATATATGAAAATATTATGTATGTACGGAAAAATCGTCATCGTTTTAGTAAAGTTAGTGATGGACACTAGAAATAAAGATAAATTAGATCAAGCATTTTATAGATTAGCTAAAGTACACATATCTTTAATGGGGTACTGTGTTAAATGTTGCAATAAAATACCTTGTGACATATTAGAACTAAATGAAAGAAAATTTAAAACCTACATTAAAAGCACACATTGTAAACAAGCATATTATTACAAATTAGAAGATTACATTCAGGATAAGAATGCTTGGAAACATACTGGTCCTGCTCCATAGGACAATCAATGGTGGAGACAAGATCAAACTGGTTGGTTTATGTATTTACTTTTGTACCTACTGTTTCATTTTTGGGTTTTTATTTTTCTGTTCACTCACACTGCAAATTAATGGTTCCTTGTAAATATGTGAGTACCATGTACTTATTTAAAAATAAAATAAGTCTACCTCTGCATACTCTATAGGTTCATGGTCCTCACATATATTAACAGAAGTTTTGTATACCACAGCACATGTAAAACATTGATTTGAAAATAGTAACTATGGAGTTTCTTGTCCGTTCTTCTCCATAAGAATCTACCCTTCCGAATGGATAGATAGACAGTAGAGTCACCATGTTATTTTAAATGTAATGATGACGTTCAAAAGTGCCGTTTAATGGCTTAATTGAAATAACTTTTTTGACTTTTAAAAAATGCTTAACAATATCTCTTAGGTACAAATTGTTTGTACAGCATGAAACATATCCCAGTTATATCATTTTAACAATACACGTGTAACTTCCTATAAACCATCCCTCAATATCGACTCCTCCGCAAGCTACCTCATCCATTGCCGCCTCCGACCCGACGCCTCGCATAAATATGGAACATGGCCGTCGTTGTACGGCGACAACGCGGCGGTGGCGGCGTCGCGCGACAATTTGTTACCGTGATGAAATATACGGCCACTCACCCTGCCACTCACATAGGATTATTTAGATGGAGGGTTTTGTTCCTGCTCTGATAAAACTACAGGTTTTAGTGTAAAATTTTGACGTTACGTTAATAACCTTCAGTGTTCGGTGGCGGCTCTCCGCAGACCGAGGCCCACCTTGCGTCTTGCCAAGTGCCAGATAGTTCTTAGTAGGTGCTTGCCAGTTCACGTGAGGACCTAATGACTGCGTCAGTGCAAAGCATTGCATTGCATTGTCTAGTATTCAGCCACGGCAGCAAAGCATTGCCATGGCTGAATACTAGACCAGGCTAGATGGCACTATTTCTGTTATCGAGTCGCTAAAAAGAAGATTTTCTTGATTCGTGATACAAAATATAATATTTTGGAGAGATAATTTTCCGGTGTTAAGAAAGTAAATTAACTGACACGTACCTAATTACATTTATTTCGACTTCATTATGAAGATCAACCAATTAGTATCTCTATCAATATAATTATCCTCGCACTTACTTCCCTAAAGAGAAAAATACATTAATATAATTTAATAGGGTATATTTTAAAACTTACCTTAGTAAAATGTAAAAGTCGTGGACCCGAAGATGCAGACTGGAACAAACAAAGAAAACTATTAATACTCATAAAAATAAAAACCACATTCAAATTGGATCAGGAGATTTTGGAAAAAATGCGGACATACATATTACTTATTTTTGCCTTCTGATGAATTTCGGCACCGCTTTGAAAACTTATTACTCACCCGCAGTAATAAATTTTCAAAGCGGTGCCAAAATTAAAAGACCACTTCAGTAGAATCAGCCAGACATCCAGCTAACCGAAACTGTCAAATTGTCCCAATCAAAATTGAACCTAATTCTTTAGCGATAAAAATGATAATCAAAGATAGATTTTGGTATGATTCTAATGTGATTCTACTAAAGTGGCCTTTGAGACCCGCTGAGGAAGTTCTACTAGGAATTGTGTATCTGTCTATCACAGTGCGAAAGGTTTGCCTTCCGAGAAAGGCCATGGGGTTCTCTGTTCATAAGCGGTACAGCGATATACTTAATATTGTTTCAAAACCAAAAACAATAATTGGGTATAATATTTTCTCAAACGGTCACCCAATCTGTCCTTTCCAACTAAAACAAGCATTACACGTGTTGGACAAAATTGGTGACCTAGAAAACACGTGTTTAAATCACGCACCATTTTAGTTACCAAACCTAACTGGCTGTAAATAATGTCACAAGCTTTAGAAAGAGACAATCACATAGGCATGGAGTGACAGAGATGATCACCAGAGATGATGATCAGTGTTGATCTCTGTCATCTCTGTCATACGGAGTAGAATACGCCCGCAACTAGCTCGAAACTACGGAATTTGGGCTTAGAGAGCAGATCTCAAGATTCTCAAGGCCCTATCCGTCTCGCATTCGGCGCATTCCTGCGACCCTCACCAGGTGCACGATCCTCCTTGTGGGAGGCCGCGCCGACGTTGCGTCTTCAGGTACGCGGTCGTCACTCTAGAACCTTTCGACTCCATCGGCTATCTGTTTTTTTTTATTGATAATGGTTTGCGAGCAATGTGCCAACCTTTGATAGATCATGTCAACTAATACCCTTTGCGTTCTAGGGCCGTGGTGAATCTTTCGAACAAATTCCGTAACTTTGTTCCCATGGCTGCAATGATAAACTTTGCGTGTACCATTAACCCTTTACAATATATATAAATAGTTCAGGTGAGTTACATCAAAAACACACTGCTTAATAGACAGGCGCCTTACACGTGTCACTCACAAGAAGCTCTAACTAAAAGTAAATATAAACGTCGATTAGATGGAGTATTAATAGCCGTGTCAACACGCTCAAGTTCTTCAACTTAGCTAATTACCTTCCTTCAGCAAGGAGTAGTGTTTCACTTGACTGTACCCCCCTCAGCCCTCAGCCCTCGGCTAGAATATTATAATCAGCTAATGGATATTTGAATATTGTTCAGGTTAAAAGGTTAGTATGAATAATAGTCAGGGTTACGTGGAGGGTGATGTCAATTTAAGCGGATAATAAAAAAATATTTATTTTAAATGGCTTGTTTTGTTTTGAAGGGTGGTCGATTCTTTTGTCAAAATATTACACTCAAGTAGGGATGTAACGGAGACCATTTTGGGGTTGGCGCAGATCTCATAGATTTTTATTTGAACATTGAACCTATGAAGTTTCACGACCCGTGCCGCGTCAAGACGACAAGGTGAGCGTTAATAGGATAAATAATTTTCGTCTCTTGACAGGCGTGTGTGAATTGGTTATTCCTGTAGTATGTTAATCTTAAAATATTTTATGTTAAAATTTGATGGAATTATTAACTATTATGTTTCGGAGAACCAGTGCTAACGACGTAGCCCGAAGGATCGCCAAAGTGAAGTGGCATGGGCAAGGCACATTATCACAGAACAGATGGTCGATGGGGCCGCAAGGTTCTGGAGTGGAGACTACGTACCAGAACGTACGTACGTACAGGACCGATCGATGTAGTGGCTTAGGCCAGCAGTGGACGTCTTTCGGCTGAGAAGTTGATGACGGGGAGTTTTGACCAACTATTGCAGGTACAACTAGGTGATCCGGTAATTTTTTTATAAAGTACTGACATAAATTATGTGTAGTGTGAAATACATCAGTAGTTTACATAGTGAAGAACGTGTATTGGTGGCGCCACTGTTCGCTTTCTCACGGTGTTATAGCCAATTGTGGGGCATTACAAGACGTTCATCATTAATATGTCGTCTTACAATTACTTCATTTGCATTCCTAATGTGGCTGTTTTTGTTCTATATTGTTGAAGAAGTCTTTAGTGTATCAAGGGAAGTGTATTATTTTCGAGAAACTAGAAACTTATTTAATAAAAATAATGGTTATTTCTTTATTTTTGTATCCTTAAATGCCGTAAGATAATCGATAAACAAATAATTGTTATTAATAAATAAATAAATTCATTACTAGTTTCACTGCATATCACACAAAAGTGATATGCAGTGAAATATTTTTTTTTGATTTGAAATAAATGGGCTTTATTATTATTAATCGATAAACTTCTACAGAATTTCGTCGTTGCAACAAATGTCGGTGTGACAGATTTTTTTATTGAGACTACAAAGAAAGTTTGTACTTCAAATTTCAAAACCTATAGAATGGGGTATCAAGATAACGGGCTCGAGGACACGATTCCAAAAACGTACCTCACTAAAAAGTATAATAATAAATAAAAAAAATACTTTGTGAAAAAAACCCGACGGCTAACAAGTTCGAAACAAGTCACTTTTCAAGCAGTCTGATGAAGCTCAATCACAGATCTGATGCCACCAATTGCATCAGACTGCATGAAAAGCGACTCGTTTCGAACTTTTAAACGGTCGGGTTTGACCTCACGGTTTACCTGGAATGATGCCTACATAGACAAGTACGAGTATTTACTAGCTTAGCCCAAGCGCTATTAGTTCCACAGACATGGACTACCAGGCAGGTATGAAGTATGAGGAGTATTAAATAGATGGGTTTCATCACAAAACTCATTATGACGTCGGCGTCGCTCGACGAAATGGTATTACATTAATATAAGCGGCGGCAGAAGACACCGCGCCTGGCAGGTGGGTTCCGTTCAACACGCTAAATTAATTTTATTTGCTGGTTTGTTTATGTTTATTATTGTCTTAGGAATATTCTTGAAGTGGTTGACAACTGTTTATTTTAATGGGCGAATAAAAAACTGTCATATTCCGTGGAAAAGCGAATGTAAGAACTGATAAAACTCTACTTTAACAAGTTCTCTTATTAAACTTGTCAAGTTCTTTACTTCGAATTCCCAATTCAGTAAGTCTATCAAAGACATTTTAATGTCAATGCCTCTTTCCCAGCTGTGGGACAGTGGACTACTGCTCATTGGAGAGTTTATTGTTGCGGAATGGGTTCGAAAGAGTCACCGCAGCCCTGGAACGTGAAGGGATTTAGAGGAACATGGATGGGTTTAGTCAGTAAGAGTGGGACACTCCTATCAACTCCTCCCAGAGCGGAAGGAGTCATTTGGTAATTTCCCATCCAAAAAATTAAACCAATCACTGACAGCTTTTTTTCAATCAGTAAATCCGTCCATACAAAAACACGAATATTTTCAACGAAAAATCGTAAAAATTTCCATATTGACAACTCTGCTGCAATATGCTGAAAATATTTTTCAGTAGAATGTAATAAATCTGTAATTTTTACTGCACTCCAATTATGTCGAATTGGATTATTTACGAATAAATAAACAGGGAATGTTTTAAAACTAAATGTAATTTCTGATCTGACGCGACTACACGACTGCACGACTGGCGAACGGTAACGGGCGAATAAAGTTTTAATCAAAAAACATGTTTTCGGTTTGCTGCTGTGTACTGCATAATAATTACTTTCTGTATGTGTATACATGAATGCATATTATGTTCGTGTCATAAATTAGTTGTTTTTTGCGCCAAAAAGTGCCATTTTATAGTTGAGCAGGCTTCTCCATAAAAAATCGAACTACATACATAGTTTAAGTACTGCTCATATTTTTTTATTAATTCATATTCTTTAAGGATAATTTCAAATAATATTATTGAAAATAAGTTGGAACTTGAAAGTTATTTAGTTTGGCTGGAATAAAATGCCAACACGTTCATAGGCTTTCTTTGATAATCTACTTATGGGTTTCTGCCTCTCACATTCGAATTAAGAATTTGTTAGTCATTCATTAGTCAACTAATGACTCTATATATATATATAAAATCAGCTAAACATCTATACTAATATATAAAGCTTAAGAGTTTGTTTGTTTACTTGAACGCGCTAATCTCAGGAACTACTGGTCGGATTTGAAAAATTCTTTCAGTGTCAGATAACCCATTTATCGAGGTAGGCTATATATTATCACGCTAAGACCAATAGGAGTGGAGCAGTAATGAAAATGGTGACGCAAACGCAATTGCGCGGGTCAACTAGTCTTATGAATAAGTGGTGAGAGTGGTATGTTCCCCGCCAGGAGCTTAACATCGCCATTTATTTTTTAGTTTCACATTATTTATGAATCCTGAGGGACTCTTGTGCCATTTGGAAAATTAAAATGTTATTTCTAAATAACACTTAATGTTCATTGTTGTATATTTTGCAATGTGTTTCTCTTGTGTTCACATAACCTTCGTTTCCTGTAACTGTTGTCAACGTTTCCCCTCTCGTGTCATTGGTGTAGTTTTTGTTTTGTTTCTGTGTACGACAAGAAACTTTCCTCATATCGCGCCGGCAATATTGTGCTCTATTGTGTTCGTTCTCCCGAAAAAACGAGTGTCATGTGACACATACAAACCCGGGATTGGAGTGGGCTCGTATGTTTACTCTTAAGAAACGATCGTTTTCTTTTAATTAAAAAAAATACACAAAACTGAAGCCGACCCCAATCATCATCTACCTAGTTTTTTCCCAACTATATTGGGTTCGGCTTCCAGTCAAGCCGGATTTAGCTTAATACCAGTATTTTACACGGTACTTCATGGCAAGACTAGAGTCAGATTTACTGGCTTTTGACAATTCGTAACAACTGCCAAAGATCTACAAATGACAGCCGGGACCAACAGCTTAATGTGCTTTCCGAGGCACGGAGGAAGCTCGGTATGTTAAGATGGTCACCCATCCACAGACGAACCTTGGCAAGCGTTGCTTAACCTTGAAAATCGAGCCAACTCCAATATAGTCGGTAAAAGGCCGGCAAGGTGATTGATCTGTATCTTTTTATACATAATTTCAATTTATAAGGAAAGCTAACAAAAGCATTGTCACAATAACAGCTCCTTCAATAACCTTACACGTTTGCTTCACAAAGCGCTACAATGTACGCGCCCTTTGTACTTCTACTACTACCGGTAGCTGTCAAACAACAACTAGGCCACACACACACACACATACCATACACCAATTTTAAAGTGAGCGCATAATCGTGACGTCACACGTCAAAGCGTCAAAAGGCAAGTTGTCGAGAGCGTCGAAGTGACATCATCCGCACGCTCCGTACTAAGATGAACAAGCCAAGGGGGCGTGAAGGGGTGAGAGGGGGTGTGGGGGGTGATTGAAAGACCGATCCGATTGTGTAATTGTGATTGGATGGGATTGTTTTGAATTGACGGTTTTCTATATTGATTGATTGATTGATTTTGTGTATTTTGGCCGCAGGTAGCTTTGAATACGGGAATAATGAAAGGGGAGTGTTTGTTCAGGTGTAGAACTGTATAATTGCGTATTTATTGGGTAACATTTGGTCGCATTGCTAAAACCCGTTGGTACCGCGTAAAGCTACATATTGAAGAAAAAAACAGTGAAATGATTTGTCTCGAAAGAAGCGATTTTGTAGAAAAAGTTTGTAGGTACATAAAAATCATGCTTGGCGAATCTCCTGAAAATTTTTAAGTGCGTTAGTTACCACTAAAGGTTCTACGCATGTCTAATATAAATATAGTGATACTATTTTGCAGTATCACTATATTTATATTAGACATATTTAGTTAGCGTCTCTAATTATTTCAAACACCCGGATTTAATTTCCTGAACGTTCAAAATGTTTTTCTTTCCCTTTCTTTTGTAATTAAAGTTATTCTTATTTGTTCCGTGCTTAGTTCCTAACTCGCTGTGCAACTTTGTGAACGTTTCAACTTGACGCTACGTTTTTCTGACTTTAATGAATACCTACTTGAAGCTTATTTAAGTTTACAATAAGTTAATTGCCAACGGAGTTACGGGGAAAGGAGTTTTCGAGCAGATAGTTTAAACTTTTAAGTCAAACGCAGAAGTAGGTACTTGTTGGCAAAACTAATCAGAAAATTATTTTCGGATTCAAAAGGGATGGCGTGTTAAAAAAAAGTTATAATCTTTTTTGGAAAAAAAATGACTGCATGCTCATGTCTTTGTCTTCCCTTACTTTTAAAATTCCGCATGCTGGGACAGAACTTTTCTTCACGCCCCATTCACGTGTTTTAAGCTCTGTTTATTTTATTTTCACAGTTAAATTATACAAATAGTGCAAATATGAAAACAGTATACCTATTCATCGGTTTCCCAAGGAACAGACAGACAGACTGACGAAGTGGCGGTCGAGCGAGAGAAATAGGGCTTCGTTTGGACCTTTGATTACGGAACCGTAAAAAAACTAAATAGTTTACTGTAAATCTCAGTGCTTTTTACATCCTCTATATTATTTACTTCCTGCTAACGGTACAAAAATCTTTAATTATTAATCAAAACACACAATATACGAGTACCAGCACTAATCTGCCGAACGCAACCCAACACCGGCTTACCAGCCCAAAAAGCTTACAATATTAAATTGGCAACACTGCCGTGATCATTTTAAAACAGCCTTTCCGTTCGATAACTACCCTTCCGTCAAGTTGACGGGGGTTGTGTGTGCGGCTACGAGGGGTGTACGGGGGGAGCAGGGGGGGGAGGGTCTGCCAATACACATCACCCCTCACGAGGGTTGCTATTAATTAAATTTTAATCACGGATGTATAAACAGGATGTATGCTTGTCGCGGTCCAGGACAACTCTTAATGATCTAGTAGGTTGCTGGAAGCGGTATGTGCCAAAGTATTACCCAATCTTCTTCAGTAGGTTCTTCAGAAGTTCATCAAATACACAATTTTATCACACTAAATAAAAATAAATATGGCAAGATAATCTGCACTTACGTCTGAAAGCAAAGAGAGAAGAAATGGATGACTATCTTAACATAACGAGTTTTCTCCGTGCCTCGGAAAGCACGTTAAGCTGTTGGTCCCGGCTGTCATTTGTAGAACTTTGGCAATCGTTACGAATTGTCAGAATCCAGTAAATCTGACTCTAGTTTTGCCAAGAAATACCGTGTTACCCATTTAATGGGTTGTAGAGGTCTGGTAGGCAGCCGCTCCACGTAAAATACTGGTATTCAGCTGAAACCGGTTTGACTGGAAGCCGACCCCAATTAAAATTGGGAAAAGGCTAGGCAGATGATGACGTCTGAAAGCAATCGCAAAGATTCCTGACAGTCACGGTTGTTGTGTATCAGGTCCAGTTAGGGAGATAGGTATCACTATTGTTTTGATGATGAACTGTTAAGGGAAGAAGGAGACAAATTTTTTAAATGTTATCGTTCGTTATTTGTAATCAATACTGTTTTAGTTTGTTCAGCTGCCTCCGAGGTCGAGTGGTTTTAGGCGTTTGCCTTGTGACCCGCTGGTCGTGGGTTCGATTCCCACGGGAAGCATACTTGGTTAAGTTGTTTCTATTTTGGCTAGGACATTGCAGGCTTGAATCACCTGATTGTCTGATAAAAAGATAACTCCGTGCTCCACCAAATGGCGGTCGTCAAATAAACCATCAGAGGCCCTTGAGGCGGTCTAGAAACTCTGACACTACGGTGTGTGGGATCCTGATTTTTTATTTATATTTCTATGGTGGGATCGTTAGACCTGCCCACACTATAAGATGAAAAAGATTACTATTTTTTTATACCTACACCGGTACCCACATCTAACACTGCATGTTGGCGTACTTGGCTCTCTATCTGCTGAAGTGACACCTTACCCCACCTATACATCCTCCTGTAGATAGGTATTCAATCTAAATCATCAATACATCAAGATAAGGGTCGCTACCCTATTAATTAAATCGTAATCACGCCGCAGACTACCCTCGTTCTGAACCGTAACGTTATGACGAGTTATTGTCCCCGATTACTCGCCGTAATCGAAGGGATCTACAGTCATTTGTTTGTGGGATTACTTGATTGGAAGTACAAACTATTTGCTTTACGACTTATAAATAATTAAATTGATATTGAGTTTCAGTACTTGGATCTAAGTCCTCCACTAAGTGTTGGATTACTCTCACATACCTTTCACCATTATAATAATATTTTGTTAAATCTCTGCATCACGCAAAACTCAACTGATACAAAACGCCTTCAGCACTAATTCCGGATTTGTGCATTTCTTTGTGTCAAGTATTAAGTAATTTCTGATTTAAAAAAAAAAATTACTCGAAAACTATAAAAACGGTCGGTCGGTCGGTTCGTCGGTCGGTAAAACGGTAAGTATTTTAAATAACGGTCGTACCTTCAAACTTCAGAACAATTTAAATACTATGCGAAATAAGGCTTCAAGTTCTAAGACTTATTTATATTTGAATGTTTAGATATTTCACGCCTAAACATTTTGGCACGAAAAGATAAGTAATAAACTGGAGTCTCGCGAATATTTTGAATAGTTTAGGAAGGCGAATAAATTATTTAATTCAAAGCGTTTTTTTTTTGGTTGAAAAGTTCTATTTGAATATCACTACAATAAACATCGAAGTACGGGGAAAGTGACAACTACTGCCATATTTCTATTTAAAAGCCGCGCCCACAGAGGCATAACAAGAACTTACATATTGTTGAAACCAGTTGAATCCGCCATACGTCTCGCTCGCTGACGTCCAGCGCCGATTAATTGCCGGCCGGCACTCGTCCGGCTCTCGGCCGGCAATCGACGGCGCTCGGCCGCCCTGACGGCACTCGTCCGGCTCTCGGCCGGCAATCGACGGCGCTCGGCCGCCCTGACGGTACTCGCCCGCTAATTATCCGGCTCATTCAACGCTCCGAGCGCGCCGGACGCGATGACAACTTTACGACACGACTCCTGATTGTTTTTCGCTCCATACAAGTGAAAATGATTTTAAACGAGAGAACAATTTAATGCTGCTGAAGTGCTGACTGCACAATAAGCCGGGAATTGTACACAGAATATGAAATGTTGAATTTCAGTTTTCAAATTGAAAAAATATTCCAAACGTAAACAGATAATGATGTGTGTTGCCCGAAATAAATGAGTTATGTCAATTATACTCTTCAAATCCAATTTATCCGTTCCAATAAAGCTATAATTAATTGGATTAATGAAACTCGTATAATATTGAGTACGAAATGAATTTAATTACTTCGTTCGGTACAACGTTTTAATGTATGATGACGTCATTAATTAGTGCGGCAAAGAGACGAGTAGTAGTAGGTAAGTACTGGCGCGCGACGTCATGTAGCGCCGTGTTCACACGTCGGGGCGGTACACACGCCGGCCCGAAAGCGGACATGGCGGCGGAACTCGTAACATAAGGTAAAGGTGACGTTCAATAAATAAGGGGATAGAAAATCCACTCTGTCGGTTAATAACAGGCCACTGATAGCTCCATCTAAGTCCTAGATGGAGTTCCCCGATACCCAGATTTTAGGTAGATAACTTTAAAATTGTGACCAGCAACGATTTCTTACTTATTTTCTTGTTCACTACATCTCTTCTCTTCTTAGTCTGACACTCTTGTTAGAGTGGTCGCGGTTGCACAGATGAGGTACATGAGTAGATGTTCGGTAGAATAGTCGAAGACTCTCAGCGATGCGCTTCCATTTCTGCCGGTCGTTCACGTTACGTGACGCTGGATCATAGTGGACTCGGTAGTTTTTTGTATCAGGACAGTCCAGCAAGTTGGCAATCGACCGCGTGTTCTCTTGCCTTCCACGTGGCCCTGAATCACCAGTCTCTCTATCGAGTTCTTATTTATATTTAAAAGACTTTCCTAAAACAATTTGTTACCTAGACGAAAATTGTGTATTCCATGAAAAAGTATTTTCTTGTCAAATCCAACCTCCTAAGCTACATGATAGCACTAGGTAGTTCCTTATCGCGCGTTGTTTAAATTAACCTTCTGTGTTCATATTTTGCAGCGACACTCGCTAGATTATACAACAGGGAGAAAAGTATTCACGTATAGAAAAAACAGCGCGGAAAAATATGACACCCTACAAAGACGAGCTGTGATGAGATAGAACATCAAAACGTTGTCAAAGAAGCAATTTGTATTAACGTGATCTAATTCTTTCCCTCTCCACCTCCCCTCTCCATGTATTTTAACCTTTCTTTCTATTCAATATAAAATGTTCGTATTTTTTCATATGCGCGAATATTGTATGTGTGTGCGTATTCCTCGCGACAAGATTACGTCGTGTTCCCTATTCACTTTTTTTTTATGTTCGAGATATACTCGTAATATTGGCAGATGTGTAATACTATAGTGCATTATTGAGTTATCATTACTTGATATTATAAGACCTTTCTTTAAAGAGATATAATTAAAACTTTTTAATTATGTAAAAAAGTTTTTTATTTAAAAAGTGAAACCACAAACACAGCGAGGCGGCGTGATGCTATGTTATGAACTGGTGTAAACAATCAACAGACATGCGATTTCAACAATTAGCAAATGGTGAAAATATCGCTGAACAAACATTTCTTATGGGATCCCATCATCAGATCCTGACTTATACCTTCCATCATCAGCTCAGCAACATGAGATGATGATTACCAGGCACAAATATCTGAATTGCGTTAGAAAGTTTATGAAAAACATTGTATGTGCCTATAAAATTTGAGGTTTCTTTCGATTTTCATGGGATCCCATCTTTAGATTCTAACATGGTGACGATGGGACCACCTCAGGACTATTGGCTTTCGAATTAAAAAATATTTTTTTAAATCGGTCCAGAATTGGCGCAGATATCGGTGAACATACATAAAAAAAAATACATACAGCCGAACATAGAACCTCCTCCTTTTTGTAGAAGTCGGTTAAAAATTGGAGCACTGCGGGTCTAAAAATGCTACTTTAGAAGAATCAGTCATCACATCAAGCTACCCGAAATCCGATCAAGTCTCCCAAACTATGGCTGTTAATACTCGTAGTTAAGTGCGAACTGCTGGGACTTATTACGTTGACCGGTCACCGTGCTACATCGTATGGTAAGGCACCCAAGTACCCAAGTCTTGTATTATTACAAACAAAGCATTTAAAAAGGAAAGCTCTAATAGTACATGAACAATATAATGATGCAACACAATGCGAACTCGAGCCGAGTGACATTATCAAGGTAAACACGAGATTAGCGGCGATATCGTCGATAAACATTGTGATAGCGGTACACACATACCGCTACAGATTTATATTATTGTGGAGCACGTGCGTTATATAGTACATTATATTACACGTTATAACAAGTTTATTTTTCTAATAGATCCTGTAGCGTATATTTTATGCTAGTATCTGGTCACTATCTCCCCTGTATTGAAGTGAGCTAATAGTGAGCTGTTGGTCTAGTCTGATAACGTCTCAGGCGCCGACTCCACTGCGCGCGGTCCGTTCCGCGTCCACACACGCGCCCACTGCGCGCGGTCCGTTCCATGTCCACACACGCGCCCACTGCGCGTGGTCCGTTCCGCGTCCACACACGCGCCCACTGCGAGCGGTCTAAAACTCTAGAGTACAGTAACCCTTAGCAGTGATAACATGTCGCACACTCTTTTTTCTGAAAACCAAATGTCACTCTCACAACACAACACAACACAAAAACATTTAAAACATTTTGTCTTTCTTTCTTTTCTTTCTCTCGATCAAATGTCTCGCAAACCATAAAGAAAACATTTTTCTCTCACTAATTCAATAAAGTTTTCGATCTCGTTGGACATCGTGAACTTTCAGCTATTGCAAAAATAGAACTCCGACAGAACTCGAGTTCGTTTTGACCGTCGCGGTCTAACTGCTTTGGTGTGTGTAGGATTGTAAGCCATTACATAGATTAGATACTTAGAGTGAACGCAGAACGCTGAACTCAGAACTCTGACCGCTAGACTGCGCGCAGTTGGGCCTTACAGATGTCAGCTTTCTGTTTCACTTATTGCCGAAGTGTTGAGGCTATTCAGCCGCTAGTAAAATGGAAGAGTTGGCCTATGCCATGGCATAAGTCAACAGAGGCGCACAACAGAATCAATGCCAAAGTCAATTTCATTATCTACAATATAAAATACCAATATTTTCAGTGCACTACGTCGCCATCGTAACAATGCGCACTGAGGTCACTACACTACACATATTACTATCTCTGACAATACTGCGTTGACGCCACAGTGTTATTAGCGTTGACAACACTATATAGCAGGCTACTACGGTGCTGAGTGTGGGGTGCAAGCGAGGCGTCTAATTATGTGCTGCCGAGGGCGTGCTTTAATGCGCAAATTAATTAGAGATTACGTAACATGGATTTAAAGTAGTTATGTGAGAAATGTTGTTATTTATAATATTATATATAGATATGATCTTATAAAATATTTTTCCTGCGGCAAATTACAGGTGTAACGATAATTAACAATCTATACTAATATATAGAGCTGAAGAGTTTGTTTGTTTACTTGAACGCGCTAATCTCAGGAACTCCTGGTCCGATTTGAAAAATTCTTTCAGTGTTAAATAGCCCATTTATCGAGGAAGGCTATAGGTTATATATCATTACGCTAAAAAGAAAGAAGTTTCTGAGATTAGCACGTTCAATCAAACAAACAAACTCTTCAGCTTTATATATTAGTATAGATATTTATTGTAAACTTTTTGACCCGTGCAACTTCGTCTGCGTCACACAAACACAAATATGATACAGACTGGTACGAATTAAATTTAATAAGGAATTTATTAGTTGAATTTAATTCCCTCTAAATTTCTTCCTACTAGATGAAACGTTGTATAATGGCATTAAATATAAATCGCCAATGACGCCTTTTTTAAATGAAAACACTTCACGCATATTAATGGTGCTAGCAACCCCGCTATAGTGTCACTCGTGGTCGCCGCGCCGAGTGTCGAGCGCAGCTAATTACGTGTGACACAGACATAATACATATTTTTCGATAGCTTGTCTGTGTTGAATTTGATAAATAAAACTGTAGATTGACTTGTAACAGAGTTATTAGTAACCTGATTCTAGTAATTTTTAAGCAACGTTCCCAAATGGGCGTCAGTCGCAATCACCTTTA
This sequence comes from Lacanobia oleracea, assembly GCA_950371165.1. NCBI lineage: Eukaryota > Metazoa > Arthropoda > Insecta > Lepidoptera > Noctuidae > Lacanobia > Lacanobia oleracea. Next base: position 22,951,521 of record OX493408.1, read on the forward strand.
TTTTCCCTACATTTTGTACATACTGTGACTGAGGTGCAAATTCGAAAGAAAGTTAGTTTATTTGGCATTTTTTATTATATGAATATTTGCACTTAGCCTGGAGAGTTATTTTTTGCTTAATAACACAGTGTGCGTTGACGAGACGTTTATTAACGTAGGCTTATCGGGTAGGCAGATGTACCTACCGAAAATAGCGCGTATTCGCGAAAGGGGAAAAGAATTGCCCTGGGGTTTCAGCTAGAAAAAAATAATTAATAAAGGCAAGAAAATTGCCTTAGAATTGTCAAACCGTGCGTGCCTTGGAATGAACCCTGCAATTTATGACTTAGGTATTGGGCAGCCCTGCCCAACTTAGGGCACTTAGGTATTGGGCAGGGCAGTATCATAGGGTTCCCCAAAGAAGTCACTGCTCAAATATTAAGAAAGCCAGCTTCCTAATTCCCGTGTATTTGTTCCGAGTTATCAACGAGGTACACAGACACACGTGTGCTAATTCCTGCTGTTTACTATCCAGCTCTCGAGTCCAATTAGCCGGCGTTTGGCTCCGTATGGACACACCATGGAAAGGTATACAGAAGGTTGGCTCAATACACCGAGCGAAATTGTAAGCACAAGCTTCAGTAGCGACCTAAATCTATAGTCAAATCGAAGTTATTTCCACTTTAACTTTATGTCAATGGAAATTAAGTTGATATTAGAAAAATCGTTATTGAAAAAGTCATAGTTTTTGAAGATGCAGCGCAAACTGAACATTTTATGCGTAAGTTTTAAAGCTGATGTGTTCTAAGAACATCATATTTGTATCGGTAGATTTATATTTACAACTGATTTGTCTGAAATCTAAGTTTTACACGTAGTATTAGTGTCAAACAAAATGCATTTTAGGCACGTTTGCACTCGCTGTACATAGAAACATGTGCATCTCTTGTATTTTAAATCTGAAACTGACTCAAAGTTGAGTCAAGTGGAAATTCTCAACTTTGAGTAAACCTTAATCAAATTGACAGTCAAACAATCGTTGTCGGCGACTGAATCCAATGGAAAAAGTATCCTTTAGAAGGATTTAGAATAGGTATAGGGTATGTGTATTTTCGCTCATTGTATGGATCTTCTGTACCTGGCCGCGTAACATGGCCACGGACATCAGTCGCCTAATGAGTCAAGTTAGTTCTGTCCCGGGAGACAGCTTCACTTGACTCATACTCGCTTATTTATCTTAACGGTAGCTACCGCCGCACTTAATGAGCAAACGTAGTTCGAATAATCGTTTCATTGGTCCACACAGATTTGGCTCAAGTCTTGTGTGGAACTCAAAAGTCAAAACATCATTTCAGAAAACCAAGATAAGTTAAAGAGACGTTTCTGCTAGGCCAAATTCTACAAAGCAGGCGACCCGAAGAATACTCTTGGGCTGGGTGGCATTCGGGAAGCTGTGTGATATCTTTGGATCGACGATCCTACAATCCCTTAAGACTAGAGCGTCCTACCCGTAAGACTAACGGAGCCGAAACGTGGACACTCACAGGCCTTGTCCACAAATTCAAGGTTGCTCAGCGTGCAATTGAGAGAGCAATGCTCGGGGATTCTCTGGTGGATAAAATTCACCAAAGAACAGTTACCAAAATTAGCGTAGAATCAGCATGCTGAAGTGGAAGTGGGCCGGCCATATCCGCAGACGGACAGGCGGTCGATGGAGCATACATGTGTTAGAATGGAGACCGCATGGGCAAATACATTTGCCATCCCACACTACGGTATGAGATGCCCTGCGGCACGACGGAGCGATGATTAGAAGAAGGTGGCTGGCAGCGGACGGCTTAAGACCGGGGCCTGGCTTACGTGCAGCAGTGGATGTCAATTAGCTGATATGATGATGATGACTCAGCTGCATCCGATTAGATGGGAAGCCGACCCCAAAGTCGGGAAAAGGTTGATGACATCGCGTCGTCAGTTTTGAAAGAGGTTCGGACAAACTGTATGCAGAAGACCAGTTCTTGAGGCACAGCTTGGAAGAGGCCTATATCCAGCAGGGGACCGCGATAGGCTGAGTTGAGTCTCACACTTGCTGGTCACTTCTAGGCAAGCGTGCCCCATCAACGAATGCCTCGTAACTTATGGTGGGGCAGTAGACAAACATAAATATTTTTTTGAGATTTTGGCCTTCATAACTACAGACTGTATCATTCTAATTATAACAAAACCACATTATGATACCTAAACATGGTACGTGCCTCACTAAATTACACAGTTCAATAATGATTAGCAGCTAATCCCGGCACGTAGGCTGCCCGCACACGAGACGTCAATACAATCGATGCAGACACGATACCGTGTTGTGTGTGTGAAGAGTGTGTGGGATATCTGCGGACGTGTGGAGTCTAATTGCGTATCATCATGCGATCTTGTAGGTCCTGGAAGTGTGATCGGTATGTAGTTATTTTTGGTATGATTGCTTTTTTGAGGATGTTTTTTTTATTCAGAAGGTAAACTTACCTACTGAGCCTGACCGCGAGTAATTTTAATTGCAAGAAAATGGAGCAAACTTTATAAAGGCGTGATTTAAAAGCTCGCTAAAAAGAAGATTGCAGTGCGATGAAGCGCTAATACCAGGATAGAACCCGATATTCACGATAGTGGTGGGTACTCCACAAGGCAACTCATGCTTTAGAAAGAAAAACTTTACGTTTGTGTCACTCATTAGGCACCTGTACAATAGTTTCTTCACATATTTAACTCAAAAGTAACATTGTAGATATATTCAAAATAAGACAGTTATCACGTATACTGCTAGTTGACTAACACGTCTGTAGTTCAAAGTCAGAGCAGCGTACGAGTAACGGAGCGACCACAAATTAAATAGTCGAGATAAGTTCGCGAACTGGAGCTTAGAGCGACGTGAAGCTAGATAGAGCCGGCACGTCATGCGAGGAACTTTTGATTAATGGTGCCCTGGTACGTGGATACGTTGGACCGTAAAATGTACGCAAGTGACGAGTTGGGAAGCGAGTCGTGACGGTTTATCTAGAGTGTGAAGACCTGTAGGCTTAGTTTAAAGTAGGCATATCAGCCGGAACTTCCCGAAGAGGTGGGCAGCAGTGTGTTGTATAATACACGCTCGTTGGCAAATTGTTGCATGTCTCTCATGTAACAAAGAACAAGCCTATTGCCGTACGAAACGGTATAAATAGCCCTTTTTTTTAGTAAAAAAAGTCAAGGTCTTTTAGGAAAGAGACTAGCGTGTGTGGTATTATACCTCACGTTGCTTGCGTTGGTGAGGGAGGTTGTTACCATCAGCCCCATGACTCTAGTACTGACAAAAACCAAAAGCATCGTCATGCTCGTTCTTGTTATTGCTCGCTTAGTTGTGGAGTAGTGGAAACCAGCCTCATTTACATACATATATCTTACTTGTTCTGAACTTCGTCTTTATACTTAACTGTCCGCTCGTCGTCGATGCTCAAGACTTTGGAGCTTCGACTCGACGAGCCTACACATTGCCGATGAACCTCTTGGCTCGTTTAGTCATTTATAGTAAACTCAAGAAAAAACCGGCCAAGTGCGAGTCGGACTCTCACACGAAGGTTTCCGTACCATAAACCTATTTTTTTATTATTTGTTGTTGTAGCGGCAAAAACAATACACACTCTGTTAAAATTTCAGCTGTCTACCTATTAAGTTTCTTGAGATACAGCCCGCTGACAGACAGACGGACGGACGGACGGACGGTGGAGGCTTAGTAATAGGATTCTGTTGGTTACCCTTTGGGTACGGAATCTTAAAAAGAGGATGTGTTTGACCCATCAATAATTCGTATCAGTCCTGCTTACACAGCATTACAAAGGGCTCAATAGTTAAAAGCTACAGTAATAGCATGTTGCCGCCCCACGGAACGGAACTCGCGCGATTGAGCAGCGTCGTACGGCTTCCGACGAAACCTTTCGACACTGCTTAGTCACTAAACCGTGTATTTGACGATTAACGTATTTACTGCGATGAGGCTTTAGTTCTGCTATAATACAACTATGTTAGGCGCCAGTAAAATATGCAATGACGGTCACTGACCCACATACATTTATTGTCTTTCTTAATTATTTTTTTGTGGTATGCGTCATGCTTGGTGCAAATAAACGCTTTTTCTTTCATTCTTTTCTTTCTTTCTGTCCGTAACCGATTTGTATCGTGATCCTTTACGTTGTCTAGTAATGACAAAGGGTTCCGCTTTTTTATAGCATTTGATTTTGTCTATAGTAAAAGTTCAAACAGGTTCGTTTGAACTTTAAGTTGTAAGGCTATTATTATATTCACCATTTAGGTTATCCAACTGTTATTATTGTACCAGTGACAAGTATCTGTCAGCTGTCACTGACACGTGAACGATCTTATGTTTTTTTCGTCTGGTAACATTGACAGATACCTGTCACTAAGGTAGTAATTGAATTATTTTAAATATTGTTTGGCTGTTGAGGGTTGAGACTTTTGCCGCTAGTTTTAAAGTGTAACGTTCGGTTGATTTTGGCACGTCGCACGTGCTGGGATATCACTAGCGATTGAACCGTTGAACGGAACGTTGATATTTTTGCTGTGAGAATTATATCGAAAAATATCCTTGCAATCGTTGTTTTATTTTTGAGTTGCGATTGAGATTCTACAACTCAGAAGTGTGATATATACAACACTCCCACAAGTTTTGGAAAATAGTTACTATGGACCGTGACAGTAACCAATCGCATAGGAGCCGGTCCTGTTTTACTCCACCTGTTGCAAGCACGGAACGTAAGCGTCGCCGCGACAGTGAAGACAGTGAGAATCGCCTGAGTAAGAAGAAACGTCGCAGACGGCATAGAAGTACGCCTAGCGATTCGAGTGACCAGGACGAGAGGAGTCGACCTCGAAAACGGACTGATGGGAAGCGACGCCGAAATCGGAGACATAGCCGCGAAGCTGAGCGTTGCTCGCGCCGAAGCCTGACAAGTAAGCGGAGTGAGGGTGACCAGGACGAGAGGAGTCGACCCCGAACACGGACGGATGGGCGGCATCGGCGAAGTCGAAAACGTAGCTGCGAAGATGAGCATCGCGCGCGCCGGAGCCTGACGAGGAAGCGGAGTGAGCAGCGGCGTACTGGACGCCGTATGCAGCCGGCTGACCGAAGTAGCTCATCGAACGCCGCAGTAAGTGATGAACCACGAGGAAATGTTCAGGTAAACAAATCTATATTTGCTAATAGTGAGACTCAGTTATTTTTGAATGAGTTAATTAAATCTTTGTCGGACGCCAAGCCAGAAGGCAATAAATTTCCGATGTTAGGGAATGTTATTCCTGAATTTGATCCCATGGTCAAAGGCCAGACGGTCCACATGTGGCTTAACAAGGTCGACGAATGTGCGAAGCTGTACCGTTGGGGTGACGATCAGGTTATACACTACGCACTACCCAGACTTGCGAGTGTTGCTCGTACATGGTACCAGGCCTTGCCTTCAATGTCATTTTCATGGCCTGAGTGGAAAATTAAATTAATTGACTCCTTTCCTAGTAGTGACGATTACGCAGAATTACTCACCGAAATGCTAAATAAACGCGTGAAGTACAATGAATCGTTAGAATTATATTTTTATGAAAAGTTAAATCTGTTGAATCGATGCGAGATTTTCGGGAAACGTGCCGTTGATTGCCTGCTCTATGGCATTGACGATCGTTCTTTGAGACTTGGTGCTAAAGCAGCCAAGTGTCAAGAGCCTGAAGAGGTTCTTAATTACTTTCAATCTATTAAACAAAGTCGCGATTTTGACAAGTCTAAGATTAGCCAAGATAAAAAGAATGTACCATCAAGTAATACGAATTCAAATACGAAACAATTCATTGGGAATGACTCGAAGCTATCTAGGCCACAATCTAGTGCGTCTGTAACTTGTTTTAACTGTAAAGAAGTAGGTCATTTTAGTAATAAGTGTACTCAAAAGCTGCTGAGATGTAACATTTGTAAAAGGCTTGGCCATGTTACGATCGATTGCCCTCAGCTGACCAACGAAAAGAGTAAAGATAGTTCTAGTACAGATAAAAAGGTTATGAAAGTCGATGTTGATGATACTAGTAATGAGAAATATATGATCTCGCTAAAGGTTAACGGTATTATGGTTAAAGGGTATGTAGATTTAGGCAGTCAGTGCACACTGATACAATGTAGCGTAGCAAAATCATTAGGACTTAATTGGTCAGTAGGCGAGTTACCCGTTATGAGAGGATTAGGTAATAATATCGTTGTTCCAATAGGAATGGCGCGTGTAAAAATTGATATTAATAATATCATAGAGATGGTTGACGTTTATGTAGTTGAAGATGGGATAATTAAATATCCCGTGTTAATTGGTCACAGTTTTACAGAAAAACCCGGAATCATTATTATGAAAACTACAAATTCCTTAATCTTTAGCAAAGAAGACATTAACAAATTGCGGTTATTTCTTAAGGCGGATGTTGAAATTCAACCAAAACAAATGACTATGATTCCTGTATTTTCTGATAGAAGCTTCTCGGGATCTGTATATGTCAGGGGTTCATTAAGAGGCAAGCCTGGTAAGGAATTTTACTTATTGCCAGGTGAATACTACCTTGAAAATAGTCTTGGAGCACTTCTAGTTCAAAATTTTAGCGATAATTTACTTTTACTAAATAAGGATATATTGGTTAGTCGAGTTTATAGATCTGAAAAAGGTTTTGAAATCAATATGCTAGATTTTAGCAACCATGATACGCGTTCTGATCTGAGTTATGGCGATCACTTATCTAACGATGAGATAATTAGATTGAAGTCTCTTTTAAAGAGGTACCAGGGTTGTTTTTCTTCTTGTTTAGCTGATTTAGGGTATACTAACATAGTACAGATGGAGATAGAATTGAACGATGCAAAGCCGGTGGTTTATCGACCTTATAGACTTTCATACCCGGAACGTGAATTGGTTCGAACAATGGTAAAGGAAATGATCGACGCCGATATCGTCTGTGAGTCTAACTCACCCTTTGCTAGTCCTATCCTTCTTGTGAAGAAGAAAACGGGTGAGAAGAGGCTCTGCGTCGATTACAGAGCTCTTAACAACAAGACTCGTAAAGAGCACTATCCTTTACCGCTGATCGACGACCAATTGGATAGGTTGTCAGGAAATTCTCTATTCATTAGTCTTGATCTTGCATCTGGGTACTACCAAATCCCTATAGCAGAGAGTTCACAAGAGCTGACGGCTTTTGTAACACCTGATGGTCAGTACCAGTATAAAAGAATGCCTTTTGGATTAGCGAATGCTCCTTCAATTTTTCAAAGAGTAATGAATAAAGTTCTATCTGACTTGAAATACGTTGTTATTTACATGGATGATATCCTTATTCCTGCTAGTACATTTAATGATGGTTTGACACGTTTAGAGGAAGTTCTCCAGCATTTAGCCAATGCAGGGCTAACTCTCAAATTAAAGAAGTGCCATTTCTTCCAAAAAGAGATAGATTTTCTAGGGTTTTGTGTATCTGGAGATGGCATACGTCCTGGATCGCGTAAAACAATCGCAATTTCCAATTTTCCTGTACCCAAAAACGTACATGATGTTAGACGTTTTATAGGACTTGCAAGTTTTTTTCGTCGATTCGTCAAAAACTTTGCAATAATAGCTTGCCCATTAACGAATCTTTTAAAATACAAATTTGAATGGAAATGGACCACTGAGTGTATGTCTGCTTTTAACACGCTCAAAGAGAAACTCGTAGAACGGCCTATAATAGCCTTGTTTGATGCACGATTAGAGACGGAGTTACATACCGACGCGTCAAAGATAGGCATTGCAGGCATTCTTATGCAGCGAGGTAGTGACGGTCTGTTGCGGACTGTAGCATACTACAGTCGGAAAAATTCAGAAGAAGAGCAAAAACTCCATTCTTTTGACCTTGAGACGTTAGCTGTCGTTGCGTCTTTAAGTCGATTCCGTGTTTATTTATTGGGGTTGCAATTTAAAATAGTAACTGACTGTAATGCGTTACGATCAACTTTGACGAAACGTGACCTTATACCCAGGATTGCGCGATGGTGGGTGCAGTTACAGGAGTACGACTGTACTATCGAGTATAAGGCAGGATCACGTATGGCTCATGTTGATGCCCTGAGTCGTGCTCCGGTGACTGAACACACCGACGATACTAGTACACATATAATTGACGTATTGCAAACAGAGACAACCGATTGGATTGCGACCGTACAAGGTAACGACGAAGAGATAAAGCGAATTCGGGAAATTCTTCTCGATGATGAAACGAAATTCGTTGCCGATGTACGAAAGAATTATCAGCTGAAGGGTGACTACGTATATCGTATCTTAGATGATGGAATTCGTTGGGTGGTACCGAGAGGTGTTAGGTGGCAAGTTTTGCGCATGAACCACGACCATGTAGGGCATTTTGGCTTCGATAAAACGCTAAGTAGGTTAAAAGCAACATTTTGGTTTCCAAAAATGCGTCGATTTACAAAAAAATATGTCTCATCATGCTTACAATGTGCACACCATAAGGTACCGTCAGGCCAAAAGGAAGGGTTATTACACCCTATACCAAAAATAGAAGTCCCATTCCATACGTTACATGCGGATCATCTCGGCCCGTTTGTTCGTTCTAGGAGGGGCAATATGTATATTTTAGTAATTGTAGATGCATTTACAAAATTTGTTAATATACGTGCCGTAAAGGATACAAAAACGTCGACCGCAATTAAAATTTTTCATGAGTATTTTAGCTACTTTGGTGCTCCGTCCAGGCTAATCACAGACTGAGGTTCGTGTTTTACTAGAGGGAAGTTCAAAGATTTTACAGAAAAATTGAACATAAAACACATATTGAACGCGGTAGCTACTCCTAGAGCAAATGGACAGGTCGAGAGGTTCAATCGAACTATATCTGATGCGCTGAGTACCAAGTGTCATGGCAACAATGAAAACACATGGGATGATTATGTAGGAGATATACAATTAGGTATGAATACGACTGTAAGTAAAGCGACAGGTAAGAGTCCCTCAGAATTATTATTCGGGTTCAAATTAATTTCAACATCAGAAAATATATTAGGAGACGCGATTTCTGAAACAACTGGTAAGGCTGAAAGTAATTGGTATCGTACAGATGATTGTGGGCCATAGCAGACCGTGCAAGATGTGTGTATAATATGAGGTAGTTTTATTGTGAGCATAGACTATGAACAATTAGTGCAGAAACGAATGATATCGAGTACAGATATCGCACAGATGATTGTATCATAGTGGATCATGCGAGATTAGTTCTAGGTTAAAAAAATATATGTTAGAATAATTGTAAATAAATAATAATAATAAAATTATGCTGTAAATGAGATAGCTTTATTGTGAGCATAGACTATGAACAATAAGTGCAGAAACGAAAGATATCGAGTACAGATATCGCACAGATGATTGTCTCATAGTGGATCATGCGAGATGAGAGCCTTAGGTAAAATATTATTGATTAGAAAGTATGAAATTAAAATTATGTAACTAAATTAACATACAGATTTATTATTGTATTCATACTGAAGTTTGTTTTTGAGTATTTATTTTCTTGAAGTGAGGGGACTCACTTATTAAAGGATGGCCGAACTGTAAGGCTATTATTATATTCATTATTTAGGTTATCCAACTGTTATTATTGTACCAGTGACAAGTATCTGTCAGCTGTCACTGACACGTGAACGATCTTATGTTTTTTTCGTCTGGTAACATTGACAGATACCTGTCACTAAGGTAGTAATTGAATTATTTTAAATATTGTTTGGCTGTTGAGGGTTGAGACTTTTGCCGCTAGTTTTAAAGTGTAACGTTCGGTTGATTTTGGCACGTCGCACGTGCTGGGATATCACTAGCGATTGAACCGTTGAACGGAACGTTGATATTTTTGCTGTGAGAATTATATCGAAAAATATCCTTGCAATCGTTGTTTTATTTTTGAGTTGCGATTGAGATTCTACAAAGTATAGTCAAAAAAATGTCGTTTATTCGAATCAGACAGAGAGTCAGCACTTTATGAACGTCAACTTGTACATGAAGACAGTCCCCCAAACTGCCGCCCGTCACCACTTCCTAGTGTTTTAGCTAGGAAACGACGTGGCACGACGGACGCCGCACCAAAAATAGTGAGCAGTAAACGTTAGTACTTATAAAACCAAAATCAGCTGGCCTTGTATTCCATTGAAACTCCATACTAAGATAGGCTCAAAATCTGGTTCAAAGTCAAAGTTCACTAAAATCCGTCCGTGTTGTTAATTGTGCTCTAGACTATACTTGTGTAAGCTTTTGCAAAAGTAATAGTTTCAAAATTTTAGGCAGATTTCCGTATCGTGTAATCTAGGTTTAATCATCACTCGTAAGTAGTAAATAAGTTTCCCCGACCATGTGTCGTAATCAAGGAACATGGGGTGAATCCTCATGCTCCTTGTTTTACAACGCCTGTAACTAAACAAGTTTATTAGTCCTATTTATTATTTATTTATTTCATCTTAAAGCGCTATCATTACAGGTTTTTTATGATGTGTATATTTGGTTTTACACAAATAAAGTTAGTACAAGACTAACTTTATTTGTGTTTCCTGATAGCTACAACCTGGGAGTCTTTAAGTCAAGAGTGAATAGGTTACTTCTAGGCAAGCGTTCTCCATCTTCGAACACATCATCGCTTACCATCAGGTGACTAAGATCCCAGAACTGCCAGACCTGTCTTATTTTTCACTAACAAAATGTGTGGTATAGAGTAATGTTCTTTTTTTAAGGTTCCGTACCCAAACGGAACCCTATTACTAAGCCTCCGCTGTCCGTCCGTCCGTCCGTCCGTCTGTCTGTCAGCGGGCTGTATCTCAGGAACCGTAATAGACAGACAGTTGAAATTTTCACAGATTGTGTATTTCTATTGCCGCTATAACAACAAATAATAAAAATTAAGGTTTATGGTACGGAACCCTTCGCGTGCGAGTCTGACTCGCACTTGGCTTGTTTTTAACATAAGCAAACGTGGTTAGGTCGACGGCCGATCATCGACTGTCGATGTTGCCCTTTTCATACAGCGCTTTCAATCGCTTTATTCTTTTTGCAACTAAAAATCTTACTAGACATACTCGTAGATCAAGCGCTGAGAGTGCTTTTTTCAATTTGAAAATAATGGCACTGGTAAATAAAACTAAAGTGAATAACTTTTTATAATGTTTCCGTAATTATGAAGTGTCCGTCTACTGTAATAATTAAAATGTAAATAATAAAAAAAATATAGGAATTATGGTAAAGGTTCCATAGGTTTTGATTATTAGGCCACTTTTTACAATGTCCTTTCATGCTTCAAGACCTTTTTGAATTCGAGAAGATTCTGATCAGACAGATATAAATGTCATGTCGCACCGTGGTAAAAACGATGACCAGCAGATGTCTGCGACAGTAATATTGCAGTATTTGTATAGCCAATCTCAAAAGCCCTGGTTTCTTAAAACACTAAAATTACGTAGCTATTCCAGTTCCATGCCTATTCTGCTGATTATCCCGTCATCCCCGGCGGCGGGCGGCGTCATCCCAGCGCCGACTTCCGCACATTACGAGCTCGTATAGTCTGCAGACAGAGTCCCGCGCCCCGCGCCCCGTGCCCCGCGCCCCACGTCATGCGCCCCGCCGCGCTTAACGCGCTGTATCTCGCCGTTGAGACTAAACAGTCGTTCTGCTACATTTGCTGTTCTATTGTATTATCCTTATACTAATTGGTACAGCTTTACGCAGTTGCACAACTGTTTGTAGATGGGGTAGGCAGAAATGTTACGAACGGATTTTTTTGCAAATTCTGGTTTTGTTTGTAATTAACCTGCATAATTATGACATCGCGTGCATCCAAAACCCCAAATGGATTCCACTCATGGATGATTCTCTCACATTTTACTATCGGAAAGCCTGAATACCATATCTAATTTACTTTCAATAAAAATGATGAGAAAACGATAATGATCGACGATCACATTCACATCTATGAAGACACGTGATTACCCTATTCATTTTCTTCAAAGACCTGTAAAAAGATTTCCCTTCATACATTCTTCTATTGCCTGCCCCACCGCGTATAATCAAAGCCTACGATATGTATTTCTTTTACAAATTTCTTCAAATTTTCCTCGATAATAAGACGTCGGGTAGAGGGAATTACCGCGCGATCTAATTTACGCTCGATAAGGCTTAGGCTTGCCACGGGCGAAATTCCCTAAGGACAGACAAGACGTTCACGACAAGTTGGACTTTAATTAAGTGTGTGGATTGCCTAAGGACTTAGTGCGGGTACCGTGTCATGAGGTAAGGGGTGAACACGTTTGCACAACCCGAAACGCTGAGTTTAAATGACTCGGGGCAATGTGTTTTTATTTGTATAACTATGGCCGCACAGGACCGCTAGACAGTCCAACCATCGCAAAAACAAAAAAGTCTTTAGCAAACAAAAAAGGACCTTTTATCGTATGTAAACTGTCACATTTTCCAGTACCTACGTCAGCTCGCAGCGAGACCCAAGGGCTTTAAGCCCCTTACATTGCCTTTAAATTAGTGTTCATTCAGGGACCCTGGAAGTCTGATTAAAATTTAAAAAAATAACTGCTTTCAAAGGCAAAATTCCGTTAACTTTTGCTTAGGAAGCATCGAGATGAGAAGTATGTACAATGAAAGGCGCACAGAACAGGCATGACTGGATTCAATCAGAACTTTATCTAAGACTGTCTGTACTCTGTACCCGCTCCAGTTCGTATTGTGTGCCGAATTAATGCTGGCACGATATTTGTAGCTCCATAACTATCGATGAGCAGGCGCCAAATAAAAAGCGATCTCATTTCCTTCGTGAACAAAGCTAATGGAAGCATTTTACTATAGTATACGTACAATCTGCAGATAAACATTGACACACATTTTTAGCAAGTGGTCTGGAGCAAAGAGTTGTGAATATCGTGGAATAAAATTTGGAAACCTGCCCAAAAAGAATGTCCAGATTTTAGGTTTAAAATACTTATTTTAGGTGGCGTTCGAAAAATTATCATTGCCTTCACTTATTTTTCGTAGCAAAGAGTCTATTTGATAGCAAGAAGCATATAAGATAGTTTATTTATTTATACTTTACTAATTGACCCACGCAACTTCGTTGGCGTCACAATTTTCATTACTGCTCCGCTCCTATTGGTTTTAGCGTGATGATATATAGCCTATAGCCTTCCTCGATAAATGGGCTATCTAACACTGAAAGAATTTATCAAATCGGTTTAGTAATTCCTGAGATTAGCGCGTTCAAGTAAACAAACAAACAAACTCTTCAGCTTTATATATTAGTACTAGCTGACCCGCGCGGCTTCGCTCCCGTCAACTGGCTACCCTACCTACCCTACCTACCCTACCTACCCTACCTACCCTACCTACCCTACCTACCCCACCTACCCCACCTACCCTACCTACCCTACCTACCCTACCTACCCTACCTACCCTACCTACCCTACCTACCCTACCTACCCTACCTACCCTACCTACCCTACCTACCCTACCTACCCTACCTACCCTACCTACCCTACCTACCCTACCTACCCTACCTACCCTACCTACCCTACCTACCCTACCTACCCTACCTACCCTACCTACCCTACCTACCCTACCTACCCTACCTACCCTACCTACCCTACCTACCCTACCCGCTGTCAAATAATAACAGACAAATAATTAGCAATAAATTAAAATTGCGACTATAATTTGAGATTTAAACTATCCTATCTCTCAAGTTGGATCGAACTGCACATGGTGTGCGAATTTTATTATAATCGGTTAAGTGGTTTAGGAGTCCATTGAGGACAAACATTGTGACACGAGATTTATATATATTAAGATAAAATTGCGACTATAATTTGAGATTTAAACTATCCTATCTCTCAAGTTGGATCGAACTGCACATGGTGTGCGAATTTTATTATAATCGGTTAAGTGGTTTAGGAGTCCATTGAGGACAAACATTGTGACACGAGATTTATATATATTAAGACTAGCTGACCCGCGCGGCTTCGCTCCCGTCCATCAACCTACCCTACCTACCCTACCTACCCTACCTACCCTACCTACCCTACCTACCCTACCTACCCTACCTACCCTACCTACCCTACCTACCCTACCTACCCTACCTACCCTACCTACCCTACCTACCCTACCTACCCTACCTACCCTACCTACCCTACCTACCCTACCTACCCTACCTACCCTACCTACCCTACCTACCCTACCTACCCTACCTACCCTACCTACCCTACCTACCCTACCTACCCTACCTACCCTACCTACCCTACCTACCCTACCTACCCTACCTACCCTACCTACCCTACCTACCCTACCTACCCTACCTACCCTACCTACCCTACCTACCCTACCTACCCTACCTACCCTACCTACCCTACCTACCCTACCTACCCTACCTACCCTACCTACCCTACCTACCCTACCTACCCTATCTCTCAAGTTGGATCGAACTGCACATGGTGTGCGAATTTTATTATAATCGGTTAAGTGGTTTAGGAGTCCATTGAGGACAAACATTGTGACACGAGATTTATATATATTAAGATAGATAGATGCACAATATTTGTACTTACATAGAAGGACTTTATTTTTCTACCAGTCATTATTTGGCTGTGGTAGGTGTTCCACAAAAATATATTTAAAATTGAAATTAGTTACGCTAAGATACCAATGGAACAACAACGCTTCGACATAAAAGGAGCTCATGAAATTACCAAAAAACTACGTTTCTGGTTTCTATCATTTTGTAAATTTCTCTTTTATTTTGGTTTTACATAAAAAGACAAGGCAGATACAAACACTGAGGTGCGGGATTGTGCGAAACAGTGACCACGGCTGTGGAACGCAAAGGGCATTCGAGGGAACAAGGGTGGGTTTTAGTCAGTAAGAGTCGGACACTCCCTCGTGCGCCGCCCAGGGAGGAGTTAGTTGATGATTACCCATCCATAAAAAATACAAAGAAAATGATCGCTGACAAGTAAAGACACAATTAAGGCATCCTCGTCTCCTCCTTCATAACGACATCTTCCTTAAATCCCTTATCCGCAGATGATCAAACAGGGGCTCACAAAAACCGGCACACAATGGCACGGTGTAGCAGCGTGCCGGCCGTCCTTTGTCACCGCCACCCGACCATACTCATAACTCACGGACTCAGCTCTTCGCCAACCATTTGTCATCTCGTTTTTCAGCTAACAGCACTGTGTTTGTTGGGGTAAATGGCAGCCGAGATTCAAGGGTGTGGTATACTGAAATGCATCCATACATATCCATACCTTTTGCTGACAGATTGATAACACAAGTACTTAAAATTAAAAGACTTGAGAGGTGCTCATGGCTAAATAATATCAGCCGCACGGATCGATCTTTATGGTTAAGCAACGCTTGCCGAGGTCTGCCTTTGGAAATCTTAACACACTGAGACTCCCTCGTGCCTCGGAAAGCACGTCAAGCCGTTGGTCCCGTCTGTCATTGGCAGATATTTGGCTGTTGTTACAGATTGTCAGAAGCCAGAAAATATAATAGCAGTCTTGTCAAGACGTACCGTGTTACCCAGTTACTGGATTGTGAAGGTCAGATGTGCAGTCACAAAGTCTAAAATTCTGGTAGTCAACTGAATGCGGTTTGTCTAGAAGCCGACCCCAATATAGTTGGGAATAGACCAGGCAGATGATGATGTTGATGAAAACAAGTCGAATCTGAACACTGGAGTCGAGTAAATCGGCTCTGAGAAACCTTTTAATTGGAAAGAGTCTTCGTGAATAAATATAATGAAATACGGCCGCATTGAGACCTTATAATTCTGCAAAGAAAATGGAAAATAATCCCCAAAGATTGGTACAACACAAACATCCTTGAACAACCGTTAAGTTGATGTGAAAGAAAAACAAATTATATACCAACTCCATTTTACTTCAAGAGTATTCTATGTAAGTATATAGCCTATGTACCTACTTATACAAGTACATATGTATTAAGTAAACTGATATGTATCTAAGTTGTCATATGCAAATGGAAAGCTTTTAAGGCACAACAGAGCTTATCATATCAATTGTACGAAATATAACGATTGTTGCGAGTTTTGTCGGATGGTACTGAATGGATTATAAGGAAAATGTCTTAGTGCTATTATTTATTTTAAGTCAATCAGGGAAGCAAGATTTTAAACAGGAAAGTCGACAGTTATAAGTTAATTAGATATAACTTCCTACATAAAACAACCGTTAAAATAAAATAAACACCAACTAATTACTATTATGCTGGGTACAAATATAATGGAATTGTATATTAAGTACTTTAATGTGCTGCTTGAACCTTTAAAGATTTGGCAAAGAAACCGGTGGAATGCATGTGGCATGTCTCCTCTCAAGTGACACTGTGTGGGGTCATTAGACCGAACTGCCCACACGATAAGAAAGAAGTCTCAAGTTGTCCGATGATTTTAATTTTGTTTCACAAACCCAGACTTGAACGCAACTGCTAAACTGATGATCGAATCATGGACCTCATGTTTAGAAGCCATGCTTAACTTGACACCTTCAAGGACTTCCGTCTTTAACGCTATTTTAAGCCAAAACTACGATCCCCGAGCTCAATGCCACGCAGCCCACAGAACTGAACCTTGGCATTCCGCAGCTACCCGCTACTCGCGCTGACAACGGTCTAAACAGGGCCGCCCTCAGGCCGCGAGGCCGCGCCCTGGTTACCCGCCATTCACCCGCGCGGCATAAAAGATAGGCCGCGTCAGCTGACGGACAGAGAGAAAGAAAGATAACTTGATCAGTTACGTTTTACATGTCAGTTAGTCGTGCAGAAAGGAAAACACGTTTGAAGAAGTTTCTTTACAGGAATGAATAAGACGAATCCTATGTGACCTCATTTCGTCGGTACGCTTGAAAAATCTGATATTTGTTTTTCATCAAGTTAACAAGGGAAACAACAACTAGCGGACGTCACGCGTTTTCACCCGCGTATTTCCCGTTCCCGGGGTAGTACGTAGTATAAAATATAGCCTATTTTACTTGCTGATAATGTAGCTATCCATTGCTGAAACAGTTTTTCAAATCAGTCCAGTAGTTTTTAAGTTTATTCATAACATTCAAAAATACAAATCTTTCTTATCTACACTAATATTTAAAGCTTTGAGAGAAAGAAAGAATAGAGTTTGTTTACATGAACGCGCTAATCTCAGGAACTACTGGTCTGATTTGAAAAATTATTTCAGAGTTAGATACCCCATTTATCGCGAAAGGCTATAGGCTATATATCATCACGCTAAGACCAATAGGAGCGGAGCAGTAATGAAAATTGTTACGCAGACGAAGTTGCGCGGGTCAACTAGTACTTATTATACAAATCTTTCTTTTATTATATAACGTATAATGTTTTATTTGTCATAACTATTTTCTATATAATAACTAAAATTACCAAATACTTACACTAAACTAAAAACAAACTAAAATATAGCATCAAAAATTCATCCTCAACGCTGTCAGCTGGTAATGTGCCCAAGAGACTGGCGGGATTGCCACGTTGAATGGCAATGCTTAATCTCTGCTCAAAGTAAAAGCCAGCTCTTGGGTCACGGGAAGTGTCAACCAGCCGTTTCGAAATTTCTTTGAAAAGGCTGTGAGCACAAGGTCCCCACGGCCCGAGGGTTTCAACCCCAAACGGCTCGAAAATATAATTACCAATACTATACTACTATTACTATTACTATATTTTCGCCGCTTGAGGTTTTCCGCAGCCATAGTGGCAGCGGCAGCACAACACGAAGAACTAGGAAGATGGGATGGCGCAAGAGTATCGACACAGGTTGCGTCCCACACTAAAGGCCTATCCATCGTCCACGAAAACAAAGACATGCTATCGTCAAGTGTCAGCGAGGCGAAAAGTGGTGTCGGCGAACAAAGTGCCTAGGTTCGACGACGGTAGAGCATAAAGCCAAAGACCCGACTCTCATTTTCCCACAGCCTGCAGGCGCGCACGCTCAGCAGTAGTAGCAGACGTGGACAGTAAGTGATTCTGAACTACTCTGCAGAGCGGCTCGTCTCACCGCCTCTGGGAAGATGGTTTGTCAGGTAGGTCAGTATGCGGGCAAGCGAGTTTCCAGGCATCGATAGCATCGGTGAAGCACGGCACATCAAAATCAACCAGTGTGGAAGCCAGGCTATTCCTGATTAATTCCTCAGTGCCGTGAACCGAAGATATAAAAACCGGTAAACTTATACTAGAAATTTTGCGAACGCCGAGTCCGGATGCGGATGGGAAAGGAAGCTTGTGCCTAAGCTCGGTCGTCCAAGGCCACATTCGAAATTAATGACAAAGTGCGTCGAATAATCTGATTCATTTGGTCTAAAAGATGAGTGTGCTTCCATAAATGGGAAGCACGAAGAAAATAAATGTCAATTTAGGGCCGAAACAGCAGAAACAAATTAATGTGATAGCCGAATGCATGTTGATTTGGAGCAATCTTTCCGAAACGTCATCGAATTTTCGGATATTTTCTGCAATAAAATTGGAAAACGAAGTATCAAAGATATTGTATTAGTAAGTATAAATTAATTGATGATTAACTGACTAATTCAAAGTTTCAAAATGCCGTAGAAACTGAGATACAACTGAAAATCATAAAATGTACTGCAAATGTACTTGATTTTAAGGGATAGGTATTTAGTAACAAGAAACTATCATAGAAATTCACATATCAGATTTGGCAAGCGCACCGACGATTTGTTAAAATCCAGTCATATAGGCCAAAGAAAAAAACATACATGTTTTCCCTATGTCTTAAATTAGATAAGCAGTTGCTCTATCGAAAACACCAGTATTTTCATGCATCTGGTTGAACTGAGAGCCAAACACAATATAGGATAAGGTTAGGCAAATGATAAAGCTCTAACCGTTTGCAGGACCGGTCAATGTTGACTCTTGGTTTTACTAAGTCAGTGATAACTTTGCTTTCTGTCTAGCACAGGCCTGATACAGTATACAAGTAAACCATTCCGATTCGGATTTCGGGATTATCTATGTACTTAAAAAAGACGCCAGTGACAATATGAAGTCACGACAGCAATTTCGGTCCGTTCATCACACATCCCTTAACACTATTTACGAGTCCACGTCACAACCCTCTCTAAAAAAGCAAGGCCAGGTCGCGGGGCTTCACACGCGAAGGCCAAACGCATGTGATATGAATGAAGGGCCGGACCGGATGCGCCGCGAGCCGCGAGCCGCGAACCGCGCAGCTGATCATTTATTTAGCCAAAGCTGCGCCCACCACGTTTTTACTTACAGCCTCTGAATGAAAGCGCAGCATACCTACCCGCGAGTGTAGAAGTTATACAAAGGATGAATTAATAATTTCCTACTTTTTATTCGGATATGCCTGTAAAACGTTATCCGTTGATACACGAGTTTGAAATGAGGAGTGGAGACGGGAACATTTATGAATGTTCCGCTTTTTGGATAGCAGCCATAATCCATCAATCAAATTATTTATTACGAGCAACAATGACTCATAGTGTTAGTAGGCTGTACAATAAATAAACTTACAACTATGTTAGTGACACAATACAACAACAACTACTCGTATATGAACACACACAACATAACTATCACCGCTTCAGCATCCCAGCTAAGATACTGGAGCAATGATTAACAGTACTGCAGGCAGTCCAGCCTGTCAGCAATCATACCCAGTATGCTGTTGGAACTGGCTCGCACCCTGCACACCAAGGACGATTTTTTACGCATTAATGCATAAAAGCAATCAATACGCATTTCCGCAAACATCCCTGATGCGCTACAGAAGCAAGGCAGCCCCATCAACACCCTCAATGCATTATTATACTGAACGCGAAGGGCACTGTACGATCTTCGCGTAAAATGTACCCACAGGCTACAGGTGTAAAACGAGGAGAAGGTTCTAAATACCTAGCCTACTATTATAATATTATATTTGGAAAATCTTGGACAGAATATTATCCTGAATAGAACTTTATAAATTTTAAGTGGCGACCGCGTATAGACGCGAGGCGTTATGGCGAATCGCGCGAGGAAGCCTTTGGGCAGCAGTGGACGTCTTTCGGCTGATATGATATGATGATAATGATTCAAATGACTCAAATGTTACAGATATCATTGGGTAAGGACTTGAAATCATTCCTGAAAACTCTAAAGTTTCAAGATACATGTTGCCTCACGTAAAATACTCGTATCTATTCAGCTGCACCCGGTCAAACTGCAGGCAGACCGCTACATAGTTGAGAAGACTTGGCAGACAATGATACAATAACCTACGTCATTGTATAAAACGCCACTTATTAAACTGCACTTAACGACCAGTTAAGATATAAATAATTATCAGAAATTAAGGGATGCATCATATTTAGATATATCACTTTTATATTCTTAGTTTTGAAATGAAAGACCAATTTAAATTGAAAGGTACTGTAATATAACCTTCGTTTTTCGCGTAATTCATAAAATGCTGACTTTAAACTATTCACTTAATTTTACATCTAAAACCCGAGAAATGATATCCGCAGCAGGAAAACCAAAACACCGAATTTATCAAACTGAAAAATCAAATGCTTTGCTTGACGTAACGTGACGCGAGGACCGAGACAGCGGCTAACGAGGCAGCTCTGAGTCGTCAGCGGTAGACAATTTGAAGAATTAGGCATTCAGCATTACGCTGGGTATTTCATTTCAAGAAAATATTCTGCCCGACATAAATACAATAGGCTAAAATGGCGGGCATCCAAAATGCGGAACATTCATAACTGTCTCCGTCTCCCATATATCTACGTAATATGTTCGAACAAACGCCAGAGAACAATGATGCATGGTGCCGATAGCTCAGCGGTGACAACGGCATACTTGTTGTAATGGATCGGCGTTCGGTGCCCGGTCAGTAATGCTAGCGTATGGCAGACAACGCCTTTGTTTTGGAAAGCGATATCGATTTTCAACTGTTTTGAATACCCGTGTGTGAGGATATAGATCAGGGGGCTACAGAGTCCTCTTTAGGAGAATCATATTAGGATCATAATATTACGAGTATATAATCACGCAACAGTCTGTCTTTCATTTTCATCTATATCGCTAACGAATTATGTTCAAGGTTGATTGAGAAAATTTGACAGAGACGGGTAGCGTGGTTTGCTTTCTGATCCTGCTAAAGTGGCCTTTTCACAAACCCCCCCCCCCCCCACCGGAACTAAGTAGTTTACGAGATGATAAGCAGGCTAAAAGAAATAATGAGAAAGAGTGAACAAAAGAATGAACCGAAAAGCCTTGAATAAAAATAAGCATATGTCTTAATTTTGAAGGCACAATGACCATTTAAGTTTGACAATTCTTATTTACAAAGTAAAACTTTAGATTAGAAAAAACAAAAACGTCAATAATACAATTGAAATGTCAGCTTAATTAATGAGTCACCCTGAAGGGCTGGCTATTACTTTAGTCACAGGATGAACATCGTCACACAAATAGCAATACAGTCTTAGGGGACGTCACCAGACGACAAAGGTGCAGAGGGTTTTTTGACGCCATATTTTATTTTATGTTCAGCATTAATACAAAGAATTCATAAGTATCATCTAGGTAATCTCAACACATTTCTTAATATAATTTATCGCCAACAACATTAAGTACTTAAAATGTTTCGTTTATTCATTTTTCAAAACTTATTTTTTACGTTTTTAAATATTTCATATAAAATCCAGTTAACTTTGTTATTATAATATAATAATAATAAATAATAAGTTGAGTACGGTACAGCTCGCGTTTGGCTACAATCTCATCAGGCGGCAAGCGGGGTCGTCGTCGATGGAGCCTAGAAGACGCTGGCCTAGAAGTAACCTATTCACTTAAAGTACCTATTTTTTTTTTTTTTTTTTTTTTTTAATCATATTTATTAGTTTATTAGAAGGGAACATAATGTAAATAAATTAACAAATACTTAATTACATACACTAATTAACACGAAATTATGTACAAACGCGTATAAAAACAAAATTAATCATTGGGCATCAAAAAAATAATCCACATCGCTGTCAATGGCAAAAGTTCCCAGAACACTGGCAGCATTGCCGCGTTGAATCGCAATGCTGATTCTTTGGCCGAAAAAAAGCCCAGCCCTCTGGTCACGTGAACAGTCGACAAGTTGTTTGCTAATGTCCCGAAAGACTCGATGCGCACTCGGACGCCATGGGCCTAGTGTTTCAACGCCAAACGGCTCAAATATGTAACTTCCAATTAAGTTGTTATATTTGCGCCGTTTGAGGTTTTCTGCACCTGCAGCAGCCGCCCCAGCACAGCCCGCCGTGCTAAGAAGATGGGATGGCGCAAGGGTGTCGACACATGTTGCATCCCAGACCAAAGGCCTACCCACCTTCCAAGGCATTATGGTCATCCCATCTGGCCTTTTCCCATCGTCGCGTGCCAAGCCGTTGGGTTCTAAAACAGCTGGCACCCCGGCGGTGACAAGGGCCCGACGGATAATGTCATTAATGCTGGCGTGCCGTGCTAACCGACCAGCGCTCCTACTGCAGGACAGGCCATGGTGTCCGAGGCGGTCGACTGCTTCACCGCATTGACACCGATGTGGAGCTCCGCTAGGAGCACCCAAACGCCGACACGTAGCGATCCGGAAAGTACTGTCACTCAGCAAAGTACCTATGTTGGGTGACGGTAGTGCCTGTAGCCAAAGACCCGACTCCCATTCACCCACAGCCAGCAGGCGGGCACGCTCCGCAGTATTGGTGGTCGTATTTATGAGGTTATTCCGTACCAATCTGCAGAGCGGTTCGTCCCATTGTCTTTGGGAGAACGGGTTATCGGGCAATGCCGTATTCGGGCAAGCCACTTTCCAGGCGTTCACTGCATCGGTCAAACAAGGCACTTCACAGTTAACCAATGATGGAGTTAATATCCTTTTGGTTAACTTTTCAGTGCTGTTGACCGATGACAGGAACGCCGGTAGGCTTACACTAGAAATTTTGCGGATGCCGAGCCCACCAAAGCGAATGGGTAGTGTGGCTTGCAGCCACGCTCGGTCATCTAGAGCCACATTTAAGATAGATGTCAGTGTGTCTTGAATGATTTGATCGATTTTGCCCAAAAGATGTGATTGCTTCCATAAAGGTGAAGAGCGGAGAAAATACATAAAATTTGGCCCAAAACAACAAAATCTAATGAGGGTGAAAGCCGAATGTAAATTAATTTTGCTAAGTCTTTCCGAAATATCGTTAAAAAGATTAATTTTGTCGTCAATGAATGAAGAAAAACTGTCTTCCAATATAGGTGAACCTAGGAGGTGAAGTGAACTCTTGTCTAAAATTTTGATATCTGGGGCTATTGAGTTGAATTTCTGTAGAGTCATTTGTCTGTCGGTATTGTCATTAAAGAAAATTTCACATTTGGAGTGGTTGAGGTCAAGGCCGATGGATTGGAACTGTTTCTTCAGGAATTGGAAATCTTTCAAAACTGTGTCCACGTCACCCCCTAAAGTTCCATCATCTAAATACCAGACGTTAAACGTTCCTAGGTTCACTTATATTGGAAGACAGTTTTTCTTCATTCATTGACGACAAAATTAATCTTTTTAACGATATTTCGGAAAGACTTAGCAAAATTAATTTACATTCGGCTTTCACCCTCATTAGATATTGTTCCTATTAACTTTAATTTAACTACAAGAACACCCCCAACAAACAAAGTTCCCGTCAAAGACACAGGAGTTCCTCCACAACTCTGCGGCACAGTACTCGCTGCTAACCCTCGCTATTTGACCTACATGTGCTGCTTTACAGCGTGCAGCGTCTGCGGAGCATTCCCAGGGAGCATTGTAATTGGAGTCTCTGCATCTTGGCTTTGATACAATTTGCACGCTCCGTAGTCCACGGGCTTCGGATCCTTGTGCTGTATCTGTGACGACGGCGCGGCGTCTTTGTATCTTAGTTACTGACACAGTGCGGTTTCTTATGTAAGTGGCTGTAGTTTCTGCTTTGAAGTATACTGAACTGGGTAATTGTAACGTATTGGTGAGAAAACTGTAGCTTTATTCTTATTGGGATTCTTAAACCGTTTAAAGATTTTCTGTGATTATGTTTATTATAGTCTTTTTAAACTCATTGTGATACGTTAACAGAAATTTTATATAATATAAGGTTAGCCTTGGAAATATCATAAAAATGCTAGCGTTAGCAACATCAAAAAGCAACTGTTCTAGAATTTAGGAAAAGTTTTCGACTTTTCAATCCACATTCGTTCGCGAATACTTTACAGTACCAGGAGAGTATATCGAATTAGGAGCATGGCTACTGATTTGAACCGGGACAATCTGCACGTTAGCAGAACGTGGGTCGCATACTGCCCCTCAATTTATGAGGCCCTGGTACTTTATGCGCGGCAGGCGGGTGGAATCGGCAAATGTAAGCTAAGGTACCTACCTACGTCTGACGTCGTTTACTTTGATTGCGCGAATAGGCTGGAACTGGTCCAAAGTCTTGTTACTTGCAATTTCGCTAAAAGCTAAATGCCAACTCAGAATGTCTGCATTCATAACTGTTTAGTAGTTTGAATATTTAGGTCTTTTTTTTCAGAAAGAGCCACGAAACAGAATATTACAACAATGCTGTCTTTGGTAAGCCTTTATATCTGCAATACGCTGCATGAAAGCTAATAAGAAAACAAAAGAGTCAAGCTCGTTGTACAGGATGCTAAATAACAAAGACAGACAAAACAAGACTTCCTAAAATATGTCAGCAATGACATCGCCACTAAAGACAGTAACATCGATGAACCTTAGCTCGCTACCCACTTCTGTATGCATTACAGCAATAAAACTCATAGATATATGGGCTCACTTCGCTGAGCCCTCTAATAATGTTCCAGCACTATAAATAATCGAGCTGTGAGCAATAAGGTCGCTTGACAAACTCAATCGTGGCGGCTCACATAGCACAACTTAACTTGACCCATTGCTACACGGTAATGTGCTAGCACCAGAGGTCAATGTGACTGGTTAGATCCGAAAAGGAAGCGAGAGAAATATATTGCCTTTATTTTTCCTTGTAATAGACGATTTCATCGATTAGTATCGAATGTTGGCTAATGTTCGTATGAGTAGAAAATAAACTGGACTTTTTGCGCATGGAGAGATGAAATGAATGCATTGAAGGTAATCCGTTTTTTCTGGCTTGGTGATTTTGACAGTATCTATAGAAAAGGAGACAGTAATTTTCTAAGTAAAATAGTACGTTTATAGTTTAGTGATAAAAATGAGCTAGACTTATATAAATAGACGCAGTTATAAATGTTGCGCGTTGCGAAAGGAACAGCTTTAAAGAAGTTATAAACTTTATCTATGAAGGTGTTTCCTTTTGTTCTAAAATAAAACTTATGTGTAGGAGTTGGAGCAGTAAGTTTATAAAGTTATATTTGTGAGCAGAGCTCGCTACCAAGAAAATACTGTATTATTGTGTAAAAATAAATAATTCTGAGATTTGGTGATGGTATAATGGAAAAATAAATACATTTTTTTATACATTTAGCTTATGCTACTTTACTTCGGTGTCAAGACATGATCTGTTGAAAGCCACCTACCGCTTAGACTGTAGGGCGTGCCTAACAAATCTACAAACGCACATATTCATGAAAAACATAACCCTCTTTCTGGGAAGTCGGGAAAACTATAAAACTATTTTACAAAATTCAACCTGTAACGAAGAATTTTCTGAATAGTCTGTCTTTTTAAATGAAATGAAAAATCACGGTTAACTGTAATATGAAATGTGAAACGCGGCAGTCGCGATACATTGCGCGCCGTGTACTGCGCTTTTATCAAATATTGTCAAATTACTGTCTCCGTGCGGCGATGGAAATGATCAGAAATAAATGTACGCTGCAGCAGCTGGTATAAAACCTATCTACGAAGCATTTGGAAAAAAATGAAGATAGACATAGGTATAGTCGAATGCGTTGACGGTCCAATGGAAATCATATTTTTCCAATATTTTCCATTGTTCCATATCCCAAAACTACAACTTCCAACTGACATAATATAGTGGTCATAATGGTATCCTGTCTTTCAAAATAGGGGACATTATTGCGAAATTCAGGGAAATATAATAGTATTCAGTTACAATTCCTTATCATCCCTCACAACTCACTATAGTCGGATAAGGAAAAAGGGTTATTGTGCTAACACTAATAAATAATTGTTTGGAGGCGACTGCAGAGGGTCATACAGAGGGTCATATGTAACATATATAGGTCATGTATAGGCCACGTAATAATATGGGTCATGTATGAAAATCAAAAACTCTACAACCTTGTTTTTTAGGGTTCCGTACCCAAAGTGTAACAAACGGAGCCCTATTACTAAGACTCCGCTGTCCGTCCATCCGTCTGTCTGTCAGAGGGCTGTATTTCAAGAACTGTAATAGGTAGACACTTAAAATTTTCATAAATTATGTATTTCTATTGCCACTATAACCAATAATATTTATAAATGAATGTTTAAGGTACGGAACTCTTCGTGTGCGAGTCCGACTCACACTTGGCCGGTTTTTATTTTTATATATTCAACGACAAGATTCGACATAGAGTAATATTTTTCAAGTATACCTATTTTACCTTCGATTCAAATACAAAGAAATAGTTTCAAAACACGTGACTGAGAAAAAGGGCACCAATTTTTGTGAAAAAAGTACTCGTATATGTACACTACATTTCTAAATGCGTACATGAGCGTGATTCCCAGACCCGTTGAAGCCGCTCAAGCTCTAATTCGAGCAGCATTACTCTCTATTCTCGCTGTAAAGCCAAGACGTTCCTTCCTTATGTCTCATCGGCCACATCAAGTAATGCCATCTCGAGCAGACGGACCTCGGCTCAGCTGCTAATACCGCCAGGAGCCGCCATCAGAAACAATCGCAACTTTATAGGCTCGCCCCAACAGCTTTTGCGCGAAAACCTAGGGAGCCGGTGTATTTTAGCGCAGACTTGGGTGTGCTTATGTATCGGCTAAAAGGTTTTTTGTGTTGGCAGGCCTGACGGCTCAGAGCACCCCTCCCCGCGCCCCCGCTGGCCCCGCTGGCCCCGCTGGCCCCAGCGACTCTTTATAGGTTTTCATGGCGCTGACATAAATAAACTTTTGCAATGTTGCCATCGTTGCGCCGCTTTCTTATTATTTCATTTGGCAACCATGTATCGTTGTTTTTGTTACGTGGTTTACGTGTTCTCGGTATTAGAAGTTATGAGGTTTTGTGCAAGTTCGATATTAGGATTTTTTGCACCAAAAAAAATACGAAAGCATAAAAAACGACGACATGTTATGGATATAAATAAATAACAAAAGTCTATTTTTCGCAGTAAATTTTTAATTTCTCATTCTGCGCTTTACCTATACTCGGCCAGATTCCTCATACGGAATACCTATTAAATCCTCCCCAAATGTCGAGTACAGGTAAAAGTGTAATATTAGTAACAATCTGCGCTCAGTGCGCTTCATACGAAGGATCATAACAATATGTCTGAGAGGCTATTTTGTGCATCGTTTGCGCCCCCAGATTGCACGGGTGGTACTTACGATATAAGTCGCATACATAAGGAAATGGGCGGAAAATAATACCGCCGTGAAAAAGCGGTCTGGAAAGAATAATGGTAAGTGGATGGTGGTGCAATATCCATAAGGATCAACATCCAAAGTAATTTTTATTTACCAGAGAATATCATAAAAACGGTTGTTCTAAAAGTCGCGCCTACTAAGACAGCTTACCTTCTTGAAGACAACGTAACAGACAGATGTGATGCTAGGAGTTTGTCGCCACTTCTTCTCCACAGCTAAAACACTAGGAAGTGGTGACGGGCGGGCGTTTTGGTCTTTTGTAAAACTTGACGTTCAAAAACTGCTGGAAAGGAAAACCACCACCACCACCACTATTACTAGGTAGACAAAATACATTTTGAGCACAAAAGTATTTACTATTCTATGGAGATACCGAGGACCAGTCATTTTGGCGTAAATTACATATTTTTTACAAAAATCAGTTCTTGCACTACCAACAAAAGGCCTGAAGCGGTGGAGATATTTGCTAGTTACCTAGTAGGAACAAAAGAAAAAGCTTTGTGGAAATAGGCTGAAAACGCACATCTCTTCGAATCTGGGACAAAATGATATAAGTACACCCTTCAAACAGTGTTGTACGTGTATACGAACGTAAAACGAAACTCGTAATTTATTCAGATAAACTCATATCAGTCCGACGCCCAGCAGTGACCAGTGACCGCGGAGCAGAAAAGGCCGAACAAAGAGGAAGCTATAATTGAAACAATTAAAATCAAGCGCTCCTGAGCAGTTCGCGTGTGTGCCGTCCCGCGGCCGTGGGCCGGCCATCCGATACGTTGCCGCGCGGGCGTGCCGTATCAATGTCGTGCCGTGTGTAATGAGCACGGGACTTATTAGACTCTCTAATTTATAAGTTAAAAATAAAATCTTTTTTGTTCCACATCCTTGATTTGTATTTAAATTTGAAAGCTTCCCTAGGCTTCTTTGATTTATATAGAACCAACATTTAATAGGTAATAATTTAATGTTATGTACAAAAAGATCTGTTTCTTTCCATAAGTCGAGGTGTTAAGATAAGTTATCAAATACGATTCTTCTACAGTTATGCACTTCTACCATTATACACACTAGTTACAGGAATACTCTAGCAACAATATTTGATACCTAAAGAGGGCTTCAATTTTCTACTCATAAAACCTATTTAATTGCAAAGACGGAACAAAGCTTGTGACAAAGCGTCACATCTCACATCAGAACACGACGGCTATCAAACGTAAAGTGAGCTCTTATTAGAAATATGTTTCTTCAATAGCTTCAGTAGGTACTCGGGGACACTGAATAGGTGGAAGTAGAAGATCAATCCTGTACGAGAACATTGATATTATCTGTAGAAAGTGACAAGGCAAAAGTAGAGTATGTGAAACTCACTAGTTGCAGAAATACTTTCAGGACAGTTTATGTGTGTTGTGATTCTTAGGTCTTCCATAAGATGTTATGGTGTCTAAATATTACCTAATTATTCCTAATTTGCACAGAAAGGGCTAATTGTAACAAATGGTATTCATTTATGATGGTTAAAAAGAGCACTTTTCCACGAAAGTTATGTCACTTTAAACTTGACGATGTGATTAGTATATTACGAGTAGTAACCACAACCAAAATAGCTTTAGGGGTGACGGTTTTTAATTTAGTTAATGTTTGAATGTACTGATCTGATTACGATTTTTCTTCTATTGTTCTATTAATGGAAGAACTATCGTAATCGGATAAGAATAGCTGCAATATCGTTGAGTGTCAAGGCTACTTCTCCCCGAAAAAATAAACTTCTCATACCGAATATGCCTCAGAAACGAAGCCGCGCGTAAAAGCTAGTTTATTATAAAACCCTCTTATTTCTAACAAAGGCACCTTCAGCTCCCCGCCGCTACATATTGCGCACCCGGCGGAGATGAGAAGGCCACACTTACTTCCCCGCATCAGATAAGGCGCGACTTCCGAAGCCGATCGGCTAATACCGCGAGTGCTCGGGCAGAGTTTATGAAAACATTACCGACGCGGAGACTTCCTGGCTTTACAAAAGTGTATAGAATAGAAAAATGTTGAGGTTCGTTTTATAAGTCAGAAAAGTATGAGCTTCTCTGTCACCGTGCAGCAGGTACCTAAAGCTCCCTCTTACGTGACTTATACATTGGTCTAGGAGTCGCTATAGAAGGCGTCTTGGGTATGATTCTCTGGTCTTGCAAAATTACTGGTCGTGTTATTGGGTTTTTCAAATGATAGCCCCGAATTAGGCATTAGT
This sequence comes from Lacanobia oleracea, assembly GCA_950371165.1. NCBI lineage: Eukaryota > Metazoa > Arthropoda > Insecta > Lepidoptera > Noctuidae > Lacanobia > Lacanobia oleracea. The sequence goes on from OX493408.1 coordinate 22,981,495, forward strand.
GCTGCTTCCTAAACCCCATCTTACTCCTTACGGGAATTATATTAATGAATGCTTTTTCACAAATATTAAATGCGTTAACAATACCGAAAACCTCGAGTATCCCCTTTATATTAGATAGTATGTATCATTACCGTTTGTTTTATCAGATTCCCTTCGTACCTCTCCGTGCGATGACTGCGGGCGATGAGTCTGCCGCCGACAGGGAGGACCAACATGAGCAGTATCAACAAAAATTATTCGCATAGCCTTTCTCACAGTACGGAGATTATGTTTTATTTTCAATAAATTATTTACATACCTCGAGGTCGTTTGGTTACCTCGAAGTATGTAAATAACAATGGTACAATTATTTTTATTTGTGACGAGGAAAATTGAATTGATATCAAAGCTTTTCCTCGACTGCGGCGAAATCCAAAATAACAGCAATGAATTTACGCTATTAATATACGAGTCCAATGTTATTTGTGTATAAGGTATATTACAGGGGAAAAGAAAAAGAAAAACAAAAACAATTTCTCAAATGTCTTTCAGAATTCATTTATTTGTGAACATTGTGATCAATGATTTATTAGTCCAGTCAAATTAGCATAAAATATGGGTAAATCTCGGCGTAAATTTGGAGTTCTAAAAGTTGTGTCAAAAGTCTCATAAAATCTTGTGCCTGCGACGAATGGTATTGAAGGTCAAATGTCACATAAACTGTTTTTCTTTTCGCGATTACCTCGGTTTCTATAGATCAATATATGATAATACCTACAAACACAATTGTAGAGTGTAAAATTTGTAACAATTTTTATAGGTTCCGATTATTTTTTCGTGTCATCATCATCATCAGCCTATAACAGTCCACTGCTGGACATAGGCCTCTCCAAGTGCACGCCATTTGGCTCGATCTTCGGCAACTCTCATCCAGCCGCTACCAGCCACCCTGCGAAGATCGTCGCTCCACCTAGCCTGAGGACGTCCTACCTTACGTTTTACGATTCGCGGTCTCCACTCAAGAACTCGTCTAACCCAACGGTCATCGGTTCTACGGCTAATATGTCCGGCCCATTGCCACTTCAGCTTGCTTATTCTGTGAGCTATGTCCACAACTTTGTTTCTCTGTCGGATCACTTTGTTGCGGATTCGATCTCTCAAAGAGACCCCAAGCATAACCCGTTCCGTAGCTTGCTGAGTGACCTTGAATTTATGGACCAGCCTGTTACGGCCGTCCTGCCTGTTATGACTTACGGTACCGTAAGTCATAACAGGCAGGACGCACTGACCGAAGACCTTAGTCTTTAGGCTCTGTGGAATGCGTGACGAGAAGACACGGCAAAGCTTCCCAAACGCTGGCCAACTCAGCTGAATTCTTCTGTTAGCCTCTCTATCAAAGTTGTTCTTACCAAACTGCAGAGTTTGCCCAAAGTACACGTATTCTCGAACAACCTTAAGAGCACCATCATTGACAACAATCGGTCCCGGGGTAACGTGCTCGTTGAACATAACCTGAGTTTTGTCCAAGTTCATCCGGAGACCAATGCGTACAGAAGAATAAACTAGGTCGTTCTGCATCTGCTGCAAGTCCTGCAGCGATTCAGCCATTATGACGATGTCATCTGCAAATCTTAAGTGTGAGATGTACTCGCCGATGATGTTAATGCCCAGACCAGCGTCTTAAACACATCCTCTAATGCGTTTGAGAACAATTTTGGGGAAATTACGTCCTCTTGTCTCACACCTCGACGCAGTGTTATATGTTTAGTTCGCTGGTCTTGAATTTGGACGGCCATTTATAAAAACATCTTAGTACTTGGATATATCGCCAGTCGACTTGCCATCGCTGCAGAGATTTCAAAACAGACCAGGTCTCGTTAGAGTCAAAAACTTTCTCATAGTCCACAACTGTCGCACTGTGTGTGTGTGGTCTATGGTGCTATATCCTCCTCGAAAACCGGCCTGCTCCGGTGGGTGAAACTCGTCGAGTCTTCGCGCTAGATGATTCGTTACGACTCTTGAAAACCACTTATATCCATGGCTAAGTAGCGAAATGGGTCTGTAATTCTTTAAAAGGGTCTTATCTCCCTTTTTAAAGAAAAGAACGACCATACTCCTCTGCCACGCTTCTGGAGTTCTCCCAGAGAACAGGACAGAGTTGAAGAGCTCCCGAAGCTCTTTCAATACAGGACTTCCTCTTGCTTTCAGGTGCTCGGTCGTAATCCCATCCTCACCAGGGGTTTTTCCATTTTTAAGCTGTCTAAGAGCTGCCTCGATTTCATCTTGGCTGACTTCTGGCAGATCTTCTGTGAAATGGCGTGTTAAGGTGGCTCTGGAATCCTTATAATCGGGTTCAGGTCGTGATGCATGCGATGCGTACAATTAGCTGTAGAAGTTTTCGACTTCCGAAAGGATCTCCGGCTTTGAAACGACGATATCCCCACTAGATTTGGTCAACTTCGTCAAGTGGCTCCTCCCAAGACACTGGACAAACATTTTCGACCCCCGATTTTGCTCAATCGCTTTCTCTATAGCGCGATTTTTTCATGTGCTCAGCGCTCACCTATACTATAAGGTCGAGGTATAAGGACGTACCTCTTATGACTCCATGGGCGTGGTCCCGTAGGGTCACAAAAAGATACGTGCCTGTAATATAAGAGTTAAAAGAAAATAAAAATAATTCTAAAAGATTTCTAATTTCTCAAAAAAAACCTCTGAGATTATTCTCAAACATAACCCACCTATACAGCAGATTCCTCGCCGAAGCAACAGACAGCTGTAATCATTGTTATCTAAACAGTAGGTGCAGTGTTATCACGAGCTTGCCGGGGTTCGGCAACGGTCGAGTCGTTCCGGAGATTGCCGAAGTTGCCGGCAATTGCTCGGATTGCCGGACATTTGCCATTCTTGTTAGACTGTTGCTATTGTTGTTCGTCGTGCTTATGACGACGTAGGTACGTAGATATATCATAGTTTTATGCTAAAAGAATTTGGTATTTTTGGTTGCATTATTACAGGATTTGGTTTTGAAATACGAAAGTGCCTAATCTGTTATGCATTTGCTAGTTATCTTCTTTTTTTTTTCATAATATACAACACAAAAGGCAACTAGATAAATGATAAATACCCCGTATTATTCAGCAAATAGGTTACGAAAAACGTATTTACACTTCAATTGGCACTAGAAACATAGATGTAGCTCGTGTTCGTGTAAAATAGAGAGCTTGACCTTTGCGCTGCAGTGGCAGTGGGACAATACCTAATAGATATTTATCTATTAGGTATTGTCCCACTGCCACTACCTAGCTTAGGTATTTACCTAAGCTAGGTACTTAAGATAATCACGGTAAAATACAAGACTTTTGAATAAATTACATCATCAGACTTTAAAGTTCATCTACTGGATGTCCAGTCCAGACCGATAAAAAAACGACACACCATAAGAAACAATTATATTTAGGTGCTAAAAGTTTCTTTAGTTTATTTTTACAAGAAACAAGCTCCTGTTAACAAAACACTCGGAAAACCTGCTTCCATTTAATATCATAACGTTTTCAACACCGAACTTAACGTTAACTGCAACTACAAGTGAGTGCGGTGAACAGAGACTAACGGCTACTTTAACCGTAAGAATGACTGCTTTCCTTACTTCTAATCGATTCAACTAATAATTTTATACTTTCTACTAATCCTACTAGGATCTTCATGAAATTTGGCACAAAGGTAGATTATATTCTGGAATAACACATAGGCTATAATATCCCGGGGTTATGTTCCCTAGGAATCACGCGAGCGAAGCCGCTTGCAGAAGCTAGTACTCAATATTTTTCCTTGACTCTCTTGTTTAAAAAAAATACAGGATGACTGTGATTCACTTTTGTTTGTTTCTGACGCAGCTCGCAGTGGGCCACACATTGGAATGGAATGCTCTGCTTATTTGTGCTTTAAGAAATAATAATGTTTGTATTTATGTCAAAGATCTCTTTAGAAAAAGAAACATACTTAGCTATTATTTTTATGTTACAATGATGTGTTGCCTCGAAATCTTGTAGATAGGATGTAATCTTTGATTATAAATATTATATAATCAAAGAATGCAATATACATATATTATTATGATACAAGCAAGGTAATTCAAGTTTCCCCTCGGCAAAAATGACGAACTTTCATACAAACTTGCGATTTTAAAAATCGGTTTTAGTACCCTTTGATAAATAAAGTACTCTCGTGCGATTATTGTAGGTTGACCACCATTTTAAGGCAAGCGAATTTATTTAATGTTTACCTAAGTCTCTTCAAAGAAATAGAGTGTTTACAACCATTGATTCATGTGCATGTGTAGAAAGTGTGAGAATGAAACGCCCAATAGTAGCTGTGCACATATGACAACCCTCAACTAAACAAACAGGCAACGGGAGCCGCTCGCCTTGGAAGGGCTTACTTCGCAGTAAAACTAACACAATCACCAACAGAAGTGTCCAAATGTTAGGCAAACGGGGCTCGGGCAACGTAGGAAACAGTTAGGTGCGATTGAGATTAGCCACCGCTACTTATTGCTATATTTGCGAATGCTCATAAGAACACATTGGGGACGAAACTGTAGCGGTTCCACCTCACAAGTTCGAGGAATGAGATTGTTTTCTACCATACTTACGTATTTTTTCTACGCATTTATGGAACTTAACCGGTAAATCGCATAACTTTTGCAGGAATTTTCAGATACTCGAGATCATTTATTTTGTTAGTAGGTAGGTACTGTTAGTACCTAATAAAAGTTCACGACATTTTTACCAAAGCTAAGGTGTGGGGTAGAGTTCCCTGCCGGGGTCTGGGTTTCCTGATAGCTACAACCTGGGGGTTTTAAAGTCAACAGTGAATAGATATTCTTCTAAGAAAAACTTGAAAATCATGTTTTCCCTAACAATTAAAACAATAAAAAGTCCACTATAAAGCACAATATCAGACATTAGGTACAAATTACGAGCAGTAAATGAAAGGAGTGTCAGGTAGTGGGGGGCGCGACGAGTCAATTGCCGGCGCCTGACAGCTGACAGCCAATAGGAAGTGATTAGCTATCATATTGTACTGGAGGGAGACGCGGATTTGTGTGGATTAGTGTAAAAGGCACGGGATTTATTATAAGAAGTATCTTGTCAATGTGCGATTGCATAGACAATATAAAATAAGTGATTAGGGGACTCGAGGGCCAGAACGATCATTAAATTGTATTATAATTATTCATCTGTATGTATTGTAATTATACAAAATGGGTAAAAAAAAATAACAAAACAAGTACTCATTATAATTCGCGTTCAAACTGCGGCGTGTTCAACGAGAGTCGCGACTGCCGATTCGATGCGTTGTGTCGCTGTGCCAACATCCCCACATCATACGTTAGTCGCGACTACAGACTGTTTAAATAACTAAAATAATATTTGATATTGGATAAGTTAATGTTGCATGTAAAATTGCATATTATGTTTTAGCATTAATTTATGGGCGAATTAAAATTTAGACAAGGGGCTTTTTAGACAACAGTTTTTAACCTACCTATAGGCACGCGCGACAGTTAGAATGGATGGATGTTTGTATCTGAAATTGTTGCACAGAAATAGATTATAATCAAGAAAAAATTCTTCACCTGAGGTCTCATATAATTTATTAAAAGCTAACGTTCCAGGTTGTACGGTTGAATTCCAGTTCAAACATATCAACCCTGTGACAGTCATAAAAGCTTTCCGGCAAATCAAAATCAAATTGACCGAAGACATATGGGGAATGTCTATTAAAGTGTGCACGTCCATAATTGAAACTATAGCACCATACTTGGCTTTAATATTTAATTTATGTGTGGACCAAGGAGTCTTTCCGGATATAATGAAATATAGTAAGGTTATACCACTATTTAAATCGGGCGACAGCAAAGACACCAATAATTATAGACCTGAATCTGTTTTGCCGGTTTTTAGCAAAGTGTTTGAAAAAGTAATGCTCAATCAGATGCTCAATCATTTTAACATCAATAAAATTTTACACGATCAACAGTATGGTTTTACCAGGGGTCGTTGTACGACTGACGCTGGAGCCACGTTGTTAAAACAGATATACTCAGCGTGGGAAGAGGCACAAGATGCCATAGGAATCTTTTGTGACCTCTCCAAGGCATTTGATTGTGTAAATCACGAAACCTTGCTCCTAAAGCTAGGACATTACGGACTAAGTAAACTTGCACTCAGTCTAATAAAATCTTACTTAAATGATAGACAGCAGCAAGTTCAAATAAATGGTGTCAATTCACGGGGTTTAAAAGTCAAAATGGGGGTACCACAAGGCTCTATTTTGGGTCCTTTCCTCTTTCTAGTATATATTAATGATCTACCCCATCTTTTAAAAAATCACCCTCATATGAAAATTCAAAAAAAAAAATTCAAAATTCAAAGCATTTTATTTCAAATAAACCATTCACAGGCACTTTTGAAACGTCAAGGTCGGTCAGTCAAAAACATGGAAGCTATTTGCACGTTCCAAAGCGTAGATCTCTATGGAGAAGAACGTGCAAGAAACTCCACGGACACTCTTTTAAATCATGTTCTGGTTTTACAAAATTTCAAGTTACATATACTTGTTGCTTCTGCATGTGAGGACAATGCAAAGGAAAAAAAAAAAGGGCTTATTATAAGAATTTTAAATATAAAGATTAAAATAAGCCAATGGCAGTTAAGAGATGACCAGTCTCAACCGACGGCGCCTGTTCACGAACATGACGCGTGTATCGGCACCCTTCAGCTCAACCATTTCGAAGGGAACCGAATGATCAAACCCACGCGCCGCCATCAGCGAGACATTTGAGTGAGCATGACATGCTCTCAACCACCATGCTCGTTCATGTCCAACAAGTAAAACTATAACTACTCACATAAAATGTAAATGGTTTCATGGTACTCACATTTACAAAATTTGAAAAATATGCTTCTACTTTACACAAAACTATGGTTGTCAATGACCAAATAATGAAAAATAAATTAATAAAGAGAACGATTAAGATCTTACATCAAAAAGAATAAATAAGTAATTAATATAATAATATAATTTGTATGTATATAAGAATAAATAAACGAAATAATGTAAGAACCTCTAAAAGGAGCGAGCATCTCTTCCAAATATAAAAACATAGAAACCTAAAAAGTGGACCTAAGCAGCTGTGACTGTGGAGCAGGACCAGCATTTAGCCAAGCGTTTTTATCGAGGATATAATCTTCCAGTTTATAATACGCTTGTCTACATAGTGTGCGTTTTATGCATGCTTTAAATTTTCTCTCATTTAGTTCGAGAATATCAACTGGTATTTTATTATAAAATTTAATACAGTACCCCATAAAAGAAGTGTGTACTTTGGCCAATCTGAATCGGGGTTGATCTAATTTGTTCCTATTTCTAGTATTAAAATTATGCCTGTCACTAATCTTGCTAAAGAGATGAAGATTTTTCCGAACATACATAATATTTTCGTAAATGTATTGACAAGGTACCGTCATGATGTTGATATCCTTAAACAGTTCTCTTAGGGAATCACGCCGACGGAGATTGTAAATGGCTCTGATGGCTCTTTTCTGCAGGATAAATATAGACTCGATGTCTGCAGCACGTCCCCATAATAAGATACCGTAAGACATGATACTATGAAAGTAACTAAAATAGACCAGCCTCGCGGTATCTATATCGGTAAATTGACGGATTTTTCTGACAGCGTATGCTGCTGAACTTAGCCGTCCCGCAAGAGATGTTAAATGAGGACCCCATTGTAGCCTTGAGTCAAGCGTAATCCCCAGGAAAACCGTGTTTTCGACGAATTCAAGTTTCTCCTTGTTCAATACTATGTCGCAATCATTTCTTTTAACGTTCGGTAAGGCAAATCTGATGCATTTAGTTTTTTTCCCATTTAATACTAAATTATTAGCAGTAAACCAATTTTGAACCTGCTGTAGGGCGTTATTTACGTCGTCAAGATTTATGGAACGTCTATCTATCTTAAAAATTAAGGACGTATCGTCAGCAAATAATACCATATGAGGTTGATTTTTTAAAAGATGGGGTAGATCATTAATATATACTAGAAAGAGGAAAGGACCCAAAATAGAGCCTTGTGGTACCCCCATTTTGACTTTTAAACCCCGTGAATTGACACCATTTATTTGAACTTGCTGCTGTCTATCATTTAAGTAAGATTTTATTAGACTGAGTGCAAGTTTACCTAGTCCGTAATGTCCTAGCTTTAGGAGCAAGGTTTCGTGATTTACACAATCAAATGCCTTGGAGAGGTCACAAAAGATTCCTATGGCATCTTGTGCCTCTTCCCACGCTGAGTATATGTGTTTTAACAACGTGGCACCAGCGTCAGTCGTACAACGACCCCTGGTAAAACCATACTGTTGATCGTGTAAAATTTTATTGATGTTAAAATGATTGAGCATCTGATTGAGCATTACTTTTTCAAACACTTTGCTAAAAACCGGCAAAACAGATACAGGTCTATAATTATTGGTGTCTTTGCTGTCGCCCGACTTAAATAGTGGTATAACCTTACTATATTTCATTATATCCGGAAAGACTCCTTGGTCCACACATAAATTAAATATTAAAGCCAAGTATGGTGCTATAGTTTCAATTATGGACGTGCACACTTTAATAGACATTCCCCATATGTCTTCGGTCAATTTGATTTTGATTTGCCGGAAAGCTTTTATGACTGTCACAGGGTTGATATGTTTGAACTGGAATTCAACCGTACAACCTGGAACGTTAGCTTTTAATAAATTATATGAGACCTCAGGTGAAGAATTTAAATATTCCGTAGTTTTAGTTGGTATATTGGTGAAAAAATTTACAGATTCTTGAGCTACTTCTAAATTAGAGCTTTTGGCACCATGTGTAGTCTCCAGTAAATAATCAGTGTTTCGTTTTTTATTTCTATTAGTTTCATTATTAATAACTTTCCAAACTGTCTTTATTTTATTTTCTGACGATTTGATCTTCTTGCTAATATATAGGGCTTTAGCTACCTTGCAAGTATTTCTGAACACTTTAGAATATTTGTTTACAAACTTATTAAAAGAATTAGTGTTTATGACAGGCTTAAGGCCATATAGCTCATATAGTCTTTCCCTACTTATCCTAATGCCTTTAGTCGCCCAGTCACTAAATACATACTTAGGGAAAGTATCCTTAGACTTCTTTTCAAAAGTTGCATTGAATTCCTTTAGAACCACTGAAAAGAAATTATCATAAAATTTATTAGCATCTTCAATGTTATGGCCTAGAAAATTTAACTTATTTTGTAAGGTACCATTGAATTTAGCTAGTTTGCCAGTTGTAATTGGCCTATATTGTATATGAATTTTTTCCAAGGCTGCTTTAAACTGAAATGTTACCAATTGACCACTATGATCAGAGGGAAGGTAATTAACTATGGCTTTATCTAAATATTCACAATCGCAGAATACATTATCGATACAGGTTGAAGAAGTTGGTGTTACCCTAGTCGGTTCTGTAAACACATTAGACAAATTAAACGATTTAAAAAGGCTTATAAATCTGCTGCTATTTGAATTAATTTCTAAAATATTAATATTAAAATCCCCACAAATAATCGCGGGCTTGTTACCTGCTGCAAGTTTCGCAAGGATATCTTCCATTGTTGACTCAAATAAAGTAAAGTTTTGTGGGTTTGGGGGTCTGTACACGCACACTATGATATGCTTATCTAGCTCAACACAGGACAGTTCGATGCAATGTTCCACTGATAAGTTAACGATGTCATTACGTTGCTTAAATTTTAAGTTTTTTTTTAATAAGATGAGGGAACCACCACGTAACATAGATTTGCGGTTAAAACAACTGCCCACATTATAATTTTCATAACTAATTAGCATCTGGTAATCCTTCAACCAGTGCTCACTAAAACATACAATGTCAAACATTGTTTTTTCTAAAAACATTTCAATTTCTAATAATTTGGAAGAGACACCCTGAATATTTTGATGAAATAATTTCAAGGCATGCTGCTGACTCCCTTTTTGACAACTATTTACTAAAGAGCAAGAAGATACCTTGTTAATGGTAGGCATAAGTATTCTGTCGCTGGTATCCTCTGTTGTCTTATGGACTAGTTTAAATGAGTATCCATAGAGATACATGGAAACTCCGTACAATTTTTATAAGTATTTGTAGCACTAGAGCTACCGTTACTAAGGCTCTCCACCTGATTCTTAGTAAAATTACTAAACATTGTGGATTTAATTAAACAAGACTGCGACATACTACTTATGTCTGAGTTAATAAAATAAGCTAATAGCCTTGCTATTGTGTGTCTAAAACTAATTGGCAAATACACTGTATCCCTAGTCGATTTTAAATTTTCCACAAAAATGTTTGTGTCAAAAAACATAAACTTGTCACTATAGTGACTTACTAAAAAGTGCATGTGTTTATTTAAACTATGAATATAATTATTTTGTCTACTTGACAATTGTTCAAAATAAGGAAATGCACACAATATTATTTTATTACAATTTAACTTTAACATCTCAGTTAGATTGTCCGTGATATCTGCTTTTTTTACATTTAAACTATTCCCTATAAACACTGTAATATTGGTATTAGAACTAAAATTATTGTTTCTTAATGACGCCATAATATGCTTGTATGATGAACTTGGCATACAGTAATTTTGTATAGGGTAACTCAGGTTGTTACTTAATAATTTACCTAAACCTCTTCCTATGCTGTCTGAGAACATAACTGAATGATAACCACTTTTCACAGATAAGAAACTATTAATCTTGGGCTGTTCAATTTGAGATAAATCCTGTTCACAATCAATTACAACTTGGTTGATGACACAGCCTTGGGATAAATTCTCCGCCTGGGACGGGGCGTCCGATACCTCAGGCTGGACAGCATCAAGATTTGATACTGTCTGGCAAGTACACTGACACATGACTAACTCATTTGCAGCAAGAATGTGTTCTCTTATTTGGTTCTGAGATTGTATATATTTACTATTAAGAGAACTTAGTGAAGCTTCGAGTACATGTATTTCAGACTGTAAGTGCTGTGTATCAATTTCATATATTTTTATGCTATCTTCAAGTTTAATTTGATAGTTATTTAATTTACTAATCAGGTCAACACGTTCCTTCCTGAGTGGAATATTCTTTAAAAACTGTTTATGTTGTATTTTGTACCGATAACATTTTTTAATAAACCTATTTAATTTTGCATACTTTTTTAACTTATTATGACTAGGATAGTTCTGTTTCAATAAGGAATCTTCAGTTAGGTCTATTGTGACTGTGGAATGAGGGTTACAATTATTATTTATACCTATTAATTCATTATATAAGTGGTAAGTTTCCTTAACCTGAGCACTCTGTTTTTCATTCTGCAATTTGATGATGCAACTGTTTGCAGTAATAAGTTCATCCTCTAGGTCCCTAACTTTACGTAAAGCCTCCTCATACAAGTTGCTACAGTTGTTGAAACCATCCGTGATTACCCGCAGTTGGTCACGTTCTTATGGTATTACTTGCTGACGATACGTCCTTAATTTTTAAGATAGATAGACGTTCCATAAATCTTGACGACGTGAATAACGCCCTACAGCAGGTCCAAAATTGGTTTACTGCTAATAATTTAGTATTAAATGGGAAAAAACTAAATGCATCAGATTTGCCTTACCGAACGTTAAAAGAAATTATTGCGACATAGTATTGAACAAGGAGAAACTTGAATTCGTCGAAAACACGGTTTTCCTGGGGATCACGCTTGACTCAAGGCTACAATGGGGTCCTCATTTAACATCTCTTGCGGGACGGCTAAGTTCAGCAGCATACGCTGTCAGAAAAATCCGTCAATTTACCGATATAGATACCGCGAGGCTGGTCTATTTTAGTTACTTTCATAGTATCATGTCTTACGGTATCTTATTATGGGGACGTGCTGCAGACATCGAGTCTATATTTATCCTGCAGAAAAGAGCCATCAGAGCCATTTACAATCTCCGTCGGCGTGATTCCCTAAGAGAACTGTTTAAGGATATCAACATCATGACGGTACCTTGTCAATACATTTACGAAAATATTATGTATGTTCGGAAAAATCTTCATCTCTTTAGCAAGATTAGTGACAGGTATAATTTTAATACTAGAAATAGGAACAAATTAGATCAACCCCGATTCAGATTGGCCAAAGTACACACTTCTTTTATGGGGTACTGTATTAAATTTTATAATAAAATACCAGTTGATATTCTCGAACTGAATGAGAGAAAATTTAAAGCATGCATAAAACGCACACTATGTAGACAAGCGTATTATAAACTGGAAGATTATATCCTCGATAAAAACGCTTGGCTAAATGCTGGTCCTGCTCCACAGTCACAGCTGCTTAGGTCCACTTTTTAGGTTTTTATGTTTTTATATTTGGAAGAGATGCTCGCTCCTTTTAGAGGTTCTTACATTATTTCGTTTATTTATTCTTATATACATACAAATTATATTATTATATTAATTACTTATTTATTCTTTTTGATGTAAGATCTTAATCGTTCTCTTTATTAATTTATTTTTCATTATTTGGTCATTGACAACCATAGTTTTGTGTAAAGTAGAAGCATATTTTTCAAATTTTGTAAATGTGAGTACCATGAAACCATTTACATTTTATGTGAGTAGTTATAGTTTTACTTGTTGGACATGAACGAGCATGGTGGTTGAGAGCATGTCATGCTCACTCAAATGTCTCGCTGATGGCGGCGCGTGGGTTTGATCATTCGGTTCCCTTCGAAATTGTTGAGCTGAAGGGTGCCGATACACGCGTCATGTTCGTGAACAGGCGCCGTCGGTTGAGACTGGTCATCTCTTAACTGCCATTGGCTTATTTTAATCTTTATATTTAAAATTCTTATAATAAGCCCTTTTTTTTTCCTTTGCATTGTCCTCACATGCAGAAGCAACAAGTATATGTAACTTGGAATTTTGTAAAACAGAACATGATTTAAAAGAGTGTCCGTGGAGTTTCTTGCACGTTCTTCTCCATAGAGATCTACGCTTTGGAACGTGCAAATAGCTTCCATGTTTTTGACTGACCGACCTTGACGTTTCAAAAGTGCCTGTGAATGGTTTATTTGAAATAAAAATGCTTTGAATTGAATTGAATTGAATTGAATTGAAAAGCACATATGTAGTCTACCTTTTATCTCGGGACATTCTCAAGAAGCTTTAAGAAGCTAGAGAAGAGGTACATGTTGAGTAGAATAACAACGTAAACGTAAACGTTGATAAGATGACTATTAACAGCTGGCTTTGAAATTAAACGTAGTTTCTTAGTCTTCAGGGCATACTCTGAAAGAGTTACAAGTTATAAGCGTATCTAATGTTTTTGCACAAAAATGTACAAAGATGATGATCGTCGTGAACATTTATGCAAGTAAACATTAATATTCTAGACTAACGCTACTGAAACATAAACACGAGAATTCTTAAACAAAACAAAGAATAATCTTCAAGAAAACTAATTCAATTCATTAAGTATCAACGGACGCAGACCGGAGAATAACGAATGATAAGCTTAGGTAGGTAACCCGCGACAGTGCTCAGGTACAGACCACGAGTGCACGACTTAATGTAATAACAATGAGACGACACTACGCGATGCCGCGAGCCTGGACAGATGAGACGAGAGCACTACAGGTACCTGCACAAGTACACAGCGAATCGTCTGCGAAACCAGACGACAATAATGAGACCTAATGCTCACTCTTAATTCACTCTTGCATTCATAATTATTTACTTTTGAATGTTAAAATAACGACAGAAGCGACATCTATTGGTGGAGGGTCATTAAAACTTTAGTTGCGGCCAATTGTGATAATTTAAAATATGAATTTATGAGCGAAACTCCGAGGTTTAGGAGGCTAGCCAAGCGTAGAGACTATTTTGCAAAACATTTTAAAAACAGCGCTGCTTCTGAGTTTTGGATGAGTATTTTAGACATCGACAATTATAAGTAGGTAACAAGTGTGAGACAGTATACTGAAAATAACTTTAAGCAAGGTCGTTCCCAAATTAGCACAGTCTAATAATTCAGTTTCTTTTTCATAAAACTATTCACATTCAAGAACTTTCTGTCTTAAAACGATCTGCGAAAACTTTCAGAACTGTGTTGAATATTTACATAATTCGACAGTGTAGTGTAAGACTCAAATTGAAACTAACTTGCGCATCTTACTTTACTTTATCACAAGTTTTCAGTCGCGGGCACACAGTTAGTCTGTATGTGAATGTAAGAACAGACCCCCCGGTCGTGAGTGACGCCTGTGTCCTACGTTGAGCTGCATTACAGATTAGGTGTAATAGTAACTCTTCTGTCAAGGATAGTCACGTACTACTACTGGAAATATACACAGTCGTTTCTTGATGATTTAGAATGGGTATACAAGGTATACCCATAAGGTAGGTATGGTATGACAAGTAGTTAGGCACAGCCATAGTGGAACCTTTTTAAGAAAGTTTTGTGGCGTCAAGTCTTGGGTATTCCAAAGTTTATGGCGTTTTCTGAATTCGCAGATCATACGCTTCAGATCAAAACCTACTAACTCTACTTTATATGTGTATGAGAAGTTGTCAAACAGCATTGAAACAGTTTATAAGAAGCTCTGAAACTCATGTTTGTCAATTCAGAGACCGGGGGTCAATGTTTAGTTTTTAGTCGGAAGGTAACAAGGACTTGTTCAAAATATTCACTAAAGAAACACGAAAAAGTTATTCTAAAATTTGTTTCCTTAGTTAAAGAGCAATAGCGAGCTTCTATAATACACACAATAAAGGACTGCAGCCATGCTTCAATAGACAAACTTAAAATGATCGATGTACTATAGTTCAAAATACAACATTTTATGTTTTTATATCCATGCCATTCGCTTAGACAAGTCCTTTGACAAGCTTCGATAAAATACTTCGCTCTGAATTGCATTTTAACAAAGAACGCGAACATTTTATTGATGTCAGCTGGAATATTAAAGAAAGCAATATCAAAGACATTCCTTTACACGAATTCAAATTATATATGCATGAAAATATACTACAGTACCTACCTTAAATGTTATTAAATATTTTCATGGGAAAAGTTAAGAAAAAGCTCTAAAACGTAAGAAGTCAAGGCTGAAAAACATTCGTGAAAGGACCGGAGTCACGAATACTGCCCACTCTACCATCTCAAAGAGACACGAAGACATGTATGTTCAGAGTTTATATCCGACCTCCATTCAGTAGGGAAGACACCCACAGAAGTAGGCATGTTGTTATATGGACTTTGGATATCTGCAATATTAGAGGCCTCGTATAAGCGACTGGCATCACAGCGACAAAGCTGGAATGTCTCATCTATGTTCCTGTAATATCATCGACTCACATATCATTGGACACAGTACATAGCAGATTTCTCTTTGGTGACAGAAATTAGTATGAAATCAGACCACGCTCAGTAAGAAAAGAAAAGCTCCGGGTATCTTACAGAGCTTTAAATGTTTAGCCAGACGCTCAGCCAAATCATCAATATAAATAAAACTCTTCCGTTAGGTACTGAGTGACTGAGTGAGTGAGTGAGTGAGTGACAGACCACGCTCAGCCGAAACTACTGGTTGTAGAAAGCTGAAAGAAGGTACCTTGAGGAGTTTAGGTGAGCACTAAGAGAGGATTTTCTGAAATTCCTACGTGACCGGGAAAAAACGGGATATACTCGTATGAAGTCGCAGGCAAAAGCTAGTCTTGATATAAAACTACCCCAACAAGTGCAACCTGCCTCCCCTCTCCCCCACTGCGGCGGCGTCACGTTGGCGTCCAGTCTGACCTGGTGCAGCGAGGTACAAGTGGTTTACCTTCTGCAAGATTGCTGTCACATTTTCTGGCTTCCGTCTATCTGTAACGAGTGTCAAAGATCTACAAACCTAAAACAATACGCTCCGTTGTAATTTAAAACAATCTAGTAGAGTAAATAAAGAGTTTATGTATTTTGAAAGAAATTACCTTCAGGAACGGAGAAAACTCAGTGTATCCAATTACCAACTGTTCGTCAAGGGAACAAAGTCTCCCCCTCCGTGCAACCCTCGCTCGCGACACAAAGGGTTCCGCTGCCAAGACTTTAACTGCATTGACGACTTAATTCTTTAATCCCTTAATTCTTAACAACAGACTCGTCAATGGTGACTAAATACGTGCAAATTCTCACAGAAGACAGCCGAGCTACGGTCACGAGGAAGGAAATATTTAGAGATCCACAAGTGTGATCTTCTACAGAATTTCATCTCCCTAGCCTGTTTCCAACCACGTCGGCGTCGGCTTACAGTCAAACCGAATGCAGCTGGCCACTAGTATTTTCCATGTAGAGACTGCCTATCTGACCTTCAGAACACAGTAACTGGGTAGCCCTGGGCAAAACTGATACCAGATTTCTTAGCTTCGAACGACTCGTAACGACTGAAAAAGATCTACGAATGAGCCAAGATCAAAGGCTTCATGTGATTGTCGAAGCACGGGGAACCACAGTGTGTTAACATAGTCACCCATCCATGGACCGACCTCGGCAAGTTTTGATTTACCTTGAAGTTTGACCCGTGCGGCTGTTACCATTTAGCCCGGAGCTCCTCCCGCCCTGCTCTGCTTTACACACAGAATACGTTGTTCGGTGTTGGTTACAAATGTTATGAGTACACAGGATATTCATTGATGATGCTTGTCATGTTCCTAATAGTCGTTTAGCGAATAAATTGCTATAAGAGATAAGACCGTCAGCAAGTATGTTCCCATACACTGAACAGTGGGTATTATCTTACACATATCTAGTAATAAATCAGCGATGAAACTATGCAGAGTTTTCATTGATGTTTATTTATGGGGGTTCAGTGATAATATGAAAATTTGCAATTATCTATGATTTTAGAGTCTTATATGCTGAACTGGTGACGCTATAAAAAGTGCCAAATTGAGGTGAACTGAACTAGTACATTACAACCTGATCCACTGCCATTTATACTGACGTCGACATGCTAAGAAAATAAAGGTGTACATAAGTATGGCATTTTATTTGGATCTCTCACACGCACGGT
The DNA here is from genome assembly GCA_950371165.1 of Lacanobia oleracea. Lineage (NCBI taxonomy): Eukaryota > Metazoa > Arthropoda > Insecta > Lepidoptera > Noctuidae > Lacanobia > Lacanobia oleracea. Next base: position 22,998,635 of record OX493408.1, read on the forward strand.
ATGTGAATTAACATATTTATCTTTGTTTTGTATAGTACGTCTTTTACAACACCACGCCATATCACACAGTTATATGACTGTAAGATCCCATTAAACATATTCCTGTTTCAAGGAATAGGTATGTCTAATTAGCTTTCACCAACATATTATAATTAAACACCATTTTCATACATGTGACACAACGCTCCAGATGAGAGAGTTCTGCGAAAAGATTGATTAGTCGGTAGTTATGAGCTGAGACATATCTCTTATTATAATTAGTGAGGATGTCAATCAATTACGACAGTAAACAGTTCTGCCACTAAAGAGATACAGTGTCGGAATTAAGCTTACCTAAACTAACATCCGTATTCACAAACGTTACTATGAGGTCTCACAGTGCTTAATTATAGACACGAAAACTTATTTACTTATAACTTAGACGCGAAAACTTATTTACAGACAATACGTGAGTGGTGGCTAGCACTATGCGTTCCTTAGAATAACCGCACAGGTATGGTAGCCTGCTAGCTATTTTAAGCAAGGCATAGCTAGTGTCTCTCGATTCTCTGTGATCTATTATGTGTTGCGAGAAATATTTTTCGGGGTTGGATTTTTCTGTTTGTGATAATTTTCAATTTTAATAGCGTCGTTTTACAATGGATTATAGTAGTGAACAAGAATTTGATAATTATATCAATGAGAGAAGCACAATAAATACCAGAAACGTGATACGGGATTTCCAAAATCCTTTTGATTATTACAGTTCGGATGAATTTAGACGACGCTACAGGTTTTGCAAAGATGTGGTACTTTTTATACTCTTGCCAGTGATAAATCAAGACCAAGAAATGAACGTCAAGCAGCGAAGTGAACTACGCAACACAAACGAACCAATCAGAGAGCTCTATTCAACGCTGTGCGTTTGCTAAGTCAAGGGTCGTTTGAATGCTGTTTATGAATTGAAAGGCTTACCATATGCAACGCAGTGAAAAATACCTTACTTCGCATAGCGTTGCTACTTTACAGAAAAAAGTATTGTTTGTGAATACGGGTGTGACTCTTCGACCTATCAAAATCGATCCAAAACTCAAATAAAATTTTCACACCACCTTCACGAAAACGTCATAATCATTAGCCATGCAAACCTTACCTAAAGTACGACATTCTAACCCGCAAGCGGCTCCCATCGCAGTCAAAATGGGCTTCCGAATACAAATCACATTATTGCCGGGCTGGTTATAATGAAATTCAATACAATATTATTGCCGCGGTGGGCTGGAGCCATAGCTTCAGACGCTCTCGCTGCTCCTTGCCACAGGGGCAGACACACTGGCAGTAGGTGTGAAAAGTAGAGTATGCTCCTCAGGGATAAATATTGTTACCCCACCCGAAGTAAGGGTCGGGTAACAATTTTATGGATTGATTAATTTCTTCACAAAGATGAAAAATTAAGTTCCAGATAAACAAAAAAGGCACATAAATTCACAAATACTGCGTAAATGCTAATATACATAAAAAAATTACGTAACGATGCCAAACTTCAGCGAGTAACAAGAAGAATATATGCCCGTCAATATCGTCGTGAAAGCGATATCTCTAGCGACGTGTGAACAATGGCGCCCGCTGAGGCGGTGACCTCGCGCCGACGGACTGACACTGAGCTATCACTGCCGACCTTCCGCTGACCATCCGTCATCTTACATGGAGACGCTCCGCAGTCCACAGGGGAGCTTGCGGTAGGGTGATACACGGGGGGCTCTAGCATCACTCGTAAGATGATCTTGTGAAATACTTGAATATTGTGTTCGGTATGATCATCAAAGAAAAATATTGGTTAGACTTGTTTTACATGGAACTTGAACATAAAAATCTGTAGGTGTACGAGTATTTAGAACTAATTAAAATTCGTCAGTTAGGCATGACTTTGGCTCAGTGAGTTTATTGTTTAATACACACCGGCCGGTAAACTAGCTTCGAAGCAAACGTGGTGAATTCTCTTCCGATTAAGTCTACCGATTAAGTCATTTCCTTTTTTTATTTATTTTTTCCTAACAATTCATATCGTCGCAGACAAGACTGACCGCCCCTCCCCAGCCATTCGTTTAGTCTAAAACATTCACCCTTCACTTGTTTTTCGATCCGCAGACTGGGGTCAGCCTAGCGCCCTTCCAAACTAGCGGGCTTAATTAACACGCAGGGCACACGCGAAACTGTAACGAAACCACATCACGATAAGGTAGAGTTTAGATCAGCGAGATGCGGTTTAATTATTATAATTCATATCGCCTAGTAATTGCGGGGTTTGAGTGAAAGCCTTTCATTTGAGCGTCTGAGCGTCACTAATGGCATATCATCCTAGACGCGGCTGTGGACTCTGTCGAGGGTGTTCTAACTATTAGGGGCTTTCGTTGCTTCTCTCAATGGAAGTAGATTTGGTCTGTGATCAGTATGTTTTAAAAAACTTATATAGAAACAAAATGAGGTTTTGAAACCTGACAAAGGCAACAAGGTGTGTAGTGCAGGCACACTATATATATAAACGTAGGCACGATTCGTTCGTTATTTTGAGTAGGCTTCTTTCCTTTTACATGGGTTTTACATGTAAAAGAAAACAAGCCTACTCACCGGAAAGAAATTTCTTGTGGATGAAACTTATTAACTCGACCGGGTTTTAACAACAAGGCAGCCGAACTGAAAGCTTAAAGCGTCATCGGGATAGTCTAGAACAAGATGCCATGGAAGTTGTCTGGGTCGCTAACCTGCAGTGACTGAAAACATCAAACAGAAATCTAAAGGCTCATGCTGTCAAATTGACAACATTAGCACTTTAATATTTACAATTTATTGTTTCAGAACTTATTGTTTGCGTATGGGCAAACGTATTGTAGACGCCCTGCGGCACGATGGATCGATGATTTAAAGAAGGTGGCTGGCAGCGGATGGATGCGGACTGCTCAGGACCGGGATGGTTGGTGCTCTTTGGGGAAGGCTTACGTTCAACAGTGGACGAATATTGGCTGAAATGATGATGATGATGATTGTTTCAGAAATAACATTCAAATGTGTTGATTCCTAGAACTCATACTAAGTTTCCTGTGCCGTGACATCCAGACTCCTTCGTTCCGTTTAAATTTATTGCCTGTGCATGTAATAGGTATATATACCTATTGTGATATCCCAGCTACTGCTGCTAAGGTATCACCTAAAGTAAATCAAAGAACGATTGGGTTCATGAAATAATTATGATTGGAGCACTTGCTCGGTGCACAGCTAACACAAGACTTATCTTTATAAAACAAATCTAGATTTTCATCCTTCTAATTTATTTGAATTCTATTCTATCTTTTCATGAAACCTTACAAAGCTTTATCGACTGACCAATTCAACCAAGAAGGTCTACAATATGTTCAAAGCGCAATCTTGTTTGACAGTAGTAGAACTACATAATTATGTACTCTGCTATATTATCGCAAATCCCTAACTTACACCCTTCAAAAGAATAATTAACTCTACTTATTTTGAAAGGTGTTAATGTTACAAATTGTGTTCTTTGTTGAAATAATACTGGTAAAGCTTGAATAAAAAAGCGGGTTAGTCGGAATGTCTCCCGCAGAAATATACTCTCGGAGTAAAAAGTATTGCATGTTCTAACCGAGAGCTGCGTACAGTTAGGAAAATCAATTTCACTTCACAATTCCAGCAATAAATGTAACTAATGAGAGTTTAGATGCGTGTTTGTTACTCAATCACGTCGGAACGGCTGAACGGATCTTGATGAAATTTAGCATAGATTATAGTCTGGAATAACACATAGACTATATATATTCCGGGAGTATGTTCCGTAGGGATCACGTGGGCGAAGTCGCTGGCAGAAGCTAGAATAAGAATAAATATAGTATACCCGCCAGGGACGATTAGGTACCTACTATATAACTGTGTAATAAAAGTAAAAATATGTAATTTAACTATTAATTGTTTATGTTAATGAAATAAAGGCTTATTATTATGCCCTAACTAAAATCATGATCTATCCGTGTGGCGAGTTTCATCCAAATGCGTTCAGCCGTTTAGATTTGACGAGGTACAAACTCTCTTTCCAATTTATAATATTTTTTGTGATACTTGTGAAACTACTAAAGGCCGTGAGATGTTACAGCCTTCAGTACAGGAAGGCGCATCTAGCGCACGTACCCATAGCCTATAAATATTAGCCCGTCCATAAATTATAGGGAGGTCAAACTGTGCGTCAGCTGTTGTGTTCCCGCGCGACTCGCCAGCACACTCGCCGACTAACATGAGCTCCAGCCTGGTAGTGACCTAGTGTGTACTCCACTTTCTATGTAGTATGTACATAACACCCTTAAGGGACAATAGGCTGAATCATTCAAGGACTTTGTACTGAGGTCCCTATCTCCTTTGTTCATTGCTATAAGGAAAATGACTCTCTCTGTGTCTGAGATTGATTTATCATTTTTATGAATGCCTTCTATTATGTTAACATCATTCCTGTTTTCCTAGATAGACAGAAGTGTTGGTACAAACTTATCTCGCCTATTAACCGAGAAACCAGAATCAGGCTATTACAACAAAACTCCTAATTGTAAGAGGTATACAATAGTTTTAGTTCGTAATGACACATTCACATTCACTTTAATCGTTCGGGCGTACCGTTTTGCTAAGAACTCCGTATTCGGCTGAATTCCCGGGGCAGTGCTCGAGCTCATGTCGAGCCCATGTCGGGCCCTGGTCGGCTGGGGCCGGGTCAAGCGAGCGCCCAGGACCCGCCACCGATCAAAATATGTTATGGCCAGCGATTAGGACGATTGCTTTGCGCCCAACGAACGTAACCCGAAGGCAATGGCACTTGAGGTACTTATTTATATCCATTGTTGGGCACAGTTCCCTTAATTGCAGATTGTAAGTGAGAAACAAATGAAATTCAGGAACGGGGATGGTTTAGGAAAACACTTGAAGGAAATTCATAGCATTGAGTTGAATGTGAGATAATAATGCTGAGGTTTCCGTACGTAGCGTTGCTCAGAGCGATTTATCAGGAGTTTAGGCTAATTAGTATTTTTGGAAATCGATTCGCGCTCTTTTCACTGCCGAGAGAGAATATAGAGGTATTTAAACAGATTAAAATAAGAAATTGTTTGTTTTTCTGTAAATTTAATAAGAGTTATGTAGATTATGCAACCTGCTAAGACGGGTATTAGCTTAACACACAAAAATACTCGAAATTAACGTTATCAGCATCAAGAAATCATGCAGTTTCACGTCGTCAGCTCAGAAAATGTTGCTTTCGTTCATTTTACGCGCGCGAATCCGTCTGACGTTACCTTATTATTAATGTACAATCGTACAGCACAACATGATGCATGAGTCAGTCATACTTTATCGCGTAATGTAATTAGTATCAGAGGCTACACGGCGGTCAACACACGACAGTGCTGTGGGACAGATCAGCCACTACGGAAGATATTTGTTTGTATTATGTATTACATGTACACTCTCTGAAATATGAAAATTATTTTGTTTGTCTCCACGCGCGATGTTTTCCGAGGGTTATTCAAAAGGTTGTATAGTAAGAAGACTTACCGAGAGGTGTTGATGTCTGTGTGGTCGTGGTGTCGACTGCGAGTGGCCAGTGAGGTTATTCGTGTGTGCTAGGTCGCGATACGTGCGCTCCGCGCGAGGGCCCGGCGTCGACTGGCCGCGTCGATCGATAGCCCCGCCATCGCCGGGTTACGTTTCCTTTACACCAATCATTTCGAACCAATGTTACTTTTTCATGACGTATTTTTTCGTGGCTACGAAATTATTGCGATGTGCCAGCGGTAGTCGCTGCTCTCGTAAACTAAGGAGGTATTATCATTCGCTTGATGTCGATGGTTCAGTACAATGGTGATAGAATGAGGCGAGTGTTTCCCGATCGCATCGGAAGTGAGATAACATTAGCAGCCCGAGCGTCTCCGTTGTAAACTATACATAATACATAGTCTTTGTTTACTTCTGCTCACTACTATCGCTGATGTGATTATTTTAGTAGATCAGCTGATAAAAAGATAAGCTATCGTTCATAATATTTATTTTAAAGATAATTTTGAGCGTTTTATTAAAGAAACCTGTCTCACCTATCAAATATGTATTTACTTAACTAAACTACTCGTGTTAACACACCTAATCACTCTATTGACAACCATTACTCATTATTTTGACAGTCAATACGTGTTGGTACAGTTTTTCTATGTCTTTGCGGCCAAGGTCAGTGTTAGGGGTCAAGTTCAATTGCCTCTACTTCAGTCGTAGAGTCGCTGTAATTACTGAAAGAGCCGCTTAACTGCAGCCATTGGCTCAGGGTGGTGCAGATGAGAGCGATAGAGCGCCAGTTAGCGGTAATAGCACTGATAAGTTATCCCGACTGCTGGATTAGGGCAAGTTATGGGATTGGCACAAGAAAAGATGAGGCATATGCTCAGCAGTGGGCGAAGTCGGGCTTCGGAGGATGATGATGATGATGATGATGATGATGGGAATCTCAGGGTGGAAGTTGTTATGGGGTTATATTTCGTTCGTTTAAGGCAGTTAGGGGTGGTTTGATTGGCTTTATTATGTTATGGTATGCTTTATATGTGTAAGCGATGGTCCGCCACTCTAACGGTCTGATCGGAGATCTACAACGAACGCGTGAGCCCAGGTGCTGTCAGCTCCCTGTTACTCTGAAGATGGTGCCAACAGATAGGTGTTTGGGCATTGCCATTAAAAGGAAGCTCGGGTATTAGGATATGACGTACTTCAACCGATGAACTTCTTCAAAAATAACTCCATTTTATGGATTGGAGCATTTCTATTTATTTTCACAGCACCTGCACGAAAATGATTTTTTTTTTTACTGTTGATAGGCACGCGTTTGACCAATGCACTGTCTCACCTGTTGGTAAGCGATGATGTGGTCGAAGATGTAGCACGCGTGCCTAGAAGTAACCTATTCACTCTTGACTTAAATACTGCCAGGTTGTAGCTATCAGGAAATACAGGAAAAGTAGAGTATACTCCTCAGGGATAAAGGTGTCTATGCCTTGGGCTAGCTTGAATCCCTCGCTGTATTCAGGATATTAACTCCCTCGCTTAACTCCTGAGTTAAACACTAAACTCCCTCGCAGCGCTCGGGAGTTAACTCACGAATCCTTCATTGTGTTCGGGATTGAATATAACGCCCGTGGAATAAGACACTGCATTATAATCTACTATTATACTTACTTGAGCTACATACTGTTACATACATAGCAAACAAGGAAAATAAAATGTGTCACTAACTGGTCCTATCAAGTGTAACACCCGTGTAGAATGTGAAGTTAATAGGAAACTCCTCCAATAAATTATTATTTAAATCAAATACGTATATTTTTATGAGTATTGGATACGCAACAAGAGCTAATCTACATAGAGATAAGTCTTTTACACGATCCTTATTAGTTAATATAATATGATTATAGAAGTAAATGCAAATAGTTATGAGTTTTTGCTACATTTTCAAGCTTAAGTCACAAACTGATTATGATGAATTTCGAAATAAAGACAATAGAAAGTGAGGAAACCTTTGATCTTGATATGCATTCTGTAAATTACAGTAATATCATAGATCGCGTCAAGATCCCAAAACACGGAGAGGCTTCAGCGACCGCTGCTTGCTGCTGCAAGCGGCATTGTCAACAATTTTCATAGAAACCTAGCGTCCACCTTACAACATACAAAAATACAAATGTTGCCTAAAGAAAGTGACGAGAGAGACTGTTCAGCTTGCCCGCACAGACGTATTGTATTCCATGCAGATTCGGTGGCCCGAGTTCTATTAGTTTGAGTACTGCCAGCTCTAGACACGGCTCCGTGCTTTGCGTATCGTGTGCAGAGTGTACTAGCGCTTCAAATCCCAAATTGAAAAGTTTCCCACGCCTAGATTTCGCTGATAACCTTTAAGAACAGCAATAGGACCGCTCGCTGAGAGAAAATGCACAACTTTCACGATTAATTTATTTCTTTCTTTCCCAAAAAGCTTGGTTCCACTGACTTTTATTTACATTTACAACTTGTCAGACTACACACAGTAACGCTTGCTGCACAAACTTCATTTGAATCAAACTTGACACTAATTTAGTTTCTCGTGCATTTGTGAAACTTGTGTCAAAGGCTCTGTATCCCAGTTTCAGGTATGTAGTTTGTCCCGAAGTCTGCATGTTGTGCTGAATCAATCTACCTGTAACCTTAGTTTACTGGATGGTTGTTCCAATTATAAATTGCTTTTATAAATAAATAGTTGGCCCGAGCAACTTCGTCTGCGTCACAATTTTCATTACTGTTTCGCTCCTATTGTTCTTAGCGTGATTAGGATACATTTAGGTACAGGCGTATTACTTATTGGGGATACGCCTATTGCCAATAACTCGCCAAATATAAAATTATATATAAATATTTCCCAGGGCCGACTAAGCACTTGCGATCACCAAAGCTCGCCGATCAACGGGCAGTCGCGTGTTGTTATCATGCGCTATGACCACCTACTCTAATAAGGTCTCAATTAGAATACGCTATTCCTATCTGGAAACCGTTCTACCTCAAATATAACACCAAGATAGAATTGGTGCAATAAAAGTTTCTACGTACAATCAACTATTTATAAATGTTATCGTTCAAAGATTCCTTACAAACAATTATTACAGCAATATAACGTTTTAAGTTTAGAGTCTCGACGCTTACTTCTGGTAGCCATGATGCTGCATGGGCTGTGTAACAATAGATAAGATTGTATTGAAATCACAAACAAGTTACGCTACACAGTACCCCGAAATGTTATAAGACGGGCGGCCCGCGTGCCCCGGTTATTCCATGTGGATTCATGTAGGACCAACGCCGGGGCGCGAGTGCCTCTTCGACAGCTTGTGGAAACCACAAGCTGTCGAAGAGGCAAATACACCTCATGGATATAGATATCTTCTCTCTATCTAGTAGAAAATTAAAATATCTGGCTCTAAAAACTTTATCACAATAATCAAAGACCTAGTAACGCGATGAACCATCTCGTCAACCCTTCCGTTTCCTGTTCCGCACATATTCGTGGACAATGGTGTGGGTAATATGTTAACCGATTCATTATTTTACTCATAGTTTTATTTAAACCTTATCATGTAACTGTTTTCTTGTCCCTTAAATATAATATATATAATATAATATTCAAGACATAAATACTCAAGACCTGCTTTTATACATTGAACTAACAAATCTCGAACAGCTCCTATCAGCAGTTGAGCACACATCACGTCGCCAACTGTAACAAACGTTCTATAACTGTTCCTATAGCGTCCACAATGGCGGTTAGCCTGCTCACTGCTGCTCCTCATATACACACATTACGTCGCCAACTGTATCAAACGTTCTATAACTGTTCCTATAGCGTCCACACTGGCGGTTGGCCTGCTCGCAGCTGCTCCTCATATACACACTTCACGTCACCAACTGTATCAAACGTTCTATAACTGTTCCTATAGCGTCCACACTGGCGGTTGGCCTGCTCGCTGCTGCTCCTCATATACATACATCACGTCGCCAACTGAAACAAACGTTCTATAACTGTTCCTATAGCGTACACACTGGCGGTTGGCCTGCTCGCTGCTGCTCCTCATATACACATCACGTCGCCAACTGTAACAAACGTTCTATAACTGTTCCTATAGCGTCCACAATGGCGGTTGACCTGCTCTCTGCTGCTCCTCATATACACACATCACGTCGCCAACTGTAACAAACGTTCTATAACTGTTCCTATAGCGTCCACAATGGCGGGTGGCCTGCTCGCTGCTGCTCCTCATATACACACATCACATCGCCAACTGTAACAAACGTTCTATAACTGTTCCTATAGCGTCCACAATGGCGGATGGCCTGCTCGCTGCTGCTCCTCATATACACACATCACGTCGCCAACTGTAACAAACGTTCTATAACTGTTCCTATAGCGTCCACAATGGCGGGTGGCCTGCTCGCTGCTGCTCCTCATATACACACATTACGTCGCCAACTGTATAAAACGTTCTATAACTGTTCCTATAGCGTCCATAATGGCGGTTGACCTGCTCGCTAGTGCTCCTCATATACACACACCACATTCACAGTCACCTTGTACATTGATAAGTTTACACATAATCAATTCATGGTATGGTCAGAAAGCGAAATTAATTCAATTCCTAGGAATACCCCGGTGAAAAAACTACTTATGATTTTTTATTTTTTTGTTCTTGATACAAGTACTACGTTCTCAGAAAATATCTAAATGTGTTTATTCTCTTTTATTGCTATTATCACCTTACCCTATTTATTTCCCTTTTGATTAGTAAATACATCAAATGATTTGATGTTTCTAAAAACAACGCCGTATTAGTTACATGTTAATGTTCCCAATGCAATATGTCCCCTAAATAGCGGAGATAGAACTGTTCAAACGAGTTACCCCAATACTTAGCATTTATTCCATACTTTGAACCAAAATTTTTGACAGAATATAATATTCCAAAGAATTACATCAATCTTCGTTTGATCTGGCATGTACGCACTCCAACCAACCAATTGAAATCAAACAAGGCGAACAAAACTCTTCACGTAGAAAGTATCACTTTCTGCGGGAATTTATTGACGCTTCATAAAAAGAAGAATTAGCGAAGTTCACAACAGTATTTGACGGCGGAGAAGACAAAACGCCATTACACTGATCTACACTAAATGCTATCTAGCTAACTACATCTGACGGACTGTGTCATTGGCACAGTGGTCGTATCTCAAACGCATCTTCGAGCATGGAGTAGGTAGTAGGTTCGATCCCCAGTTATTTTAGTGGATAAGTAAATATTAAAAAAAAAAAGTAAGTACAACGAGTTAGCGCGCGTGGTAATCGACATGTGGGATGTGGAGTCGGCTGCCATTATGCTGATTGTCGTTACGAGCAATGGCCTGATGGTCAAAGCTTTTACGACCATCCTTAATCGACCGCATTTGATTTCAGGTTGACGTTGCAGCCGCATTCTTTGCCTGATCTGCGTTGTCTAGCTGACGAATTTTTAAACATGTGAGGTAATGGATTTGGAGTTCAATGTTGAGAGAGAAGAACACTTGATTGGTAAAGACATTGCGATGTTTTTAGTTACACAATTAGAACGCCGGTTTATGCCTATTTCTAACCGACATCAAAAAAGTAGAAGGATCTCAATTCGTCGGAATCTTTTTTAATGTATGTTCCCCAATTATACCTACTTGGACCTATTTGGAAAAAATCTTTTTTATTTTATTTTATTTATTTATTAATAAGGCACACCAACAACTTATTTACAGAATTAATGTTATAAATGGTTACATCAAAGGTCCTGTGTAAATAAGCCTCTTACAGGCACACAACTTTCACAAATTAGATTATTTTTTGTAATGGGTTTGCTCTTGACTCTAGTCTATGTCAGAGATGACAGAGACAAAGTTGTAGTCAGAGTTGACATAATTATAAGATAATACTAATATAATAAAAGTAAAAACAATATTAACAAATTGAGAATACTTAATAACGGAACTATTGTAAAATATAAAGATACTCGTAAATTGATAGAATTGAATTTTAAATAATTGAATTATAAAATTGAAATTGAAAACAGTCTAAAGGGTAAATAAATTAGAATTATAAAATTTTATTAAATTAAAATAAAATTAAAAGTTAATATAAAATTAAAAAACTTAACATTAAATAATGCACAAAACAAAAGACGAAATACTCTAAATGGAAATCAATTATTGTAATGACAAAAATTAGGTAAAGTAACAAAAAGGCACTACGGATCTGACTTCACAATTTTCGACTTAAATTCAGAAATTTAAGTGAATTGACTTTCCAGGTGGTCCCATGGTCATCAGGCCAGGCCTTTGAAAACTTGAAGAGTTCCTTCTATTTGTCCAGGGTCCTGGAGAAATAGAAGGAACTCTTCAAATTTTATAGGCACATTTGAAGCGATTTGGGTTTTTTTGACAGAGTTTTCCTCGGAGAGGAACTTTGGAGATCGGAACTCCTCAATAAATGATAGCAAATGGATCGGGACTGCTGAAATCGCATGTATGTTTATTGCTCACACCAGTCCATAACATTACATCACGCCGATACGCTGGGTTACGCACGTGTTAATGTCAATTAGTTTTGCAGAATCACCACTAAAAAGTGAAAGAGACACTACCTACTGACTATTTTTACACTGTTTTATAATAGTGTACAAACTAGTTGGTGTTTTTGGTTTTTTATTCTTCGATTTTTGACACCGACTTCCGAAATTTAAGTTATTTTATTCTTTGTAGTGTTTTTATTTGGAAGCCGGTTGATTTTTTTTGTGAAAAAGTTGTTTTAGTTAGTTTTCAGTTTATTTCTTTTGAAACAGCTTCACACCAACTGAGATAAGCTTGACATAATAAAACTGAAAGTGATTAATAAATGCAACACTGAAATGCTGCAGTCATAAATTATTATCATTCGCTGAAAGCATCTCAAACAATAAAACAAAAAACAGTTCGCGACTCCTGACCTAATTCCGAGCTGATCCAAAGGGATCCGAACGGCTTCAAATATCAGCGTTCTTTATTTGAAAACTCTCTTCTATTATATATATATTAAATTCTATGTGTAAACAATTCTGGTAGTCCAGAGCTGTGTTACGTAAGATCGCGGGCTTTCAGGGAGGGGGGATCAGAAGGGGGGTGGGGGTAGACAAGTCTGAACATTTATCTTCGTCCACAACACTTCACTTTTGGCACTCAAATGAGCGCGGATTTGGAAAATGCAACAGACATAAGGAAAATTGCTTTTGCAACATTTTTACATCAAAATCTGTGTGATCAATCTTAGTATCGTACTGTTATGACAGCGGTTTTGTAACAGAAATATAAAACCACTGTTTTACTTCTAGTTTTACTTCGAGATTTAGTGGACTCCCTCGTAAGTATTTTTCATCTAAATTCCAAAAAAAAATAGAAATTAAAACGTAAAATCCTTTAGTTTATCTGTAGAGATGGTAGGAAAGTACTCGCACATTGCAAAATATACTTTAATTAAAAACCTTTTTTACATAGAACTATGAATGCTCACAAAAAGCGTCAAGAATGCTAGTTCGTTAATTCCGTAAGCTCGTAACAAAGAAGTATCCTTTGTTCGGGAGCTGGCGTCCACAACGCATTGGAAACCGAAAAATTATTACCTATATCAATGAAACCAAATGAAAAAGATTTAACTCATACTTTCAGGACATTTTACTTGTAGCAGTTAATTTAAATTTTAGAGATTATATAAATGAAGACAGCTCCACAGAACAAAAGTCAACCATAGTTTGAATTAATTAAGCAAAGAGGAAAAAAAAACATTTAAGTACCGCGTTACTCAGTTACTGGGTTATTGAGATCAGTTAGGTCTTCAGCTGCAGCCGGTTAGATATAAAATACATAATTACAATTTATAATCATATTAGGTATAGAATATTTTAATCATATTTTTTCATGATCTCAAGCTCTTTGACCATTTTCTTAAAACATAGTGAACGATAGAGTCGTTTGTTTACAGTCACCCTTGAGTTATGACAGCGCCATCTAGCGTCAGAGCGAGGCAACGGAGCGACGATGACTTCGCTTGCCACAAGCGGACAGCTGGGAAATTCACTCACTACTCACAATAATTATTTGTTCGACTGAAGCGTTAGTACTTATTTTTTCATGTAACCACTGCGATTTCACAAGAGTAAGGGTGAATAAAAGCGAGGATAATTTTTGATCTGCAAACCAAGTCTTTTAACTCAGTATTATTAAATATTGAATAAAGTTCCGAGCGTAAGTTTGAAAAGGAAACGCTCCCGGAAATGATATGCGCCGGATGGATGGCACCGCGGCGCGCGGGGACACGGAGACACGGGGATGTAGCAGCCGGCAGGACAATGAAAGTTACGACATTCTTATTTGAATATTGAGCGTTGAGCGCACATTGCATGCTCTCTTTGCTTCATACGCTGGAAATGCGAAGCATTTTCTGAAAACTAAAACTATTCACCAGAGGGCCGTAAGAGGTAGTCTAAGGCACAACCTAATTAATATTGTAAATGCAAAAGTGAGTTTGTAAGTTTTTAACGGCGAATTAATTGAATAGACTGTGTGACTGGAGACGCAGAGGCTTTTTGCGAAAGTAAAAATTGAATACGAGCTAAGTTGCAAGCAAAAGCCAGTGAAGTAGGTACCTAGTGATGCATAAAAGATAAATTAAATAAATCGTGATAAATTAATTAAATCGTGGATCCTCCACGATGGACCTCCAAGGGTTCATAGTGGACGCGTTCAGGAGCTGGTCGCCCCCAGAACCTGAAGTGCTGAAGAAGACCAAGTTCTCAATCACGCTGGACTGGAGTAGAGTGGAGCCGTTCCACTTCATCGCCGACCAGCTTCTGTACAGATTGGAGAAGAATGAGAAGATACCGCCTTGGGTTGTCGTGTATAGGTAAGGATCTTTTTACTGTATAATGTAACTGTGTATACTGTGTGCCACGTATTTTTTTCATTATCAACTAAAACAAAAGACGCAATCATTAATAAGTAACATTTCTGTAACTGCGTACATTGATAACACATGCACATTTGTCCAGCTCCATTCTTCCTAGGCTACATTCTAGTTACTGCTTATGAAAGATCAGTAAGCCTCTGCATTTCTTCATAGCCTTCCTTTTTAATAATAATAATATACCATATATTATCTTTACTTCCATTTACCCCTATATTTTCTTAAATCTTTCTTTAATTGTCTTTATGTTTAAGATCCAAATCAACATCATTTACAGAGGCGGCAAAACGTCACTATCAGTACCTACTAAAAATATAAGTATGTAGGTACTAATATTGGTTTCAAGGGTAAGCATGGTTTTAAAGTAACATGAGTTACCTACTTCAAAACTCAAAGCCTTGCTATAATGAACACATCATCGGCCTTAACAAACACGATTTCTTTAACCTCGTCAACGAACTAATCTAATCAAAATTAACTTCTCCAAAATAATTGAAGAACACAACTAATTCCATTAGTTCGGTGTAATACGATGCTTACAAGTTCACATGCAGCGCCGGGTACCAGGCGCGCAGAGCGACCGCAGAGCATCGATCAAACGGCGAACAGCGACCGAAGCAAACAAATGTACTACAGAGGCTGCTCACTGCTTATTGATACTCCTGCTATTTGTGTACCGTCCCCAATCCCAACTGTGTCGTGATATTTGTTGAAGAAAAGTTTGCACGATAATTTTTGGTTTCATGTGGTATTCGTGGATCTTATGGTTTGGTTTATTATTTTGTGGTGTTATTAAATAAATAAGATTATTTGCCACGGTACTTATGTAACTATTTCCTTATACAATTTTTTTAATTCTGGTTGTAGGTCACCATTCAATCCAAGTGAAAATTACTCGGCTCTATAAATTTTAATTAAATCGTGGATCCTCCACGATGGACCTCCAAGGGTTCATAGTGGACGCGTTCAGGAGCTGGTCGCCCCCAGAACCTGAAGTGCTGAAGAAGACCAAGTTCTCAATCACGCTGGACTGGAGTAGAGTGGAGCCGTTCCACTTCATCGCCGACCAGCTTCTGTACAGATTGGAGAAGAATGAGAAGATACCGCCTTGGGTTGTCGTGTATAGGTAAGGATCTTTTTACTGTATAATGTAACTGTGTATACTGTGTGCCACGTATTTTTTTCATTATCAACTAAAACAAAAGACGCAATCATTAATAAGTAACATTTCTGTAACTGCGTACATTGATAACACATGCACATTTGTCCAGCTCCATTCTTCCTAGGCTACATTCTAGTTACTGCTTATGAAAGATCAGTAAGCCTCTGCATTTCTTCATAGCCTTCCTTTTTAATAATAATAATATACCATATATTATCTTTACTTCCATTTACCCCTATATTTTCTTAAATCTTTCTCTAATTGTCTTTATGTTTAAGATCCAAATCAACATCATTTACAGAGGCGGCAAAACGTCCAAAGAAATAGACAACCTAGCATCCAGACACTGTCACAAGTTTAGACTGAGAGTCATCGTGAAGGCCACAGCAGTTCCCTCTCTTGCTGAGAGAGCGATACAGTTCTACGGTGATGAAGCTTCCGTGTATGAGAAGTTGAGAGCAGTTCAGAAGCAGAGAGAAGAACAGAGTTCTAATAGTAACAGAAACGATAAAAGAGGAGATGATGCAGGAGCTGTTAAATCTACTCATACAGATACAAGTAGTAAAGTAGAAGAATGCGGTGATGGACGGAATGCTATAAAAGAAACGAGGTATATGTTATAGACATTAGATAAGTACAATTAATCTTTCTAATCTAATCTATTAAAATCAACCGATCTGCCAAGCCTATTTTTGAGCTTCCTCTCCAGCCGGTCGCAGATAACTACGTAGCGATACACGGAGCGATTGCTTGTCTGACCAATACCCAATAACAACGTAATATCATAACCCATGGCAAGACTTTTGACTGATTTCCGATCTATGGCTTTTAACGACTCTGACGACTGTCAAAGCAACAAATAACAGCAGGTAGGCAATGGCTACAAGTACTTCCCGAGGCACGAAGCAGTCTCAGTAAGTAATGAATGTTCATCCATTCACGGACTGACCCCGGCAAACATTGTTTAACCACGAAGATCGACCTGTGCCACGGTAATGACGATGAGAATGACTTAATGTATATGCTGTTCTAATGTACACCATATAGGTTAGAGAAAATACGTGATTTAAGTTTAATAAATACGATTAAGTAAGTAAAGGAACTTTTATACTGTTTCTCTTCCTTATCTTCTTGTTTTGCCTTTACTTTTCTTAGCAGACAATTTTCTCTCATTGGTTTGTGTTACTTGTCTAAAAAGACTTCAGAAAAACGGGGACCACAAATGGCTGGAGTCGGCGTGGTCGGAGCCAACGTGGTCGAGCACCGACACCGACGGCACGTCCGCCGTGTGCTTCTGCATGGCAGTGCGCTGCGGCTACATCAAGCAGGTAGGTGTCTCTTGTGTGGACAGAGTCCTCCTCAACATATCAGAGGGAAGCGCGCGGGCGGTGGGGTGGAGCACCGATACCGACTACTGACTAACTGTACCGTGTGACTTAACAAAATAAAGAGCTTATTGTGAGGGTTTCACTTATATTTTTTTCATAATATCAAAGTAATCATTTGTCAAGTTATTCAAGAAATTAGACAAAATTAATCATTCCCCCCCTCCTTATCTTCGAAAATACTGAGCCTAATTTTATTTTTAATTGCAGATAATATTTACCTACATTTTACAGGAAAACTTATACGAAGTCTATAGTGTTAAAATAATATGTTACAAAAAATAAAATTCGTTTGAAACCCTTTGCACGCGTGTCTGAATCGTACTTGACCGGTTTTTTTGTATATTATAAGATCTATTTTTGGGGTTTTGTATTTGGTATTTGGTGTAGGGTTTGGTTTTGGTTTTTGGTGGATTAATTGTCGTCATAATCTGTCACTATATCACCAGGTGCAAGGCATGCTGGACGAGCGGCCCGCTCTCATCGGAATCATGAACCCGAGCAACGGCTTCACGCCTCTTGCGACGGCCGTGAGGAAAGGTATCGATCGTTCCCGAACCGTGCGCGGCACGGCCTCGGTAATAATAGCCGGCGCTCCGGCGCTCCGGCGTACACTGGTTCGGGCTATACGGAATTGATACCCAAAACTCACAAAATATAGGTAATTAAAAAAAAAAACCTATCGTATTCATCATCATCAAATAAGCCAAAAGACGTCTCGTATCCATCAGCCGCCCGCGACCTTCACCAGGTCATCGGTCCACCTTGTGGGAGGCCGCGCCAACGTTGCGTCTTCCAGTCACTTTATAATTATAAAACACCCGTTCGTATATATTGTCTTTGTTCGTATATATTGTATATATTGGCTGTGACATCTGCTAAAAGGTATTGTTTGTGCAAAGTTATTGTTCTACTTTTTCTGTGTTTGTTTCATATTTTATTGATCTATTTCGTAAATCAATAACTCTGCTTCTATTAAACTTTTTTCAAATCTAAAACACGTCAGGTGGAGACCAAGGTTGGTACTATTTAATTTTAATATGATTGATAACAGATACTAAAAAAATAATTGTATGATATCTCAGTCTACAATGAATACATGCGACCGGGTCTCTGTTAAACGGTTTTTTTGGTAATCAGTTCCATATAGCTTGCCCTAGTGTGCGTCGGTCCGGGCCGTGCATTAGTGATGAGCTCCAGGTCATCGGAACCGGCGCAGAGACCTAAATGGAACACATATTTTATGCAAGCATATTAGTATCGATTATCGGTTATCGATCGTCGTATTTATAGCATTTTTGTTGCGAAGGTAGGTAGCAGTTTGTTTGCGTCTCACTTCAACTCACGAAGGTAGGTAGCAGTTTGTTTGCGGCTCACTTCAACTCACGAAGGTACGTAGCAGTTTGTTTGCGTCTCACTTCAACTCACGAAGGTCGGTAGCAGTTTGTTTGCGTCTCACTTCACTCACTTGTCGGTACATTGTTTGCGTCTCACTTTACTCACTTGTCGGTACATTGTCTAAATGCCTAGTTGAGTTACTTAGTGCTCGCAAGCATTGAGTATAAAGACTTGGGTTAGATTTAGGTTAGAAAAAATTAGGAAACTATTTACTTTGGTTGTTTCATGAAAAATTTTCTGAATAGAAAGAAAAAAGAAAGATAAAGCGTTTATAGCAACTCTACGTGTGCTCTGCTAATGACCAGAGACTTGCTGATGTCTTTGGACATACCCTTGCTATTACATTCATATGTGTATCATACAAATTGAAAATAAAACAGGCGAAAAGACCATTTCCTCCTTAACAAAGACCATAAAAAGCAAATGTCTGGTACCCTACAGTAGGCGCTCAATTGGTCACGGTCATGTGCGACAGTCCCGCACTAAGTGGTGTCATTACAACTGTGACCCAATGAGACTGTTTCGTTTATTATCGTAGCTCCGTGATTGACCCGTGATTGATCGCGATCAGTACTCTACATACACATGGTCAGAGCAGCTTTTGAAGACAAAGTACTGTCCTGGTGTGCTTACCATAACAATCTTTTCACACCACCTGCACGAAAACCGCAGATTATAAGTCATGCAAACTCAACCTAAAGCAAATAATTATTGCCAGGCGTGTAATAATGAATTTCAGCACAATATTATTGCCCGGAGGTCAATGATGTGATTTCAATTTGGAATTCGACTTGGAAGCCGACGGGAACCGCTCGCCACCAGTAACCTCTCTTCATGACTTGAAAACAATTTTCTCGCAACAGGTATGAAAAGTATAGTACCTCTGCTCCTCAAGAATAAAGGTGTCTTTGCCTTGGGCTGACTTAAATCCAATGCTGCGATCAGGATAACTATTCGGATCCTTCATTAAGGTCGGGATTTTAATGTGACACCCTTTGTGCATTGCAGAATTAATATGTAGTTTACCGATTTTCAATGGTTAGCTAGCCAACTAGCTGGCGTAGCTACACGAGCAGCCAGGAACCTAAATTAATAAAATATGAGTGACAAAAATAAATAAAAGTGTTTGACATCAGACAATTATCCATTAAGTTAAGTATACACTGTACTTAGACACTTGTGTTAGTACGAATACGCGCGTGTCCTGTTGCATCGGGGACGTTGTTGTGCTAAAAGTTTCCTGTTTGTAACGTGACAGGAGACCAGAACACGGTGCGCTTCCTGTTGGGCGCGGGCGCGGACGTCGAGCAGGCGTCGTCCAGCGGGCAGACGGCGCTGCACCTGGCCGTGCTCGGCGCCAGCGAGCCGCTCGCGCAGCTGCTGCTGGACCACGGCGCCGACTTGCAGGTCAGCAGACACACTACCCGCGCCCTATGTCCGCAAGGCTATGTCACGACGTATCGCAATCTCAAATCTATATCTATATACTAATACAGCTACAGGCTCGAAACATTGGGACCTTAAACATTTTTTTAGTAGGTACGGCCTGTATATAACAGAATCGTTTTTTAAAGATTTTTATGTAAGGAAATAATAATATATCTAAGTAGTATGACATGTCTACTCATACTTCACATGTGCTGTGCTGAACAAGCTTCTGGCCATACAAAATGTTGCACTTTTCTGGCTCAACACATGACCAGTGAACTCTGGGGGGCTACTCTCTATGCCTGAAGTCCGTAGTTTCCGCCTTAGTTGCGCGCGTTTTGTACTCCGTATCAACCAACCACTAAGAACGAATGAAAACACGATTCGACAGTTACTACCAAATCGTATTGTCATTCATTCTTAGTTCGGGTTCGGGACTAATCGTAAGTCCGTTGGTGATACGGGACAGAAAACAACCGCAACTTAGAGAGTAGCCCCCCTGATTTGCGCGACCATTCCTGACAGTAGGTGTACTTTTCTCAATTGAATGAAAATATTCACTTAATGAAAAAATTATAGGTATTACAGTCTACCACTACCACAAATAGATATCGATTACCTAATAGGTACGACGTGCACTGCTCTAGCCCCGTCGTCGCCGCATTCCATCCATTTCACTATGGGTGCTGCAATATTCATAGTTTTTGTTCGGTCATTGGTACAAAGTTACTCTACGTTTCTAATAGTTCGGCCACAATTTCTTTGACTTTTATCGATGTCGAGTTCCTAGAAAAGTCATTGAAGAAACATAGCAATGCAAGTATACATAGATACAAATAAATAAGACTAGATTTATACAAATTCTTTATTTGTATAATAAATCTTGGATAATAGTTTAGGTAGAGCGATGTTAGACTAGGAGGGTCCTCCGTCATAGGTGGCAAGGGCACAAACAGTGCACTAAGAATAGTCTAAGGGACTTACACACAACGGACCGAATGAGAGTTTGAGTGCGGAAATTGGAGACCCTAATTCATCTAGTCTAAGGGACATATGTATATAGGGAGAATTATGTAGGGATGAAAAACGCGTAAAACTTAAGACCATGGACAAAAACATCTATGCATTTGTAAACTGCATATAGATTGCCTGTCATGGGTACCTACTGGGGTATGGTATTCATTTAACACACTTTGAACACTTACCATCACCTCGAGGACGAACAAGTAGAAGACAAGCATGGATCCTGACAATTAACCTAACCAAGTAAAACGTCTCATAGACTCAATCAGACTTCTGCTTCTGAGCCGTTCTTCATTCCAGAATCTATCAGACATGCGTGTTTAAATCTTTCTCCAAGTTGTATTCCAACGTTTTAAAATGAGTGAGACATCTGCCACTTTATTCTGTAAACATCTCAAAGTGAATGTGTGATGAAGTTTGTTTGACGTGCGCTATCAATTCATTCCTTGCATTATGAGTAAATTCATATAAAGTTCAGTTCAAGCGCACTTCACCTACGTATTCACAGTGAGATTTTTACTGAATAGGAGTGTAACCACTTCACGCTCCAGGGTCGCGACCTGAACGGTCTCCGCGCGGAGCACTACGCGGTGGACTCCGGCAGCCTCGCCATGCTGCGCTTCGTGTTCGACCGCGGCGGGGACGTCCATGCAGAGGATGGCCACGGCTGGACGCCGCTCTTCAGAGCTTGTAAGTAGTTTTAAAAACGGGTGGCCAGATTTCGAATGTAACATAAGGAGAGTTCGTTGTCTCTGTCGACAACTCCGCACGCAAAGCGCGCGGCGAACCGTACTGGCGGTATTTACGTACCGCGCCAGCGAGACTCAAGAGTTCCGCAAGCGTGATTGGTTGAACTATGTTTCGGATTATGCCATCAGTACGACCAGTGCTACCAAAATATAACACCGTGAAATATAATAAGTCGCGGAGGCATAGAGTCTCGGTGGCGCGGTATGTAAATACCGCGAATCCAATGATCGCGGATTTCATGAAATTCGGGTGCTACAGAGAAGTTTCTGGTGCGATCAACATACTACTAAACTAGACCAACAAAGCAATCGACATGTCGTTCACTTAGACATTTGTTGCTTCCTATCCTTGCTCCACCCACATTATGTTTTATTACTTTTCGAGACAAAATTTAACTTTCCTGTACAAATTCGGAGATTCATTCAAATCAAAGAATAGCGGTATACCAGTGAGAATAGAATTGGATCAAATAAATATAGTCCAATATGTCTCAATATCCAAACTCCGAATGTTGTGAAAGTCATTTGAGGGCGCCGGCAGATGATGTAGATGTGGCTTATCCCATACAATTAAGTAGCGTAATAAGGGCCTTGACAAATAAATTATCAAAGATAACAACAATGGATACCAAAACCCTTTGTCAATCCTGTTGGAAGTACTTACAAAAATATGGAACACGTAAAAAAATTGCCACCAAGTCGTTATCTAGACTTATCATCATCTCAACGCGTGCCTATCAATAGTAAAAAAAAAAAAAAAAATCATCATCTACAACAGCGTACAGGGCCCCTAGTCTGCTAATTTTTATAAATTCGTCATTCCAACACGATGCCATTGTCATTTTGCTAAAAGTTCGTAATCTGCTAAATTCATAATGGTCCTTCACTGATCGTTCAGTAGCATGTCAGTGGTCTCGTAATGAAATTGTAGTGGAATGACAGTGTCGTATTGCCATTATTATAAAACCCGTTTGGAGAAATAATTTTCGAAAAACTGCTATTAAATTTGAACAATAATTTATGCCAGATTGCTATTGTATATAATTTTACATATTATTTATTAGTGTTCTATGAAATCTGAAGTAGTAACAAAGTCGTAAATAGCAAATACGTAATGAAACTCATTTATATTTTATCCGTTTTGCTGTCAAAGTCAAATGTGACATTAGTGACATTAGGTACTGTTTACTTTACTGACGTCGACGACTGTTTTTATTTGTTTTGAAGCGACCGGTGTTTTGCAAAGAGCTAATTGAATTTTAACGTGAGCGTCATTAAAAAATCAAATAATTAATATATTTGTTTATTGCTCTTTTTTACTTTTCAATAACGACATCATGAGACTGCATCAATTGCGGAATAGCAACGGAACGCTGCAATACAATAGGAAGGTGAATATTGGAAATGAATCATTCTTCCTATTGTACAGGAATGGGTGGGTTAGTATCTGATATTTCTATATCGTAAACATTTAACATTTTTGTACGTAATATTTAATGTAAACAAACTAAATGGTGTAATAGGTTCTGTTAAGTTTTCTTTTAATGGTTTTATTTTTTAAAATAATACCAGAATGTGCAACAAATTCAAATTCAAAACATCACCAATCCAGACTAAATCTGTATGGTCAATTACAACCTATTCTCTCTCTCAGAGGGGAGGCCAGCGTCCCTTCAATGGAAATGTAATATGACCACTTATGTTTACCAAAAATAGCCACTCAGATGTTTATTTCTAAATGCTAGTGCTAGACCTAATAGTCGAATGAAAATTATTTGTTTCAGATAAATGAAAATGACTTCATCTTCCAAGCTTGCTCTTGATGAAAGTAGACCAGATGGAAATGAACAGACACTAGGACACCGATGAGTGTTATTCAATGTGGATGTTGTCTTCTGAAAAAAGTTTGTCCTCATCAACTTTTACAGTACAGAACTGGTACAGTGCAAGAGTGTAATATAATGGATTCTGCCGTGCTTGGTTAGTTTACTAGTTTTATTCACGGGTTATGAAAAACATTATTTAGTTTAGTTTTGTTAACGAGGGCATAGAGAGTGTTATTTTCATTATCTATCTATACTTATATATAAAGCTGAAGAGTTTGTTTGTTTGTTAACTTGAACGAGCTAATCTCAGGAACTACTGGTCTGATTTGAAAAATTTCAGTGTTATATAGCCCATTTATTGAGGTAGGCTGTAGGCTGTATATCATCACGCTAAGACCAACAGGAGCTGAGCAGTAATGAAAATTGTGACGCAGATGAAGTTGCGGGTCAACTAGTACTAATATTATAAAGCTGAAGAGTTAGTTTGTTTACTTGAATGCGCTAATCTCAGGAACTACTGGTCCGATTTTAAAAATTCTATCAGTGTTAGATAGCCCATTTATCGAGGAAGGCTATTGGCTATATTATCACGTTAAGACCAACAGGAGCGGAGCAGTAACGAAAATTGTGAGGCAAACGAAGTTGCGCAGGTCAATTAGTATTTAATATTAGTCAAGCTCTTAACATCAACATTTCTCATTTGCAGGATTTCATTAATTCAGTCATTTTCAAAATGGGCACACGCATACACAATGTCTGTGTGTAATGGCTTCCTGTAATGTGGATAAATTATTTTCAGGTGGGTGCTTCAAGTGTGCTTCTTTTGATGGGTGCGAGCAAATAGAGCATCCCGGTATTTCCATTCAGGCCCCTCACCATCTGGGGCATCTTCATCAGCTGTCAATGAGCGGAACAGTCAAGACATTCCTCATTTAGAAGAACCTACCTACACACATATTATGATAATCTTAATGAAGAAGATGATTAAAACGATTTACTTACTGCTATGTTTTATTTTTATTTTTATTTTAATATAATACTATTTCTGATTACTGTACCTGATATAAGTTAGCACCCTATTAAATACAATATAAGCAAAAGCAAGCCAGAAGTGATGCACATGGCCCTTGTCTAAAAAATATAGTTTTCTGAAAACTTCAGCTTAAAGAAACTGAAAGCCTGAGCACTTTTATAAAAAATCATCATTATAGGATGCAAGCACTGCAGCATAGCTGCAAGTGCATTCTAGAGTATATAGTCTTAGATCTCTATAACGACGAATGTTTGATAATATTTAGTGTAGGAAACATAGCCACAAATATGCATTTTTCGTTTGAACGAGCTAATCTCTGGAATCAGTCAGATTTGAAAAAATATTTTTATATTGTTAGGCTATACGGGAACGGAAAAAATCGAGATATACGCGTACAAAGTCGCGAGCTAAAGCTAGTAACTTATTTAAAAATAATAACCTAAAATATGGACAAATATTATCTGATTTGGTCAGTGGGTCAAAATTGGGCTCGTGAAACCTTCCTAAATGCTCTAATTTATGGCGAAATCCAGCTCTGTAACGCCAGGCACAAGTTTTTATGGAGTTACGGTTTCTCCTTTCGGCTCTCATTGAGTTTCTCGAAAACCACTGACACCTGGCGCTTGGCTACAGCAGCCGCACCAATGAAGGGCGAAGTTTGTCCAAAAAATATTGGATATAAAACGCCGGTAGAATGGCGCAGTGACTGGAAAAGCAATGACTACACAATTACGTTCTAATAGTAGGTCACTGATCGATGGAACTGTCAAAATTTTAGCAGATTACCGCATACGACTGTCATTATGTACGAGATTACCATTTTATGCCATTTCGTTCAGTGGAGTGTCAGTGATTGTTCATTGGAAAGTCATAATGACACTATTATGTTAGTAGATTACCAAACTTGTCAAAATCAACAATTATGAGATCAGTGATCGACCATTCTGACACTATTTTAATAGCAGACTTGGGGCCCTGATCTACCTTACATTCGCTCGGTCATTTGTTCTGCAGGTTCTGAGAGCCTAGGACCGAACGACTTGGAGCCCGACAGGCTACTTTTTAACCGACTTCTTCAAAAAGGAGGAGGTTCTATGTTCGGCTGTATGTATTTTTTTTTTATGTATGTTCACCGATTTCTCCGCCATTTGTGGACCGATTTTAAAAATTCTCTTTTTGTTCGAAAGCCTATACTCCTGAGAGGACGGGACAATACAATGAGACCACCCATTGTCACCAAGTCAGAAGCTGATGATGGAATCCCATGAAAATCGAAGGAAACCCTCAAATTTTATAGGCACATATAATGTTTTCCATGAAATTTCTAACGCAATTCAGATATTTGTACCTGATAATCATCATCTCATGTTGCTGAGCTGATGATGGACGGTATAAGTCAGGATCTGATGGTGGGATCCCATGAAAAAGGTTTGTTCAGCGATATTTACGCCAATTTTTAACCGATTTGGACGTTTCTTTTTTTGTTAGGAAGAGTATTTTACCGGACTGGTCCCATTTTAATTTGGTGAAGATCTCGGTCGGCAACGGAACTCTTAAATCAATGATAGCAAATGAATGGGGATTTTTTAAATCGCATGTCTGCTGATTGTTTACACCAGTTCATAACATAACATCACGCCGGTAAGCTGTGTTTGTGGTTTCATTTTTTAGTAGTACCTGTGTACCACTAAAAAGTGAAAAATAAAAAACTTTTTACAAAAAAATAATACCGACTTCCAAAAACAAAACACTACAAAGTAACTCTAATTACGGACGCGTTACGTAAGTAAATAAATAAATTATTAGTATGGGGTCACTTTTGGGTGTCAAACTAGAAAATTAAAAAAAACTTCAAACTATATCGTGTGACATATCAAATGAAATGCCTTACTGTGAGGGTCTAAATCATTTTTTCAATAATTTTAAAATAAACAGTTTTGAAGGAATCTAAGAAATTAGACCAAAAATGACCATTCGGAGGGAATTTTTTCCGAAACTACTGAGCCTAAAATTTTGTCTCGCGAGGAAACTCCAAGCATTGCCCTCTCGACTGCCGATTGGCTAACTTTAAGCCTTCTAATGAAGTCCATTGTTAGCGACCACTTTTCGGTTTCATAATTCATCACTGGCAACACGCACATTTTTTTGATTTTGATGAAATATAAATGTTCGATAGTGTGTCAGGGTGCTTCGACAGAAGTAATCGAGGAGCTGGTGAAGCGCGGCAGCTCGCTGGAGATGGCGGACCGCGCCGGCTTGCCGCTCACCGCCGTGGCCAGGCTGCTGCACAGACAGTGAGTCTGCACATACTACACATCTCATAAACGGCTAATAATTTTTAATGGAGATTGGTTTTTGCTTTTGGGCTCGTGGCTAGTGCACGGTCGATCTTCAAAGTTCATCATCGCTTGTCGGCAAGCACGTTAAGCCCAGAGTCCTGGCTGTCATTAGAAGATTATGTCAGTTATCGACTGTCAAAATCTTTCGGGTAGGCCAGATAACGTGATAACAGCAGATAGGCCGCCGCTTCATTTAAAATACTGGTATCCTCCTCCTAAACAAATGATTGAATAGTAAAAGCTCGTGGCGTGTGGGTGCAGCGGCGCGCGGCGCGGCTCGGTGCTGCGGCAGGTGGACGCGAGCTACCCGCACGAGAAGGCGCTCGCCAACTTCACGCGCCTCACCAAGAAGATCTACAACGTGCACTCGCTGCTCAAGCTGCCCACGCCGCGCAACACCTGACGCGCAGCTGCTAGGGGACGCCAAGTGTTGCAACAGGATATACAGATCTTATATAATAAGTAGCTATTTTGGTAATTTCATAATTGAAATAAAAATATAATACCAGTTGGTAGATTTATTGAAATTCAAAGGCCTGAGAGCCAATAGGGTTGGCAAATGAAGGCTGATCTCAGATGGCGCCACCTAAGTCAAAGCAAGCACTTTGACAAAGTCAGATAAACACTATTAATCTGTGATTCCAGTCTAAGATTCATTTGTTTGTTTGTTTGATATATTTTAAGATTTATAAAATCGAATTCCCATTATCTTACATTATAAGTTATTATGATGTACCAGTATCATAATAACCTATAATGTAAGGTTTGGGACCGTACCAACAATCGGAAATAGTTTTTGACGATGTAATCAAACTGCGTTGTTTCTGGTCTGTGCGCTACTACCGTCACTTTGACAGTTGTCGGCCCCATTCTATGTTTAAGACACGTTCGCATTCGCATGTCAGTCGCAATCTGTCAAAAAACCCTATTTCCACAATTTTTGACAGATTGCGAGTAAGATGCGAACGGTTGCTTAAAAATAAGCAGAATTGGCACTTCTTATACAAGATGGCACGAGCTGTGGTCACTTCACTTATACTTACTCTAAGTGATTTGTAATTTCATTTTATTTTTCCTTCAATATAGTCGAGAAAAGACTAGACAGATGATATTTTCCCTTCGTGTTGCTGGCACAAAAGAAATTTAGACTTGGGTGGCCAAAAACATTGGCACTTACGCGGCATCATTGTGGGCACCGCATGGCTCACTTCGGCTTCGGGTTTTGAAGCACAGAGGACAGGATAAGAGTTTTAAATTTTATTAGGTTACATGTTTTCCTGTCAGCGCCTACAATCAAACTACAATAAAATGTAATACTAATTTTATTAGAAAATAAACATATTTACAAAATTCTTAAATACTGACGGAGTATTGAATTGCATTATGCGTGTAACAAAGTGGTAACAGGTGTGGTTCAGATCCATAACACGAGCAGCCGAGCGGCGCAGGAAGAGCGACAGCGACAGCCTCAGACAACCCCGGTACTCTACATATCCGACACGAAATGCATTTCATGGCAAGCTCTATACAATATCCAATAAATAATTAAATATTAATCTACATTAAGTTATAGCAGTTTGATACATAACGCCAGTAGCAGTAGGTGCGTCATCCAGTACAACCGCAGCGAGCTCGCGGACGCCGTTGCGTGCTTCTCGTTCTCAAACTCTACTTGGTTCTTGGGCATGCTGTGCCCGTTCGTCTGAACCTCTTCTATCTCTCCCATCTCGAACTGAGTGGTCTTCGTGTCTCTCCGCTGTCTCACCTTGTCATCCTCATCCTCAACCGCCTCTTCATCCTCGTCTTCATATTCGTCTTCATCTTCGAACTCGGGTCTGATTGCAGTCACCTCCACTGTTTCACTACCATCTGCTTTCAAATCTTCTGGTTTTTGAACGTTTACAAGTTTGAGGTGTGTTGTCTTCGTATCTATTACTTTGGCTTTATTCGATTCTTGAACGTCTTTATTAATATGAGCAGCTACCGGAGGTGGGATTTCGCCCTTGAAGGGTCCAAATTGAGGCGATTTCAACAATTGCTCGAAGTTAGCTGGTAGTTTAGCAGAAAATAGTTTAGAGGGAGCTTTAGGTCCATTGGGGACGCTCGTCAATGTCGCTGCTGATACAGTTTTTCCGTCGTAGGTGGTAAAAGTTTGATCGTTGGATGAAGATAATTTCTGAGAATGCTCTTTTGGTAGTTTTGGGTCGGGAGGTAGATAATGAGGGCTGATCCTGTCTGACTCCATCATTAAATCACCAGGAACTTCTTTTTCCATGTTTTTTTTACTAAACAAAGTAATCAGTTTCGACACATTACTCAATTTAGTAACATTCTTCAAGTACACGGGATGGGGTCTATCTTCTTTGGCGTGATTAGTTGGGAACACTTCCTTGGTTCTATCGTTAGTGGGCAACAAGTGATCTGGTGGGGATGGAATGAACATTGGTTCGAAGGTCTCTGTAAGCTTGTCGCTGGGGGGGTACTGGTGGTTGGGTTCGATGAAAGGCTGGGATACCTCATAATCTTCATCAATATCGGCATCTTCACGTCTGTTAGCATTTCCTTCGTATTCAGCTATCCTGTCTTCACCGGCCATAAGTGGTTCCCTGATTATAGGTTTGAATCCACTTTCGACTACAATTGAGTCAGGTTTGAAACCGGTGTTGACGGCAGGCGGAATTGTAGACTTATCTGCAGATTCGCCAATGAAATCAGATGACTTGATTTCGTTTTGCGACTGCTGTTCATTTTCATTTTGTAAATGAATAATTGGTGTTGACTGATAGAACGGCGTTACAGTAGGTGAGGATCTCATACCGAGCTGCTTGCTCGGGATCATCTGCTGGTCTAAAGGCATCGGGTTATCCATAGGTTTGCCGAGTATGATCTGCCCCGGTATGTTGTAAAAAGTTTGGATGTTGCTTTGCTGAGCTACCGCGTCGTTTCCCCCGGGAGGCAACATTATTTGACTTTTGACCACTTGATTAGCGATGATGTCGGTTTGACCTAAATTCAATGTCTGACTCGGAACCGATAACTGAATGTTGCTGGAGCTCGGCTTACCCATTATTATGGATTGCACTTGACTGTTCGGTATTTTCGAAAATTGCGGAGGAGCTGAAAATTGTGGAGGCACCGCAAATTGAGGAGGCGCTGAATTTTGCTGATGGCCTGAGTTTTGTGGATAGCTTGAACTTTGTGTATGGCCTGAATATTGTGGATGGCCTTGGTTTTGTGGATGGCCTGAGTTTGGTGCATGGCCTGAATTTTGTGGATGGCCTGAACTTTGTGTATGGCCTGAATTTTGTGGATGACCTTGGTTTTGTGGATGGCCTGAGTTTGGTGCATGGCCTGAATTTTGAGGATGTCCTGAATTTTGAGGATGTCCTGAATTTTGCTTAGGCCCTAATGTATTATGGTTGGGTTTATTTTGGTGCATCGGTGGCATTATCTTCATCGGCGGTACACCGTTCATGGGTGGTCGGTTCATGTTCGACTGTAAACGGTTTTGGTTGAACATTGGCGGTGATTTCTTCTGTGATCCGTGCGAGCCGTGGTGGCTGGGGAGGGGGAGCGGGTAGCCCATGTTCATGTTCCCCTTCTGATATGGAGGAGGAGGAGGACGACGAAGCTTGATCTCGGGCGGCGCCGGCCGGCGGAACGTAGTCGGTCGCATGTTGTTATTAATTGTGTTGTGAGAGTTGTGCGGATTGGGGCGCAGCACGGCCTGTAGCGTGAGCGGCTTCTGGTGCACGGGCAGGAAGTAGCTGTCGCTGAGCTTGGTGGGCTGCAGCACGTGCTCGTCGGCGTCGCGCAGCACCTGCTCGGCCTCCTCGTGCACCTCGTACTGCAGGTACGAGGCGTTTCTCTGCGAGTCCCTCGTGGAGTGCTCCAGCGTCTCCACGGCTTGGATCACTTCCTTGATCTGTACGTTGGATATCGGCAATTCGGAATACTCCTGTTTCTTATTGTTGTACGGCGCCTGCTCTACCTCGGGGTACACTTCTCCCATGAGTCCGCTCTCGCTCTTAAATCTACTGAAATCGTCATAATTCGTTTTCGTATTGATTATTTTCTGTATTTTCCTGCGTTCATCTAAAAAGTTATGTTTGGGCTCAAGTCTGGTGTGTACCTGCACAGTCTCCTGCCCCGCGAGGTCGTCGGGCAGAGCCATCGCCGGCTCCACGCGCGACTCCTGCGCCTCCACCGCGTCGCACTCGTCCAGCACGTTTATCTTCCACCCGAGGTGGCGATGCGTGAAACACTGCAACAGACAAACACGTCAACATCGGGAATACAAACAAACATTGTAAGCTAATGAAACTTTCACCGTCCAATAATATACATTGAGAAGTAATCGAGCTATCTCATGCACAGAGAAGGCTTGGAAGGCTGAAACAGAAAACAGATAGTAAAGATTATGTACATACAGCGTACGCCATAGTTAAGTGGAGGCGCAGGATACATGTTACACGGATACTTCACCTCTTACACGTGTCAGACGGTGCAGGCATATTTATGGAATGCTTGTGTTCAAACATAGTAGCATCATCAAGGAGCGTTGCACAAGTGCTCTACCCAGGGATATATAGGAAGCAAAGTATCAGTAATAAATGTAACCTGTGATATGAGTAATAAATATGTGGGTATAGTAGGTGTACTAGGGCGTTAACATGGAACATCAAACATTTGGAGTCTATCACACAGGAATAAGTGAATAAGCTGAACATTTTCTTTAAGTTGACGTACCATTGTAATGACCCGTACAGTAATGTCGTGTGTCATGCGCAGTACTGCGTTGCGTTTACTTAGACACGGTCAGTTAGCATGCGTCGTATGTAACAGTGAAGTAAAGAAAATGTGACGTGAGATACAGTTGTTGACAATAGATGAAGAGTAGTGGTTTGTAAACAATGGTGAAAGAGTTGAGTCGTCTGATGTCGGATCAATATTAGGTTTGTCGATTAGCTATGATATACACAAGGACATGGATAATAAAACATCATAAATAAACTAATTTCAAAGCTGGCATCTATGCATCGTACCATGCATGTCTCGGAGGAGTGAATGAAAGAATTGCTTACATAGCCACTATGGAGAAAAGTAACTTGAAACATTAATTAATCGGACGCTATCGAGCCACAGTTAAAAACTGGCAATTTTAAGCAGTCCATTTATTCAGTAGTCCGTGACAGACAAACGGCATGCACGTGAACAAGGAGCAGGCTCATGGAGGCGGGCGGAGGCTGACCTGGTAGTACACCGTGTCGGGCGTGGAGCGGTCCGGCGTCCACGTCACCACGCCCGGGCTGCCCTCCTCGCACACCAGCGTCAGCGAGCGCTGGTAGGCGCCGAACGACGGGAACTCGTCGGCCTCGGGCCCCGCCTGGTCAGGCGTCCAGTTGCACAGGCGGCCCACGCCGCTGGCGGACAGCGCGCCCGAGCGCGAGCGCCGCACGCCCGCATAGATCTCCACGCCCTGGGAGCACACCCCGAATGTAGTGCACGTCAAAATCATTTACAAGCTTTATCGACTTCTTCCTACCTACATAACGATTTTTAAAGTTGTGATGATGGTGCCGTGTCTATACAACAATATAATATAATACATCATTGACACATGATGAGAGTGACGAGACGCTCGGTACGGGAAGACGGAAAGGTGAGACGATTATTATTATGTATTTTCCTTATCAGTTACGACTGATAAGTACAACACAGCAAGTTTATCCAGAATATTTATGTCCTGACTGCACATAGCCTTAAATATAACGCGGCAACATGAATATTCTTAGCATAAAAATAATTCAAATGGCTACATTTATACGCGCTCTAAATTAAACCTTTGAAAGTGTAAAACTGAAACTTTGAGGAGTTACCAAACAAGATATTCTTAGGGCGCACTTCTTGAGCAGTTTGAAGCAGATTAAAAGGATTCCCATCTTTATCAGTTTGAAAATATGGAAAGCTACGAGATTTCACTATTATTTTAAATGCACAAGTTTGGAACAGTATTCTATTACCTAAAACGCCGAAATGAAGTTGGAATATTTTGGTATGGAGATAAAACATACCGTACGTAACGTACTTACTGAATTTACTTTAGCCCGCTCATTTTGATATAGGCAAGTCACGAGTTAGAAGGTTTAACTTTTAAAAGATTTTATAAGATAATGATTATTATTGTTGTTTTGTTATTTTAATGTTTTAAGTTCGACTTTGAAGGTAGACAATAATGACACAAGCAACATAGAACAGTATCCATGTTTCCGGTTTGGTTTACAGAAAGTTATTTGAAAAGGTAATCTAGCAACCAATCATCATAACAGGAACACTCGTAACATCTAGCACGTTAACTAGTGTGCTTTGAAATGATGTTGTACAACTGTCGGCGCTGTCACCTTATTAAGACATATCTTTAATGCGTGAGAAGAGGCACAAGATGTCATAGATATCTCTACTGTGATCTGTTAAAGGCGTTTCACTACGTAAATCACGAAACATTACTTCCGAAACTTGAGCGGTTGAGACCAAACAACGTTAATCTTAGTAGTATCTTTTTTTTTAGTTATAGACACCAATTAGTTAAAATAAATTATGTCAATTCATTGGGATTTAAAATGTAAATGGGGTACCCCAGGGCTCAATTTTAGGTGCCTTCTTAGTTTTAGTTAATACAAATGACTAACTCGATTTAATATAAATAAAATAATCACGGTGTGGTTGTAGGTCCAGAGTTGCAAGTTTTATACTAATGTAAAGGAAGTCGGTTAACAAACTAAGTGCATATGATTTGCTTTACCGAAAGTCAAAAGCAGTGATTGTTACATAACAAGGAAAAACTAGAATTAGTTGGTTAAACGTTTTTCTTGGGTCTTTCACGCCAGATACCCCACAGTGGAGACCTTATTTGCCATCTCTAGCAAGATGGTTAAGTTTGGTAGCATATGCTGTAAATATTACTGTACTATCTACATGCCAGATGTTGTATCTAACTAGTCAATTTGAATTATTTTATTATTTATTCCTGAGACAAGAAAAGCTAGAACCAAACGTGTAATATTACCTCCTTCTCCTTGTCGGTCTTGTGGAAGTACCCGCCGACGGGGTCGTTGGTGATGTAGAAGGGGTGGTAGCGCGCGGGCACGTCGGGGTTGGAGCCGCCCTCCACCACGAACGTGTACTTGCGGCCGCGTACCACGTTGATCTCGGGGATCAGCAGCCCGTTGATGTACCACGAGATGCCCCAGCCCACGTGACCTGCGCACCAAACCAACATTAACAACTAACCTACTCGAATTGATCTCTATAGCTTCAAAACCGTTAGTTTGTATGGGAAATCATCAAATGACTTCTCCCGCTCTCTCGGGAGGGAGTGTCAGACGCTTTCCTCCAAATGTACTTTGTAGCTTTTTCAAACAATCCGACAGCCTTGACCAGCTTCAAGGGATTCTACCGAGAGATTTTGAATCTAAAGATCTTTAGTTGTTATTTTAGAGAAACTTTATTACCAGTGATGGCGGAATATCCCTGCTTGCCGCCGGTGGGTCCCATCTGCGCGTAGAACACGCCGTCCGGGGGCTCGTAGCACTGGATAGCGGGTATGTCCCAGGGCTCCGCCTTCGCCACGGGCTTCGGCGTCGGTACGGGGTTCGGCTTGATCACTTGTGCCTAAGTTGCAAAGGAATTCGAATCAAAAGTCCGTAAATATTTCAAAATAGTTGCTGAAACCGATTTGTCATTATTATTAAAAAATATTACAGTATTTTGTTATGAGAGATCTGCAGTTGCAGCTAAAGAAAAAAAAAAGCTCCGGTCAACCTCCGACCCTAAAGCCTAGCCCATCAGCAGCTAGTACACTCACAGCGTGCTGCTGCGGCGGCGCAGTGGCGGCGCCCTCGTCGTCCTCCTCGGGCATGGGGCAGTTCCACACGGGGGGGCGCCCGAACTCTATCAACTTGTCACCCTGGGGACAGACATGCTCAACATTTTTAATTTATTCTATAAGATACAATACTCTTATTTTGTAGTGTTACAAAAATACAAACACACGTTATTTAAAATGTATACAAGAGTAAAGTATGACACACTAAAATTAAACGCAGTCCAGCTCGTCCGCAGCGCGCAGCGAGCGCTGGTACGTCACGATGATCATTGTTGTCTACTAACCTTGGTGAAGTGCGGGTGGTAGGAGACCTCGTTGCGCGAGTTGAGCGGCCCGATAGCCCAGATGATGGCCTGCGAGGCGTTGGTGAGCACGGTGCGGTCCAGCTCGTCCGCAGCGCGCAGCGAACGCTGGTACGTCACGATGGAGTAGCCGTTCACCAGCGCCGCGTTCAGCAGCCGGATCGAGTTCGTGTTGTCCTGCACGCGGAGGGCACATTATGTTTAGCACATGATATTCAGTCACGTTCCGTATTGTACACGTGAGGCACTGACCACGAGGCGCTGGTCGGGGCAGGAGCCGCGCACGCCGGCGCACTGGCTCTTGGCGTCCAGGTAGTAGTCCTCCGCGTAGCCCTTGAGCGTGCGCTTGTCCACCCACGCCACGGCCGGGTCGCCGCCCACCATCTGCGTTTTGGCGTTGTCACCGGACACGCCGAACGCCATGTACTCGCCGTCCTCTGGAAATTACATCGCACACGTTTACAACAAAACATCACTCCTGCACTTGCCGAGAAACGCAAGCAGCGTAACGTCTAAATATAATTGTAAAAAGACCCGTCCCATACACGATGAAAAATAAAATAGCAAGCGAAATGTTATATTTTCTAAGATTACTGATATACTGAGGAGTCTTTTTAATAAAATTCCATTCAAGTCCGAAAAACTTTAGTAAAAAACTGTTTGGAGGCACCAAAATTTTCGAGCCCACTGCACTTGCTCTAGCATCCTACATTATTTGTACATCCGTTTTGAGGCGGGCAGCTACAATATTCGAGCTCGTTACGCTTGCTCTAGCATTTATCTTTTCTTAAAGCTTTTCTGCTGTATAATAGCTGAGCTAGGCTGCAAATTGTATTCTGTGAGATATCCTCAGCAGCAGGCTACTCACCAAGCTTGGCGACCAGCTGCAGCACGATGCTGTCGCCGGCGACCGCCCAGCGCACCTCGAACGCGAGCTCGTCGTGCAACACCTCGCAGTTCAGCTTCGACTGCGGACAACCAACACAACTTTACATACGCGCACGACGGACATCAGCCACAGAACATTCGGAAAAACATATGAGACATGAATTTCAGTTGTCTTGATCAGTTGTAGTGTGTAATTTAACCTTCGACATTCGAAGAATCGAGATTGCTCAAGCCAGAACCTTTAGGTACCTATTTCACCTAGAACCCCCATTTGAACCGCACTTGAGCGACAAGCACCTAATCAGCCGAAACTTACATGTCTGTTCTAGCTACTTCTCCACCCGCGTTCCTCTCTACCAGAGTTCATCAATGTGTGAAGAACTCAAGCACTATAAGTATGGTGAAATAAATATAATTATTATCCAAAAAGAGTCGCGAGTTTTGGTATCTTGTTGTTCGGCAAACAATGTCGCGCGGCGCAAATGTTCGCTCGTTAAAACTTGTGTCGCGCTCCGTACGACCGCACCACAACTTATTGTAACTGATAACTTGGACCTCACAGTTTGTTATTAATATAGTTTGTACGAATCCAAGAAAGTTCGCAAGATTCTGAACTCAATTAGTAAGTTCGTTATAATCATACAAGTAGATGGTAGGAATAAACGGTGTATTGTAAGGACTTCTTTAATGACGGCCTTCGTAGGACAATTCAATGATGTTTTTTTTTTTTCCTAAAATCATTATATGAGGAGGGAGCTTCAACATTCCTGAATTCTAGAGCCATCTTTCATCCAATCGGAATGAATTGATAATTCATCTTCCGCGATATAGCCCTGTTGACTATGTGACACGGTTATTTTGTTTTTATCTCACTGTCAAAGCCACAGAACAGATAAAGGAGGATCAAAGCAATGTGAGCTACATATATTTTTATGACTGGATCGAAATGAGCGTCAACAGTTTGCAGTAATACTGCACCGAGACACAGAAGTAGTGCAGTGACTCCAGAGGCACATTTGGACACGTTCCAATCGCGCCGCTCTTTCGTTGAACCCCGAAGAGAAATTATTTTAATTAAATCGATCGCGATTCCAGGCGTAATGCCACCGACTAAGCTGTGATTGTACAACTGCATCTGTTAATACTTAAACAAAGTCATATTTTGTTATATTTAGCTTTTTTTCTAATCTGTGTAATATGTTTGATATGGTGTGTGTGAATGAAAAGAGAGGTGAAAAGAAAAGTGAGTTATGAGGTGATAGTGTGATGGTTGACAGGGGAGCGTGAAAGTGAGTTATGAGTGATAGTGTGATGGTTGACAGGGGAGCGTGAAAGTGAGTTATGAGTGATAGTGTGATGGTTAACAGGGGAGCGTGAAAGTGAGTTATGAGTGATAGTGTGATGGTTGACAGGGAAGCGTGAAAGTGAGTTATGAGTGATAGTGTGATGGTTGACAGGGAAGCGTGAAAGTGAGTTATGAGTGATAGTGTGATGGTTAACAGGGGAGCGTGAAAGTGAGTTATGAGTGATAGTGTGATGGTTGACAGGGAAGCGTGAAAGTGAGTTATGAGTGATAGTGTGATGGTTGACAGGGGAGCGTGAAAGAAGAAAACGTATTCCTCCGACAACAAGAGAAGTAGACAGGGTCAAGTACCCACTGCAATAATCAAATGTGAAATAAATGGCGTTTCATGTTAATCTCAGTTCTGTGGCTACAAATACTTTTTCTTTATTACTTTTCTTTTATTCATTATCATAATGGTTCACCAACAAGATTTTTTTTTCCGATTCTGCTGTAAACATTTAAAAAAATTCTCCTAAAACGGAGGTGACTCTGTTGGTAGGTTCCTGCAGTATTTCGGTCACTGGAAACGTAGGTATAAAAATAACGCAAGACCTTTCACAGCCAGTAATTTTGTTAGCTGACCCGGCAAAAACGTGGGGGAGTGGACACTCGCTCGTGGACACAGAGAGACATATGTTCAGCGTAGCAGTGCCCTTCCCTCACCGAGTGGCTGTCACAGGCGCGCTGTAAGGTCGAGAGGGTGAGAACACCCCACTATTAAGTAAGAAAAGACAGTCTTAAATCAATTGTTACGTCTCTACGAGCCGTGGTGACGTCACCCTATTGTGGCATTGTCACAAGTCATTTGTTGGTCCATGATCAAGAGTTGTCGAGTTGAACATAATATTTTTAGGTATAGTAACAATGAAAAGCGACTCCAAAAGAACACATTTCTTTTGTAATCATTTCATCTAATCAGATAATATTCCCAGTAAACACAACAATGCTGCCGGTGTTTTGGGCACTCCTCCCATTCACAGCGATGTGGATAAATATTTTTTTAATGCCAAATGATTTCTTTTGTTTTTTACGTGTTTGTCATAATTACGCGAATTTATTACACCAGTTATTTTTGATATTTAGTCATTACTTTAGGTTACCTGTACAAAAAGCAATAAAATCGATAAACTAATAATATTGAACTGATAAAATATATTTTTAATTTAAATTTATATGCTCAAGTAATACTCAGTGTACAAACGGTTATATTATGTTACTCTTGACGCTTGAGATGTCTTCAACGAAACCTTCAGAACCAAACGAGTCAGACGGTCGAACGCCAAATTAATTTAGATAAGGAAAAACATCACTGCGGATCACTGGACAAAGGATAATACACCGTACTTACTGTTGTTGTATGTAGAGTGAAAGAACAGTGGGATTTTATAACATACACAATTTAATATTTACTATTATTTACACAATAAACTGACAAAATAATATTACCAAAAGAAAAGAACCGGCTAAGTGCGAGTCGGACTCGCACACGAAGGGTTTCGTACCATAAACCTTATTTTTTTTATTTGTTGTTATAGCGACAATAGAAATACACAATCTGTGAAAATTTACAGTTCTTGAGATACAGCCCGCTGACAGACAGACGGACGGACGGACGGACGGACGGACGGACAGCGGAGGCTTAGTAATAGGGTTCCGTTGGTTACCCTTTGGGTACGGAACCCTAAAAAACCAACGTCTTTGTTTTCATGTCCTGTAATAGTTTGCAGCAACCGAGGATTGTCTTTGGGAATACTTTAACAGTGTAAGGGTTTATCGTCGAGTGGTGCCCAATTTCAAATGTCTAACGAGGCCTCTGCGGCCGCTCGGACATCTACCACAAGTGTGATACCCAGGGTCCCGAAATTGTCAAAACAATCGAAAAACAATAGTCTGACCAACGTCCTTCACGGCTCAAATATAATTTTGTACATCATGAAAAATCTTCCTGATTTCTTGCTAGAAAGATTTTTTAATAGTAAGCGAGTCATTGGCTAGACATGAGCCGGGCCGGGTCGAGGTCGTGTGACGTCACAGTGCGCCGGCTCCGGCTCCGGCCGGGCCACGCGCCGTGCGAAGCTGCGAGTACGCGGGCGCGCGGGGCACCTCAATACGACGGAGACGTGAGTAGGACACTCGCAACAACATACTAGGCTGTCTGTACTGTCAGCATCGCGTGAATCTCAGCAAGGTTGAGCATGAAGCGAACTGTTATTATTCTATCTTGTTTGTATTTTTTTAAGGATGGGGAAGTCATCAAATGACTCCTTTCCTTTCGCTCTGGGCGGAGTGGAAGGGAGTGTCAGACTGACTACAACCCATCCGTGTTCCTCCTAGTGCCCTTTGCGTTCCAGGGCCGCGGTGACTCTTTCGAACCAATTTCGCTTTCGAATTGACTTCAGGTTCACTTCACTTAAGTCTAGGATATTTTCAGAGTTGCTGTGCGGAACCGACGCCGACGGTAAAGTTCATAACATATCAGCTTCTATTGAACTACGTGCCAGCTCAACATTCGAATGTATTTATTTAGTACTTATATTAAGGTTCTGAGGGCTGCCGCACGCCGGCCAGTTCCACAATTTATTATGACACGAACTGACTGCAGCTATCGATGCAGTCAGTTCGTGTCAGTGGAGACCTTATGGGTGCTGAACTGATAATATTTTGTATCTGGATTCTATAGACATCAACAATGTGCGTACGTGTAGCTAGGTTTGTACATCAATGTACGAGTAGCTTTAATGTCGGAGCAAATACAACTATTTGCTCCGACATTAAAGGCTAGGCAGATGATGTCTTTTAAAGCTCAACAGCTTTAAAAGACATCATCTGCCTAGCCTTTTCCCAACTATATTGGGATTGGCATCCAGTCAAGCCGGATTTAGCTTGATAGCAGTATTTAACGAGGAGCGGCTGCCTACCAGACCTCCACAACCCATTAACTGGGTAACACGGTACTTCATGGCAAGACTGGAGTCAGATTTACTGGTTTCTGACTATCCGTAACGAATGAAAAAGATCTACAAATGATAGCTGGGACCAACGGCTTAACGTGTTTTCCGAGGCACGGAGGAAACTCGGTATGTTAAGATGGGCACCCATCCACAGACCAACATTGCGTTGCTTAACCTTGAAGATCGACCAGTGCGGCTGTTATTATCTGACCACGAGCTCCTCTTTGAGCTTTACAAGACATTAAATGTATTTCCATAGGAGAACATAACAGTAAGTATGTAAGCTATATAGTAATGTTACGTCTCTACTCATA
Organism: Lacanobia oleracea; assembly: GCA_950371165.1. Classification (NCBI taxonomy): domain Eukaryota; kingdom Metazoa; phylum Arthropoda; class Insecta; order Lepidoptera; family Noctuidae; genus Lacanobia; species Lacanobia oleracea. Next base: position 23,039,253 of record OX493408.1, read on the forward strand.
TAATATGTGTACAATGTCTGTCTACATTGTACACGCATCTGACTATATCATTACGTGGTTATCAACAATCAAGTCATGATCGTTGATGTCTCCTTCTAATCACAATAACTAATACTCGTATCATCGTTACAAGTGGAACTAAAAATACTTATTTAATCATTTTTACTGGAAAACAATCACTTAATATTTTCTCGATTATTAGACAACATTTAATTATTATTTTTTACTATTGATAGACACGCGTTTGACCACTATCTCACCTGATGGTAAGCGATGATGTGGTCGAAAATGGAGCACGCTTGCCTAGAAATAACCTATTCACTCTTGACTTAAAGACTCCCAGCAGGCTATCAGGAAACACAGACTCCAGCAGGGAATTCCACTCCTTAGCTGTACGCATCATGAATGTGTTACCAAAACGTTTTGTGCGTATGGGTGGGATATCCACCGTGCACCGGTGGCGCATCGCCGATCGTCTTGTGGTCCGATGATGGAACGGGCTTGGCGGAATTAAATTATGCAATTCCGACGCACATTCCCCAAAATGCAACCGGTAAAATACCGACAGGTCGTCGCGACGAGCCTCTCATTGCCGATGATCCTCTTGGCTCGTTTCTCAATTGACTCAAGGGCATCAAGTTGGTATCTGACAGATCCATCCCAAAGATGAGAGCAGTATTCCATACACGATCGAACTTGCGCTTGATAGAGTTTAAGCAGCTGTTCCGGCGTGAAGTATCGTCTCACCTTTGCTAGAATCCCCAACTTCCTTGCAGCCACTTGAGCTTTTGCCTCTATGTAAGGGCCAAAATTGAGAATAGATGTTAATTTAACCCGACCAACTTGAGTTCAAGTTGGTCGGTTATCGGCATGGTTGCACCTCGGAAAGATGGAGCTGGGCGGAATTGGCTCCTTTTGGCGGAAAATAGACACGCTTTGGTCTTAGCAGCATTGAACATGTGCACTTAGTCCTACAAGCTCTTATCATCATCTAGGGATGAAAGGGGAAAAATCGTATGACTATATCTGCGCAGATGAAGCGTCAGTCTTCAATTAAAAGCTATAAACCTTGAGTCATTAAAGAACACATATTACATAATGTTGCATCAATAAGCCTTAAACTAAATGTCTGCGGAATATTAGGCTGATATTTGAGAAGCAGCCAAAAAGTCTAGCCGAACGGATGGCCAGTTGGCATTCGGCCTCGCAACCGCTTCTAACCGAATTTTACGGAATAATACTATTGTGATTTATTTAATATTGAGCCTTCACTACTGTTTTATATAATTAGTTTCTTTAAGACAGCTCATATACACTGACAAGCCTACCTATCGTAGGTTTCGGTTGTCTAACGATATGAGCCTCGTGGTCAGTTGACTCACGGGCCGTCCAGCCCGCACACTGATACGCTGCTGGTTTACGGCAATAGTTGGTTCCTGCTTTAAGCCCCATATCACAGTATCGGTACATTAGCGAAATAAATAATGTGGTCTACCACCTCTTCCCACCATTTTTGATTCAAAAGACGTATTGTTAAAGTTTGTTTGTTGTTTGTTTTTCGTATTGTTTGTTGTTGTCGTTTGTTTTATAAGCTGTTTTGGTGTACAATAAAGAATTAAGCTATGAACACTGCAGCGTCTGGTAAGGTCTGCACGCCAGTTCACGCCTGAGCGACGGAGCATTTGATCCTGATTTTATTGAGTTGACTTCCGTACTCTTTTTTAATTTTATTTTATAATATAGGAACACTAAATAAACTGGCCCCACATTACAACAATAGGGCTACTTGTGCCACGTAAGCGCTCGTCTCTAAACATTATAATGAATACTCAAACAGCAGAGGCTCTGTGTTCGCCTGTACAAGTTTACTCAACATTAAAACTGCTATTCAGGACATTTACACTTAAAATCCTAAACAAACTAATTGTCTTTGAGAGGGTCCACTATTTGCCCCTCAGTACACGGAGAGCGTGTTCTCCGCTACGTAGTGCGCAATGCGGCAGCGATACGCACGCGTACCGCGTGCTCTGCCCACCCCGCGTACTAGCGTACTGACACCATACATATATTTAGTTCTGGTGCTAGTCGGTCAACTCTGATGCTGTCGACTTGTAGCATTCTATGATCAAGGACTGTATTGTTTAAATGTTTATCTTATTGCCGCTACTTTTTTCTTAGTTGAAATACATAAGTACCTACGCAGCGTTCATATGTTGCGTAGTGGACAGTGGTGTTTAAACTTGTGAAGTGCACATCTTGTAATATGTCTGTTTATAAAAATGAAGCAACTTGTAGCTCCTTTCTATTTCCATAAGTGTATTGTTAGCCAACTTGTCGAGATCGCACCATCACTGAGTGCAACACTTGAGTGCGAGTGCGAATGCCAGAAGAGGACATTTCACATAAATGGATATTGTAATATATCGTATGCAACCCGCAGATTGCAGACATCGCTCAACATATTGATAAACGCTCTCTTGACATCGTTAACAGTGCGCCGGAACTCTTGCGTAAGCTACCATTAACACCCATCTGGAATAAACATCATTATATGTGCGTCCTACAAAGATAGTCCGCCGGTTAATGTCCGTCACTCGTCTGCATCATCTAACTTATAAATCGTCCCCTTGGAGAGGCTTGGCGGCTGCATCTGTGCATTGAAACATGCTTAGAGGAAAATAAAGAGCGGGTTCACGATTTAGCAAACGTTTATTACATGTTTGACTTATTTAAAACATAAAATATTAGAGTAAAATGTACAAAACACGATAATGTATAACCAAACTCGATGGTAGACGCCGGAGCGCACACGATTTGTTTGACATTTATATCACAGCTAGGAATATGTACTGCTACTGAGCATTTATCACAATGCGACAGTAGAAAGTATTTACAAAGTATTTATCACAAGAGGAAAAGCCATTAATTTTTGCTTATACCTACAACAGAAAAGAATAAAAACTAGAGATATCACCCAACATTATTACTCGGCCGGTTGTAGTTAACAGGCAAGTAAGTATATCAAAACATTTGTCGCAGTGATACAAACAAATCATTAACCACGACTTCCCATCACTGTGATTCTAACATCATAATGATTACGTAAAAATATAATTACATTCACAAACTTACAAATAACATAAAGAGAACATTTTTTGTACGCGCTCGTAGAATGCAACCGGTGAACAATGATATTGCTTACTTCAAAAAATGTTCGCACATTATAAATTGCAGCCAATTAGCGTCTGCATTGTTGTGCCGTCGCGTGAAGCAGTCCCGGCGGCGCCGTGACGTCACGCGCGCTCCGAGCTCACGCGGCGCCACTAGCTGCGTCTAAACTAGAACGGTAAGGACGCGCTCTGGACGCGCCGCACTGGTGACGTCACGCGCGCTCCGAGCTCACGCGGCGCCACTAGCTGCGTCTAAACTAGAACGATAAGGACGCGCTCTGGACGCGCCGCACTGGTGACGTCACGCGCGCTCCGAGCTCACGCGGCGCCACTAGCTGCGTCTAAACTAGAACGGTAAGGACGCGCTCTGGACGCGCCGCACTGGTGACGTCACGCGCGCTCCGAGCTCACGCGGCGCCACTAGCTGCGTCTAAACTAGAACGGTAAGGACGCGCTCTGGACGCGCCGCACTGGTGACGTCACGCGCGCTCCGAGCTCACGCGGCGCTACTAGCTGCGTCTAAACTAGAACGGTAAGGACGCGCTCTGGACGCGCCGCACTGGTGACGTCACGCGCGCTCCGAGCTCACGCGGCGCTACTAGCTGCGTCTAAACTAGAACGGTAAGGACGCGCTCTGCACGCGCCGCACTGGTGACGTCACGCGCGCTCCGAGCTCACGCGCGCTCCGAGCTCACGCGGCGCTACTAGCTGCGTCTAAACTAGAACGGTAAGGACGCGCTCTGGACGCGCCGCACTGGTGACGTCACGCGCGCTCCGAGCTCACGCGGCGCCACTAGCTGCGTCTAAACTAGAACGGTAAGGACGCGCTCTGGACGCGCCGCACTGGTGACGTCACGCGCGCTCCGAGCTCACGCGGCGCTACTAGCTGCGTCTAAACTAGAACGGTAAGGACGCGCTCTGCACGCGCCGCACTGGTGACGTCACGCGCGCTCCGAGCTCACGCGCGCTCCGAGCTCACGCGGCGCTACTAGCTGCGTCTAAACTAGAACGGTAAGGACGCGCTCTGGACGCGCCGCACTGGTGACGTCACGCGCGCTCCGAGCTCACGCGGCGCCACTAGCTGCGTCTAAACTAGAACGGTAAGGACGCGCTCTGGACGCGCCGCACTGGTGACGTCACGCGCGCTCCGAGCTCACGCGGCGCCACTAGCTGCGTCTAAACTAGAACGGTAAGGACGCGCTCTGGACGCGCCGCACTGGTGACGTCACGCGCGCTACGAGCTCACGCGGCGCCACTAGCTGCGTCTAAACTAGAACGGTAAGGACGCGCTCTGGACGCGCCGCACTGGTGACGTCACGCGCGCTCCGAGCTCACGCGGCGCTACTAGCGGCGTCTAAACTAGAACGGTAAGGACGCGCTCTGGACGCGCCGCACTGGTGACGTCACGCGCGTTCCGAGCTCACGCGGCGCTACTAGCTGCGTCTAAACTAGAACGGTAAGGACGGGCTCTGGACGCGCCGCACTGGTGACGTCACCGCAGCCGTGCGCCGGGTATTAGTGCTTTACGGTTCATTTGTACTTATTTGTACCGACTTAGTGTTTCCTACCAAAATATAGCAAACAAGCATTTGTGTTATAAAGCAGTGAAGAAGTTTTGATTGTACTTCTTCTTTGTAATATACACATAGGTATTACAAACGTTTCATGGTGCACGTATCGTGCGTTGAAAGAGTTAAGTACATACAATTAGATCTGTACATACGAATAAATTCGTGTCCCAATTTCACATCAAAATGTTTCAAAGCGTATGAACTGATGCTTGAATAACGCGAGCGTACAATTTGCCATTCGCAAACCTTGCATTTTAGATTCCTCTATTTCAATATTACATCAATATTCAAAACGCAAGCAATTTAGTAGTAATGATACGCAAATGGGAACACCATTATCTGTAATAACACATGTATCAACAGAACATTTCAATCTCGCAGCCGACGTGTATGCGTGTGTGTGCGTGCGAGTGTGACACTCGCGTACATCACAGCGCGACTTTGTCTGTACGCTGCGCGTGGGACTGGGAGCGTTGGGCAACCCCGAGCGATGTGAGAGAATCAATTGTATGCACTTTGAGAACGACTCAACAATACGCCATTATTTATTATTGTATCCAGTTTTGGACGCAGACTCATACGATGCAATGTTTAATGATAAAATTATATCTTTCCGAACAATTACAATGATATGACACTGTAAACAATCTTGTCATATAACCTACCTGGAAGACTTCTACTACTCAATAATTATTTTTTTGTTAACAACGATTCAGAACTTACACCTACTTATAACAACATTAAAAAAAGATGAAATGAGTCTAGGATAGTGCAGCAAGCAGCACTGTTCAACTGACAAGCGAGCGACGTGTTACAATAGTATGCCATGTGCAGAAGATGGCAGCATGGACGGATATCGAGAGGCGTCTGTCTGCGCGGCGGCGGCGAGGCTCGAGGCCACGTGCGACTGAAGTGAGAGGTGTAGAAGGGCGCTCGCTAATTGCCCAATCATGTTAATATTATATGCTCCTTACGTGACGAAACTTCGTGCACACGAGACCCTGAGCTACCTACGACTGCTATTCAATTCGCACGCATGACATTTGCAGATGCACACGAAAATGCAGTTAAATTAAGCGTAGAATATTGGCTAAGTCGGTATGAATGAAGAAAGCTTTTGATGAGTCGAACCCTAGTGAAGAAGCTCTGTGACCAATCGCAATGTGGATGGGTGGGGAGGATGCTCGGCCGTGACCGAGCGCGAGTGACAGGAGACGATGCGGCGGCTGCAGCGGCATGTGGGTCAAGGTCACGCGCGCGCCGCCTACGCCAGCAGGCGGTACTGGAGGGGCTGTTCCTGGGCCGGCCGCTGCTGGTAGTCGTGCTGCGACTCCGACTGTTGCTGATTGTAGTAGATCTGTTCATTTAATAGCTTCTGCTGTTGCTCAATATGTTGTTGACGTTGCTGGAGTAGCAGCTGCTGCAGCAATAGTTGCTGGTACTCGTGCTGATGTTGTTGTAACTGTTGCGAGTGCTGCAGTCCCGGCTGCTGTTGCTGGCTGAAGTTGTCATGCGGTTGCGAGTGCTCTTTTGTTTGTTTCTCCGTCATTTGGAGCGAGCCGTCCTCTTTGATGGTGAACTCGTCGGAGCTCTGTATCGATACGAGCTGGGCGTCGGGCGGCGCGTACGAGTCTGCGCGGCGGTGCAGCGGCGGGCGGGCGGCGCCGTCGGCGGCCGGCAGCACGCCGGCACCGGCGCGCAGCGGCCGCGGGGGGCGGTACGTGGTGGCGTCCAGGCGGGCCAGGGGGCGGCGCGCGCGCGCGGGGGGGCGCGCCGTGCTGTGCGCGCCCGCCAGCGCACTGTTGCGGCTCTGCAACAGGAAAGCTGCGCTCAGCTACTGCGGGAGCGGGCGGGGGGCGGGGAGAACGACGAGCTGACGATCGCTCATGACCACGCGATTTCGGGTAATGAACGAGGTTCTTTATGTATAGGTACGCTTCAAGTACCCAGGCAGTGGAAGGAAGTCGGTCACAGAGCCTATCGAGTGCTCGCTATAATTCCTTGCTGTCGCATCAATGAAACTGTGTTATGAAATCATTACGATCAGAATTCGTTTGTAACGTGATGTTAATGTACCATTGGGTCAACATCGCAGGCTGCTAATATTTGCCACCACATATTAATCATGGCTGAATGGAAATTTACGTTTGTGAAATTTTTAATCAATCCATTGATGATTTGACCAAATTACTAACGGAGTAACGTGCGAAAATAAACTAAATTGCGATCTTCTCAAACTTGACGCTACGGAAAGAACGATGTAATATGCTGCAATCGTTACCAAGACGTCCTAAAGATGCTATGTATTACTTAATGCTGTAACAAAGTTATCTCAAATGACGCGATATTCACAAATTTTACAGAGTAATGTGTTGCCATTATGCATGTCAAAACAAACTGAATGGACGCTGTTGTACGTAACATGCATATTATTATGTAGATATGTTCAACATGTAGTATACTTATTACATCACGTGCCGCACATACGCGGTCAGAGGTAGCCGTGGGCGGGGTCAACGGCCTCACGCTTCACTTTCAAAGCGGCGCGCGCGCAGTTGTCCTCGCGAGTATACAAAGGTGTCACGTTCAGAAGGGTAACTCTGAATAATTTGCGAGAGTATTTATAAGTGTATGGGCAAAATTAAAATAAGGTAACAAAAATTATTTTGACAAAAGACGGACGAAGAGTTATTTGTACTTATTTGTGAATTTCAAAGGAGAATGATCAAAACTGGTAACAAAAAGTCTCATGCATCAAGATCATAATTGTATAGTAATTATTTTAATATTATTTTAGGACATTACGCGTCATGGATTTGATTTTTGATCAGGGAATTTAATTTAAAGTATAAAAGTATGAATATCGTTTTACTCCCTTTACATGACGTTCACACAACCTGTCATAGAGATGTGAATGTAATAGAAACTAGTTTTGATGAATCGACCAGTAATTCCAATCGATACTTTTGTTTAATAAATAACTATAACGTTTGCTTTGCTTTCGTTTTGTTGAATAACGTAACAATGAAGTAAAACCAGTACCAAATCGATTTAGTATTACTAATTGACACAAAACCGATTTTATTACTAAATATTATGATTTATCGATCGCATCCCTAAATCCCGCAAAGTACATTTTTGACATTTGATTTGATGTATAAGCTTTGCGCTTACATTAGCGAATAATTACGTCCGTCGGTTTTTTTCAAATTGAGATTTATTTTGTGTGCTGAGAAATAGAACTTGTTTGTATTTTAGTGAAATTGTCTGTGTATTTCACTGTGTAAGTATGTCGAGTCGTACATGGGGTCAACCGACTGACGCCGTCATACACACCTACTTCTTTGTTTGTTTTTTTTTTTACAAGTAAGATGACAATATTCCTTTTACATGTGATGTTATTTTTTTTAAGTGTAATGAGTCAACATATCCTATATTTTTAGCTTCTCATTTTCGTAATTAAATAAACGTTTTATGCACTTTTATAAATGCTCCAACTAGTAAAAAATCTGTTCGTAGAAGAGAAATATAGCACACACGTGAAGTGGGCCTTCTGCCCCGCCTGCCCCGCCTGCCCCGCCTGCCCCGCCTGCCCCGCCTGCCCCGCCTGCCCCGCCTGCCCCGCCTGCCCTGCCTGCTAGCGTGTGAACTTTAACGTTATGTAAACAGTCGGTAACGCGCATTAAATGTTAAGGCTTCTGATGTTACGTTATCCAACAGACTATTCATTTATTATATTTTAGTTTGAAATATTGAGGAATGGAATATTTGTGTGGTTTCGTATCTTTCTCTTTTATTTTATGTGTGTACAATGTAGAAAAAACTTGCTTGATTGCTTGTAAAATAAAACTGTATTTTTTCACAAACTCTTCACTATTATAAGAAAAACAACGTTAACCCTTCCTTTTGACTTTTGCCGTAGTCGGACAAAAAATGGCACCAATACCGAAAGCCTATTTAAGGTATTTCTATATTTTAATTTAAGAAAACCTTCGTTAAATTTCTGTGTTACGTTGCTTATCTAACTTTATCCCAAGATTTACGAGACAGAATCTAACTATTGTAAACGAGCAAATATTAGACCAGTTATGACGAAGTGTGCACACATTACACACAAATATTAGACCAGTTATGACGAAGTGTGCACACATTACACACAAAAATTGGATCACATCCAGAACAAACGCATTAACTTCATATTGAAGACTGAGCAGTTTCTACAGCAACTGCATTATTCACAAATATGAGAGCAAAGAACAAGTTAAAGACGATCATAGAGGGGCGACTTCAATTTAATACCAGGAGAGGCTATTATTAGCAATTTACAAGACTTTCTAGTCAAATTTTAAATATAGAGTAAATAATATAATCTAATTTCAATTTTACTTAAGCCAATTAAATCATACATTAACTTTTTAAGTGATCATTGAAATTAAAGTAAAGCCTTGAATAGAATACGTAGATCTCGTCGCGCGGCGTTGCATTCTCCTAGGAGTCGTACTACGCCGACCCTATTCGCGGCGCGCTTGGATCGCGTCCAACCGCTACGAGCTACGGCGTAGCACCAACTTGTGAACTCAGTTGATTCAATACTTGTTCGAAGGTTTCGTTCTAGTTTTCATGTTGTGCAGTTTCAATCATATGTAAGTACATCGTTTTGCCACGCACATAAAAAAATATTTACAAATATAGGTATTTACATGTTCATCATTTTAGCTATGAACTGTTCGTGTTACAACACTGCAATGCGCATAATGCGACATGACGATTAGTGCCGGTTCACTAACGACGACAACCACACGCGACCTGCTTGTAGAGTTTGCGTCTATGAGCATCCTGACGGGTGGCGAGATGTTCTGCTGTGCAGGTACCATCAGTACCGTGCAGGGCATGCGACGCTCGCGTTTGTGTCACAGTGAGAAAGGTGACTTCCTCGTATTACTACGAGGAAGTCATCTTTCTCACTATTATGCAGATGTCCCAGAAAACCCATTCCACATGTTCTGAAGTTTGTAAATATTAGTATCTTGCTCGAAGTTTATTACGTGAAGCCTTTTTAGAAAGACAAACCAACTAATAGAGCCTATGCTATGTTTTGTTATACAGTTGGTCTTGGTCCGTCCAAGGTTGTCTGTAAGAAATTTCCTATCGTATACTGATTTTTATAACCGTTCCTGTGCTTTTTATGAGGTGTACCATAAAGCATATCACCACATATTATAAAACAAAGTCGCTTCCCGCGTCTATCTGTCCCTATGTATGCTTAGATCTTTTAATCTCCGCAACAGATTTTGATGCGGGTTTAATTCCTAGATAGTGTTCGCGAGGAAGGTTTTAGTATCACATCACATCATGTGCGCTGCGTAAACTATTGATGATAGAACAAAATAATGTACTACAGTTTTAGATAACACATCAATAACTATTAAAAAAAAATCCGCAATAGCATATGTCTATCTTTTATGGTTAACTCACAATAACCATTTTTATGAAATTCAAATTTGATATAAAATGCTGCTTCATTTGCAAAGGTGTTTTCACCAATATAGTACAAATCCTTATCTTAATAAATATGTTAGTCATTTTTAGTGTTTAATTAGTATAAGCTAGTTTAAATTCTGATACTTCGGGGAGTGGCGCCGTATGCCGAAACACAGGTCCTAACCTAGTTCGACAGCGGATGCTATTATATATATTTGAACCATTGTTACTACTAGCTAATAATTTACGACAATATATTGTTTCTCTTAAAAATGTAACATATGTGTATTTTTTTGGAACTAAAGATTATTTTTTTACTTTCTCGGGTCCCTCTTCTTAGAGACCCGGTCCTTTGGTAGGCGTATGAGGGGCCGAAGCCAACTCGCAGAGGCCTCTTTAGATATTTCAAATGGAATGGGACACCAACCAACGATTATCCCTGTATGCACTGTGAAAGTATACCCAAGGACAATCCCCGGTTGGAGCAGGACTATTGCAGAATATGGAAACAAAAGATGAAACGCTATGGGTTTGGCTGGTTTAGTGGACTAATAAGCGTTTACTATGGAAGAACTATTGGCCCCTGCCTGACCATTGACAATTAAAACGGCTTTAAAATGGCAGGGGGTAACTTGCACACTCAATAAATGGGCCCCCCAAAAAGGGTCGCTAGCACAAAGTAACGTAGCGCCAAGGGGGCAACATATCCTGAGGTGCTAGAGGAGTGGAGAGGTATACCACGGCTATCAGGACAATCCCGGAAGTACGGTCAAGATCCCTACCAGCACCTTACTGGATTATACATCCTTCTCCCGAGCACGTTTGCTCTTGCGAATCTCCACTCAGACCGGCCGATTAAGGCAAGAAAGAGGTGGGAGCTCTGTTTCTCGTCAGTGTTAACTCCGGCCAGCCAATAAAGGCAAGCCGGAAATGAGGAACAAGACTTCTCCCTGGAGATCAGGTCCGTGGGGTCGCTAGTGCCCAACAGTTCGCCACAAAACTGCCTTGCGGGTTTATTATTATTCCCTTTATTCAATAAATTAACCTTAAAAATTACATTTTTAAATATTTGAAAAAAATATTTATTATTATTATTATTAATTAAGAGCGAAATTGCCGTTAAAATTAAAGTAAGTCACGCAACCAAATAATTGTAACGGAGGTAGAGATGTACCGAACTGGTAGACACCTGAGAGCAGACGTCATTGACGGTTTTCTATTGCACTTTTTATTTCAGCTGAACCACAATATTATTGATTCTGGTAATAAGATGTTCACTTTGTTAGTTTGGGCTAAATAAACATTTGCACCCGTGCGAAGCCGGGGCGGGTCGCTAGTAATAAATAACATGCAGCTAAAACTTTGCGTTTCATGCGATTCTTTAGGACTGAACCCGACGCCCCGCGGCTGCGCTCGCCGCCACTGCGCCCACAAGCACAACACCCACACATGTTGAGGTGCAGTAAATCACTTGCTCGTGCGAGTGTACTCGCTGATATTATTTACGAACGCGACAGTACAGACACTTAGACAGTACTTTAAAATGTGAACTATGTACGCGAGCAGATTGGACCCATTACATTATCACTTGAAACTAACGCTACTTATTTTATGAAGTATCATTCGCATATAAATACATACATTATTTAAATAAAAGATCACTAAATTTACAAAAATATAATTCTAAAAGTGAAAATAAAATCAAAATTGCTCGAAAAAAATGAGAAATAATTATTTTAAACAAATATGTCTGTCTCTCTTGCGAACAAAAACAAATGAAAATAATTATTTTAAACAAATATTTCTGTCCCTCTCACGAACAAAAACAAATGAGAAATAATTATTTTAAACAAATATGTCTGTCCCTCTTGCGAACAAAAACAAATGAGAAATAATTATTTTAAACAAATATTTCTGTCCCTCTCACGAACAAAAACAAATGAGAAATAATTATTTTAAACAAATATGTCTGTCCCTCTTGCGAACAAAAACAAATGAGAAATAATTATTTTAAACAAATATGTCCGTCCCTCTCGCGAAAACGCTGTTTTATATTGCAGCTGTATAGGCGACTAGTTGACCCGCGCAACTTCGTCTGCATCAATTTGTTATTACTGTTCCGCTCCTTTTGGTCTTAGCGTGATATAACTTATAGCCTTCCTCGATAAATGGGCTATCTAACACTGAAAGAATTTTTGAAATCGGACCAGTAGTTCCTGAGATTAGCGCGTTCAAGCAAGCAAACAAACAAACAAACTCTTCAGCTTTATATATTAGTATAGAGTATAGATATGTAAATTGACATCAGAGTTCGTGTCGGAGTTCTCTTTGTTATTGTTAACATCTTTGAAGTTTTATAACTTCATCGCTGATGAAGGTATTTAAAAAATAATTTAATGATTGTTTTCAGCAAATAAGTATCTATTTAATTTTGTATATAAAAAGTCGCATGCATATTCCCTATTGACGGCACTACCGAACATACGGATCAACTAGCTGCTCACAAATGCTTAATCTTGCAACCATTTCGAATTAGACATCCACACAAAATTGCTGCATGGATCTAAAGGAAAATTTCATGCGGGAGCTATTACTCGCAAATGTAAGCAGCAAAATCACGGTATTATGTGACTGTTCTTGTGTTAACATTGTTACAGTAACATTTAGCTACTAAATTTTGCTGCATATCATAAAAGCTTTATTTATAAAACAAACAAACATGGTGTATATAAAACTCGTGAACTATTTAACATGTCCATTCCGTTCCGGCGGAGCTCCGCGCCTAACTAAATAAGATCCTCTAACACAATATTATGCTAAGAGATGATAGTGTAGCACCACCGTCGTCGTTTGCACGACTGCTTGCGCTGCACCGCGCCCGGACGGGCTCTCGCGTGGAGAGCTCACGTGCGCACCAAGTAAATGACTACCGACTGTAGGTACCCACTGAATGTCGTTTCCACAGATGTTTTTTTATCGCAACGTTTGAATACAAAGTTAGGACAGTTATCGTATGACATTTGTATTACATATGAAAATGGTTGGTTAGATAGGATTGCCGCGTTCGTTTTCTGTTTCTCTCGTTAAATTTGATGCTCCAGTCAGCCACGGTAAAGTACGGTGGCTCCAGTCGCTGCGCACTCCACGTTCGTGGCCCACCACAACTCTGTATGACGTACTACCGCTGTGATGATTTGTGTAGTTTAATTAAGTTCGTATTACTGCCGTGGTATGCATTATTATTACTATCTAGGATAAAACTAGCGTGTGCCCTACTGTTCTCCCGCGTATCCTATGGCACTCGGCATTAATAATTTTGTAAAATAACAATTTTACCTCTTTATAATATTGGCTTCAAGTTCATATGATGTTTAGATAAAACTTGCACCGAACACTACGTTTTTGTTACCGCTAAATCATAAAGATTACTCAAATTGCTACAGCTTAACAGGAATGCATAATCGTTTGTCTAGACTGTCAAAACAACAAAGAATACAACTATTTGACTACAACTAAACCGAGACAAAGAGAACAAAGAAGCATTAGTGTTCATAACAGTGATGTATGTAAACCGCTCGATTTCACGGCAGTTGTTTGCGTAACCGCGCGCTAACTGTAACGTCTTCATCTTAACGGGCGGCGGCACTGCGCGCGACGACAGAACTCAACAGACACAGTCGAGCAGCGCATAGAGGAAACCGTTTTGTGGAACAATGACTTTACTATTCAGAATATTAGGTACCCATATTTCGTTTAGCATCGTGTCTAGCTATTTTCAGCAAAAGTTTTTGTTGATTGTTTAGATATAGGTACTTACAATGCCTTATGCAATAGACAGCTAATGTGTACCACCACTACCACGAAACCACTTTTTTGCAAAATAACTAAATCTTTACCAAAATCTGTCCACCAAACAAACGGAAATCCAAGTTCAGCACAATGCCTAATACAAAATGTATTAAATCAATCGATCAATCTCAATCCACTAAACACAGCCTCTTCCAACTTGTCCGAACTCGATATAAAATGAATGCCCTCAATATTTTCTTGTCGTAATATTTCGTGCGACTTGCTCGCATCTGCGTCGCCCGCGGGACACACCCTGTATCCGTTCAAAAATTAAATCAAACACCCTTTACTTATTTATAGGTCTCTGCGCAAGAACACGCACATCATTTATTAAGTTCGGATTTTTCCAACAATATGAAACGTGACCCGAGGGGATTCACCAATATCTTGGACTGATCAAATTTTTGGGGCAGTGGTTTTACCCGAGTCCGTCAGAAAATGACAACGTAAGGTTTTGGTTTCACCGTTTATGTCACAAATAAAATACCTTAGATCACCAAATTCAGAAATGACGGTGACCGTTTCGGGCTGAGTTAGCGCGCTATATAGACTTGATTGTATCCATTATGTGTCCGCACGAAACTGGTCGGTCGTCGTTAACAAATCGTCAGGTTGCGCAACTTGTCTCACTATCGGTTCTTTTTGCAAGCCATCTCTATGATCTGGCGAAATTCTCTTAACTTTACTGAATTCGCAACTCTAACTGCATAAAAATAAGGTTACAATTGACGTGTGGGAAGCTTAGTGAAGATTTTGAACGTCTCTTATAAAGTGGATACGGTTTCGTAATCGGTAGAATTAGATCTTTCATAAGTTTAGTAAATAAACACTGGTCTGTAGGTAGCAGTGTCGCAAGCAGAACTTGATGTTCAAGTGAAGTTATTGCAAAACGTATCAGTGTTAGGGTAATGTCATGTCTCCACGCACAGCGAGGCGGCGGCGGCGGCGGCGCGGTGGATGTACTCTCACATTCACGCTGCCGATGACGACGAGCACTCCGGGGCGAGTCGTGTCGGACGCCTCGGATACTTCAAGTGCCCATGATGATATTTTTTACGTGTTTGTTTATTTTCATTTACATATTTTGTTTCTTAACATCATCTTCAAATGTAACTATTTTAGTAACGCTCTAATGAGTTGCAAATCACATAATGATTTGGTTTCGTTCAATAATGATGCGCCGCATCGTATCTTCACATTACAAACTGTTCTGACTTACCACAGATATCTATGTTCAGATTCAAAATTGCGCTATTACAATTTCAGGCAAGATATCTTATTTAAGCGAATAAGTTCAACGTTAAACGTCCACTGGGATAATGAATTCGGTGTAAAGTAACAATTTTATCTAACGTCGTCGTCGTCGTCGCCGGGTGCAATCTGTGTCGCCCTCGTCCGAATTAATTACGTGACGTCACTGCGCATCACTAGCCCAGCCCCCCGCCCCCCGCTCGCCCCGGCACCCCGCCTCGCTCTCCGCGACACGACTCAATCATGCTCATCACTTTATCATCTCGCCGCCGCGCCGCCGCCGCCGGTACAGTTACACTGATTACATTTGCTATCTTCAATGTTTCATTTTGTAATAAATCTTAAAGATTAAATGCGCTAGTTTAAGGAATAACATAAAAACCGTTCAAATTCGTTTTTAATATTGGCCCTTAAAATATGGGTTCCCTATTTTTTTTCGAAAGTTGATGATTCGATTTTATTATATCGAACACGGTGTGTCGATAATTCAGTTGTACGATTTTTTATTCCATCGATGCTTTATTGGTGCGACGTAACGCTAGTGCGAAAAATCCCGTTGGAAAAACCCTACAACGATTGCTCATTAGTTCGGTAATTTATTAGTTCGATAGTATGTCGGTTCGAAACGCCTACTGTTGTCCGTGACATTTAATTAATAATCGTATTTTGCATTATACACGTTAAGAAAAACCATTGATACTGATAGATCTTATTTTTTTTAATTCTCATCGTTCAATTTCAGATAAAAGGACTTGCTATAGACTATTCTGAAATATCCTTATTGCTATACAAACAAAGCTGTCATGAACTTGATGCCGTATGCGACACTGTCACGACTTTCTCCGACAGTAATATCGTTTCTGAGAAAAGTCGTGCGATTTGTGATCAATCTGCTGCGACTGCAATATACGAGTTATGAGCAGCGAGCAGTTCTGTACTATAACATGCTCAGTAGTAAGTAAGTAGCCAACCAACGTGACACGCACGGAGACACTCGTACAACTCACTTTTACGACCGAATCCAATCGAACGCTACAAACTAAGTACCATCATCGAGCAGGAAAAAATCTAATAATGCGGGTTGTACTGAGTCATCGGCTTATCGGTGAAAAAGTGGAATTTTATAAGATATGATTTAGAAATGGACAATCCATACTCTTCTATTAATAATTTCATAAATGCGGAAATAGCTCTGTCTGTGAATAATACTTGGCACATGGAGGACCATGAGTGACCAACACTAGGCACTGGCCTACACGTCTTGGTATACCTACTCTGCTCACATACTTCACTTGTCACGGCCGTCCGTCGCGGCCGCACACATAGCATCGACGGCTTGCACAAATACCTAAACCGTATCACAACTTGATTTCATATAATTTAAAGAAACCTCTTCCTTCAAAATTTACAACTTAATAATCTAACCAATCTGTTCAATAAATACCTTCCTTATTATAGTTATTGAGAATCTTCGACAAAAAGTGAGACATATTTTTTTGATAAATGAAAAAAACTTGCGTGCGATACTTTCACATAACGATTAAGGGACTGCTGGAAAGAGTTAATCAAACAATTTGATCTAAGTAAATTGTTTTGCAAATGGTAATACTAATCATATTACCACACTGTCTTCAATTGAATAACGAGTACGACCCATTTGTTACCATTAAATAGTTACATTAGCTATCAAAAATAAGTAACAGGTATCTTATTAAATTGTGAGTCAATACAAGGGCCCCATTAACATCGCAAGTCGCTTGTTTTACTTCACCTAGCTACGAGAACGTTAAGCATATGTGTGTGCAGAAAACTTGGATATGCTTCACGTGTGACGTCACTCTGGTGAGGCATGTACAAATTCATTTGCACTTCCTTCAATGCGAGAGGCCCCATTTGTACCGTAATTGTGCAAAAAAAATTTGTGTAATAGTCACTTTTTTATTTTTATCTTGACTTGATTTTATAGATAAGATTGTTTGTTTTTGCGAAATGAAGATCAATTTATCGAATCGATTTACTTGTTTAGCCACTAGGAGGAAAAAGAAAAATAAATAAATATTGTATTAAGTATGATATGATCTACACATACCTACGTAAAAAACAACTGTAAACGAATATTTTAAATCCTGCTACGCCGTAGCAATGTCGTAGCACTTGCGTAGCGCGAGCTACGCGTTTGTTCGAGGTATGCCTGTTTATGATGTGCTACGATAGCTTTTCTATTCTAGCTATTATGGAAAGA
Organism: Lacanobia oleracea; assembly: GCA_950371165.1. Taxonomy (NCBI): domain Eukaryota; kingdom Metazoa; phylum Arthropoda; class Insecta; order Lepidoptera; family Noctuidae; genus Lacanobia; species Lacanobia oleracea. The sequence goes on from OX493408.1 coordinate 23,056,817, forward strand.
TAGTGTTCCATTATCAAAGTAAGCTTATTTTGTGAAGTCTCTCGAGGACTGAACAAATCATGTCGGAAACTCAGTCACAGTGGTGGCTGAAGTAATGAGTAAACTTCCCAGAGCTGACCAGACTACGCCACCGAAGTACCCGTAGGTAAGTGCCTACTTCACTCATCGGAAGTGACTGCACTCGTGCACTACACTGACAGAGTTGAGCTGGAATACACTGTCTACTTTGAGTATATAACGAACTACGTTTTGCATTACTTTTTCAGAACTTGTTAGTTGTAGTACCTAATTATTTTATATTTTTCTTGCAAATAATATCCAGTCTAGCACTACGCAGCCTTTGACAGTCCCTCAAAACACTTCTGACATCTCGGCAACTTCGTCGTTCGTCCTTGAACCTATTGATCTTGACGAAATTACAGCAACTATTCATTCATTGCGCTCTGATGCTGCATCTGGCTGGGATGGCATATCACCTTTCATACTAAAGAGGTATTCAACCTTCCTGGCACCCATATTATGCCATATTTTTAACCTCTGCTTTGAGACTGCAGTCTTTCCCTCTTCTTTCAAAAAGGCAATCATTCACCCAGTCTACAAGGGAGGCGACGGGAACTTGCCGAATAATTACCGACCTATAGCAGTTCTAACTGCCTTATCCAAGGTACTTGAACGTCTCATTAATAAAAGACTTGTAAACTACCTAGAACATTACCAATTAATATCACCACAACAATTTGGATTTCGTAAGAACAAATCAACCTATGACGCAGTTCATGAATTAACTAACAATATTGTAAAACACCTAAACACTAATAAAAAAGTCCTAACAATATTCTTAGACCTTGCAAAGGCGTTCGACACCGTCCCCGTTCGTTCTCTCTTACTTAAACTTGAAAAGATGGGTGTCAGGGGATTGCAACTTGATCTCTTTCAAAGCTACCTCACAAATCGCTCCCAGATGGTCAAAATTCATCAGCATAGTAGCAATGAACTTCCCATCTGCTGTGGCGTGCCACAAGGAAGCATTTTGGGTCCCACCTTATTTCTAGTCTTTATAAACGACTTATGTAATTTAGATATCCCAAATGCTAAGATGACATCATATGCGGATGACACTGCTATAACTTTCGTCGCTAACACATGGTCTGAACTCGAGGACAAGGCACAGAATGGCTTTAACGAAGCGCTGACCTGGCTTACTCTAAACAGGCTTACACTTAATACATCAAAAACTAAGTTTATTACGTATTCGGTAAGTTCTGCTACTCAACCCAACCAAACAATATTAGTAAAAGCTCACACCTGTAATTTTCAAACTCAAATGTCATGCCAATGTACACCCATATCTTCTACGGACGAAATCAAATACCTAGGTATAATCATAGATAAGAATCTTAAATTTAAATCTCATATTAATATCCTCACTGGCAGAGTTCGTAAACTTATATATATATTTAAAACCCTTAGAAGCATTGCTAATCCTACCATTATACGTAATGTTTATTTTGCCTTATGCCTATCTATTATTACTTATTGTATTCCCTGCTGGGGTGGTGCTGCAAAAACAATCCTCAAACCACTGGAAGTAGCGCACCGGGCCATACTGAAAGTGGCTACCTTCCGTCCAATAATCTATCCTACTAATAAATTATACACAAATTGCAAAGTCCTCAATGTGCGGCAACACTTTATTTTACAATCAATTTTATTGCAACACCGCGTAACCCCCTATATTGAACTGACCAAATGCCGAAAAGATATAATATGTACGACGCCAAAAACCCACTTGACTTTTACTAAAAGATTCTTTTATTATTTAGGTCCGTCCCTTTACAATGTAATTAACAATAAATGTCCAATTTACAGACTCTCCTATCATAATTGTAAAAAGGCTCTTCGCAAATTCCTCCAAAATAAAACCTATGACGAAACAGAAAAATATTTAACATAATGACAAGTTTGTAACTTGTACCACACCCCAAAACATAAACACACACTAATCAACCCATTGACTCAACACCTTTACACAGCCACGCATGCTTTCATTGCCGATTACTTACGCACATACACTCATTCACACATCCAAACACATTCACAGACCAATACACGACACACACAACACACGTACACTCACACACATATACACACACAAAAGTACCTAATAAGTTCTGTTAAACATTTTACTTGAATTTAAGTTGTTAAAATAAAATTGTAGTAATACAACTCTAGGGGATAGGCACTGTTACTTCTTAATACAGGCTATTTCATAGCCTAGCAAGGAGAACAGTACGTCACCCACTTGATTGTAAGAAATGTATAACTACCCACTTTCTGAAAACATGTAAAATGTACTACAATCTGTTTTTTTTTTTTATAAATAAAGATTTATTATTATTTCCTTTATTCATCATTTTCGCTTATTTCTAAATTTTTAAATATTTTTATACAATATATACATAAAAAAAACATTTAAAAATATAAAAATAGTAGCCCACCGATATCGGGAACAGGGTCCAAGCTATTATTATTATTATTATTATTATTATTATTATTATTATTATTATTATTATTATTATTATTATTATTATTATTATTATTCGTCATGAGCCGGTGGGTTTTAAACGTGCTGCAACCTTACGAGAGCTTTGTTAAATAACTGATAGTTTTAACAATAATATAAATAGTCACGTCAATTTTTTTAATTGCTGTGTAAATAAAACATTCACGTGTTGTCTTGTCTCAAAGAGCTAGTGTTAGCTAGGAGTAAGGAACGAATAAAGTGTTGCACGGATTTCGGTATCAACATCTGTCGACTATGTACCTGTGTGAATCCGTTAAATTGGCATTATACCTCTACAATATCTTGTCTGAGATATCGTCAATAGTAGAATAAAGAACATTAAACTTTCCACACGAGTGCTATGTGAAGTCCGATTAGCGCAGATGCGACGCATTTATTCGTTTATTTATGGTTTACCGCAAATGAATAGTTTTTGTTAGTAAGTTGATGGCAGTGCATCAGTAGATTAGGAGTGTACGCACCTGCGGCGACACGCCGAGCATCTTGAGGCTGGGCGGCACGGCGGCCAGCGCGCCGCGCGGCAGCGCCACGTGCCCGAAGTTCACGGTGAAGGCCTCGCACCACACCGCGAAGTGCCCGATGTCGAACACCGTCAGCTCCTGCCACCACCGCACACATGTTAGCCGCACACTCAATCCATAATTACCTTACAACTTGGTTGCTAACACACTTTAATAATAAATATTTCATATATAATGGCGCAAGTTAGCAGATAACAGGATGTTTGCGCTAGTAGGCCTGCCAGAAATAACAGTAAATAGGTTACTTCTAGGCAAGCGTGTTCTATTGTCGACTACGTCATCGCTTTTCATCAGGTAACATTCAGGTTGAAAAAAAGGACAATCGAAAATTAAAAGAACATGTAAATTTTCTATGTGGAGCACACGGAGCTTATAATATTGTTGCGAGAATGCTCGTTTGAAAATATCAACATTTGTGTACCAAGGATCTGCTGATGCTTCACACGGCATGCAGAGGCATGCCGTTTGCAACAACCGATACATTTGTAACAAAATCCAAAACAACTCCAGTAACGACCTAAAGCGTTGAGAAAACCAGTAGTGAACCATTTTTAGATAAATAGGTCCTGTAGCAGACAGTACGGTTACGTTCCCCGGGCAGCGTGAGCACGATGGTCTTCTTGTCGTACCTGCTGGTAGTCGATATAGTTACGTACCCCGGGCAGCGTGAGCACGATGATCTTCTTGTCGTACCTGCTGGTAGCCGGTATAGTTACGTACCCCGGGCAGCGTGAGCACGATGGTCTTCTTGTCGTACCTGCTGGTAGTCGATATAGTTACGTACCCCGGGCAGCGTGAGCACGATGGTCTTCTTGTCGTACCTGCTGGTAGCCGGTATAGTTACGTACCCCGGGCAGCGTGAGCACGATGGTCTTCTTGTCGTACCTGCTGGTAGTCGATATAGTTACGTACCCTGGGCAGCGTGAGCACGATGGTCTTCTTGTCGTACCTGCTGGTAGTCGATATAGTTACGTACCCCGGGCAGCGTGAGCACGATGGTCCTCTTGTCGTACCTGCTGGTAGCCGGTATAGTTACGTACCCCGGGCAGCGTGAGCACGATGGTCTTCTTGTCGTACCTGCTGGTAGTCGATATAGTTACGTACCCCGGGCAGCGTGAGCACGATGATCTTCTTGTCGTACCTGCTGGTAGCCGGTATAGTTACGTTCCCCGGGCAGCGTGAGCACGATGGTCTTCTTGTCGTACCTGCTGGTAGTCGATATAGTTACGTACCCCGGGCAGCGTGAGCACGATGGTCTTCTTGTCGTACCTGCTGGTAGTCGATATAGTTACGTTCCCCGGGCAGCGTGAGCACGATGATCTTCTTGTCGTACCTGCTGGTAGCCGGTATAGTTACGTACCCCGGGCAGCGTGAGCACGATGGTCCTCTTGTCGTACCTGCTGGTAGTCGATATAGTTACGTACCCCGGGCAGCGTGAGCACGATGGTCTTCTTATCGTACTTGCGCAGCGGCGCCTCCTTGCCGTTCTCGTCGGGGATGCGGATGCCCTGCGGCGACGGCTTGTCGCCGCGCCCCACCCAAAACTTTGCATCTGCAACCATACAGCACCTCACTACTACTGTAGCTACGTCTATAGCTCTCACATACTTTATGACTGTCATTAAGATTGAATTGAAGGGAAAACACATAAATAACAATAACACATCACGCCAGTACTCCCTGAAAAATTAAGTTTGATTCACACACATGCAGGCCGTGACCGGGACGAGCCCGCGCCGCGCTCAGCTCGCGTGCTCTGACGCGGCCAGCCACACCTCGCATATATGTAGAACGTTTAAGCGGAGCTGCATGGGACACTCTCATTTAGAATTTTATTTCCTAATTCTTTTCAGTCCACTTTATTATTAAAACCGGAATACCATACGTTTCCTTGATATATTTCGTATTTTCTTTGTCTAAACATGATCCTATACAATTTTCTTCATCCCACGTATTCATTTCACATTTAATTTCGTGAAAGCCAATATAATTCACAAGGTTGGCACGCCTTGCAAAGCATTCAAATTGAAAATATTCACCATGAAATAATGTGTCGTGTGTGGGCGGCTTCTCCCGAGCCCCTGACGATCATAGCGGGGAACATCCCGATCGCGCCGGAAATACAAACTTCATTTGCGACGATCTCTCGGATAACTCTTTATACCAATAGTTGCTTGAGTCTTTACATCCCACACTTATACTCGCAAACTCTTTTGCTTACAAAATTATTGCATTCTCAAATTAATTATGTTATAAGTACTAGACTAGTTTTTTAATCATTTGAATTTTTGAGAAAATATTTTAAATTATTTTTGTGCAACATCGTGTGATTCTTTTGTGAAGTTCCAGACGATATTGATATTCTTGTTTATTTTGTTTTATGATGGCTTCGGTGAGTGTGCCCAAGAACTTCACGATCTCATCCCACCGGCCCCCTTTTACCATCGGACATCCAGACGCACTGCATCTTACCATCCCCACCTTGTTGCTATTCCACCAATTCGCACTAAGCGTTTCCAAACGTCTTTTATAATGCGCACAGCAAAGGAGTTAGAGTGCACAGGCACCTGCTGGGTAAGCTCGTTCCATCGTAGACTTTGTCTCTGTCATCTCTGACCTAGACTAGAGTCAAGAGTAAACCCATCACAAATAAAAAAAAAATATGTCCTCAAAAAGTGTCTGTAATGTGTGGCTTAGCTCAGGTGCGGTAACTGTTACATGAAATTCGCGGCGCGGCGCGGCGCGGCACATACTCGTATCTTTCACGCTGAGATATTGGTCCCGCACCGCTTGGCACGGCTGGCGGGACAGACACGCGCTGAGGGATGAGACCATTACGTGTTGCCGCTGCATCTGATCGTGTCTTTGTAGCGAGGGGGCTCCGAGCTCCCCTCCCATACGTGAGATTAGCTTTCATAATTCAGCTGTTCGGGGAAATACTTCCGACGTATGTCTTATGTAATATTTCACACACAATTGATAACTTGCAATAATTTACGGAGTATCAAGAAGCAGTTCGTAAAGGTTTCCCGCGTCCCGATGCATAGCGCGGCGCACTGACATTCCAATTGCTGGTAATGTATTGTACCCACACTCGCAGAATAGATATAACTTCATAAAACACAGGGCTTCACATAAATCACATATTTTATGGGACCGCACCTGAAGTATATGCTCGAACACTGTCTGAATTTTCATAATTAATGGTACTTGGCAATGCATTATTGCTATTCGTATTTCTTGCACTAAGTAGATTGCTTTGCAGTGGGTTTCAATGATTCCAAAAGATAGCATCACATTCGTATTGATGACGTATAGCTGTTTCTCTTTTTATTTAGTCATTTAAAATTGTTCGAAACTCAAGTGATGCTGGTAAACCATGTTCGGTAGTCATATGTACTCGTATGTCAATATCCTGAGCGCCTTATTACCCGAGTGGCTCTTGAGGCGCACACGCGCGCGTAAGGCCGCGGACACACCGCAGTTAATGTCGCGACGCGCTGACAAAGTGGCGCCGCGATCATCTTTATGCCTTCATATTACGGAAGAGGCACGTTATTCACGAGCTGATGTCACAATAAGTAATGGAGCTTTTGTAATCTTTTGAAAATTGGGAAGAAAAGGCAAAATAAATTATTCAGCAAAACGCTTTTGCGATCCACTGGATAATTTATTTTGCTTTTCCATCACTTCATTTTCATACCACAAAAATGTGGTTTTCAGCAATCGTGCGGGTGATCGAGGCGCGCCTCTCTGTCGCTCCCGTCGCAGCCGGGCAGCGCAGCAGCGTGACGCTCACGCCGCCCGTACAGACGGTTACTGCTGATTAATGCACATTACGGCCGTCAAACATGGCGCGATTATCATCAACTAGATCAATCAGTGAAAGTGGCTCGCTGGCCATCAGCCGCACGTTCACCTCTCAGCTCTGACAGTTTGACGGACGATTTAAAACTACGTCGGATTTGAAAGCATTGACGGTTACAGTTTCTTATGCATTTGATCATTTTATCGTAGGTCGGATTCTTAGACCGAAATTAACTAATATTAGTGGTCGCATATTTCCTGTATGTACCAACCGTTTACTCACTCTGGAATATTCGACAAGACAATATTTTTTATACGGAATGAATTTATCAAGTGGTTATTTATCGATGAATGATGAGTTTTAGTTTTCATCAAAGTCGAGCCCGAGACTCCTTTGAGTGTTATTGCTATTTCTTATAGTTTCGTATTCAACCACCCTAGTTAAAAATATTACCTAATAATAGAGATCTCATCATCAGATTCTTACTTGGTGACAATGGGACCACCTCAAGAGTATAAGCTTTCGAATAAAAAAAAAATTGAAATCGGTCCAGAACTGGCGGAGAAATCGGTGAACATACATAAAAAAAAAAGATACATACAACCGAACATAGAACCTCCTCCTTTTTGAAGAAGTCGGTTAAAAAGTAAAGTTAAACGTCGTAATTTCTGTGACGCCGTGTCGTGCGACCTTGCATCTCGTGCATATGTAGGAGCTTTGAATCGTGCGATGTGCTGATAATCTATGTGCGATTTATGCGTTCACCAGAACGATTTACTGCACCTAACCGCATGTTGCGAGAGTACCTCACTCAAACCTTAGCGTTATTTCACATTTTTTGTATCATTTATTAGTGTTTTAAGTGCATTGATATGTAATTAGATGAAGTATATCGCGTGACGTGACTTGAATGATATCTTATATAAAACGAAAGCAATTAGATGTAGTGCGTGATTTGTTAGTTATCTATGACATTTTAATCATTTATTACGTTATATTATGTACTCTATTATTAAATTATTCCTTGATTAGTCAAAGTTCTGACAATGTTCTTGAAATTTTACCATAATCAATTTCAGTAATCTTAGTAGGTACCTGTAGAACTGAGAATACTCATATTGAGTAAGGTATTGCCGTTGCAGGTAGCAAATTATTTTATCATCAATGTTGACATCACATACCTTTTATGTATTTCTACTGCACTTATAGTCAGGGAAATATTTTTTGTCTTATTAGTTTGTTGCTTGTTAATTATGATGTTCCTTGACTGTACATAAATACGCGGTTACCCTATGTCCCCATGCAACTCATAATAAGAACGAACAACACTTTGGGTTTTTAAGGTTTGTCAAAGGCGTTCGACTGAGTTCTCCATGAGACATTAATCAGGAAACTGCACTTCTACGGAATCCGGGACATCTCTCTGGATCTTCTTAGTTTACATTTGAGTGATATGATTCAGAGATACAAGATCCCTCGGATTTTATTTTGGATGGGAGTCCCTCAGGGCTCAGTTTTAAGTCCAGTGTTGTTTGCAGACGACACTTTACTTTCATTACATAGACATAACTAGTAGGCGTGGTGTAGTGCGGGTGAGACATACCGGGTGCCTCGCCGTCATACGAGAAGTTGGGCACGAGCAGCGTCTGCGCGTCCACCACCACCACTGGGTCGGACGACACGCCGTGCACGCCGCGCAGCGCCGCCACCTTGGCGGGCCGCGGGTATTCCATGTCGCGCGGGATGGACACGTCGCCGAAGTTCACCTGCGGACCACACGTTCATAAAAATATGTCTACAGGCCGTAATACACATGACTGTAACTTGCACAAACTTGCATACTTTAGACCAAGTTATTAGCATGTATTGTTTAAGGCGTGGTCGCCTTAGACAATATTACCTAGTAAAATCTGACTGAGATATGATGCCACAGAATAACTAAAACATAAATAAAAAAACTCAGGTATTTATACATCCTGCAATTTTGGTATTGACTCTACCAAAACTGTTTTGGGTTTTTTTTAAGTGGAATTGAAGTATAGGAATATTTTGGGGTTTAAGTGGAGTTGAAGTATAGAAATATTTTGGGGTTTAAGTGGAATGAATTTATGGACCATAAAGTTCTGGAACCAATGGTTTTGGTGTTTAATGGAATAAGCCATTTTTGGTGTTTTATAAACAGTGTAGGTACTTATGTCGTTTCTTAATACGTCTAGCGCGAATCAATAAAGCTTTGCAATTTAATGTACGGGATTGAGATCGATTAAATTTTAACCGTTGATGGTTTTGCTAGAGGTGCAACTTTCATAACGAATAAGTAAACATTCAGGATGCGTGCATAACATAGTAAGCATGCTCACTGCCTGCACTAAACTATCCGACCTGTGACCTATGAGCGGCTGTTTGTAGAGACCGCTTTACGTGTCGTAAACCATTGGTGTTCAGCGCAGTGACCGATCCCGGAATGCGTACAGACAACTTCACGTCATTTGTTACATATTAACTGCTCTCCACAAAATTTAATCGTTGTGCGATACGAGAACAGGATGAAGTATTGTTTTATAGAGATAAGGAAGGATCCCCCGACCTCAAGGTTGTTGTGTCCGGTGTGCAACTGCCCGATAGTTGCAATTCGGGCTGTTGAATATATTCAAATCACACAGAAAACTGATACCGCGATGTAGCCTTTACTTAGTAGCTCGTTTCTGACGGATAGATAGCATTGCGGTTTTTTTTGTTGTGATGTAGATTTTGCTTCCGCTATATATGTGTTGATGCCGCTACAGTTTCATTGTTTTACGAATCATGTGTCTATTGATTTATTTTTCGTTTAAATTTGGTTACTGCCCGAGACAGCTGCTCGGTGAGAACACACAAGCTGTGATGTACATGGTTTATAGACTAGGTGTCCGGTGAAGCAGGCGCGCGGTGTCAGCAGAGTGGTGGTGGTTGTGATACTGACTTACAAACCTATCTTTATTGACTAGTTACAGCGTTTCAGACATATACTATGCAAACAAACTTAGTTGACAAAAACTGAGCACCAATACTGACAAAACCATTTACACAATATACAATTAGCTCAATCATTAGATTCCCTAAGTGAAAATGTAACACACTGACCGAGTACTCGTCGCAGTAGACGGCGAACCAGCGGTAGTCCTTCAGCGTCTTGCCGTCGGGCAGCGACAGCGTCAGGCCCTCGCCGACGTAGCGCCGCAGCGGGCCCGCGCCGCCGCGCTCGTCGCGCAGTCGCGTGGCGCCCGCCGCGCTCGAGCTCGGCGAGCCCGACGTGCCCACGTAGAAGTACGCCGCTGTGGGGGAGGAACACGTTACATACTACTTAGCAATGGTCACCCGATAGTGTGACCACCACACGACAATGTGGTGACTATCAGCCGATACTGGCACGACTGTCACCTGATAATGGCGCAACTGTTACTCGGTAGAGGCGCAACTGTTACTTGGTAGAGGCGCAACTGTCACTCGGTAGAGGCGCAACTATCACCCGATAGTGGCGCGACTATCACCTAATAATGGCGCAACTGCCACACAATAATGGCGCAATTTTTCACCTCGATAGCAACGCGATTAAAATAGGCACGTTAATACACAACAATGTATGTTGAACGAACAGTCAGCACATGAAATATTTGTTTCATTCCCAACAGTGTTCGAAAAGCATGTTAATTAACTCGCAAGAATAATATTTGATTACAATCGTATATGCGATGAACGCACTCAAACTGCCATACAAAATAATTGAACATCGCCGTAATAAGTGAACCGTTCATAATTAGCTCGTAATTAACGCTTTCAAAAGTCAACTGTCCCCCAAAAAGTTTTTTATAAATATATATAAGAGCCATATACAGTCAGGCCAAAGTATGCAACGTCCGTATTTTTTAATCCAAGCTGTTATTTTTCGACCGGCGTATGAAATGACTAGGATGTTTTGACGTGCAACCTGCTGAAGAATTTATTTCACTGACTGTACATAGTATCAAGTTATAATACAACATAGTGCGTACGTGTAGCTGGCATAGCTGTCATGGTGTAGTAAAAAGAATTATTTTTATTTTTTTACTTATTTGGGAAAATAAACGGTTATACATTATGGAATAACTAGCTAACCCGCGCGGCTTCACTCCCGTCAACTGGCTACCCTATCTACTCTACCTACCTACCTACATACCCTACCCTACATACCCTACCCTACCTACCCTACCCTATCTACCCTACCCTACCTACCCTACCCTACCTATCCTACCCTACCTATCCTACCCTACCTACCCTACCCTATCTACCTACCTACCTACCTCCCTACCCCTACCCTACCCTACCCTAGCTACAAACTATTTTTTTATATTTCAATACTTATTATGCTATTCCGGACAAAGACCCAACTAGCACCAAAGCGTTAAAAAAACCTATATAAGACTCGTATATCAGTTCCATTTGAGTATAAAAGTGTTAACGCATACCTGTGCAACTGAGTTAGAGCATGCTCTAACTCACTTATAACCACGAAAGAGGCCCACTGTTTTACAGGTAAAAGTTATAGAAAGCCTATAGTACGGTGTCACAAAGATATTAAAGCTGCAAAAGAGCGCTTATTCATCGTCAGCTACTACTTTAATCTGTAGTACCGTTGTAAAATAGAGTTGGTAAACGCTACAGGTGCTATAAATCCTATAGTGAGGTGTCAAAAAGATCTTAAAGCTCCACAAGAGCGCTTATTCATCGTCAGCTACTACTTTAACCGGTATTACCGCGATAGTGAGCACTACAGGTGGTAAAAAGCGCACGTCAAGATAAAAAAGCCTGTAACCTTACTAAAATTAAATCTGTTCGTAATGGAAGTGTTATGTCATCCATTATTCAACACAGCTCAGAATAATATTATGGAATATTATGTTATTTAAGTATGTGAAGTGAAAAATGACTGCCGTTATGATTTCACAGTAAATGTATACCATGTTTCTCATCTCAATTTTAACGCGCCTAGGATTTATTAAAGATTTAAAAGAAAAATTATGATAACAAAATAGGTACCTGAAGCTAAACATTACTATTCATTCCTGCTTCTTGAGCAGTGGTATGTAAAATTAAGTGGCATTCATGGAATGCTTCAAATAATGTAAGAAATTTTGTTTATTGTAGTCAAATGTTGAATAACTCGAAATAATATTAATTGTTAGGTTACCAAAACAATGGCGAACTTTATAAAAGTGAGGTTAGTGTTAATAACGACCCATACTTGCGTTGTTTGACACCAATACCTTTAGAACGTCTGTAAAAGAGGACTGCCTAACACAATAAGCTTCAGTTAAACCCTTTATTACAGGTTAAACCTAGATAGAGGAGTTGTTTGACACCTTTAGTTTCTCGTGTTACTAAACTCTCGATAAACTCTATTTTATAGCTTATGACTGCAATAATAGTCAATATAGCACCTTAAGTGGTATAAAAGAGTTCATTGCAATAACTATACAACAATAAGTGTTAAGAGGTGTCGGCGAACACTTTTATAAAGACTTGGGTGTCACAAAAAGGTTAAAGCTATAACGTATTAAGTATACTTGCTGCTACTAGCGCCATTATAACTCTCAAAGCTGTATTACATCATCCATTAACGCTATAGTGCTGCGATTGGGGCTAAAACTTGTTTGTTAACTCCTCTATATCGTTTTTAGTAATAACTGAGATAATTATAACCCTGTTATATTACTTAAAGTCATAAAAAAGCCTGTAACTGACACCAAAATGTTAGTTGGGGACTAATTCAAAAACACAAAAATCATGAAAATCGGTCCAGTTTTTCTTGAGATCTAAGTGTCCGAAGAAACCCGACTTTGTTTTATATTTTAAGATTTTTGCTATATTGTGAAAGATTCGACCTTTTTCTAAAAGGCATTTTTAAATTAACGGACAGCAGTTACTTATTAATAAACGGGGTTCCATTAGCAACCTTGGTACGGAACCCTAAAAATCGATTTCGTTCGAATGATTCGCACGTTCGCACAAAACAAAATCGTACGCGATGGCTTAGTACCATTACTAAGCCATCGCGTACGGTCCCGTTAGCACCTTTAGTACGGTATCCTATAATTCGCATAGGCTCACAAATCGAAACGCGGCATCAGTGCAACGCCATCTATCGACCAAGTCGTAAACTGACAAAATATTTAGCAGCGAAAGACGTGAAATAAGAAGCAGATACAACAATAAGGTATTAAAATGTTAAATTTTATTTTGCCACGAATTAAAAGTTTCACACATAACTCGACAATTTGTTTTGGTGTTATATTCATGCTTTCGTGCATTTTATCTTTTTTAATAGATGGCGCTTTGACTAATCAAAATACATTAGGAAGCTTCTTACTAAACTTAAAAATTCAATAACTTTTGATTTTGTGGATCGATTTTGATGTTATAAACGCTAAATGTTACTCGGGTTGCCACTCAATATTTTCAAGTACGTAGATTTGGAACCCAATCTGTGGTTTATGCGTAAAGCTCCCTCAAACGCACAGATAAACTGGCAAAATTTCAAAAATTGCATTTTTGTGTTTTATATCTTTTACCTAACTATTCTATGTATTTTTTATGCAAAACTATTCAATGTACGGACACAGTTAGTCTACGATTTTATTATATATATATATGCAATATTAGTTAGATCAATAAGTAAAGAGCGAGACAAATTGTAAAACCATCAACATTTTCTACGTAACATTTTTTTTTTATTGTTGATAGGCACGCGTTTAACCACTGTTAATTATTTTAAGAATTTAATGCGACGTGCGCTCACAATAGACAAAATAAAATATCATCTTAAGAGTCAAAAACAAACCTAAACAGGCATGCAAAGAAAGAAAAAAAAGGAAATTACATAAAATAGAGAACAAAGTAAAAAGGCAAAAATGTGTAGGAATTGAGTATATCGGCGGTATCAATAATTTCACATTGAAAGCGTCTAAATTGTCCTGTTGAAGTAGCGCAGATGTCAATATTATCTTGCCAGCCTTACCCATGACACTGTTTTGGCTTACTGATGAAAATAATGCTATTTAACCGGTTTTCACAAATAAGTATTTATTCGATTGTAAACCAAAAGGGTTGGTTATACTTAAAGAAGAGTAGATACGATGCATGCAGACCACCTGACTGCCAATTCTACTCAATTTCAAACGTTCGCATTCGCTTGTCAGTCGCAATCTGTCAAAAATATATGGAAACTGAGGTTTTTTAAATAGTTAGTAGAATTGGCACTGTTGTATAATTTGACGGCGTTTATTATTCTCCGCCGAGAATTCCAGTTTTGAAGTGACAATTGCTGATCGACCATCAAAGCCTTCTTTACATTTCAGTAGTATTCACTTCTAAACTTTCTCCATTAACATAATTTTTCGCTGTTATCGCGATAATGCCATGTCTGGTAAGGTCAGTGACCTCAGCTCGGCCCGTAAGGCACGTCACTCAAACGAGAGAGCCACCATCACAATTCAGATATCCACCAGTACAGAAAAGATTAGAAAGAGAAAGCAGTTTTTGTAATAGCAATAATTACTGTATGTGCCGCGAAAATCCATTAACTGCTGCCTCTTAATCTCTTACATGACCAAAACTACCTACCAAAAAAACATCGTTCATAAAAAGATGCAAACTTTAGAATTAATTGGGTCTGCGAAAGAGCACGGTCGTTTTTTTAGGGCCGTGGTGACTCCTTCAAACAGATTCCGCAACCCTGGCAGATGAGCATGGTCCTGCCAATTAGAACCTGGCTGCATACCAATTTGAACCGTGAAGTTTTCAAATAGAATAGTATTTGGTTTGGCTGAGTGTGTGGTGTTAGCGAGCGAGTGTGTCCGGTCAGTAATTGGGCAGGCGAGCGCTAATCGTAGCTCGAAACGGACGCTATCGGGCGGCGTCGCCGGACGTCGGCTCAAACTCCGACTAATTATACTCTTCAGCCTCCCGTATAATATGTGATGTCACGTTTAACTCTTTAGCGCTCTCTACGCAAGGAAAGGGAGTGGTTGGAAGTAAGAGGGTCAGTACAAACCAATCCAAATTAGGAACCAAATATTTTATCGAATCGGTAGTAGATTGATTTTACTCGTACATTTGAAATTGATGCCATTAACTAAGGTTTATGATGAAAAGTAATCCGTGTACATACCTATTACTATCAATTGATAGTTATATCTGCTACACGTATTGCTTGTGCATTGAAAATTTTTCTTTTTTCATAGTTATTTGCGGTTTCCTAATAGCAGCTCGGAGACTTGTTTTTTTATTATCTATGATAATTAGAGGTTTGATTTGCTTTTTTACATGAGGATAAAAAGTCAAAAGGAATGGCACGTCGACAATTCCAGCTCGTATTGCGTAGATTTAATAGTATAGTGCTTGCTAACGCGACAGACTAACCTGAACTGGTTAGTCTGTCGTGTGCTCATGTGGGCGCAGAGCCAGCGAGGCGGTCGCTTCTGACCGCCTGCGCTGTGGTGCGATGTTTATTCATCAGCCGGCTATTAGCATCGCGGCATATTGTAACTTTGCATAGTTCAGCCAAAACTGGGACAGTCTTTTGGCAACCCCTAATAATATTCTGTTTGTGAAACGTAAATTTACTTTCACACACTTGAGCACTGGCTGCAAACACTAAAAAAAATTAAAAGCTGTGTGCAAATTTTTATAAGCCCATCGAGATAAAATTAAAATATAGCTCCAAGCTTTAATACACCATATACCTGGACAGTCATAAACAAAAACCGGACAAGTGTGAGTCGGACTCGCCCACCGAGGGTTCCGTTCCGTAGGTAGACACATTATACTTTAAACATTACTTTAAATAAAGACTATATTTTTTATGCTTTCATTACAAATGTGTCGTTTCCAGAATGTTCCCGATACTTGTAGTATACGACAATATTACTTGCCAAATTTCATAGTTTTATGTCAACGGGAAATACCGTATTTTGATTTCCTTGAAAGTTTCGAAATATACGATTTTTGCGACATAAACGGCTGTATCTTTTTTTTACGTTAACTTAGAACTTTGATTTTTTCAAAGCATCAAGGAACTGTAGACCTGAGTCTATGCGGACCTATATGGTTTTAATCGTGCTTTGCGATCCGCACTTCGACTGCATGACAGGCTGTGGTGCCTGAGGCTGTTGACAGCTTCGCCACAAAGACAACGATGAGGAGAACAATAGGATGCGCCTAAGCGACGGAAAGCAACGAGGCGGAAAGTAGTATCGTCGAACAATGTGCCTACTCGTATGTTCGATGACGGTAGTGCGTGAAGCCAGAAACCCGACTCCTACTCACCCACAGCCAGCAGGCGCGCACGCTCCGCAGAAGCAATTGGGCAATTAGGTGCTTCTGAACTTCTCTCTGCAGAGCGGCATATTCCAGCGTCTGGTATGATGGGTTGTTCGGGCAAGCGAGTCTCCAGGCATTTACAGCCTCGCTGAAGAATGGCACATCAAAATCAATCAGCGTGGAATCAAGGATATTCCTGACTAATTTTAAAGTGTATATAGTTTGTTATTTAAATAAATACTGTTTAGTATCTTCGATGATTATTTGATGCTCTAAGACTGAATTGGGTTTTTTTTACATATTTTACCAAAGTTGGAGTCCAACTAAGCAAAGCTTGGAGTTCTGTCCAAAACGTAAGGTATTCTCTATGGGTATAAAGGACTGAGTCACCTGTTAATAATAACAAACAATGTTAACAATTAACCATTCATTTTTAGGTAACAAGGACCCGTAGATAAATACCTTAACCTAAGTAAGACATATTGCAATACTTGCAACATAGCGGCCGCAGCGTGCTATAGATACCTCTGTGACGTCGCGAGCTGTGAGCCACGGTATGTAAAGCAGGACCACACAACAAAGGGTCAAAGCATATTTCCCGCCGAAGGAATCCCCACCCTGACTGGTGCGCACAGCTCCTTTGTAAAGGAATGGCCGACGCGGGGAGGAGACGCTCTAAATTGACATTAATTACGTCACGCTGCAGCTTTGTGCTGCCACTAGGCAGAATACTGAGAGATGCAGAAGGATAACTGATAACGGGCGAACAAAACGTTATGACAGTGTTAACATAAGGTTTTTCATTGTGATCACTATGTGACCCATTCTTCTATCGCTCTTCATTACCACTCAACCAAGAACTCCACTGCTGATCTCTCCAAAGCCCTGCCACATCAACTGCTCCTGTACAACCATGAACATGCAATAGCTACACGTTTCAGCAACAGCAGCACAGTGTCAGCGCTCAGAGCGACATACATTCACTCCACTCGCTGGTAACACCGGCACGCCGTCAGCGCTAAGTAAGAAGTGACCTAGTGAGATTTTCGCTTCATCGGCTCGATACACACATAACACACAAGTAAATACGTATCAATATGTATTGACTACAAAAATTGTACATAATTAAGTTAATCATTGTAAATTAGTCATCAAGCTGGAGTCGACTTTGATTCATCTCCTACAACTCCTTACACTGCGGCCAAGCAAGACCCCTTTAGCCGTAATCGATCCTATGAGTCTGTGGGATCGGCAGTGAGAAAACCATTTCCTGTGTACATTGCACAAACGTACACAAACCCCCATTCCCACCCCAATTCCGTCTGTTACCGTAGGTCTTCTTGTAACAGGCTTCCCGCACGTAAAACCAACGTAACCTATTTTTGGTATATGGTTTGTATGGTAGGTTAGGGCGTTAGGGTTACTAGAGTGCTAGGTAATTGTTGTGGGGCTAGGTTTGGTCAGTAGGGTCTTAGGCAACTCATAGGTTGTGATAGGCTAGGCTTAATTGTCCACACTGGACGCATTTGAAATAGCGGCCGTACTAAGCAGCAAGTGCGCCGGTGCGTTCATTTTGGTCCTTCGAGCAAATTTTTAGGGGAACCAGGGTAAATTGTCCAATCGGTACTTTAACATTGTAACATTAATAAATTATTATTTATCAACAATTAAAACAAAAATAGTCTTATTTTTGGCCTACGAGATAACTAACTGCCTAACGGTTAGACGTACTTCAAACTAGCATACTCAACAAGCGCCTGTTTGTTGTATGTAAAGGGTGGCTTGATGCCCTTGAGTCAATTGAGAAACGAGCCAAGAGGATCATCGGCAATGAGAGGCTTGTCGCGACGAAGCTCCAAAGTCTGGAACATCGACGACGAGTTGCTAGCCTGTCGGTATTCTACCGGTTGCATTTTGGGGAATGTGCGTCGGAATTGCATAATTTAATTCCGCCAAGCCCGTTCCATCATCGGACCATAAGACGAACGGCGATGCGCCACCGGTACACGGTGGATATCCCACCCATACGCAAAAAACGTTTTGGTAACACATTCATAATGCGTACAGCTAAGGAGTGGAATTCCCTGCCGGAGTCTGTGTTTCCTGATAGCTACAACCTGGGAGTCATTAAATCAAGAGTGAATAGGTTATTTCTAGGCAAGCGTGCTCCATCTTCGACCACATCATCACTTACCATCAGGTGAGATAGTGGTCAAACGCGTGCCTATGTTTAGTAAAAAAAAAAAAAAAAAAAAGGGACTGACATAAACGCCATTTGTTCGATAGCGGTTTGAAAATCGGCAGCCACAGGCGGGTTCACCGATATTTTGAAAAGTCGCACTTGTTGTATGTAATTATTTACGAGTTACGGTGCCACAAACAGACATACATAGCGGTCAAACTTATAAGACCCTTTTTTATTGCGTCAGAGGTTAAAAATTGTACCTATCTAGCTTTGCAACTTAATGTTGTTATTGTCGCCAGCGGAGGCCTGGCGGTGGCCTTTATTTTACAATCACCTGTTGATACTATCATCAGCCATCAGTCAGCTGACCTGGAAGAACGTATCAATCAACTGACGGCGTTTACTTGCACTTGTAGTGTACAGTTGTATACACGAGGAGGTATTGTGTATTGATGTGTCGCGCGAGCAGTGAGTGCGACAAACTTTCACAGAATGCCTTAACTTTTACTGCAGGAGCCTCCGACAACTTGACAAGCAAAGCTTTTAGTTGGAGCTGCCATCAACTGTACAACTCAGCTCAGTTACATACTACGTTGAAGTATTCTGGCGTGACAAACTTTGTAGCTACGGCATAGTGACGGGCGTTGGTTCAGTGCTAGCACGAGGCAGAAGTGGTTACACGGATGTAACTAATAATGTATAGAATACTCTTTATTATGTACACCATATAAGTTACAGAAAAGATAGATGAAGAAAACATACGTATACGTATTCATATTGCCCAATTGCTTGTCAAGTAATGCGGACTAAGCCAATAATGACCTTGCGTACTTGACGTCGAGAGAGCCTCGCCGTTCTAGCGAGTTGACAATAAATTCGCGAGTAATTATATTGATCTAATCGTTTGATTCAGCTATTGCAGCTGCCGCCGCCGCGCCGTGACATACGAGTAACGTTGACAGATCACTATCGGTAAAACAAGCCTTGTTTATTTGTTAGAGACCAATGTAAGACGAGTTATGATGGCTGTCAATGTAGCTTTAGTTTTAATTTATTTAACAACTTATGTACACTTTTGTGTACAAAAGCAGGCTTAAAACGTCAGACACTTTCTACCATATCAACACAGCTCAGGTTAAACCAATCAATCGAAAAGTCCATAGCCTAGTATACGTATGGAATGTAGAGCGCTGATATTCCAACACAACGCTAATACTGCCAATTAAAGTGATACCGTCAGAGCTTTTCTTCAAGAATGGACAATTAAAGCAAAAATGTTCTTTTGAGCTGGTCCTGAGCAGCCTATTCCAGTCAGTAGGAAAACCTCTCGGTTATCATAAATACTACTTGTGGTTTTAAACAATACTAAAGAAACAGACCGAAAACGACAAATATCTCTCTTTATCACAATAAATAAATTAAATTGTTTAATTCTCACAATTTAGTACAACAAAAATTACAATTTAGTAGGTACATAACAAATTATTACAATTTTTGTTTTTTCAGCGGTGGTTACAATGATGTACACAGAACATTGACCCTAGCCTCTGAACTAGACAGGAACTTGTATCTCAGGGCATAAAGTTCAGCTATTTAAATTTTGATTAATTTTAGGACGTCTGTGCGTCATTATTATACAGATAAAGTACCACTAAAAGTGTGAGGGTTTGTTGGTGAGCATAAGATATGGGGTGTGAATTAGAGGAATGTGTGTAAGTGCAGAGAGAGTAGATGAGTGATGTGGGAGTGTGTGTATGTGGTGTAGTGAGTGAGGAAAGTGCATGTGCTCCTGTGGTAGAAAGGATTATACTTGAAGGGTCATAACATTATCAGTGTCTTCGTAGTCCAATTTTTGTGGTAAGTACATTTTTACCTTATTTTTGATTTTACTGCTGAGTCTTATTATATTTGTTATTTTTTTGTTAATTTTTTTGTATAATATAAAACTTAAAACATAATGTTGCCGTTTTGTAAACTTTATGCTGTGTGGAACATATGGACAAGGTGCTGGATTTCTGCGTCTACCAGTAACATCAACATCGAAGAGTTCTCCTACATGGAGAACTGTTCGATGTCTTTTCAGCATTGATGCGAGCACAAAAAGCTGTCGAATAGTTAGCACCTGATATTCAAAGTACAGCTGTCTATTTGGGTATATAAGCTTTTTTATAACTTTCAGAACAGCTTTTTGGTCTCACTCCAGAACTAGAAACTTCATCTTTGTGGCTCTGCCCCACACAGAAATAGAATCATTTATGGTAGATTGACACAAAGCGTTGTATATTTTTTGTGAGACGCTCTTGTGATGCAGATTTTCTTGTCATTATTTTAAAAAATGTAAATCCCATCTTAGGTACTCCCCGATTTGAACGCCTAAATATTTGACAACACTGGCAGGTGTAATAATTTTAAAATTACAGTTTTTTTTATTTGTTATGCGTTTGCTATGTTTTGTAATTGTAATTACAGCTTTGTATTTTATCTAAACAAGTGTGTGCAATAGCCAATCATTTTTTATTTACTCTACAATCGAGATAAAGTACATGCACACTTAAACAACTACACTAATTATCAAGAAATTATGTACAAATGCGTACAAAAACAAAATTAATCATTGGGCATCAAAAAAATCATCCACATCGCTGTCAATGGCAAAATTGCCAAGAACAATGGCAACATGTTGAATGGCAATGCTGATGCTTTAGCCGAAGAAAAGTCTCAGAAGGTGGTTTGATGTTTTCTCTTATTTTAAAGGCTCCATATTTAGTTTTGTCTAAATTAAGTGTTAGTAGGTTGGAGTTAAGCTAGCGTAGAACTAGAACCATGCACCACAGTGGCAATGTCATCTGCGTACGTATACATTTTTCATTTGGTGTGGACATTTTTACAGCGGTCTTAAATATAAATTGTTAAAAGCACCCTAAAATTGACAACCTGTTTGCTACTAAGGTAGGATCTTATTTGTACTTGTTGTATCCTATTGGTCAAATAGTCCTCAAATGAGAGATTTTCCCCTGATACCTATTGACTCAAGTTTGGCCAACAGTGGGGACAGAGACCGTGTCAAAAGCTTTCGCCATATCCAAGAAGATGACAAGACATTTGTTTTTAGTATCCAGTTGTCTTGCAATGAATTGCGTCAGATCTAGTACGGCATCGTAGATTAGATTAGATTTTGACTCTCTAAAAATCCGTTTAGTCTGAAGTTAAGGATTTTTTCCAGTATCTTGTATAGTGTTGACAACACCGATATTGGCCTATAGTTATTGACACAGTCTCTGTCCCTTCCTTTGTGTATTGGATGTATCAGAGCTTTCTTAATTGCTTGAGGAAAAACACCCATGCAATATACAATATGCATCTTATTGTTCACGTGACACGGTGGTTATTTGTATTGTCAGCTGGTGCTATTTCGGAAGGCTCATGTCGTCCAGATTTATGCAAGCATACATTATTTATTCACGTCTTTAACATTGGACTTCGGAAATGTTGCTAGTTTTGCAAAAATAATATCCTAAATAATATTAATTTCTGCTGCATCTGGTTTCGACTGTACGGGTATATAAATCTTAAAAAAACTCATTTAAAAATATAAAAAATAGTAGTCTGCTCCCGATATCGGTTAGGGCTCCAGAGAAAGGAACCTCCTCACAATACGAGCCGTATCGAGGAGTACTGCCTTCTGTATTAGGCCCTTTACCCAACCGCGTAACGCCAGCTTCGACAAATGGTCTTCGAAGCTTTTGGCCATCAGGCCATTGGCCGTAACGACTATCGGCACAATGACAGCTGAGTCCACATTCCACATGTCGACAACCTCGTGTGCTAAGACGAGATACTTGATTTGTTTCTCTTTCTCAGCCTTCACGAGGTTCTCGTCATGCGGGATGGTAACATCAATTATCATTATGCGGCGCGCTAAACGGTCTATCACCACTATTTTAGGCTTATTGGCAACAATAGTCCTATCAGTGAGGAAGATAGATAAGGAGCTCGTGGCTAAATATAATAGCAGCCGCACGGGTCGATCTTTAAGGTTAAGCAACGCTTGCCAAGGTTGGTCTGTGGATGGGTGACCATCTTAACATACCGAGTTTCCTCCGTGCCTCGGAAAGCACGTTAAGCCGTTGGTCCCGGCTGTTATTTGTAGATCTTTGGCAGTCGTTACGGATTGTCAGAAGCCAGTAAATCTGACTCCAGTCTTGCCAAAAAGTACCGTGTTACCCAATTAATGGGTTGTGGAAGTCGTAAAACACTGGTATTCAGCTGTTTCTGGTTTGACTGGAAGCTGCCCCCAATATAGTTGGGAAAAAGGCTAGGCAGATGATGAGTCCTATCAGTGATGATAGACCGATCCCAGTACAACGTGACTTGGTCATTTTCCAAAACTGGGTCGGGCACATACTTGTAATACGGTACCTCAGAATTCACGAGTTTGTATTTCAAATCAAGTTGCTGATGGATAATCCTGGCCACTTGGTTGTGCCTGTGCAAGTACTCGCCGTTAGCCAGACGAGAACAACCAGAGATAATATGTCTGATGGACTTACCCGGATGGTGGCATGCCCGACACACGTCTACCGTCCCGTCCTTTATAATATGCCTCCGGTAGTTATTCGTCAAGATAACTTCGTTCATAATCGCACAGACAAAATCTTCAGTTTTCCCGAAGAGATCCTCTCAATTTTGGCCCTTTCATAGAGGCAAAAGCTCAAGTGGCTGCAAGGAAGTTGGGGATCCTAGCAAATGTGAGACGCCGGAACAGCTGCTCAAACTCTATCAAGCACAAGTTCGATCGTGTATGGAATACTGCTCTCATCTTTGGGACGGATCTGCCAGATACCAGTTTGATGCCCTTGAGTCAATTGAGAAACGAGCCAAGAGGATCATTGGCAATGTGAGGCTCGTCGCGACGAAGCTCCAAAGTCTTGAGCATCGACGACGAGTTGCTGGCTTGTCGGTTTTCTACCGGTTGCATTTTGGGGAATGTGCGATGGAATTGCATAATTTAATTCCGCCAAGCCTGTTCCATCATCGGACCACAAAACGAACGGCGATGCGCCACCGGTACATGGTGGACATCCTACCCACGCGCATAAAACGTTTTGGGAACACATTCATAATGCGTACAGCTAAGGAGTGGAATTCCCTGCCGGAGTCTGTGTTTCCCGATAGCTACAACCTGGGAGTTTTTAAGTCAAGAGTGAATAGGTTACTTCTAGGCAAGCGTGCTCCATATTCGACCACATCATCGCTTACCATCAGGTGAAAAAAAAAAAAAGTAGCCAGGCCACGGACGCTGAAAAATCTACATCGGATCCATGCAGAGCCCGATAGAAGCGCCCATGAAGCACAGGTTTGCGCCAGTTCTCTTTAGCCATGGACAACGGGGTGAGATCCTTGTCCACTGCGACCACATCTCGGTGCATACCCACATCAGCTTTGAGAAAATATTCTCTAAGACTGTACATCTCGCGGTTGTGGAGAGTCTTGGCGTTTAAAAAGCCTCGACCACCACACTTCCGCGGGATGTACAGTCTCATCAGCGACGGTCGTGGGTGATGCATCCGGTTTGCGGTCAGCAGTGTACAGGCCATCCTATCCAGGGCGTCGAGTTTAGTTTGAGTCCATTTGAGTATGCCGAAAGACTAAATTAATACCGGCATGACCCTACCGTTGTTATTGTAGTAGTTATTTCCGCCCGACAAAAGGCTATTCAAAACCTTTTTCAGGCGGCCAAAGAAGCGCTCCTTCAACGAATGCTTCATGTCAGTAACATTAATGCCCAACGCTTCCGACATACCCAAATACTTGTAGGTTACGGTTGAGCTAAGGATCTAACCTGTATGGAATCCGAGAGTTGAATTCCCTCAGATTCCATAATCTCTCCTTTCTTTACATGCATGACTGCACATTTGTCTACACCAAATTCTATCCTGATGGCACTACTGAAGGTTTCAGTTACCTTCAGTAGCTCCATCAGTCGCGAATTGTTGGGGGCAAAGACTTTCAGAGCATCCATGTAAAGAAGGTGAGATATGGCCTGACCACCTCTTCTCCACCGGTAGCCTAGACCTGAATCCTCCAGCAATGTGCTTATAGGATCCAGAGCTAAGCAAAACCAAAGCGGACTCAAACTGTCACCCTGAAATATTCCCCGTTTAATCGCTACAGACTCATCATTCCCCAGAATCGGTCGACATCCTGGATAGCGAAGGACTGTTTTCCATTGCCTCATACATGCCTCAAGGAAGGTGCGTATATAGAGTTGCATCTATTTTGTACAACTCCAGCACCCTCATGAGCCATGTATGTGGCACAGAGTAGGCCTTCTTGTAGTCTATCCAACATGTCGACAGATCCTTGCGGCATCGACGAACCTGTTGGCTTATGGCCGTGTTTATGAGGAGAAGCTCCTTAGTATCACGGAACCCTTTCCTACATCTATTCTGAGAAGAAGACATAATTGAGTTAGACTCAATGTGCTCATTAATCTTCACTCTCAAAATGGATGTAAGAAGTTTATAGACCATCGACAAACAAGTAATTGGTCTATAGTTCTTTGGTTCCGCGGGATCACCGGTCTTATGGAGCAGGTGGGTAACGCCAGTTGTTAGAAACTGTAGTAGCGACCCAGACTCTAAGGAAGACTGTAATTGAGATGCCAGGAACGAGTGTGAGCTGCTATACCATTTAAGCCAGAAGTTATGCAGTCCGTCCGGAGATTTCCAGTTCGGCAACGGACGGACTGCTTTGGCTACATCTAAAGGGGTAATGGTATTTTTTTCCATTTCTGGTATAGCTTCACACACGCATTTGACATCGCGCATCCAGCCATACTCCGTATGACAGACGGGCACCGACCAGATACTTCGCCAGAATGTACTTGTAGTGATACCTTCCGGGCGGCACACGTCCGTCAAACTTTTTTCAGGTCGCTCCCAAGCCCTATATACCCACCTCTCATCGCTCTGGAACATGCGAGTATCGGTAAACCCACCGCTTATACCGCTGAATACGGTTTGCCCATGCACAAACTTTCTGCTTCAGGAAGTCGATGCGCTCCGTGACAAAGAACGGGTAATCTCGAGGGTTGATATCAGTCCCCGAAAACGCCTGTCTCACAAAGCTCATCACGCGTGGCCGTGTGTTACCCTCCCTGAAGCAGTATAGTTTGCTGATGAGAGCCCTAGCCTCATCGATACGCCGCTCGATCCTGGACTGTCTGGCTGGTGCAGCAGGTTTTGTTTGAATAGCTTTATAACTAGTATGAAACTGGATATTTGCTAAATGACATGCAGCAACAGCCCCGCAATACAGGATTGAGTGCATATCAACGAGGCTCTCGCTGCTTTCAAAGATGTTCTGCAGCAGCGAGTCCAAGGCATACTCCAGCGGCCTATTATTTTAGCCTTATAAGTTATTTATTATGTACGTAAACTCAGCTATTTAAATAACCAAATCATCTCACCAAAATAACTGTACACATACCTTGAAAGTGGAAGAGCATAAAGGATATTACCGTTAATTTTACGTCGAATGTAGTTCAATTAACAAAAGGTCTGTGTGTCATGGGTATTTAGTGGCCGCAGCCGCACGCTTTCGTTTGAGTCATGGACGTAGATTGAGTAATGTACATTTAATATACGCAGATAAAGTACGGCAGGGTCTCAGATCGCGGAACCTACAACAATGATCTGCTAACTCAAGATTTCGCCAAGAAAATAAGAAAATGCAAGCTCTCTTTAGCCTCAGAAGTTTCTTGTTTGTACGTATTGCTACATTAACTATAGTTTCAGGATAGCCAGAAAGACACACTACTTTCAAAAACGTTCTATGTATTTATTTTAAATACATTCTACTATTTACTCGGTGCTTGCCTAGTTGTGAGTCTTGTGAGTAAAAAACTGGAAGTTCTTGACATTTTATTCATTCATATTCGTTCAGAAGTGAACTCGTGAGTTAGCTGGCGGTCGCATTATCATAGCAGTCTTGTTTGTAGATTTTGGAATTTTATACTCGTAATAAAATTTGTTTTATTTTGTTCAGGTCTACAACGTCTTCACACGCGTTAACAAAGTATGTAGTAGTAGTTTCTAGGGGTCTACTCTCTAAGCCCGAAGGCCGTAGTTTCGGGCTTAGTTACGGGCGTTTCCTACTCCGTATCTTATAGACCCCCTATATTACGGCGGGTCCAGTCGTGGTGGATCAAAAATTTACAATCTTCCTATACTGTGCACTGCTGCGATGCAGCATAAGATCTTAGTGCAGTACTCAGCTTATTATATTGACTTCTCACGGCATAAGCCTGATATTTTTTGGCCACTTTCATTTGAATCTTTATGTTCTGTATGCGTTGGCACATTAACACAATTTACAATTTGATTGTGTACGGGTTAGAAACTGCTTCGCCGCTATTGTAACATCCTTTGAAAGTGAGACGGCAGCGTCCAAAAAATAAGAGTTAAGGAAAACAATAGAAAATATTAAAATGGGTGAGTGTATAATGTGTACTTTTAATGAATTAAAATAACAATGTCGTCAGCGTTCGCATTTACGTTGGAGTTTGCGAAATCGAGTTTACAAAGCTCGATTATGTAAACCAGGAACAGGGACCATAGGTTAGAAGCTGATTAGGTATTAGTGAGTATGTCTAAATATTAACAGTAAGGGCAGTTCAGTAGATATTTTTTTTAGGTTTTAACTGCACTTATCAGTATTGCAGTTATAAATAGATTCATGCTTAGCATGTATAACGTGTGTCAAATGTATTAAAGTTTACAGCATAAATTTCATAGTGAGAGAATCTATGAGGTGTGGAAGAACACAGGTGTGGAGTGTGTGTGGGTGTGGTACTGACCTGGTCCTTCGCCGTCGTAGTGGAAGTCCTGCAGGTAGAGCGTGCGCGAGTCCACGGCGAACACGCGGCCACGCACGCCGTGCTGCAGTGCCGCCAGCGGGCCCAGCTCCTTGCCGAAGTAGCGCACCTGCGCGCTGCAGCCGCCTGCGACAACACACACAAGTTACGCACATTGTTAACCAACCGACACGCCTGGTGCCGGGCGATGTTGGCAAGGCCCAGGGCTTCTGCAAGACGAGCGTTGCAATCAAAATGCAATAAAACAACTTACAGATCACCAGATAAAGCAATAGAGGACGCGTGTGATGACATGTGATATTACATCTTACTACAGCAAATTATTGAGTAATCTATTACTGTCGTCTATGAATAAGAACTTACAGTTGAAAAATGAAATGAGCGTGATGTGAGAAATGTGTCCTCGGATTGTTTAGAAGTCTCATTCATGCGGATCCCATTGTTTATTTAAAATTAAATTGACTCTGAAATTATGCGTAGATTAACGCCTAACAATAGCTGCAAAAATAAACAATAAACAGGTAACTACAGAAACGAATGAGCTCGCTTTCATTAATGAAATGGTCCAGATGCAGCTGCCTATCGAGAGTAAAGTCCATAAAAAACCGTCACAGTTGTGTGTATTAGTACTGTATGGAATAGATTAGCGATCACTTTCCAATAGTGATCATCTCTGCACGACAAACACCCATACAGCACGAGACGTGCCTGGCAACACGAACGACAACGTGTTAGGTATTTTATTGATTAAGGTATAATTGATAGCGGTTTTCCAAAAAAAGTGTATATATTTTAGATTTTTTTGTCATTAGATCAGTATTACTGAGCTTTAGCAACATTCAACCTTCACAGAGGCTATATATTTAAACTAACATACGTTGAAAGTGTAACGCTGTACGCTGTTTACGCGAAGGAATCGCCACTGAGCGCGAACCTCGAGCGTCGCCCTGTCAAATGTCCACAGCTTGCCTTGTGCCAGTTGCGCCCGCGCCGCTCCTACCAGCCGGCGCGCGGCGCGGTCGTGACTGACTGCTATGCACACCTATTATATTCATGATACCATAAAGCTGCTACACTTTATCTTGACGTTACGATTATACTACATAACATCTAACAGAATTACATGACGAGAGATCGTGAGGAGAGTTACCAATACGCCAGCGATTGTGCAGAATTCATGTTGAACACGACCGCTCTGTCAAGAGCGAATCGAAGAAGAGTTTTGTCTGCTCGAGCAACACTCACCATCAGACCTTCTGATCAGATTTACTTAACATACCAATATTCCATTATTCTCTCCATCCTTTATTTTTGTGTATTTTTGTGTGTTTATCTTTTGTGGGTCCAAAAGAGCTTGAAATATTTTGTTTCGTCCAGTATCTTCCTAAAGCTTGACTGATGTTTACAGCTGGGTACTTTAGATCCACAAACATAATGGCTCATATTAGAATACCGCAAGCGAAGCTGCAAGCTACAGCTAGTCGTCCCAGTACCAGTTACAACTGTACAACACGTGACATAACCTTGCGAACCAGACTCTTATCACCTGCATCTAACGCAGTCCCGGAGCGGTTACTTTTCCTAATGACAGCTGTACACACACACACGCATTTTGCGCAAGTGTGTGTGTGTCATGAGTGATCCACATCACGAGAGAAAGTGCTCTCAAGAAAGTGTTCGCATCGCGTAAGGCTACACAAAAACTAAACTATTTAAACGTGCCAACTTACACACACACTCTCGCACATCTCTAACGCGGAGTTATAAGGGCGATAATCGTGTGCCGCAAAGGTGAGCTCTGCTGTAACATAGGACAGATCTATTCTGAGGTGTACGTTCGTCTGTAAGTGTAGCAACGAAATAAGAACGACCTCGAAATCCACTTGGGTGTTAACAAGCGATAGAGCATGCTAATGCAAGCGTTTACTGACCAATTAACTATCGCTCGTTAGTCGCTATTGCTCACAAACAACTTTTATAACTGAAGATACGACACAATGGAACATGTTTGAGAAGGTTGTGTCGACAGGCACGCGCTGTTTAAAAACAATGTTGCCGAACCTTCAAACTCCTCCCTATCTCTACTAGTCAAAATAACAAAAAATATAAAATAGAATAAAGAATATTTAAATTATGTAGCCGATTTTAAGCGTTGGCTACCGATTGAAGTTATAACGGAACAATAAAACTCGGAACACATAACCGACAGTCTCTAGATCAATGTAAATAAATACGAGATAATAACATCGACATTGTGTTAATATAATTTCTTGCGGCTGTTATAAGTTTATAACGTAACTAGTTGATCCGTGCAACTTCATCTGCTCCGCTCCTGTTGGTCTTAGCGTGATGATATTATAATATATAGCCTTATAGCCTTTCTTTCTTCGATATATCCAGATAGCCTGAAAGAGATCGCGGAATGACATAGTTCTTGAGATTAGCGCGTGTATGCAAACAAACTCTTCAGCTTTATTTGTTAGTATAGGTTTAAATTATTTTTTTCAGTAACAATAATAACATAAAAGTAAAATATCTTTAATGCTGTTTGTGCTCCATGTAATGAGTTATTCTAATCGTGATGCCGCGCTCCGTTACTTTCTCAAGCAATATATAAATACTGCAGTAAACAGAGCACGCATCTCTCTCTGCACACTGAGCAGCGACGCGATCAGAGAATACCCCTCTTCCGCTCCGCTCGGTATCACCAGGTGTTCTAGTCAAGCTATTGACTGCGTCTTTTGTTTAGTGGACATAACTGCTACTGGTGAATGGGTTCGCTAAGCTTAAGCCTGTGCTATGTGAACATCGGGTATCCTTGACCGTACGTTGCAGAAGCTATCACTCAGTCAGGCTTGATAAAGAAGAGAACATCTGTACGCGCAGTTGACATAACGCTGATGTTGTCAGCGAGCGCGGCGAGGCCGTGACCGAGCTGTTGAAAGCGACAAGTTCGCTGACCGCTCCGGTTTTCCTCCGGCTTCGGCCGCGTACGGAACCCGGTGCGCGCAGAATTACTGATCGCCTCACGTCTTACTGTCACTTGTTCATCTTCCAGATATGCAGGCTTTCTATCTAGTATACTCCGAAGAAGAACACTGCTCTTCTACTGATCCAAATAATGGCCCACCGATCAATATTGGGTTCTTATCGATAGAAGTATGTAAAATTATGTCAGTCAAGCTAGTGTTGTGTTTCGTAAACACAGCATATAAATCATAAGTACTGTATAAGTATTCGTAACGATGTGCGGTGGGCTCTGTCAGACGTTTTGTGAAGCTCACTCCGTAAAGCGTGCTATAGCACTGACAAAGAATCACTACTTTGATTTAGATAAAAGAACTCTTCATCATCATATCAGCCGAAACACGCCACTGCTGGACATAAGCCTCCCCTAAGCGTCGCCACATCAACCGATCCTGCGCGTTCCGTATCCATCGAGTACCCGCGACCTACACCAGGTAATCGGACGGCCTTGTGGGAGGCCTTTCAACGTTTCGGGTGATATGGAAAGAACTCTTTCTTTAAGTTGTCAGTAACAGTTAAGTTTGCTGGAGAGTTTGTTGCGCCACTTCTTCTTCCCAGCAAAACTAACTAGGAAATGGTGACGTGTGAGTGTTTTGTAGGAATGTTTTTATGTAAAACAATGACGGTCAAAAAGTGTTGACACTCAGCCTTCTTTGAATAAATTGATTTTGATTTAAATATAAATAATACGTTTTATTGTGTGTGTGCACTCGCGATGTACCTATCGTCACTTGTCGATCGCAACCAGCGTGGTGACTGGGACGTCAAACGCGCTGCAAATGATTACTGCCTGAAATGTCCTTCATTTGTTTTGAAAAAAGCGAGCAGCAACACTATTGTATGAGATAGTGAAAGTGTTAAATCAATCGATAAATCGTTGAGGTCGTATCGGTGTGTCGCAGAGTAACTACTTTCTTATTACGATAGGTACGGATAATCGAAGTGGTGGCAATTGACGAGGGACTGTGGGAGCGTCACATTCAGGTCGAGCATCGTTGCATCGACACATTACGTAATCCTAGTCTAGCGACAAGATCATTTATTATTAAAAATAAATATTTGTCGATGTATATGTTCGATCTTTGAGGTTAAGCCACGCTTGCTGGGGTCGGTCCGGGCATAAGTGACCATACATTGCAGTCCGAGACTCCTCCGTGCCTCAGAGAGCACATAAAGCCGTTGATCCTAGCTGTGTGGAACTTTGACAGTCGTCACGGAGAGTCAAAAGCCAGAACACCTAACACCAGTTTTGCCAAAGAGTACCGTATTAGCCAGTTACGGTTGTAGAGGTACGACACATTTGCCAAAAGGCTAGGCAGGTCGATTTGAGATGCCAACGATACTCTTTACGGCTACTCTCCAGTAGGCAATATAACAGGAGCCATAATATGCGCTACAGAGCGTTGCCGCAGTGGCACGAATGTCGCGTCATGTGCGCAACACCTCAGAGTGCAGCTCACTCCTCGATCTACAAGCTGATCGGAATATGAGGCCGAGCGTGCCGCTAGCGCAGGCGACGGCCCGTTCACACCGGACAGAGAACTTGTAAAACTATTATTAGTTTTCTTTAAATTTTGTGTTTTAGTGCGTCATTTCTGGCAGAAAAAACGTATTTTCTTTCTTTCTTTCATAATCCTTTATTCATTTGCGAACATGGGTAATTGGTACAGTTGCTTCATTTATAATAAGTCCTCCATATTCTACCGTCACATGGGCCATGCAAATTATATTTAATTTCAAATTAAAATAAATTAAATTAAATCTTGGCATAGTAAAACAGGCAAAATATAATAATCATCATCTGCCTAGCCTTTTCCCAACTATATTGGGGTCGGCTTCGAGTCAAACCTCATTTAGCTGAATACCAGTATTTTATGCGGAGCAGCTGCCTACCAGACCTCCACAACCCATTAACTGGGTAACATGGCAAGACTGGAGTCAGATTAACTAGCTTCTGACTATCCGTAACGACTGCCAAAGATCTACAAATGACAGCCGGGACCAACGGCTTAAAGTGCTTTTCGAGGCACGGAGGAAACTCGGTATGTTAAGATGATGGACCCATGCACAGACCAACCTTGGCCAGCTTTGCTTAACCTTGAAGATGCGGCTGTTATTATCTTGCCACGAGCTCCTCATATTTTTAATATCAATAGGTATTTTATTAAAAATGCGTGGCGCAATACCAAAGAAGCTTTTATGCATTAGTGCGGTTTTAGATTTCATTTGACACAATTCATTGACATACTGAGACCGTATTGGATTTTTTCTGGTTTCTGACAATTTCTGAAATAGGTTTGGATTATTTTCAACAAACAAAGCTGTTTCCAATATATACAAAGATGGAAATGATAAAATTTCCGAAGATTTAAAATAAGGAAGACATCTATCTGTTGTCTTAAGACTAGACATTGACCTTACACATCGCTTTTGCATTCTGAAAACCAGCTCCCTATCAGCAGACTGCCCCCAGAAAATAATACCATGTCGTAACACAGAGGCAACCAAACCATGGTACGCTGTTAAAAGAGTTCGACTGTTGACTTTCTTTGATAGTTCTAAGTCAAGTCAAATCTAAAGTTAAGTCTTTTACATAATTCTTCAATATATCTAAGAACTTAGCCGTATCTGCTTCTTCAATTGGGTTTTTTTCTTTTTATTAAAATATTGTAAAACACATGAGATTATAGATAGAAACATTTGAATAGAATTGAATTAGACACCTCCTTACGAGAAACAAAAAGTTGAATACAAGAGGATAGTTTATATTTGTGTTTCTCTATTATGGAGAACATGTTGTGATTTCTTATTGATTGGGCCTTGTTTTTGAGTAGTTTGGAACATATTTCGGTTTGTAAGTACGGTAACAACAAAGTTATGTACGTGATTCATATACAACGCAGCTGTGTCGCGTCAGTCGTGTGCACTGCGCTTTCTTGCTTTCTTTGGCAACATAACAATCTTCAAGTGCCAACAAGTAAGGCGATCACGAATGGTAATGACAATTTCTATTACTATATACTTGTATCCCGGTACAGGTGTGTGAGTGGTATCGTATGTGTAACTAGGCCGCTCGCGTCGGCGGTTTCTTCCAAATGATGTAGTTTAACTAAACGGCGCGTTTAAGTGAAATTCTAGCGGTTAGAGAACAAGTTCCAAACATATTCGTTCATACACGTTGTTACTGTAGAAAGTGCCTCACGTGCGCATATCAACTCTATGACTCAGAACATACGAGTACGTGCAGGTTTCGCCACATGAACTTCTTATTCAGTTAATACGTTATCTGTCGCATTAGCTATGACCGTGGCTTGGTGAGCGCACGGTGAAGTATGAGGGCCTCGCGAATTCCCAACCAAACGGGTCGTCGAAGAAGTACCACTCCGTATGATGACTAACCTCACATGAACTGCTCAAGCAAGAGTACAGTTTACATTATTAACAGTGAGTTCAATCAGCTTATAATTTTTTATTATGTTTAAATGTAGGTTATCTGCTATCTAAATGTAGGAGACAATGAAACTCTACTGCATCGGCAGAAGAGTTTCATTGTCTCCTACTTTTTCACAACTACGATTAGTTGTGTATCCAGTGGTCGAAGCGTCTTTCTCCGCGTCACGTTCGGTCACGGGTGATGTGCACCGCTGCCGTTACGTCAGCTTTGCATCGCGAACGGTGCGCGGGTAATGTTCTACAACCCGTGACCGGGCGGCACTGATGTTATGGTGACGCCGACGCCAGTGCTACCCTTTCAAGTTGCCGCCTCGGATATTCAATATACGGATATTCAACTTCCCTTCCCGCTTGTGCGCTGTGAGGTGTTTATTATATCGCTCCGTTCTGTAAATTCGGAATTTGCATTGTGTGTCTATTCTAAGGCTTGTGAACTGTTCCTAGCTGTGCCATAGTGTTTTAAGTGCGTGTTTTGTAAGTTTTTAAAGCTGTCTGTCTATTCTTTTATTGCTAATTAGTCAATTTCTCCAGCCTTCGGTAAGTGCATTTATTTTTTTCTGTGTGTGGGTACCGCGAAATAACTTAATCGATCGATATTTATTTGTTTAATTCTTTAATTTCATTCATTCGCGTTCTAATACGTTTATTTATCGTATTCTCCGTCAATGATGATGTCAACAAATGATGACCCACCAGATCGCGGCGGAGAAATATTTCGTAGAAATACTAAAACCCAAAGGTCGCCCGTGGCGACCTCCGCTAATTCGAAACGTTTATTCAGCGAAATGTCTCCATCATACATTTCGCCCGATGATAGGTCCAAACGGCTTCATCAAACATTCGAAACCGTGGAAAAATCCTCGCCGATTTTAAATATCAGTGATGTGAGCAATACCGACTATTGTGACTTAGTTTCCGAGGCGTCGTCATACCTGTCTAAAATTAACGACCTAGTGAATGATCAGGGCTCTCGAATTAATGTTGCAAATAAATCAGCTATCATGGATATGACACAGCGTGTCACGGCCATTGTTTCTATGCTGGCCATAAAATCATCATGCAACGAGACGAAGTTAGCCAATACGGAACGCGAATTAGATAAAATCAAGTCGAATAACGCTGTCAATCCCGATCCTGTCAATAACAACTGTAAAATTTCATATGCGGACTCGTTGAAACTACGTTTGCCAAAAGTAGCTCCAGCAATTATGCAGTCCCGACCACCGTTACCCTGTGTGGTCGCATACCCTACCGCGGACCGGTCAGCTGACTCTAACACTTCGTCCGCGACAAAACAAGCGCTCATGAAGGCAATTAAGCCCAGTGACGACGGTTTTCAAATTGTAGGCGTGAAAAAAACCGCGAAATCTGGAGTCGTACTACGCGTTGCTAATGAAATTCAACTTAGAAAGTTAGAATCTGTGGATGCTATCAAGGCCGCTGGTTTACGACTAGAAAAGCCAAAGGGTAGACGCCCTAGAGTGTTAGTGAAGGATGTTCCATCATCAATGGATGATGGCGCTTTTCTAAACGCGCTTTACCGCCAAAATATTAAGGATGAGATGCAAATTAAAGAGGATGACTTTATAAAGTCTACCAAAATTATTCGTAGGCGCTCTTTAGATAACGGTCGGAAATGGATTGGCATTGAAATAGAACCCGCGGTACGTAAACATTTAGTGACTACCAAGGATAAGTTATTTATTGATTGGGCTACCTGCCGTTTTATTGATGATGTAGAAGTAGTTCGGTGCTTGCATTGCCAACAGTTCGGTCACGTTAAGAAACACTGCGCTAGTAAGGAACCGACCTGTGCCAATTGTTCGGAGGCACACGAAACAAATGATTGCCCGCATAAGGACGACTTAAATTTTAAACCGACTTGCGTGGCGTGCAAACGCTTTAAAAAACCGTGTGATCATCGCTGCGGATCTCAAGAGTGTACTACCTACAAACTGAAACTCGAACAATTAATCCTAAACACTAACTACTAATAATGGATATTTTAACCATAGGACAATTAAATCTCCATAACGATAGGGTGGCGACATCCGAGCTGGATAAATTGATTGTGGATTATAATCTTGACATAGTGCTTATTCAGGAACAATACCAAAACGCGCGCTTACGTCACAGGGTGGTTCAGCTGGACTGCAGGGCGCGTGCCGGAATTTATGTAGCGCGTTCTTCGGGCTTTACTGTAACATCTATAAGTAATCTCATG
Organism: Lacanobia oleracea; assembly: GCA_950371165.1. Classification (NCBI taxonomy): domain Eukaryota; kingdom Metazoa; phylum Arthropoda; class Insecta; order Lepidoptera; family Noctuidae; genus Lacanobia; species Lacanobia oleracea. The sequence goes on from OX493408.1 coordinate 23,092,833, forward strand.
ACGCCTCATTGCGCCGTGGCGGAAGTATCATCGCCTACCTTTAAGGTTTACGTTGTGAGCTGCTACTTTCAATACTCAGACCCAGTTACTCCACATATACATAATCTCCGTCACGTCTTGCGGTCGCTCGCGGGCTGCAAAGTTATAGTAGGTGCTGATGTAAATGCATCTTCTTCCCTGTGGTATGGCAAAGTTCGATCCACTGATTCTGAACGACGTTGTGCGGTTGAAGATTTTATTGCTGAGATGAATTTATCAATTCATAACACCCCAGACGCACCACCTACTTTTTGTAGCCAAATGGGCGAATCTTGTATTGACGTCACACTTTCTAGTGCAGACGTACGCTTGGATAGGTGGCGTGTCCTTCCGGACGCGTCTTGTAGTGATCATCGCCTGATCGTGTACGAGTTTGTTCCTATGTTTACTCAAGGTTCGTCACACTTAATTGGAAATTTTAGATATAAAAGTAAGGGCGCGAATTGGGAATTCTTCGGCTCACTTTTTTCTGGTCATGTCAAAGACTTCACTCGCGACGGACTGTCAGCTGAGGAAAGTGCTGAGATAATGTCGGACGCCTTCACTTACTGTGCTGACATTGCTATTGGTCGCGCATCCATGACCAATATTCGTAGATGTGATTGGTGGAGTGACTACCTTGTTGAACAACGTAGAAGCTTTCGTAGAGCTCGTAGACAGCTTAACAAGCTAAAAAAACGTAAGGTTACCGGGGACCTCCTTAATCTTGCTTTAAGTACTTTTAGAGTTGCCAAGTCACGCTACAGAGCATCTGTTGAAAAATCTAAGGGTAATTTATTGCGGAAAATTATTGATAAACTTGATAGGGAGGGTCCGTGGTCTCCTTTGTACCACGAGTTCAAAGCTAATAGATCTGTCGACCTTGCGTACGTTCAAAACATTAAAGTAAACAATAAACATACAACCGGCATTGAAGAAACAACTGATGCTCTGCTTGAATCCCTTATACCAGACGATTCATCAGTAAATGATAATGAATACCACCAACAGATCAGAGCGTGGGCCACGGTGCCACCTGAATCGCCGGAGTCAGATCTTCCATCCACTGACGAATTCATAAACGTTGTGAAGAAACTACCTCTTAACAAATCATCCGGTGAAGATAAAATATCTAATAGAATGATTATAGAAGCGTGTAAGACAGCCGGAGACGCGATCTTATCAGTATATAACCGATGCATTGCGGAAGGTATTTTTCCTCGAATATGGCGACAGGGCTTTATACGCATTATTCCGAAGAGTGGCGATAAGCCCCCGGATGACCCTAAGTCCTATCGGCCCATAACCCTACTTCCATCTTTGGGAAAACTCTTAGAGCGACTAATCGTTCCGCGCTTACTACCGAATGGACCTAAATTTCATAATAATCAATTTGGTTTCACTATTGGTAAGTCCACCGTCGACGCGGTGCTCTCTGTTCGTAAAATTATTAACTTATCGGAACATAAATATGTGGTTGGAATCTTTCTCGACATTTCTGGCGCTTTTGATAACGCATGGTGGCCGATGCTACTACTTAAAATGAAAAACCGTGGTTGTTACAAAAACATCTATAATCTGATTCTTTCTTACTTTCTAAACGGTTCCGTGAAACTCAAACTAGGACATCATTCCATTATTAAGTTTCTAACCATGGGATGTCCTCAGGGCTCAGTTATCGGTCCATATGTTTGGAATATTGGCTACGATGATTTCCTCGCGCTTCCGCTCCCATGCGGCTGCTCATTAACCGGTTACGCGGACGATGGCTTGCTTCTCATTCAGGCAAGTACTCGTGCTGGCCTTGAGAATTTGGCTGACACATGCCTACGATTAATATCTCAGTGGGGCGATCGAAACCGTCTGACCTTTGCACCGCATAAAACCTATCAACTTATTTTAAAAGGTAACCTTAAATCCTGGCCTAGTATTAAATTCAATAACGTACCCGTTAAAAGAAAAGAATCCGTGTGCTATCTCGGTATGCTATTAGAAAATAACTTTTCATTTATTGATCATATAAAAACAGTAGGTGAGAAAGCAAAAAAGAACTTCTACGCCTTGACGAGAATATCCAAAGCTACTTGGGGTCTATCTTTTCAAACCTTAAAAACTATTTATGGGGCTACCTACTTGGGTTGTATGTGCTACGGGGCACCTGTCTGGGCCGATAGGGCCACCATAGGTGCGGTACGACGTAAATTGCTTCAAAGCCAGCGTTTGGCTTTGATATTCTTATGCAAGGCGTATAGGACGGTTAGTACTGAAGCCTTACCAGTGCTGGCGGGTGTTCTCCCAGTCGATCTAGAAGTGCAGCGGCGTGCTGCAATGTACTACTACGCTAGAAAGATTACGGACCCAGAGTTCTTACCGCAACGCGGCCGTGCTAAGATCTCTAGATTACTAAAACCCCAGACTGATGTCTGGGAGGAACTTTTATCCGAGTGGCAATGTAGGTGGGAAAATTCCATCAAAGGCCGTCACCTCCACCAATTTTTTCCATCTGTTCGTGAGTGGCTGGACAGGACATGGCTGGAGGTGGATCACTGTGTTGCCCAATTTCTCACAGGTCATGGCAATTTTAAGAGTAAATTATTTTCCTTTAAGCTTGTGGCCTCGCCTTTATGTCAATGTTCTACAGCTGACCATGAATACGAACAATCCGCACATCACATCTTATGGGAGTGTAGTCTTTGGCAAACTGAACGCAATATTATGTTAGATAGTATTAAGGTTACATCTGGGGTAGTTTACTATACGGACCTTGTTGAAACCAGAACAAATTTCCGTGCGTTCAAGCGATTTTGCCATACCTATTACTGGAATCAAAAGTAGCTCACAATTTAGGACCCATTAGTTTAAGTGGTAAAATATAATCCGTGGTGCTTGGCAACTGGGCTTAACCCAGTTGTATTTGTCCCTTGGTGCCTATTGGCCTAGTTCTATTCTGTCTCCTGCTTGATACGGAGGGAAGTGGAAATTATATATATTTTTTTTTCCTACTCCTCCGCTGTACTTTTCTGATTAATTTCGTTGCAGGATCCAAGACAGTTGAATCGTTTCTCCGGGACTCGTCGGGTTTCATTGGCTCGGCGTTTTTCTGGTGGTCGCCACTGTTGATTCTGGCTTTCAGGAGTTGCAGTGGTTGGGAATGTGTGGCGGGCTTGTCCCAAAAAAAAAAAAAAAAAAAAAAAAAAAAATATTCAATATATACATAGAGGCTTTATATTAGAACGGTCTTGATTCCATCAGTTTTAATGTAACCATCTGTCTGTAAACCAGTAAACTTTTTTATTAAAACCGGCCAAGTACGAGTCGGACTCGCACATGAACGTACGGGTTCCGTACCATTAATCTTAATTTTTATTATTTGTTGTTATAGTGGCAATAGAAATACACAATCGGTGAAAATTTCAACTATCTACCTATTACGGTTCTTGAGATACAGCCCGCTGACAGAGAGACCGATGAACGGACGGACGGACGGACGAATAGCGAAAGCTTAGTAATAGGGTTCCGTTGGTTACCCTTCGGGTACGGAACCTTAAAAAGCAACTGCTCAGAGTCTGTCACGCCAGAGATCTAATGCAGATGGATAGAATAGAATAGAATAGAATAGAATACTCTTTATTATGTACACCATATAAGTTACAGAAAAGATAGATGAAGAAAACATTACATAGGGTGACAAATGGTCGGCTTCGTTGGAAGGCTGTGACTGTCTCACACGTAGCAATCCACCGCCGAGTGTCGACGACAGCTGCAAACGTTCAAGCTTACCATCTGTTCTCATTAGGCGCGTGACATTGTTCCCAACTTCGCAAGCTATGACTGCGCTCAATAAATATTCTGGCTGAAATATGCCACATCGTATATATGAAGATAGTGTAGTTGGTATAGTTAGTCTGTCGCCACGTAGCTTGCGGTGCTGGGCTCACACATGCTAAACACATATTACCCAAAATTTTGCAACATTGAGCGAAATTGAGTACTTTTAATACAAAGTTATCCGGTATACCAAGGAATTTGTAACAGTCTCCCTATTCAGTTAACATCTAGACAAACTATTACCAGCATAGAGTCAAGAGCAAACCCATTACAAATAATCAAAAAAAAGCATTGATAGGCTGGTAAGTCATCCACGTATAGGTACAGGAAGCGCTGCGTGTGTCGGGATCACGCAACACACGTAGCGCTTCCTGTACGTGCGGGCTGCGGAATCTGTTCGAAAAGATACCGTAGCTCTGGAACGCACAGGGCACTCGGAGGAAAACGGATGGGTTTTAGTCAGTAGGGGTCTGACACTCCCTCCTTCTTCACCCAGAGCGGGAGGAGTCATTTGATGATTTCCCATCATAACAAAAAAAAATAACCCGTTTAACTTTTTCCAACATTACGTAATATTGCGTTTTTTTTTCCTGAAGAATTAGGGACACACAATCCAACAGAACATACACGACGCCCTACGCACTGGCAATGTGCCGGATGATAAATAGAGCAGCTGTTATCGCACGCCGCCGACGGATGTCATGCGAGCCTCGGAAGCTGATCGCTCGTGCTCCGTGTGTCGTGACGTCACATTGTGAGGCGACACCTGTTGCTGGTGAAGACGCCGCTCACTATGAAGTCATTATAAATGTACCCACAGTCCGCAGCTCTTGGTGGTTGTTGACTGTCGGTTTAACGTCGAGCTTGGATGTGCGGATACGCGATTCGTTATATGATATCGTTAGTGGGTCATTGATCTCCTATTGAAGTTTTACAAGACTACTTTATCACCGAAAATCAACAATCTGTTGTTTAAATTACCAAAATGGAATTTCATAGTTTTTTTTTATAATGGTCAACACAACACTGCTCAAGAGCCGCAGACAAAACAAATTGAGTGATCAACCACTGGCAGAGAAAGAAGGAAATACAGCGGTTTGCTGTAGGTAATTACGGAGTTTGCAAACAAAATACATTGTTTGGTGAGGAGATGGCTGTCATTACTCGTGTATTTCCTACAGTTGGCGATACACAAGGTGTTATATAACGCTTGTATAACGCGATGTCAGTTATGTGCTGAGCTCTGAACCAGGCGGTGACTGTAGGTGTTGTCTCTGCCGCTACCTTCGATTTAGTTAGTGCAATCTTGCTGTGGCGGTCGGTTACGGAAGGGCTGAGTATATCTTTTCTTAATAATGCGGGCAATGGCAACAAGCTGGCCATCTAAGTCTTTTATAGTGAACTAGCTTTTGGCCGTGACTTCATACGCGCATATCCCGTTTTATTCCCGTCCATCAGAGAACCCGTTCCCGTTTTAACTATTATGGTTAAGTCACAATGACTGCTTTTTAATTGGTTAATAATTAAGGTTGTTTATATAGGTATATGTAAATTACACTTTAAATTATTCAAATCGGTCCTTTCGTTTAAAAGTTACGACGATTTTAAACATACTCTAAGTAAGAAAAATGTTGCGAGTGATTGAACTGCCCTACGTTTAGTCTATTAAGTAATTTACACATACCCTATAAGAGGTTACATGGGAGATAAAGTTTTTGGAGTACCAACTTAACCCGCGCGAACGAAGTCACGGGCGAAGTGCTAGTTGATGATAATGGACTACACACCACTCGCCAACTCTTCAGACGAAATAAGTACACTAATATTTTTGTATGTTTGTTTGTAATGAATATTGAATAGGCTCTAAAACTACGGAACCGAATTCCGAAATTCTTCTTGACCAGTTTTATATATAAAGAGAATAGAATAACATAGGCTATATAAAATGCAGCTGAAGTCGCGAGCGAGGTGTCGACAATAATAGTCCAATTATGAGTGTACATCTCTGCCAGCACTTTCTTAGGAACACACAGTCATATGAGGGTATGTTTCCGACCTTATATACTCGACCGGTTAATAATTACACAACAAACTTAACTTAACAAAACTTAATGATAATCAGTTTATAGTGTTAAAATATATGGAAATGAGCCTCTATTTCCATACTTTTTTGACAGATTGCAACTGAGATGCGAACGTTGCTTAACAATTAGTAGATTTGGCTCTCTGATAGAACATTGAACAACAAACACGGTCTCGCGGAAATTGGAGGTCATATAGAATTCTAGCCACACAAAATAAATAAATATTGTGATGCTAGAGTATCATATCGGAACACAGACGTACTTGTGCGTACTTGCTTGTATGTCGCAGTTGGCCTATGGTGTCTCACTTTCCCCCCGGGGGGAGCTGGATGCAATCACGGGGCGGGAGGGGAGGCTCTTCTCACTTTCCACGCATTTTTGCCGCGAGTGGTTGTACTGACGAGATTTACAAGATGCGTGTACTCCACCATCTGCTCACAATGCGTTACCTATGTAAGTGTGTAAAATATATGTGTGTTTTGCATGCAAGCGTCTGCGTCTACAAGCAATGCAGACGTGTGAATGTATTTGCATGTATAAAATGTAGAGTATTTCCCATTTTCCCATGCTTACTTGTAGACGGATAGTGTTGCGCACATGTTTCATCATTTGTATACCTTTCTTTATTACTATTCAGATGCAGATTAAAGATACGCGACACGTTCAATATTATAAACTGCTCAGTCTCAGATTGTTAGCTTGAGAAAACATTTGCTACTTGACAGGTTTTGCCGTAGCTATTCTGTGTGAATTTATTTAATATCTCTATCTACTTGGAGAGAGTGAACAGTTCGTATTATATTAATAAGCATATACACTTTGTAAATAACTGTATTTATTTATGATTACTTATTACGACATAGATTTAAGTTAAAATAACGAATTTTGTTACAAGATGAATTTTGCAACAGAAGTGCAAATCGAACCAGGGTGGCTACTCTGTAAGCCTGAAGTCAGTAGTTTCGGGCTTAATTGCGGGCGTATTTTACTCCGTATCACCTAACCACTAAGAATTAATGGCAACACGATTTGTCAGTTACTGTCAAATCATGCTGTCATTCGTTCTTAGTTGGGGTTCGGGAATAATCGTAAGTCCGCAGGTGATACGGAGTGGAATACGCCCACAACTAGTGACTTCGGGCTTAAAGAGTAACCCCCTTGGGTTGCGGATTTTGTTCAGAAGCGTTAACGTAACCCTGGAACGCAAAGATCATTTAGAGGAACCCTGGTGGGTTTTAGTCAGCAAGAGTTTGACACTCGCTGCCGCTCTGCCCAGAGCGGACGGAGTCATTTCCAAAACCGCTCATACAAAAGACATCAACGCGCGAACACCTGCATGGTGTTTCGTTCATGTCAATATTATTTCAATGTGTTTGTATTTAACACGAAATACTTCATCTACCGTAGAAGTATATGGGGATAACGATATCACTGTTTTAATTAACTATATAAATAAGCTTAACAAAGATATTATTTGCGGTCGGAACAACGACTTACATAAGATTTTTGTGTTCAATAGCTATAGGTATTTTTCCACAAAATTATTTATTTATCAAAGCAAACCTTTGAAAATCGTGGAAGCTCAGAGATAAGTCACCATTACATAGCAATTTCAATAGTAGTTAAATACTTACCACTACAGAAATACAGACAGACAGACTGACTCGTGACGACGCAGGCAACAATCAGACCCCACTAACGACAACATTATTCATGATCACGGAGAAACATTACATTTTGATAGAACTAACTATCTGTCCGTGTCAATCTATAATTCGGTTGTTACAAATTGTAAGCAAGTTGCGTTATGGTGGTGGCGCTCGTAAAACTGTAGAAGGTAAGAAAGAAAGAATATATGTACGAGTATAATTACTTTTCTTTTCAGTGGTTCTTAAGGAATTCAATGCAACTTTTGAAAAGAAGTCTAAGGATACTTTCCCTAAGTATGTATTTAGTGACTGGGCGACTAAAGGCATTAGGATAAGTAGGGAAAGACTATATGAGCTATATGGCCTTAAGCCTGTCATAAACACTGATTCTTTTAATAAGTTTGTAAACAAATATTCTAAAGTGTTCAGAAATACTTGCAAGGTAGCTAAAGCCCTATATATTAGCAAGAAGATCAAATCGTCAGAAAATAAAATAAAGACAGTTTGGAAAGTTATTAATAATGAAACTAATAGAAATAAAAAACGAAACACTGATTATTTACTGGAGACTACACATGGTGCCAAAAGCTCTAATTTAGAAGTAGCTCAAGAATTTGTAAATTTTTTCACCAATATACCAACTAAAACTACGGAATATTTAAATTCTTCACCTGAGGTCTCATATAATTTATTAAAAGCTAACGTTCCAGGTTGTACGGTTGAATTCCAGTTCAAACATATCAACCCTGTGACAGTCATAAAAGCTTTCCGGCAAATCAAAATCAAATTGACCGAAGACATATGGGGAATGTCTATTAAAGTGTGCACGTCCATAATTGAAACTATAGCACCATACTTGGCTTTAATATTTAATTTATGTGTGGACCAAGGAGTCTTTCCGGATATAATGAAATATAGTAAGGTTATACCACTATTTAAGTCGGGCGACAGCAAAGACACCAATAATTATAGACCTGTATCTGTTTTGCCGGTTTTTAGCAAAGTGTTTGAAAAAGTAATGCTCAATCAGATGCTCAATCATTTTAACATCAATAAAATTTTACACGATCAACAGTATGGTTTTACCAGGGGTCGTTGTACGACTGACGCTGGTGCCACGTTGTTAAAACACATATACTCAGCGTGGGAAGAGGCACAAGATGCCATAGGAATCTTTTGTGACCTCTCCAAGGCATTTGATTGTGTAAATCACGAAACCTTGCTCCTAAAGCTAGGACATTACGGACTAGGTAAACTTGCACTCAGTCTAATAAAATCTTACTTAAATGATAGACAGCAGCAAGTTCAAATAAATGGTGTCAATTCACGGGGTTTAAAAGTCAAAATGGGAGTACCACAAGGCTCTATTTTGGGTCCTTTCCTCTTTCTAGTATATATTAATGATCTACCCCATCTTTTAAAAAATCAACCTCATATGGTATTATTTGCTGACGATACGTCCTTAATTTTTAAGATAGATAGACGTTCCATAAATCTTGACGACGTAAATAACGCCCTACAGCAGGTCCAAAATTGGTTTACTGCTAATAATTTAGTATTAAATGGGAAAAAAACTAAATGCATCAGATTTGCCTTACCGAACGTTAAAAGAAATGATTGCGACATAGTATTGAACAAGGAGAAACTTGAATTCGTCGAAAACACGGTTTTCCTGGGGATTACGCTTGACTCAAGGCTACAATGGGGTCCTCATTTAACATCTCTTGCGGGACGGCTAAGTTCAGCAGCATACGCAGTCAGAAAAATCCGTCAATTTACCGATATAGATACCGCGAGGCTGGTCTATTTTAGTTACTTTCATAGTATCATGTCTTACGGTATCTTATTATGGGGACGTGCTGCAGACATCGAGTCTATATTTATCCTGCAGAAAAGAGCCATCAGAGCCATTTACAATCTCCGTCGGCGTGATTCCCTAAGAGAACTGTTTAAGGATATCAACATCATGACGGTACCTTGTCAATACATTTACGAAAATATTATGTATGTTCGGAAAAATCTTCATCTCTTTAGCAAGATTAGTGACAGGCATAATTTTAATACTAGAAATAGGAACAAATTAGATCAACCCCGATTCAGATTGGCCAAAGTACACACTTCTTTTATGGGGTACTGTATTAAATTTTATAATAAAATACCAGTTAATATTCTCGAACTGAATGAGAGAAAATTTAAAGCATGCATAAAACGCACACTATGTAGACAAGCGTATTATAAACTGGAAGATTATATCCTCGATAAAAACGCTTGGCTAAATGCTGGTCCTGCTCCACAGTCACAGCTGCTTAGGTCCACTTTTTAGGTTTTTATGTTTTTATATTTGGAAGAGATGCTCGCTCCTTTTAGAGGTTCTTACATTATTTCGTTTATTTATTCTTATATACATACAAATTATATTATTATATTAAATACTTATTTATTATTTTTGATGTAAGAACTTAATCGTTCTCTTTATTAATTTATTTTTCATTATTTGGTCATTGACAACCATAGTTTTGTGTAAAGTAGAAGCATATTTTTCAAATTTTGTAAATGTGAGTACCATGAAACCATTTACATTTTATGTGAGTAGTTATAGTTTTACTTGTTGGACATGAACGAGCATGGTGGTTGAGAGCATGTCATGCTCACTCAAATGTCTCGCTGATGGCGGCGCGTGGGTTTGATCATTCGGTTCCCTTCGAAATGGTTGAGCTGAAAGGTGCCGATTCACGCGTCATGTTCGTGAACAGGCGCCGTCGGTTGAGACTGGTCATCTCTTAACTGCCATTGGCTTATTTTAATCTTTAAATTTAAAATTCTTATAATAAGCCCTTTTTTTTTTCCTTTGCATTGTCCTCACATGCAGAAGCAACAAGTATATGTAACTTGGAATGTTGTAAAACAGAACATGATTTAAAAGAGTGTCCGTGGAGTTTCTTGCACGTTCTTCTCCATAGAGATCTACGCTTTGGAACGTGCAAATAGCTTCCATGTTTTTGACTGACCGACCTTGACGTTTCAAAAGTGCCTGTGAATGGTTTATTTGAAATAAAATGCTTTGAATTTGAATTTGAATTTGAATTTGAATTTGTATGAGCATTCGATTGCTTTGGGCGTTCGGATATGACTGTAGATCATGATCGATCAGGCCAACCAGTTGCGGTGACTCGGGAAAATAAAAGTTATTGAGAAGAGAGGTTTTCCTATTATAATTGTTAAAGTTAGGATAGATGGATGTTTCTTACTCAGTGACACCAGAACGGCTAAAGGGTTCTGAATAAATTTGGCACCGACATAATGTACGGTACGGTAACAACAGCAGCTAGTGTAGTAGATACACGGGATGTCATAATGTACGGTGCGGTAACAACATCAGCTAGTGTAGTAGATACACGGGAGGTCATAATGTACGGTGCGGTAATAACAGCAGCTAGTGTAGTAGATACACGGGATGTCATAATGTACGGTGCGGTAACAACAGCAGTTAGTGTAGTAGATACACGGGATGTCATAATGTACGGTGCGGTAACAACAGCAGCTAGTGTAGTAGATACACGGGATGTCATAATGTACGGTGCGGTAACAACAGCAGCTAGTGTAGTAGATACACGAGATGTCATAATGTACGGTGCGGTAACAACAGCAGCTAATGTAGTAGATACACGGGAGGTCCCCGCTTGCAGCACATCGCGGGCTGCTCACGAGGGAAGACCGGACGCAGATCACTTCTGAGGCACTATACGAGTGGCATCCTATCACCGATAGCGTGCCCATAGCGATAGTCAAATACTCAAAATGTATAAAAATTATATTTATCCAGAAAAGAGCCTTGGAATATATTACAGGTTGGGATGTTCACGAGAGATTCCAACACCTCCGTTATAATATCGTGCAGGACTGCGGCATGTTAGCGGAGCCTCAGAGTGTGAGCGTCGATTTTCAAGTGCCTAGTACCAGCAACAAGAACACACAGCGTTGTGGTGTGGCTAATTCGTCAGATCTCTCGATAATCGTCAATAATTATTGCCCACTTTCCTTTATTAACTTTAGCCCAGTCGTAACGAACATCTGCTGCGTTACATTCAACTATTCAATACTTTCACTTCCGCGTCGATCAATAGTCGATCATTGATATCGATTCACTGCAGATAATTACATTAATTCTTTGTAAAGTAAATCATGTCTGATTCAACACATTTAGTTGCGGGTCAGTTATTCTGTTACAAGCACTCGGGCACACAATGTCGATATTATTCAAGAAATAATAAAAGAAAGAAGAGTGTTTCTTTCTATTTTCGTCAGAACGACATAAAAATATAATCAAAAAATATATATATCAAAGATTTTATTGCGCTCAAACCACCGAAATTAGTTTTTCCTTGCAAAATAATGCAACATTTTATTGTTAGCATATTTTTAGCAGTTGATCATTACATGTTTCCCGCCAGTGGTGACCTGGCAAAAATGACATCGCTGTTTCGGAATGTGCTGGCTCGCCGACACGACACAATCCATGACCGATGTGTGTCAGTTGGTTGTTTGATAACAACCGCACAAACAATCGGCGCGGACTGTGTCGCCACTCTGTCTCACTGTTCTAACTAATGTTTGGCGAAAATAGACAACAATAAACATTCTGTATAGCCCATAGATTAATCAGAGTCCAAAGTGCGGCGACCCGGGGTCAACTTGGACAGTACTGGGAATGTTTCATCAGGCACCGTCGGCGGAACCAAAAGCAATGTTCCAACAGAGGCCACAAGCCTTATACTGCCCAATGTGCACTCCAAAAGCAATGAAATAAGGCTAAAAGCGATCAAGTAACAAAATCGGGGCTGGTTCTTAGTTTGGTACGAAATGACCTTCCGTTTTTTGCAAAAACAAGTCAAATGTATGTTAGAATCCAATAAGGAAGACCAACCAAGTGCGAGATAAAACATTTACGTTATGCGTCAATTTTTGGGTCATAGAAGTTCATATGTCTACCACAACTGAATCGGTGCAGGAGATTCGTGCACCCACGAGGAATCCAATAAGGGTTCCGTTTTGTATTCAGTTGTTCGGAACTTTAAAAATGGGCCTTCATCATTTTAGGGTGCCGCACCAAAATGATAAAAAGGAACCCTTATGGTTTGACTAAGTCTTTCCGTCTATCACAGATGTATATCTCAAGAATGAAAGCAATAAAAATGTAATTTTTTTTTTTCAACAGTGACTGATAGTGGTTCTTAAAAATTCGAAGTCATCACCTATTAGGTGACACGGGGTATCATATCATATGTAAGAGCGTTATTTGCTCACTATCAACATTTTTTTTTTTGTTTAGGCTGCATGATTATCTACTTTTGACAAAAAATTTACAAATGTTGCCGCAACCCCCCCCCCCCCCAGATATTTATGTAAATATTACACGAAAAATAAAACTGCGACGTCTCTAAATAGCACACTTTTTCAGAAATTTTCAACAAAAATTATATTAGTTCCACTATCGGTCGAGATGACGCTGATCTAAAACTGCAATTTACACCGCAGTGTTAAAATTCTCTCTCTGACGAGTATGGCAATTTTAACACTGCGGTCGCCGATGAAAATTTAAAAACATTTCACGTTTTATATGATGGTACGGAACCCTCGGTGCGCGTGGCCGACTCGCTCTTGACCGGTTTATTAAATAAATGATACTGTCATCGGCGAAATAAGCCAAACACACCTGTTACCCCCCGGGGACATGGTGACATCAGCTCACATCTAACTTTGCTATTAATTAATATTTAATTATGAGTAAGCCAACACCGTCACAGCTGCTCTTTTATTTGTGGACGTGACTCAGCTTATAGGAGTGATTGAAAAGGAGTCAATGTTCAACCCGCGAAATCACTCAACAACTGCTAAATAAATGGTAGCCCAATACTGAAACTCCTATTGTCATTTTTGTGTTGCCTTAGCAACATAAAAATGACAATAGGAGTTTTGAGATATTTATATTTGACTGAATAGCGAATTTTAAATGTGTCTGTGTATTAGCGTTACTGTTACGTGTAACAGTTGCACTAATACACAACTACGCATCGCAGCTATGCATGCACATCTCCAGTGACCAGCTGAACTGTTACATCTCACAGGTCAGTGGAGATGTGCAACGCGCGAGCTCGCCGACACTTTCACCTAGTGGAGGCGACGCCGACGGAAGCCTCTCACGAATATATGAGTATGTGTTTCCTAATGAGACTTAGTCAGTGCTTACAAACACAACAGCCGCCCATGAAATGCTTTGTAGGAAACTTGACTACAGTCACACGCTAGTATTTGGAACTAGCGCTAAAAAATATGACGGAAAAGCTATTCTGACTTCTGAATTGGAGCATACTGGAAGATAGAAACTAATACTGCTTACAGAGTACATGGCTTGCAGTGTGCGTGTGCGGCGCATTCACACCGACGCGGCGGCACGCTGTCGTGGAAACTGTTCCGTGTGAACCGCGCCTTATGTCACAACGACCTTTATGTGAGAAAGAAACTGTGACGTTCCGTGACATAACAGACGCGAACAACTCCGTGCAGTGTATGTGCGAGTGTCGCGAGTTACAGCACGCTCCATGATTTGGACGCTCGCGCGACGAGGGAGTACGACATTGACATGACATGCCCTCTGGATACCGCCGTCTAGATGCTATCTATATTAATATTATAAAACTGAAGAGTTTGTATGTTTGTTTGGTTGAACGCGTTAATCTCAGGAACTACTGTTCTAAATAGAAAATTCATTTTAGTGATTGATAGCCCATTTATCGAGGAAGGCTTTTTATATTACACTAGCACTTCGCCCGTTACTACGTTCGCGCGAATTTAGTTTGTACTCCCCGAACTTCATCTTCCTTACTTATTTATAGACTAAACGTAGGGCAGTTTGCTCAAACCGAAACATTTTACTTACTTAGAGTATTTTGTATTTTAATGCCGCCACAAGAAAAACCAACAGAGCAAATCTACGTCGCAACAAAAAGAACCGCGACGCCATCTATCCAACTAGCAGCGAACTACTTCGTCAAAATCCTGCATTGCGCAAGCAGAGTTTACCGTGCGTTTTGAAAACATACATCAGCCTGAATATCAACAATTGGGCAGTAGCCCGCCAGGCATAACAGCCGCCAGGTTGGAGAATTCTCCTTTTCAGTTGAGGTGTGAGGTGACTTTACTCTCTGTTACGCTGGTGACCCTCGACATTGAACGTCAGCAGCAGCCTTCGTGCAACTACTTCAGCGCGACGTCATCACTCCTCATCGTGACCTCAAGCTCTCGAGCAGCGAGCCATACAGCCAGCCAGTACCCACGGCTTCTACGGGTATCCTGACCACCAGCATTCAGCGACCGCGCATTCCTGTTCAGCATACTCAGCCTCTATCATCACCCTGACTCACTGGGGCAGCGCAGACAGTTCCAACTCACCAAGAACTCTGCGACTTCCGGTTTTGACTCACTGGAATCAACCTTCAACTGGCCTGGCAAGTATCTCAAGATGTATGGACGACTCATCCACTATCGACCTCCGATCTCCGGAGGGGAGTGATGTAGCGGCATCAATGCCGCCACAAGAAAAACCAACGGAGCCAATCTACGTCACAACAAAAAGAACCGCAACGTTATCTACCCAACTAGCAGCGAACTACTTCGTCGAAATCCTGCATCGCGCAAGCAGAGTTTACCGTGCGATTTGAACACATACATCAGCCCGAATATCAACTATCGGGCAGCCGCCTGGATGGAGAATTTTTGAAATCGGTCCAGCAGTTTTTAGGTTTTTTCGTTACATACAAAATACAAATATTTCCTCTTTTTAAGTGTAGAAGTACACACTACGACTAACAGTAGCGGAGCATTAATGAAAAACGTGACGTAGGCGAAGTTGCGCGGGCCAGCTAGTAATATTATAAACTAGCTGACCTGCTTAACTTCGTCTGTAACATAAATACTGTATTTAACGAAAATTCGCCTCGGCAGCCAGAACGCTAAACGACCAAGACCCTGCGTGTTAAATGTCTCTCGGCAGTTCGATGTCAGTCACGAAGGCTTTCGTTCGGGTTGTAGTAAACTTGAGCAAAAGGTTTCATGACTATACCTACCAACTTTTATGTAGGTACTATTTTACAATGTGTTAAACTAACATAGTTACTTAAGTCAAGAGCAAACCCATTACAAATAAATAAAAAAATAAAAAAAAATTGTGACTAACAAATGGACTATTTGTCTGAATAAATAAATTGATTGATAATTGATTGTTATCACACAGCAAACAGTCCTATGAGCTCCCAATTAAGGTGGTTTAAAGAAACAGCCGTTAAGTCAGCCCATACGCTTTCTAACATCATGCTATATATTTTCCAACCGTCCATTATTTATTGTTATTCTAACCCTCCACCCACACTCGAAGTTCAAATGTACATAATTAAATGACATTTCATTTCAGTTTTTACTTTTTATCCTAATTTAATGTTGTAAATGCGAAAGTGAGTTTGTTTGTTTGTTACACTTTCACGCCCAAGTCGCCAAACCGGTTCTGATGAATTTTGGTACAGAGATAGATCGGACCCCGGGGCTAGCCGTGGGTAACAGCTAGCACATTATAAAAGTATAGAGCTCGCTTCAGTCGCAGTTTTATTCTAAATTCTCTTAAAATCACGGTTATAGCCAGCCATGTTTCTACTTGACATATGCAGCAGAATATGATTGTCACATTTGAAGTCGGTCATGCTTACGATCTTTGTGAACATATTTTGGTGTCTTCGCTGCCATTCCTAGCTGGCATTTTCTTAAATAAAGGAGGGGCAAGAGTAAGCAAAACTCGATCAGCAGTAGGAGTTTATGTGGCGGACTAAAATGTCGAGGGCACAGGGTGGCACAAAGAAATAGGAGGGCCCTTTTAAATTATGATAAAGCTGTCGAAACGAGCTGAAAAGTTCCACCTCACGGAATCTGGATTTTCAGGAGGTTTCCGGTTCTTTTGAACACTCATATGATTTACTGGAAAAACTAGAACGCAGAGCAAGATACTGGAACAAGCTCGAAAATTATTGCACTCTGTCTAAGATAGGTGTTTTATTTCGAAAATTAAAACACTCGTATAATATGACATCTTTCAGGCAAACTCCTGAAATCTGCCTTGGCTTGCATGCCACACTAAATGAACCATGGTCCCCAAAATAATTAATTTGAGGGCAGAAGTCTGAAGGTTCACATGATTCAGTACTAATGGTTGAAACGTTGATGTTCTCATGGTCGTGCAGGGTCTTCTGCACATGTGGAGCGTGCCCGCGAGTGCGAGTGCGCGCCACTTGTGTACCGTAGCGTGTGCGGGGTGCGGGGGCGGCACGCAGGTACCGTTGGCACCTGACCCACTGCCCGCGAGGAATGCGCTCCGACTACATACGATAGATACACATCACTAACGGTGCGCCGAACCGACCACGCAGCTCACATAGAAGGACCACTCACAAGATCAGAGGGTAGTCAGTCATAGGCAAAGGACTCGACACATAACATCTCCTAAAATGCAACAGAGCGTCGAACAGAGGATTGGTGTTTGTATAGGATACTGATTAAATTAAACCGGAACTGCGCATACGAGTAATGACTTCTTATAGTTATTGTCATATCTTCTAATGAGGTAATTAACATACCACTGTTATTCTTTTGATATTATTTATCGTTGCACAAAGTCATAACTCTCCTAAATCAAAATAACTTGTGCACATGTTCACTACAATAACACTAATATTTGTAGATAGTGTTTGGAAAGTGAGGAAAGCCCTACTTCGATGAGTACTGTTGTTCGAACAGTAACTGTACGCCTTCTGCCCGACGTGCAACTGTGGACTGGGCGCCACAGTCCGCGCACACACTGGGTTAAGGTCGAGCACTCTAATTAGATCGCAACAACCTCTAACGTAACGCGGAACATCTGACATGACCGAGCAGCGCCACGTCCTACACTCTCGCGCACACACTGGAGACATGCTAGCCTGCTGGCCCTCAAACAGCTGATAACTAAAAACACTAAACTAAAACACTAATACACCGCGCACAATTCAGTCAATTTCTTTGCAGTTACTTATTTTTTTCTATATTTTTATATTTCTGTTAATCAAAGTAAGCACCTATGTAATCGATGCAACTTTGCCAACACAGTGGCACCTTTTTGAAGAAATTAGCTGGTTAGTAGCATCACGAAGTCTATATCCGCCATTCTCACCAAACTTGCGCGTGACGGGATTGACGGAGTGTGTACAACTCCAGCTCTTGTAACTTGGAGACGTCTACTGACCGGCCACGCGTTGTCATCCAGGAGCAGCAGAGACGAACGATTGACCAAAGCTGGTTGGAGGCATGCGGCATGCTATGCGACATGCGAACTAAACACAATGATGGATCATTGTGTTCAGTTCTTTACAGTACACCTCTGCAGTAATGCTCATCCCGTTTGGTAAGAAGCTGTGATGACTCACACCGGCACTAGACCACCAAACAGTGACCTTCACTTTTCTCGGGGTAAGTTATCCTTTAGGACATTGCTTAGGTGCTGAACCAGGATCCAACCAACTTGTTTGCAATATTTATTTATTTAGTACATGGAGGACTTACAGCTAATAAAGACAAACAAAATAGGAAACTGTAGTCACCAGCAAGCCAATAACAAATCCTCACATATAGAAACATAATTTAAATTATGGTGTGAGCACAATATAAAAACACACCACTAAACTAAGAACTATTCAGCAACATAAATACTTGCTACTTAAGGAATTTGAGTCTTAAGCACCTTCTTCCGCTGAATTCACAGTGATTGTGAATGGATCCAAATCATATTCCTTGCAAATGTCATTGAAATTACTGCTTGCGCGCACAATATAACTATTCCGCCTATAATTTGAAGTTGTATGAGGTACACGTATGGGTGGATTAAATCGGAATGTTTTGCTTGGCACATATTAAAATAAAATTTTGACAATAACTCAGGGTAAACAAACAGAATCCAATTTTTGTTACAGGTAACAATGCGGTTCAAAATTTTTTCCTTTGTGTGCCTGTTGAGCAGTGCAGGACACGTTTCGACGCGTACTTTGCGCTGGCGATCATTGAGTTGTACCCATTTGTCAAGCCTTTTTACCTTGCCAATTTGACGCGAATGGACCAATATTGTTTTGACGCTAACGTCGAAAGCTGCTGCTAATTCAGCCGTACATTGAGTATCATCAACTTCCACAATCGCCTTTGGTTCGTCACTGTTGACCATAGTTTTCGGACAACCACGGGGATCATTTTTCAGGTCGTGATTTCAGGTGGTTGATACGTTCGTTTGTAGTGTTCGTTCCGCAAACGTCGTTGATGTTGCGTGCTGCTTGTGCCGCGTTGCTGTCACAACTGTACCTCTTCTCATACCTATTCCATTACGATGACGAAAAAGATTCAAATGCGATGAAAACATAACACCAATCACTAACACTTGAATCATTTTGTAAAAAGAATTCATAGTTCTTTTTTCAAAATTAGTCATTTGTTTTTTTTTTATCAAATTAATTTTAAATTAGAATTCGTAGCCAAACAATCTTTTTTTTTTGTTTGAAATGGCCAGTACTGCAGAACGGCAAACTTCATAGGTAAAGACCTACATATCACAAACAAACAAGTCTCAACTAATAGGGAGCGAGCCTATTTCCACTAGCCAGGCACGAATCTAGGCTCCAGGGAAGAAACTAAAATAAGCGAAGCATTCTTTAAGCACGAATTAAAAACAGAAACAAACTTGAATAGAAACATGTTCTAAGTACGAACCCGTGTGAGCAGCATTTATGTGCAAGAAACATTATAATGTTGAATATAAAACCGGTTGATCCTTCGAACAACGATCCACTTAATACTGGAGTTTGTCGGATTTGATTGACTTAATGGATGGTCGTGAGTAGTGAGCGTGACGGACATCCCGGGAGCTCATGACATGTTTGTTCTGTTTTGATCATAAAGCTCGTTGCTTTTGGATAAGTGATAGCTGTTTGCATATAACCTGTTGTGTGCAGTGATTACTGACGGCGCGGCGCCAGACCGCGGATGCCGGTGCCATCATCCGATAGTTCGCATTCCTTAATAATATGCACACGAAGGTCAAAGTTCAAATGTCATAAAAATTATAGATCTATGCACGCATAGCGCCTCCTCACACTCCAAACTACACCACCTACTCTTGTACAATGTACAGTCTCTACTATGGCCTAGTCGGTGGTCCGGTCAGAGGAAGCTTTTTTTGTGAATGAGAGATCATCAAATGACTCCGCTCTGCGCGAAGCAGAAGGAAGTGTCAGACTCTTACTGGCTAAAACCCATCCATATTCCTCCTAGTGCCCTTTGCGTTCCAGGGCCGCGGTAACTCTTTCGAACAAATCTCGCAATCCCGGCAATTACTGGCCCTAGCAGACCCCTTCTTCTATGCTGACATCTCTTTGAGGCGCGCGTGGAACACAAGCCGTCGACTCGGGCCTGATTCTGATCGGACAGCAAGCCACCCAACGCTCGCAGTCCGCAGGCCCGCGCCAACGGTGGTCGGGAATCGCCCTTCGACTCCCTTGCGGCGGCTGGGGTTTGAGGTTTCCCTCCCTCTCACACGTTCGGCCTCCTTCGGTGACTGCGTCATAGGAAGCTTAGAGTGACAATTTTACGCGAAGAGAATACCAACTAATCCGACATTCTAATTCTTTAATTCGGATCATTTTGCAGTAAAACTTTCAAAGACATTCACAGTATTTTTCAATATTTGCCATCGTACTAAATAGTACTATGTAAATACATCAGTTTTACCAGCAAATCACCTTTTTCCTATATATATTACGAACATTTTCTATTCGGCACGAAGCTAATCGTGAAGCTACAATATAGTAATATACGTGGATCACATCAAACTGAAAGTTTTTAGAAAATAAAACCGGTCAAGATCGAATCGGACTCGCGCACCGAAGATTCCGTACCATCATAAAGACGTGAAATATTTTTAATTTTTTATCAGCGAGGCCTACATTCGTCAGAGAATTTGAACACTGTTGTGTATATTGCAGTTTTAGATTAACGCCATCTCTGAACCGCTAGTGGAACTAATGTAATTTTTTTGATGATTTCTGAAAAAGAAATTACGGACATCGTTTTATTTTTCTTGTAATTTTTACATAAAATTTTTATCACATATTATAATTTCAGATTTTCTCTATGCAAACTTCGGAGATAAAGGGCAATAGTCCATTTTTACGGTTCCGAACAAAATACGCAACTAAAAATTCCATGTGTTGTTACTTCCCAAATAAAATCAAATCAAAGTTTTATTTGCAAGAAAATACATCCATACATTACAAGGAAAGATCTAATTTCCTAAAAGTCACTGTGTTCTGCCTACAAGCAAGCATGCAATGTTTTTGACCCAGAATTTAATCCTTATTAGCTAGGTACGCTTTCAGGTGGTGTAATAATCCAGGGTGTGTTTTTTTTTTTAAATCTACCGGTTTGATTCCTGGGTAATAACAATTTTTCAAAATCCATGTACACCGTTTTCATCAAAATCGAGCTCGAGACTTCTTTCAATGTTTTTCGATTATCCTCGTAGTTTCGGATATGGCCATGAAGGCGTCACCGTCACCGCACGCTTCTCATGAGCTAGATGTCGGGCACACTCTGTCAGTTCTACGTTTATGCCTTCTAAGTGTTTCTGCAACACTGTACTAAGTGCAAAAAAGTGTCTTACTGTAGGTAGCTTCAATAGGCTATACAGTTCGCTGGTATGAAAACGATAGGGTTTGAAGGCAATTTCCTAAGGCTTAAAATCTTCGAATTACTTTTGTCAGCAAATCTTCAAATGAAATTATCCATTGCGTAGGTTGTCTTTTGGTTTTGAGTTCGTAACAATATAATATCCACCTTTCATCACCTGTGACGATGTCCTATACGGCATAATCAAAGTATACAGCATTCGAGGGACCTCCGTCATACTTTTCAAGCATTGAGCAGAACCAATCCAATCGACGGCGTTTTTGATTTTCCGTTAAATTATGAGGTATTCAGGTATGCAGTTGACTCATACCAATGATCAACAAACAACTGACTTATGTATTCATTACACCTCTACAGATTCCCAAAGAGTTCTTTATTCAATATTTAAATACATTTTTCAGCCTATTGTGAAAACTTCCAGTGTAACCCCCGTAACTAAAGCCACTAAAAAAAATCGTCCGTGTGCGTATATTCACCATATTTCTGTACGCATCTGGGACATGGACACTACGAGACAAAAGTGAGTAGAGGCCTGGTGCTGGAGAAGCGTGCTTGGCATTTCATGGTCAAAGCTCCGCACAAATTAATGTCTCCTTGCTCCAAGAACTCGGCATAAAACCGAACGACGAAACTAAACAAAATTAATATTAGACGAAACTAATTGTGACTATGATCGCTGTGTCAAGAGCCAAACGATTAAGAAGAAAAAATTAAGCGATCTATTGTGCCGCCCTTTCTCTAACTACATTCGGGTTCGCTTCCAGTCATCGGGTGTAGCTGAGTACCAGCATTTTACATGGAGCGACTGCCTATCTGACAACATTGTTGTCGGTTTTCTGGATTCTGACTATCCGAAATGACAACCTAGTCCAATGTCTTATCGTGCTTTCCGAGGCAAGGAGCTACATTAATTTGTTTGTTTTGTATTGCACTGCTAGCAGACGACATAAAATCTAGGACTGCAGGTATTACAAATCATTTGTATATTTCTAATTTGTCGTGATAGCCTCATCGTGACGTCTTACCTCATTCTACCCACCAACCTGCCTAGATTGGTGGTTAGAATGAGCTAACGCAGGAAGGATACAGACTTACGGAAGTCTTGAGAAAGCGCTTGTACAGCGCACTTCCGCCTCCAACGCAACACTCACAACGCGCGACGGTGGCCGTGTAACATTTCACAGAGTACAAGAGGAGCCAGAATCTGGATACTTATCTGAAAATAATGTTGACTTAACTTGACTCAAATGAAATGAAATAAGACCAATGTGATATCACAATAATACATTCAGTCAAAAAAGTATCGGAAATGGATGATTTGTTTATGGTTCCAAATTCAAATTTTTGTTTTTTTGTAGTTGTTAGATTGGCACAACTGTCTTCCATTTTGGCGCGGAGTTTGAGTTGCATCTTTTATTTAGTAATATCATATATAGTGTGTATTGCGAATTTCATAATGGACAGAAATATCGAACAAAGAGTTTGTCTTAAATTTTGCATCGCCAATGGAATTTCGTGTTCGGAGTCACTGAAAATGTTACAGAAGGCTTACGGTGAATCGACTTTATCAAAAACTCGTGCTTATGAGTGGTTCAAAGCGTTCAAAAGCGGTCGAGATGTGATGGAAGATTTGCCTCGCTTTGGTAGGCCGTCAACGTCTGCAACTGAAGTTAACATCGCAAAAGTGAAGGAAATAGTGACTGAAAATCCCCATTCAACTCTAAGAGAGATAGCCGCCGAACTTTCTGTATCTCACGAGTCGATCCGTACCATTTTAACTAATCATTTGGGTATGAAACATGTTGCTGCTTGGCTAGTCCCAAAAGATCTGAATTTTCTCCAAAAACTCAATCGCATGAAAGTCGCTGAGGACATGCCAGAACGAGTCAGTTCGGACCCAACATTCATGAAACGCATTGTTACTGGTGACGAGACGTGGGTTTATAAGTTTGACATGCAAACTAGTCAACAAGCTTCGTAGTGGCGCCTTCCAACTGAACCGAAACCGAAAAAACCACGCCAAAGTCGATCAAAAGTCAAAGTCATGTTGACTGTTTTCTTTGACTATCGCGGTGTTGTGCACTCTGAATTCTTACCGGAAGGTCTAACGGTAAATAAAGAATATTATTTGAGCGTTATGCGGCGTTTAAGAGAGCAAATTCGACGAAAAAGGCCAGATTTGTGGAAAGAAAATTCTTGGATTTTGCACCACGACAATGCGCCTTCGCACAAGGCTATCATTGTGAACGAATTTTTAACCAAACACTCAACAAATACCATCCAGCAACCACCATATTCACCAGATATGGCTCCTGCTGACTTTTTTCTTTTTCCTAAACTCAAATTACCACTTCGTGGCACCCGTTTTCAATCGATAGAAGACATAAAGGAGAATTCGCGACGAGAACTGAACTCAATTCCGGAAGCAGCGTTTAAAAAATGTTTTGATGAATGGATTATTCGTTGGCGCAAGTGTATCGTTTCTAAAGGAGCATACTTTGAAGGTGATAAAATAAATTTGGATGAATAACAGACATTTTGTGTATTATTGATCTTTTCCCGGTACTTTCTTGACAGAGTAGTATACAAAGATATATGTCTACGATTTCAAGATTTATGCTCTAAAAAGACGTACACGATATCTACGGAGCTATTTATGTAAACAAGAACAAAGCAACAAGGTATCGGATTGGTGCGCCGGCGCCACCTCCGAGGAAATGCATAATAATAGAGTGTTACGATGAGCAGGTCGAGTGGCGCCGCGCGCCCGCGACCCTGCCACCGCTAATGTCACCCGATGCTAATGAGCGCGGCGCGAGCCACGAGCGCTAGCGGGCCTTGTCGGCCACGGTGCCGGCTGGGAAACATAAGCTCTCTGAAAACATCACAGATAAATGCTACTGCACCGGGTGCAAGCATGTCTCAAAGGGCTATGAAAAGAAGTTTGATCGGCATCAAAAATAAGACAGAAAAATGAACTCCATATAAGAATAAAAACTGGAGTAACGGACGTGCTTTTAAGATAGACCAACTTAAATGGAGGTGGACGAGGCTTTTATTCCAAATTCTTAAGAAACGTGGAGCCGGACCATAATTTCTCTTTTCATAACTAATTGGTGTCATGTAGACTGTAAAAGTAAAAAAAGAAGACAAAAGTAAAAGATGTAACGATGAGCTAAAGTTAACAGTGGGTACAAAATGGAGAATGGTTGCCAGAGGCAAAAATTAATGGTCTTCGCCAAGAGACACGATGAACTCAGACAGTCTATTAAAATATAATATGAAACTGAAAGTCCTGGGTCAAACCTCGTATTGACTGTTTGATTGAAGACGCTTCCAACACAACACGCTATCTATTGCCACGACATGGACAGACTCGACACCGTAAAGTACAAGAGAATTCAACTTAGCAAGTTAATTATTTGATGTAACGGCTATTTAGCCGAAGACTTAGTCGCGAGAATAGTAAAGCTTCCTAGATAGATGTGTCGAGTGGTCGAGGATAGTTGCGTTGTGTAGAACTCTGGACGTGCGAGTATGCATGAGCAGGGCTGTCCGGTTTCGTCAGGAAGTCATTACTGAAGCTGCTTTAACTCCATGCGAAGAAAGTTAATTTGAGCCACGATTACATACTCGTACTAAGAAAAACAACTTTTACCTCACGTCATGTGAATGTTTAACCTTTGGGCACTCCGTTACCATTGCTATTTGTTCAAACTGGTTAACTACTGAAGACAGATCATATTATGTTGGTGGGTGAAATTATATGCTAACTTTGCGACCACGTTGGAGATTCTAAACATTTGTGTTTTGAGCTCATTATTCATAGGTTCAGGCCTTATAGACTAAGACTACATAATACTTGTGTAAGCTAGGCTAATGTAGAGCAGTGAGTCAGCGTACGTCGGTGAGGACTTGCGTAGTGCCAACTGTGCAGCTTGTGCAAATAGCGCGTCACGGTAACATCCGACCGGGCGCGGCTCTCACTTTCCCACGTCGTCGTCGCGTCGGCTCATCTACCAAACTAATCGCATTTACTCGTAGAGCTGCCCGACAGTTCACAAGCACCCAGACAGATGAAACTTGTCAAATCCTTCTCAATATCTTTCGATACCTCGACATTTGTGAGTGACTATCAAAACGTTGTTAAAGTGGAGTAACTTTTTTTTCTTTCTGTGAGAATTGTATAAACATTAGATTGGAGTTGTGAAAAGGTTATTATAGCTCTTCAGTTAAATGAATGTTTGCGCTAAACAGGTAGATAGATGCGTATTCTGCGCATACTGAGGTAACAACAAAATTTGGACCATTCTAGGGCCAGTCTAAAAGTAATATTATAAATGCGAAATTTGTTTGTTTCTTACGCTTTCACGCCTCAACAGATTTTGATGAACTTTGGTAAAAATATGTATGGGTCCTTGGAGACGGTTATAGGCCTTTTTTTGCGATAATAAAACTTGAAGTGAGCGAAGGCACAGGCAAGTGTCTCTATATTTTTTGTCTGTTATAGATCTTGAGTCACTATGGTTTACTGTTTGCACGCTTTATGAATTGAGGTGATAGCTACGATTATTGATATTGTAACTTGTACCACAGAAGTAATTTCGGCGCCGGCGCCAACATTCCTCGGGCGCCGGTTTGTGATGTGGCGTGGCTACCGGCGCCGCGGCCGGTGGACTGACCCACTGGCCCGCCTGCCTCTGCGAGTTAACGACTAGCCACCGTCCACCGAGTCCTCGGAGCGGTGCCGTTAACACTATGAATATTCTTACAAAAAAAATGAGAACACAACAATAGATTAGTTTGACATACTTGACCACGACTTAGCTGTAGGAACGCGTCAGCCTCAGTTACAAGATCGTTTAATTAAGATAATACCTACACAATGAGCATAAAATCATGAAAGATTTTTTGACAGAATAGTATTAAAGCGTCGACTATCTGAGCTATAGCTAACTTAGGAGCTTTCCAATTCGATCGATCCAAGCGAGCGCTGGTCATATTTTGTGCGTTCATACTTTATATCAAAAAGTGCTCGACAATTGCTACTCGACACCGAGACTTTTTTATTTTTTTAAAGAATTAAAAAAAAAGGGTACCTACGTTCTTACTAATCGCAATTTTCTTTATCTGCCCAAAATAAAGTCAGAATACCAAGATATAATATTATGTGTATTGATGGATTATAAGATCTTCTTCGAAATAATGTTTTTTCCAAGCGCTGGCTGCAGTAAGATGAAAGTGCTGCATAGTTCACAAGAAGCTTTCTATCCGTGACCAGCGATGAGGTCTGTGAGGTACTCACCAACTAGCAGCAGCAGCGCGATGGCCGCCGCGGGAGTCATCACGAGCGACGGAACACGAGAACTGAGAGGTGCGCGGGTTGCGCGGGGAGGTCGCGCGTGCGTGCGGAGCGGCTGCTTCGCGGGAACTGCTCGCGCGCGCGTCGCTCCAACAGTTTTGTTGCGCGCGCGTTGAGCAATCCTCCCCCGCGCCACTACAGATCCTCTCATCCGACTCTGAAAATACAAAATTAAGTATCATCCATACCAGACTCTACTCAACGTCACCACAACGTTATTTCGCTCATTTTAAATCACGGTATCGTATAGAAAGATGCTGTCTTCCCTGGCAGTGATATTATGATAATAACTTAGTAGGTCTTCCTATACAGTTCCTACATGGCCTTGTGACCATTAGCATATTTACCCTTTGTATAAGAGGGCCATGGCTCTGGGTGGCAGACTGCGAGAGTCGGCGCAAGTCGTCCCTGGCTAGTGAATTGTCCCGGGAAATCCGGAAACCGAAAGTACCGGGAAATCTCAGAAATTTGCGTCGTTTTAGGAACCGAAATTTTCAAAACCAAATCCCGGTTCGTTCGGTACTTTACGAAAAAAATACTATGCTCTTTATGTTAAACTGAGGTTCAAAAGAAACGCTGGCTTCAAACGAATAAATGACTTTTGAAAGCACATTACAAAATACATATATCTGCTTAGCCTTTTCTCAACTATGTCGGGACTATTGACGTAGCTGTACCTACGCCACACCCGCGACTTCGTACGCGAATATCCCGTTTTTCCCGTTCCCGTACCCGAAGGGTAACCAACGGAACCCTATTACTAAGCCTGCGCTGTCCGTCCGTCCGTCTGTCTGTCAGCGGGCTGTATCTCAAGAACCGTAATAGGTAGAGAGCTGAAATTTTCACAGATTGTGTATTTCTATTGCCGAGGAGAAAGAGAGGAGCTCGTGGCTAAATAATAACAGCCACACGGGCTTGCCTAGGTTGGTCTGTATATGGGTGACCATCTTAACATACCGAGTTTCCACCGTGCCTCGGAATGCACGTTAACCCGTTGGTCCCGGCTGTCTTTTGTAGATCTTTGGCAGTCATTACGGATAGTCAGAAGCCAGTAAAATTGACTCCAGTCTTGCCATGAAGTACCGTGTTACCCAGTTAATGGGTTGTGTTGGTTTGGTAGGCAGCCGCTCCTCGTAAAATACTGGTTTTCAGCTAAACCTGGCTTGACTGAAAGCCGACCCCAATATAGTTGGGAAAAGGCTAGGCAGATGATGTGTATTTCTATTGCCGCTATAACGACAAATAATCAAAATTAAGATTTTTGGTACGGAACTCTTCGTGTGCGACTCCGACCCGCACTTGGCCGGTTTTTATTTAACATACTTATCAAACAGCAGATTTTTATTAACGATTTATATTGTTTGTTTGGTGTACTTTTCCATGGTATTTTATTTTTCATGTTTTTAAGTCCATGACATTTTTATTTATTTTATTTGTGATGGGTTTGCTCTTGACTCAAGTCTAGGTCAGAGATGACAGAGACAAAGTCTACGATGGAGCGAGCTTACCCAGAAGGAGCCTGTTCACTCTAACTTTGAATAGATTAGGGTTTTAAGCGTTTGGAAACACAGACGCAGGCAGAGAGTTCCACTCCTTTGCTGTGAGCATTATAAAAGACGTTTGGGAACGCTTAGTGCGAATTGGTGGAATAGCAACAAGGAAAGGATGGTAAGCACACACTCACCCAAGTACAATCTGTAGAAGACCGACAAACAGGCTACCTTATGGCGATGAGCCAAGTTATGTTGCTTGGCATCCACCAGTTTTACGTCACCGATGGGCCTCTTAGCTCTGCGTTCCTCCGAGTCAAGCGCGGCAAGCTGATACTTAGCTGAGCCATCCCAAAGGTGGCTACAATACTCCATGCAGGATCGGACTTGTGCTTTGTATAGGGTTAAAAGCAGTCCATGTCTGAAGTTTTTTGCGGTAAAAAGACACGCCTGTGTTTTGGTGCGAACTTTAACCTCACTGGTTGTTGCGCTAGCCAAGTATCTCTCTGAAACCGTACTTTCATCTGCGTACCCAACAAGACCAGGCTGAAGTAGGTCATTGATGTGCAGCAGGAAAAGAGTTGCAGAGAGAACAGACCTCAGAGGAACTCCGGCATTAATAGCCATGAGGTCAGAGGAGCAGCTGTCAATGACTACTCGGATCGACTGTTCACTTAGGAAGTTTGATATCCAGCTACTGAAATCCAGCTGCATGTTTTTAAGATGGTAGAATTTAATTTGGAATATTTTTACTAGACATATTGCCATTGCTATAAAACAGCATTTTAACCTTAAATTAAAATTAAAGAATCAACATGTGTGCTACAAAACTTAGTGACAGAAACGAATCGCTATAAAACCGACTCCACGTAGTCTTGTCTGCCCTACCCCTAGAGTGTAATTTAAGCCCGCGTAAGCGTGGAGGGGTGAGGCGGCTCGCGAGCTGAAAAGCAGGTGTTATGCCTGCATACTGCATGCTTGCTTGCATTCTGCATGTTGCATGCTCGCTTGCGTGCTGTATGCTTGCTGCATGCTTACTGCATGCTTGCTGTATGCATGGTGAGTGCTTGTTTGCATAGTTTAGTCTTTTATCCCCATCGCCCGTCTTTAATTTAGTCATTTATCGCCATCGGGCCCGAATGAAAAATCTGCATGACTAGAATTTACCCGCATTCTTGCAGCAGTGGAACTGTGACAAGCGGACAGTTAGACCCACGAGTGATCCTATAATAGTTCTGTAAATCTCATTGCCCAACGTTTTCTTCTTACTTTAACCTACTTTAGGCCAACGATGCGCGTCGTAATCGAATTAAATTATTTAAGGTTCACACTCGTAACTGTGTAGCTATCAACAACAGAGAGAAGATCGCTTTTTACCCTTTTTAGGGTTCCGTACCCAAAGGATAACCCTATTACTAAGCCTCCGCTGTCCGTTGGCCCGTCCGTCTGTCAGCGTGCTATATCTCAAGAACCGTAACAGATAGATAGTTGAAATTTTCGTAACAACAAAAAACAAAAATTAAATTAAGGCTTGTATATATGCCAATGACCTTGTGCATACAAAAGGAGGTAACTACACTTCTGCGCGCCAATCCACTACCCTTGTTTTTAATTTTTTATAATAAAAATAATACATATTTAAAAAAAGTAACAAAACCAAATTATTTTTGTTTGTATTGCAAAGAAGCAGGTATTTTTTTAAGCTTTTATTTAACTTGCAATGTAAGTATGTATGTATGTACTCAACATAGACAACTTACATAATAGGATATTAATAAACATTTTTCATAAATTTTACATTATAACATTTTATAATTTATATATTATAACATAATTTATATATGTCCTATTATACTTAGTATTACATCTCTATTATCCTAGGTATAATTATTTATCTTCGAGGAATTCTTTTCAGAATAATACGCCTTATTAATCAGGAACTCTTTTAGCTTCCTTTTAAAAATATCAATTCACTGTAGGTTCTTATGTCTCTGGGTAACTTATTATATATTTTTATGCCCGTGCAAATTATACTATTGCTATAAACTGCAGTGTGGGCTGTTTTATTGCGTAATGTATTTTTAAGTCTACTTTTTAATGTGTCATAGCTACTGATGTTTGATTTAACTAAAATTGAGGCGCCGTAGATATATTTTTTTCTTGTTTTTTTCTAACTTCCTATATAGGTTGTTATATTTTAGTCGAAATATGTAGTCGATGATTTTGGTGCACGGTAAAACACTAATGAGTTTATGTTGGCATCAACCTAAAGGTATCAATAAATGTATGTACTTACTTTTGAATAAATAAATAAATAATAAATAATTCCCCAAAAATGGGTGGGATATCCACCGTGTACCGGTGGCGCATCGCCGTTCGTCTTGTGGTCCGATGATGGAACGGGCTTGGCGAAATTAAATTATGCAATTCCGTCGCACATTCCCCAAAATGCAACCGGTAGAAAACCGACAGGCTAGCAACTCGTCGTCGATGTTCAAGACTTTGGAGCTTCGTCGCGACGAGCCTCTCGTTGCCTATTTCATCATTGCTTATTTCTAGTTTATCAAACACAATCAAACGCTTTTGTCATGTCCATGTATACGGCTGTGAATTGATTTTTGTTATCTAGTTCCGTAAAAACTGATGAATTGCTGTGTCAACCGATTTCCGTTTCCTAAATCCAACGTGATTTTTTATTTATTTAACAATTTATGTACACACATTTAATAGGATAAGAAGAAAGAAACAGAAAAATAAGTACAAAGGTGATGCTTATTTCAAAAGAAATCTCTTCCAGCATACCTGCGAAAGGAGAGTAGAGTAAAAAGAGATGTAGACATAGTGTGTAACAGTAGCTAAAATAAAAACTATACAGGATGAAACGTGTAATGGACCTTACGACTGACTTCAGCGATATGGTTAGTCCACGATAAATAGGAGTCCATGATCACCCCCAGGTTTCTAGCTGTCTTTGCGTATTCAATCTGTACTCCATTCAGCCAGAGTGGAGACAGCGTTGCAATATCTAGCCTGTTCCGCATATACCTGCCGCCAATAAGCAAGGCCTGAGACTTCTTGGGATTGATTTGCAGCCCAAAGGACTGCGACCACTCCTCAATTAACCTCAGGTCACGGTTCACGGAGGACACAGCAGCTTCTGCATCTTGCCTTAGAAAGTGATGGTAAAGCTGCAGATCGTCGGCATAGAGATGGAAGTTAGAGGAGATGACTTTAGTGACAGAGTTTATAAAAATAGAAAAAAGAAGAGGAGAGAGAACGCCACCCTGAGGAACACCCGCAGTAAGGGCACACCAATCCGAAAAATATTCATCAAGGCGCACCCGCTGCGAGCGACCTCGAAGATAGGAGTCAAACCATTTAATTATGGAAGAGGAGATATTGAGAGTTTTGAGTATCCCAAGAAGGATATCAAAGTCAACAGAGTTGAAGGCGCTGCTAAAATCCAGAAGAACAAGTAACGTCAAAGATTTGTGGTCCATAGCCCAGCGGATGTCATCAGTAACCTTTAAAAGAGCTGTAACAGTGCTATGGCCAGGCCGAAAGCCGGATTGGAAAGGACTAAGAAGGTCATTGCTGGAAAGAAACAAAGAAAGTTGCTGATGAACAATATGCTCAAGAACTTTGGATAGATAAGGAAGGATGGAAATTGGTCTAAAATCGGTCGGAGAGACCGGGTTAGAGCTTTTAGGTAACGGAATGATATGGGCTTGTTTCCAAGCATCGGGAACAGAACAAGAGAACAAGGAAAAGTTAAAAATGTGGGTCAAAACAGGAAGGATAGTGGACAGAATAGGAGAGATCATTCTAGAGCAAAGGTTGTCATTGCCAGCAGCGGAAGAGGAGATAGCAGAAATTGCTTTTTTGACGTCACTTTCACTCACAGGACTGAAATCGAAAGAGGAACACTGTGGCCTTGGCAAACAGGAAAGCTTAGTTAATGTTGCTGATTTGACGTGTGGATCTAAAGTAACAGGAGGGAGAGAGAAATATTGATTCAGAGCGCACACGTCAATGTCTTTACTAGAAACTGCCGGAGATTTGCCAATGCCAACAGTTTTCAGAAACTTCCAGACCTCAGAGGAGTTCCGGTTGTCAAGAGAATTATGAAAATAGCGTCTCTTTGCATCTCTACACATACGACCGCAGCGATTACGCAGCTCTCTATAAAAACTCAGATTGCGCTCTGAAGGACAACGCTTGAGCCTCCTTTTGGCTCGGTCTCTGCTGGCCATCGCATCCTTAATGGCAGGAGTGAGCCAGGGAGCTGGAACATATTTAACTTTAACTCGACGTAACGGGGCGTGTTGGTCATATAAACTAAGTATTTTACTGTTAAACATGTTAACCATATCGTTAATAGAGGAACTCTCAAAAACTGCCGTCCAATCAATGCTACCAGCATCACGCAGCAATGCCTCGAGGTCTATGCCCTTGTAGTTCCGAAGGAAAATATATTGCGGTTTGCGCTTAGGAGAGCGAATCTTATATGACATAAAAATTAGATCGTGATACGAAAAACAAGCAGTAAGCTGACCGTGAAACAATCATAACATCCAAAAGAGAAGGAGTGCAATTAGGGAAATGATGAGTAGCGGAGAGAGATAGAATACTCAGGTTAAAAGAAGATAAGAGAGACTGAAGTTTGTGAGTACGACAGTCATTCTTAAGAAGGCTATTGA
Source organism: Lacanobia oleracea (assembly GCA_950371165.1). Taxonomy (NCBI): domain Eukaryota; kingdom Metazoa; phylum Arthropoda; class Insecta; order Lepidoptera; family Noctuidae; genus Lacanobia; species Lacanobia oleracea. Next base: position 23,125,767 of record OX493408.1, read on the forward strand.
AATCACCCATCAAGACTACGTGGTCATAAGTAGGACAGAGATCGCTTAGGAGCGAATCAAAAGAATCAAAGTAATCGATACTAAGGTTGGTTCATCACCCCAAGAAGCATTTTAACATGATGTAAGGATATTTCAAGAAATAGATGCTCAGCTGATCCCGAGTAGGATAAAGGTGATGCACTGATAATCCTGAAGGGTATACCAGCACGCAAATAAATGGCAACACCACCGCCACCCTTCCCCGTTCTATCATTACGAATAAGGACAAAGCCAGGGAGGGCATAATGAACAGACAATAAAGAAGGTTTCAGAAACGACTCAGAGATCAGTAAAGCATCTAAATGGGCACTGTTAATGGACGCCAGAAGATCAGAGTAATGGCAAGGAACACTCTGGGCATTGATGTGGGCTATGTTAAGGTTATTAGGGTAGTGGGAAAGCAAAGAGGAAATCTGATCGCCAAGTACCAAAGGAGTGGAAGAACCACTTGCTGCACTATGGAAGCTGCTAGAAGAGGAAGAACAGGAGAAAAAGTCATCAAAATTACCATCGATCATGGTTGCAAAATATAAGAAATAAAATATATATATATATATATAAATAAATAACTATGTTTATATAATATAATAAAAAACACCAAAAAACAAAACGGAAAAACTAAATATGCTTAAGTAATAAAATCACCTGATCGCTGTAGATGGAAGAGATTTTAACAACAATATATACTAAGAAAGTTTCAAACATAATATAATATAAAAGTGCGAACTTAAAAAGTAAGCTAGCGAGAATATCAAACCACAACAAGCGGCAAAGTGTAACGAAACGTTATTATTTTGAAGTTGACAGACGTCAGATGTTATAAAAATAAATATTAACATCTACCACCAGAACATTCATCGTGTTAAAAGTTATAAAATTTACTAAAACAGTAGAAACTATGGGTAGATTACAAAGAGAAAAAATAAAAACAAGTATATAAAAGTTCATAAGAGTACCGACATTACTAATTACTACATTAGAACAAAATGGATGATATAAAACATGCAAAGTATCACCAGGTCAACAAACTCAGCGACGAGCCTTCCTCACAGCTTTGCCTTTAGGGGTACCGGCTTTAGGCAAAGTAGCCGCAATCGCTGGTGAGGTTGACGTAGCAGGTCCGGGAACGTTAGACGTACCAGCGTTGGATGCTATTGGAAATAGCGCGACTAGCTTATTAAGCTCACCCATCGACGATATCTTCCGACGAGACTTGTCAGGCGTCAAGACAACAACCTTTCCCTCAGCAGACCAGCAGCTGTTGATGCCAAAGTACTTGCGGGCAGCCATAAAAACCTGATGCCGCGTTTGGGTCAAGAACTCTGAAATGGTAACACCGCTACCCTTGAGTGATGTCTTTGTATCCCAAACCAGTCGACGATGCTCCATCATCTTGAACCGCACCAGTATGGGTCTAGTTTTACCCTTCGGGGCTCCAAGCCTGTGACAAACATTCAAATAATCCAATTTGAAGTCTTCAATCTGCAGTTGTTTTGAGATGATATCAACGATTGACTCACTCAACTTTTCCCCGGGCTTCTCAGTGACACCGTGAAATAGTAAAACCTTTCGCCTCATTGAAGTCTCATGGCTGTCCAAAGTTAGTGACAAGATCTCGATTTGAGTTTTAAAGTGAGCAAGCGTTTTACAAACAAAGGACTTGAAGTCTGATAAATCCCTTGAAAGCGAAGCGAAGTCCACGTGAGAGGTGTCAGCTCCAGCTGTAGCTTTCTGCAGCTTATCTTCGTACTCACGCATGCGGGAACTAAACATTTTTTCGAGTTCCTCCATACTGTGTACCAGCTTGCTGTCCATGCTGAGTAAAAGAAATAGTCCAAGTGTTGTGGTAGTGATAGAGAGAAAATGAAAGGAGAAAACGAAGTAAAGGTGGGTTTATATGTTACTTAGCACATAAATACTGATGTAAATAATAAATAACTATTTTAAAATTAATATTAAATACAGAGCTATAAAAGATTGTTTATCTGTCAAGCCTACCCACGTAGGAAAAAAGTGATTTTTTATGTTTTTTTTTTTCCAAAATATTCGCTAAGATTATTATATAGTAATCTTTCAAATATTTTAGCCATTATTGGAATTAGAGCGATAGGTCTGTAACATCGTACATCATCTGCATTTTCTTTTTTGAATATTGGTGTAACTACAGTAGTTTTAATATGTTGGAAAAATTCCTTCTTCAAGACACTTATTTACTACGTAGTCATTGCGAACGGTTCGCCGTGCACTCCATGCCGAAGGGTTACATAATCGGAAACCAGCTAAAAACCATTTTTGACACAAAAGTACAAGGAGACACGACTACGTTTTGCTCGGGAATATTTAGATTTTAACTAGGATTTTAAGTGGACCACTATATTTTCAGACGAGAAGACTTTCAAATCTTGCCAAAAGAGAAGACTTCAGTTGTGGCAACAAAATAATACTCGCTGTTGTGAGAAAAACATTATTCCGAATATAGAATCCTGTACATGGGATGTGCTTGTCAGTAATATAGTGTTCTGTTAGTCAATTATGATTGTAAGATTGGGATTAAGCTTCAATATTTTTTTCTCTTTGAGAAAATGAATAATTAAGCTATAATTTCAATAAAGTTAAACGCATAAGATCAATATCATTACGTAAAATATTAGCAATAATCTTTTATGGTTGTTAATATGGATATTTTAAAGTTTGGTCTTCAAAATATTGATGACTCGTTTGTTTGTTAAATAGCAGTAAATGAAAATTATTAACAATAAATTATTAATAGTTCTTGTTTCGTTTCATCAGATATAGTTTCTTGATATGAAAATAATAATCAACAAAGTCTATTTTAAAATTGTTTCTTCAAATTACCAACTGTTATTTTTAAGAACAAACTTTGTAATGTTTTAAATTTGATTTGAGATGGCGCTAGCCGTCGTGTAAACATTGCGCTCCGTTGTAATTTTTTCTTAGAATATAAAAATCAGTTATATCTTCTTGATCTTATCTTTAACGTAACTCTAAATAAGTGAATAACAGGTGTGGACGTTATCTCAACTTGACATAGGGCTATAACAAAGTTATTAGTGAAGTGCTAACCGAACCAAACGTGAAGTGTTAACCGGACCAATAAACTGTGACTGTGTGTTTGTGTTGGTGTGTAGCGTTAGTGTGCCCCAAACTCGTTATTAACCATAAAAATTAATTTGAACAAACTACCCAAGTAAATACTTAAGAAAAAGACTGTAAAACTTAGTTGAACGAAAACAAAGACTTTGCTGCGTTCAAAGGTCAAACAAATTCAAATAAAAAATTCATAACGAATTTTCAAAATTTAATCTGAAGTTGTATACCTGTTTCGCATCAATTAAATAAGTTGTAGTGTCCGTGGTCAAAGTGTTTCCGACTGCGAGGAAGGCAGCCTAGTTAGCTAGCTAGTTTGAATCTCAATATTTACAAGATATTTTTGGTGTTTTGATCTGGTCTGCGGAGTGGTGGGACGCCAGTTCGAAACTGAGTGCGCGCGGGTGCTTTTTGCTTTTTGTGTTTTGTTTGATCGATTGCATTTTATGCTTTGAACAGCTTTCATCGCAAATAAGCGCCATCTACAATTTGTATGGTGAACTAAATAACTTGCGGCATCTATAATTTGTTTGGTGAATTACCGTAATAATTATTATTATTATTATTAAAACTTTATGCACAAGTGAAACACTGTACAAAGGCGGACTTAATGCCGTAGGCATTTTCTACCAGTCGACCTTAGGGTGGTGCAGAGACAGCATGGCAGGTGCAACATAAAGAAAAGACAAATAGAGAGAAGAAAAATAAATACAATCTATAATAAATACATAGATACATACATACTAATAAACAAAACTAACAACGTTATTAAGAAAACACGAAACCAACGAATTAGCGATGTAGTGATTCTTCCAACATCTTGTGAATATGCTCACGAGCCTTCACCTTAAACGACAACCGACTTTTTGCCGTCCTGATGTTCAGAGGGAGCGCATTCCAAAGGAAGATCGCCTGGACAAAGAAAGAGGAGTGGATAAACCCAGAGCGGTGTGAAGGGCATCGTAGAAGGAGATTATTGGTAGAACGAAGATTTTTAGTGTGGGCGGAGCAAAGGAATTGAATTTGAGAAGTTAGATAAGAGGGACAAGAAGGATTGTTAAGAAAAGAAAACAGACTAGTCAAGGCCCTCAGCGCTCTGCGCTGGCGAATGGGTAACCATTTTAATAGTGATCGATGCGCGGATATGTGATCATACTTACGAAGATTGAAGACGAATCGAATGCAGTTATTTAGAAGACGGTCAAGTTTATTGAGGAGATCTGCATTCAGGTCGTAGTAGCACACATCACCATAGTCAATTATTGGGAAAATTAGGGACTGTACAAGCATTGCCTTTATGTGAGCTGGGAGAAGATTTTTCAGTCGATACAGTGACCGCAACGTTCCGGTAACTTTTCGACTGACACTCGAGACTTGCTTACGCCAGTCAAGACCGGTGTCGACAAGCAAACCAAGATCTTTAACCTCGGAGCCAAACGGAATGACTGTATTGTCAAAGATTACGGGCGGTACAGTTAAGCCAGTCAGTTTTCTCAAGCTATGAGGACTCCCAACTATTATAGCCTGACATTTTAAAGGGTTAACTGCCACCCCGAATCGGTCTGACCAGTTCTTAATCACACCCAAATCCTGGTTGAGCTCCTCGATCGCATTCGATAAGTTGTCAACACCCACCTGGCAATATAGCTGTAAGTCGTCAGCATAGAGATGATACGCACACTGAAGCAGAGTAGTTATAAGATTAATAAAAATTGAGAACAAAAGAGGAGATAAAATACCGCCTTGAGGGACGCCAGCTGCAAGGTCACACCACCCAGACGAAGAGTCTCCAGCAAGAACTGACTGCTGACGCCCCCGAAGATAAGAGGAAAACCATTTCAGTACCTCGGGAGAGACCATTAGATATGTCAGGATAGATAAGAGGACTTCGTGACTGACGGTATTAAACGCGTTGGAGAAGTCAATCAACACTAAAACAGTAACTTTAGTGTCTTCCATTCCCCGCCTAATATCGTCAGTCACTTTAAGGAGAGCTGTCACGGTACTGTGCCCAGGCCTGAAACCAGATTGAAATGGGCTTATGAGGGAGTTACAGTAAATATGACTTGTAAACTGTTTATGAACACAGGCCTCGAGCACTTTGGACAGAAAGGGCAGGATGGAAATAGGACGAAAGTGATTGGGAAGAGTGGGATTGGGAATCTTAGGCAGGGGCCTGACATGAGCTTTACGCCACAGGGAAGGAAACGTAGCAGAGTAAAGAGAAAAGTTAACAATGTGAGAAATGGCAGGAAGAAGTTGATCCAAAGCCGAAACGATCATATGACGACTGATGTTATCGCACCCCACGGCTTTGGATTTAATGGATAGGATGATCCTTTTGATCTCTCCCGGATCAACTGGGGTGAAAACAAAGGGGGCAATATTGGGACGCGTCAGACCAGCAAGGTAGTCAATAGTTTGACCTTGGGTTAGACTATCCAACATAGGAACAGTGGAGAAATAGCGGTTTAGATCGTCCAAGCCAATTGTGTTAGGAAGGTCTGAATGTCGCGATTTGCCAATGCCTAGAGTTTTAAGGAATTTCCAGATATCGGCAGAAGAAGAAGAAGTGATGTTACTAAGAATATGGCGGCGTTTAGCGTTGCGTATCATCTGGTTACACCGATTCCTGGCAGTCTTGAATAAGTTCCAGTTTTCCTCAGAACGGTCCTTTTTAAATTTCCGAAACGCGCGGTCCCTCCGGCTCATTGCCATGCGAATTCCCCTATTCATCCATGGTGCAGGTGGACGCTTCAACTTGACTTTCCTGACAGGAGCATGTATATCATACAGACTGGTGACAATATTGTTGAAGACGCAAACTTTGTCATCAACTGTAGCAGCTTCCTGCAAGGGTGTCCAGTCAATACTGGTTGCATCTTTTTGGAGCTTCTCACTATTCATACGTGCAAAGGCACGCCTGTACTGGAACGTGGGTTTGGGTTTAGGAGGTTTGAGGACATAGGACAAGTAAATAAGGTCATGACGGGAAAAACCAGCAGCATCAAGTTGGCCGTGTGAGGAAACAAGGGAAGGATTAGAAACGAAGATCAAGTCAAGCCAAGTATCATCACCTACTTTATTATGATGAGTGGGTAGGAGAGGCAGTACGTGAAGACCGGCTGACTCAACAAGATGTAGGAGTGTACGGGATCTAAGAGAGCTCTGGACAAGGAGGTTGGTGTTAAAATCCCCCATGATGATATGGTGTTCATACTCCGAACCTAAAGATTCAAGTACCGATTCGAATTCGGTGAAATAATCGAGGGTAGGAGGGCAATAGACGACACCTAGAACAGCTTTAGCTCCCTTGACACAAACCTCTAGGAAAAGAAACTCAGCAGAATGATTAGAAGAAGTAGTAGCGAGAACTTTAAAAGGAAAATCACCGCGAAGATATATAGCTACACCACCCCCTCTCCTACCGATCCGATCGTTTCGAAGAAGAACGAACCCAGGGAGAGAGTAGGTGGTGGATAAGAGTTCTGGTTTGAGCCAAGTCTCGGAAACCAGGACGGCATGAACGTCGTTGTTGTGGAACGTGTCGTAGAGTTCGGTATGGTGGCTGGGAATGCTTTGAGCATTTATGTGGCAAACGTTAAACAGTTTGCCAGGATTTGAGTAGAATTTTTGATGCAACAAATCGCTAAGGTTGTCCGTTAAAGAGTTGAAACTACTACCACAAGAAGAGGCACTAGAATCGTTGGCAGAAAAAAATGCTTCATTATCAGAAGACATACTACTAAATATCAATAAATAAGATAAATATCAAAATACTATACGAAGGGTGGTAAGGCGTTTGCATTTCTGCACCACCCGCCAGCTAACATCATCATCAAAATAACCCTAAACAAAAACAAGAGACACTAATTAAAATTAGAATAAAAAAAAATAAAATCAACAGCAACGTGTTAAACTCGAAAATTAACATCACAGGGCATGCCCGAAAAAAGAAACTAAAAATGAATGTGTTCGAAGGTTGATTTGCAAAATACCGATATAAATATTCAAGCAGAATTCAGAACGCACTTTGGAACCCAACGAAAACATATCCGAAATTACTCTAAACGTCAGATGACTTATAGGTAAGTTGATTTGACATTGACATTGACAGTAAAAGAAATAAAAACTAAGAATTGACGTTTGATCTCGCGAACACAAAACAGAAATTGAAGGGTACATACACTAAAATAGTAATGTAAACACAAAAATACGAAGCGCAAACTACGTGATAAACATTACTAAATTTGACAAAGTTCGACAGCAAAACAATAACAAACAGAAAAGAAAAGCTCTGCTAACATTGAACATCCATTAGTACCACCCATGTACCTACTAAATACTGCAACGGTAAGCAAAAACCAGACTATTGTGTTGAGATTGTTGATTAGCAAATATTGCAAATAAATACCACAAATCAACGCGTCTTGTTTTGCAGGCTTCCTTGGACTTTCGGATACTTCGCCAGTAGTGGACTGAGTTCATCGAGCGAAGTTATCTTCTGCTTACTCCCATCCGGCGCCTTGACCACAATAACACCGTCCTGAGTCCAACAAGATCTCATCCCGAAGTGAAGCCGCGCCTTCCCGAAGATGGTCTGCCGGGTCCTTGTCAAGAACTCCTTGACTGATATAGAGGAACCCTTTAAGCCCGCCTTAGCTCTCCAGACTGCAGCTTTGTCGTTATAAGAAGAAAATCTCACCAATATGGGCCTATGATGATCCTTATTGCCCACACCGAGTCTGTGGCAGGCTTTTATGGAAGATGCAGCCAAAGGTTGAGTAGCCAGCTTTTTGTTTATTAAGTCTAGAACGACTGTGCTGCTAACCTCACCATCAACCTCTGCAATGCCCTGGAAGATTAGTGCCTTCCGCCGATGTCTGGACTCTAATCCGTCGATTTGTTTAGCACATTCGCCAATCTGTCTCCGGAGCAAGCTAAGCATGCTAAAGATTAGCTCCCTGAAGGTACGGAACTCATCAGCAATCCTTGCCACAGTATCCTTGGCAGGTCCCGCACTCTGAATTTGAGCCTCTAGTTCTCCCATCTTCCTGATGAAGCTGTCCTCAAGGCTTTTCTGTGCTGACACAATCTCGTCTAGCTGCGACATAGTGATCCACTAGTGCTCAGTAATGTGTTAAAAGTGTCAGTTCAGATGATGAGCTGGCAGGTGGTGTAAAATTTATCCAGAGTCACATAAATGTGCTGCAAATGTGAGTAACCGTTTTTTGGAGGTTTTAGACTGATTATTTAAAGAAACTATTATAATTTTGAATTTATTTCTATTTAAAATATAAACTTTATTTTGGAGATATGTCTATTGTTTTTTTACACCTACCCGAAAAAAAAAAAATCATCTGCAACGCATATATCGACATACGACCAACGATCTATTGGCGTCATCATTTTATATTTTTGTAGCTGTCACCCTTCTCCGCATGATGGCACTGGTGTGTGCTGGTTGTAAACAAACTTTGCCAAATAGCGCGTGTTCAAACTGTAATCATTCGTATGACTTGGAATGTGCTAATGTACCTCACGGTCATTTTTAATTCTATGACCACCACACAGAAATCTTGCTGGGAATGTCAAGAGTGTCGCTGTAAGAAACCAAAAGCAATAAACTCTGCCACACCGGCGAGTCCGATGCTATCCCAGCACTTAGATGATAGCGATACAGCTAATGTGACATTGAGGCGAAAGACTGCGTTGCCTGCGGCCCGGTCGTGTACTCACCACCCGAACGCTCGCGGTTCAACCATAACGCAGTCCACTCTTGAAACTGTCCTGATGGAGCTCTGTGCGTTCCGTGAAGAGAGTGAGATTAGGTACAATACCCAAGAAGCTTGTATAAATAAAATAGCTGAGAGTATTAAGGACATGAGATGTTCTATTACCACCTCCTTCGGACGGACGTAGACCAGCTGCTGGAGACCGCTGATGTCACTTCAAGCACACTTACCGCACTGCAGCTGCAATGTGATGAAAACGCAAAAGGCATAATAGATCTGGGAATTAAAGATTTAGGCTGCGAAATTTTGATCCAAAGGCAGCGTATTGATAAAATTGAAAAACAAATAACAGTCAATGAAAAATCATCAAGCGCTTTGCCCAATTTGTTAGATGATAATAGTCACCACTCGTCCTTGGATGTCCCGGTTCCCACGACTTCATCTGTGCATATTCCGCACCCTGCTTTGTCGTCATCAACAGCTTCCGTCGTGTCGCAACCACTGTTAAGCAGAGAGTAGACTGCAAAAAAATGGTATAATACTAGAATATTTACGACGGGGAAACCTCTTACGCGTTCTCGTCGGTCGGTCATTCGCGCGACTGGTGCTGCTGATACAGATCTGAAGACAATGGAACCTGTCAAGTACATTCATGCTTGAAACTTTCATCCAGATGTATCTGAGGAGAACATTAGGTCTTTCCTTCACAGGAAACACCCAAACAGCACCTTCTCCATAAAAAAGCCTGATCTTGAACACTCCAGACATAACTGCTTCATACTGGGAGTCCCAATGCAACTGTTAGACTTTTACTTGTCACCCGACAATTGGCCTACAAATACATCACTTCAAGAATGGTTCACCTATAAGAATGCGAAGAAGATATCTCAATCCGCTGAAACGAGTAAATCATTTTTTCGTGAGGAAAACTAAAAAGCTAGATCTGATTTTCTACCAAAACGTCCGGGGATTAAAGTCAAGAATACGAAGGCACTTCTGTACTTCTTCACACACTAGCAAATGTTCCTACCACACACACTTTCACGCACACTCTCACATCCACCCTCATGCACTCAACCACCCCACTGTACAATTTCTCTCATGTACACACACTAGGGAAATCCTCTCAACATATTTTATTTTGTATCATTTTTTGTTATTTTTAGACACATAGGTAGGTAATTGTAATTCTAGTTTTATTAATTATTGCTACATTATGGGAAGAGCGGAGTTTCCAAACACAGGCATTATTTGCTTAAAAGAAGGCTCCAAACACTAACCAGTGTATAAACTGAAGCATTAATACAATTATTTGTATTTGTATTTATTTGTATTTGTATGCACCAGTTAAAGTAGTTGGTTAAAGTTAGAGATAGTTACAGTGATGACGAGCGAGCCGAGGCGGGCGGACAATGCGAGTAAAGTTCTCTGTTGTAACAGGAAGGCGGTGGTTTTCCGAGGGCGGTGGTCTATAGTGGTGATACACATGTGTGTGAATGCACGTATTTCGAGAGCATTGGTGTGATTGCGACTCGTGGTCAACGGTGGCCATTGTGGGTAAAAACCCCACAATGCTACACATGCACGGCGGATGCACGTATTCGAGAGCAATGTACTCTTCTGAGAGGAAAATTGTTTCTCGTGGTCAGTAGTGACCGTGGAACGGCTGTGAGTGCCGTGACAAAGTGCGAAACAAGATAGTTAATAAATCTTTACTAGATCTTAAACACTCGATATTACATATTCATCTGCCTAGCCTTTTCCCAACTATATTGGGGTCGGCTTCCAGTCAAACCAGATTCAGCTGAATACCAGTGCTTTACGTGGAGCGGGCTGCCTACCAGACCTCCACAACCCATTAACTAGGTAACACGGTACTTCTTGGCAAGACTGGAGTCAGATTTACTGGCTTCTGACAACCCGTAACGACTGCTAAAGATCTACAAATGACAGCCGGGACCTACGGCTTAACGTGCTTTCCGAGGCACGGAGGAAACTCGTTATGTTAAGATGGTCACCCATCCACAGACCAACCTTGGCAAGCGTTGCTTAACCTTAAAGATCGACCCGTGCGGCTGTTATTATTTCATCCAAATTCAATAGTTTCCAATATATCGGCTGTCCAAAATCAAAACATAGCAAGTGGTTCAAAGCAAATTTTACAGAAGAGCAAAAAAATGACTTGTCAACTTTAAGGGCATGCCATTTCAAAACCACTAATTTTAGCTTGTTGGGAGTAACTTCAAAATGTGCAGTATATTGTTGACTTTAAGAAATAGTATTAAGGTGGATGCTCCAGGGTAGCCCGCGAAATTCAAATATTTTTAAGTTTTTTGCAATTTGCCGGTCAGGGTGAAGCTGTATGTGGACCAAATGCGATCTGCGACCGTAACGCGTATTTATCTAAAGAATTATAACCATTTTAATCATCAATATAGCCCTCTAAGTTCATGTAGTTCGAAAGAATGAATATTTCAGAAATAATCATTCTTTTGCCGAGTGAAGGCAATAAACGATGGTTAAATTTTTTCATTAAAAAGTCGAGTTCCTTAGAAGGCTCGTCAAAATCATTTTCATACAACAAATTACGGCTCCCATTTATAAATTTTACTTCAACAACAGAATTTAGTAAAAAGTTTTGTAGAGGATCGCACTCTTCATTACGTCGTGGTGCACTTTTTTTTTACCCACTGGTAAGATTTCTTTACCTCAACAACTTCAATAGGTATTTGATCTACACCTTGAAATAACATTCTTGTAGTCCACAGCATCTTGTTTTTTTATCTGCATCTCTGTTTCCATGGACTCCCATCAGCAGACATAATTATGTGTATGGCCTTTAGTCAAATACTTAATAGTTAGGATTTCTAAATTTGAAAACCCACAGTTCACAATGGTGATGAGTGCTGTATAAATGATCCAGTTTTTGTTTTGACTGGTGCAATTATCACACCAAATTATTAAGTGCTGAAGATCCCTTTCTTTTTCTATAAATGTTGCGATTGCATCCACTATGTTATTTGCGTCTTTTTCAGCATATGCGTCATGCCACATAACGCATATACTATAACGTTTGTTTTTTTTTTATAAGTGCATATGTTAAATTAAATACAATCAGTCTACTCAAGAAAAATGAATCTTTTATTTTTGGCATATCAGGTAAAATAGCATCACTTTTTGCAGATCCACGGAGTAGTATCTCACATTCGCAGTATTTTCTAATGATGCGTCTTCTTTATATTTTTGTATGGCCTGGTTAGCCTTTGTTTTGTGGTTCATGTACTCGTACGTGTTTTTCACATTTTCTGGAACGTCACCATTAATGTTTTATTTTTTTCTTCATATATCCCACAATCTACGCACTTGTCTCCTTTTGGAAATTTAATGAAATATTCATATTCGTAATCGTTTGCCGATATACCTCTTTAGAACAGATATGATTAGGGTGTTTACTTTTTGTTTCTGTCAATCTTTGGCCTTTTACCTCCCCTATAAATTCTCTTTGACATCACCATATAAAGCTTTTATCACTCTGCTTAATTCAGTTATAACAGCATCGCTTTTATGACCTTAAGTATTTAAGAAAAATGACCGGCATACGTTTATTTTCGTCATTATTTTTTGGAAGGCTCGACGCATACTGGGGTTACGCGGGATTTTTTAAATGAATGTTATCATTTTAAAAACCTAGCAACTACATGAACAATTTCCCTAGCAACTGCAGTCACTTGCTAGGTTATCAATTGATCGGTGTAAGATGCTAGGTTTTAGATTAGTTTTTTTATGCTTATTTCAAAAAGTTTGTGTAGTTGCTAGGTTTTTGATTATTGACAACTTCGTTTGTGAATGAATTTTAGATGTTTTGACAAGCATAATACATAGCATTATAACTATAAAGTCGAATTTGCAAAAACACCCAATTTTTTGAGAAATGTCAGTTGCTAGGTTTTAAAATTGCACAGCCGATATACACTTCTGGACATCTATTGGCCCACCTTGTATTTTCAGTTTCGTTTGGTCCTAGCTAAAATTTTATATTAGGTCGAGCAAATTCAAATTCAAATTCAAAGCATTTTATTTCAAATAAACCATTCACAGGCACTTTTGAAACGTCAAGGTCGGTCAGTCAAAAACATGGAAGCTATTTGCACGTTCCAAAGCGTAGATCTCTATGGAGAAGAACGTGCAAGAAACTCCACGGACACTCTTTTAAATCATGTTCTGGTTTTACAAAATTTCAAGTTACATATACTTGTTGCTTCTGCATGTGAGGACAATGCAAAGGGAAAAAAAGGGCTTATTATAAGAATTTTAAATATAAAGATTAAAATAAGCCAATGGCAGTTAAGAGATGACCAGTCTCAACCGACGGCGCCTGTTCACGAACATGACGCGTGTATCGGCACCCTTCAGCTCAACCATTTCGAAGGGAACCGAATGATCAAACCCACGCGCCGCCATCAGCGAGACATTTGAGTGAGCATGACATGCTCTCAACCACCATGCTCGTTCATGTCCAACAAGTAAAACTATAACTACGCACATAAAATGTAAATGGTTTCATGGTACTCACATTTACAAAATTTGAAAAATATGCTTCTACTTTACACAAAACTATGGTTGTCAATGACCAAATAATGAAAAATAAATTAATAAAGAGAACGATTAAGATCTTACATCAAAAAGAATAAATAAGTAATTAATATAATAATATAATTTGTATGTATATAAGAATAAATAAACGAAATAATGTAAGAACCTCTAAAAGGAGCGAGCATCTCTTCCAAATATAAAAACATAGAAACCTAAAAAGTGGACCTAAGCAGCTGTGACTGTGGAGCAGGATCAGCATTTAGCCAAGCGTTTTTATCGAGGATATAATCTTCCAGTTTATAATACGCTTGTCTACATAGTGTGCGTTTTATGCATGCTTTAAATTTTCTCTCATTCAGTTCGAGAATATCAACTGGTATTTTATTATAAAATTTAATACAGTACCCCATAAAAGAAGTGTGTACTTTGGCCAATCTGAATCGGGGTTGATCTAATTTGTTCCTATTTCTAGTATTAAAATTATGCCTGTCACTAATCTTGCTAAAGAGATGAAGATTTTTCCGAACATACATAATATTTTCGTAAATTTATTGACAAGGTACCGTCATGATGTTGCTATCCTTAAACAGTTCTCTTAGGGAATCACGCCGACGGAGATTGTAAATGGCTCTGATGGCTCTTTTCTGCAGGATAAATATAGACTCGATGTCTGCAGCACGTCCCCATAATAAGATACCGTAAGACATGATACTATGAAAGTAACTAAAATAGACCAGCCTCGCGGTATCTATATCGGTAAATTGACGGATTTTTCTGACAGCGTATGCTGCTGAACTTAGCCGTCCCGCAAGAGATGTTAAATGAGGACCCCATTGTAGCCTTGAGTCAAGCGTAATCCCCAGGAAAACCGTGTTTTCGACGAATTCAAGTTTCTCCTTGTTCAATACTATGTCGCAATCATTTCTTTTAACGTTCGGTAAGGCAAATCTGATGCATTTAGTTTTTTTCCCATTTAATACTAAATTATTAGCAGTAAACCAATTTTGGACCTGCTGTAGGGCGTTATTTACGTCGTCAAGATTTATGGAACGTCTATCTATCTTAAAAATTAAGGACGTATCGTCAGCAAATAATACCATATGAGGTTGACTTTTTAAAAGATGGGGTAGATCATTAATATATACTAGAAAGAGGAAAGGACCCAAAATAGAGCCTTGTGGTACCCCCATTTTGACTTTTAAACCCCGTGAATTGACACCATTTATTTGAACTTGCTGCTGTCTATCATTTAAGTAAGATTTTATTAGACTGAGTGCAAGTTTACCTAGTCCGTAATGTCCTAGCTTTAGGAGTAAGGTTTCGTGATTTACACAATCAAATGCCTTGGAGAGGTCACAAAAGATTCCTATGGCATCTTGTGCCTCTTCCCACGCTGAGTATATGTGTTTTAACAACGTGGCACCAGCGTCAGTCGTACAACGACCCCTGGTAAAACCATACTGTTGATCGTGTAAAATTTTATTGATGTTAAAATGATTGAGCATCTGATTGAGCATTACTTTTTCAAACACTTTGCTAAAAACCGGCAAAACAGATACAGGTCTATAATTATTGGTGTCTTTGCTGTCGCCCGATTTAAATAGTGGTATAACCTTACTATATTTCATTATATCCGGAAAGACTCCTTGGTCTACACATAAATTAAATATTAAAGCCAAGTATGGTGCTATAGTTTCAATTATGGACGTGCACACTTTAATAGACATTCCCCATATGTCTTCGGTCAATTTGATTTTGATTTGCCGGAAAGCTTTTATGACTGTCACAGCGTTGATATGTTTGAACTGGAATTCAACCGTACAACCTGGAACGTTAGCTTTTAATAAATTATATGAGACCTCAGGTGAAGAATTTAAATATTCCGTAGTTTTAGTTGGTATATTGGTGAAAAAATTTACAAATTCTTGAGCTACTTCTAAATTAGAGCTTTTGGCACCATGTGTAGTCTCCAGTAAATAATCAGTGTTTCGTTCTTTATTTCTATTAGTTTCATTATTAATAACTTTCCAAACTGTCTTTATTTTATTTTCTGACGATTTGATCTTGTTGCTAATATATAGGGCTTTAGCTACCTTGCAAGTATTTCTGAACACTTTAGAATATTTTGTTTACAAACTTATTAAAAGAATCAGTGTTTATGACAGGCTTAAGGCCATATAGCTCATATAGTCTTTCTCTACTTATCCTAATGCCTTTAGTCGCCCAGTCACTAAATACATACTTAGGGAAAGTATCCTTAGACTTCTTTTCAAAAGTTGCATTGAATTCCTTTAGAACCACTGAAAAGAAATTATCATAAAATTTATTAGCATCTTCAATGTTATGGCCTAGAAAATTTAACTTATTTTGTAAGGTACCATTGAATTTAGCTAGTTTGCCAGTTGTAATTGGCCTATATTGTATATGATTTTTTTCCAAGGCTGCTTTAAACTGAAATGTTACCAATTGACCACTATGATCAGAGGGAAGGTAATTAACTATGGCTTTATCTAAATATTCACAATCGCAGAATACATTATCGATACAGGTTGAAGAAGTTGGTGTTACCCTAGTCGGTTCTGTAAACACATTAGACAAATTAAACGATTTAAAAAGGCTTATAAATCTGCTGCTATTTGAATTAATTTCTAAAATATTAATATTAAAATCCCCACAAATAATCGCGGGCTTGTTACCTGCTGCAAGTTTCGCAAGGATATCTTCCATTGTTGACTCAAATAAAGTAAAGTTTTGAGGGTTTGGGGGTCTGTACACGCACACTATGATATGCTTATCTAGCTCAACACAGGACAGTTCGATGCAATGTTCCACTGATAAGTTAACGATGTCATTACGTTGCTTAAATTTTAAGTTTTTTTTTAATAAGATGAGGGAACCACCACGTAACATAGATTTGCGGTTAAAACAACTGCCCACATTATAATTTTCATAACTAATTAGCATCTGGTAATCCTTTAACCAGTGCTCACTAAAACATACAATGTCAAACATTGTTTTTTCTAAAAACATTTCAATTTCTAATAATTTGGAAGAGACACCCTGAATATTTTGATGAAATAATTTCAAGGCATGCTGCTGACTCCCTTTTTGACAACTATTTACTAAAGAGCAAGAAGATACCTTGTTAATGGTAGGCATAACTATTCTGTCGCTGGTATCCTCTGTTGTCTTATGGACTAGTTTAAATGAGTATCCATAGAGATACATGGAAACTCCGTACAATTTTTATAAGTATTTGTAGCACTAGAGCTACCGTTACTAAGGCTCTCCACCTGATTCTTAGTAAAATTACTAAACATTGTGGATTTAATTAAACAAGACTGCGACATACTACTTATGTCTGAGTTAATAAAATAAGCTAATAGCCTTGCTATTGTGTGTCTAAAACTAATTGGCAAATACACTGTATCCCTAGTCGATTTTAAATTTTCCACAAAAATGTTTGTGTCAAAAAACATAAACTTGTCACTATAGTGACTTACTAAAAAGTGCATGTGTTTATTTAAACTATGAATATAATTATTTTGTCTACTTGACAATTGTTCAAAATAAGGAAATGCACACAATATTATTTTATTACAATTTAACTTTAACATCTCAGTTAGATTGTCCGTGATATCTGCTTTTTTTACATTTAAACTATTCCCTATAAACACTGTAATATTGGTATTAGAACTAAAATTATTGTTTCTTAATGACGCCATAATATGCTTGTATGATGAACTTGGCATACAGTAATTTTGTATAGGGTAACTCAGGTTGTTACTTAATAATTTACCTAAACCTCTTCCTATGCTGTCTGAGAACATAACTGAATGATAACCACTTTTCACAGATAAGAAACTATTAATCTTGGGCTGTTCAATTTGAGATAAATCCTGTTCACAATCAATTACAACTTGGTTGATGACACAGCCTTGGGATAAATTCTCCGCCTGGGACGGGGCGTCCGATACCTCAGGCTGGACAGCATCAAGATTTGATACTGTCTGGCAAGTACACTGACACATGACTAACTCATTTGCAGCAAGAATGTGTTCTCTTATTTGGTTCTGAGATTGTATATATTTACTATTAAGAGAACTTAGTGAAGCTTCGAGTACCTGAATTTCAGACTGTAAGTGTTGTGTATCAATTTCATATATTTTTATGCTATCTTCAAGTTTAATTTGATAGTTATTTAATTTACTAATCAGGTCAACACGTTCCTTCCTGAGTGGAATATTCTTTAAAAACTGTTTATGTTGTATTTTGTACCGATAACATTTTTTAATAAACCTATTTAATTTTGCATACTTTTTTAACTTATTATGACTAGGATAGTTCTGTTTCAATAAGGAATCTTCAGTTAGGTCTATCGTGACTGTGGAATGAGGGTTACAATTATTATTTATACCTATTAATTCATTATATAAGTGGTAATAATTCATTAAATAAGAGCAAAAAGTTTTTATGCAGTTTTGAACCTGGCACATTCACAATTTCATTCAATAGTCTTTTTTTGAATTTCGAACACAGAACTTAACCTCTTACCGCATGCCAAGCCATTTATGGCTTCCCGTTTTTAATATTTTTTTACAGTTTATCTAAATATTAAAATAAGAAAACAAATATTGAATAGTGTCTATCATTTCTCAGTGAAACGAAACGTATTTTTGTAATCTATGGTAAGTCTATGGTTATTCAAATTCAAATATTTGAGGTTATTTGATGCGCGGCCGGCTGTTGAATTGCAACAAATTGAGTAATAAACATATTAGTGAAAAACAAATATAAAACGGTGAGTGAGTAAATCAAATAAAATAATTATATACTCCTTGAATCATGCTTTATGACGAGTGTTAGTTATTTTTGTGTTGATGTTTGTTTTTGTTACATTTTTGACCCATTTTTTGAAAATTCCAAATATGGCTTCGTATGCGTTCCCACTGTCGTACTGTCAGTCATATATGGCTTTGTATGCACTATGGCTTATCATTCTTCTTTTTCAGAAATGGATCCTTCTCGCTTTTATGGATGTTCTAAGCATGTAAATCCTATCCCTGGTGATGGCTTTTTGAGTGATGACGACCTTGTTTCCGATTCAGACCCAGAATACGAACCTTCCTCTTCACGTTTACCCAAAAAAAGACATATCCTCATACCTGAGTCTGACTCAGAAAGCTCTGATGACAACATACCTTTACAGAAACTACAGTCTAATAAAAAAAAGGGCAAAAAATTCAAAAAAGACCTGGTACAATGGAAATCTGACAAAATGGAACCATACAATAAAAATAACTTCCTATTCATGGGAAACGCAGATTTAGCGGATACAATACAGCAATTAGAATCACCGGCAGATTTTTTTAGTTTTTTATTCACAGATGATATGATTGAATTAGTTGTTGAGCAGTCTAATATAAAATATGTTCAGGAAAATATCAATAAGCCAGCAGGCATTACAAATAAAGAGATGGAGCAGTTTATTGGTATTGTTATTTTTATGTCGTGTGTGAAATTGCCAGCAACCAGAATGTATTGGTCAAAACACATCGGTCAGGCACAAGTTTATGAAGTTATGACGTGCAATAGATTCGAAGTCATAAAACAGTTTTTGCACTTCAATAACAATGTCAATTTCAAGCCTTTCGGAACCGACGGACATGATAAACTTTTTAAAATTAGACCTCTTCTGAATCAAATTCGTGAGCGTTTGTTACTAGTCCCAAAAGAAGAGTTTTTGGCTGTTGACGAACAAATAATCCCGACAAAATGTCGTCACGAGCTAAAACAATATAACCCTGCAAAACCACATAAGTGGGGTTACAAAAATCAGGTTTTGAGTGGCGTATCAGGCTTTAGTTATGACTTTGATATCTTTGCTGGAGACCAAAGCAATACTCGTCCTACAGATGCACCTGATCTGGGTGTCAGTTCAAATGTTGTGAGTCGGCTCACCGCCACCGTTCCAAGACACGTCAACCATAAAGTTTGTTTTGATAACTGGTTCAATAGCCCGAATCTTCAAGTTTATTTGTACAAAAACGGCTTGTTACCTTTAGGTACAGTAAGACTCAATCGTGTGCCAAACTCAAATATGCCTTCTGAAAAAGATTTGAAAAAAAGGGGACGAGGTAGTTTCGAAGAAAAAATTGCCATTGTAGATGACGTCAAACTAAGTCTAATTTCATGGTTTGATAATAAGAATGTAAATATTCTATCAGCATATGTGGGTAGTGAACCAACTACGACAAAACGACGTTATTCCCGTCAAGAAAAAAAGTACATAGATGTAGTTTCTCCCCAAGCTATCGATGTTTATAACCAGCACATGGGAGGGGTCGACTTACTGGATTCAATGCTCGGTTATTACCGAATTCACTTACGATCACGCAAATGGTACAAAAGGATCTTCTTCCATATGATAGACTTGTGCATGGTTAACGCATGGCTTCTATGGCGCAGGGTTAATGAAAATACATATATGCCCCTATTTGATTTTAAACTTGCAGTTTCCGAACATATGCTTAAAGCAGGCAAAGTTATTTCCAAGGCAAAAAAACGTGGTCGTCCAGCAAGTCTCTTGGGAACACCGACATCGTCGAGAGCTGGTACTCCAAACAGCATGCCAGGTTCGCCAGTTTCCTCGAAAAGGTCTCGAAAGGCTCCAGCCAGGCATCAAGATTTACCATTGACTTCAGTACGTACTGACAACGTCGATCACTTTCCTATTTGGGTCAAAAACCAACGCCAATTATGTCAAAACTGCTCAAAGCTTCGTTCTTACACTAAATGTGAAAAATGTGAGGTATTTTTATGTTATAATGAGAAAAGAAACTGCTTTAAAGATTTTCACAAAATATAATAACTGTGCATACGAAGCCATATATGCTTTCAGCCCATTTTACAAAAATACATACGAAGCCATATATGGCTTCACTATATAACTTTTTATATGATAAGTACATAATTTTTTTTCCTGTTTCTTGAGTTTATCCAAACATAAATAAAGACTATTTTACATAAAAATATTTTTTATTGTACATCCTTCATAATTCATGCAGTAAGAGGTTAAAGAAACAAAAGACAATTTGGAGCCTGTTTGTTGATATCAAACAATCGAATACTAAGAAAACTTGGTTTTATTGGTTTACTTGGATTTAATTCTTGAAAAAGTGATTGATATCTTTGGTTTTGCAACAAACATTACTTATTCTTAACATTAAGGTGAGGTTCTATCAATAATCTATGGATACTTCAGCTGAAGTCGCCGCCCAAGCTGTGGCACTTATTCAGGCCGGACACAGCCAAAGAAAAGTGAGTGCTCAACTTAATTTAAGTCAATCTGCGGTCCGAAATGTTTATCGGAGGTACCTAGAGACTGGCGGCTTTGTTCGTCGCCAAGGAAGGCCACGATCTCGGGTCACAACTGAAAGGCAGGATCGATTCATCGTGACGACCAGCTTGAGAAATCGTCACCTTACCTCCATTGAGATACAAAACCAACTTCGCGACTTCCACGGAGTATCTGTGAGCGCTCGAACTGTTCGGAGAAGGTTAAAAGAACGGGATATGGTACCACACAAGCCAGCTAATGGGCCCAAACTAACGCGAGCCCACCGAACAGCGCGCCTTCATTTCGCACGCAGTCATTTAAATTGGACACAGCAATATTGGAGCCGTGTACTCTTTTCTGATGAGTCTAAAATTGTGTAACATGGCAATGATGGAAGGAAGAAGGTCTACCGATGTAAGGGAGAGCGTTTCGCACAATGCTGCTTTGAAGAGAGGGTTGCTTATGGCGGTGGCTCATGGACTGTCTGGGGCGGTATATCCGCGAGCGGCAAAACTCAACTTGAGGTTGTTACAGGACCACGGCTGCCAACATTAAATGCTGAAAGGTACATTCGTGAGTGCTTAGAACCTCACGTGATACCATACGCGGACTATGTGGGCCCAAATTTCCTTTTTATGCATGATAATGCAAGAGCCCATGCGGCCGGCATCGTCAGGGAATATCTTCGGGATGTGAACATCACAGTTATGGACTGGCCAGCCAGAAGCCCAGACATGAACCCCATTGAGCACATGTGAGACGAGCTAAAAAGACGTGTTAGGACTCGTCAGCCAGTTGCCCAGACGATGCAGGAGTTGAAAACTGCCATAGAAGAGGAATGGGAGATGATCCCTCAAAATTTCATAGAGCGGTTGATAAACTCTATGCCTAATCGTATGAGAGATGCCCATGGAGGCAACACGCGTTAATAAATTAAACCTTTATTTGATAAAACATGTTTTTTATTCAAAAATCAATTGCCTTTAACAAGGCGCATATCCGACTTGTTAGGCGTAGCTCCATGTCGTATGGTATTCTGAATTCAAATTTAAAACAATACGATCGAAAAAAATGGTAAAATGTATCAGGTTTAAAACTGCATCAACAGTTTTTGTTCAATCTAGGTATCACGAATAATTTATAAAAGTAATTTCACTAACGAAACACTAAGTGTCAAGTAGGCATCCAGTAAGTTCGTTGATTTCTGAACGTTATACGGGCCGAGAGCAAACGTTCCATAAAGAACAAAGTGAAAGTTACTCAAGTTACTAGATAGTTGCCTGCCATTGGTCGTGATGAACTTAAAGCAATCCACAACCAATAGAACTGCGGCCTTGGTTCACTTGCGGCTAAATGGCAACAAACCAGTTCAGTGATTTGTCAAGTTACCGGAAGCTGGTGGTATGCGAAATACTTCAAATGTTGTGACCTTTATTATTAGTTAGAAAGTTTAAAAAAATAGTTTTAAAGTGAGTGGAAGATGTTAAAAATATGTTTTCTGCTGCTTATAGCGGTCACAAGAGGTATGATTAGCTATTAAAAGGTAGTTTTAAGAACGTAGGCGTGAAAACTTTCTATTTATCGTGACCGTGCTGTGGATTGTTGCAGACTGTGTGTCACAGGACGAGGACGGACCATACCGCGGCAGGTTCATCGGGAAACTCAACTCCTACCACCACCAGGTGCTCGAACACAATACCTAACACTTCTTTCAATCGTTTTGCCTCGCTTTACTTTAAAGTTCATTCTTTAAACCAACTTAAGTTTTTTTGTGTTATTTGGTGAATGTTGGTGTGTCAATGGAAATGGCTATTCAGCTTAAGCAAAACAGTATTTAGAATTAAAAATGTGAAGTTATATAGGCATAAAATATAATTCTACATTGACATTAAAAAAACTTTACTATTTATTTACCCACAATACAGGTAAATAAACAGCAAATATTTTACTTGAAGAGTAGGCAGTATAACAGAGTATTGCCAATTTAATATCTGTGTAATAATAGCTGTTACCAATGCAACAATCTTGAGGAAACTTAATTTTTTTTAAGTTACGGGCTATCATCAAATGACTCCTCCTGCTCTGGGTGGAGCAGAAGGGAGTGTCAGACTCTTACTAAAATCCACCTGTGTTCCTCCTAATGCCCTTTGTGTTCCAGAGCTGCGGTGTCTCTTTCAAACAAATTCTGCTACATAAGGAAACTTAACAAATCAAATATGTCAATCAGCAATAAGTTTCTGGCTGAGAATAACTTATCATGATCAATCTGATACCTACATGTTAGATAAATGATGGCTACAGATTAGCTGATAGCTAAGAATAACACTGACTGAAAACAGGTCCATGTCCCGGGGCCCATGTTTAACAGAAATGGTAGTCTGGTACAAAGCATCATTTCCTTTGAATTGCATTAAAAAATATATTTTGATTATTTTCTAGGTATCAGGCGATGTATATGCAGTAGATGACTTTACAATTCTCCTAGTGAACTTCAACTATGATGGCACCGGGGATGACACATTCTTCTGGGCTGGAGATGCTGGCCGGCCCGGGCCGCAGGGCTTCATTGTGCCTAATGAGTATGGCAGGTCAGTATTAAATTAAATTTATTAAATTAAATTAATTTATTTCATAACTTAGGACTTGATTACATTGTGGACACGGTTACAAGGTATAACGTTTCTAAATCTAGTTAGTGGGTGCAGTACTGTTCCTCTAGATAGGTTACAACGTAACCTGTGTTTAGATAAACAGTTCCGATCCCCTGTGGTAACATAGTGGTTTGCTTATACCTAGTACATGAGAGTGTATTGAGTTACAATGAAAAATAATCTTATAAAAACAGGAAAAAACCAAAGGTCTCATTTGAACCAATAAAAATTACAGTTTTACAGAAAAATAAGGTAAAAACAATGTAAAAAAAAATATGTTTAGTGTTATTATGTTTGGAATAATTGTAAATAGTGTAGTGTGTGTTAGGTTTTTATTATTGGTTGGTAATGCATGAATGTGTTTAAGTCACTTCCTTAGGAATTCCTCCGTTTCATTGTAGTTTAAGATAAACTGTAATAAAATGCAAGCAGTCTTTTTACAAATAAAATGTTTTAAACCAAAAATTTGGGTTCTTGCGTTAGTTTTATTATAAAGTGAAGGGGCCAAGATATAGAGCGAATTTTTTAATAAAAGCTGTGCGTGCGGTGGAACTGTGCAGATAAGGTCTTTACGGCGTTTAGCAATTTGCTGAAAAGGTGTTCTTTTGTGTTGTCGTAAGACTATTTGTAGGATAAATTGTTGTCGCACATTAATTAAACTGCAAGATCTATACAGTTCGGTAGTTGGAAAAAGAATTGGTCTGAATGTTGCCACTTTTAGAATAGCTCTGTGAGCGATCTCAAGGGGCATAAGTATGGTTTTAGCAGCTCCAACCCAGCAAGAGATACAATAAATGAGGATTGACTGGCAGAGAGCAAAATATACCTTCCGGATAATAAAGGAGTTGGCTACCTACATGTCGCAGAGTTTTAAAAATATAAATAAGCTTACGTAAACAACCAGTAAGTGAGTTGATGTGTGATCTAAAATTAAGGTTTTTATCTAGAACTATCCCAAGATATTTAACTTGTTTCACTGAGGTTAGAGTAGGACATTGACAATTCCCCTGTAGGGTACCTGCCGACCCCCTACAGTATTGAGGCTTACCCTTGGCATGGGGCACTGCCGGGGTGGACATGTATTTCCTCCTCTACTCGTGGGAACTGTATGGAAGTTCAATCACAAAAAAACTTGATGACGGGCCAGTTTTGGCGGTGATAGAAGGGCCGTCTGCCGGAAGCGGCAGCGAGAGCCGAGGAGGCTCACGCGCCCCCTCAAAATTTTGGGGGAAGCGTTCGCGCGGTGAGGGCTTAAACCCTGCATCAAGCGAGGAGGAGCAACTGTCGGCCGCAAAAGGTGTCGACAGGAAAGAGAGGTGGTCGCGCAGCTATGCCGCAGCGCGACCAAAGGGGTCGATTCTGGATCGGACGCCCGAGGTAGAGAGCGACGAGACCACGCTCGCTGACCTGAGCGGAGATTCCGCTGCGTCCCCGTCCCCGCTATTGCTGGAGAGCAATGAAGCGGAGGCAAACGCTGCAAAGCGGGCGCAGCGGAAGGCGGTCGCGGCTGACGAGGTTGGTGAGATGGCTCGTCAGGCTCGAGAGCGGCGGGCCGCCCAGGCAGCTTCTGGGGAGGTATTAACGGCGGCGGCACTCAGTCGTCAAGATCTGGACGGTGTGGACGTTGTCCTGAAAGTTGCCACAAAATCGGGTAGCTTGAAGGGCACGTTCACGCGCGCCCTTAAAGAGGCGGCTGAGAGTATAAAGGAGGCGGTAGAGGTCCTTCTTGAACGAACTAGCTCTGAGGAGACGGCGAAGCTGTGGGAGGAGAATAGCCGCCTCCGAGCCGAGCTGGAGAACCTCAAAAGGGAGGTTGCCGCTCAAAGGGAAGCCCGGCTGCTGAACCATGCGGCTCCCGCTGCGGCCGGCTCCCCGGCGGTTGCGGCCCCGCCGTCGGCCCCTGCCCCTGCACTTGCGCCTGATGCAGAGGTCGAAAAGATCGTCCGCATTTGCATGCAGCAATGTGGGGGCATGATGAATGCCCGCCTGGAGGCCTTATAGTCGAGGCTGCTCCCGGTCAAGAACCTCCGGTGACCGTTAGCGGCGGATAAAAGGAGGGTGGAGGAGGCCGCAAGGCCAGGGCCATCAACAGTGACGACCAAAGCTGGAAAGGGGGGCAAAAAGCCCGCGGAGGGGCCCAAGAAGTCCGCGGACGCACCCTCTTCCAGTTCAATTGCGACCCCGGCGACCGCGTCCGGCCCCACCTCAGAGGCTTGGACGACGGTCGTCAAAAAGGGCCGCAAGAAGAAGGCATCGACGCTGGCTTCCAGTGAGTCCAAGCCCGCGCCCAAGAAGAAGAAGCGGAGGTCCCGGAAGGGTAGGGCCCACGCTCCGCGGCTGTGGTAATCACACTGCAGCCCGGAGCCATCGAGAGGGGCCTTACCTACAAGGAGGTCCTCACGCAGGTGAGGGCCAATGTCGCGTTCCCCGACTTGGGCACACGACCGGCTTTAGAATGAAGTCGGCGGTTACGGGGGCGCGGCTGTTCCAGGTGGCAGGTCCTGATGGCAGCCAGAAGGCGGATGTCCTGGCCGCCAAATTGATCCCTCAATTCAACGAAGGACGTTCGAGTGTCCAGGCCCGTGAAGACCGCTGAATTGCGCATCGATGGCCTGGACGACTCGACGACCCCGGAGGAGGTCGTGGCGGCTGTTGCTCGAAGCGGGGGATGTCCGCCGGGTGACGTGCGGGCGGGCGAGATTCGCGCCGACGCTGCCGGGCTCGGCATCATCTGGATAAAGTGCCCGGTAGCGGCGGCGAAAAAGATCGCCGACAGCGGGCGTCTTCTGGTGGCTGCACGGATGAAGCTGCTGCAACCCAGGGCTATGCGGTGTTACCGATGCCTTGATGTTGGGCACGTCAGGGCACGTTGCACCGCCGCAATTGACCGCAGCGAACTATGTTATCGCTGCGGTAAGCCCGGCCACAAGGTGGCCCAAAACTCCGCGACGCCAAACTGCAGCCTCTGTACAGCTGCAGGGAGGCCCGCGGAGCACATTGTGGGTGGCAAGGCCTGTGGCGCGCCCGCCCCCAAAACGGGCAAGAAGAAGAAAAAGAAGGGAGCAACCAAGGCTGCCGGGAACTCTTTACATCCCCCGCAGCCTGGTTGCTCTTCGGCCGACTCCCGGCCTGAGAATGGCGCCGAAGGAATGGATTGCGCGTAATGGCACAATTCCATTTCCTCCAGGGCAATATCAACCACTCTGCCAGGGCTCAGGATAGAATAGAATAGAATACTCTTTATTATGTACACCATATAAGCAATCTATATATGGATGGATCTCTTACTCCAGAGCATGGCAGAGTGGTCGATTCATGTGGCTGTGGTCGCCGAACCGTACTACGTCCAAGAGATGATTGGGTGGGTGACATGGACGACTCGGTGGCCATTATTGGCGGGGCTCTTGCCGAGCCGTCCCGAGGTCACGGCTGGGTGGCCGTCCTCGCGGACGGCATCAACACTATTGGAGTGTATTTCTCACCTAACAAGAGCCTCGCCGACTTCGAGAGCTTCCTTGTCGAGTTAGGTGCCGTCTTGAACCGGTACAACCCACGCCCAGTGCTGTGGCTAACAGACAACGCACAGCTGAAACTACTGGTCGTAAAAAGCTTGTAGATTCTTGGGCAATGTAGTTTAAAATAAAATGATTTGTCCTGACTGATTGATCATACAACGTTTAATATCAACGCCCAGGCTAAAAACCTTGGAAGAGCGACTATTTTTTTAACTAGCTGACGCGTGCCCACTTCGATGGGCGGTATTTTCCGGGTTAATATTTATAGCCTATGACACTCACAAATAACGTGACTTTCTATTGGTAAAAAATTTCAGTTCAGTAGATCTAGAGACAACCTCTTAAACTTGCAAACTTTACCTTAATATTTCTATAGACTAGCACTTCGCCCGCGACTTCGTTCGCGCGGGTGTAGTTGTACTTAACCATAATAGTTAGATATACATTCAGTCAAAAAAGTATCGGGAATGGATGATTTGTTTATGGTTCCAAATTCAAATTTTTGTTTTTTTGTAGTTGTTAGATTGGCACAACTGTTTTCCATTTTGGCGCGGAGTTTGAGTTGCATCTGTTATTTATATTAAATACAGTGCTGGTTTTAGTAATATCATATATAGTATGTATTGCGAATTTCATAATGGACAAAAATATCGAACAAAGAGTTTGTCTTAAATTTTGCATCGCCAATGGAATTTCGTGTTCGGAGTCACTGAAAATGTTACAGAAGGCTTACGGTGAATCGACTTTATCAAAAACTCGTGCTTATGAGTGGTTCAAAGCGTTCAAAAGCGGTCGAGATGTGATGGAAGATTTGCCTCGCTCTGGTAGGCCGTCAACGTCTGCAACTGAAGTTAACATGGCAAAAGTGAAGGAAATAGTGACTGAAAATCCCCATTCAACTCTGAGAGAGATAGCCGCCGAACTTTCTGTATCTCACGAGTCGATCCGTACCATTTTAACTAATCATTTGGGTATGAAACATGTTGCTGCTCGGCTAGTCCCAAAAGATCTGAATTTTCTCCAAAAACTCAATCGCATGAAAGTCGCTGAGGACATGCTAGAACGAGTCAGTTCGGACCCAACATTCATGAAACGCATTGTTACTGGTGACGAGACGTGGGTTTACGAGTTTGACATGCAAACTAGTCAACAAGCTTCGGTTTGGCGCCTTCTAACTGAACCGAAACCGAAAAAACCACGCCAAAGTCGATCAAAAGTCAAAGTCATGTTGACTGTTTTCTTTGACTATCGCGGTGTTGTGCACTCTGAATTCTTACCGGAAAATAAAGAATATTATTTGAGCGTTATGCGGCGTTTAAGAGAGCAAATTCGACGAAAAAGGCCAGATTTGTGGAAAGAAAATTCTTGGATTTTGCACCACGACAATGCGCCTTCGCACAAGGCTATCATTGTGAACGAATTTTTAACCAAACACTCAACAAATACCATCCAGCAACCACCATATTCACCAGATATGGCTCCTGCTGACTTTTTTTTTTTCCTAAACTCAAATTACCACTTCGTGGCACCCGTTTTCAATCGATAGAAGACATAAAGGAGAATTCGCGGCGAGAACTGAACTCAATTCCGGAAGCAGCGTTTAAAAAATGTTTTGATGAGTGGATTATTCGTTGGCGCAAGTGTATCGTTTCTAAAGGAGCATACTTTGAAGGTGATAAAATAAATTTGGATGAATAACAGACATTTTGTGTATTATTGATCTTTTCCCGGTACTTTCTTGACAGAGTAGTACTTATACTCTTGCGGATTTTATGTAGATATTGATGTCTACACTAATATTATAAAGAGGAAAGATTTGTTTGTTTGTATGTTTTTTTGTTTGAATTGAATAGGTTTGGAAACTACTGGATCGATTCCCTCATGAACATGGGCTACAGAATATTTTCAAAAAAGTTAGGGATCGGTATGAAAACTTCGATAATGTAACCCAAGGTGTGAAAAAAAAATACCAAAAAAGATCTTTATATCGTGTACGCTGTGGAAACTATTGACAATAGAGCAAAGTAATGTACTACAGTTTTATAAAATACATAAGTATCTACAAAAAAGTCCGGGAGAGTATGTATCTAACTATTATGGTTAAGTCACAATGACCGCTTTTTCTTCAAATTATTCAATCAAAACCCGGGTGTAATGGAATGGTGGTGATTTTAGTATCATGATGTTAATCCGTATCTATTTAAATTGGTTAAGAGCGCTGTCACAATTTTTCTTAAATTTGAGCGTTTGATTCGAATTTTGATGTCTGATTATGCTTTAGATAAAGCAAAAAAAAAAAAAAAAAACAAAAAACGCCTAAGAAAGTTTGATAGTTGATCTTGGGAGTGTTCTAAATAAATATATCAATTTGTTCACGTACATCAGTAAATTCCTTGTCTCCGCAAAGGGTGTTTCATAAAATTACGCTTTTGGGAATCTTTTGATGCTTTGGTACATCGAAGATATAATAATTTAATCGTTTTTAAAAATGTCCATGATACAACTGTACCTTCTACTTTGGAATGATCAAATCAATTTACTACGATTCATGCACTAATACACGAAAAATAATTCTGTAAAACTGAGAATTATTGTAAATTTTCCGTACGAAACTATAATTTTTAACTATGAAAGTATAATCCAAATTCAAATAAAAAATATTTAATATTTAAGGAGGTATTGTTTAATGCATGTAAAAAAAATTGGTCTATTTAAAATTAAACTCATATTTTTAAGCAATTGTTGTATCCAGCGCTACAATCACTATAAATCTCGGGAAACGCGGTTTGTAGCTTTAGTCCGGGGCAAGCGCTCGATTTTGTAATAGCGCCCTTAATAATTAAGGTTGGTCATGTGCATGTAAATTACACTTTAAATTATCCAGATCAGACCTTTCGTATAAAAGTTACGACGGTTTTAAAAATACTCTAACTAAGAAAAAACTTGTGAGTGAACGAACTGCCCGTTTAGTCTATTAATAAGTAATTTTCATATACCCTTTATGAGGTTAGATGGGAGATAAAGTTCGAGGAGTACCAACTAAATCCGCGCGAACGAAGTCGCGGGCGAAGTGCTAGTCCTCTATAAAATTTTAGTACATCACTTTGCTCTATTATCAATAGTTTCTGCAGCGTACCTACGCGATATAGGGATCTTTTTTGGGATTTTTTTCACACCTTAGTTACAATATAGAAGTTTTCATACGGATCTCTAACTTTTTTTTAAATATTCTATGTGCATTAGAGATAATGAAAGATTCTAATGATGAAAGAATTTTTCATATCGGTCCAATAGTTTCGGAACCTATTCAATTCAAACAAACAAACAAATCTTTCCTTTTTATAAACGTACCTACAAGTGAGTTCACATCTGAACAGACCTATCAGAGCCTTGTTTGCAGGATGAAAACAAATAAATCGTAGATTTATGCTCTGATTGGTCGCCATTTTATGTCAGTCCACGATTTCTCGAAATGATTTCGAGAGATTATACTCGACTATCGGATGCGTTAAAAAGTATTCTCAATGTGTAGTTGGCAATTTAGCTATATAGTTTACAAACTCGAGAAAAGAATATATAGTAATTTCAAATTTGTTAGTAAATGAATGGGTTGAAAGGAGATGCCAGTTTGTATGAAACATAATAATATGTTCCCTTGGGGTATATTCGAAATTCACGCGCGGGTGAAGCCGCTGACAGAAGCTAGTGTAGCGGCATCAAGACCGCCACAAGAAAAACCTACGGAGCAAAACTACATCGCAACAAAAAGAACCGCGACGCCATCTATCCGACTAGCAGCGAACTACAACGTTGAAATCCTGCATCGCGCAAGCAGAGTTTACCGTGCGATTTGAACATATACATCAGCCCGAATATCAACTATCGGGCAGTAGCCCGCCAGGCACTACAGCCGCCTGGTCGGAGGATCCTCCTTTTCAATTGAGGTGTGTGGGACTTTACTCTCTGTTCCGCTACCTCCAAACTAGTGTAGAAATATAAGTAGACTGCGATTTATCCTACTTTACAAAATATGTGAAAGTATGTGTGCGGGATGACAGGATACTTTTTATCCTGGCAATACATTGCCTTGGGATGTTCATGCGACTGAAGCTGCTGGCAAAACCTAGAGGTTAAAGTGTTTTCTGCTAAAGTTGTAATGTTTGCAGAACGAATATCCTGGAGCGCTACTACAACGCCGAGGTGCGGCTAGCGGTGCCCGAGGGCAAGCGCATCTCGCGCATCAAGTGGCTGGCCGTGTACGACATCGGCAGCCAGAACGCGTTCGCCGACGTGTACGTGCCCGACGAGTTCGAGGCGCCGGCCGAGCGCGCCGTGGGCCCGCTGGCCGGCTCGCCCGCCGCCTCCAGCAAGCCCGTGCGCTTCCTCGACGCCACCACCGTGCTGTGAGAACTTCTGCCACATTCGCCAGTCTTTTGTGCCAGCGCGGCATGCCTAATGCTCTACGTCTATCATTACAGCATCCCAGAGCTGCGCTACGACGGCAGCGGAGAGGAGGTGTACTTCTGGACCGGCGTGGGCCCGCAGCCCTCCTCCAGGGGCATGAAGATACCGGACGAGTATGGCTAGTGAGTACATGCACAAATTGTTATGAACTCGAGTCTGCTTTGACACTAAACATCTATATCGGTGTAGTCACGTTTAGTTCGGGGCTAAAATGCTGATGATAAAATGAAATGGTATTTGTATAAATATTTACCTTATTTCGTGGTTATTTCGCTATAACAAAATTAAATATTAGGGTAAGTGTGGTATCGACGCAACGTATCGACTAATTGTAGGTATTTGACTCGCCTACGCACCACCACGTGCTGCCTGACTGACGGTTGAACACAGATTGCCCCCCACTTAGTCACATGTTGTGACGTATGCGCTCGAGACAAATGATAAGTATATCTACATACACTGTGTATGTAGATATACTACACAGTACACAGATTAAATAAATAAATAAATCGTTTATTTCTCACCACAAACCAAGTAAAGAACAAAAATAAATGATAAATATACGCTAATAAGTTACAACTTAGGTTGTGGATCGCTGGTGCCTGTGGAAGGTAAATAACACCTGTATTACAGGACACCAGGCCTCCACCTCATATCGCATTAATTATAAAACTAGCAAATAAATGTGCAATGGCGCGTATAGATTGTCAAACAATAGGTGAGTAAGCTAAAATAATGAAGACAAAAAAGTGTGTGTGTGGTGTGTGTGATGTGTGTGGTGTGTGTGTGTGTGCGTGTGTGCATGTGTAAAGAAGGGATGTGCCTAAGTTAGTGAACCCGTGTATACCAAATTTTATAGCCTGATATTATTATCTCCATATTAACGCTAGAATAGTTAGAGTGAGGACAAAAATTACTGGGGAACTTCCAGAAGGGCTTCAGTTTGTGAATATGATCGTGTAAGAA
Organism: Lacanobia oleracea; assembly: GCA_950371165.1. Taxonomy (NCBI): domain Eukaryota; kingdom Metazoa; phylum Arthropoda; class Insecta; order Lepidoptera; family Noctuidae; genus Lacanobia; species Lacanobia oleracea. The sequence goes on from OX493408.1 coordinate 23,158,177, forward strand.
GCCAATTCAAGAGAGTAGTTTTATATAGTCGGCGATTTAATGATGTATGGATAACAATTTATGGAGTTTGTTGTACAAGTATGGTCCAAGGAAGACAAAGAATCTGTGGCTAAAAGATGTACTTAGTCCGGTAGAAGTTGCTACGAGATGGTTACGAGTGGTAGAATTCTGGTTGAAGGGGGTAATAGAGTGCTGCTTCATTGCAGTAGCCATAATAAATAGCTGCCTGACAGTAGGAACTTGGCAGAATTCGTATAACTGGATAGTAGGAAATAGGCGAGGCTTAAAACAGCACACCTTGAGCACTGCTCTTTGCGCCCTCTCAACCTTTATCAGGTTGGATTTAGCTGCACCACCCCATGTGATTGAGCAGTAGCTCAAGATGGACTGGCCCAATGCTAGGTACACCATTGTCATGACTTCCGCGTCAGCTGATTGACGTAATTGTTTAAAAATGTAGATGAGCTTTCTGACCCTCTTAGATAAGGTTTCAATATATTCTTTAAATGTCAAGTTGCTGTCTATTACTACACCCAAGTATTTTACTGATGTAACACGCTCAATTACCATAACACTCGAGTCGTTAGCAGCATGTAAAGGTTTCGCAGATATTTGCAAACACGAATCTAAAGAATTCGATGGATTGCGGATAGAAAAATTAAGAAGTTTGGTTTTTTCATCTGTCATTCATTCATCGGTCATTCTCTAACAGTATCAAATCCAGTTTGAGCAAAGCGATAGGTATCTATCCAGGTGTTTGATGAAAAAATAAGTGCTGTGTCATCAGCGTAAGAAAATATGTTACCGCCTTGAAGAGTGAGATTGCAGAGGTCATTAATATAGACCAAAAACAAGGTCGGGCCAAGAATACTCCCCTGAGAGACTCCGTATTCAATAGGTAGTTCAGAGCTGGTATAAGATCCTATTTTGACGCTTTGGGTTCTGTTGGTTAAATAACTCTGAAAAAGGGACAGCTGCACCCCTCTCACTCCCAGAGATTCGAGCCTATCAATAAGCATGGAAATCGAAACCGCGTCGAAAGCTTTCGCGAGGTCTAAAAACAGTGCAACACACTTATGGCTTTTATCAAGTTTCTTGACTACATGATCCACTAGATTATGTACAGCATCATTTGTGGACAGATTTCTTCTAAAGCCATATTGACTTGGAGATAATAATAATAATAATATTTATCAATATTATTATATAATAATAGAACTATTTTTGAGAGAAATTATCAGGTGTTCCACCTCTGACTCATTGGTATTTAATAGCACAAAGGATTTTGGCTGAGAGCAAGAGAACGACGGGGAAGGGGGGGTTTGGGTGCTCTTGTTTATATTTTCAGCTAAATCCCTACCTACTTTTACATAGTACGAGTTAACTTTGTTTAAATAAGTTTGCTTATCACTGCAGGATTCTAAAAGTTCATATGCGGAAGGTTGAGATTTAGATAAACTAGTAACATTCTGGATAACATTCCATACTAGTTTAGAGTTTCTACGAGCTTTTTTAAATTCTAATTTTTCATAATCTGACTTAGCCTTTCGCAACAGGGTAGTACAATAATTTCTATACCTTCTGTAGGATATAACGAGAATTTCATCTGTGGGTTTTTTTTTTCAATTTTCTATAGAGATTATCCCTATGACGCATACACTTCAGTAATCCTGGAGTTATCCAGGGTTTGATAGGCCGACGTCTGCGGGACAATGTTATAGTTATCGTATTTTTAGCAAATGCTGATAAAATAGGCTCGATTAAATATTTTGTCGCCAAGTTTGGGTCCTCAACAGAGTATGCCAGATCGAAGTTTATGTTCAGTACGTCACTCGCAAGCCCATCCTTGTTGACCTTTGTAAGCTTGTTAAAAGAAGGAAGTTTAGTGTTATGATTTTTATCTTTAAGGAGGGCGAGCAAAACTGAGTAGTGATCGGTAATAGTAGACTCTAGTACTAAAATTTTCGACGAATTGGAAGATTTTAGGTTAGCGTGATCAAGGCAAGTGGAACCATGAGTGGGGTAGGTATGACCCGTATAGAGTCCGTGGTGTGCAAGTAAATCTAAATAGTCTAAAGAATGTTTGGATTGACAACCGTGGGTAATATCAATGTTACTGTCTCCCATGAGGATAATATTCTTATAGGTTTTAAGTTCGCCAAGGGTACTGTCAAGCGACTCGATAAATAACGAAGGATCAGAAAAGGCATGAGGTCTGTAAACAGCAACAATTGCTACATGGGTACCTAATGTAACAATTAAGCAATTACATTCAGAAATGACTGGCTCTATTACTTTTATATTAGACAAACTCGTTTTGGCATAAACAACCACACCGTCATTTTGATTATAATTATTTATAGTTTTGTAGGAGTTGTAACCTTCAATAGTGGGAATAATGGGATTACAAGAAAGCCAGCATTCGGACAAAATAATTACATCACTAGGTACATTGATTCGCTCGAGTAAAGTGAGGAATCCAGAGAAGTTGGCACGAATACTGCGAATATTTTGTTGTAACACGGTGAGGTTAGTTTTTGGTTCAGGTAATAAAGTAACACAGGCGTCAGGATTGCGCATCACAGAAGGAAGTATTATCCATGTTAGCTATCAAATCATTTATAGCCGCGAATTATATTTTTTAATATTTCTCGAGGCACTAATATGGTGACATTGAGCTGAACCGCTCCAAAAACATATTCCAGCAAAAGTATCAACAAAATTATAATCCTTTACAGTGTATGAATCACTAACAGTATATGTATCTAGGACGAAAATACGATTTAATTGATAATCGATCGATTGATCGAATTGTTAATTGATTGATTGATAATGTAGTAATGTAGTGCAGTATTGTAGTGTAGTGTAGTTATAAGTAATAAATGCCAGTAATACTTGATCACATGGCGAAAAACTTATTAGATTGATACACTACAGTAAGTAACTATTGTAGGACATCGGCTACGACTGGGTGCTGCGCGCCGACCTCCCTAGTGGCGTCAGAGTGGTCTGCTACGCTGACGACCCGCTGGTCCTGGCGCAAGGGGGGTCGCAACAGGCGGCGGTCCACGCTATGACACGCGGGGTTGTGATAGTCGTTGAAAGGATCCGGCAGTTGGGTCTCGAGGTGGCCTACCTACACTAGTCCGAAGCCATGTGCTTTCATGGTTCTCGGAACGGGCCACCATCGGTATCCCAAATAACAGTAGGAGGGGTTCACATCGACTTCGGGCCGACGATTACGTACCTGGCTCTCGTCCATGAGCCGGTGGAACTTCGTCGAGCATTTCCAACGTTTGGCTCCCAGACTGGGGCGGGTCGGGGCCTACAAGCGGTTTCTGCTCAATCTAGGAGGTCCAAACGCCTCCTACCCGAGGCTTTAGCGGAGTCGTTTTGGTCTTTTATGGGGCGCCGGTGTCGGTGTGAACGCCTACTTCGAGGAAGCAACCTGCCCGTTACCTCAACGCATCCCAGAGGGTCATGGCCATCCAGCTAGCCCGGGGATACCGTACGGTCTCTGGCGAGGCGGCGAGCCTCCTTACCGGACTACCGCCATGGGATCTGGAGGCGAGAGCCCTTGCGTTCATTTCCAAATGGCGCGTGGAGGCGCAACGCCGGGGCGAGCCTCCTATGCTACAGAAAATCGCAGCACGGCGGGCGGAGCTCCGGCAGGATCTCCCAGTGCTGAGCACGCCACAATCCAGGCGACGGGACTTCGGGCTTAGAGAGTAGCTCCCCTGTTTCGAATTCGGCGGGAGGATACGTCTGGGTGTCTCGCGTTCGGACCTGGTTCAAGCCATGGTCCGAAGCGACGGGGCACGGGAAGCGGTCGCCTCCTGCGAAGGAGGAAGCCGAACGCTTGGGAGAGAGGGAAACCTCACTCCCCAGCCGCCAAACAGAAGAAGATGGGCGCTAGGAGTCATAAGGCGTTTCCTGGCCACCGCAGGCGTAGGCCTGCGGACGACGAGCATTGGGTGGCTCGCCGTCCGGTCAGAACCAGGCTCGGGTCGACGGCGCGCTGTGTTCCACACGCGCCTCAAAGAGCTGTCAGCATAGAAGACGGGGCCCGCTACAGCCAGTGCTTGCCAAGGCTGCGGAATTTGTTTGAAAGAGTAACCGTGGCCCTGGAACACAGAGGGCATTAGGAGGAACGCGGTGGCTTTCTAATGGTTATAGAATTTCCAAAATCGGTTCAGCAGATCCAGAGATTAACCCCTTTTTTTTGCGCTGCGAAAAAAAATGCTTTACGCATACCCTTTCATAGGGGGAATGGGAGGGGTATGTGGGACTCCCCGGGCTGACCGGTATACCCACTAAAACAACCCAGCGGCATTCCCGCATCGTCTGAGTGGTGGGGGACTGAGAGATCGGTGCAGTCTGCGTCCAGTCCTCCTCCGACGACCGCCTGCACGGCGGGCACCTCCCCTGGGCCTGACTCCTATCCTGACGCCCTCCACGACGATGTGGGCGTCAGGAGGGCAGCGCTGCCGAGGCCCGTGAAAAAACACGGCCTCGGTCTTGTTCAGCGCCACCCTCAATTCCAGGCGGCGGACCCGCCTTGCCACCAAGGATCCGCCACAGAGATTAACCCCTATAATCTCACAAACTTAACCTCTTTATAAAATTAGTATTTTGTAAAACCTGTAACACGTTAATGTTTGTTGAACGATGAAGTGAGTGATCGCTGTATGCGCCCGCAGCCTGGAGCCGCTGCGCGCGTACGTGGGCGAGGACGTGCGGCTGACGCTGCCGGGCGGCACCACGGTGTTCGACGTGAAGTGGCTGGCGCTGTGGGACCGCGCGCGCGCCGCGGCGCTGGCCAGCGTGCTGGTGCCCGAGGCGCTGAACGTGCCGCCCGCGGCCTCCGAGCCGCACGGCTACGAGTCGCCGCTGCCGCACTGCAAGCAGCTGCACCGCGACTTCCAGGTCTCCTGGGAGGTGTTCGGCAACCAGATCACCATCGAGATGGCGGCGCAGGTGAGCGCGCGCGCGACGACCGGTCGCCGGTCGGCGGTCGGCGGTCGGCGGTCGCGCGGCGCGGCTGACCGCTGCGGTGTGTTGCAGATGGACGAGGACGAGTACATGGCGTTCGGCGTGTCGGGCAGCGACAGCGCGTCGCGCATGCTGGGCGCGGACGTGGCCGTGGCGCAGTACAACGCGGCCATGCAGCGCGGGCTCGCCACCGACTACAACATCACGGCGGCGGCGCCGGTGAGTGCTCGCCGCGCTGGTGCAGTGCAGTGGGCAGCAGACGGCGCTCAGTGACCGTGTGTGGCAGTGTGTGCAGGTGCTGGGCGCGTGGCGCGGTGTGTGCCGGGACGACCGGCTGGGCGGCCTGGACTCCAACCAGGTGTTCAGTGCGCGCCGCGACAACGGACTCACCATCGTCTCCTACCGCCGCACGCTGGCCGCCTGTGAGTATACTCTAGCCATCTGACGACCGGCTGGGCGGCCTGGACTCCAACCAGGTGTTCAGTGCGCGCCGCGACAACGGACTCACCATCGTCTCCTACCGCCGCACGCTGGCCGCCTGTGAGTATACTCTAGCCATCTGACGACCGGCTGGGCGGCCTGGACTCCAACCAGGTGTTCAGTGCGCGCCGCGACAACGGACTCACCATCGTCTCCTACCGCCGCACGCTGGCCGCCTGTGAGTATACTCTAGCCATCTGACGACCGGCTGGGCGGCCTGGACTCCAACCAGGTGTTCAGTGCGCGCCGCGACAACGGACTCACCATCGTCTCCTACCGCCGCACGCTGGCCGCCTGTGAGTATACTCTAGCCATCTGACGACCGGCTGGGCGGCCTGGACTCCAACCAGGTGTTCAGTGCGCGCCGCGACAACGGACTCACCATCGTCTCCTACCGCCGCACGCTGGCCGCCTGTGAGTATACTCTAGCCATCTGACGACCGGCTGGGCGGCCTGGACTCCAACCAGGTGTTCAGTGCGCGCCGCGACAACGGACTCACCATCGTCTCCTACCGCCGCACGCTGGCCGCCTGTGAGTATACTCTAGCCATCTGACGACCGGCTGGGCGGCCTGGACTCCAACCAGGTGTTCAGTGCGCGCCGCGACAACGGACTCACCATCGTCTCCTACCGCCGCACGCTGGCCGCCTGTGAGTATACTCTAGCCATCTGACGACCGGCTGGGCGGCCTGGACTCCAACCAGGTGTTCAGTGCGCGCCGCGACAACGGACTCACCATCGTCTCCTACCGCCGCACGCTGGCCGCCTGTGAGTATACTCTAGCCATCTGACGACCGGCTGGGCGGCCTGGACTCCAACCAGGTGTTCAGTGCGCGGCGCGACAACGGACTCACCATCGTCTTCTACCGCCGCACGCTGGCCGCCTGTGAGTATACTCTAGCCATCTGACGACCGGCTGGGCGGCCTGGACTCCAACCAGGTGTTCAGTGCGCGGCGCGACAACGGACTCACCATCGTCTTCTACCGCCGCACGCTGGCCGCCTGTGAGTATACTCTAGCCATCTGACGACCGGCTGGGCGGCCTGGACTCCAACCAGGTGTTCAGTGCGCGCCGCGACAACGGACTCACCATCGTCTCCTACCGCCGCACGCTGGCCGCCTGTGAGTATACTCTAGCCATCTGACGACCGGCTGGGCGGCCTGGACTCCAACCAGGTGTTCAGTGCGCGCCGCGACAACGGACTCACCATCGTCTCCTACCGCCGCACGCTGGCCGCCTGTGAGTATACTCTAGCCATCTGACGACCGGCTGGGCGGCCTGGACTCCAACCAGGTGTTCAGTGCGCGCCGCGACAACGGACTCACCATCGTCTCCTACCGCCGCACGCTGGCCGCCTGTGAGTATACTCTAGCCATCTGACGACCGGCTGGGCGGCCTGGACTCCAACCAGGTGTTCAGTGCGCGCCGCGACAACGGACTCACCATCGTCTCCTACCGCCGCACGCTGGCCGCCTGTGAGTATACTCTAGCCATCTGACGACCGGCTGGGCGGCCTGGACTCCAACCAGGTGTTCAGTGCGCGCCGCGACAACGGACTCACCATCGTCTCCTACCGCCGCACGCTGGCCGCCTGTGAGTATACTCTAGCCATCTGACGACCGGCTGGGCGGCCTGGACTCCAACCAGGTGTTCAGTGCGCGCCGCGACAACGGACTCACCATCGTCTCCTACCGCCGCACGCTGGCCGCCTGTGAGTATACTCTAGCCATCTGACGACCGGCTGGGCGGCCTGGACTCCAACCAGGTGTTCAGTGCGCGGCGCGACAACGGACTCACCATCGTCTTCTACCGCCGCACGCTGGCCGCCTGTGAGTATACTCTAGCCATCTGACGACCGGCTGGGCGGCCTGGACTCCAACCAGGTGTTCAGTGCGCGGCGCGACAACGGACTCACCATCGTCTTCTACCGCCGCACGCTGGCCGCCTGTGAGTATACTCTAGCCATCTGACGACCGGCTGGGCGGCCTGGACTCCAACCAGGTGTTCAGTGCGCGGCGCGACAACGGACTCACCATCGTCTTCTACCGCCGCACGCTGGCCGCCTGTGAGTATACTCTAGCCATCTGACGACCGGCTGGGCGGCCTGGACTCCAACCAAGTGTTCAGCGCTCTAGCCATCTCTTAAGATGACGACATATGCTAGCGACCTTGGAGGAACAAAACGCGCACTGGTTTCACACACGCTCGACTTACCTTGTTATTCTAAGATTTAAATAAAAAAATAAAAAAAAAATATTTTTATTTCAGACATTCTTGGTCCATAATATTGTTAGTAGAAAGACTTAAAAACTATGTTAGGTACATTAAAAAAAAACTAAATTAATTGAAGTATTTGCCGCCCTCTGGGGCCCCGGGCACACGCACTTGTGCTTGCCCCAGAAGGGGGCTGTCCAGCTTGTGGCTGAGCACGTTCAGCACAGTGTGGAACAGACGCACTACAATAGCGTGGGAGCCCCACCAGCACCCTGAACTCGTTATTATATTGTATTCGGAGAGCGTTGATGGCCCGCTGAGTGTAGCTGACCCACAGATTGCAGGTGTAGAGAGTTTGGCAAAATGCTTTAAAAAGAGTAATTTTTACCTCTAAACTACACCTCGCAAATCTGCGTGCCAACATGTTACAGCGGACCGCCATCGCTCTCCTCTCCCTTTCAATGTCTCCATCGTCTTTTAAATCCTCGGTAACCACATGGACCGGCCAAGTGCGAGTCGGACTCGCTCACGAAGGTTTCCGTAGCATAAATTTTTATTATTTGTTTTTATAGCGGCAATAGAAATACACAATCTGTGAAAATTTCAACTGTCTACCTATTACGGTTCTTAAGATACAGCCCACTGACAGAAGAACGGACGGACAGCGGAGGCTTAGTAATAGGGTTCCGTGGTGTACCCTTTGGGTAAGGGTAACCCAAAAAAAAAATGCCGTATATCAAAATGTAGATAATTAAATTGTCTTTGAGATAGTGGAAATTCCATTAGAATACGCTCGGCGGTTTTGGTCCGATGGTCGTTTTTATGTCCGTGTTAGACATAACTGTACAAATTAATTGTTGAACGAGTGAAGGTTAAAATTTTCATACATCAAATTATTAAGAAAAAGAGTCTAATGTAATTTTTTTTTTTTTTTTTTCAAAAAACTACGAGTAGCCGTTTAGACGTGATGCTCATTTTAAAAAAAGCTACTGACCCTTTATCTGCGCACAGTGTTTTATGATGCCTATTTTTTGGACATCACATTTTTATTGAAAAAACTGATAGAATCACGAATTTAGATGCAAAATATGTGTATGATATGATGTATCGTGTCGAAAAAAACTGACAACCCTAACAAAAATAGTTAAATTGGAATAATTGCTAAGTTCCATGGATTTGGGGAGTAAACAGAATTATTTTAGTATGAATAACTTTTCCCAATATAGCGGAATTTTGGAGAAAACCAAAAACTCATATATATCGGGATTTAAATAGAGTTTCGAGTTTCATTGGTCCTCTAAAATATTCAGCAGAGGAGACGCCATCAAAGCAGAACAAAAAAAAACGTATCATCCTTAAACTGTAATTTTCTTTTTTCTTAATATCCGGATGGCAAAAGGACGATTTACAAAAAAATATTACTCAAAATATAGACATGGTAGCTAAATGGGGATTCGAAATCTTGGATTGAAATGATTATTTCTATCTGCTTTTTAATAAAAATGTGATGTCCGAAAAATGGGCTTCATAAAACCACTGTGCCGCGCCAATTGAAATATTTTATTACATCTATGGCTGCGCCTTAACTCTTATAGGGTCACTCGTGTTTGTGTTGATCGAGAGAGCTACACACCTTAAGCCTCCACTACACTACTCGCGAAGTTGATCGAAGTTGAGCGAATACGATAGTGTGCACGAGTCAAAGAACTCGAAGTGACTCGAAGCGTTCACGAAGAGTAGAGTACTTTGTCGAAGGAACTTCGCGAGTAGTGTAGTGGAGGCTTTACAGGCACACGGCATGTCTATTATGCCTAGTTTCTGAGGTTTTCACCGGTTTATCCGTCCTTTAACGCTATTTGTTGGTTCGGTTGGTTTGCATAGCTTATAATACTTATGATGTGACAAAAAAAAATGCTTTAGAATAAAGTACCTACGCTTTAAAAAAATTCTGCTTTGCTGTAGGTACCATTCACTTTTAAACTTGTATTAAGTATTTACGAAAAGACTAAAATTTATCTCGTTACGCTACAGATTCCATAACCGATAAAGCACTTTCTGCAACTGTACAAGCCAATAATGCTCAAACCTACAGCGAATTGTAGTGAGGCGCTCTACTTTTAAACGTTTCAATACAACTGCTTACTTAACGCGAGTCTTAACAAAACCAATATCGCGAGCGGGTCAATTATTACTAGAAACTACTACTTATCGTGCGACTCAGACGTCAAACATAGACGTACTCGTAAATAGAAATAGTTACCTACCTAAATTTTCTTCTCAATAAACTACTACAACCGAGTGTTATTAGTGTGGATTATTTACCTACAATAAAATTGGAGTAAATATCGTCAACGACGAAAACCTCAACAGCAACCGTTAGGTATTTTGTTTATGACAGGTATAAATATTTTATCTTACCAAGCTGCGACTGGCTTCGAGGTCAACGACCCTCAAATTCGATTGCAACATTGCACAGTAAGACGGCCTTTAAAAGTAGCTTCTCTATTCGTTTTGGAGAGCTTGCGCGGTCGGCTTCGCCTGGAATTGTTAGCAAAGAATGATTAGAAGAATACGCTCTAAACTTTTCATATTAGTTGAATGATAGACATCCAATTACCGATTTTAAAATTTTAACTGAACAAATTTAAATGAGATAAGCAGAACACACAACAAAAAGTGATACGAAACTATTTTGGTTTAAATAGGTACGTATTAATAGCTAGCTAGGTACAGTAAATAAAACACTGAACGTTTCCCTCGGAATTCTGCCGCTTTTTCGTTAGACCATGTTTAGAAAGTACTCCGTTTCAATTTTAATTAATTTACTTTAATTAAAAAGTAAATCGTATGCAAAGTTTTATGATTAAAAGATATTGTGCAATGGCGCCAAAAATAAATAGAAACACATTTGATTTATTATCAATAATTTTATGGCCTGGTTGCTAGGACTTTTTAGCCAGGAACACATTTGAATGTTAACCATAACCATAGACAAATATAGAGCAGCACCATAAATTGAATATTGGTTTTTATTGATGTGTAATATCTTTTCACTCGCTTTCCTGTCATCTTTGGGTTTCCTAAAATGGGACGAAGGTGTGACAGGAAGCCCCGGGCTCCCTGTTACACTTTCGTCCCATTGGTGAAATCAAAAAGCGCGCGCTATTTGATTCGACCAATGAGCGTCTGTCAGTAATCGCATAAATGTGTAACACATTTATGCTGCTACTGAGTAGCGTAGCTACGGCGCAGGCGGGGGAGGTTGCCCCGTGGGTGACCCCAATTTAGGGGTAATACCTGACCTTTCTTTGGCTGCTTTTGTGTCAGTCTGGTGTCACCCAAGCCGTGAAAGTCTATGATCAGTGCGTGTTGCCAGTGATGACATATGGAACTGAAACGTGGTCGCTCACAATGGGCCTCATCAGAAGGCTCAAAGTCACTCAAAGGGCAATGGAGAGGGCAATGCTTGGGTGATCGAAGCAGGAATGATGATATCCGCAAGAAAAGCTGAGCAAGATGAAAACTTTTTTCAACCTATTAGTATTTTATATCGTAAATTATATAAGAGCCTAGAGAGACTAAAATGGCACCGTATATAGGGCTAGGGAGTCACACTTTTTCGTGCGGGCAGCCGGCCGTCGATTCATCGTTTCGGTCAATTCGTTATTTCATCGATTCATAAGACGTTATCACGTCAAAAATTACAGGTTTCATTGCATCAACCGTTTAAGGGCATTGGCGTATCTAGGATTTTTTCCAGGGGGGGGGGGGCTCGGCCCCTATCCTGAGATGAGACACCGAGTCACACTCACCACTTTCGGTGGTCACGATCAAAAATAGAATTTTAGGCTCTTCGCCCGTCACAGTCTTTAAGCTACTTCAGAGCCATCCTAATCTCATACAGGCTGACGTCTGGGATAACCTCGGTATAGTGCCGAGTTAATCTAGCTCTTGGGTCGTTACCTAGATTCTAATCGGGTTTTTTTTTTTTTTTTATAACCTGTATAACTGTCCATAGAATGTCTCGATCTTTCTCAGAAGCTCGATTTGGCGGATATAATTATGTTATTGCCGGTCTTCAGTTTGTGAGCTGGCTGTGCTTCATAGACAGATCTCTAGCAAAGACCCTGGAGCCCTTATTCCGCTCTATCGCCTCTTTAATCTTTTCAGAATTAAAGCGGCGGAGGTCGCTTCTCAAGGAGTAAGAGATCCGTCTATTGAGCTGCCGGTAGCTGCACGCATCTTCCATCTCCCGCCTCTCCTTCATGAGCTTCAAAGTAGGATCAGAGAGCCTCTTGTTCTTGTCTGTACGGCGAGTCTTAAAAAACTTAGACCCGACCGTACAGACAGTTTCCACGAACCCATATCATCCACAGAGCTCCCTAGGCACTCGAAACGATTCTGAAGTTCGAGCTGAAAGATCTCGAAGTTTTTGATCTGGATCTTTGCTGGACGAAGCGCAAACCTCATCAGTCTCTCTCGACCTTTCCAGCTTGATATTTAGATTCAATTTTGGGGAATGTGCGACGGAATCGCATATTTTAATTCCGCCAAGCCCGTTCCATCATCGGACCACAAGACGAACGGCGATGCACCACCGGTAAATGGTGGACATCCCACCCATACGTACAAAACGTTTTTGGGAACACATTCGTAATGCGTACAGCTAAGGAGTGATCCCTGCTGGAGTCTGTGTTTCCTGATATCTACAACCTGGTTATTTCTGGGCACCATCTTCGACCACATCATTGCTTACCATCAGATGAGATAGTGGTCAAACGGGTGAGATAGTAGTAAAATTAGTGATAGACATAATATTAATACTAGAAATAAAGATACACACATCTTTCATGGGGTACTGTGTTAAATTTTACAATAAAATACCTTGTGACATATTAGAACTAAATGAAAGAAAATTTAAAACCTAAATTAAAAGCACACTTTGTAAACAAGCATATTACAAATTAGAAGATTACATTCAGGATAAGAATGCTTGGAAACATGCTGGAACTGCTCCATAGGACAATCAATGGTGGAGACAAGACCAAACTGGTTGGTTTATGTATTTATTTTGTAGTTGTACCTACTGTTTAATTTTTGGGTTTTATTTTTCTGTTCACTCACACTCTGCTTATTGATGGTTCCAATATTTTTAAATTTGTGAGTACCATGTACTTATTTAGAAAATCAATACCTCTGCATACTCTAGGTTCATGGTCCTCACATATATTAAGAAAAGATTTGTACACCACAGCACATGTATAACATTGATTTGAAAAGAGTAACTATGGAGTTTCTTGTCCGTTCTCCTCCATAAATTTTAAATGTAATTATGACGTTCGAAAGTGCCGTTTAATGGCCTAATTAAAATAAACGTTTTTGACTTTGACAAACGCGTGCCTATGACATGGTTCTCTGACATGGTTTATTTGACACCACCATTTGGCGCAAGCACGGAACCATCTTTTTATCAGACAATCAGGTGATTCAAGCCTGCAATGTCCTAGCCAAACTGGAAACAACTTTACAAAGTATGCTTCCCGTGGGAATCGAACCTACGACCACCGGGTCACAAGGGCAAACGTCTAAACCACTCGACCACGGAGGCAGTTAAGTCCCCCACGACCACGGTGAAGTGAGTTTTATGACCGTATATACGATATTCTAAGTATCAGGTACGCCACCCTGGTCGACACACTCTCGATGCTCACCACATTGGACACAAGGGACCTGTAAACTATAAACCCGACACCACCCTGGGACTTTTGGTCACCCTCCCGGAAATAGAGCAGATTGCCGGAGTTGAGAAGTACGAGTATTGTGTCCTCCCCCTCTCTTCGGTCACAATAGACAATCCCACAATAGTCCATCGCAACCTGCTCAATTCCTCCTCAAGTTCGGTGATCATCTCGCCGGTGAGATGATCACCGGCACTAGGGGCCACTTTTTCGTTGCTTTGGAAGGGGGGGGGGGGGTTCCATAATCGCCACGCTTAGCGTTTGGCAGGCGGATTAGCGATCGTAGTGTATGGTTGTTGGGTTTCACAGAGAACGCTGCTGTCCATTCTCTGGCAAGTCCCTTAGTCACTTCATACGACACCCACGGAAAGTGATGGGATGGTGTTATTCTTTTACGGCACCATTTGGCACCGGCCGACACCATACGGCGGAGCCCATACATTTATAATAATAATAATAATAATAATTTATTTAATTCAGACAAAACACAACATAACGTAACTCGACAAAATGTACTGAACAGCTGATTTTGTTTTGCGATTTCTGGATTAGTCCTATTGTTCATAATTATGAGTACAATGACCCTTACTATTGTGTATGACCCTTAATATAAACATATAAATTATTAATTATTAACGTAGATAACTCGATTTTACTAAAAATGTTGGTTGGATCTTTTCCGCTTAACAGGGTCCAAATGGAGCAACCCCCTCCTACCTGAAAAATTATTATTGGGGTCCATTTGTGGGGTGACACCACATTATCCGCACCGGGTGTCACCCACGCTAGCTACGCCACTGCGGCTACTGTACGGCTCGCTAGTATTTTTTTTTTATTGTAAATTGTATCATGAATTCATGGACATATATTCATATTTCTCCGTTGAGTTCTACACTTTCGAGCTACATAATTTTAGCTGACTCCTTAACAATACAAATGTGCCTTTGAATTGTTCAATTGAAAGAAATAGTTTGAGTTTGCAACATGGCCCTTCCGCAGCGGAGCCCATGGACCGCGAGTGGGTGACGGACCGCGCCATGTTCATAGTGTGGGCGCTCGGCCGCCTGGACCACGAGCGCGAGCCCGCCTTCCACCGCCTGTACCCGCGCGCCGACGTGCGGCTGCACCTGGCCAGCGACCCGCCCACGCACGACTGCATCCGCTTCACCGTGTGAGTACCTGCGCCGTGCGACTGCGCGTGCGTTCCACTGTGACATACTGACGGTTTGCTCTGCAGCGGAGCGCGCTCGGCGCCGCCCGTGTGGGAGGTGGCGGAGCTGTTCGACCCGGCGCTGCGCGTGTTCACGTTCCGCCTGGGCCCGGCGGGCGGCGCGCGCGGCCTGGCGGGCCGGCGCCTCAAGCAGTCGCCGCCGCTCGCCTGGTACGTCAACGGCCAGCTCGCGCCCGACCTACAGCTGCGCCGCGGCCTGCAGTACTCGTTCAAGGTAATGTAACTGTGTAATGTGCGGTGACTGTGTGTCGATAGCGATGTAAATTCGTAACATGCGGACAGGTGTACGGCGGTAACGATCCGCACTCGGCGACGGAGTACCACCCGCTGATCGTGACGGCGGAGCCCGTTGGCGGCCTGGAGCGCCTGAGCGAGGCGGCGCAGCGCGAGGCCAAGGTGCTGGCCGGCGTGCACTACACGCGGCGCGGTCGCCTGGCACCCACCGCCGGTACGTATGCTGCGTGACGGTGTGTGTGTGTGTGTGTGTGTCCCCTGTCGGTACTGACGCGCGTGTTGCAGCGGGCCCGCTGTGCGCGGCGCGGCACGCGGGCGGCGCGGACCGGCGGCGCGACGACGACTACGCCACGTTCCGCGCGTACAACCGCTCGCTGGAGTGGCGCTGCGGCGCCGCGCCGCCCGCCGAGCTGCTGGTGGCGCCCAACAGCTCGTGGCCGGAGCGCGTGTACTACCACTCGTTCTCGCACGCCGGCATGGGCGGCCGCATCTACGTGGTGGACAAGCACCGCCGCAACATCGGGCGCGCCGCCAGCCGCGCGGCCCGCCCGGCCCGCCCGAGGCGCGCGCTGGCGCTGCTGCCCGCGGTGCTGCTGTCCGCGGTGCTGCTGCCTGCAGCGCTGCTGCACTGACTCGTCACACGATCGTAGCGCATATGTTTTAGTATTCCATAGAAAAAACTGTTCCGTTTCAATTTGAAGTTTTCAGCATTCAAAATTCCATAAAGATTTACCCTAAAAAATTAAGCTACAAACCAATTTTTACTCGAAGGAAACATTTTTTTTTTCAAAGTATTTGTTTTAGGCTAGCCACTTGAAAAAAATGTGACATCAGAAAATTATCGAATGTGTCCTTGGAATAAAAATTATTACAACATTTAGGGTAGGTAGATACTTAACACTTTTCCAATGGGGAGCTCATCAGCTTTCCAGCCTGTATAGCTGATACGGTCCGTAAAGTGTGCCCATCGCTTAACCTACCACCCGGTATAACTATGTATAAGACGAACAATGTGGCAGCTTGCTTAAAAGAACTTTAAATGTAGATGATCTCAAGTCGTGGCAGCTAACTGGTGTTGTTACTGTGCTCTATAGCTTGCCTGATTCAGACTTTCCCTTTATTCCTATCTGCACCCTTCGGGCTTGCTACAGGGGTGATGGCTGGCACTAACTAGTGGCGTTTATTACGCCGGTGGTCAATGTCACTTATTTAGTGGCATTATGCCCCCTTCATAATTATAGTAAAGTGGTCGGGGTTTGACCAGTCAGACCTTAATTATTTCATTATTAGGGACGAATATATTTCTATCTGCAGGGTTTAAAAGAACCTAACATGAATGGAATGACGGGAGCTAAGTTCGCTCGCTCACACTTGCTCCCATCATAGTGTAGGAACACAATGTAAGCGTGAATGGCAGAACGCTAGGTAAGCAGAAATGCACGCGAGCGAGAAGTATGAACGGCCGGCCAGTTACTACGCACTGTTCCGAGTGGACGGTTGTCTCAACTAGTTTCGGGGAATAAACGTGATTACTACAGAAGGTGACTTTAATTCCGTAGTCCCAATAACCTCCACTACCAGACGAGGCAATGCTCACATAGGGGTATCCCAGTGCGTTCCACCAGTCAGGAGTCATCATCTGCCTAGCCTTTTCCCAACTATATTGGGGTCGGCTTCCAGTCAAACCGGATTCAGCTGAACACCAGTGTTTTACGTGGAGCGGCTGCCCACCAGACCTCCACAACCCATTAACTGGGTAACACGGTACTTCTTGGCAAGACTGGAGTCAGATTTACTGGCTTCTGACAATCCGTAACGACTGCCAAAGATCTACAAATGACAGCCGGGACCAACGGCTTAACGTGCTTTCCGAGGCACGGAGGAAACTCGGTATATTAAGATGGTCACCCATCCACAGACCAACATTGGCAAGCGTAGCTTAACCTTAAAGATCGACCCGTGCGGCTGTTATTATTTAGCCACGAGCTCCTCCACCAGTCAGGAGTATAGACCCCTAAATTGGTGACCCCGACGTGATGACGACTCACAAGAAGACGCTAGCAACGTATTTCACCACATCGAGCCCACTGGGTCACCAGTCCACGCGCGGGCTACGCCACTTCCTCCCAACAGGTTTCATCAAGTAAAGGAGGAATTCAGGTGCATGCAAGACATGGGCATCTGCAGGCCATCCAACAGAGGGCGAGTCCTTCACAACGAGCGGCATTCGCGGCGGGCGGGCATTCCAACCTGACCTATCCGTATCGGGCTTCCCGAAGCTCCCTGTGCCCTGTGTTCTGCAAGTCATTAAACGATATAAAAAAGAAGAGATTGACTCACAAAAACCTGTTTAAACATAGGATAGTAGGGAGCTTACTATAATTAAACGCCACTAGTTAGTACCAGCCACGCCCCGGTGGCAAGCTCGCAGGGGGCAGACGGGAATAAACCCAGAATTCCTTTTCTTATTTCCTATTTTGTTTCTAAGGTCTATTCCGAAATAAAATAATTTTAGATTTAAATTTAAAAAATACATTAACAAGATTAAAATGTACCTAATTAGAAAAAGCAAAAACCCGACTGCAAAAAAAGTCAGTTTATAAGCAATGCACTAAAAAGACCGAAACCAACACACATGTATGAACGAAAATTAATTTCTTCTTCATCGCCGTTTATACTAAACTTTTCGAGAAGGGTATCAAACCCTACTCGAAAAGTTTGGTAAGAAACGGCCAAAAATCCGCCATGTTGGTTTTGTTTTTTAATTTTTTTATCTTAAGACACTTGGGCTTTTGAGACTAAGATACGAGGTAATAAAGAAATTTACAAACAAACATACACGTCATACAAGATAAGCGCGAAAAACATAACCCTTCCCTGGTCAGGTAAAATCAAATAATACGATTCAAAACCACTATACATCAGTGGCGTCAGCGGCTCTCAAAATTTTGCTGCCCTCGTATTTATGTAGGCTATTTAAATTTAAAAGACTATAATAGTCATTCTATATAACTTTTTGGCAAGAACAGTCATCATTATTGTGTATTGTACAATAATCTAATTTATTACCTACAAAAAATCTTACATGTAAGTATACCACTTACATTGGTATAACATAGATATAGAACACTTATAATTGGGTGCTCCAAATCGAGAAATGGCTAAGTCCACTTTTTCAGTTTTTGGTAATAAAAAAAAATAAACATATTTATTTTTTTGAAAACAAACCACAGGACATGTTGAAATTAAAATACCATTCAGTTATAGTACACAATATACTCTTTATTTTAATATATAAAACAAAACATAAAAAGCATTTATAATAACTTTAATTTTTAAAAAATAGTTTTGGACTTATCATAAATCAACAGGACTTAGGGTTATCTTTCCCTCTTTTTAAGGACTAAGGAATTTAACAAAACAAAATTAGCTTATTTAACAGTATTCTATTAATCAAAAATGAGTAATACCTATAAGTCTTTAAAAAAACTAGGCTAGTTACTCTATTTCGTCATCCAATTCCTCAACAATTTGACTTTCATTTAATTTAGCCTGTTCTATAATCAAAGTTTCATAGAATTTTCTTTTTTCTTGTGGTACAAATCAAATAAGCTTTTTAATGTCACTAATTTTTTTTAATAGCATCTTCAATCAGCAGGAACATCTCGAAGATACCCAGATATACGTACTCTATATAAAAAAAAAATCTTTAAAGTTATCGCCAGTCATTGAATCAGAAAAGGCTGGCTTTGCATGTCATTTAAATAAAACTCGACGACAACCTGAAATTCCCGGTATTGTTTGTTTAATATTATCATTGTAGTAAGTTTTATAATCTTTAACTTTTAATACTCTTTCGTTACCTCGTTGTGTTTTCGCTCTCCTTCTCTCCTAGCTATTTGCCCTCGTTCTATCAGGTTCTTTTCTAAAAATACAACTTCAAATTTCTTGGCAATTCTACTGTTTACTGCAAAATTGACATAACTTTCAGGTTCATATATCTTTTCATGTTTTAATTTTTGTCTTTCTATGAGAGCAAAATCTCTATCAATGGACATCATTGAATGCCCAGGAATTGGATAATGAACAGAAATTGTTTCAAACAAGCCTTTCGCACACAACTGATCGAAATACGTAAAAATAAATCTGTTTTTATTTTGACTGAAACAATTATCACAAAATCTTTCTAAATGGGTCTGATCTGGGATTTTATGGTGTAAAAAATAATCATCCGAAGCAGTTATTACTTCGTTCGGCCCTTTATGGGCATAATTTTCCGTAAACAAGTACATTTTTGCTGAATTTTGTTTATACCAAAATTTCAGCCATAATTGCCTGAGATAATATTGGCAGATTCTTTAGAAAATCAAAGCAAATAGATAATTTGTTTTGATTTTGAAATATTAATTTTGATTTTAATTTAGTCCTTTTTCGGTAAAAACTTACGGACAAAGGGATTTATAGGACTTGGGGATTTTTGGAACTGAAAGTATCGTCAATTTTAATTTTTATAGTTTTCAAAAACCCACTTAGGGATATCATAACAAAAAAATTGTTGAACGTATCGATAGAGAAAAAACAGCCGATCAACATGTGTTACTAGTGTAAAAAATCCCTAAGTAGGACTTGGGGATTTTTCGAATTGGGGCACCCAATTATACCTTGACGATCGACAGGATTGTTATTAGCGAATTGAATTTAAAACACAAATTGACTTCCAATTAGAACAAGAACATCGCCACCACCACCATCATCACATTGTACTTATTCTTCTGTTTCTTTTTTCTTATCCTATGTGTGTGTACATAAATTGTTAAATAAATAAATAAGAGCTACACTGTTTGTTTATTTTTAAATTTTAACTAGTTGACCCGCGCAACTTCGTCTGCTCCGCTCCTATTGATCTCAGCGTGATGATATATAGCCTATAGCCTTTCTCGATAAATGGGCTATCTAAAACTGAAAGAATTTTTCAAATCGTACCAGTATTTCCTGAGATTAGCGCGTTCAAGCAAACAAATAAACTATTCAGTTTTATATATTAGTATAAATTAAAAAATAATATACTTCTTAGGATTAATAGCAAAAACTTCTTTCTTTAACTAAAACTTTATCGTACAAAAAATCGTAGGTGCGCCAAAGGACAAGAATTGGTTCAAATATTTACACATTATTATTATTTACTGTGGAATTTTGTCGCTCCCACTACACTACGCTACTGCACTATTGTAATGGGTGTTCAGAAGGGGAAAAAGAGTCAATAATTCACAACAATCACAGTATCAAACTCTTATATAGGCAATTGTTTGTTTGTTCACGCGACACTCCTGCGATTTCATAGAGATGCTAAAGAACTGGCTCGCCATTCATCGAGAACGTTGAAATTGGATCGACCACTAGTACACTCTGCTTTTGCGCGAAAATCTTTTGCATTTCTTGGGCCCTACCTGTACACAAAATTCTACTCTCAAAATAAAACTATATTGGTGCTTACTTATAGACGTTTTAAGAAGGCTATATTTAAATGGCTACATCCCAAAAATTATAATTTAACCGAAGATCTTTTGCACATACAGTCCTGAAACAATTTGCCAAAAATATAATAAATACAAATGTGAAAAACTAATCACTTACTCTACACACACCCCTACATACTACACACTCCACAAATACACATATTCACACAGAAACACCCCTTTTCGACCACCCATTCTTTTAATTTTAATAAATAATATCTCGGTTAAGTAGGTACTACATAGTTAGAACTTTACTTTCATGTAATGAAGTATTTTATTTCACTACCCCGTTTTTTTTTGTGTTGTTCAATTATTAATTTCATCAATAAATAAAATATTGTTGCCTTACCTACTTGGGAAGGGACTGGACTCCACGACACAGGGCATCCTAGTGTGGGATCCAGGGAATCTGAAGAAACACGCAAGAAACAAGCACTTAAGGCTTTTATGTACCTATTGCAATATTGTCTATCTATGGTACAATGTGTTATTGAACTGAATAAATTTATTATTATCTCCTTATAACCTACAAATTACATTTTTAAATATTTGAAAAAAAGAATTATAAAAACATTTAAAATATAATAAATAGTAGCCCACCGGTATCGGGAACAGGGTCCAAGCTACCGGCGGTCAGGGCTCCAGAGAGAGGAACGCTTATATAAAGAAATATGTAACCATCTGCCTACAATCTAATATTTTTAGTTTATAACACAAACACAAGAGATTTTACAAGCAAACAAAGATATAAAGACGGTAAAAACAAATGAATACAAATAATATCTTTCAAGAAATTTTGATATTACCAATCATTATTATTTCAAAATGTAATATCATTTTTTTGGTTGAATGTGGTGACTGGGATATTTTCGATAGTCGACAGAAAATACACACACATCACTATGCATTGATATACATTCAGTCAAAAAAGTATCGGGAATGGATGATTTGTTTATGGTTCCAAATTCAAATTTTTGTTTTTTTGTAGTTGTTAGATTGGCACAACTGTTTTCCATTTTGGCGCGGAGTTTGAGTTCCATCTGTTATTTATATTAAATACAGTGCTGGTTTTAGTAATATCATATATAGTGTGTATTGCGAATTTCATAATGGACAAAAATATCGAACAAAGAGTTTGTCTTAAATTTTGCATCGCCAATGGAATTTCGTGTTCGGAGTCACTGAAAATGTTACAGAAGGCTTACGGTGAATCGACTTTATCAAAAACTCGTGCTTATGAGTGGTTCAAAGCGTTCAAAAGCGGTCGAGATGTGATGGAAGATTTGCCTCGCTCTGGTAGGCCGTCAACGTCTGCAACTGAAGTTAACATCGCAAAAGTGAAGGAAATAGTGACTGAAAATCCCCATTCAACTCTGAGAGAGATAGCCGCCGAACTTTCTGTATCTCACGAGTCGATCCGTACCATTTTAACTAATCATTTGGGTATGAAACATGTTGCTGCTCGGCTAGTCCCAAAAGATCTGAATTTTCTCCAAAAACTCAATCGCATGAAAGTCGCTGAGGACATGCTAGAACGAGTCAGTTCGGACCCAACATTCATGAAACGCATTGTTACTGGTGACGAGACGTGGGTTTACGAGTTTGATATGCAAACTAGTCAACAAGCTTCGGAGTGGCGCCTTCCAACTGAACCGAAACCGAAAAAACCACGCCAAAGTCGATCAAAAGTCAAAGTCATGTTGACTGTTTTCTTTGACTATCGCGGTGTTGTGCACTCTGAATTCTTACCGGAAGGTCTAACGGTAAATAAAGAATATTATTTGAGCGTTATGCGGCGTTTAAGAGAGCAAATTCGACGAAAAAGGCCAGATTTGTGGAAGAAAAGAAAAGGAAATTCTCGGATTTTGCACCACGACGATGCGCCTTCGCACAAGGTTATCATTGTGAACGAATTTTTAACCAAACACTCAACAAATACCATCCAGCAACCACCATATTCACCAGATATGGCTCCTGCTGACTTTTTTCTTTTTCCTAAACTCAAATTACCACTTCGTGGCACCCGTTTTCAATCGATAGAAGACATAAAGGAGAATTCGCGGCGAGAACTGAACTCAATTCCGGAAGCAGCGTTTAAAAAATGTTTTGATGAATGGATTATTCGTTGGCGCAAGTGTATCGTTTCTAAAGGAGCATACTTTGAAGGTGATTAAATAAATTTGGATGAATAACAGACATTTTGTGTATTATTGATCTTTTCCCGGTACTTTCTTGACAGAGTAGTATCAATAAGTAGAATTGTATAGTCAAACTGGCGACATTCTATAATTTTTGACGCACTATGGACACTATACTTTTCTCTTTCAGGCACATGACACTTTGCTTTTGAGAAAAGGAGACGCAACGTGCTCGCAAGTTTCGGTTTAATACAGTCTGTGTAGGGGATTCTATATCTATGTTTTAAACAGTAAACAATGTCAGATTATGAGTTGCCTACTGATTATAAGAAACTAACTGCCCCGGTAGTCTCTACCGTCTAGGGACCTAGAGAGCATACTCCTGGGATAAAAAGCAGCCTATGTCCTTTCTCATGCTACCTGTCAGACTATCTGTGTACCAAATTTCATTTAAATAGGTCCAATAGTTTCGGCGTGAAAGAGACAGATGACAGAGTGACAGACAGATAGATACTTTCGCATTTATAATATTAGTAAGAAAGTAAATAAGGACTGGCTGACCCGCGACTTCGTACGCGCATATCCCGTTTTTTACCATTCCCGTAGGAATTTTGGGAAATCTTGCCTTATTGCTCCTCTGTATTCCCCAAGGAACATTTAAAAAAAATCAACCTCAAATGGTATTATTTCCTGACGATACGTCCTTAATTTTTAAGATAAATAAACGTTCCATAAATCTTGACGACGTAAATAACGCCCTACAGCAGGTCCAAAATTAGTTTACTGCTAGTAATTTAGTATTAAATGGGAAAAAAACTAAATGCATCAGATTTGACTTACCGAACGTTTAAAGAAATGATTGCGACATAGTATTGATCAAGGAGAAACTTGAATTCGTCAAAAACACGGTTTTCCAGGGGATTACGCTTGACTCAAAACTAGAAATAGGAAAAAATTAGATCAACCCCGATTCAGATTGGCTAAAGTACATACTTCTTTTATGGGGTACTGTGTTAAATTTTATAATAAAATACCAGTTGATATTCTGGAACTGAATGAGAGAAAATTTAAAGCATGTATAAAACGCACACTATGTAGACAAGCGTAACTGACAGCACTTTGCTTTTGAGAAAAGGAGACGCAACGTGCTCGCAAGTTTCGATCTAGGGATTCTATATCTATGACACAAACCAATTTTCATGCATTACAAAAAAAAATACAACCTGATGCAATACCATTAACCTTAGCGTAGGTACTCAAATTTACTCTATTTAAAGTTGTTTTTCATAATTGATGCCAAAGTCCTACACCCACTTGACATACCTACATAAATACATATATACCTGTCATTCTGTATGGGTTTCATATAGAATGCCCGGTATACATTTATAGGTTTCAAAAATATCTACACAAACTCTCAATATTTTCAATCTATAATGCGCGCGGAACTAGTTGGCCGCGCCTTAGGTACGTGAGCGGTGGTACGGAGAGGCGGGGGGGCGCTTGCTGTCATTACTCAGTGCGGCGCCGTACTTCGCGGCGGCAACACGCGTTGAAAGTTCCGGCTGGTTTAGACAAAACGCACATGAGATTTCAATAGCGAGATGAGTCCGCCGGTAAAAAGACAATCTAAGGAAATAATATTTAAGTGTGTTGTAACAGTTACTTACTATAAAGACGCACACCAGTGTTGATATTTTTTAGTCGCATTAAAGTTGTTGTCAAGCGCACACGCATTTTATTAGCAAAAATCCAGTCACGCAATTTGCAACCTTAATACATACACCATATGGTCGAAATCGAGCCGGATTGTAGTGCAACGTAGTGATCGTGTTCGGGTGTCGAGAACAAAGGACTGCCGCATTCCTTAGATAAGAAGTGAGCCCGAACCGTCATTAGCTAACGAGTTTTAAGGATTTTTGTGCAAGTTTTACAATATTATAAACGAAGACATTTTCGCATCGTTCCAAACATCACTTTGTTTTTGAAGATTATTGAGTTATTTGTGTTTATCAACGATGTCTACGCCTGAACAATTACTGGGAGTATTAGAAGAAACAGCAAAGTTGTTACAAAAGACACAAATAAACTTGAAGAAATGTCCTAAACAAAGATTGACGCGAGGATATATTGAAACACGATTAAAATGCTTAGAAGAATATTGGAACAAATTTACTACCACCCACCAAGAATTGATAATAAATACGACACGGGAAAATCGAAATACAATGAGCTATTTTGTGAACGAAGATTATTATGTATGCGAAGATCTTTATTTATCCATGCAGGCGGACCTTAAAGACTTATGTTTGCAACATACGTACGGCAGCCCGACATGCAGTTCAGGGCCCCTAGTCTGCTAATTTTTATAAATTCGTCATTCCAACACGATGCCATTGTCATTTTGCTAAAAGTTCGTAATCTGCTAAATTCATAATGGTCCTTCACTGATCGTTCAGTATCATGTCAGTGGTCTCGTAATGAAATTGTAGTGGAATGACAGTGTCGTATTGCCATTATTATAAAACCCGTTTGGAGAAATAATTTTCGAAAAACTGCTATTAAATTTGAACATTAATTTATGCCAGATTGCTATTGTTTATAATTTTGCATATTATTTATTAGTGTTCTATGAAATCTGAAGTAGTAACAAAGTCGTAAATAGCAAATACGTAATGAAACTCATTTATATTTTATCCGTTTTGCTGTCAAAGTCAAATGTGACATTAGTGACATTAGGTACTGTTTACTTTACTGACGTCGACGACTGTTTTTATTTGTTTTGAAGCGACCGGTGTTTTGCAAAGAGCTAATTGAATTTTAACGTGAGCGTCATTAAAAAATCAAATAATTAATAGATTTGTTTATTGCTCTTTTTTACTTCTTAATAACGACATCATGGGACTGTGCATCAATTGCGGAATAGCAACGGAACGCTGCAATACAATAGGAAGGTGAATATTGGAAATGAATCATTCTTCCTATTGTACAGGAATGGGTGGGTTAGTATCTGATATTTCTATATCGTAAACATTTAACATTTTTGTACGTAATATTTAATGTAAACAAACTAAATGGTGTAATAGGTTCTGTTAAGTTTTCTTTTAATGGTTTTATTTTTTTAAATAATACCAGAATGTGCAACAAATTCAAATTCAAAACATCACCAATCCAGACTAAATCTGTATGGTCAATTACAACCTATTCTCTCTCTCAGAGGGGAGGCCAGCGTCCCTTCAATGGAAATGTAATATGGCCACTTATGTTTACCAAAAATAGCCACTCAGATGTTTATTTCTAAATGCTAGTGCTAGACCTAATAGTCGAATGAAAATTGTTTGTTTCAGATAAATGAAAATGACTTCATCTTCCAAGCTTGCTCTTGATGAAAGTAGACCAGATGGAAATGAACAGACACTAGGACACCGATGAGTGTTATTCAATGTGGATATTGTCTTCTGAAAAAAGTTTGTCCTCATCAACTTTTACAGTACAGAACTGGTACAGTGCAAGAGTGTAATAATATAATGGATTCTGCCGTGCTTGGTTAGTTTACTAGTTTTATTCACGGGTTATGAAAAACATTATTTAGTTTAGTTTTGTTAACGAGGGCATAGAGAGTGTTATTTTCATTATCTATCTATACTTATATATAAAGCTGAAGAGTTTGTTTGTTTGTTAACTTGAACGAGCTAATCTCAGGAACTACTGGTCTGATTTGAAAAATTTTTTCAGTGTTAGATAGCCCATTTATTGCGGTAGGCTGTAGGCTGTATATCATCACGCTAAGACCAACAGGAGCGGAGCAGTAATGAAAATTGTGACGCAGATGAAGTTGCAGGTCAACTAGTACTAATATTATAAAGCTGAAGAGTTAGTTTGTTTACTTGAACGCGCTAATCTCAGGAACTACTGGTCCGATTTTAAAAATTCTATCAGTGTTAGATAGCCCATTTATCAAGGAAGGCTATTGGCTATATTATCACGCTAAGACCAACAGGAGCGGAGCAGTAACGAAAATTGTGAGGCAAACGAAGTTGCGCAGGTCAATTAGTATTTAATATTAATAAGTCAAGCTCTTAACATCAACATTTCTCATTTGCAGGATTTCATTAATTCAGTCATTTTCAAAATGGGCACACACATACACAATGTCTCTGTGTAATGGCTTTCTGTAATGTGGATAAATTATTTTCAGGTGGGTGCTTCAAGTGTGCTTCTTTTGATGGGTGCGAGCAAATAGAGCATCCCGGTATTTCCATTCAGGCCCCTCACCATCTGGGGCATCTTCATCAGCTGTCAATGAGCGGAACAGTCAAGACATTCCTCATTTAGAAGAACCTACCTACACACATATTATGATAATCCTAATGAAGAAGATGATTAAAACGATTTACTTACTGCTATGTTTTATTTTTATTTTAATATAATACAATTTCTCATTACTGTACCTGATATAAGTTAGCACCCTATTAAATACAATATACCTAACCAAAAGCAAGCCAGGAGTGATGCACATGGCCCTTGTCTAAAAAATATAGTTTTCTGAAAACATCAGCTTAAAGAAACTGAAAGCCTGAGGACTTTTATAAAAATCATCGTTATAGGATGCAAGCACTGCAGCATAGCTGCAAGTGCATTCTAGAGTATAGTCTTAGATCTCTATAATGACGAATGTTTGATAATATTTAGTGTAGGAAACATAGCCACAAATATGCATTTTTCTTTATCTATTTTTGTTTGAACGAGCTAATCTCTGGAATCAGTCAGATTTGAAAAAATATTTTTATATTGTTAGGCTATACGGGAACGGAAAAAATCGAGATATGCGCGTACAAAGTCGCGAGCTAAAGCTAGTAACTTATTTAAAAATAATAACCTAAAATATGGGCAAATATTATCTGATTTGGTCAGTGGGTCAAAATTGGGCTCGTGAAACCTTCCTAAATGCTCTAATTTATGGCGAAATCCAGCTCTGTAACGCCAGGCTCAAGTTTTTATGGAGTTACGGTTTCTCCTTTCGGCTCTCATTGAGTTTCTCGAAAACCACTGACACCTGGCGCTTGGCTACAGCAGCCGCACCAATGAAGGGCGAAGTTTGTCCAAAAAATATTGGATATAAAACGCCGGTAGAATGGCGCAGTGACTGGAAAAGCAATGACTACACAATTATGTTCTAATGGTAGGTCACTGATCGATGGAACTGTCAAAATTTTAGCAGATTACCGCATACGACTGTCATTATGTACGAGATTACCATTTTATGCCATTTCGTTCAGTGGAGTGTCAGTGATTGTTCATTGGAAAGTCATAATGACACTATTATGTTAGTAGATTACCAAACTTGTCAAAATCAACAATTATGAGATCAGTGATCGACCATTCTGACACTATTGTAATAGCAGACTTGGGGGTGCACATGAATCGTCAGGGACGTTTACATCACAACTTAGATTGCCGAAAATTGAACTACCGAAATTTACGGGACGATACGAAGAATGGTCCTCTTTTCACGATTTATTTATTTCATTAGTTCACAAAAATACTTCAATTAGTGACGTACAAAAACTACACTACTTAAAATCTAGCATTGGTGGTGAAGCAGAGGTGCTACTGAGACATATTCAGATAACGGAAAGCAATTATTCGCAAGCCTGGACCGCACTGAAACAAAGATATGGCAACAAACGAATTATAGTGAACGCAGTGATTAAACGTTTGGTTAATCAAAGGAAAATAAATACGCAGAGTGCCAGTCAAATTAAGTCGTTGTTAGACACAACTCACGAGTGCATTAATAACCTCAATAACATGTCAGTTTCCACGGAGTCTTGGGATCCTATGATAATATTTCTTGTTGTACAGAAATTGGACCAAGAAACTCACAAAGACTGGGAGGAATATTCCTATCAAGAAGATTTAGAAGACTTACCTACATGGCACAGCTTGAAGAAGTTTCTAGAATCGAAGTTCCGTACACTTGAGATGGTATCACCAGCTGCACCTGCAAGAGAAAAACCTAAGGAAAAACCATTTGCTGCCACGGCTACTACGTCAACTGAAAAAACATGTATTAAGTGCGAAGAACAACATACATTGTGTCATTGTAAACAGTTTACGGACATGAACATCAAAGACAGGAATGAGTATGTGAAGAAAAATATATTGTGCTATAATTGCTTGTTACCAGGGCACGCAGTGTTAAGATGCCGAGTTCCTATGAACTGCCGTATCTGCAACAAACGACATCATTCTCTCCTTCACGAGAAAAAGGAAGACGTTTCAAAGACAGAGAATGAGACAGCTACCACATCCACTTCAACTTCAAATGTTTCTGTGTATCACACAATAGAAGACAACACAACAACAACAATGACGGCACAACACAGCAATACAAAGATGACGGCGCTGCTAGCAACTGCAATGGTGAAATGTAAGAGTGAAGAAGGACACACTATCGTACTAAGAGCGCTTATTGACCAAGGATCGCAAGCATGCTTCATTAGTGAGAAGGCGGCTCATCTTCTGAAACTCAAAAGGCAGTCAGCGAGAGGCAGTGTGATCGGAGTGGGATCTACTAAAACAGATGTCAAGCAAGTGGTTCAGCTACAGGTTTTATCAAGAGTAGAAGACAATTTCTGTCTTAACATACAAGCCTATGTGATGACTAAACAGTTGACCACTAAGTTACCAAAACTCGCTGTATACACTGATGTTCAGCACCTAAAATGTCTAAAATTGGCAGATCCGACTTACCATATACCAGGGTCGGTCGATCTTCTGCTAGGAGTGAGAGAATATGCAGACATTTTAAAATCGGAGCTAATCAAAGGCCCACCAGGCACACCATGCGCACAACGAACCAGCCTGGGTTGGATCTTATTTGGAGAGATACAAAACAAAGACGAAGACAACTCTTTTCTTGTCATGCACCATCAAGTAGAGATGGATAATATGTTAAAAGCACTGTGGGAAATAGACACTGAAACGAAAAGAAAATACACACAAGAAGAGCAGTTATGTGAAGACATTTACAAAAAAACATATACAAGAAATGAAGATGGTAGATACGTCGTTACCTTACCTTTCAAAACACAAAACCCTAAATCACCAGACGGTAATACACGTGAAATAGCAATGCGTCGATTATTACAATTAGAAAGAAAATTTACAAAACAACCTGACTTAAAAGAAGAATATGTAAAGGTGATAGAAGAATACTCAATGCTAAATCATCTGGAAGAAGTACCTGCAGAAGAAATTAACACTAAGAAAGCTGTATACTTACCTCACCATGCAGTTGTCCGATGTGATAAAGAGACCACCAAAACAAGAGTGGTCTACGATGCTTCCTGTAAGGGTTCAAACAACATCTCACTTAATGACGAATTGCTAGTTGGACCTTTAGTACAAGACGACCTTCGCAGTATCATAATGAGATGGAGGATGCGTGGAGTTTGCTTTGTTGCCGACATTGAAAAAAATGTACAGAATGGTACGGCTGTCCAGAGCTCATACGGGTTTCCAACGTATTCTGTGGAGAAGAGACATATCTGAACCTGTTAAAGATTACCGTCTACTTACCGTAACGTTTGGCACAGCACCAGCACCCTACTTGGCATGCAGAACCTTACTCCAGCTGGCTAATGATGAGGGTCAAAATTATCCTGTCGCTAAACAGTTGATGTCAGATTTTTACGTCGACGATCTCTTGTCTGGAACGGACAATGTAGAAACGGCTATTGAAGCCAGACACCAGCTGAAGGAGATGATGAAAAGAGGCGGTTTCGTGTTAAAGAAATGGTCATCAAACAATGTGGACTTCATGAAATCCATACCACCAGACGAAAGATCTCAAAATGCACTTCTTGATTTAAACATCGCTGGAAAGGTGAAGACGCTGGTAATCCTGTGGAACCGGAATACAGACAAATTTGAATACAAGTTTACTTTGAAACCTACAGAAGGTGCTGCAACCAAACGAAGCATTTTCTCAGATGTGCAAAAATTATACGACCCTTTGGGCTGGTTGTCACCAAGCGTAATCACAGCGAAGTTGTTTATGCAAAAACTCTGGCTAGAACAAGTGAGCTGGGATGATAAGATTAGTCAAGACTTAGAAGATGAATGGATACACATTCGATCTGATTTTGAACACATTACCGACATAAACGTAGATAGATGGATACACACAACAACCGAAAACCAGGAATGTATTCAGTTGCATGGATTTAGCGATTCATCGTCACGTGCTTATGCAGCAGCTGTTTACGTGAGAGTAACTTGCCCCAATGGTGAAATTCATACCAATCTGATGGCAGCAAGAACACGAGTTGCTCCTCTAAAAACTATTTCCATTCCCCGACTGGAATTGTGTGGAGCACTGCTGTTGTCACAATTATTAAAGCATGTTGGCAGGGCAATGAAAATACAAAAATCACAAATATTTGCTTGGACAGATTCGTCAATTGTCCTAGCGTGGTTGTCTGGCGAGCCCTCCAGGTGGAAGACATTTGTGGCAAACCGGGTGGTGGAAATACTAGACCACGTCAGCTGCAATCAATGGTATCACGTACTATCTAATGAAAATCCCGCCGATATTGCTTCTCGAGGGTTACCTATAGAAGAATTGAAAGAATGTCATTTGTGGTGGAAGGGGCCAAGCTGGCTTAGCACAGAAGAAATCAAATTCAGTCGGCTGGAAAACACACACACTGATGAAGAAAAGAAAACAATTAATGAGTTACAAACAAATTTAAAAATAAATAACACTGAAAATGATAACACAACAATGATAGATCAATTTGAAACATTTAGCAATTTAAAGGAACTACTTACAACCATATGCTATTGTCGAAGATTTCTACATTATAAACGCAACGTAGTTATGTCTGAAGCTGAGACACATATCACGACAGAGGAACTTGAAGAGGCACTACATAGATGTATACAGATAGCACAACAAAACGATTTTGAATACGAAATTAAAACATTAACGAACGGAAATGAAGTAAAGAAAAGAAGCTCTTTAAAATCTTTGAACCCCTATATAGATGTCTAAAAGGTCATGAGAGTGGGAGGAAGACTACGAAATGCAGACATTGCATTAGAAAGTAAACACCCAATCATACTTGCCAAGAAAAGTGAATCGACTCGATTGATCGTGAAGAATACACATGCAGAAACGCTTCATGGAGGAGTGCAATTGATGTTGGCCTACATCAGATCCAGATACTGGATACTAAGAGCCAAAGATGTCGTGAAGGCATGCATCCGACAATGCCTAGTATGTGCTAAACATAGTGCCACATCAAAACAACAATTAATGGGCGATCTACCGAAAGAGCGCGTTACTCTAGCCAGACCATTCCTTCATAGTGGAGTCGATTTTGCTGGGCCATTTCAAGTATTGATGTCAAGAGGGAGAGGCGCTAGAACCAGCAAAGCATATATAGCCATTTTTATCTGCATGGCAGTCAAAGCAGTGCACCTCGAATTGGTCGGAAATTTAACAGCAGAAGCATTTATTGGTGCATTTCGAAGATTTACATCTAGACGAGGCAAATGCGCCCACTTATGGAGCGATCAAGGCAGGAACTTTGTCGGCAGTAGTAAAGAACTTATAGCTGCATTACGAGCTGCGCAATGTGAGCTCCCAAGAGACATAGCAGACACACTAGCAAAGGACGGAACCCAATGGCATTTCATACCTGCATACAGTCCAAACTTCGGCGGTCTCTGGGAGGCAGGTGTAAAATCAATTAAACATCACTTGAAGAGAGTTCTTACAACAAACCTGACGTTTGAAGAGCTGACAACCTTATTGTGTCAGATTGAAGCCTGTTTAAATTCCCGCCCTCTTACCCCTGCAGATGATTCAGATATAGACGCAACAGAAATGCTAACCCCAGGTCATTTTCTCATTGGAGAATCTCCAATTGTTGTGCCACATCCAAACTTAAAAAATATAAAAACCACTTACCTTTCACGCTGGCAACACATGCAGAAGCTTCTAGGTGATTTCTGGAAAAAATGGCAAACAGAATATTTAACACGTCTGCAGCAAAGACCTAAATGGATAAAACAAGAAAGAGAATTAGAAAGGGACAAATAGTACTTATAAAAACAGAGAACTTACCACCTGGGAAATGGCAATTAGGAAGAATAATTGAAAAACACCCTGGACCAGATGGTCTGACTAGGGTCTATAGTGTAAAAAGTGGAGATAGTGTCATTAAACGATGCATTACTAAATTATGTCACTTACCTATAGACTGTAATGATGATTCTTAACTTTTCCAAAAATTTACTTACCTTACCACACTGTTCTTGTATCACATTCGCACCTGTAAAATCAACTTAATGAAATCTAATGTATACATGTTTGTAAAGAAACTTAATCAAAGCATATAAACCTACCTGTACTGAATTGTGAACTAATCTAACTACTTAGCTTAAAATGTAATGTTTAATAATCGATAAAATTGTACTTACCCTTTAAACTTGAATTAGAAATCACAGTACCAGCCTTTGTTAATTATACAATTTTGCATGTTATGTTCTTTTTGTTAAAAGGACTTGATAGTCCTTTGGGGGCCGGTATGTTGTAACAGTTACTTACTATAAAGACGCACACCAGTGTTGATATTTTTTAGTCGCATTAAAGTTGTTGTCAAGCACACACGCATTTTATTAGCAAAAATCCAGTCACGCAATTTGCAACCTTAATACATACACCAAAGTGCATACGTTTTTTAAAAAACGGAATGCCTATGTCAATAGTTTAGAATATAAAACTGATGAGAATTTACATAAATTAGTAGCAGAAGCAACAGGGGGATATCAGAACGGAGTGTAAGGAGAGTGATTGCTGAAAGTAAAACTTCTTTGCAAAATACAGGGGAAGCAAAATTTAATTCTCCGCGGAGACCAAAAGAAAGTACAAGTTGATTATTTTGATTTAAGAGTGATAAGAAGAAAAATAAATTAGTTTTATACGGTAGAGAAAAAAAATTAAAAAGTCTAACCAACTAAAATACTAAATGCTGTGTTAAAAGAGAATAATATTTTGGATTGCGGATTAACTTTTTTAAGAGATTTTTTGCACAAACTGGGATATAAATTAAAAAAATGTAAATCGAAGAGATTCCTTTTAATAGAGACATCAATTATTGTTGAATGGCCAGTGAAATATTTGAGGGCCATAAGAAAATTCAGAGAAGACAAACGAAATATATTCTGTTTGGACTAAACTTACGTTAACCAAAGTCGCAATGTCCAAAAAGGTTGGCAATCTTCGTCGGAGCCTGGAATTTATACAGCTATAGGCAAAGGAAGGCGCGTGTAATAGTTCACGCTGGTAACCGGAACGGGTTAGTTGACGATACTTTGCTAATTTTTAAATCAGATTAAAAAACGGGGGATAATCATGGAGACATGAACTCTATAAATTTTTACAACTGGGCTGATCGAATATTAATACCTAAACTTCCACCTAACTCAGTCATAGTTATGGATAATGCTGTCTATCATTGTGTGCAAGTTGAGAAGAAACCAACTATATCCAACTTAAAAATTAAGCAAAACTGGTTGCAAAATCATAACGTGCCATTTGCTCCCACGATGATCAAAGCTGAACTCTTGAGGTTGAATAATACGACCCAATCAGAAAAAATATACGCTGTTGATGAACTTCTGAAAGCTGCAAGTCATACTGTTCTAAGACTACCGCCATATCATTCACACCTCAACCCGATCGAGCTTGTGTGGGCAAATATTTAAAATTGCCTGGTCAGAGATCACACTAATGCTACATTGGACGAGAAAATTACAATACTAACAAGGCTATTTTCCGAATTCTCTGCCGAACAATGGCAAAAATGCAATGACCACGTACAAAAAAACGAACAAGAATACTAGAATCATGATATGAGATTTGATAATATGATGGACGAAATCTCATAAACTTACAAGATGATTCTGAATCAAGTTTAGAGAGTTCAGAATCAAGTGATTCAGAGGATAATTATGTCAGCATAATTTCATATACTTACTTAATTTGTTTTTGGTTTATTTTACTATTTATTACAATATACTAAAATTTCAATTGTTTTTTATTTATTTATTTTCAACAATTGAACAATTTTTTTTCACGATATCTCGAGATTGGTCATCACTGTCTAATCTCATGTGCGTTGCGAACAGTAGGCAAGCCGCCCCCTCACCCCCATCGCTACCTAAGGCGCGGCCAACTAGTTCCGCGCGCACTATAATAAAATATTTTTGAATCACGCTCGCATTCTGAATTTAAATTTTGAGTAGCCGTGGGTTCGATGAATTTGTTGAGTTAGTTTTATTCCTAATGTCCAAAAATCTGTTAAATACATTACATGAGAAAACATAAGTAATAATTTTCATTATTGCATATTGTATTTCATGCTATAACGTATTTTTTATCATTTAAATTAATCGAGAAGATGAAATTTGAAAAAAATATCGACTATCATAATCGTTTTGCCCTAACAATTAAAAAAAAACAATATGGTTGATGGTGGATTATCACAAACGTGAAAAAATAATAGACTTGCGTGTTAAATACGAAAGGATTATTAACGCTATTATATAACCTTTTTCTCCAATTGTTTTAATTAACGCTCTAGCATAAGATTTTTTAAGTAACTTTATCAATTACAACATTAATAAAAAGGATGTCGTTTGACATAAGTACTACCGAGCCGGCGGAGGTTTGCTTGTCTAGTACCTTTAGGTACTATATAGTACCGAACTATGTTAATTAGTAACCGCTGCCCGCAGAGGCAGGGTTCCATTAGCAACCTTGGTACGGAACCCTAAAAATCGATTTGGTTCGAATGGTTCGCACGAATCAAAATTGTACTCGAAGGCGTAGTAATAGGGTCCCGTTAGCCCCTTTGGTACGGAACCCTATAATTCGCCTTGGCTCGCTAGTCGAACCGTCTGATAATTCGCCTTGGCTCGCAAGTCGAACCGTCTAATAATTCGCAT
The DNA here is from genome assembly GCA_950371165.1 of Lacanobia oleracea. NCBI lineage: Eukaryota > Metazoa > Arthropoda > Insecta > Lepidoptera > Noctuidae > Lacanobia > Lacanobia oleracea. The sequence continues at coordinate 23,193,744 of OX493408.1, forward strand.
GAATCAGAATCGATCGTGGAGGCTTAGTGTAATACCTAGGGTTCCGTCACCGTCACCACCTTTGGTACGGTACCCTATTATTATTAGCTGAAGCCCTTGTCTCGCAAATCGAACTCTTCGTTGCTTCGCTGTAAACGGAATCAGTTGCCGAGGCTTAGCAGTAGGGTCCCGTCAGCACTTTTGGTACGGAACCCTACGGGCCTGATCCACAATTTGAACCGTCTAAACCTTCGTAAGAACCAAACCAACTCAACACTCTGCGACGCACAATTAACGAAACCAATTAGAGACAACCCAGAGATTTTAACGGCTTGTGCGCTACCCCGATCACTTCAAGCTGTTATCACCCCAACAGTTTGGCTTTCACAGGAACAAATCCACTTGTGACGCTGTCCATATGTTAGTCAACAATATAGTGGATAATCTGAATGCCAACAATAAAGTCCTAACTATATTCCTGGATCTTGCGAAGGCATTCGACACCGTTCCCGTCTCCACTCTTTTACTCAAACTTGAAAGTCTAGGTGTGAGGGGGCTCCACTTGATCTATTCAAGAGTTATCTTACCAATCGCTCCTAACTAGTGGCTATAGAGAATCACAAAAGTGCCCCAAGGAAGCATTTTGGGACCCACACTATTTCTAGTCTTTATTAACGACCTTTGCAGTCTCCGAATTCCAAATGCTACAATAGTTTCCTTTGCAGATGATACTGCCATCACTTTCACCGCAAACTCATGGTCGCAACTTCAAGCAACGGCACAGGATGGCTTTAATTCTGTCTTGAAGTGGCTTTCATCTCACACTCTGACTCTCAATGCCAATAAAACTAACATCATCTCTTTTTCAATTTCCAACACTTCCCAACCAGAAACCTCAATCTGTTTAAAAGCCCATTCGTGTCTCACACAATCACAACTTAATTGTCAATGTCCTTTTTTTTTTTTTTTGTGACGGGGGGAAATCCTCATGGATGTCCTCCGCCCTGGGGCGGGCGGAGGGGTCTGTCAGACTCTTACTGACTAAAACCACCCCGATGCTCCATCTCTCACCAACCGGAGATCGCGAGAACTAATGCGACTTCCGTAATCCCCGGCTGGTGCCAGCCCGTCTCTGCGGGCCAGCTCGGGTCAGCGGGGGGAGTGAGGTGTTTGACTCCCCCCACGACGTCAAAGAGGGGCGCACGGGAACACCACGCGCCGCCACCTCGGGGCCGAATGAATGGGGGGCGACGGACATCCCCAATTCCGCCGCCCTTAGACCCAGTTAGGGGGCCGGAAGAGGGCAGCGTATGCCCTCCTCCGACGCCCGGTGCGCCTGCTGCGGGCTGGGAGAGAGGTTGAGATTTCCCTCTCCCTTTCCGCAGCCTCCTTCTGCGCGATAACTGTTTCGCAGAAGGAGACCACCGCGTCCCAGGACTCCTCGCCGTCGGCCATAGCACGAACCACAGCCGACAGCGAGAGAACACTGCCTACCACAGAGATGAGGGCACGGCGCCGCTCCTCCCAAGCGGCACACTCTGCCAGCGTATGCCGCGCCGTGTCCTCTCGACAGTCGACGCAGTGGTGACACCGAGCGTCCGGCTCCCTGCCTATGCGACACAAGAACCTCCCGAAGCAGCCATGCCCCGAGAGGACCTGCGTCACACGAAATGTCAAGGAGCCGTGCCTTCTCCCGAGCCATAGTTCGAGCAGTGGCCGGATGGCCTCGATAGTGACGAGGCCGGCGGAAGGGCGTGAGAGCCTGTTCCGCCATTCCGCCACCAGAACCTCGCGCAGCTGCGACTGACGCAGCTTAATGTGCTGCTGCATCAGTTGCTCGCGCCTCCTCACGCCACCGGTGCAGTGACGCGAGGACTTTTGCCTCCAGGTCCCAGGGCGGAGATCCGGCCAGTACGCAAGCCGCCTCGTAGGAGATTGTGCGATAGCCCTTGATGACTCTGACGGCCATCACCCTCTGCGGCTTCCGCAGAACAGTGATGGTGCCGGCCGTCAGGTCAGCCGCCCAGATCGGGGCCCCATACAAGACCATTGATCGCACGATCCCCACGTACAACCGCCTGCAGGCGGTGCTCGGGTCCCCCAGATTGGGAAGCAGCGTTGACAGCGCCCCAGCCGCGCCCAACAACTTGGGCGCCAGCCGCCGGAAATGGGGGCCGAAATCCCACCGGCTGTCGAGTACCAATCCCAGGTACTTCATGGTGGACTCGACAGCGATACGGGCCCCCCCAACAACTATGTGTGATCCCGCTGGCGGCGCCCGCCGGGGGCCATGAAAGGCTTATGGCCTCCGACTTGTTGAGGGCTACCTCCAGGCCAAGGCGCCGTATGCGGCTCACCACTTGTGAGACCGCGGCCGTCGCCAGCAACGCTGCCTCCCTGTACGAGCTCCCCCGGGCAGTGACCAGCGTGTCGTCAGCGTAACACGTCAGGTCCACTCCCGGCGGGAGCTCGAATTATCAATGTCCTACTCTAACCTCAGTTAAACAAGTTAAATATCTTGGAATAGTTCTAGATAAAAACCTTAATTTTGGATCACACATAAACTCACTTACTGGTCGTTTATATGTCTGGTGTAGCTCGACAGAATGATTATTTCTGAAATATTCATTCTGTCGAGCTACATGAACTTAGAGGGCTATATTGATGATTAAAATGATTATAATTCTTTAGATAAATACGCGTTACGGTCGCGGATCGTATTTGGTCCACATACAGCTTCACACTGACCGGCAAATTGCAAAAAACATAAAATATTTGAATTTCGCGGGCTACCCTGGAGCATTCACCTCTCTCGAAAAAGCTTAAAAATATCGTGCAGATGAAGCAGTTTTTCGTAGGCATTTACTGAGAAATTACATCTGAAAAAAATAGGTACATGATATTGCACGTAACTTGGTTAAGCCAGAATTTATATATCGGTATAATAGGAAAAAAAATCCCCAAATCACCTCCAAATCGTTGAGATGAAACCATTTTACTCCTTCATTTTTTAACAAAAATCTAAAAAAAAAGTATCTACAGCTGTGCAATACAAACGAAAATAACTTGGTTTTGTTAGTTTTTTAAAATATGTATTTGTAATATTATAAAAAAATAAAAACACAGGTAGCAGAGTGGCGCGAGGAGGCGTAGTTAGCTCCGTTTGTATGCACAAGGTCATTGGCATATATACAAGCCTTAACTTAAACTTCAGTGAAACGGAGGAATTCCTAAGGAAGTGACTTAAACACATTCATGCAATACACACAACACATGCACAACACACCAATAATAAAAACCTAACACACACTACACTATTTACAATTATTCCAAACATAATAACACTAAACATACAGAGTTGATACGACAGAGGGGCATTAAATTAAACTACGTATACTATACGTATTCAGTATTAATTCGATACGGTACAAAAACAAAAAGCGCCATAAATGAGAAAATATTTTTTTCAAACAAACTAAATAGCTTGCAAATCCGAATAAAACGCAACCACCCTTTATAAAAAAGTGACACTGACCTTAGATACCGCTAGGTAACAAAGCGGCAACGTCGCACGCGCGCCGGAGCGCGGTGTGCGGTATCTCGTGTGCTCGGCGGGGGCCGGGCCGGGGTGGCGGCCGGCGACTTAGGCCTCCGCTCGCACTGGCTTTTATGTTAGGTAACGTTTCGAAGTACGCGCACAAAAACAAACACACTAAATTTTTTAATTTTCGATGTGTCCTCTAAATTGCTCTAATATTGTTATTTATTTTTCTAATTAGATCACTGTCCGTCGCTAAGCACTTTAATTTGTGAAATGCTAAAATAATCCTATTTTTTAACTCATCAATTGTATTTACCTCTGAAGCATACACTTCACCCTTAATGTACCCCCATAAAAAGAAATCCATGGGAGTGAGGTCCGGAGATACTAATACTAAATAATAATAATCCCAAGTTACGTGTCCTCTCACAATAACAAAATAAAATTACAATTGTTTGCGCGCGAATTCCACAAACCGTACGTTCCGAAAAACAAGCGTCGGCGCACTGAGGAGGCCCCACTCACCGATCGCAAAAAACAAGGATGCAACAAACTGACCTATCTCTATTTCTTTCGCTCGCTTTATGTTAGTCGCTTTCGTAGTGAAAGTGCAAGTGTGTGTGTATTTATTGCTTCCTTGTTTGCATTGCCAATTTTTAGTGAATGTCTCAATGTCCTTCGACATGCGTCAGAGCGGCAACAACGCATCGTAGATTTATCGTTGTAAGGTGCATGACCTATGCTTAGACGATAATCAGCTGTTAGAAAAGATACATCGTGTTCAAACGGTGCAAAAACTTTAAAAATAATTTGTGCCTAAACTACTGCTCCTATTTAATTAATTTTTGGTACAGAGCTTGAAAATGGTACCTAGTACATGCAGTTTAAAGGAAAGCCCCTCTGTCGTATCAACGTTGTATATTTTTTTACCTTGTTTTTACCTTACTTTTATTTTTCTTTAAAACTGTAATTTTTATTGGTTCAAATGGGACCTTTGGTTTTTCGTTTGTTCCTGTTTATATAATATTATTTTTCATTGTAACTCAATACACTCTCACGTACTAGGTATAAGCAAACCACTATGTTACCACAGGGGATCGGAACTGTTTATCTAAACACAGGTTACGTTGTAACCTATCTAGAGGAACAGTACTGCACCCACTAACTAGATTTAGAGAAGTTATACCTTGTAACCGCGTCCACAATGTAATCTAGTCGTAAGTTATGGAATAAATTAATTTATTATTATTTATTAATTTATTTTAGCGAACTTTTAAATTTGGACCCTAACAAAGACTTTCAAGACCTTTTAGAGACCAAACCTAAACCCCATCTACACGGATGTAATCGAGCGTTCCATCCAATCCTATCCAAGGTGACCTTGGAGGGAGGCCCGATTGCATCCGCGGATTGTGTTTCGACTACACGGATGTAATCTAAGCTCCATCACGATCACGGGCGAGCTTTATTGTGAATCGCTCTCGCGTAGAGATAAAACGTAGAAATGGCTCCTAATTTATCGAAACCGGTCAAGAGCGAGTTGCGCACTGAGGGTTCCGTACTTACTAGCATTTAAAACATGTATGATGGGCGGACGGACGGACAGCAGAGGCTTAGTTATAGGGTTCCGTTAGTTACCCTTTAGGTACGGAACTCTAAAAAAGAAAAAATGTTTGGGAATGTACAAATAGCGCTCTTTCATATGATACGGTGATACCCCATATTAGTTAGTAGCCCCACTTCGAATTTTTAGAACTCTCTCAGTCGCTGTTGCAAGAAAAAGTTATACATTTTTATTTCTTTCGTTTCAAAATAATTGAAGAAACGTCATCTAAAACTATTTCAAGTTAACAGTATTAGTAGTTCTTGTGATACCCAACTGCGGACAGACTTAGTCACAGTATAAGGGTTCCATTTTACCATTTTGGTACGGAACCCTAAAAAGTAAAGAATAAAGTGAGTGAAGCGCTGGTTAAAGGAACGATGAATTCTCAGTCATTCAGTTTATTGGAATCATTTAGTTATTATATTTAATCGTATAGGTACCTATACCGATAATAACATATAAGTCATTATTGGACGTGAATGTCACTTAGCATCCGCATACCTGCGCACTCGTTGCCTGCCGTAGCGCGACCATAGACTAATATCTATACTAATCTATACTAATATATAAAGCTGAAGAGTTTGTTTGTTTGTTTACTTGAACGCGCTAATCTCAGGAACTACTGGTCCGATTTGAAAAATTCTTTCAGTTATAGATAGCCCATTTACCGAGGAAGGCTATAGGCTATATATCATCACGTTTAAACGAATAGGAGTGGAGCACCAATGAAGAATGTTTCAAAATTGTTTTTTTTTTCCTTTTGAGAGCTTCCGCTGCGTGCGCTGTGTAAACAGTTAAAGTTTCGCAAAAATCATCCGCGAGAGCATAATGTCTGTTAAGGTTCGCTCACTATAGCCTATTTTATATGCATTATTTGCGAAGGTGTTTTTATAAACATGATGTTAATCGTTATCCAAATAAGTGCGTTATTTATCACAAGTATTTAATTTAAAACAGATTTGCCCTTAACATCATTCAATTTCAATGAATATCTTAGGAGATATCGCAGTTTTAAAATAACATCGCAGCAAAATAATGATCAAGTACTGCGCGCGCATTTATGATGGGCAGTCATGAGGGGGTAGGGCGGTGACCCAGTTAGCTCTGCGAGATACCATGCCGCGCGGCTCAAACGCGTGGTAGGCTCCCTACAGAACAGTTGTGCTCAGCGAACTACTTTTTCAATTTGTTTTTCCAAAATATCATCGTATAATTTTGGATGAATAAGTTTTAGTTTAGTTATTTTTGCTAATTTCCTTACATAGATACATGATTTGATTTTGTAATGTTTATTTTCTTTAGGGTATTGTTTCTGATTTTGTAGTATTTTAGGATAATTCTTTTAGGTACCGTATCTTATCGTATAATAATTATAGTAATAAGTTTTGTTTTAAATTAGTTATTTTTGTTAATTTCTGTACCTAAATAGATACATGATTTGATTTTGTAGTATGTTAGGGTAATTCTTTTAGCGTGGATAGGCGATATCTTATCGTATAATTATTACTTTTTAAGTAATTAGTTTTGCAATTACTTTTATTCTTACATAAATCTATCTATATCTATACTTACATAAAATAAAATCGTAGAACCAATTGTGTCTGCACATTGAATATTTTTGCAGAAAAATTACATAGAAAAGTTAGTAAAAAGATACAAAACCCAAATATGCTACTTTTGAAATTTTTGTCTGTTTGTCTGTGCGTTTGAGCGAGCATCACGCATAAACCACAGATTGGGTTCCAAATCTAGGTACTTAAAAATATTAACTGATAATCCGAGTAACATTTAGCGTTTATTTTATCAAAATCGACCCATAAAATCAAAAGATATTGAATTTTTGAGTTTGGTAAGAAACTTACTAATGCATTCTGTTCCTCATGTATTCTGATTACAGCTCCATCTATTGAAAAAAATGAAATGCACGAACGCATATAGAAAACACCAAAACAAGTTGTTGAGTTATGTGTGAAACTTTTAATACATAGCAAACTAAAATTTAACATTTTTATACCTTTTCGGTTTTATTTATCATAACAACCGATCCACAAATCAAAATATATTGAATTTTTAAGTTTAGTAGGAAACTTCCTAATGTATTGTGAATAGGCAAAGCGCCATCTATTGAGAAAAATAAAATGCATGAAAACATGAATATTACCCTAAAACACATTGTTTAGTTATTTGTGAAACATTTATACGTAGCAAAATAAAAATGAACATTATAATACCTTAATGTTGTCATACGAGCTGCTTATTTAACGTCTTCCGATGCTAAACATTTTGTCAGTTTACTTATGTGGTCGCTAGATGGCGTTGCACTGATGATGCATTTTTCTGAATTGCGGTGTTAAGATTTTCTGCTGGAGATCGACCCTCACACGATTTTCTAACACAGACGATCATTGCCGCTCATACACTCACCACGGTCCCTCAGCCTGAAGCGTGACCGGCTCGCTCTGGAAGCAGGACAGGCGAGGGATCAGCACCCACAGCAGGGAGCGCCCTAAAGCCGGCGCCTTCGTCGCTGGTCGTCTCTCGCTGGGCCTCCTCCGGGCAACCGGAGGTCTCACCCGGAGGGGACTGACCGCCGTAGGGTCGTGAAGAGACGGCACTGTAGGACAGTGCCGTGGCGCCCTCTGCCGACACTATGACAGATACACTCAGTCACGCAGCGACCATCTGTCGCGCTGCCACCAACTTAGCCTATATGGCAATCCAATGACGTACCCGTCTTCACGGGCACGCAATGACAGCGCGGGAGAAAAGGCAAAGCCTATGCCCGCTTACCGCGCCCCCTTGCGGGGACGTTTCGAATACTCCGAGGTCACACAGTCGAGTTCGTTAGATGTTTAAATTCGGTCAATGATAGGTCTTGAAAGTCTTTGTTAGGGTCTTAATTACCAACTTCGCTGTTTTCTCTGAGTAGTTTCATTGGATTCGTTAATTGTTCGTTTGTATAGTAGTCTTGAATTCGTTTGGTTCTTGCGAAGTTCTGGACGCTTCGAATTGCGCTTCAGGCCTGTAGGGTTCCGTAACTTCCGTACTAAAAGCGTTTACGCGGGAGAGATCCTACTGCTAAGCTACGTACGCGATTTATTCCGTTAAGAGCGAAGCAACAAACGGTTCGATTTGCGAAACAAGGCTAATAATAATAAGGTACCGTACCAAAGGTGGGCACGGTGACAGGGGGACCCCATTACTAAGCCTCCGTGATCGATTCTGAATTCTGCTTCGTGCGAAGTATCAGACGGTTCGACTTGCGTTACAAGGCGAATTTTTTTTTTTTTTTTTACTAAACATAGGCACGCGTTTGACCACTATCTCACCTGATGGTAAGTGATGATGTGGTCGAAGATAGAGCAAGCTTGCCTAGAAATAACGTATTCACTCTTGATTTAAAGACTGGTTGTAGCTATCAGGAAACACAGACTCCGGCAGGGAATTCCACTCCTTAGCTGTACGCATTATGAATGTGTTACCAAAACGTTTTGTGCGTATGGGTGGGATATCCACCGTGTACCGGTGGCGCATCGCCGTTCGTCTTGTGGTCCGATGATGGAACGGGCTTGGCGGAATTAAATTATGCAATTCCGTCGCACATTCCCCAAAATGCAACCGGTAAAAAACCGACAGGCTAGCAACTCGTCGTCGATGTGCCAGACTTTGGAGCTTCGTCGCGACAAGCCTCTCATTGCCGATGATCCTCTTGGCTCGTTTCTCAATTGACTCAAGGGCATCAAGTTGGTATCTGGCAGATCCATCCCAAAGATGAGAGCAGTACTCCATACACGATCGAACTTGCGCTTGATAGAGTTTAAGCAGCTGTTCCGGCGTGAAGTATCGTCTCACCTTTGCCAGAATCCCCAACTTCTTTGCAGCCACTTGGGCTTTTGCCTCTATGTAAGGGCCAAAATTGAGAGTAGATGTTAATGTAACCCCAAGAAGCTCAAGTTGGTCGGTTATCGGCACGGTAGCACCTCGGAAAGATGGAGCTGGGTGGAATTGGCTCCTTTTGGCGGAAAATAGACACGCTTGGGTCTTAGCAGCATTGAACTTGACCAGATTGGCATCGCCCCATTCAAAGACTGCCTGTAAGGACACGTTCAAGCGGTCAACCATTGCCTCCCGGAGAGACCGGATCTGCGACCCACCAGCTCGTGCGTCGTACACGTATCTCTCAGCAACAGTGCTGTCGTCTGCATACCCAAAGGTACCGGGTTTAAGCAGATCATTAATATGCAGCAAGAACAGTGTTGCCGAAAGCACCGAACCCTGAGGAACCCCGGCATTAATATCCAGCAGTCCAGACGAGCAGCCATCAATGACCACTCGGATAGACCGATCCCTCAGAAAATCTGCGATCCAATCACACAAACCGGCGGGCAGACCGAAGGAAGGAAGCTTACTAATAAGGCTATCGTGCCAGACCCTGTCGAAGGCCTTCGAGATGTCAAGGGAGACCGCTAGTGCCTCCCCGTGCTTCTCTATGGCCTCACTCCAGATGTGGATGGCATACGCTAGAAGATCCCCAGTTGACCGATTTCGACGGAACCCGTATTGACGGTCACTAAGCATATCATTCGCTTCTAGGTACGCCAGGAGCGTATGATTCAGCACGCGTTCCATAGTCTTACAGAGTATGGACGTTACCGAGATGGGTCTATAATTCGACGGGTCAGCTCGACTACCCTTCTTGGGCACTGGCTGCACGTTAGCTTGCTTCCAAGCCTTCGGCACTTTTCCAGTCTCAAACGAAAGGCGAAATAGGCGTGTCAATATCGGAGACAACTCAGGCGCACAAGTCTTCAGAACAATTGCCGGTATCCCGTCGGGACCACTAGCCTTGTTCACGTCTAGGTTACGCAGTACCCTACGGACGTCCTTCTGATGAATGCGAATGTTTGCCATACTCGACTCGCATCCACCAGGAGAAGCAGGGGGCGTCGCGCCACCAGGATCCAGACTTGAAGATTCCGCAAACAAAGAAGCAAACAAGTTCGCTTTCTCCTCAGCGGAGTGGGCCAGCGTCCCGTCGGGTCTCAGCAGTGGTGGTAGTGAGGGGCGGCAGAAGTTCGATTCGACCGACTTAGCCAGGGACCAAAAAGCTTTACTACCTGCTGGGTATGAAGCAAGTTTGTTCCCTATTCGGCTAATGTGGTCAAACCGAGCCCTCCGCAACACTTTCTTGCAGGACTTGGCAGCCCTGTTGAAGGCTCTCTTCCTCCGACTCACGTCATTTGCTTTGCGCTTACGAGCGTGGACCCATGCCAGGTACGCCGCGTGCTTAAGCGCATCAGCGCGATTGCACTCGGCACCAAACCAAGGACGAGCTTCGCCAGATTTCGCTATGTCAGAGAACGGAATGTAGTACTCCATTCCCCTCCGCAACACATCCGACACGGCGTCCGCGCACGACGAAGTATCAGTGGAAGAAAAGCAAGTAGGCTGCCAAGGGTAACATGCGAAAAAAGATCGCATGCCATCCCAATCTGCTGACCTGTATCGCCATACCCGCCGGGTACCTCTTGGGCTTGGATCGGGCGGGGAGTAGACGGATACAGACTTCACCAGACAGTGGTCGGAACTACCCAGTGGTGAAGAAATCGACACCGAATAGCGGTCTGGATCTGTTGTCAGCAAAAGGTCCAAGCAATTGGCAGTGTGCGAATCAACATCGGGTACCCTCGTTGCTCCCTGGACCAGCTGGGTAAGATTTAACGCAAGCGCTAGCTTTCGCGTCTCTCGCCCAGCATGGTCTGTGCACTGGTATGGGAAGAGCCACTCCTGATGGTGCGCATTGAAGTCCCCCAGTAACACCAATTGGGCAGAAGGGTACCGCTGCTGAGCCGCATCCGCCGCCTCACTCAGGTGCTGTGTAAGCCCAGTTGTCTCCAAATCGGTAGACGCAGGCGTAGACAATTTTGTATAGGCCTGTGTCCACTATAGCCCACAGCGTCGAGAACCTGGAGTCTTCAAGGTAACGGAGACGCCGATAGCAGATGTCGTCCCGGGCGTACATGCATACGCCCGCACGTGGTCTGAAGTGGTGCTCCAGGGTAAACCCTGGGTAAGACAGGTATGACACGTCCGACGGACATCCGATCTGCGTCTCCGACAGGAACAAGAGCGCTGGTTTCTCGGTCTCAAGGTGGTGATGGACTGCAGCGAGATTTGAGTGCAGACCTCGTATGTTAGAAAGGTGCACTTTATGCGAAAGGGCGTGCTGCCGCTGTACAGCTTTTCTCTTTTTTCCCTTGTTCATTGCAAAAGTGAGTGAGGTTGAGGAGAAGGAAGTGAAATGAGGTTCCATGCTGCTAACCCTCAGGCACGCCCTGGCAGGACGACATCTTTGGGGGACTAGTCTGGAGACTGCGGGGACGCCCGAGCCCCCCCGGAAATGGCCATCGGGCCCTTTCATCTGGTCGCCAACCAGCACGATGGTGCATTCCGGGATTTTTCGCCAGTTGGCGGGGCAGCCTTTCATGTGTGGCTAGCACATTACTTGGGCCCCCAACTACCTGGCGGTCGGCCAGCGGTGCACCGTGCCTCGGATCCCGCTACCCTCCGCGACTAGTCTCCCGATACGCCCACGCCAGGGCAAGCCTGGTTGGTCTGCCTGCATTGGAACAACTATTTCGACCTAACTCCTCTGGATTGGCTACACTGAGCATCGTACCGGAACGCAGCTAAGCCGCTTGGCGGTACGTCTTTGCCCAGTGGGTGGTCACAAGCCATCGGCCGAAGCCTACCACCAGTTAGTGTCACCTGATTAGCACCACCCGGGGACCACGTGTAGGGTCTAAAATTTGGGTATTCTCCTACGGACGCGGGTGACTCGGCCCCCAAAACGCGAATTCGTACCAAAGGTGCGAACGGGACCCTATTACTGAGCCTTTGTCGCATACGATTTTGATTCGTGCGAACGAACTCGATTTTTAGGGTTCCGTACAGAGGTTGCTAACGGAACCCTGTTTATTAATAAGCCACCGCTGTCCGTCTTCCTTCAGTATATACGTTTTAATTTTGTTTCGCTAATTTCAAAATGCCTTCTAGAAAAAGGTCGGTTTGAATCTTGAATATCTCCCAAAGTGGTAATAATGCTTATGTGGTATTCCAGACTATAATCTACATCTGTGCGAAATTTCATCCAGATCCGTTCAGCCGTATTGTCGTAATTGAGTAAGAAACATCCAGCCAGCCAAACTTCGCGTTTATTAGTAAACAAAAATTAGAAGTATCTAAGATAAATAGGCTGGCATCGATCTAAGCGCACGCGAACGACGTCGCGGGCACAGCTAGTATACATATAAAGCGTGACTGTCCTTGATTGGATTAAATCCACCGTCTACACAGAAGCAATCGACGCGCTCCATCCGTGGATGGAAGTGCGCGCCCGTCCTCCAAGGGCGTTGAAGGTCAATCTGAGACTCGTATTACAGAACTACAATCAAGACTCAAGAATTACTTAAAACTTGTCTCAGTTGGAGTTCTAATTTTAGAACTTGACTTGAGCAGAGAAACTAAAATCAATAATCACCTGAGCAATGTCACTTTAAAATTATTTTTTTCAATCTCTACTCAATGTGTCCTTATTTTAAAATCACAATCAGCTCAGAATCACTGCTTCAGGCGAGATTTGTATCTTTGTTTTCGCAAGTGTAGTCGAGACCCCGCTTGAGCATAGATTCTCATGAAAATTGTTGTCGATTTCGAGTAAATCGAGTACCTACCTAATCAAAACGGGTATATTTGCAGAAGTAGATTATTTTTTTTTTTTTTTTTAAAGTGAGACAAATTGAACGTTTAACTTAAATGTTCCTCTGAGATATTTAAGAGATACGCAGGACCCTTATAATTGTGAAAACTTTAAGAAGAAGTAGGTACAGGTTTTCACAATATGTCGTGAAACATTTAATTTATATCTTTTTTGAGTTTCATTCGAATGCGGGTGCAACACATTCTAATTTTTTGCAGTATTTGGCAGCAAATGTATCGAGTCAGCCTTCTCGCAAACTTTGCTGAGGTAGTTAATACCAACAAAACAAAACCACTAGGAATCAATTTGCGAATAATTAAAACAGCCACTGAACTTCACTCGAAATAATCCCGCCAAAAACACTCCGTTTCACAGTTTTTCTGTCCACAGAACATAATATGTACCTACTCTGAAGGGTTAAGGGTGGCTGTCAGTGTCATAAACGTCGTGTCGTCCGCCTCTTCCGGTTTTGATCGTGTTAAAAAAAAAGAATTGCTATAGAAAACAAACTATTGTTCAGGGTTACCATAATGATTGCTTACTCACGTAATCTGTCTGTCTGTTCATTAATTGCTAATTAGTAAATTTCTCCAGCCTTCGGTAAGTGCATTTATTTTTTCTGTGTGTGGGTACCGCGAAATAACTTAAACCTAAATCTAGATAAGTTAAGTATTTATTTCTGTACAAGTGATTTGTAATCTTTAGAAATAAATGAATTCAAACCGTATTTATTTGTTTAATTCTTTAATTTCATTCATTCGCGTTCTAATACGTTTATTTATCGTATTCTCCGTCAATGATGATGTCAACAAACGATGACCCGCGGCGGAGAAATATTTCGTAGAAATACTAAAACCCAAAGGTCGCCCGTGGCGACCTCCGCTAATTCGAAACGTTTGTTCAGCGAAATGTCTCCATCATACATTTCGCCCGATGATAGGTCCAAACGGCTTCATCAAACATTCGAAACCGTGGAAAAATCCTCGCCGATTTTAAATATCAGTGATGTGAGCCATACCGACTATTGTGACTTAGTTTCCGAGGCGTCGTCATACCTGTCTAAAATTAACGACCTAGTGAATGATCATCGAATTAATGTTGCAAATAAATCAGCTATCATGGATATGACACAGCGTGTCACGGCCATTGTTTCTATGCTGGCCATAAAATCATCATGCAACGAGACGAAGTTATCCAATACGGAACGCGAATTAGATAAAATCAAGTCGAATAACGCTGTCAATCCCGACGATGTCCTGTCAATAACAACAACTGTAAAACTTCATATGCGGACTCGTTGAAACTACGTTTGCAAAAGTAGCTCCAGCAATTATGCAGTCCCGACCACCTTTACCGTGTGGTCGCATACCCTACCGCGGACCGGTCAGCTGACTATAACACTTTGTCCGCGACAAAACAAGCGCTCATGAAGGCAATTAAGCCCAGTGACGACGGTTTTCAAATTGTAGGCGTTGCTAGTGAAATTCAACTTAGAAAGTTAGAATCTGTGGATGCTATCAAGGCCGCTGGTTTACGACTAGAAAAGCCAAAGGGTAGACGCCCTAGAGTGTTAGTAAAGGATGTTCCATCATCAATGGATGATGGCGCATTTTACCGCCAAAATATTAAGGATGAGCATCAAATTAAAGAGGATGACTTTATAAAGCGTAGGCGCTCCTTAGATAACGGTCGGAAATGGATTGGCATTGAAATAGAACCCGCGGTAAACACTTAGTAACTACCAAGGATAAGTTATTTATTGATTGGGCTACCTGCCGTTTTATTGATGATGTAGAAGTAGTTCGGTGCTTGCATTGCCAACAGTTCGGTCACGTTAAGAAACACTGCGCTAGTAAGGAACCGGCCTGTGCCAATTGTTCGGAGGCACACGAAACAAATGATTGCCGCATAATGAAGACTTAAATTTTAAACCGACTTGCGTGGCGTGCAAACGCTTTAAAAAACCGTGTGATCATCGCTGCGGATCTCAAGAGTGTACTAAGCTACAAACTGAAACTCGAACAATTAATCCTAAACACTAACTACTAATAATGGATATTTTAACCATAGGACCATAGATATAGAATCCCCTAGATAGACTGTATTAAACTGAAACTTGCGAGCATGTTGCGTCTCCTTTTCTCAAAAGTTTAGTGTAACAGTTAGTCGCCAGCTGTACAGCCGTAGCCCAGGAAGCTTCGATCTACTCACCTCATCATCAAGAATAAACGGCTAACAGCAGCAGCAGGTATAACAGCACCTTTTGATTTACTGATGATGACTTAATAGTGCGATCTATCAATTTGGTAGAGACACTATAATGTTGTGGTCATCTATATCATAGATATAGAATCCGCTAGATAGACTGTATTAAACCGAAACTTGCGAGCACGTTGCGTCTCCTTTTCTCAAAAGCAGAGTGTCATGCGCCTGAAAGAGAAAAGTATAGTGTCCCTAGTGCGTCGAAAACTATAGAATGTCGCCAGTTTGACTATACAATTCTACTTATTATATCAATGCATAGTGATATGTATTTTCTGTCGACTATCGAAAATATGCCAGTCCCCACATTAAACCAAAAAATGGTATTTCATTTTGAAATAATAATGATTGGTAATATCAATATTTCTTGAAAGATATTATTTGTCTTCATTTGTTTTTACCGTCTTTATATCTTTGTTTGCTTGTAAAATCTCTTGTGTTTGTGTTATAAACTAAAAATATTAGATTTGTACACCACAGCACATGTAAAACATTGATTTGAAAAGAGAAACTATGGAGTTTCTTGTCCGTTCTCCTCCATAAATTTTAAATGTAATTATGACGTTCGAAAGTGCCGTTTAGTGGCCTAATTGAAATAAATGTTTTTGACTTTGACAAACGCGTGCCTATGACATGGTTCTCTGACATGGTTTATTTGACACCACCATTTGGCGCAAGCACGGAACCATCTTTTTATCAGACAATCAGGTGATTCAAGCCTGCAATGTCCTAGCCAAACTGGAAACAACTTTACAAAGTATGCTTCCCGTGGGAATCGAACCTACGACCACCGGGTCACAAGGGCAAACGTCTAAACCACTCGACCACGGAGGCAGTTAAGTCCCCCACGACCACGGTGAAGTGAGTTTTATGACCGTATATACGATATTCTAAGTATCAGGTACGCCACCCTGGTCGACACACTCTCGATGCTCACCACATTGGACACAAGGGACCTGTAAACTATAAACCCGACACCACCCTGGGACTTTTGGTCACCCTCCCGGAAATAGAGCAGATTGCCGGAGTTGAGAAGTACGAGTATTGTGTCCTCCCCCTCTCTTCGGTCACAATAGACAATCCCACAATAGTCCATCGCAACCTGCTCAATTCCTCCTCAAGTTCGGTGATCATCTCGCCGGTGAGATGATCACCGGCACTAGGGGCCACTTTTTCGTTGCTTTGGAAGGGGGGGGGGGGGGTTCCATAATCGCCACGCTTAGCGTTTGGCAGGCGGATTAGCGATCGTAGTGTATGGTTGTTGGGTTTCACAGAGAACGCTGCTGTCCATTCTCTGGCAAGTCCCTTAGTCACTTCATACGACACCCACGGAAAGTGATGGGATGGTGTTATTCTTTTACGGCACCATTTGGCACCGGCCGACACCATACGGCGGAGCCCATACATTTATAATAATAATAATAATAATAATTTATTTAATTCAGACAAAACACAACATAACGTAACTCGACAAAATGTACTGAACAGCTGATTTTGTTTTGCGATTTCTGGATTAGTCCTATTGTTCATAATTATGAGTACAATGACCCTTACTATTGTGTATGACCCTTAATATAAACATATAAATTATTAATTATTAACGTAGATAACTCGATTTTACTAAAAATGTTGGTTGGATCTTTTCCGCTTAACAGGGTCCAAATGGAGCAACCCCCTCCTACCTGAAAAATTATTATTGGGGTCCATTTGTGGGGTGACACCACATTATCCGCACCGGGTGTCACCCACGCTAGCTACGCCACTGCGGCTACTGTACGGCTCGCTAGTATTTTTTTTTTATTGTAAATTGTATCATGAATTCATGGACATATATTCATATTTCTCCGTTGAGTTCTACACTTTCGAGCTACATAATTTTAGCTGACTCCTTAACAATACAAATGTGCCTTTGAATTGTTCAATTGAAAGAAATAGTTTGAGTTTGCAACATGGCCCTTCCGCAGCGGAGCCCATGGACCGCGAGTGGGTGACGGACCGCGCCATGTTCATAGTGTGGGCGCTCGGCCGCCTGGACCACGAGCGCGAGCCCGCCTTCCACCGCCTGTACCCGCGCGCCGACGTGCGGCTGCACCTGGCCAGCGACCCGCCCACGCACGACTGCATCCGCTTCACCGTGTGAGTACCTGCGCCGTGCGACTGCGCGTGCGTTCCACTGTGACATACTGACGGTTTGCTCTGCAGCGGAGCGCGCTCGGCGCCGCCCGTGTGGGAGGTGGCGGAGCTGTTCGACCCGGCGCTGCGCGTGTTCACGTTCCGCCTGGGCCCGGCGGGCGGCGCGCGCGGCCTGGCGGGCCGGCGCCTCAAGCAGTCGCCGCCGCTCGCCTGGTACGTCAACGGCCAGCTCGCGCCCGACCTACAGCTGCGCCGCGGCCTGCAGTACTCGTTCAAGGTAATGTAACTGTGTAATGTGCGGTGACTGTGTGTCGATAGCGATGTAAATTCGTAACATGCGGACAGGTGTACGGCGGTAACGATCCGCACTCGGCGACGGAGTACCACCCGCTGATCGTGACGGCGGAGCCCGTTGGCGGCCTGGAGCGCCTGAGCGAGGCGGCGCAGCGCGAGGCCAAGGTGCTGGCCGGCGTGCACTACACGCGGCGCGGTCGCCTGGCACCCACCGCCGGTACGTATGCTGCGTGACGGTGTGTGTGTGTGTGTGTGTGTCCCCTGTCGGTACTGACGCGCGTGTTGCAGCGGGCCCGCTGTGCGCGGCGCGGCACGCGGGCGGCGCGGACCGGCGGCGCGACGACGACTACGCCACGTTCCGCGCGTACAACCGCTCGCTGGAGTGGCGCTGCGGCGCCGCGCCGCCCGCCGAGCTGCTGGTGGCGCCCAACAGCTCGTGGCCGGAGCGCGTGTACTACCACTCGTTCTCGCACGCCGGCATGGGCGGCCGCATCTACGTGGTGGACAAGCACCGCCGCAACATCGGGCGCGCCGCCAGCCGCGCGGCCCGCCCGGCCCGCCCGAGGCGCGCGCTGGCGCTGCTGCCCGCGGTGCTGCTGTCCGCGGTGCTGCTGCCTGCAGCGCTGCTGCACTGACTCGTCACACGATCGTAGCGCATATGTTTTAGTATTCCATAGAAAAAACTGTTCCGTTTCAATTTGAAGTTTTCAGCATTCAAAATTCCATAAAGATTTACCCTAAAAAATTAAGCTACAAACCAATTTTTACTCGAAGGAAACATTTTTTTTTTCAAAGTATTTGTTTTAGGCTAGCCACTTGAAAAAAATGTGACATCAGAAAATTATCGAATGTGTCCTTGGAATAAAAATTATTACAACATTTAGGGTAGGTAGATACTTAACACTTTTCCAATGGGGAGCTCATCAGCTTTCCAGCCTGTATAGCTGATACGGTCCGTAAAGTGTGCCCATCGCTTAACCTACCACCCGGTATAACTATGTATAAGACGAACAATGTGGCAGCTTGCTTAAAAGAACTTTAAATGTAGATGATCTCAAGTCGTGGCAGCTAACTGGTGTTGTTACTGTGCTCTATAGCTTGCCTGATTCAGACTTTCCCTTTATTCCTATCTGCACCCTTCGGGCTTGCTACAGGGGTGATGGCTGGCACTAACTAGTGGCGTTTATTACGCCGGTGGTCAATGTCACTTATTTAGTGGCATTATGCCCCCTTCATAATTATAGTAAAGTGGTCGGGGTTTGACCAGTCAGACCTTAATTATTTCATTATTAGGGACGAATATATTTCTATCTGCAGGGTTTAAAAGAACCTAACATGAATGGAATGACGGGAGCTAAGTTCGCTCGCTCACACTTGCTCCCATCATAGTGTAGGAACACAATGTAAGCGTGAATGGCAGAACGCTAGGTAAGCAGAAATGCACGCGAGCGAGAAGTATGAACGGCCGGCCAGTTACTACGCACTGTTCCGAGTGGACGGTTGTCTCAACTAGTTTCGGGGAATAAACGTGATTACTACAGAAGGTGACTTTAATTCCGTAGTCCCAATAACCTCCACTACCAGACGAGGCAATGCTCACATAGGGGTATCCCAGTGCGTTCCACCAGTCAGGAGTCATCATCTGCCTAGCCTTTTCCCAACTATATTGGGGTCGGCTTCCAGTCAAACCGGATTCAGCTGAACACCAGTGTTTTACGTGGAGCGGCTGCCCACCAGACCTCCACAACCCATTAACTGGGTAACACGGTACTTCTTGGCAAGACTGGAGTCAGATTTACTGGCTTCTGACAATCCGTAACGACTGCCAAAGATCTACAAATGACAGCCGGGACCAACGGCTTAACGTGCTTTCCGAGGCACGGAGGAAACTCGGTATATTAAGATGGTCACCCATCCACAGACCAACATTGGCAAGCGTAGCTTAACCTTAAAGATCGACCCGTGCGGCTGTTATTATTTAGCCACGAGCTCCTCCACCAGTCAGGAGTATAGACCCCTAAATTGGTGACCCCGACGTGATGACGACTCACAAGAAGACGCTAGCAACGTATTTCACCACATCGAGCCCACTGGGTCACCAGTCCACGCGCGGGCTACGCCACTTCCTCCCAACAGGTTTCATCAAGTAAAGGAGGAATTCAGGTGCATGCAAGACATGGGCATCTGCAGGCCATCCAACAGAGGGCGAGTCCTTCACAACGAGCGGCATTCGCGGCGGGCGGGCATTCCAACCTGACCTATCCGTATCGGGCTTCCCGAAGCTCCCTGTGCCCTGTGTTCTGCAAGTCATTAAACGATATAAAAAAGAAGAGATTGACTCACAAAAACCTGTTTAAACATAGGATAGTAGGGAGCTTACTATAATTAAACGCCACTAGTTAGTACCAGCCACGCCCCGGTGGCAAGCTCGCAGGGGGCAGACGGGAATAAACCCAGAATTCCTTTTCTTATTTCCTATTTTGTTTCTAAGGTCTATTCCGAAATAAAATAATTTTAGATTTAAATTTAAAAAATACATTAACAAGATTAAAATGTACCTAATTAGAAAAAGCAAAAACCCGACTGCAAAAAAAGTCAGTTTATAAGCAATGCACTAAAAAGACCGAAACCAACACACATGTATGAACGAAAATTAATTTCTTCTTCATCGCCGTTTATACTAAACTTTTCGAGAAGGGTATCAAACCCTACTCGAAAAGTTTGGTAAGAAACGGCCAAAAATCCGCCATGTTGGTTTTGTTTTTTAATTTTTTTATCTTAAGACACTTGGGCTTTTGAGACTAAGATACGAGGTAATAAAGAAATTTACAAACAAACATACACGTCATACAAGATAAGCGCGAAAAACATAACCCTTCCCTGGTCAGGTAAAATCAAATAATACGATTCAAAACCACTATACATCAGTGGCGTCAGCGGCTCTCAAAATTTTGCTGCCCTCGTATTTATGTAGGCTATTTAAATTTAAAAGACTATAATAGTCATTCTATATAACTTTTTGGCAAGAACAGTCATCATTATTGTGTATTGTACAATAATCTAATTTATTACCTACAAAAAATCTTACATGTAAGTATACCACTTACATTGGTATAACATAGATATAGAACACTTATAATTATACCTTGACGATCGACAGGATTGTTATTGGTGAATTGAATTTAAAACAGAAATTGACTTCCAATTAGAACAAGAACATAACCACCACCACCATCATCACATTGTACTTATTCTTCTGTTTCTTTTCTCTTATCCTATGTGTGTGTACATAAATTGTTAAATAAATAAATAAGAGCTACACTGTTTGTTTATTTTTAAATTTTAACTCTCCGTTTGCTCCGCTCCTATTGATCTTAGCGTGATGATATATAGCCTATAGCCTTTTCGATAAATGGGCTATCTAAAACTGAAAGAATTTTTCAAATCGTACCAGTATTTCCTGAGATTAGCGCGTTCAAGCAAACAAATAAACTATTCAGTTTTATATATTAGTACAAATTAAAAAATAATATACTTGTTAGGATTAATAGCAAAAACTTCTTTCTTTAACTAAAACTTTATCGTAAAAAAAATCGTAGGTGCGACAAAGGACAAGAATTGGTTCAAATATTTACAAAGTATTATTATTTACTGTGGAATTTTGTCGCTCCCACTACACTACGCTACTGCACTATTGTAATGGGTGTTCAGAAGGGGAAAAAGAGTCAATAATTCACAACAATCACAGTATCAAACTCTTATATAGGCAATTGTTTGTTTGTTCACGCGACACTCCTGCGATTTCATAGAGATGCTAAAGAACTGGCTCGCCATTCATCGAGAACGTTGAAATTGGATCGACCACGAGTACACTCTGCTTTTGCGCGAAAATCTTTTGCATTTCTTGGGCCCTACCTGTACACAAAATTCTACTCTCAAAATAAAACTATATTGTTGCTTACTTATAGACGTTTTAAGAAGGCTATATTTAAATGGCTACATCCCAAAAATTATAATTTAACCGAAGATCTTTTGCACATACAGTCCTGAAACAATTTGCCAAAAATATAATAAATAAAAATGTGAAAAACTAATCACTTACTCTACACACACCCCTACATACTACACACTCCACAAATACACATATTCACACAGAAACACCCCTTTTCGACCCCCATTCTTTTAATTTTAATAAATAATATCTCGGTTAAGTAGGTACTACATAGTTAGAATTTTTACTTTCATGTAATTAAGTATTTTATTTCCACTACCCCGTTTTTTGTGTTGTTCAATTATTAATTTCATCAATAAATAAAATATTGTTGCCTTACTTGGGAAGGGACTGGACTCCACGACGCAGGGCATCCTAGTGTGGGATCCAGGGAATCTGAAGAAACACGCAAGAAACAAGCACTTAAGGCTTTTATGTACCTATTGCAATATTGTCTATCTATGGTACAATGTGTTATTGAACTGAATAAATTTATTATTATCTTCTTATAACCTACAAATTACATTTTTAAATATTTGAAAAAAAGAATTATAAAAAAAATTAAAAATATAATAAATAGTAGCCCACCGGTATCGGGAACAGGGTCCAAGCTACCGGCGGTCAGGGCTCCAGAGAGAGGAACGCTTATATAAAGAAATATATAACCATCTGCCTACAATCTAATATTTTTAGTTTATAACACAAACACGAGATTTTACAAGCAAACAAAGATATAAAGACGGTAAAAACAAATGAATACAAATAATATCTTTCAAGAAATTTGATATTACCAATCATTATTATTTCAAAATGTAATATCATTTTTTTGGTTGAATGTGGTGACTGGCATATTTTCGATAGTCGACAGAAAATACACACACATCACTATGCATTGATATATCAATAAGTAGAATTGTATAGTCAAACTGGCGACAATCTATAATTTTCGACGCACTATGGACACTATACTTTTCTCTTTCAGGCACATGACACTTTGCTTTTGAGAAAAGGAGACGCAACGTGCTCGCAAGTTTCGGTTTAATACAGTCTGTGTAGGGGATTCTATATCTATGTTTTAAACAGTAAACAATGTCAGATTATGAGTTGCCTACTGATTATAAGAAACTAACTGCCCCGGTAGTCTCTACCGTCTAGGGACCTAGAGAGCATACTCCTGGGATAAAAAGCAGCCTATGTCCTTTCTCATGCTACCTGTCAGACTATCTGTGTACCAAATTTCATTTAAATCGGTTCAGTAGTTTCGGCGTGAAAGAGACAGATGACAGAGTGACAGACAGACAGATACTTTCGCATTTATAATATTAGTAAGAAAGTAAATAAGGACTGGCTGACCCGCGACTTCGTACGCGCATATCCCGTTTTTTACCATTCCCGTAGGAATTTTGGGAAATCTTGCCTTATTGCTCCTCTGTATTCCCCAAGGAACATTTAAAAAAAATCAACCTCAAATGGTATTATTTCCTGACGATACGTCCTTAATTTTTAAGATAAATAGACGTTCCATAAATCTTGACGACGTAAATAACGCCCTACAGCAGGTCCAAAATTAGTTTACTGCTAGTAATTTAGTATTAAATGGGAAAAAAACTAAATGCATCAGATTTGCCTTACCGAACGTTAAAAGCAATGATTGCGACATAGTATTGATCAAGGAGAAACTTGAATTCGTCAAAAACACGGTTTTCCAGGGGATTACGCTTGACTCAAAACTAGAAATAGGAACAAATTAGATCAACCCCGATTCAGATTGGCTAAAGTACATACTTCTTTTATGGGGTACTGTGTTAAATTTTATAATAAAATACCAGTTGATATTCTGGAACTGAATGAGAGAAAATTTAAAGCATGTATAAAACGCACACTATGTAGACAAGCGTAACTGACAGCACTTTGCTTTTGAGAAAAGGAGACGCAACGTGCACGCAAGTTTCGATCTAGGGATTCTACATCTATGACACAAACCAATTTTCATGCATTACAAAAAAAAATACAACCTGATGCAATACCATTAACCTTAGCGTAGGTACTCAAATTTACTCTATAAAGTTTTTTTTCATAATTGATGCCAAAGTCCTACACCCACTTGACATACCTACATAAATACATACATTCAGTCAAAAAAGTATCGGGAATGGATGATTTGTTTATGGTTCCAAATTCAAATTTTTGTTTTTTTGTAGTTGTTAGATTGGCACAACTGTTTTCCATTTTGGCGTGGAGTTTGAGTTGCATCTGTTATTTATATTAAATACAGTGCTGGTTTTAGTAATATCATATATAGTGTGTATTGCGAATTTCATAATGGACAATAATATCGAACAAAGAGTTTGTCTTAAATTTTGCATCGCCAATGGAATTTCGTGTTCGGAGTCACTGAAAATGTTACAGAAGGCTTACGGTGAATCGACTTTATCAAAAACTCGTGCTTATGAGTGGTTCAAAGCGTTCAAAAGCGGTCGAGATGTGATGGAAGATTTGCCTCGCTCTGGTAGGCCGTCAACGTCTGCAACTGAAGTTAACATCGCAAAAGTGAAGGAAATAGTGACTGAAAATCCCCATTCAACTCTGAGAGAGATAGCCGCCGAACTTTCTGTATCTCACGAGTCGATCCGTACCATTTTAACTAATCATTTGGGTATGAAACATGTTGCTGCTCGGCTAGTCCCAAACGATCTGAATTTTCTCCAAAAACTCAATCGCATGAAAGTCGCTGAGGACATGCTAGAACGAGTCAGTTCGGACCCAACATTCATGAAACGCATTGTTACTGGTGACGAGACGTGGGTTTACGAGTTTGACATGCAAACTAGTCAACAAGCTTCGGAGTGGCGCCTTCCAACTGAACCGTTTTCAATCGATAGAAGACTTAAAGGAGAATTCGCGGCGAGAACTCAACTCAATTCCGGAAGCAGCGTTTAAAAAATGTTTTGATGAATGGATTATTCGTTGGCGCAAGTGTATCGTTTCTAAAGGAGCATACTTTGAAGGTGTAAAATAAATTTGGATGAATAACAGACATTTTGTGTATTATTGATCTTTTCCCGGTACTTTCTTGACAGAGTAGTATATACCTGTCATTCTGTATGGGTTTCATATAGAATGCCCGGTATACATTTATATGTATCAAAAATATCTACACAAACTCTCAATATTTTCAATCTATAATGCGCGCGGAACTAGTTGGCCGTGCCTTAGGTACGTGAGCGGTGGTACGGAGAGGCGGGGGGGCGCTTGCTGTCATTACTCAGTGCGGCGCCGTACTTCGCGGCGGCAACACGCGTTGAAAGTTCCGGCTGGTTTAGACAAAACGCACATGAGATTTCAATAGCGAGATGAGTCCGCCGGTAAAAAGGCAATCTAAGGAAATAATATTTAAGTGCATACGTTTTTTAAAAAACGGAAAGCCTATGTCAATAGTTTAGAATATAAAACTGATGCGAATTTACATAAATTAGTAGCAGAAGCAACAGGGGGATATCAGAACGGAGTGTAAGGAGAGTGATTGCTGAAAGTAAAACTTCTTTGCAAAATACAGGGGAAGCAAAATTTAGTTCTCCGCGGAGACCAAAAGAAAATACAAGTTGATTATTTTGATTTAAGAGTGATAAGAAGAAAAATAAATTAGTTTTATACGGTAGAGAAAAAAAAATTAAAAAGTCTAACCAACTAAAAAACTAAATGCTGTGTTAAAAGAGAATAACATTTTGGATTGCGGATTAACTTTTTTAAGAGATTTTTTGCACAAACTGGGATATAAATTAAAAAAATGTAAATCGAAGAGATTCCTTTTAATAGAGACATCAATTATTGTTGAATGGCCAGTGAAATATTTGAGGGCCATAAGAAAATTCAGAGAAGACAAACGAAATATATTCTGTTTGGACTAAACTTACGTTAACCAAAGTCGCAATGTCCAAAAATGTTGGCAATCTTCGTCGGAGCCTGGAATTTATACAGCTATAGGCAAAGGAAGGCGCGTGTAATAGTTCACGCTGGTAACCGGAACGGGTTAGTTGACGATACTTTGCTAATTTTTAAATCAGATTAAAAAACGGGGGGATAATCATGGAGACATGAACTCTATAAATTTTTACAACTGGGCTGATCGAATATTAATACCTAAACTTCCACCTAACTCAGTCATAGTTATGGATAATGCTGCCTATCATTGTGTGCAAGTTGAGAAGAAACCGACTATATCCAACTTAAAAATTAATATGCAAAACTGGTTGCAAAATCATAACGTGCCATTTTCTCCCACGATGATCAAAGCCGAACTCTTGAGGTTGAATAATACGACCCAATCAGAAAAAATATACGCTGTTGATGAACTTCTGAAAGCTGCAAGTCATACTGTTCTAAGACTACCGCCATATCATCCACACCTCAACCCGATCGAGCTTGTGTGGGCAAATATTTAAAATTGCCTGGTCAGAGATCACACTAATGCTACATTGGACGAGAAAATTACAATACTAACAAGGCTATTTTCCGAATTCTCTGCCGAACAATGGCAAAAATGCAATGACCACGTACAAAAAAACGAACAAGAATACTAGAATCATGATATGAGATTTGATAATATGATGGACGAAATCTCATAAACTTACAAGATGATTCTGAATCAAGTTTAGAGAGTTCAGAATCAAGTGATTCAGAGGATAATTATGTCAGCATAATTTCATATACTTACTTAATTTGTTTTTGGTTTATTTTACTATTTATTACAATATACTAAAATTTCAATTGTTTTTTATTTATTTATTTTCAACAATTGAACAATTTTTTTTCACGATATCTCGAGATTGGTCATCACTGTCTAATCTCATGTGCGTTGCGAACAGTAGGCAAGCCGCCCCCTCACCCCCATCGCTACCTAAGGCGCGGCCAACTAGTTCCGCGCGCACTATAATAAAATATTTTTGAATCACGCTCGCATTCTGAATTTAAATTTTGAGTAGCCGTGGGTTCGATGAATTTGTTGAGTTAGTTTTATTCCTAATGTCCAAAAATCTGTTAAATACATTACATGAGAAAACATAAGTAATAATTTTCATTATTGTATATTGTATTTCATGCTATAACGTATTTTTTATCATTTAAATTAATCGAGAAGATGAAATTTGAAAAAAATATCGACTATCATAATCGTTTTGCCCTAACAATTAAAAAAAAACAATATGGTTGATGGTGGATTATCACAAACGTGAAAAAATAATAGACTTGCGTGTTAAATACGAAAGGATTATTAACGCTATTATATAACCTTTTTCTCCAATTGTTTTAATTAACGCTCTAGCATAAGATTTTTTAAGTAACTTTATCAATTACAACATTAATAAAAAGGATGTCGTTTGACATAAGTACTACCGAGCCGGCGGAGGTTTGCTTGTCTAGTACCTTTAGGTACTAGTACCGAACTATGTTAATTAGTAACCGCTGCCCGCAGAGGCAGGGTTCCATTAGCAACCTTGGTACGGAACCCTAAAAATCGATTTGGTTCGAATGGTTCGCACGAATCAAAATTATACTCGAAGGCGTAGTAATAGGGTCCCGTTAGCCCCTTTGGTACGGAACCCTATAATTCGCCTTGGCTCGCTAGTCGAACCGTCTGATAATTCGCCTTGGCTCGCAAGTCGAACCGTCTAATAATTCGCATGAATCAAAATCGATCGTGGAGGCTTAGTATAATACCTAGGGTTCCGTCACCGTCACCACCTTTGGTACGGTACCCTATTATTATTAGCTGAAGCCCTTGTCTCGCAAACCGAACTCTTCGTTGCTTCGCTGTAAACGGAATCAGTTGCCGAGGCTTAGCAGTAGGGTCCCGTCAGCACTTTTGGTACGGAACCCTACGGGCCTGATCCGCAATTTGAACCGTCTAAACCTTCGTAAGAACCAAACCAACTCAACACTCTGCGACGCACAATTAACGAAACCAATTAGAGACAACCCAGAGATTTTAACGGCTTGTGCGCTACCTCGATCACTTCAAGCTGTTATCACCCCAACAGTTTGGCTTTCGCAGGAACAAATCCACTTGTGACGCTGTCCATATGTTAGTCAACAATATACTTAGTGGATAATCTGAATGCCAACAATAAAGTCCTAACTATATTCCTGGATCTTGCGAAGGCATTCGACACCGTTCCCGTCTCCACTCTTTTACTCAAACTTGAAAGTCTAGGTGTGAGGGGGCTCCACTTGATCTATTCAAGAGTTACTTGAATTTAGAGAAACTTGAATTCGTCGAAAACACGGTTTTCCTGGGGATTACGCTTGACTCAAGGCTACAATGGGGTCCTCATTTAACATCTCTTGCGGGACGGCTAAGTTCAGCAGCATACGCTGTCAGAAAAATCCGTCAATTTACCGATATAGATACCGCGAGGCTGGTCTATTTTAGTTACTTTCATAGTATCATGTCTTACGGTATCTTATTATGGGGACGTGCTGCAGACATCGAGTCTATATTTATCCTGCAGAAAAGAGCCATCAGAGCCATTTACAATCTCCGTCGGCGTGATTCCCTAAGAGAACTGTTTAAGGATATCAACATCATGACGGTACCTTGTCAATACATTTACGAAAATATTATGTATGTTCGGAAAAATCTTCATCTCTTTAGCAAGATTAGTGACAGGCATAATTTTAATACTAGAAATAGGAACAAATTAGATCAACCCCGATTCAGATTGGCCAAAGTACACACTTCTTTTATGGGGTACTGTATTAAATTTTATAATAAAATACCAGTTGATATTCTCGAACTGAATGAGAGAAAATTTAAAGCATGCATAAAACGCACACTATGTAGACAAGCGTATTATAAACTGGAAGATTAATTATATCCTCGATAAAAACGCTTGGCTAAATGCTGGTCCTGCTCCACAGTCACAGCTGATTAGGTCCACTTTTTAGGTTTTTATGTTTTTATATTTGGAAGAGATGCTCGCTCCTTTTAGAGGTTCTTACATTATTTCGTTTATTTATTCTTATATACATACAAATTATATTATTATATTAAATACTAATTTATTATTTTTGATGTAAGAACTTAATCGTTCTCTTTATTAATTTATTTTTCATTATTTGGTCATTGACAACCATAGTTTTGTGTAAAGTAGAAGCATATTTTTCAAATTTTGTAAATGTGAGTACCATGAAACCATTTACATTTTATGTGAGTAGTTATAGTTTTACTTGTTGGACATGAACGAGCATGGTGGTTGAGAGCATGTCATGCTCACTCAAATGTCTCGCTGATGGCGGCGCGTGGGTTTGATCATTCGGTTCCCTTCGAAATGGTTGAGCTGAAAGGTTCCGATTCACGCGTCATGTTCGTGAACAGGCGCCGTCGGTTGAGACTGGTCATCTCTTAACTGCCATTGGCTTATTTTAATCTTTAAATTTAAAATTCTTATAATAAGCCCTTTTTTTTTTTCCTTTGCATTGTCCTCACATGCAGAAGCAACAAGTATATGTAACTTGGAATGTTGTAAAACAGAACATGATTTAAAAGAGTGTCCGTGGAGTTTCTTGCACGTTCTTCTCCATAGAGATCTACGCTTTGGAACGTGCAAATAGCTTCCATGTTTTTGACTGACCGACCTTGACGTTTCAAAAGTGCCTGTGAATGGTTTATTTGAAATAAAATGCTTTTGAATTTTTGAATTTTTTTTGAATTTTGAGTTATCTTACCAATCGCTCCTAACTAGTGGCTATAGAGAATCACAAAAGTGCCCCAAGGAAGCATTTTGGGACCCACACTATTTCTAGTCTTTATTAACGACCTTTGCAGTCTTCGAATTCCAAATGCTACAATAGTTTCCTTTGCAGATGATACTGCCATCACTTTCACCGCAAACTCATGGTCGCAACTTCAAGCAACGGCACAGGATGGCTTTAATTCTGTCTTGAAGTGGCTTTCATCTCACACTCTGACTCTCAATGCCAATAAAACTAACATCATCTCTTTTTCAATTTCCAACACTTCCCAACCAAAAACCTCAATCTGTTTAAAAGCCCATTCGTGTCTCACACAATCACAACTTAATTGTCAATGTCCTTTTTTTTTGGGTCTGTCAGACTCTTACTGACTAAAACCACCCCGATGCTCCATCTCTCACCAACCGGAGATCGCGAGAACTAATGCGACTTCCGTAATCCCCGGCTGGTGCCAGCCCGTCTCTGCGGGCCACCTCGGGTCAGCGGGGGGGAGTGAGGTGTTTGACTCCCCCCACGACGTCAAAGAGGGGCGCACGGGAACACCACGCGCCGCCACCTCGGGGCCGAATGAATGGGGGGCGACGGACATCCCCAATTCCGCCGCCCCTAGACCCAGTTAGGGGGGCCGGAAGAGGGCAGCGTATGCCCTCCTCCGACGCCCGGTGCGCCTGCTGCGGGCTGGGAGAGAGGTTGAGATTTCCCTCTCCCTTTCCGCAGCCTCCTTTTGCGCGATAACTGTTTCGCAGAAGGAGACCACCGCGTCCCAGGACTCCTCGCCGTCGGCCATAGCACGAACTACAGCCGACAGCGAGAGATCACTGCCTACCACAGAGATGAGGGCACGGCGCGGCTCCTCCCAAGCGGCACACTCTGCCAGCGTATGCCGCGCCGTGTCCTCTCGACAGTCGACGCAGTGGTGACACCGAGCGTCCGGCTCCCTGCCTATGCGACACAAGAACCTCCCGAAGCAGCCATGCCCCGAGAGGACCTGCGTCACACGAAATGTCAAGGAGCCGTGCCTTCTCCCGAGCCACAGCTCGAGCACTGGCCGGATGGCCTCGATAGTAACGAGGCCGGCGGAAGGGCGTGAGAGCCTGTTCCGCCATTCCGCCACCAGAACCTCGCGCAGCTGCGACTGACGCAGCTTAATGTGCTGCTGCATCAGTCGCTCGCCGCGCGCTTGCGCCTCCTCACGCCACCGGTGCAGTGACGCGAGGACTTTTGCCTCCAGGTCCCAGGGCGGAGATCCGGCCAGTACGCAAGCCGCCTCGTAGGAGATTGTGCGATAGCCCCTGATGACTCTGACGGCCATCACCCTCTGCGGCTGCCGCAGAACAGTGATGGTGCCGGCCGTCAGGTCAGCCGCCCAGATCGGGGCCCCATACAAGGCCATTGATCGCACGATCTCCACGTACAACCGCCTGCAGGCGGTGCTCGGGTCCCCCAGATTGGGAAGCAGCGTTGACAGCGCCCCAGCCGCGCCCAACAACTTGGGCGCCAGCCGCCGGAAATGGGGGCCGAAATCCCACCGGCTGTCGAGAACCAATCCCAGGTACTTCATGGTGGACTCGACAGCGATACGAGCCCCCCCAACAACTATGTGTGATCCCGCTGGCGGCGCCTGCCGGGGGCCATGAAAGGCTATGGCCTCCGACTTGTTGAGGGCTACCTCCAGGCCAAGGCGCCGTATGCGGCTCACCACTTGTGAGACCGCGGCCGTCGCCAGCAACGCTGCCTCCCTGTACGAGCTCCCCCGGGCAGTGACCAGCGTGTCGTCAGCGTAACACGTCAGGTCCACTTCCGGCGGGAGCTCGAATTGTCAATGTCCTACTCTAACCTCAGTGAAACAAGTTAAATATCTTGGAATAGTTCTAGATAAAAACCTTAATTTTGGATCACACATAAACTCACTTACTGGTCGTTTATATGTCTGGTGTAGCTCGACAGAATGATTATTTCTGAAATATTCATTCATATTCATATTCATATTCATTTATTTGCATTCTACAAGGTATTTACAAAAGATGTCATAAAAGGCTTACAGCTAAGAACCGTTGTAGACCCTGTTAGGGCACAGCAAAAGGTATTGTTCACTTAAAAATACAAAATAAATAATACTAACGAGATCATTTTTTCGTGTATCACAATTACAGGTAGGTAATTACACACTCAGCATATAGTACCTATTCTATAGTGTCAAATTATCTTCTTGACATATATCTATACAATTAAAATATTAAAGAAATATTAAAAACAAAATACATAAATTATATATTAAAGAATGTATGTATATATTTATATCAGTTATAGTTTATCATTTAAGTATTCATTTGTATCATAATAGCACTTGTTTAAAAGAAATACTTTTAATTTATTAATAAAAATATTATACTTATTTATATTTCTAATTTCTTCTGGTAACTTATTATATATTTTTATCGACATAACGTAGGAGCTTGAGGAGTGAATTTTTAATCGGGATGTGGGTATATTTAATCTATTTTTATGTCTTAAGGTTTTTGTGTAGAATTCCGGGTATTTACGTACAAATTTACAGAGCTCAAAGATGTAGAGGCACGGTAGGGTTAAAATTTTCAAGTCTTGAAAGTGTGGTTTACAGCTATCGGTTTGTTCGATGTTGACTAAAATTCTAATAAGTTTCTTTTGTAGGGTGAATAGAGTGGGTGCGTCTGTACTATTCCCCCATAATATGACACCGTATTTTAGCCATGCATAAGCATATGCGTAATATGTTACCAATGCAGTATTTTGGTCTGTCGTTTTTTTAATTTCCCGAAAGGCGTATGAAAATTTAGATAATTTTGCTTTTAATTTTTGAATGTGCGTCTTCCAATTTATGTGTGTGTCTATATCTAAGCCTAATAGGGTGAATTTATTAACTGCTTCTAACTGATAATTTTTAAAACTGAAGTTAAGTGTAATTGGTTTTTTTTTGTCGTGGGTGATATGTCATTATTTTTGTTTTACTATAGTTTATTTCTAGGTTATGCTCCGTCATCCATTGAGTTGTAGTGTCAAGTATTGTATTGAGTTTATCGTAAAGGTTGGTACTAGTTTCGCATGAGGCAAGAATGGATATATCATCCGCAAACAAAACACAAGGTTCGCTGATATGCTATCGCTGACATTCTGTCGAGCTACATGAACTTAGAGGGCTATATTGATGATTAAAATGGTTATAATTCTTTAGATAAATACGCGTTACGGTCGCGGATCGTATTTGGTCCACATACAGCTTCACACTGACCGGCAAATTGCAAAAAACATAAAATATTTGAATTTCGCGGGCTACCCTGGAGCATTCACCTCTCTCGAAAAAGCTTAAAAATATCGTGCAGATGAAGCAGTTTTTCGTAGGCATTTACTGAGAAATTACATCTGAAAAAAATAGGTAGCAACCTACATGATATTGCACGTAACTTGGTTAAGCCAGAATTTATATATCGGTATCACATAATAGGAAAAAAAAATCCCCAAATCACCTCCATATCGTTGAGATGAAACCATTTTACTCCTTCATTTTTTAACAAAAATCTAAAAAAAAAGTATCTACAGCTGTGCAATACAAACGAAAATAACTTGGTTTTGTTAGTTTTTTAAAATATGTATTTGTAATATTATAAAAAAATAAAAACACAGGTAGCAGAG
This sequence comes from Lacanobia oleracea, assembly GCA_950371165.1. Classification (NCBI taxonomy): domain Eukaryota; kingdom Metazoa; phylum Arthropoda; class Insecta; order Lepidoptera; family Noctuidae; genus Lacanobia; species Lacanobia oleracea. The sequence continues at coordinate 23,226,727 of OX493408.1, forward strand.
TGGCGCGAGGAGGCGTAGTTAGCTCCGTTTGTATGCACAAGGTCATTGGCATATATATACAAGCCTTCAATGAAACGGAGGAATTCCTAAGGAAGTGACTTAAACACATTCATGCAATACACACAACACATGCACAACACACCAATAATAAAAACCTAACACACACTACACTATTTACAATTATTCCAAACACTAGCTTTGCCCGCGACTTCGTACGCGCATATACCGTTTTTTCCCATTCCTGTAGGAATTTCGGGAAATTCTCTCTTAGTTCTCGCCTTCACTCCCTAAGGAACCTACATGCCAAATTGCAGCGTTCTACGACCAGTAGTTTCGGCGGTGCGTTGTCTGGCAAGGCATTTCTGGCAATCACTCAGTAGAGGCGTATTTTATGTATTAGAATTACAGTTTAACCGGTTTCATAGAATCTATTTATTGTGTAGGTATAATCGATTTTTTTTAAAGATATTTAGTAGGTACTGATTGAGGAGACTGATTGAATGAGGAGCTCGTAGCTGTCACACGGGTTGATGGACCCGTCGTCATCATCTTCCTGCACTTATCCCATGTTTTTCTTCCATTCTGTCCTATCAGTTATCACGCTATCACTCACTCCCATATTCTCTTTCATATCGCTCCTCACACAATCCATCCATCTTTTCTTCGGCCTTCCTCTCCTTCTCCATACATCCACATAATTATATTCGAGTGTCAATCGACCAGTGTGTATGTTAAAATGGTCACCCATCCTAAGACCGACCTCGGCAAGTGTTGCTTAACCTTGAAGATCGACACGTGTGACTGGTTCACTGTTATATTCAAGGCACGCCTAAAATCTCGGAGTCTCAGAAACAGATTGTTTAAATTTAAAAATGGTCTTGGTCACCCATCCATCAGACCAACCTCGGCAAGCGTAGCTTAACGTTGAACTACGTTGGTACTTATCTACTTATACTTATCTATGCGTTGAACGTTGATCGACTCGTGGGATAACAGTAAAACCCTAATAATAAAACTCTCGTAGAGTAGTCGCGGCGCCCCCGCAAGGGGGCGCGGCGAGCGGGCATAGGCTATGCCTTTAATCCCGCGGGATCAATATGCGTGCCCGTAGCGACGGGCACGTCGTTGGGTTGCCGGTTTAGGCGCAGCTGATGGCAGCGCGACTTTATGTCGCTGCATGCCTGATATGTGTATCTGTTGAGTGTCGGCAGAGGGCGCCACGGCACTGTCCCACAGTGCCGTCTCTTCACGACCCTACGGCGGTCAGTCCCCGGCGGGTGAGACCTCCGGTTGCCCGGAGGAGGCCCAGCGAGAGACGACCAGCGACGTAGGCGCCGACTTTAGAGCGCTCCCTGCCGAGGGTGCTGATCCCCCGCCTGTCCTGCTTCCAGAGCGAGCCGGTCACTCTTCAGGCTGAGGGACCGTAGTGAGTGTATGAGCGGCAATGGAATGTGAGACACCGTCTCATGTAGCGAATGAGACGTACGTCCGCGCCGTACGTTCATCGCGTGTGTTTGGGCGCATGGAGAGTCGTGTATGTATGGGGTTCGACGCACACTATGCCTATATTAACCTAGCACACAGTGCGCGCCGAGTGCATGTAGTGTTGTAGAGTCGATAGTGAGGGAGAGAGTCGCGTGTCGGTGTTGCGACTCACTCGGCGTCAAGTCCGGTGGGTTAGGTGGGGTCGTCAGCGTCCTGCACAAGGTCACGCGGCAGGCGTCTCGCGTCAGGTGGCCGCGCGTGCCAGGGCGCTATGTGCTTGATATGAGACCAAGCGGAAGCGTCGGCACGCGCGAACATAGTGGACGCGAGGCGGGCGCAAAACTCGTCCAGGCTCTCTATCCTGAGGTCCCGCGTGATGACGTTGTTCCTCACGAAGCGAGGGGCAGCTACAATTTTCCGCAGCGCCAGATTTTGCTGCGCGCGGAGGATTTTTTTGTTGGACTCGCTCGTGAGGGCGAACCAAGCAGGGGCGGCATAAGTGAGCAGCGGGCGAATGTATGTTTTATACACGCCCAGCTTGGCTCGCAGCGGGAGGCAGGATGAGAGCACTGGGTGGAGCAGAGCGCGGGCCGCTCTACCCTTCGCGGCGGACGTGACAACCCATGGTGAGCCGACGATCGATGGTTATTCCCAGGTACTTGACCTGGGACGACCAGTCGATGTCGACTCCTTGCAGCCGGAGAGGTGGTGGGAGGCGGGCGCCCCCGACGAGCAGCGCCTGAGTCTTGCCCACGTTCACCGACAACCGCCACTTCGACAGCCACTCGGGAAGCATGTCTAGCACACGCTGCATCTTGACAGCCGCGTGTCTTGCTTTAAACGAGGTGCAGATGTACGCGGCGTCATCAGCGTACAGCGCGAGCGTGCATTCCTGCGAGGAAGGGATGTCGTCGGTGTAACATGAGTAGCAGAGCGGCGAGACGCGGGACTTCGGCGGCTATGGGTCGGGGGCGTGACACGACACCATCGACCACCACCTTGAAGGTCCTGTCAGTGAGGAAGGAGGAGACCACCTTGACAACGCGACGGGGCGCGTCGCTGAGCGACATCTTATAGATCAGACCGGCGTGCCAAACCCGGTCGAAAGCCTTTTCCATATCGAGGAGTACTGCAACTGCGTGCTCCTTCTTATTTAGCGCCGCTGTGAGCAGGTGCAGTACTCTCGATAGCTGGAGCGTCGTGGAGTGTTCCGAGCGGAACCCAAACTGTTCCGGGCGAGGAGTCAAGTGCGGTGTTAGGTGCCGCAGCAGGAGTTGCTCAAACACCTTGGAGATAGTGGGCAGTAGCGTGATGGGCCGATAGCTTTCCGGCTTCAGCACGTTCTTATTCGCCTTGGGCAGCATAATGACGCGCCCTTCCTTCCAACACCTCGGGAAGGCCCCCGTGCGCAGTATCCCCGTAAACAGGCGCGCCAAGGCCGCTACCATACGGAACGGCAGGTGGCGCAGCACTGTATTGGTGATACCGTCCGCCCCAGGGGCCTTTTTAGGCTTGGTCCTCAGGATGGCGCGTCTCACTGCGTTAGGCGAAAAGAAAATGGGTGCTTCATCGGTAGCTATCGGCGACGCGAAGTACTCCTCCAGGTGCCTCTCGACTGCTGCGACGTGGTCGTGGTCATCAGTCGGGTTCGGCTGGAATTGACGCTCCAGGTGTTCGGCGAAGATCTCCGCACGGTCTGATGCGGCGTATCTAGGCGCCCCGTCGCTGTGTAGGAGCGGGCGCACCGGAGCTGGGGTAGTCGTGACTTGCCGGCACAATCTGTGTATTGCCGGCCAGTCACCGTCGGTCGACTCTACGTAGTACTCCCAGCTCTCTGCGTTGTGCTCCTGGAGCTTGGCCCTCGTCTTTTCCGCAAGACGGTTCAGTTCCGTCTTCATTGTGGGGCATTTCGTGATTAGCCACTGCTTGCGTAGTCGCCTAGTTCTGGCGACCAATTCGCGTAGGTGGCGGGGCAAGGGCCTGTGAAGCAGACCCTGCGAGTGCGATAGGGTTGTAGTCGCCTCTTCATAGGCGCATTGGATGCAAGCAGTGACCTCACTAGCCATCCTGTCCACGTCTGCGGCGGTGACCAAGGGCCAAGTCGGTGTGGTGGTCTCCAGCGCTTCCTGGAAGGAGCTCCAGTCGGTCCTTCGACGTGGCGCTGGCGGCGGAAGTCGGACTGGCATTCCTGACAGGACGACGGGAACGGGTTGATGGTCGGACAGCATCTCGTCGTCCAGTACTTGTTGGGCGATCTGGCAATGTAGGCCCCTGTGGACCACGATGTCCAGCACGTCCGGCGCATGCCGTTGCTGGTCCGGGTAATGCGTCGGGGTTTCCAGGCCGGACACCACGTACCCGTGGGCCTCCGCGTCATCGAAGAGCTGTCTGCCCCTGGGCGTTGTGGTTCGGGAGTTCCACGCTGGGTGCTTGCAGTTGAGGTCGCCGGCAAGGATGGTTGGGTGCGGCGACCTTAGCATCAGGGCCCTCAGCTCAACCACGTCAAAGGGAGCCGAGGGCGGAATGTAGGCCGCGTAGACGTCTATGTCCTCGCCGGCGACGTGTAGTTGGACACCCAGCGCGTAGAAGGTGCTGAGTGAAGGCAGGGGCAAAGGCTGGTGGACGACTCTCCGCTTGACTAGTATCGCCAGACCGCGATAGTTCACACCGGCGTCCGACTTCTCGTCCCGCCTATAGCATAAGTATCCCGGGACCCGTAATCTGTCGGCTGGTCCCAGGAATGTTTCGCTGATGAGCGCCACGTCGATGTCCTGTTCCTTGAGGAGGAGGCAGAGTGGAGCGACCTTTTTCCTTAGGCCGCGGGCATTCCAATGAATGACCCTCAACGGCTTAGCCATGATAAAGCGTCAGAAGGGCGGCCAAGCCGTCGAGGATCACCAGCTCCGCGTCCTGTCCCTGCCTGATGGCTTTAATCAGGTCCATCAGGAGTTTTATGGCGCAGGCGGTGAACTCTTTCTTGCGCTCGCGCTCCTCTTCGGTTGGAGCGCAAGACGTGTGAGCGCGCTGTCGCTGCTGGCTAGGCGCAGCGCTGGCGTGTTTTTCAGTAGCTGTCTCCGCCCCTGGGACGGCGCTCTTTGCCTCTGTGCGCTGCGCCAATTTCACAACTTTCTTGGTTTTGGCGCCAGCAGCGACAGTGGTTGTGGCGGTGGTGATGGTGTGTGACGTCGCCTGCGCCTGGGATGGAGCAAGGTCGGCCATTTCACTCTCGGTAGCACTGGTGGTGGGGGGAGGTGTGGGCTTCTTCCCCTTCTTTCTACCTTTCCCCCCTCTCTTTCTCCGCCCCCCGGAGATGGCAGCGTCTCTGTCTGTGGGCCCGTTTGCTGCCGCCATCAGCGTAGCGCTAGGCACCTCGCTATCATTAGCGCACACAGGCCTCTCGGTGGCTGATAGCCGGCTCTGTTGCCGCGTGATGGCGACAGTGCCCGCTCTTTTGTTTTGGATTTCCCGCTGGAACACGGGACATTTGCTGTTGCACGCTGGGTGGTCCCCTGCGCAGTTGGCGCAGGTGGCCGGCTCCGAGCGTGGGCGCGGGCAATCCCTGGCGGCGTGGTTGTCCCCGCATCTGACGCATTTGAGCGGGCGGTGGCACTGGTGCGAGCTGTGCCTGAACTGCTGGCACCTGTGACACTGGGCAGGCCCTCGCTTGCCTCTCCACGCCTCGATTTTGACACCACGCATAAATAGGAGGGTCGTGATGTCGTAAATTCTCCTAAAATCGGGCGTCCTCTTCAACACTGCATGGAAAATGCAGCCGGGTCGTCCTTCGCGCGCCTTGATGTTGCGCACGTACTCCGGCTCGAATCCATGCAGGCGGAGCTCCTCCTCGATTTCCTCGGGATTCGTGTCCGCGGGCAGCCCACGGATGGCCACCTTGGCACTCCTCTCCGCTGGCAGCGAATAGGCGAACCAGGAGAGACCGCCCTCCCTCTCCAAGTCGGTGAGGTACCGCTGGACCGCCCTGTACTCGCCCTCACTTTCGGGCAAGAACCGAATGCCGCCCTGATACGGACGGGCATTCGGTGGGTGACCCAGTATGGCACTCACCGCTCTAAAGTGAGCGGTCCAATCTGGAAGCCTCTCCACGATCAGCGGAGGGTACCGGGGTGACTTCTTCTTCGGCGCGGGGGCTGCCGCGGCGGGTTCTGGTGAAACGCCAGTGGTGACGCTAGTGAGTGTGGCGCAGGTGGCGCTAGTGTGCACTTCTCCAAACATTATAGTTTCAGTAGGCGCAGGAGGTGGGCACGCCGTGACGGTGTCGGCGGACCGCCCTCCCCCGCCTGGACCGCGCGTTACGCGCTGCGGTAGTGGCGGGTCAGGGCAGTAGCGCTTTGCTTCTTCGGTGGCCTCGTCATCTGGGCTTCTGGGTCGTCGCTGGGGCCTGGCCTCGAGCGCAAACTCGAAGCCAAAGCCCAGGTTGTCATCGGTGGGGTAGGTGGGGCGGTCAACGTCCATGGCGCCGGTTCGAACGGGCGTGTCCGCAGACACGTCGCGTCGACCGGCAGTGGAGCCCCCGGACGAGGCCGACATGTCGGACCCTTGACGGGATGAACATGCCGACATCATGGCAGGGGAGTCCTGGGCGGCGCCCCTCGGTGGAGTTGGGAAAAATAAAAACTCTGACCTTTGACGGGCAGGCGGCGTCGATGGCGCAGATTGGGTCGCGCTCGCCAGCAAGCGGCGGGGAGCGGGCGACGCATTGCGGCGTGCTGTGGCGGCGTAGGTAGCCGCAGTCGTCTGGGTTGTTGTGGGGCGCGATGCGGTGCGCGCAGGCGGCGCGGCGGCAGCAGGCACTTCAGACACCGTGGGTTGAGTTGCTCTCGCGATCGGGGCAGGCGACACGAACGCGGATGTGCGCACAATAGGCTGCGCCATCGGGTCGGGCTTCGCCGCAGGTTGCTCGGGCTGCGCCCCGGTCCGCGCAGTTTTGGTGGCGGATGTTGCTGTTGGTGGCGCCACTTAACGTACAGGTGGCGCAGCCCGGTGTGCGAACGCGGTAGCAGACGATGCTACAGGTGGCGCCGCCTGCCGTACAGGTGGCGCACCTTGACTCGCGAGCGCGGATGCGCCTGCTCTCGGTGCAACGGAGCGCACGGCGGAAGCGGCGGCGCGCACAGCGTGGGCGCGGCTTTTGACGGCGGGCCCCGGGGCCTGGATGGGCACGGGGCGAAAAACCGGAGGGCGAACCGGAACGGCCGGCTGCCGGCTCGACGACGGCGCCGGTGAAACGCGCGCAGTCACCGGTGACGTCGGTGGGCCGGTGGTGGTCGTCCCTGATGGAGCTGGAGCGGCAGGTGGAGCACCGGGCGCTGCTGTGGCCGCGACGTGCGGCATCGACTGCGTCCGATCCCCCATCGGTCGGTCAGGCGGGGTGCCGGCGTCGTGCCCCAAGGAGCTACGACTGCCGGGTTTCTGGGCGGCATGGCGTGGCGGGAGCCTCCGTGACCGCTACGGTGTGTTGCCACACCGGGCAGAGACGGGGCGGCCTCCCCTGTGTGCTCCCACGAGTGTTAGTCGAGACTATCACCCGCGACAACACACAAGGAAAACCGAGTTGAAAACTAGGTGCGGTCCGGACGGAAAATTTCGGCAGGAGCACTCGCGCGCAACACGTGATACTGCGAATAGGCTCCGGGCGAATCCTAATAAAACTACTTGTAGAGTAGTCGCGGCACCCCCGCAAGGGGGCGCGGCGAGCGGGCATAGGCTATGCCTTTAATCCCGCGGGATCAATATGCGTGCCCGTAGCGACGGGCACGTCGTTGGGTTGCCGGTTTAGGCGCAGCTGGTGGCAGCGCGACTTTATGTCGCTGCATGCCTGATATGTGTATCTGTTGAGTGTCGGCAGAGGGCGCCACGGCACTGTCTCACAGTGCCGTCTCTTCACGACCCTACGGCGGTCAGTCCCCGCCGGGTGAGACCTCCGGTTGCCCGGAGGAGGCCCAGCGAGAGACGACCAGCGACGTAGGCGCCGACTTTAGGGCGCTCCCTGCCGAGGGTGCTGATCCCCCGCCTGTCCTGCTTCCAGAGCGAGCCGGTCACGCTTCAGGCTGAGGGACCGTAGTGAGTGTATGAGCGGCAATGGAATGTGAGACACCGTCTCATGTAGCGAATGAGACGTACGTCCGCGCCTTACGTTCATCGCGTGTGTTTGGGCGCATGGGGAGTCATGTATGTATGGGGTTCGACGCACACTATGCCTATATTAACCTAGCACACAGTGCGCGCCGAGTGCATGTAGTGTTGTAGAGTCGATAGTGAGGGAGAGAGTCGCGTGTCGGTGTCTGCGACTCACTCGGCGTCAAGTCCGGTGGGTTAGGTGGGGTCGTCAGCGTCCTGCACAAGGTCACGCGGCAGGCGTCTCGCGTCAGGTGGCCGCGCGTGCCAGGGCGCTATGTGCTTGATATGAGGCCAAGCGGAAGCGTCGGCACGCGCGAACATAGTGGACGCAAGGCGGGCGCAAAACTCGTCCAGGCTCTCTATCCTGAGGTCCCGCGTGATGACGTTGTTCCTCACGAAGCGAGGGGCAGCTACAATTTTCCGCAGCGCGAGATTCTGCTGCGCGCGGAGGATTTTCTTGTTGGACTCGCTCGTGAGGGCGAACCAAGCAGGGGCGGCATAAGTGAGCAGCGGGCGGATGTATGTTTTATACACGCCCAGCTTGGCTCGCAGCGGGAGGCAGGATGAGAGCACTGGGTGGAGCAGAGCGCGGGCCGCTCTACCCTTCGCGGCGACCTGGCGGACGTGACAACCCATGGTGAGCCGACGATCGATGGTTATTCCCAGGTACTTGACCTGGGACGACCAGTCGATGTCGACTCCTTGCAGCCAGAGAGGTGGTGGGAGGCGGGCACCCCCGACGAGCAGCGCCTGAGTCTTGCCCACGTTCACCGACAGCCACTCGGGAAGCATGTCTAGCACGCGCTGCATCTTGACAGCCGCGTGTCTTGCTTTAAACGAGGTGCAGATGTACGCGGCGTCATCAGCGTACAGCGCGAGCGTGCATTCCTGCGAGGAAGGGATGTCGTCGGTGTAACATGAGTAGCAGAGCGGCGAGACGCAGCTGCCCTGCGGGACTCCGGCGGCTATGGGTCGGGGGCGTGACACGACACCATCGACCACCACCTTGAAGTCCTGTCTGTCAGTGAGGAAGGAGGAGACCACCTTGACAACGCGACGGGGCGCGTCGCTGAGCGACATCTTATAGATCAGACCGGCGTGCCAAACCCGGTCGAAAGCCTTTTCCATATCGAGGAGTCCTAATAAAACTCACGGGTGTGCTTGCTGTGCGGCGCTCACGAACAACGAACGCGGACACACTCACTTGGAGCATTCGCAACGTCCCCGCAAGGGGGCGCGGCAGGCGGGCATAGGCTGTGCCTTTTCTCCCGCGGTATCATTGCGTGCCCGTGAAGACGGGCACGTCATTGGGGTGCCATGTAGGCGCAGATGAAGGCAGCGCGACAGAAGGTCGCTGCATGCCTAAGTGTATCTGTCAAAGTGTCGGCAGAGGGCGCCACGGCATAAAACTCTTAAGCCATGAGCTGAAGTCATATTCCTGAGGAGAATCTTAACACCGCGATTCAAAAAAACGCGTCATTAGTACATCGCCATCTATTGACAATATAGTTAAACTGACAAAAATGAGTTTGAACTTAGGAGCCCACATGTTACGATAAATAATAATATTATGATAATAACATGTTCACTTTTCTTTTGCTTGCTACATAATATTAAGAGTTTAGCAAATAACTCAACAATATGTTTTGAAGTTCGTTTCACACATTTGTTACTACTATTATTCTCAATAGATGGCATTGCAAGTCTCTGGAGACTCAATGAAAACTACCTATTTTAGCGCTCGATGAAGTTTCTTCCTAAACTTAAAAATTCAATATCTTTTTATTTTGTGGGTCGATTTTGATGAAATAAACGCTAAATGTTACTCGGATTATCACTTAATATTTTTAAGTACCTAGATTTGTAACCCAATCTGTAGTTTATGTGTGATGCTGCCTCAAACGCACAGACAAACAGATAAACAGACAAAAATTTCAAAAATAGCATATTTGTGTTTTGTATCTTTTTCCTAACTTTTCTATGTAATTTTTATGCAAAAATATTCAATGTACAGACACGGTTGGTTTACGATTTTATTATATGTACCTATAGATAATAACACTAAACATACAGAGTTGATACGACAGACAAATGGTTACAATTCTTTAGATAAATACGCGTTACGGTCGCAGATCGCATTTGGTCCACATACAGCTTCACACTGACCGGCAAATTGCAAAAAACATAAAAATATTTGAATTTCGCGGGCTACCCTGGAGCATCCACCTTAAGGTGTTAGGTGTTAAGGTGTTAGGTGTTAAGTTCATGTAGTTCGAAAGAATGATTATTTCTGAAATATTCATTCTTTCGAACTACATGAACTTAGAGGGCTATATTGATGATTAAAATGGTTATAATTCTTTAGATAAATACGCGTTACGGTCGCGGATCGCATTTGGTCCACATACAGCTTCACACTGACCGGCAAATTGCAAAAAACATAAAAATATTTGAATTTCGCGGGCTACCCTGGAGCATCCACCTTAATACAGTCTATCTAGGGGATTCTATATCTATGATATAGATGACCACAACATTATAGTGTCTCTACCAAATTGATAGATGGCGCTTTTAAGTCATCATCAGTAAATCAAAGGGTGCTGTTATACCTGCTGTTGCTGTTAGCCGTTTATTCTTGATGATGAGGTGAGTAGATCGAAGCTTCCTGGGCTACGGCTGTACAGCTGGCGACTAACTGTTACACTAAATTTATAACTAGATCCGCGCAACTTCGTCTGCTCCGCTCCTATTGGTCTTAGGCTGGTTTTCCTGTCACGCTGACCGCACGCTGACGGTCGGCGCCGGTGGGTCAATATGTAGTTATAGGTAGCGTTTTTGAATTGTGCTGACCACTCAGCGCTGACGGCCATCAGCGCCGAGTTAGAAGTTCATACGTTTCGGCTGTCAGCGCCGACGGTCAGCGTGCGGTCAGCGCGACTCTAAAACAAGCCTTAGTGTGATGATATATAGCCTATAGACTTCCTCGATAAATGGGCTATCTAACACTGACAAATAATTTTTCAAGTCGGCCCAGTAGTTCCGGAGATTAGCGCGTTCAAGCAAACTCTTCAGCTTTATATATTAGTATAGATGCGTATTTTTTATTATTATTATATAAGGTAATTTTAGTGTTATTTTTGTAAATAGTGGACTGTGCGCGAGACGAAAATAAAACGCTTGAGTACTTGATACGTGTTTTTTTTTCACACTAATTTAGTTAAATTACAATACATGTTTGTCCTATTAGTATAAGCCTATATTATTTGGAATAATTCTCTACGTAATAATAGTAATATCAGGAGTGGCAGCGCCGCGTCGGAGAGCACCCGCGCGGGCAGCGCCGCGTCGGAGAGCACCCGCGCGGGCAGCGTCGCGTCGGAGAGCGCCCGCGCGGGCAGTGCGCGCAGCAGTACTGGCGCGGTGAGTAGTGGCTCAGGCGCGGTGCAGCTCCACGAAGTCGCGTAGCGTGCGGGGCAGCGCCGCGTCGGAGAGCGCCCGCGCGGGCAGCGCGCGCAGCAGTACTGGCGCGGTGAGTAGTGGCTCAGGCGCGGTGCAGCTCCACGAAGTCGCGTAGCGTGCGGGGCAGCGCCGCGTCGGAGAGCGCCCGCGCGGGCAGCGCGCGCAGCAGTACTGGCGCGGTGAGTAGTGGCTCAGGCGCGGTGCAGCTCCACGAAGTCGCGTAGCGTGCGGGGCAGCGCCGCGTCGGAGAGCGCCCGCGCGGGCAGCGCGCGCAGCAGTACTGGCGCGGTGAGTAGTGGCTCAGGCGCGGTGCAGCTCCACGAAGTCGCGTAGCGTGCGGGGCAGCGCCGCGTCGGAGAGCGCCCGCGCGGGCAGCGCGCGCAGCAGCGCCCGCGCGGCCAGGCACGCGAGCGACACGTGCTGCAGCACGCGCACGCGGCTGGCCCGGTTGAGAGCCACGAGCTCGGCCGGAGAGTCTCCGAACTTGTTGGGCTGGTCGAGGTGAGCGCCGCCGGCCAGCAGCACGCTCACCAGCTCCGTGCTGAAGTTGTACGGGATGGCCGCCACGTGCAGCGCCGTGCTGCGCGCCTCGTTGCGCACGGCCACGGGCGCGCCGCAGCGCAGCAGCAGAGCCACCACGCCGGCGTGCGGGAACACGGGCGCGGCGTCCAGCTCGTCCGCGAAGTACGTGGAGCGGATGACGTTGAGGCGCGACACGCACAGGTGCAGCAGCGTGTCCTGCGTGTGCGCGCTGCGCACGTCGGCCGCCACCAGCGCGCGCACGGCCGCCGCCACCGCGCGCCGCTCGGCCGGCGCCTGCGCGCGCTCGTGCAGCAGGAACAGCAGGTGCGTGACGCAGCGCAGCGCGCGGTCGAACGTGTCGGCCTGCGCCTTGAACACGGGCCGCGCGTCCAGCAGGCGGCGGCAGCGCGGCAGCTCGGCGGCCAGCAGGCGGAACACGCGCAGCACGTCGCGCAGCGCGGGCAGCCCGCGCGCGCGCTCCAGGCGGCCGGCGTGCGCGTCCAGCATGAGGCGCGTGAGCGCGCACGCCGTGTGGCACGTGTCGGCCGCCAGCAGCGAGTCCTTCTCCACGCGCAGCTGCAGCGCCCAGCCCCACAGCTCCAGGCAGCGCTGGTAGCGGAAGGCGTCGGCGTACGACGCGCCGCGGTACATGAGGCGGAACACCGTGTCCTTGTGGTCGGGCCCCAGCACGCGCGCCACCACCAGCAGCGCCTGCGAGCGCAGCGCGTCCATGTCCGTGGCCGCCGCCTCCAGCTCGGCCAGCGACCGCCACTCGCGCGCGCCGCCCAGCGCCGGCGCCGGCGCGCGCACGGGCCGCTTGGCCACGTAGGCGCCGGCGCCGTGCCGCAGCGCCGTGGCCCGGCGCCAGGCCGCCAGCGCCGCCGACACGTCGTTGAACTCGTCCAGCTGCGTGCTGCCCAGCAGCTCGTAGGCGTCGGCCAGGCGCGCGGCCGGGTAGCGCACGCGGCCCGCCAGCAGCGCCACCACGGGCGCGGCGCCCTTGAGGCAGGCGGTGCGCAGCGCGTCGTCGCCGGCGCGCGAGGCCAGCAGCGGGTCGGCGCCGTGGTCCAGCAGCAGGCGCGCCGTCTCCACGCGGTGCTCCTGGATGGCGTAGTGCAGCACGGTCTTGAGCTGCGTGTCGCGCGCGTTCACGGCGGCGCCGTGCTCCAGCAGGAAGGCGCACAGGCGCACGGACTGCACGCTGTTGATGAGGCACGTGCCGCCGTTGTGGTTGGGTCGGTGGATGTCGGCGCCGCGAGCCACCAGGAAGCGCACCACGTCCAGGTGCGTCATGAAGCAGGCGGAGCGCACGGGCGTGGAGCCCGAGTCGGAGGCGGCGTCCAGGTCGGCGCCCGCGTCGGCCAGCGCGCGCAGCACGTCGAGGCGGCCGGCCACGGCGGCGCACCACAGCGGCGTGACGGCGTGCACGGAGCGCTCGTCGGGCACCTCGTACACGCCGCGCTGCTCCAGCTCGGCGGCGCACACGTGCACGAGGTACTCCACGATCTCCACGTTGCCGCGCTTGCACGCCACGAACAGCGGCGCGCAGCCGTCCAGCTTGCGCGACACTAGCGCGCGCCGCGCCCGCGGTGACATCCTGCGACCGGTGCATAAAAGCAATTAAAAATGTCTCAAACGAACTGTTCTGTATCTAGTTTACAGTAAAGAAACAAAAATAATATTAAAAAGCCGGTCAGGAACGAGTCGGACTTGGAAATGTTTTAAATGTTCATCGGCGAGGCCTATATTTGTCAAAGAATTTTAACACGGCGGGATATTGCATATTTAGATCAGCGCCATCACTTGGCCACTAGTGGAACTAATGTAATTTTAGTTGATGATTTTTGGAAAAATTTGCTATTTAGAGACATTCGTTTCATTTTTCAAGTAATATTTACATAAACTTTCATCACTTATATTATTATTCATAGGACGAGCGATTTGCCAACATTTTGCTACGGACGGGAGCAAAACTTAAAACGGTCAATTTTCGGGAAAATTTACCATTTTTGAAGGGCCATGTCTTAGTTTATTTTATTATTATTTTGAAAACTTACAGCTAAACATAACTAATAAACATTTGAATAAAATAAGACCGAGTTTTCACATGCAAACTTCTTTTATGGAGTACTGTGTTAAATTTTATAATAAAATACCTGTTAATATTCTCGAACTGAATGAGAGAAAATTTAAAGCATGCATAAAACGCACACTATGTAGACAAGCGTATTATAAACTGGAAGATTATATCCTCGATAAAAACGCTTGGCTAAATGCTGGTCCTGCTCCACAGTCACAGCTGCTTGGGTCCACTTGTTAGGTTTTTATATTTGGAAGAGATGAGACCCTCTTTTTTTATAGGTACTTACTTACATGTTTAATTATAATCATTTATATATTATGTTTGAAGTAAGAACTTAATCGTTGTCTTTATTAATGTATTTTTCATTATTTGGTCATTGACAACCATAGTTTTGTGTAAAGTAGAAGCATATTTTTAAAATTTTGTAAATGTGAGTACCATGAAGCCAATAACATTTTATGTGATTAGTTATAGTTTTACTTGTTGGACATGAACGAGCATGGTGGTTGAGAGCATGTCATGCTCACTCAATATCTCGCTGATGGCGGCGCGTGGGTTGGATCATTCGGTTCCCTTCGAAATGGTTGAGCTGAAAGGTGCCGATACACGCGTCATGTTCATGAACGGGCGCCGTCTATTTAATCAATTTAATCTTTATATTTTAAATTCTTATAATAAGCCCTTTTTTTTCCTTTGCATTGTCCTCACATGCAGAAGCAACAAGTATATGTAACTTGGAATTTTGTAAAACAGAACATGATTTAAAAGAGTGTCCGTGGAGTTTCTTGCACGTTCTTCTCCATAGAGATCTACGCTTTGGAGCGTGCAAATAGCTTCCATGTTTTCGACTGACCGACCTTGACGTTTCAAAAGTGCCTGTGAATGGTTTATTTGAAATATTATGCTTTGAATTTGAATTTAATGGGTAGACGATTTTATGTCTCATGAAAGTAATGTGGTAGCATTTGCCGGCGTTAAGTAACATCCTATTATTTTGGCACCATTTCGTAATTGAATCCAAATTCTCCTGAACTTGAGCAACGTCATCCTGCGATTTAATTTCTTTATATATTTTTGCAGATGATTCGCAATATTTTATTGAATTTACAATATCATTGACAAAGATCAAGAAGAGAATTGGTCCCAAAGGAGAACCTTGAGGTACCCCAGAAGTGGCAGTGTATATGTGGTGATTAAATATCTCTTTAATACTACTTTCTGTTTTCTTTGAGTCAAGTAGGAATTAAACCACTGGAGTAAGAAGCCATGCACACCAGAGTCCTCGAGATCTTTTAACAAGATTTTGTGGTCAACCTTGTCAACTGCGCTACTGAAATCTGTGCCTCCACTTGCTTACGAGAGTCAAGAGACCTACTGATGTCGTTGACTGTATGAATTAGTTGTGGTACATTAACTGTTTTGTAATAAAGAGTTGATACGACAGAGGGGCATTAAATTAAACTACGTATACTATACGTGTTCAGTATTAATTCGATACGGTACAAAAACAAAAAGCGCCATAAATGAGAAAATATTTTTTCAAACAAACTAAATAGCTTGCAAATCCGAATAAAACGCAACCACCCTTTGTAAAAAAATGACACTGACCTTAGATACCGCTAGGTAACAAAGTGGCAACATCGCGCGCGCGCCGGAGCGCGGTGTGCGGTATCTCGTGTGCTCGGTGGGGGCCGGGGCGGGGTGACGGCCGGCGACTTAGGCCTCCACTCGCACTGGCTTTTATGTTAGGTAACGTTTAGAAGTACGCGTACAAAAACAAACAAAAAATTTTTAAATTTTCGATGAGTCCTCCATTCACATTGATGCACAAATTATACCGACAGAGAATATTGTTATTTATTTTTCTAATTAGATCACTGTCCGTCGCTAAGCACTTTAATTTGTGAAATGCTAAAATAATCCTATTTTTTAACTCATCAATTGTATTTACCTCTGAGGCATACACTTCACCCTTAATGTACCCCCACTAAAAGAAATCCATGGGAGTGAGGTCTGGAGATACTAATACTAAATAATAATAATCCCAAGTTACGTGTCCTATCACCATAAAAAACAGTCAATCACAAAAACAAACACTAATACTAAATTATTATAATCCCAAGTTACGTGTCGTCTCACAATAAAAGAAAGAAATACTTATACTTCTGTCTTATACTTATTTAGTGTCCTATTCCTATCAGAATAACAAAATAAAATCACAATTGTTTGCGCGCGAATTCCACAAACCGTACGTTCCGAAAAGATTGCGTCGGCGCACTGAATAGAGGCCCCACTTACCGATCGCAAAAAACAAGGATGCAACAAACTGACCTATTTCTGTTTCTTTCAAATGCGCTACGTGTGTCGCTTTCGTAGTGAAAGTGCAAGCGTGTGTGTATTGATTGCTTCCTTGTTTGCATTGCCAATTTTTAGTGAAAGTCCTTCGACATGCGTCAGAGCGGCAACAACGCATCGTAGATTTATCGTTGGTAAGGTGCATGACCTATGCTTAGACGATAATCAGCTGTTAGAAAAGATACATCGTGTTCAAACGGTGGAAAAACTTTAAAAATTATTTGCGACTAAACTACTGCTCGTATTTAATTTATTTTTAGTACAGAGCTTGAAAATGGTACCAAGTATAGGCAGTTTAAAGGAAAGCCCCTTTGTCGTATCAACGTTGTATATGCGGTTAGAATAGCCCTATTATATACACGAGCATCTCAAGTAATTTTGAGAAGAATTAAAGGAGCGATATAGGACGATAGTTTGACATCATGGGCTTTTCCCTTTTTAAATAATAAACCTGTTGTACTCGGTATTTTTATGTGAGAACGTGCAGGTGTGCGAGGCAAACGAGACCCTGATGCCTGTGGACGCGTATCACCCGCCACTCGAGATAGCCCTGCACCTCTATGTGGGAGAGGTGTGCCTGTGGACGCGTATCACCCGCCACTCGAGATAGCCCTGCACCTCTATGTGGGAGAGGTGTGCCTGTGGACGCGTATCACCCGCCACTCGAGATAGCCCTGCACCTCTATGTGGGAGAGGTGTGCCTGTGGACGCGTATCACCCGCCACTCGAGATAGCCCTGCACCTCTATGTGGGAGAGGTGTGCCTGTGGACGCGTATCACCCGCCACTCGAGATAGCCCTGCACCTCTATGTGGGAGAGGTGTGCCTGTGGACGCGTATCACCCGTACTCGAGATAGCCCTGCACCTCTATGTGGGAGAGGTGTGCCTGTGGACGCGTATCACCCGCCACTCGAGATAGCCCTGCAGCTCTATGTGGGAGAGGTGTGCCTGTGGACGCGTATCACCCGCCACTCGAGATAGCCCTGCAGCTCTATGTGGGAGAGGTGTGCCTGTGGACGCGTATCACCCGCCACTCGAGATAGCCCTGCAGCTCTATGTGGGAGAGGTGCGCGTTCCCTTATCGGCCGACGTGAATGTGCCTCCGGACTGTCAGGTACTTGTAGGTCAAGGTGAAACGCAATGGAACTTTTATAGAGCAGACTAGTTTATTGTATTCCTCTCTAGCATCCACCGATTGGAGTCCTGCTCGTCTCAAGCCCAAGCGCTCAGCAGGCCCGGACGGGATCTCTGTATTTGTTATGCGTGATTGTCGGTCGGTACTAGCGGAGACACTTGTACACACACAACATGTGCCTGGATACTTCCTACATTCCAGAACGTTGGAAGGTCACCCGCGTAATTCCAATACCGAAAGGGGGAGATGGAACAGCAGTCGAGTCTTTTAGACCAGTAGCAATTCTGTCGGCACCAGCGAAGGTATTTGAATCTGCCATTCAGCGGATGTTCAGGAACAGGTGGCTTCGCAACTGTCAGTACATGGTTTCCGACCTGCGAGTAGTACAACCAGCAAAATTTTGAACGCCATGACGTACCTGGTCCCACATATCGATGCAGGGGTGCAGGTGGACGCCGCCTACTTTGATTTTAAGAAGGCATTTGACCTAGTGAAAAGAAAAGAAAGAAAGAAAATACGTTTATTCTGATAGAAATGACGCACAAAACCACTAAATTGAATTGATTGATCGAAGTTGGCGAGAGTTGGCGGCACACCAAAATTGCTTCACTTGTTCGCAAGCTATATGAGGGACAGACAACTATACGTTGAGTTCAGTAGATGTCGGTCTGAACCTTATTTTACTAGGTCGGGCGTGAGTCAAGGCAGAAATGTAGGGCCGTTACAATTTATTATTGTGATCAATGACCTGCCTGACGTAGTACGTGATGCCATCAAGTTGCTCCTGGCGTTAAAAAACGAGGGAGACTATCAACGCCTTCAGCAGGACATTGATCGTGTAGTTGAATGGAGTCGAGTAAACAAGCTGCACTTCAATACTTCGAAATGTGTAACAATGACATTCAGCCGAAAAAAAAATACCACTACATTACAGTTACAAATTGGACGACGCGCCTATGAAAAGAGAGGAAGCAGTGCGAGACCTGGGCGATCGTATGGATGCGCAGCTGTAATTTTTTTTTTTATCGTGAATGTTTGTAAAAAAGCATACAAACAGCTGCAATTTGTACTTCGCAAAGCAGCAGCGATCACGAATGTTAAGGTCATCTCGGCTTTGTACGAAGCGCTAATTAGGAGCCAGTTGGAGGGTAATGCAGCTGTATGGGCCCCACATGAGGCACAAAATAAATATATGCGTTACATTTATCTCAGGCTGTATATGGTATACCCCTGTATCCCTTTATGTAACCAACCTTGTTTGTGTTAGGCGTGGTGGGATAGATGGCGCCACATGTACGTAAATTTCGTTATGTACCTAGCATTAATTCTGGCGCGTAACAATATTGTCTTAAAATTCAATAATTATGTCGTGCTACAAAAGTTAGTGATAGAAACGAATCACTGCGAAACCACTTCACGTAGTCTTGTCTACCCTACCCCTAGAGTGTAATTTAAGCCCGCGTAGGCGTGGAGAAGCCAAGCTGCGGTGGTGAGCGATTAAACAATCTGCGACGATAAGCTCGCGTGAGGCCGCCGGAGCCCCGCAGCGACTGAGCTGTTACATGCTCTCTTGCATTCTGCATGCAGCAAGCATGCATGCGGCATGCAAGCAAGCAAGCATGCATGCAGCATACAAGCAAGCATGCAATTCTGCATGCTTGCTTGTATGCTGCATAACGAAGACTGGACTAGACATCTTTCGGCTATGATGATGATGATCTGTGGAAAAAACTGACCAAGTGGCGAGTCAGACTCGCGTGTCATGGGTTCCGAACGAATTTTTTTTTTAACATGTTTTAACACTAGAATTCTTATAGATTTACCTGTATTCTATAGATAAAGATCTCGTATCTCCGTTTTTTTTCAACATTTTAGGATTAGTAGTTTCGGAGATGTAGAGTATAGAGAGATAGAAAAATTTACGGAACGCTTCCGTGTTTGGGTCACAGAAGTCCATATGTGTACCAAATTTCAACAGAATCGATCCAGTGGATCCGGAGGAAACTGGCTGTGACAGACGGATAGACAAACAGCCGAGTGATCCTATAAGGGTTCCGTTTTTGTTCGGAAACCTAAAAATGTAGTGGCGTAGTTTGCGAAGCTTGTATATGCGTGGCAGCGCGGGTGCTGCGCAATAGACTCACGTTCCCACTTATCTCGATTGTATTGATAAAAATGCGCACTTGACCCACTGCCCACAAACACACGCATTGCAAATTACAATTATTTCTTCTTAGAAATTTATACTTTTGGAAATTCAGCCTTTAAGGGGGTGAAGAGGGAGAAAATCGTTGAAACTAAATCTGTGCAGATAAAGTTGCGCTCAACTTATCAAAATATATAAATATGTTATCAAACAGAAACAACATGTCAAAAAAAGAAGTGACTTTTGACTGTTCCCAAATAACAACTGTACCACACAAAGAAAAAGAAACAATTAAGAGCGAGTCGGATTCGCACACTTAGGGTTCGGTGTTATCATATAAATGATTTTTTTTTTTATTTTATCAGCCGAATAATCAGAGAATTTTAACACTGCAGAGTATGTTGCAGTTTTAGATCAACACCATCTTTTGACCGATAGTGGAACTAATGTAATATTTGTTGAAGATTTCTGAAAAAGTTTGCTACTTAGAGACATTGTTTGATTTTTCCTGTTATCTTTACATTAACTTTAATCACATAGTCCAAAGTACACACTTCTTTTATGGGGTACTGTGTTAAATTTTATAATAAAATTCCAGTTGATATTCTCAAACTTCAGTTTGAGAATAGAGAAAATTTAAAGCATGCATAAAACGCACACTATGTAGACAAGCATACAAAAGGGAACAAGCAGGCTTTAGAAGTGGATTCTCAACAATTGACCATATACATGTTGTTAGACAGGTTTTTGAGAAATACACAGAATATCAGCTTACATTCTACTGCTGCTTTGTAGACTACTGCAAGGCATTTGACTCCCTGGATCATGGAAAAATATGGGAAGCTCTAAACAACCAAGGAGTAGATAGAAAATACACAAGATTAATCCAAAATGTTTACAAGAACAGAACTGCTCGGGTGAAATTAGAGAATGAAGGAGATGTGATTCAGATCCAAAGAGGGGTTCGGCAGGGTGACCCGCTTTCACCAAAACTCTTTTCCAACTTGGCCAACTGATATCCACCGACGAACTCATGACAAAAGAAATTGCAACTCGAATAGGCAAAGCTTGGAAACAATACTGGTCCCTTAAAGACATTATGAAAAATAAAGAAATGGCTAAGCCTATAAAAACCAGATTATTTAATACTTGCATACTGCCTGTCCTTACATACGGCTGCCAAACATGGGCGCTGACACAAACCAACTTGAAAAAACTAAAAGTCTGCCAAGTCGCCATGGAAAGGAGTATGCTAAACAAACGGAAAAGTGACAGAATCCGAAACAGAACAATAAGACAGAAAACGAAAATTGAAGATATAACAGTAAAAGTAAAAAAACTAAAATGGAGATGGGCAGGTCATACGATTAGAGGAAAGGACAAATGGAGTAGAGCAATATCAGAGTGGTACCCAAGGGATGGCAATCGCAAAAGAGGGAGACCGTTTAGAAGATGGGCAGATGAAATTAAGAAGGCGGCAGGCAATACAAATACATGGACAAGGACAGCGAAAGACCGGAGAAGTTGGAAAGAGTTAGAGGAGGCCTTTGCCAAAAGGCAAACAGACGGGGAAACTGATGAAGATTAGAATAAATAGATTAAAATTAAACGAAAAAGCAAGAATTAAGTTTGTATTATGTTAAGAATTGTCTGAATAAAGGCTGTTTTTATTTATTTATTTTTTTTATTTATTTGTTTATGTAGACAAGCGTATTATAAACTGGAAGATTATATCCTCGATAAAAATGCTTGGCTAAATGCTGGTCCTACTCCACAGTCACACCTGCTTGGGTCCACTTGTTAGGTTTTTATATTTGGAGGAGATGCTCACTCTCTTTTTTTTTTATATAGGTACTTACATATTTATTATAGATACTTATTTATTCTTTTTGATGTAAGAACTTAATCGTTGTTTTATTAATTTCGTTTTCATTATTTGGTCATTGACAACCATAGTTTTGTGTAAAGTAGTTTTGTGTGAGTACCAAGAAGCCATTTAAATTTTATGTGATTAGTTATAGTTTTACTTGTTGGACATGAACGAGCATGGTGGTTGATTGAGAGCATGTCATGCTCACTCAATATCTCGCTGATGGCGGCGCGTGGGTTGGATCATTCGGTTCCCTTCGAAATGGTTGAGCTGAAAGGTGCCGATTCACACGTCATGTTTGTGAACGGGCGCCGTCAGTTGAGACTGGTCATATCTTAACAGCCATTGGCTCATTTTTATCTTTATATTTTAAATTCTTATAATAAGCTTTTTTTTTCCTTTGCATTGTCCTCACATGCAGAAGCAACAAGTATATTATGTAACATAGAATTTTGTTAAACAGAACATGATTTAAAAGAGTGTCCGTGGAGTTTCTTGCACGTTCTTCTCCATAGAGATCTACGCTTTGGAACGTGCAAATAGCTTCCATGTTTTTGACTGCACGACGTTGACGTTCAAAAGTGCCCGTGAATGGTTTATTTGAAATAAAATGCTTTGGATTTGAAAATTTTGAATTTGAATTAGAATAATTACAGATTTTTCTTTATTCAAACTTCAGAGATGACGGTCAAATCTTTCATTTAAAGTTGAAGACCATGTGACCTAAAAAAAGAAAAATGTTTGAGAATGAGCAAATAATGCTCTTTCATATGATACCCCACATGCCCCAACTGTTTGATGCCTGGTATTTTGGATTGTAGAATATACATATATGTTAAAATTGCAAAGGAAACTGATATATCGATACACGATAAACATTTTTCATGGGATCCCATCATCAGATCCTGACTTATACCTTCCATCATCAGATCAGCAGCATGAAATGATGATTATCAGGCACAAATCTGAATTGCATTAGAACTTTCATGAAAAACATTGTATCTGCCTATAAAATTTGAGGGTTTCCCATCATCAGATTTGATTTGGTGACAATGGGACCACCTCAGGAGTACTTAGGTGTTACTAGGCTTTCGAATAAAAAAAGATTTTTTTTAATCGGTCCACAATTGATGGAGAATTCGGTGAACATACATAAAAAAAATACATACATACAGCCGAACATAAAACCTCCTCCTTTGTGAAGAATTCGGTTAAATACTTAGAATTTGGAATATTGTGAAAGAGCACATACACAACACCAGTGAGGGGCTCAAACCTCTGCATGAACCCTTGTACAAGTGATTGCCAAGCATTGATATCAATGTTGCCAAGCTTGTCAACCATGGCAATATCTTTGTGTATTGAGTCAGGGGTTTCTGAGATAAAAAATGTCCACTAGTAAATACAGCATTGAGAGTTGGCTAACCTTATCAAGACTGAGGTGAATTTTTTTTTTTATTTGTAATGGGTTTGCTCTTGACTCTTGACTCTAGTCTATGTCAGAGATGACAGAGACAAAGTCTACGATGGAGTGAGCCTACCCAGAAGGAGCCTGTTCACTCTTACTTTGAAGAGATTAGGGTTGTAAGCTTTCGGAAACACAGACGCTGGCAGAGAGTTCCACTCCTTTGCTGTGCGCATTATAAAAGACGTTTGAAAACGCTTAGTGCGAATTGGTGGAATACCCACAAGGTAGGGATGGTAAGATGCAGTGCGTCTGGATGTCCGATGGTAGAAGGGGGCCGGTGGGATGAGGTCGTGGAGTTCTTGGGCACACTTACCGAAGTACAATCTGTAGAAGACCGACAAGCAGGCAACCTTACAGCGATGAGCCAAGCTATGTAGCTTGGCATCCACCAGTTTTACGTCGCCGATGAGCCTCTTAGCTCTGCGTTCCACCGAGTCAAGCGCGGCAAGCTGATACTTAGCTGAGCCATCCCAAAGGTGGCTACAATACTCCATGCAGGATCGGACTTGTGCTTTGTATAGTGTTAAAAGCTGTCCAGGCCTAAAGTATCGCTTCACCCTATTTAGGATGCCCAGCTTTTTGGCCGCAGTTTGGGCTTTGTACTCGATGGTGGCGCCGAAGTTGAGACTGGATGTCAACTCCATGCCTAGGAGCTTGAGCCGATCAGTCACAGGAACAGATGCACCCCGAAAAGTAGGAGCTTGAGTCAAAACGACTCCTTTTTGCGGTAAAAAGACATGCCTGTTTTGGTGGCGTTAAAAGTGACCAAATTGTCATCACCCCACTGGGAGACAACGCTTAAGGTCAAATTTGTCCGCTCTACCATGGCCTCTCTCAAGGAACAAACTTCAACCCCACTGGTTGTTGCGTTGGACAAGTATCTCTCTGAAACCGTACTGTCATCTGCGTACCCAACAAGACCAGGCTGAAGTAGGTCGTTGATGTGCAGCAGGAAAAGAGTTGCAGAGAGAACAGACCCTTGAGGAACTCCGGCATCAATAGCCATGGGTCAGAGGAGCAGCCGTCAACAACCACTCGGATCGACCGTTCACTCAGGAAGTCTGATATCCAGCTGCAAAAACCAGCTGGGATACCATAAGCAGGAAGCTTGCTGAGTAGACCTGCGTGCCAGACCCTGTCAAAAGCCTTCGAGATATCAAGCGACACGGCAAGTGCTTCGCCGTGTCTCTCAATGGCTTCGCCCCAGCAGTGCGTGACATACACAAGAAGATCGCCAGTTGACCGTCCCCGGCGAAAGCCATATTGACGGTCACTGAGGAGATTGTTGTCTTCAAGGTAGGTCAGCAGCTTACTGTTCAGAACCCTTTCCATAACCTTGCATAGGATGGAGGTAATGGCGATCGGACGGTAATGCGCAGGGTCAGCACGGTCTCCCTTTTTGGGAATTAACTTGGCTCTGCATAAAAGTGAATGCGCAATAGGTATCTACTTTGAAACCTCGACAAACAGTTACGCCATGCATGAATGCTTAATAAATCGCTACAAGTTCATTGATTTTCCAAGAAGCTAATGCCCTAAGACTCTAGCTGAAACATGCAATTCCATTGTAGTAAATAAAGAACATTGGAGCGACATGTCCTTGACGCAGGCTAGCTGGTGTGTGAAGGGTACGTACCGCTCGAGCGCAGTCCGCATCTTGGCGGAGAGGCGCGCGCCAGGCGCGCTGTGGCGGCACTCCTGCATGAGCTCATTGAAGATGGCCTCCTGCTTAGCCAGCTCCGAGTGCTTGGCGCCGGACGTGCCGCCGCTGCTGCTGCTGCCGCCCGCGCCCTCCTCCCACATCGCGCGCGCCTCAGGCCGCGCTCCGGCCACCTTGATACACTTGCTATCGGCTCCTTTGAGCCGATCAAAAATACCAGACAAGACAACTTTTCCAACACAACCACAAATACAACAATTTATTTTCTGAACTGACGTTTTTGATCAGACATTTGTTTTGCTTTTTTTTCTGTCTACGCTCTAGGGATAGCAAAGAAATATCGATATTTTGCCCAATAAATTATCGATTTTTTACGTAGATATTTTAAATATTATCATAAATTGACATTGAGAGTATGGAACTCGTATCAATTTCGATATATTTTCAACGCAACTCTGGTTTCGTATTTACAGTTATTAGCTTGTGCACTGCACACTGCGGGTTGTCCATAAAGGTGTACATATTATTATGAGAATAAATTGTTTAAACCCAAGCATAATTAAAATATACTTTTTTCTCCATGTGGACTTAATACGAATTTTGAATGTTTGAAAATATGTAATTAATAATCGTACGAAAACTGCCAACATATCGATATTTTTCAATCAATCTTTATCGAAACTTAAAAATGTCGATATATTTTTTACATTAGCACATCCCTACTCAGCTCAGCGTATAGCCAGGCGTTGCCAACACCAATTTATCAAATTCCCCAAAAATCTAAGTAAAATTCCCCAATTTGGGGAAAAAAATCGATAGATTCCCCTGCTGCTTTTATGCTTTTTTGAATGCTCTGTGGAATGTACGAATTTGCTCACATAATATATCCGTGTCAGGAAGTTCTGGATCATCAGTGTCCCGGAGCGCGCACAGACGCACGGACGCCCTAACAGTGCTCTCTGATATTTTAACTGCGTCCCGGCCGTGTCCGTCAGGGATTCAAGAGCACTGTCTGTCTCATCTGCTTTTTCTTCATCTAGCGCTATTACAATCATTGCCAATTCCTCCGTGTTAAAACAAGAACATCGCTTATCAGCCACCGAAACAGATTACACCGATTTTCCTGATGAACACTGAACGAAGAACTCGGAACTCTGATAGCCCTGACGCCCCTGACCCGGATGATTTTTAGATAACTATTTCATTTAGTAAATAAAAAAAAATGCAATTCCGTCGCACATTCCCCAAAATGCAACCGGTAAAAAACCGACAGGCTAGCAACTCGTCGTCGATGTTCAAGACTTTGAGCTTCGTCGCGACAAGCCTCTCCTTGCCGATGATCCTCTTGGCTCGTTTCTCAATTGACTCAAGGGCATCAAGCTGGTATCTGGCAGATCCATCCCAAAGATGAGAGCAGTACTCCATACACGATCGAACTTGCGCTTGATAGAGTTCCGGAGCAGCTGTTCCGGCGTGAAGTATCGTCTCACCTTTGCCAGAATCCCCAACTTCTTTGCAGCCACTTGAGCCTTTGCCTCTATGTAGGGGCCAAAATTGAGAGTAGATGTTAATGTAACCCGAAGAAGCTCAAGTTGGTCGGTTATCGGCACGGTTAAACCTCGGAAAGATGGAGCTGGGTGGAATTGGCTCCTTTTGGCGGAAAATAGACACGCTTGGGTCTTAGCAGCATTGAACTTGACCAGATTGGCATCGCCCCATTCAGAGATTGCCTGTAAGGACACGTCCAAGCGCTCAACCATTGCCTCCCGGAGAGACCGGATCTGCGACCCACCAGCTCGTGCGTCGGACACGTATCTCTCAGCAACAGTGCTGTCGTCTGCATACCCAAAGGTACCGGGTTTAAGCAGATCATTAATATGCAGCAAGAACAGTGTTGCCGAAAGCACCGAACCCTGAGGAACCCCGGCATTAATATCCAGCAGTCCAGACGAGCAGCCATCTATGACCACTCGGACAGACCGATCCCTCAGGAAGTCTGCGATCCAATCACATAAACCGGCAGGAAGACCGAAGGAAGGAAGCTTACTAATAAGGCTATCGTGCCAAGGGTAACATGCGAAAAAAGATCGCATGCCAACCCAATCTGCTGACCTGTATCGCCATACCCGCCGGGTGCCTCTTGGGCTAGGATCGGGCGGGGAGTAGACGGATACAGACTTCACCAGACAGTGGTCGGAACTACCCAGTGGTGAAGAAATCGACACCGAATAGCGGTCTGGATCTGTTCTCAGCAAAAGGTTCAAGCAATTGGCAGTGTGCGAATCAACATCGGGCACCCTCGTTGCTCCCTGGACCAGCTGGGTAAGATTTAACGCAAGCGCTAGTTTCGCGTCTCTCGTCAAGCATGGTCAGTGCACTGGTATGGGAAGAGCCACTCCTGATGGTGGGCATTGAAGTCCCCCAGTAACACCAATTGGGCAGAAGGGTACCGCTGCTGAGCCGCATCCGCCGCCTCACTCAGGTGCTGTGTAAGCCTAGTTGTTTCCAAATCACCGCTGTGTTAACGGTAGACGCAGGCGTAGACAATTTTGTCTAGGCCTGTGTCCACTATAGCCCACAGCGTCGAGAACCTGGAGTCTTCAAGGTAACGGAGACGCCCATAGCAGATGTCGTCCCGGGCGTACATGCATACGCCCGCGCGTGGTCTGAAGTGGTGCTCCAGGGTAAACTCTGGGTAAGACAGGTATGACACGTCCGACGGACATACGATCTGCGTCTCCGACAGGAACAAGAGCGCTGGTTTCTCGGTCTCAAGGTGGTGATGGACTGCAGCGAGATTTGAGTGCAGACCTCGTATGTTAGAGAGGTGCATTTTATGCGAAAGGGCGTGCTGCCACTGTACAGCTTTTCTCTTTTTTCCCCTGTTCATTGTAAAAGTGAGTGAGGTTGAGGAGAAGGAAGTAAAATGAGGTTCCATGCTGCTAACCCTCAGGCACGCCCTGACAGGACGACATCTTTGGGGGACTAGTCTGGAGACTGCGGGGACGCCCGAGCCCCCCCGGGAATGACCATCGGGCCCTTTCATCTGGTCGCCAACCAGCACGATGGTGCATTCCGGGATTTTTCGCCAGTTGGCAGGGCAGCCTTTCATGTGTGGCTAGCACATTACTTGGGCCCCCAACTACCTGGCGGTTGGCCAGCGGCGCACCGTGCTTCGGATACCGCTACCCTCCGCGACTAGTCTCCCGATACGCCCACGCCAGGGCAAGCCTGGTTGGTCTGCTTGCATTGGAACAACTATTTCGACCCAACTCCTCTGAATTGGCTACACTGAGCATCGTACCGGAACGCAGCTAAGCCGCTTGGCGGTACGTCTTTGCCCAGTGGGTGGTTACAAGCCATCGGCCGAAGCCTACCACCAGTTAGTGTCACCTGATTAGCACCACCCGGGGACCACGTGTAGGGTCTAAAATTTGGGTATTCTCCTACGGACGCGGGTGACTCGGGTCCCTGTTGATTACAAGATAGGTTACTATTCAACTTAACAGAAGCTATCTAGGTAATCTACTACTCTGTCAAGAAAGTACCGGGAAAAGATCAATAATACACAAAATGTCTTTATTCATCCAAATTTATTTTATCACCTTCAAAGTATGCTTCTTTAGAAACGATACACTTGCGCCAACGAATAATCCATTCATCAAAACATTTTTTAAACGCTGCTTCCGGAATTGAGTTCAGTTCTCGCCGCGAATTCTCCTTTATGTCTTCTATCGATTGAAAACGGGTGCCACGAAGTGGTAATTTGAGTTTTGGAAAAAGAAAAAAGTCAGCAGGAGCCATATCTGGTGAATATGGTGGTTGCTGGATGGTATTTGTTGAGTGTTTGGTTAAAAATTCGTTCACAATGATAGCCTTGTGCGAAGGCGCATTGTCGTGGTGCAAAATCCAAGAATTTTCTTTCCACAAATCTGGCCTTTTTCGTCGAATTTGCTCTCTTAAACGCCGCATAACGCTCAAATAATATTCTTTATTTATCGTTAGACCTTCCGGTAAGAATTCAGAGTGCACAACACCGCGATAGTCAAAAAAAAAGTCAACATGACTTTGACTTTTGATCGACTTTGGCGTGGTTTTTTCGGTTTCGGTTCAGTTGGAAGGCGCCACTCCGAAGCTTGTTGACTAGTTTGCATGTCAAACTCGTAAACCCACGTCTCGTCACCAGTAACAATGCGTTTCATGAATGTTGGAACCGAACTGACTCGTTCTAGTATGTCTTCAGCGACTTTCATGCGATTGAGTTTTTGAAGAAAATTCAGATCTTTTGGGACTAGCCGAGCAGCAACATGTTTCATACCCAAATGATTAGTTAAAATGGTACGGATCGACTCGTGAGATACAGAAAGTTCGGCGGCTATCTCTCTCAGAGTTGAATGGGGATTTTCAGTCACTGTTTCCTTCACTTTTGCTATGTTAACTTCAGTTGCAGACGTTGACGGCCTACCAGAGCGAGGCAAATCTTCCATCACATCTCGACCGCTTTTGAACGCTTTGAACCACTCATAAGCACGAGTTTTTGATAAAGTCGATTCACCGTAAGCCTTCTGTAACATTTTCAGTGACTCCGAACACGAAATTCCATTGGCGATGCAAAATTTAAGACAAACTCTTTGTTCGATATTTTTGTCCATTATGAAATTCGCAATACACACTATATATGATATTACTAAAACCAGCACTGTATTTAATTAATATATATAACAGATGCAACTCAAACTCCGCGCCAAAATGGAAAACAGTTGTGCCAATCTAACAACTACAAAAAAACAAAAATTTTAATTTGGAACCATAAACAAATCATCCATTCCCGATACTTTTTTGACTGAATGTATATCTATGTAGTAGGTAACCCAAAGAGTAAAGTAATATATGAGGTAACCTATCTTGTACTCAACATTTTTAATGGAAACATTTCATGTGACAAAAAGAGATAGCAATAGCATTCCCGACCGTCTTGAAATGCCGCGCGCCACCAGCCGAGAATCGCCATTTTATTTGTTAACCAGCTGCTTAACACATTAGTCCACCAATTTTATCAAAAATATTGCCAAATTGTGAAAAATATTGTGGTTTGAGTGTGTTTTTCGTTTTGCCATGAACAATGGCATGTACTGTACCTACCCGGTTATTCGAGTAGAAATGGTGTTTTCAAAGAAAATATTGCAAAGTATCGTTTCACCGGTAAGTAAGTCCAATCATAACTTATTGTTAAAACACATTTTGAGCAGAAAAGTCAATAAAATCAGATATCCATTATATGAACATAAAGACACACCTGCTTCTACATTATTGTCAGTTTCCAATTTAGAAATATAAATAAAAACAAAAAAATATTGAACTGTTTTGACATATCATGTACTTCATAAGGATGTGGCTTCTTGGATGTTTTATCGATAGAGTAAAAGTATAATCACATACATATTCTAGTTCGTTTTTAGTACGTACAATGAAATAAAAACAATGCAAGTGGTCAGATTTTGGAGATTCCATCTGAATTTTTCGTACTGATTGCGCCATGCTGAACCTAGTAATTGGACTCAGCTTTGGTCTCAGTGATAAAGATTACAGAATATTATAGCATGCCAAAAAAAGGAATTCTATACTCCTACTTTTCCCAAATCAATATTGCATTATATTTGTCAAAAACCTTTTACTTAAGTACTACGAGTACTATTATTATTTATTACTACTAAATTATTAATGATGTATTTTTTGTTATTTTTACAGGTTTCCTGCAGATAATGAGTTTAAAAGTAAATGGATAAAAATTTATGAAAAGACGATAATTGAAGGCCTATAGAGTTAACAAGGCCCACATGGCGTGGACCTTCTGACGGATCTTTTTAACCGCATCCTGATCACCAAGGAAATGCCGAACCAGTGGCGATTTAGCCTGATTATCCCTGTATACAAAGGCAAAGGTAGCGTACAGGATTGTAGTAGCTACCGCGGTATCAAGATCATGTGCCACACCATGAAGCTCTTCGAGCGTATCATTGACACACGGCTCCGTAGCGAGTGTACTGTCTCTGAGTGTCAATATGGCTTCCGGGCGGGTAACAGCACCATGGACGCAGTATTCGCCTTACGGAATCTGGCTGAGGCTTACAGAGAGAGAAGGAGAGCTTTGCATATGGCCTTTTTAGACCTGCAGAAGGCCTTCGACTGTATACCTCGGCAGTCCATCTGGTGGGCACTGCGCTTCAGGGGCGTTCCCGAGGCCTATATTGACATTATCAGAGACATGTACCGCGATTCCGTGTCCTCTGTCCAGACCGCTGTTGGCGAATCGAATGGCTTCCCAATATCTGTTGGCGTTCACCAAGGCTCGGCTCTTAGCCCGTTCTTGTTTAACGTAATGCTCGATGTAGTTACGGCAAACATCCAAGATAAGCCCCCATGAATAATGATGTATGCCGATGACATCGCCCTCGTTAATCAGAACAAAGCCCATCTTGAGCGCAAAGTCAACATTTGGAAGGACACGCTTGAAAACGGTGGTCTGAGACTAAATGTGGCGAAGACTGAGTACATGTCCTGTGGCGGCACGGATTCAAATAGGTTCATCCGAATAGGTTCGGACCTGATCAGAAAGTCCGATACGTTCAGGTACCTTGGATCCGTGCTGCACGAGTCTGGCAACGTGGACGACGATGTCCAAGCACGTATAGGCGCGGCTTGGGCGAAGTGGCGCGAGGTAACGGGCGTTGTATGCGACCGCAAAATGTCTCCGAAGCTCAAGGGGCAGATATATAAATGCATCATACGGCCTGTCCTACTGTACGGCGGTGAATGTTGGCCAGCACTAAGCAGACACACCCAGGAGCTTCGCGTCACGGAGATGAAGATGCTGAGGTAGATGAGTGGCGTAACGCGATCCGATCGCATACGCAACTCTTTCATCAGAGGTAGTCTTGGTGTCCGTGACGTGGGGGAAAAACTGCAAGAGTGTCGTCTGCGATGGTATGGCCACATCATGCGCCGCCCTATGGAGTACGTTG
This sequence comes from Lacanobia oleracea, assembly GCA_950371165.1. Taxonomy (NCBI): domain Eukaryota; kingdom Metazoa; phylum Arthropoda; class Insecta; order Lepidoptera; family Noctuidae; genus Lacanobia; species Lacanobia oleracea. The sequence goes on from OX493408.1 coordinate 23,258,070, forward strand.
GTCGGGGATGCATGAATATGGCTGTTCTTGGGGCTAGGTCCCGTGGTCGCCCTCGCAAGCGCTGGTTGGACGTCGTTAAGTCCGACATGAGAGCCAATGGCCTAACTGAGAAGGATGTTCAAGATCGGGCAAAGTGGAGGAAGCTAAGTAGGAAGGCGGACCCTGGCAATAGCCGGGATTAACGCCAGGTAGAAGAAGAAGAAGAAGAGTTAACAAGGATATGTTCTGAACACTTTGAACTTTCGTGACAATGTGAACGTCGAGTATAACATTCGCACGCAGTGCCAATAATATTTCCAAAACAGCCAGCATCTTGCAAACCAGTAAGCATATTAACCCAAAATCATCAATCAATCAAACTTTTTTTTTTTTTTTTTTCTTTTAAGGTGTTTTATAAATAGTAGTGGTAAAGGATACTTTTTATCTTTTTATGTTAAGGAAATGCTAAAATTGTATAGGATCTTCATAAACCAACCTGAAATCCATTTTGCTTTATTTCAGAAATTACCGATAAAGAGGAAGCTTATAAATGGAGAAAAGCAGTTTCGCAGATTATTGGCGAAGAGTTCGCTCGAAACCTACAAAAAGAGCGATAAGAAAGGACCCTGTCCCACACCTAGGTCTCATCGACAATCATCTCGATATGATGAGGTTGACCTCTTGGTTCAATATAGTGCGCTGTTTGCAAAGTGAAAAACTTTTTTATTTGTCAAAAGTAAAATTCATTTACACCCTTTTTATTTTACTTTTTATTTTTTTTAAGGATGGGAAATCATCAAATGACTCCTCCCGCTCTGAATGAAGCAAGAGGGAGTGTCAGACTCTTACTGACTAAAACCCATCCGTGTTCCTCCTGGTGCCCTTTGCGATCCAAGGCTACGGCACCTCTTTCGAACAGATTCCGCAGCACACCCTAAGAACTGTTTTATGGCAAATCATACTATACAACGTTGATACGACAGAGGGGCTTTCCTTTAAACTGCCTATACTAGGCACCATTTTCAAGCTCTGTACCAAAAATCAAATACGAGCAGTAGTTTAGTCGCAAATGATTTTTAAAGTTTTTGCACACGTTTGAACACGATGTATTTTTTCTAACAGCTGATTATGTCTAAGCATTAGGTCATGCACCTTACAACGGTAAATCTACGATGCGTTGTTGCCGCTCTGACGCATGTCGAAGGACATTCACTAAAAATTGGCAATGCAAACAAGGAAGCAGTACATACACACACACTTGCACTTTCACTACGAGAGCGACAAACATACCGCGAAAGAGTGAAATAGAAATAGGTCAGTTTGTTGCATCCTTGTTTTTTGCGATCGGTTATGGGAGGCCTCTAAAAAACTTGTTTATTTAGTGCGCCGACGCTGTCTTTTCGGAACGTACGGTTTGTTGAATTCGCGCGCAAAAAATTGTGATTTTATTTTGTTATTGTGATAGGACACTAAATAAGTTTAAGACAGTATTTCTTTATTTTATTGTGAGAGGACACGTAACTTGGGATTATTATTATTTAGTATTAGTATCTCCGGACCTCACTTTCATGGATTTCTTTTTGTGGGGTACATTAAGGGTGAAGTGTATGCCTCAGAGGTAAATACAATTGATGAGTTAAAAAATAGGATTCTTTTAGCATTTCACAAATTAAAGTGCTTAGCGACGGACAGTGATCTAATTAGAAAAATAAGTAACAATATTCTCCGTCGGTATAATTTGTGCATCAATGTGAATGGAAGACACATCGAAAATTCAAAAATTTAGTGTGTTTGTTTTTGTACGCGTACTTCGAAACGTTACCTAACATAAAAGCCAGTGCGAGCGGAGGCCTAAGTCGCCGGCCGCCCCCCGCCCCGACCCCCGCCGAGCACACGAGATACCGCACACCGCGGTCCGGCGCGCGCGCGACGTTGCCGCTTTGTTACCTAGCGGCCTTGTTATCTAAGGTCAGTGTAATTTTTTTACAAAGGCTGGTTACGTTTTATTCTGATTTGCAAGCTATTTAGTTTGTTTGAAAAAAAATATTTTCTCATTTTTGGCGCTTTTTGTATTTGTACCGTATCGAATTAATACTGAACACGTATAGTTTAATTTAATGCCCCTCTGTCGTATCAACTCGGTATAACGAGCGTATGTTTATGTGTTTGTATTGTTTAATATAACCGTAATTTTGTGTTTTATACTATCTAATCTGATTAAATACTAATTCTATAGTACTTTGTGTCTTTACTACGTCTAAGTCCGCCATACATGTAAACGAGCCCCACTTTATGACCGGCCTTTTAAAAGGTTACCGCAGGTGGATTCGGTAAGGTAAAATGCAAAGAGTATGAATAATCGAACAATCACATATTCGGAAATCCAAATCGCGTCTTTTATCTCGCATGAGATTGGTCGATTGTTCATACTCTGCCTTGCTGAATTCACTTACGCAACAAGAATTCTTTAAAAATAAAATATTATTTTAAACATTTTAGTGTTTAAAATAATATTTTATATTTTATTTTTTTCAATGTCAGATTGTGTAAAAATATAAAAATTGTAGCCCACCGGTATCGGGAACAGGGTCCAAGCTACGCTAGGCGGTCAGGACTCCAGAGAGAGGAACGCTTTTATAAAGCAATAAATAACCATCTGCCTACAATTTAATATTTTTAGTTAATAACACAAAACACAAGAGATTTTACAAGCAAACAAAGATATATAGACGGTAAAAACAAATGGAGACAAATAATATCTTTCATGAAATTTTAATATTACCAATCATTATTATAATGGAATTACAGTATTATTTCAAAATGAAATACCCTTTTTTGGGGTTTAATGTGGCGACTGGATGAATGGATCGCCGGTAGCCGTGGCGAGCGGACGCGCGCGCGGAGCTCTCTCGCGCTCCGTGCCTGTTGCCTCGGCTGACGCGATATTTTTATAAGACTACCCACATTAGTTTGCGCTCATATGAGTGTGGAGACTAAGGGAGGCCCTTTAGGCCCTCCCGAAAACAGTGAAACCAGTGTAATGGACACGGACAGTGCTATTGTGAATAGTAAAAAGAACAGTGACTATAAATTAATTAGTGTAAGTGAACTTTCCCCGGACAATGAAGGACAATACGCAGTTGCATGTTGTTACTGCGCAAAAATTAACGTAATTAAAAAATTCCATGAGTGGCAGGGTCTCCAAACTAAGATTAAGCAATTGACTTGTAGATCGTGTAACAAGAGAAGTGCCGTGAAATGTTTTATAAAAACTTCAGCAAATATTTCAAACGGACACCTAGTGAACAGTGTAAATAAAATTAATATATATTCGTGTAATATAAATTTTTACAAAATAAATAAGATAGACTGCCGCAAGTGCAACGGACAATTAAATGTTAAGTACATGCCAATTATAGGTCTTGAAAGCGAAGAAAACGTGACGTGTGAATGTGGCACAGTGAACAAAATAGTATCGAAATATAGAGAGGTACCCAGGACCCAAAGTACAAGGCCTGAGCTATCGCTGTGTGGGCCGAGCCGCCCCATTCGCCGGCCACCGCATCACGCCATTGGTGACGCGATTACTGCGACGGCACCCGGCAGCGTGACAACTGGCGCCGCACGAATGAAACCGAATGAAGGCACCGCTGTTGCGTGAGCTGGCAATGTTACCCCCGCCACGCTCGCGTGCTGTGACTTAACCGTCTCGACGCCTCTGCGCACCGACTCCGCGGCTCAATTGGGCCACGCAACGGCGCAAGCGCGCACCGCCAGTTCGACCTTCGTCGCCTCGCAGCGACAGCCCGGCATAAAAACAAGCAACCGCTTCGCCTCGCTCCCCACCGAAGAAGACCACAGAGACGAATTTGAAAGGGAGAAAGACTACGCCGACGCGACTTTTACCTCACCCAAACCCAAGAAGAGAAAGAGAGGTGTCGTCACTCCTAAATCGACAGCGACTCAGCAAAAACCGAGAGTGATCACATCATCCACTCACATCCCCGACCTAGTCATAACAGACGTCAAGAAAATCAACGATCCGAAATACCTAAAGGAAATTAGAAAAATAGCCACAGAACATGGAGCAAGACACGCAATGGCTAGTAACAAAAGAACCATCACGATCCGCGTATACACCGCGGACATGAGGAAAATGATTATAGAAGAGCTGAGGAAACTTGACGACGGGCTCCGCTTCGTGGCACGTATCCCTAAAGCCCAACAGATCCATCAGACGAAGGTTGTGCTAAACACGAACATCTACGATGAGACGAATGAGGCATGCCTTGAGGAAATGGAGAGGTGTATCGGTGTGAGACCGATTAAAATGAGAACAATTAAAGGTAACCTACAATTATTTATCTTTGATGGTACCCACTCCTACGATGAAATCGCCACGCTTATGAAGACAACAAAGCATGCGTACTTCGGGGCCTTCAGCATGAAGCCTCAAGAATACAAAGATGACCCCAGGAGAGTAGTACAATGTAAAAAATGTTTCCTCTTCACGCATGCGACATCGGCGTGTCATGGTGAGAAGAAACAACCCACCTCCACAATTCAAAACGAAGAAGGCATAGATATCGAAATATGCACAGCTTGCAAAAAACCAGGTCATGGGGCCCACCATGTCAAATGCGAGAAGTTCCAGAAGGCAATTGACTGTCAACTGGCACAACACGAAGAAAAAGAAAGGAATAAAAGAGAAACAGCTGAGCGCAGATTCGCAGCACTGAAATACCGACAGGAAAACGTTTCATACATGAACATAACCTCCACTTCACAATTTCCACCTTTACCTAATCATGCGCCCCAATCACAACCACAGCACCAGCCACTAATACAACTAAATGAACACTTAACAAACAAAGAAAACAGCATGGAGCCCGTAGGGCAAGAGCTACAAACAATCATGAAAGAAATATTACACCAGTTGCAGCTACAACACGAAATCCTCATAAAAATTCTCAACAAATAATCCGATAAAACAATATCACAAGTTGCGTATATTGCATCTCAACGCGCAAGGATTAAAAGGTAAATTCCTCGAGCTAAAATCCTTAGCCGAACGTTATAAACCACACATAATCATAGTCAACGAGTGCCGGGTAGACTTTTCTAAAATCCGCATGAATCTCATGAACTACGACAAGGTCACGCACTCAATCGCGTCACATCTAACTACAGCCATGTATGTGATGCGAGGAATACGCTGGAGGCAAACTGACGTTGCCCCAGGCACAGAAGAAAGAGACCGCCTCATTGAAGGCGTCGCTATCAACCTCACTTATGATCATATGACCGGAGATTCCCTGAAAATAAAGGGGATATACATACCACACAGATCAGAGCACTTCGACGCCACAGCGCTTAATGATGAGCTAGAAGACATCATAACCGAAGCTCCAAACATCACCATCGGGGACCTCAACCTTAAAATGACCACACTCAACCAGACGAGAGACGAAGGGGCGGGAATACTTGTCCGAGACCTCTGTAACTCCGACGTCTGCACCATATACCACACGGGCCTACCCTCGCGTCCTAACAGTGCAGGCTATGGCATACTCGATGCAGCCATCTTCTCGCACGATGCACAAGCTTTTGACAATATAACATGCCGACAAATAACACCGATTGGCTCCGATCATATGCCCTGGCTACTGGACCTAAGCATGGTGGTGGATAGAGAAAAAACACTGGTAAGAAATACCCGCACTATCGCAAACAACGAAGAAATAAAAAAACAATACCAACAAACCCTTTGGGATAAAACCAGAAACCTACAAAAGGAAATCACAACCGACGCAGAATGCGAGGAATACATACTAAAACTAGAAAAAGCCATCATAGAAACCTTGGATGATTATGCGCCATTACACGAAAACAACAGAAGAGATCAACTTCCAGAAGAGATTAATGAATTGATCAACTAAAGAAACCAAGCAAAAAGGAAAGCGTGGCGACTATGCTTCAACCAGGACAGAATAATGGAACAAAGAAGAACCTACAACTGTCTGAAACGCCAGGTCCAACAAGCACTCGTGAAATATAGCAACGAAAAATGGGCCCGGATAATAAACGATCCACAAAACAACAGAACCGAGATGTGGCGAGTCCAACGCAACTTGAAAGCCCCAGTACAGAGACTCCCCTACATAGAGGGCTGCAATAGTGAGAAAGACACCATCGACGCCCTGGTCGACGCAACGATCGTTACAAAAGCCGAGATTAATAACGAAGATAAGACCACGGAGAAGACCACACCGTTCCAGCCTCTCGACCCCACCTCCATAGAGGAAATCAGATCAGCGCTGAGACGCTTTAAAAATAAGAAGGCACCTGGCCCGGACAAAATCAAAGCAGACGCTCTCAAACTTGGAGGTGACCCCTTTCTTATCAGGTACAAAGTAATAGCTGACTACCTGTTACTGACAGGTTATTACCCCAACAGATGGAAAATTGGGGAGTGCATCTTCCTACATAAAGCAGGTAAGAATCACCGGGACGCCAAATCTTACCGACCCATCACTCTTCTAAACATCATGGGTAAACTGCACGAACGCCTGCTCTTGTCGCGCCTGCGACAGACTGCCGACAGACTCCAACCACCGTTCCAACATGGTTTTACCAAGAACAGAGGAACAGGCACACAGATCCTTCGAACCGGTAAGTTCATCACTGATGCGCTGGAAGCGAGGGAAAGTGTAGCTATGGTCCTGACGGATCTTTCGAAAGCCTTCGATTCAATAAACCACGATGGGCTGACGAAGAAGCTTCAAACAGCTGACGTACCGAACAACATCATCAAACTAATAGAGAACTACCTGAGCGGTCGCAAAACCTACGGACGCTTCAGAACTACCAATGGCGATAAAAAACCGGTTCCACACGGGGTCCCCCAGGGCTCTATTCTGGGTCCGATCATTTTTAATCTGTACGTACACGACGTTTGGGACCATAGGGACCTTATCCGCGGACTCAAGCTCTCTCAATACGCCGATGATCTGTGCATCCTTAACAGGTCTCCTGATCCGAACTGCGCGACACACCGCGCGGGCTGGGCCGCTGACACTGTAATCGACTACTATCGTCGCTGGGGCCTAAAATGCAACGTAGACAAAACGGAGTGTGCCATGTTCACTCACAAGAGAAATTACCGCAGAACTATTCGCATCAAAAACGAGCCAATCGAATATAAAAATAGTATAAAATATCTGGGCGTATACTTAGACAAGACCATGACCATGGGCAAACAGACGGACTACGTAGTGCAGAAGGCGCGGAGAGCACGCGGAGCGCTAGCCCCTATCATAGGTTGGCACGCAAAGACGGATATGACAGTGAAACTTGCAGTCGTTCAGGCCTGCCTACTTCCTATACTGGATTATGGCGTGGTACAACTACTGTCACGTTACAGTAAGAGCAACTTGTTAAAAATTGAACGCCAATATCGAATGGCTCTTAAGACCAGCGGACAATTCCCAAGACGCCTAGAAACCTCACTACTCTGGGATATGCTCGATTGGGATCCATGGCACCTCCGTGCACAAGACTTAAACGAGGACATGTTGCGCCGACTCCGCGAAATGCACATCGAGGATCTGGAGACCCCTGGTGACGCCTACCTCAGACACGGACAGCATAACCCCCTCCTAACTAATATTAGACTAGGTGAAATCAGTTATGTACCAAGAAAAGACAGGAGTCGGCTGCTCAGCAAGCGAACGACTGCTCCACGTCCCCATAAATTGTAATTAGCTGTAAATAGGATAGGGCAATATAGAACAACATTATAAATTTATATAAATTTACTCTGTACACACTAACAGGCTCACAGCACACACTACACGACACTTATACAGATCTCTTTCAGACTAACATAGGTAGACTGTCAGCTACTTGCTGATACACCCACAGGCCGAATACACCACCGGCCTGTGGACATAATGTAACATATGAACTAGGGAAATAAACATCTTTCTATTTGTACGGGTCAACCACCGTACAGCAAATTTACCTGGGTCATCATTATTACGCCACCCGCTCAGTATGTTTCCATCATTTATATTATTGCACTTACACCGCAATAGTTCAGTACGTAATTCGGCGACATACCGTGCGCGTGACTCATAATCCCAAATCGATCACCATTCATCCTAGCATAAATTAATCTTAATCTTACATTTGTGGAAACAGACAATACAGTGAATTTATTAACCTTGAACTGACTTTCATCTCTTATCTCATCCTTTATCTCTATCTTAATCCAACCCCGAACATTGGTCCTTCGAGCACGTTAGCGGGACCGAAACGCGTGTGCAAAACTTTGTGCTTTGTTTTTTTTTGTGTGTGCGTTTTACCGGTTTCGTTATACGCAATTAGAAACCTTGGAACATACAGTGTGCGTTATCTCGTGATCCTGTTCAATCCCGGTGCCTAGGAAGGCGCCACTTTGCCTCATCTCGTGATCCTTTTGAATCCCGGTGCCTAGAAAGGTGCCACTTTGCCTCATCTCGTGATCCTGTTGAATTCCGGTGCCTAGAAAGGCGCCACTTTGCCTCATCTCGTGATCCTGTTGAATCCCGGTGCCTAGGAAGGCGCCACTTCGCCTCATCTCGTGATCCTGTTGAATCCCGGTGCCTAGGAAGGCGCCACTTTGTCTCATCTCGTGATCCTGGTCAATCCCGGTACCTAGGAGGGCGCCACTCATCTCATCTTGCGATCCTGTTCGACCCCGAAGAAACCCTACAAGTAAGGTATCTTTCTTCTCACTTACTATGGCTACAATGGAAGACATTTTAGCTACTCAACAGCAAATCATTGAAGGCATAGATAGACTTTACTCCAACTTCAAGAAAGATGGAGCAGAGCGGAAGACCCCCGACTACCTACGTCGACGATTAGAAAGCCTAGAGCAATATTTTACGGAGTTTCATAACAATCATATGAATTTGTTATCCTTTGGTGATCGATCTCATGCGTATTTTACTACCGATCAGTATGATCAAATGAAGGTGAAATATAGCAATATTAAAACAGCCATTCAGAATTATAAGCCTTCCACAGACAGACCTCAAACCCCTGTTTTGAAACCCCCTACTTTTCAACCATCTTCAATATCTCAAACCTCGAACCTCTCATCTCAAAATAATCCTCCTAAGGATAGCGTAAATATAGAAGACCTCTTGAAGAAACAAGCTACTAATTTTAGGGCTTTTTCAAGAGAAGCTGCTGACATTGATCTCAATCTTATCTCTGAAAAGTGGGAGTTTGAAGACATCCTAAAAACTTTAAAAACTCGTTGGGCAGCTATTGACACCCTACATTGGGAACTGGACAACGAGCTCAACGGCTCCAACGCCCAGTACGACGAGCAATTCTCGAACTACGAGAAATATTATAAAACACTGAAAAGGGATATTAACCGAAAGATGTGGTCGGTGGCTCATATTGAGAAATCAACCCCAAAAATGGAAATAACTACTTTTGAAGGAAGTTATACGTCCTGGATATCTTTCAAAGATCTTTTTACAGAAACTGTACATAATAATCCATCTTTATCGAACGCCCAAAAAATGCAGTTCCTGAAAAGTAAGATCAAGGGCGAGCCGGAAAAATTAATCCAACATCTTCAAATAAGTTCAGACAACTACCCCGTTTGTTGGAATATCCTTACGCATCGCTATGACAATAAGCGTCGTATTTTTGTATCTCATCTCAAAAACCTCCTAAATATCCCGACATCTCAGCAAAAATCAGCAAGTCACCTCAAACGGATCCACGATACAACGTACGAAAGCGTAAACGCTATAAAAAATCTCGGAATCGATGTATCTACTTGGGATCCCTTCCTCGTATGTATCCTAGCAGAGAAATTAGACTCCGAAACCAACGATGACTATATAGATTCGTTGAAATCTCCAAAGGAGTTGCCAGTATTGGAAGAATTTCTTCGGTTTTTGGAGAATAAGTTTACGTCGCTGGAAACTTCACGGAAGAAACAAGAACCCTTTATTCAAAGGTCATCTCAATCCCAACACGCATCTTCATCATCTAAAGGGTATCTTAATAACCAACAATCTCATTCGAAAGGATTTAATTCTCGTTTCAAACAAAATAACAACACCTCAAATCATACCTATTCGACAAACCAGGTCATTTCGCAATCGTCAAAGTCCGATTGGAAAAATAACGAAAGACGTAAACAATGTGGTATTTGCAATGCAAGCGATCATCGCATACAAAACTGCCAAAAGCTGGCAAAAATGCATCCATCGGCTCGTAGAAACGCAATCGCAAATTTGAACCTTTGTATCAACTGTTTGCACTATCACGAAGGTAGAAAATGCCTTTCGGAAGTAAAGTGTAAAGAGTGCAATAAAGACCACAATACGATTCTACATGAGTGTTTTACGTCAAGAAATGCTAATTCGGATGCTTCGCGATCGGGGCCGAATGCGGTCACTATTACGAAATCTCCACCTCAGCAAGGTATGAACACCTTAGTATCTATGCAAAATGATCCTACAGAAATACTCCTCGCGACAGCAATTATCAAGGTTCAAGCAGCTGACGGATCTTACGAAAGAATGAGAGCTCTTCTAGACCAGGGATCTCAGACCTCAATCATTACTGAACGAGCTGCACAGCTCCTAAACCTGCGTCGGCAAAAATGCACTGGACTTATCTCTGGAATCGGAAACAATGAAAATAGCTGTAAGGGCATGAGCTCTATTAAGTGTATGTCGTTAATTAATAACTACACTTTCGAATCCGACGTATTTATAATGAAAAGACTAGTCAAGAATTTGCCTACGCATACGTTCACTAAACCCAACTGGCCAACTCTTAACCAAATAACCTTAGCTGATCCTGAATTCTACAAAAGTAGGCCAGTTGATATCTTATTCGGCGCTGACGTTTATTCCCAAATCCTATTGGATGGTATCTGCCGTTCCGAGGGAATGTTACCCATCGCCCAGCAGACACAGCTGGGATGGATCCTAAGCGGTAACTGTAAAACATTTCAGTGCAATGTGATCCTAAACAATCTCACCGATATCCAACAGTTCTGGGAAATGGAGGACATTCGCGAACCCTTATCAATATCTCAAGAAGATCAAGCTTGCATTGACTTCTTTCAATCCTCAACCTCAAGGCGCGAAGACGGCAGCTATGTAGTGAAAATACCTTTTAAAGAAAATTTTGAAGAAAAGTTGGGTGAATCTAAAAATAAATCCATTGCGCAATTCTTTCAAATAGAAAGGAAATTAATTAAGCAACCAGACTTGGCACGTGATTATAAATTGTTTATGTCCGAGTATTTAGAGCTCGGACATATGATCCCCGTTGCGACACATGTAAACGTAACTCCAGATTGCTACCTTTCGCATCATGGCGTACGTCGAGCTGAGTCATTAACTACAAAATTACGAGTTGTTTTTAATGCCTCTGCAAAAACTTCCACAGGCCACAGTCTCAACGATCTTATGTGCAGGGGGCCGAACCTACAGCAGGATCTCTTAAGTCTCATCCTAAAATGGAGACAGTTTAAATACGCATTCACGGCTGATATTGAAAAAATGTTCCGTAACATTTGGCTACATCCTGATCATCAAAAGTTCCAGAAAATTATTTGGAGAAATCATCAATCCCAACCTTTGCAAGAATATCAGCTAGCGACTGTCACCTACGGTACAAAAGCTGCACCTTTCCTGGCCATGATGACACTGAAACAACTTGCCATCGATGAAAGGCCAAATTATCCCAATAGCAGCGCACCTGATATCTTAGAAACCTCTTTTTACATGGATGACCTCATGCATGGAGCTCATACCGCGACAGCTGCTAAACATCTCAAAGCAGAGATGATAAACCTTCTTAAGTCAGGCGGCCTCAATCTTAGAAAATGGCGCTCGAACTTGCCGGAACTGTTAGACGATCATATTAATCCTCAAGATGAAGAATTTCATTTTAAACAGCCAGAATCTACAAAGGCTTTAGGCCTTCGCTGGAATCCAAAAGAAGACTATTTTATCTTTCATCCAATAGAAATTACCACAGAAAGCATCCCAACAAAACGACAATTCTTGTCTGAAATCTCAAAAATCTTTGACCCCTTGGGCTGGTTGTCACCAGTCACAATAAAACTCAAAATATTATTTCAAGAAACTTGGAAAACGGAATTAGGTTGGGATCAACCGATTCCTCATAATATTGTCCAAGAATGGAATAAAATAAAGGCCGACTTACCTTATATATCCCAATTTAAAATACCACGATGGATACAAACCAAAGATAATGATATAATTGAGCTTCATGGGTTTTGTGATGCCAGCACAAAAGCCTACGCTTGTGTAGTATATTGCAAAATTACAAGAAACCACAAGACATACGTAACCCTTGTCGCTGGAAAATCTAAAGTGATACCTCTGAAAAAATCTCAATCTATACCTCGCTTGGAACTTAGCGGAGCTCTTTTATTATCAAAACTTATGGCCAAAATAATCTCATCCCTATCTGATCTCAAAATCCGCGCTTATGGCTGGGTAGATTCCATGGCAGTACTAGGATGGATAAATGGTGAACCAGAAAAATGGAAACCCTTTGTTGCCAATCGAGTAAAAATGATTTGCGAAATTATCCCAAAAAATAGGTGGCAGTATGTGAAATCCCAAGAGAATCCCGCAGATTGCGCTAGCCGTAGTCTGACTGCATCCCATTTAGCAAATCATTTACTTTGGTGGCACGGACCCGATTGGTTACCTCAATACAATCCTGAAATCAATCCTGAACCCATATTATATAAAACAACTGAAGATCTCAGAAAGAAAAAGCTAGTAAACACTATTACTGCTGACTCTAGCAATTCCGTTATAAAACAATTATTAGAGAAATACAGCAGTTACAAGAAAATCATCCGAGTTTTAGCCTATGTAAACAAATTCAACGACATCTTAATTTACAAAAAGAAGCGTGAAAACTATCTTAGTCTGCATGACCTCAAACGAGCGACGGAAATGTTAATAAAACATGTGCAACAAGAATACTATTTCAAGGAAATATCTCAACTTGAAAAAGGTGAACCATTAAGCAAAAAAAGCCAGATCTTGAATCTCAATCCTATCTTAGACAGCCACGGAGTACTCCGTGTCGGTGGACGGCTAAAACATTCGAGTTTAGATCCCGAAATGAAGCATCCCATTATCATGCCAAATCAAACTAAATTAGCTGATCTTATAATAGACGAATCCCATAAATTAGTATTCCATGGTGGAGTGAAAATGACGAGTGGATTTATACGACAAAAATACTGGATAATTGGAGGAAACCGCACTACAAAAAAACGATTAAGAATGTGCGTAAAGTGTAGAAAACACGATCCCATTCTAAAACATCAACTCATGGGTGACTTGCCTTCATCCAGATTAAATCCTAGTCGACCCTTTTATCATACCGGTATTGACTACACTGGACACGTTTTGGTGAAAGCGAACAAAGGTCGCGGCATCAAAACAGATAAAGGATACGTTGCAGTATTCATATGTATGGTTACAAAGGCCATACATTTAGAACTCGTATCTGATCTCACAGCGTCGGCTTTTCTTGCAGCGCTCAGACGTATGTCAGCCAGAAGAGGAGTTCCCGGGCACATCTACAGTGATCAAGGAACTAACTTCATTGGAGCTAACAAGATCCTAAAACAAGAAATCTTAGAAATCTCAGAAATCTTATCAAGCCAAGAAACATTATCTAACGTCGCAGAAATGAACATTGAGTGGCATTTTAATGCTCCGTCATGGCCTTCTGCTGGCGGACTTTGGGAAGCTGCGGTTAAAAGTTTAAAACATCATCTTAGGCGTGTTGTTGGTGAGCAAAAACTCACCTACGAAGAATATAGCACCCTCCTGTCTCAACTCGAAGGTTGTTTAAACTCTCGACCACTTTGTCCTTTGAAGGAGGATCCCGAGGACATAGACTTTTTAACCCCGGCACACTTTCTTGCAAGTGGGCCTACCTTAACGATCTTTGAAACAGAAAATGATCTTAGGACTCGGTGGCACTTGGTACAAAAAATCTATAGAGATATTTGGGCCCAGTGGAAAAATGAATATCTCTCACAGTTATCCATTAGAGCTAAATGGAGACAATCTCAAAAGAATCTCAATCTCAACGATATTGTTATCATTAAAGATGAAAACCTCCCGCCTGGGAAGTGGGCTCTAGGGCGTGTCGTAGAACTGCATCCTGGATCTGACGGACACGTTAGAGTCGTTACCCTTAAAACCAAAAATGGGTTCCTAAAACGGCCTGTTGTTAAGCTATCTCTATTACCAGCAGACAGAGACAATAATCTTTCTAGTGACACGAAGGTTAAGGAAGAAGCACCAAGGAAGAAAAATCCCAAGCATATCTCCTTCTCGACTATAGCTCTGTCAGTAACGCTATTCTTACTGTCACTAATAAACCTATCTCAAGCATCTTATAGTTTTACCCCTTTGACCAACAACAGCGTTTATTTCGATAAAATCTCCAACATGCATCTTATTAGAGACGATTGGCGTTTAATTGTTTATTATGACACATATCCCTACAAAGAAGGCACGTTGGCACTCGAGAAGTATATCAATTATCTTGAAACATTATGCTCCACTATTAAAGAACATACACCTTGCGACAGTATCATCTTACAACTCGGGCACGAGTTCGAAGAAATCAAACATTATGATAGTATGTTGACAATGAATGAATCATTTGTAACTGGAGACGAACGGCGGCGCCGGCGTCGTGGTCTAATAGACGGAGTAGGCTACGTCGCAAACAGCTTGTTTGGCGTGCTAGATCAGCGTTTCGCGGAAAAATATGCTCAAGACATCGACCTTTTGAAAGAAAATGATAAACATTTGTATAACCTCTGGAAAAACCAAACCTCAATCGTGGAAGCCGAACTTAACCTCATGAAAAGAATGGAGAAAGCTGCGAACAAACATCATAAATCGATAAATCAAAGATTTAATTACCTTAAAGAATCCTATCAAGATCTTCAACGCCATGTACAGAACATGACTTTAGTTACCGATTTCTTAGCATCTGCTATGACGGCGAATAACTTACTGTATAGCCTCAGGAAAATACAAGACTCTATTCTTGATACGGTAACCAATATTTACAATGGAAAATTGGACTTCCATCTAATATCTCCTAAACAGCTGAGAACGGAATTAAGTTCTATATCAGCACATATCCCCAAAGACATGGCACTTCCTGTCAACCATTTGAATCTCAAGGATCTCTACAACTTGATAAAAGTGCGGACAAAGTACTATAGTAAGTACTTGATCATTGAAATAAGAATACCCCTCATAGAAAGAGACCTTTACGAAATCTTTAATCTCATTCCAGTCCCACGATTGTTGAACCACGACATGATAAATGTGAAAGTTATCTCAAGTTTTGCTGCCATTAACCTCAGGAAAGACTCATACGTAACCCTTACTGATGCTGATTTCCAGTCTTGTATAAGACAAAATCCTGGGATGATTTTATGTCATAAAAAAACCCTATAAATATCTTAAAAGATGATCACAGCTTGTGTGAAACGATCCCACACACAAGAACCTGTGAAACTATTAGAACCCCTTGTAAAAATATTTGGAAGGAATTAACAGCGGATAACAAATATTTTTATTTTTGTTGCAATGAATGCAACTTTAAACTTCTCTGTGACGGCGAAATTACCGCCGTTAAATTGATGAATGCAGGTCTGTTGAATGTGGAGGAAGGCTGTATGATAAAGACGGACAATTTCATTGTCCATTCTAATAAAAGGCTGTCAAGCAAAATGAGTATTGGTGCAAGAATTATTGCGCCACAAATATCACCTATTAATCATATGTTCAACATATCTATCCCTGAAACCCCTGTAATTAATCCTAATAATTCTGAAATATTGCGACAATTTGAAGAAATACAGAAAAAGATTGAGATCATGAAACAAACTGAACCATGGAGTGATAAAATATCCTATCATGACGTACATATTTATAGCGTCTTGTATGCTCTAATCTTTGGAATCCTGATAACTGCGGCGGTATACTTTTGGCGGCGTCACAGGCGGTCAACACATCGAGAACCCTCGGTACCTGCTGGATCTACTGCGATCTCTTCACATCCCGGAAATGAGAGTGTTATAAGTGAGTGTAGTGCGGTTAGGGAAAAAAGGCAATCTTTAATCAAACTAAAAAGTGCATTGAGTGAGTGTTGTGATCTTAGGGAAAAAGGTCAATTTAGTCAATCCGTGAAAAGCGATCCCAAAAATCTTATTAAATCTAGCGAGTGTTTACAAACAGAAGATAGGGCCTCGTCCCCTGTTTTTCGCGTATTGTCCCTTCCCGATCTTAGATAAATAGTTGCTGGACTACTTTTAACTGTTCGAAATATTGTTAATCACTCACTACTAATCCTTATCCCTGTCATATAGTTGATAAGTTGAATATTGTTTATCATCTTGTAAATCTCAACTCCATCTTTATCCTACTAACCCCTATCTTTGCCCCCGGGAGCATGTACGGGTCAACCACCGTACAGCAAATTTACCTGGGTCATCATTATTACGCCACCCGCTCAGTATGTTTCCATCATTTATATTATTGCACTTACACCGCAATAGTTCAGTACGTAATTCGGCGACATACCGTGCGCGTGACTCATAATCCCAAATCGATCACCATTCATCCTAGCATAAATTAATCTTAATCTTACATTTGTGGAAACAGACAATACAGTGAATTTATTAACCTTGAACTGACTTTCATCTCTTATCTCATCCTTTATCTCTATCTTAATCCAACCCCGAACACTATTCTATTCTATTCTATTGTGGCGACTGGCATATTTTCGATAGTCGACTGAAAATACACATCACTATGCATTGATATATCAATAAGTAGAATTGTATAGTCAAACTGGCGACAATCTATAGTTTTCGACGCACTTCTTCTCTTCTTCCACCTGGCGTTAATCCCGGCTATTGCCAGGGTCCGCCTTCCTACTTAGCTTCCTCCACTTTGCCCTATCTTGAACATCCTTCTCAGTCAGGCCATTGGCTCTCATGTCGGACTTGACGACGTCCAGCCAGCGCTTGCGAGGGCGACCACGGGGCCTAGCCTCAAGAACAGCCATATTCATGCATCTCCGACCAACGTACTCCATAGGGCGGCGCATGATGTGGCCATACCATCGCAGACGACACTCTTGCAGTTTTTCCCCCACGTCACGGACACCAAGACTACCTCGGATGTAAGAGTTGCGTAAGCGATCGGATCGCGTTACGCCATTCATCGACCTCAGCATCTTCATCTCCGTGATGCGAAGCTCCCCCAAGTAGCATTTTGTTCTCTTTAATAGTTCACATTCAGTTCACTAGTGGTTTCTAAGTATTAACAATGACCACACGTGGTTCATTGGTTGTATTAAAGTGAACAATTCTACTTATACCTGTATAAGGCGTGTTTAAGAGTGTAAAATTGGTCTATTAAGTAACTATTGGTGTTATAATAGGATAATATTACTCTTCTAGTCAGCGTTTATTTTATAAGCTGAACAAGAGCATTTTAAGAGGGGAAAAATACGGCATTGGTTATTTAAAGGTCGTATGTGGGTAAGGTGTAAAGGTTGTATGGTGTTATATTTCTGGCATTTTAGTACAACACATGTGAACATTAATGCAACCAAAAGCTGTTGTATAGCACCTTTTGTGGACTGTTATTCAAATTGTTGCCGTAAGTGGGTGTAGTCTGTGATACATTAATCAGCCTTTATATTATTATATAAAAGATCCTTTAATGAGTTCACGTGTACGTTTAAAGTATATTACATGAACCACTATTGATATCTAGTAACACTGACAGCTGTTTATTTGTTCACGAGTACCACATTATTATCCTCTAAGCTAATAATTATGTGAACGTGGTTTTCTTTAACACTTGGACGACGACATTGGAAGCAGAGAGTGAGGACCGGTGGAATCAGAAGGAAAATCTTAAAAGAATATTTGAAGATAGTAAGAACAAAAAATCTATCTAATCAACTCATTGAACAGCAACTTGTTACGTCTACGACGACATGTGAAGCTAAGACCATCAACACGATTTCAATGCGACTTCAAATTTTATTAATGACGGTTCGGTACCTACATAATACAGAGAAAAAATTGCCTGAAGCTGAGGCAAGCAATACGATTTCAAGCGTGTGTTCAAACATAATGTATGACGGTTCCGTACAGAGCTTAGAAGAAACTGAGTGTGGTGGTTTCAGTTTTAGTGAAAGTGAATATGAATACGATTATGAAAAACATGTAACTTTTCGTGAAAAATTAAGGATATGGGCTGTAAAAAATAATATAAGCCATGTCGCTCTAACAAACAAAATAAATATAATAAATTTTAAAGATTTCAAAATTTCTACCAAAAAAAGAGATAGTTATTTACTGACAAAAAGAATCGAGGTTGTTATAGTTAACCACATAGCAAATGACCACAATAAGATTTTAATAGGAGGTATTAGAATAAATAATACAGAAGAGGTTTTTACATATCCAATAAAATCGTCTCATCTTGCAATATACAAATCGAAAAGTCAGCATAATTGTGACCATACTTTGATTGTTTTAGAATCTAAGGATATTAAGTGTAAATTAGTGTGTGTTGAATATAAAGAATTTCAATACTTTATACCTTTGTTGCATACATTATAAAGAATAATACAACTTTACGAATGTTTGATCAATTTTATTTTTAAATCACATGAACTTTGAGTCTCTT
Organism: Lacanobia oleracea; assembly: GCA_950371165.1. Classification (NCBI taxonomy): domain Eukaryota; kingdom Metazoa; phylum Arthropoda; class Insecta; order Lepidoptera; family Noctuidae; genus Lacanobia; species Lacanobia oleracea. Next base: position 23,276,876 of record OX493408.1, read on the forward strand.
ACACTTTGTATTTATTTAAATTCACAATTCCCATAAGAATCTTTTTGAAAAAGGTTCAAAAGTCTCAAATATAGGAAGGTTTTTACAATACTTTGTATTTTGAATCAAGTAATGTATAATCATCGCCATCTTTTCAAAAAGATCATTATATTTAAGAAATAAACTTATTATTATAATTTCAAATCAGTCAGTAAGTTTAAGGTTATTTTAAAAAACTTTTCGGTCTGTCCCATGGTAAATGTAGGATCCCATGAACGTATCATGTTACAAAAGAATGTAATAAAGTTTTTAAAATCTTTGAATAATTTCCACGACTTGCTCCAGACCAAGAACATTTACACATAAAATCGCGTGTAATCAATGAGTCGAGCAATTTGTAGGCAAATGTTAAGCCATTGCCTTCACAGGGCTGAAACAAAAATGATAACTGTTTTTGTAACTTTGCTCTCTCAGCTTTATCCTTTAAAGTATTTTCTAGACTATCAAGCTGTTGTTTATCGTCAATCTTTTCAAGACGGAACGCCTCATTTTCTTCTGGGTTAGCGTCTTTTAATAAAGTAACGGCCATTGGTTGATCAATTTTTTCCGTAATTGTTGTTATGCCTTCGTTAATTTGTACAGACAACAACGCTACCTTCTGGGTGAGTTTTTGCATATGTTCAACAATATCGTGGAGTATTTTGTCCTCGTTATTAATTTTTTGTAATAATAAGTTTTGATTACCAATAAGTTGATCGCCATCGAGCGTAGGTAACAAATTCAAAGTTTCATCCGTTATTATTTGATTATTGGCTTCAAAAGATGGACCATCACCCTTATTATTGTCATTAGGCGTCTGAAAAACAAAAAAATGGTTTAATGGTGATTAAAACGTATTCAGTCAATCATACCACCTACTGCATTCACTATCGAAGACTGTACATTAACTTACTTGTGGTATTCAATGAAAATTAACATTTTCAATGCGGATCTCTAAAATTTAGTATTTGCTAAAAAATATCTAACAGGGTAAAACGTGAACTAAGTATATAAGAACTGCATACCTGCCCAGGGCTGCTGGGCAGGTACACATGTGAATCTTTCTAGGACTAACGACATTATAATGGTACACATGTGAAACTTCAAAGAGTTCACAGCATTAATTTGGAGCTACAATGGTTCACTGTAGCTAAAGAAAATGTTCACCATTTTGTTTACTCATAACCTATAATATTTCTAAATTAATTATGATTTTATCACATACTACGCAGTTTTCTTGATTAATTTTGTAGTAAGTGTTTATATACAAAGTCATAGACTGACTTAGATGCCATAAAAACACAAATATGAAAAATAGCTTTTTTCGTCCCTTTTTATTTAGATTTATTTTTATGATAAAAAGGCATTATTCCTGAGGCGCGTGAAAATTTTAACTCTAAATATGTATATACTTTACAATAAATTTACAATACCCATAATATTAACACAATAGAATATAATAAACACAAGTAGGTACTTACCAGTAAAATAAAATCACATTAAATTGATATGGACATCACTCGCACGACCACTATGTTACGCGTATTATATTAAAAATAAATATTTACAAAATATGGTACTCAAGTAATAATTTAGAGAAAAAGTGGCCTACTCGAAGTTTTTAGGGTAAACTTGTGAGCGTTAATTACTATAGAGGCTATATAATTGTTCACTCGTTACTTCTTTCAACTCTCTTGTCTGTATGAAGAACAACACGGAATCCTATATTAGTGTCGATGATCAGCTTTAAGACCACTGTTCTCTCTTAAACTGCTATTAAAGTGCTACTATTCTGCTACTGTATACCTTTAGTGAACTTTAGGCTGAATAATTTGTGCCCAAACCGGTGGTATAAGGGTTGTATAGAGTGCTATAAAGCTCTTATACAACTTACTAAGACAGCTTAAAGAAAAAATGTGTACCATTAGCCAACCGCTATAGAACCCCCAATGCTACATAGGTAGTGCTCCTCTGCATTCCCCAAGGAACCTATATGCCAAATTTTAGCTTTCTAGGACCAGTGTTTTCAGGTGTGCGTTGTCTGTCAGTCACTCAGTAACGGATGATTTTTATAATATTAGAAATTAGAATGACACACAAATATCGTGGCTTTCTATTGGTAAAAGAATTTTCAAAATCGGTTCAGTAGATCCAGAGATAACCCCCTACAGCCTCACAAACATTACCTCTTTTTAGTATTGGTATAGATATTGTTTCGTTTATTCATTTTCTTTACTTATTAGTAAATTTTTAAATATTTCAAAAAAAATAAAAACATTTAAAAATATAAAAAACCGGCCAAGTGCGAGTCGGACTCGCACATGAAGGGTTCCGTACCATAAACCTTAGTTTTTATTATTTGTTGTTATAGCGGCAATCCAATAGATATACCACGGAACAGAAAAAACAGGTGGAAATGCTATGCAACGAAATTCGTATCGGAACCTGTGTCGCCACACTCACACAACTATACCGATAATCATGAAGGCGAAAATTACTAACGGCGTTTCGTTTTCTGAATTCATTCTAAGTTGAATTTACGAGTAAATTCCGCTATTCGACCATAGATTTTATTTAAGTATTTTATTTTCAATGGTTGCAATTATAAACTTAAAACGCTCAGGAATAAGGTTCATTACTCTATGTTTGGATAGTAACAGTTGGAATTGTTATGAAATAAGCAATCACATTTAAAATGGATAAGTTCGGGTTTGCTTTTTAATACATAAAGTTCTACTTTCAAAATAGCGTAAGCGAAATATTCCCAGTTTATTGTATAAAAGTAGATAGAAACAAAAAAAAAACATTATTTCAAAGGTTTTTATTTTATTTATGTAAATATACCTTGTTACGCATTAATCAATAAAAATAATACACATCATACATTTTTTAATGTTCCGAACATCCGTAAGAAACGGAACCAGTAATAATTGTACTTCAAATCATTTTCTTGTTATTATTATTGTAGGGATAGAGTAGTGCATGTATGACATTTTTACATTTATCGATAATGCTATATTAAAATTCTTTATTGGCTTTTTGTTTTATTTTCAAGGCTGCCTGCTAATAAAGGAAAAAAGAAAATTTGGCTGGAAACATGAATATTTATTAATTAAAAGTGTATACATGAATTTGAGATATAAATATTATGGGAAGAAATCTACTGAAAGAATATCACACAGAAATTACCTGAAAAAAATTATATTGTTCAGAAATGAATGACATTCATTTGTTTTATATTATATATTTTATTATAAATAATAAATATTGACTTTTAATTTACACCTGAAATCATCGGCATGTTAGAAAAGATGTTGGAGACGTCCGTACTTGGAGGCAATTGCGGATGCAACACAATCTCTAATAAAACGAGAAAGAGACGGACACAATTTAGATCTGTCAAATATAATTGAACTAATATTTCCATACAAACTAATTATGGCTGGTACACGTAAAACATGTTGACTATAAACAAGGTGAGCACAAGGCATAAACTAGTTTGATATCTCTAACTTAGTTCATAGCTATAGCCGTACTGTTCTCGCACTGCCTTTTAGTAAAATATAGCGATTCTCTTATTTTAGATTAGTTATTGAACAAGAGAATCAGCAGCAATGTCATCCAAACTAAACATTTAACTACGAAAAATTTTAGCTTTATCAAAAACCGAGAAGTGTGGGTCAAAAATAACTTAAGTGGGTGAGAGGCGTACGAACTTATAGTACGTGGTCATTAGGATCTTACTAGGCTCGACGTCGGTGACACGTGAAAGCTTACTCATCACTCTGGTACCTGGCGAACCGCGATGTCATCAATGGAGGAAACTTTTTCTTATTCAGGAATAATATTTAATATGTCCAGACAGTATAATATGTATGAGAGAAGCAAAAAAAATAATTAAATTAGTTATTAGAGTGAATAACTTCGAATATCAGAATTGTTTGCAATATAATAGCACTCGACGTGTCACAAAATAAAGTAATAGCGCTGACAGAGGTGCGAGCCGAGGCAAGCTACGAGCAAAAATTCAAACCTGTTTGATCGAAAACAAACTTACTCGGCGGTTTTTATGCACGCGTGCTTACGGTGACACACGACACGGGCGAGAAAGCTCGTCCAGCCACAACACAAGACAAGTACCTACGCGTATTTGCTCGCACATCTGTCATTTACTCACATAGTTATTTTCGTTAGTTACCTATATAAAAGTGAAGCTAAACAAGTGTGTTAAAAATAGCCGTTGATATTGTACCGTTACAATATAAAAACATTCTCACAATCTTTTATTGATGTTATTGTAGAGAAATATCGCTAAGCGCTGCTCTATTGGCCGCCATTACAAGCTCTCGGTAAAGTGTAGGTACGCACGTTTTTTTTGTAGGTATATGCCAAGTCATTATGATTTATATTATGTGACTAGTGAGTGGTTCACTCTAACTTTGAAGTTTTTAGGGTTGTAAGCGTTTGGAAACACAGACGCAGGCAGAGAGTTCCACTCCTTCCTACTTTAAGGTGGATGCTCCAGGGTGGCCCGCGAAATTCAAATATTTTATGTTTTTTGCAATTTGCCGGTCAGTGTGAAGCTGTATGTGGACCAAATGCGATCTGCGACCGTAACGCGTATTTATCTAAAGAATTATAACCATTTTAATCATCAATATAGCCCTCTAAGTTCATGTAGTTCGAAAGAATGAGTATTTCAGAAATAATCATTATTTCGCGGGCTACCCTGGAGCATCCACCTTAACAGGATCCACATGTTTAATTTTTCCATCAAAACTATGTTTTGTTACCTACATTCTGTGAAAATGAATGATTTCTGATTCTGATTTTGATTCTGAATTTCCTTAATAAATTTAGAAAAAAATAGTTAAGAGCGCGAAAGTAAACAAATGCTCTGTGAGACTGTGATAGTAACCAAACATGGCGGATTGGCATGCAGGTCCATTCTAGTGACGTCACAGTTGTATCTATACAGTTCCTATCACGCAAGTTTGCCTCCGCAAAGTACGCCGCAATTGGCTGCGCAGGATGTCAATTCGACAACAAACATACAACCACGCATGCACGGGTAGCTCGCGCATGCGCGGATTAGCGTAAGCGCGCGGGTGTAATGGCATCTCACTCGCTCGTATACGTTAGATGCATAAGTGTGTCTCGCTTGCTCAATGCAATACGACTGTGGATGCGAAAAGTGTTACACGTTGTTATTGTTTTCAATTATTTATTTTGGTTATTTCTTACAGTTTGATTTGTGTTCTTGTGGTGTATGTGTTTTTTGTGTTACTTTTGATATTTTTATTGTTACTGGTAGTCTTTGTTACTTGTTTATAGTATTATAAGTCTAAAAAAAAAATATTTTAGGAACGTAACACTTTTTTACACGATTGCACACCAAACCACGCTGACGCGAACTGTACTAAATTACCCCAACTCCATAGTATTCATACCTCCATGCATAGATATATCTATGCCTCCATGCACTTTTTTTGTGATGGGTAAAAAATGTTTAACTCTCGTCACGACACGTGACCCTGATTGAAAATTCGAAGCACGTATTGTATTCAAGTTTTCACTTCTGCCGGCACTCCCGGAGTGCAACCCGTTGTTTTTTTTTTAATCTCTGAGACTCTCTCTCTTTTTTTGATAGGTACAATGCTCTTGCTAAAGAACAATATGGGTTAAGGAAAAACAGATCAACTTCTCTTGCAGCGTTTAATCTGGTCAAATCGATTTTAAATAATATTAACTATAAAATAACAACATCTGCTCTGTTCTTAGACTTAAGCAAAGCTTTCGATTTTGTGCACCATTCAGTTCTCATCGATAAATTGAATAAAATCGGTATTAGAGGACCAGCCTTAGAATGGTTTAAATCTTATTTATCGAATAGAAGTCAGATCACAAGAGTAACTAAATTCGATGATAAAATTAACAGTATTATCAATTTTGACTCCCAACCTCGACATAATAAATTTGGTGTACCACAAGGAAGCATTTTAGGGCCACCATTATTTCTCGTATACGTGAACGATCTCCCCCAAGCAGTCGGAAAAGATTGTATTCTTTTTGCTGATGACACAACCGTTATCTTAGATTGCAGAAACATTGAAACTTACGAGTCAGACATGAATAACACCTTCAGTAAAATTATCACATGGTTAGAAAGCAATGACTTAAAAATAAATGTAGAAAAAACTAAAATATTGAACTTTAAAACACATAAAAGTAAGTCTCAAACTTCAAATATCTCATAAGAATCAATTAGTTGAACAAGTTAACAAAACTAAATTTCTTGGCATAACACTGGATGAACATTTCACATGGAAAGAACACATTGATGAAATATGCATGAAAATTAATAGATTTGTTTTTGCTTTGAAAAAAGTAAAAGATGAGATATCCAAACCTACTGCTATGATGGTGTATCATGCTTATATATGTTCCATTATCAGGTATGGCATCATTGTTTGGGGAAATTCTTCTGAAATTTCACGAATACTGATAGCTCAAAAAAAATGCATTCGCACTATCTTTAACATGGACTGGACTGAATCATGTAGACCAGTGTTTAGATCACACAAGCTGCTTACCGTTACTTGCATATATATTTATGAAATCGCAAAATTTGTTAAAGCTAATTCTTCACTTTTTGAAGCTAAAAACAATTTTAACAAACGGAAAGTTACTCAATATTTATTAAAGATCCCTGTACCCAGGATAGAACTATTCAGACGGAGCTGCGTATATATGGCGCCACTTATATACAACTCATTACCGATCTGGATAACTGAATTACCTTACCAAAATATTCTGTGCAGTTTTAAAAAAGTGGTTGATATCGCAATGCTTTTATTCAGTCAGCGAATTTCTCAACAAAAAGTCATGTCCATCCTATCACTTCAGGAATGCACTGTAGTTTTATAGTTGGTATTTAGATACCTAAAACACTGTTAATGTAGTTGCCTTACGATTTGTGATGTGTGTTTAAACTTTAGTTTATATGTATAATAAGGTTATATTGTTTTTTTTCTGTAGAATTCCAGAATTTATTACGGGAAACTGTTATTATTCGTGTACTTATAATATAACTATTGAGTGAGTGTTACTATTTTAGTGGCACAAAAACAAGTTAATAGACTAATATTTGTATGCCATTAAATGGCAGAATGTGTCTTTGCACTAAATATATTATTGTAACATCTGTTTCTACCACATTTTATACAAATAAATGGAATTATTATTATAAATTGACAAGTGAAAATCTACCATGCAAGAAAACGACGTAAGACTAGGCAATATGGTCAAAAGACCTTCCCTTCTGGGTAAATTAAAAAAAAAAAAAATGACAAGTGAAAAGAAAATGTCAAAACTGACTTAAGACTGCTATTGTTATTGTAATCAATGCACTGAATCAATGTAATATAGGAGGCCAGTCAGTTTGCCTTTTGATTTTGAACTTGTCAGTTTAGTCTCCGAGATTAAAAAACAAACACTAGGTAATGTGTGTTCTGTGCATGTTCTGGTTAGTATACCCAATGGAACTGCCCTACCATTGAGGTAGGAAAAGTCAGTGGTTAGTAGGTACACGATTAGATCTGTCAAAAAGATCTATCTGCTATTCTGTTGCTATCAGTTGTTATTGTGCTTCTGTGTTGTGTTGTTTAGTCTGTCTTACAAGGAAACAACGTGAATTAATTTATTTTATTAAGGTAAACAATACTATGAATCATTGTGAGTACGTGCAGCGCGTGTTCGTATCGTTCGCGGCCGCGTGCCGTGGGTGTCGTCTGCCGGCAGAATTCAGGGCGCCGGCCCGAGCAGCATGCAGTGCGAGATAGTGGTGCGTGAGGCGACGCCGCGGGACTTGGAGGCGCGCGCCGAGCTCGTGCGCCGCGCCGTCACTGAATATGATCTCGACGCATTCTTATTGTTTTTCTTCCAAGAGGTAAGTGCATGTATACAGGGACTCACAAGTTATTAAAGGTAAACACCAATCGATTTTTCCAGTGAACCAGTCATATCATTATAAATTACTCTTAATAAGTATTTAACACAGGCTGAATTCAAATTAGACAATTCTGTATTAAAATAGGAATTTCATTGAAATCTAATATACTTAAAGAAGAATGGTCACAGCCAATTCAAAATTAACCCACTACCAACAGAAATCTAAAATATGAGAGAAATGTGTTTTTTTTTGTTGGCTACCACATAAACATAATATGGTGTAAAGTGTTTGGTCAATCAAACGAAGTATAGAAAAGCTATTTTTCATACACTCTCGCTAGCATTACCAACATGTTTGGGCTCGGATAAAATTTCCATAATAGCCCACTGCTTTAGATGTTCATATTTTTTTGTAGATAGTACTCTTAAATAGAAAGCTTTTTACAAACTTCCAAAACGTGGGAAGTCATGATTTAAGAGAAAGTGCTTATTGACTTTCTCTTAAATCATGACTTCCAAAACTCAAAAACGTTTATTTCAATTAGGCCATTAAACGGTACTTTTGAACACCATCATTACATTTAAAATTTTGTGTGTGAGTGAGATATATTTCATTCATTTCAATAAAAAATGGAAAATAGTATGCCATTTGCTAATTTTTAGGTGTAGATAAATTGTCATGGTAGACGTCAAACTTGACATTTCACATTCTGTTGACGTTAGAAGTGTATTTTATTCAATTTTATGTCATGTTTTTTTCATAAATATATTAATGAAAAAAAAGAAAATACATATTCACATACTTTTGCTGTGTAATAAATGTGCACAATAAAGTATGTTATGTGTCACTAATTTATGAATGTTTTATAGTTTTATAACAAAGCATTCATAAACAAAAATCCCCAATAAAACCCCGCTGACTACTACTACTGCTACTAAGAGAATTTAGATGCCAGAGCGAGAGAAGCGAGCTATAGACTTGGGGCACCCCGACTCGGACTGGTTAGGTTAGAAGAAGGGCATAGTACCCTTCATGCTTATTTTTAACCGACTTCAAAAAAAGGAGGGGGTTCTCAATTCGGAACGTATTTTTATTTTTTATGTTTATTACTTCATACCTCCGTCATTTATGTACCGATTTGAAAAATTTTTGTCTCATCTGAAAGGGTCTTCTCGATTGGTCCCATTGCCACCATGACAGAATCTGATGATGGGATCCCACGAAAATCGAGGGCAACCCTTAAATTGTATAGGCACATACAATGTTTTTCATGAACTTTCTAACGCAATTCAGATATTTGTGCCTGGTTATCATTATCTCATGTTGCTGAGCTGATGATGAAAGGTATAAATTAGGATCTGATGATGAGATCCCATGAAAAATGTTTGTTCAGCGATACTTTACGCAATTGTCTGCCGATTTGGATGATTCTTTTTGTTGTAACTTCGGAGGTACGCAACGGAACTCTTTAATAAATGATAGCAAAGGGATCGGGATTGCTGAAATCGCATGTTTTTTTAGTGTTTACACCAGTTCTTAACATAACATTGCGCCGGTACGCTGTTAATGGGTACGCAGGTACCTAGGTACCACTAAAAAGTGAAAAATAAAAAACTTTCCTTCGAATAAGTAATAATATAAAAAATAAGGTTTAGTCGGTGTCAAGAAACGAAAAAAATAACCAAAAACACCGCCTTCAGAAATTAAAGTTTTTTCTTTCTTCCGTTTTGTTTTTGGAAAATGGTTGTATTTTTCGTAAAAAAGTTTTTTAGATGACAGACCACAGGAGGCACCTCCCCCCTCCCTCCTCCTGCCAAACGATTCTCAAATGTTACCCCTTTTTCTAACTCAAATGCTATTCTAACCTCAAGACTTTAACCATAGATATCACCATCACCATGGGGCTCAGCGGGGTGGCCTTTGGAGCCAGGGGTAAGTACCCAGAAACTGTACATTCAGTTAGGTTAAATGGTATACCCCTTGTAAGGGTGGATCAATTTAAATATCTGGGTCACTTATTGACCACTGGCTCAAAGACGATGAAGATATACAGGGTGCGGAGGGCTCTGTATGTGAGAGCTAACATGATTGCCCACAGATTCAGGCTTACCTTTAAGGAAGTTAAGCGCACTTTATTTAGTGCTTACTGCACGTCTTTTAACTTCTGCAGTCTGTGGGCTCATTATACTCAGAAATCATATAGCGCCTTTCGAGTTCTGTACAATGATGCTTTCAGGGTGCTGATGGGGTTCGCCCCGATACTGCAGTGCATCGGGGATGTTTGCTGAAGCTCACGTTGACTGTTTTTATACTGTGATGCAGAAGCGGTGCGCGTCCCTGGTCAGATGGGTGCGAGGCTGCGCCAACAGCATCCTGTCCATGATAGCAAGCAGGCTAGATTGTGCGTTTGTGAACCACTGCTGCAGCATCTAGCAGGATATCAGCCGGGCCTGTCACCTTGCAGCAGTGTTGTCGCAATTTTGTGTTGTTAATGTATTACTAACATAGTTTGTAAGTATTTTGTTACTAACACTATGAGTCTTGGTACTTGCAATAAATGTTTTTTTATTATTATAATGGAAATTTTAACCATTTACTAGTTAAGCCATCGTGTCTGAGCGTTGAGTTTGAATCCATTTGATGAGCACTATTCATTGTTGTTGGTTATAAGGATCTAATGATGGAGACCAGAGTATCTATTTATTATTATTAATTGTCAAGTTACGTAGACTCATTATTAGCACAAAATTATTCTACAAAAATCAACACAAAACATACAAGACACACAATTAATTAAAATTATTCATTAATTTATACATTATTATAATTAGTTAAAACAATAATTAAAGTTTCCTAACAGGCACTGGACCAGCCACATGTCTGCCACGGCAATGCCGAACATAAGGGCAGTCCAGCCTGTTGGCGATCATTGCCAGGATAGCATTGGGACTGGCTCGCACCCGGCGCACCAGGGACGCGCACCGCTTACGCATGGAAGCGTGGAAACAATCAGTGCGTGCCATCGCGAACATCCCCGATGCGCTACAGAATCGGGGTAGCCCCAGCACCGCCCGGAACGCATTGTTGTACTGGACTCGGAGGGCACTGTATGCCCTTTCACTATAGTCAGCCCACAGGCTACACGTTTTTTTTTTTTACTATTGATAGGCACGCGTTTGACCACTATCTCACCTGAAACCGTTTTGTGCGTATGGGTGGGATGTCCGTATATGATACCGGTGGCGCATCGCCGTTCGTCTTGTGGTCTGATGATGGAACGGGCTTGGCGGAATTAAATTATACAATTCCGCCGCACATTCCCCAAAATGCAACCGGCCAAAAACCGACAGGCTAGCAACTCGTCGTCGATGTTCAAGACTTTGGAGCTTCGACGCGACGAATCTCTCATTGCCGATGATCCTCTTGGCTCGTTTCTCAATTGTTTCAAGGGCATCAAGCTGTTATCTGGCAGATGCATCCCAAAGATGAGAGCAGTATTCCATACACGATCGAACTTGCGCTTGATAGAGTTTGAGCAGCTGTTCCTGCGTGAAGTACCGTCTCACCTTAGCCAGAATCCCCAACTTCTTTGCAGCCACTTGAGCTTTTGCCTCTATGTAAGGGCCAAAATTGAGAGTAGATTTTAATGTAACCCCAAGAAGCTCAAGATGGTCGGTTATCGGCACGGTTTCACCGCGGAAAGATGGAGCTGGGCGGAATTGGCTCCTTTTGGCGGAAAATAGACACGCTTGGGTCTTAGCAGCATTGAACTTGACCAGATTGGCATCGCCCCATTCAGAGACAGCCTGTAAGGACACGTTCAAGCGCTCAACCAATGCCTCCCGGAGAGACCGGATCTGCGCCCCACCAGCTCGTGCGTCGGACACGTATCTCTCAGCAACAGTGCTGTCGTCTGCATACCCAAAGGTACCGGGTTTAAGCATATCATTAACTTGCAGCAAGAACATTGTTGCCGAAAGCACCGACCCCTGAGGAACCCCGGCATTAATATCCAGCAGTCCAGACGAGCAGCCATCTATGACCACTCTGATAGACCGATCCCTCAGGAAATCTGCGATCCAATCACACAAACCGGCGCGCAGACCGAAGGAAGGAAGCTTACTAATAAGGCTATCGTGCCAGACCCTGTCGAAGGCCTTCGAGATGTCAAGAGAGACCGCCAGTGCCTCCCCGTGCTTCTCTATGGCCTCACTCCAGATGTGAATGGTATACGCTAGAAGATCCCCAGTTGACCGATTTCGGCGAAACCCCTATTGTCGGTCACTAAGGATATCATTCGCTTCTAGGTACGCCAGGAGCTTATGATTCAGCACGCGTTCCATAGTCTTACAGAGTATGGACGTTACCAAGATGGGTCTATAATTCGACGGGTCAGCTCGACTACCCTTCTTGGGCACGGGCTGCACGTTAGCTTGCTTCCAAGCCTTCGGCACTTTTCCAGTCTCGAACGAAAGGCGAAATAGGCGTGTCAAGATCGGAGACAGCTCAGGCGCACTAGTCTTCAGAACAATTGCCGGTATCCCGTCGGGACCACTAGTCTTGTTCACGTGTAGGTTACGCAGTACCCTACGGACGTCCTTCTGATGAATGCGAATGTTCGACATACTCGACTCGCATTCACCAGGAGAGGCGGAGGGCGTCGCGCCACCAGGATCCAGACGTGAAGATTCCGCAAACAAAGAAGCAAACAAGTTCGCTTTCTCCTCAGCGGAGTGGGCCAGCGTCCCGTCGGGTCTCAGCAGTGGTGGTAGTGAGGGGCGGCAGAAGTTCGATTCGACCGACTTAGCCAGGGACCAAAAAGCCTTACTACCTGCTGGGTATGAAGCAAGTTTGTTCCCTATTCGGCTAATGTGGTCAAAGCGTGCCCTCCGCAAACCTTCTTGCAGGACTTAGCAGCCCTGTTGAAGGCTCTTCTTCTGACTCACGTCATTTGCTTTGCGCGTACGAGCGTCGACCCATGCTAGGTACGCCGCGTGCTTATGCGCATCAGCGCGATTGCACTCGGCACCAAACCAAGGACGAGCTTCGCCAGATATTGCTATGTTAGAGAACGGAATGTAGTACTCCATTCCCCTCCGCAACACATCCGTCACGGCGTCCGCGCATGACGTAGCATCAGTGGAAGAAAAGCAAGTAGGCTGCCAAGGGTAACATGCGAAGAAAGAACGCATGCCATCCCAATCTGCCGACTTGTATCGCCATACCCGCCGGGTGCCTCTTGGGCTAGGATCGGGCGGAGAGTAGACAGACACAGACTTCACCAGACAGTGGTCGGAACTAACCAGTGGTGATGAAATCGACACCAAATAGCGGTCTGGATCTGTTGTCAGCAAAAGGTCCAAGCAATTGGCAGTGTGCGAATCAACATCCGGCACCCTCGTTGCCCCCTGGACCAGCTGGGTAAGATTTAACGCAAGCGCTAGCTTTCGCGTCTCTCGTCCAGTATGGTCTGTGCACTAGTATGGGAAGAGCCACTCCTGATGCCGCATCAGCCGCCTCACTCAGGTGCTGTGTAAGCCCAGTTGTCTCCAAATGTGCGCTGTGCGAACGGTAGACGCATGCGTAGACAATTTTGTCTAGACCTGTGTCCACTATAGCCCACAGCGTTGAGAACCTGGAGTCTTCAAGGTAGCGGAGACGCCGATAGCAAATGTCGTCCCGTGCGTACATGCATACGCCCGCGTGGGGTCTGAAGTGGTGCTCCAGGGTAAACCCTGGGTAAGACAGGTATGACACGTCCGACGGACATCCGATCTGCGTCTCCGACAGGAACAAGAGCGCTGGTTTCTCGGTCTCAAGGTGGTGATGGACTGCGGCGAGATTTGAGTGCAGACCTCGTATATTAGAGAGGTGCACTTTATGCGAAAGGACGTGCTGCCGCTGTACAGCTTTTCTCTTTTTATTCCTGTTCATAAAAGTGATGGAAGGAAGTGAAATGAGGTTCCAAGCTGCTAACCTTCAGGCACGCCCTGACAGGACGACATCTTTGGGGGACTAGTCTGGAGACTGCGGGGACGCCCGAGCCCCCCCGGGAATGTCCATCGGGCGCTTTCATCTGGTCGCCAACCAGCACGATGGTGCATTCCGGGATTTTTCGTCAGTTGGCGGGGCAGCCTTTCGTGTGTGGCTAGCACACTACTTGGGCCCCCAACTATCTGCGGTCGGCCAGCGGCGCACCGCGCCTCGGATCCCGCTACCCTCCAAGACTAGTCGCCCATGCCAGGGCTAGCCCGGCTGGTCTGCCTGCATTGGAACAACTATTTCGACCCAACTCCTCTGAATTGGCTACACTGAGCATCGCACCGGAACACAGCTAAGCCGCTTGGCGGTACGTCTTTGCCCAGTGGGTGATCACAAGCCGTCGGCCGAAGCCTACCACCAGTTAGTTTCACCTGATTAGCACCACCCGGGGACCACGTGTAGGGTGTAACATTGGGTATTCTCCTACGGACGCGGGTGACTCGGCCCCCACACGTATAGTGATGTGCAATACGCTCTAAAAAGTGTGACCTTCACACCAGTAGTACAGCACGAAAACCTGCGGGCTATCATGTTGGCTCGCACCGAAAGTGCCCTCCGCTCCCGGTCCATGTCAGCATGGTCTTTAAGGTCCTCGGTGAGCAGATGCCCCAAATATTTAAATTGGTCCACTCGTTCACAAGAAAGGTGGTAGATAGAACACGTTTAACCGTTTTCCACCTTTCTGCTCTTCATCATCAGACCCTCGTTACCAACCAAGCATAATCCCATCGAGACGATTCAAATGAGCTCAAACACGATCTGCATACGAACGTAGGAATGGATGTGAAATTACTGGTTGTACGTTGTTTTATAGAAGATAGTTTCATAGAATTTCATTTCACATAAATTTTTTCACGTATATCATGTCATAGAATAATCAATACGCAGAATACTTATTTTGAATAAATATAAATCATAGATTTTTGTTATTATTAGGAGTGACGGATCACGGTTAAGCAACGTTTGCCAAGGTTGGTCTGTACTTACCACCTGTGAACCACTGTGACCATATTAACATACCGAGTTGCCTCCGTGCCTCGGAAAGCACGTTAAGCCGTTGTTCCCAGCTGTCATTTGTAGATCTTTGGCAGTCGTTACGGATAGTCAGAAGCCAGTAAATCTGACTCCAGTCTTACCATGAAGTACCGTGTTACCCAGTTAATCAGATGGCTAATTTTAAGAATTTTCCACCTCGCCGTCTTTGTAGGCCAATTACAGCAAAAGTAGCCCTATAATAGTACTATTTTTTTAATGATTATGAAGGCTGAAAGTATGGCGCATTCTTCAAACTGACTTAGGAACCATGAAGTCACTTGTTTAGATGTTTTTTAATTCTAAGTGGATTTAGGTCATAATTTACGGAACGCTAATTTTTCACAACTTTCAACACAGTTACAAAACTGATAATTTTATAAATAAAAGTAGAATTCATGAAGGTTCAGTGGAAGAAAAAAATCTCTACAAGTCTTCTACTTTTATTTTTAGTATGTTTTCAAGTTGGTCAGGTAGATAATTCTCAAAAATTAAGAAAAAAATTCATAGATCGAAAACTATGAAAAGTCGTGGAACATACATGGGGGTGATTCAGATACCCCAGGATACGAGGGCCTAAATTTTATTTTTGGACGGCAATGTTCTGGCCATCCTGTATATTAGATCCTTCCGGCGCTGCCCGCACTGGTTGCGACAAGTAGGCTTCCTCTTCTTTTTCTCCACCACCTTGTCCACCTTGTTCTCATTATGAGGACGGCTTCACCAAGGTGGAGAAGAATAGTCAGACGGCACTACGTGGAGTCTACGTGCATCGAATCAAGAATGATGATATCCGCAAGAGAGCCAAGGTTACCGATATTGCCCGTAGGATCGCCAAATTGGAGTGGCAGCAGGGCAGCATATTGCTCGCAGAACAAATGTTCGATGGGAAGAGGGAACAGGCATCTTCTGGGCACGCTTGCTCCCATCATAGACCTCATCTATCGCTTTCCATCAAGCGTGATTGTGGTCATGAGCAAGCCCATTACTAAATAAAAAAAGAGGCTGAAAAGTTCTGGAGTAGCGACCGCGTACCTGAAGCGTACGCAGCTTTAAAAGGCCTCCAATAACTTGGAGCTAGTGAGGGCCGCAAGCGCGCGCCGTCAAAAATCGATATGAGCACCATATCGACTTTTCGACGTAGTATCTATCTTATGTTCAGTTTGCTGGTCCTGGGTTTGGACGTTCATTGTCGTCGCATTTTTTTTTTTTTTTTTTTTTTGGGACAAGCCCGCCACACATTCCCAACCACTGCAACTCCTGAAAGCCAGAATCAACAGTGGCGACCACCAGAAAAACGCCGAGCCAATGAAACCCGACGAGTCCCGGAGAAACGATTCAACTGTCTTGGATCCTGCAACGAAATTAATCAGAAAAGTACAGCGGAGGAGTAGGAAAAAAAAATATATATAATTTCCACTTCCCTCCGTATCAAGCAGGAGACAGAATAGAACTAGGCCAATAGGCACCAAGGGACAAATACAACTGGGTTAAGCCCAGTTGCCAAGCACCACGGATTATATCTTACCACTTAAACTAATGGGTCCTAAATTGTGAGCTACTTTTGATTCCAGTAATAGGTATGGCAAAATCGCTTGAACGCACGGAAATTTGTTCTGGTTTCAACAAGGTCCGTATAGTAAACTACCCCAGATGTAACCTTAATACTATCTAACATAATATTGCGTTCAGTTTGCCAAAGACTACACTCCCATAAGATGTGATGTGCGGATTGTTCGTATTCATGGTCAGCTGTAGAACATTGACATAAAGGCGAGGCCACAAGCTTAAAGGAAAATAATTTACTCTTAAAATTGCCATGACCTGTGAGAAATTGGGCAACACAGTGATCCACCTCCAGCCATGTCCTGTCCAGCCGCTCACGAACAGATGGAAAAAATTGGTGGAGGTGACGGCCTTTGATGGAATTTTCCCACCTACATTGCCACTCGGATAAAAGTTCCTCCCAGACATCAGTCTGGGGTTTTAGTAATCTAGAGATCTTAGCACGGCCGCGTTGCGGTAAGAACTCTGGGTCCGTAATCTTTCTAGCGTAGTAGTACATTGCAGCACGCCGCTGCACTTCTAGATCGACTGGGAGAACACCCGCCAGCACTGGTAAGGCTTCAGTACTAACCGTCCTATACGCCTTGCATAAGAATATCAAAGCCAAACGCTGGCTTTGAAGCAATTTACGTCGTACCGCACCTATGGTGGCCCTATCGGCCCAGACAGGTGCCCCGTAGCACATACAACCCAAGTAGGTAGCCCCATAAATAGTTTTTAAGGTTTGAAAAGATAGACCCCAAGTAGCTTTGGATATTCTCGTCAAGGCGTAGAAGTTCTTTTTGCTTTCTCACCTACTGTTTTTATATGATCAATAAATGAAAAGTTATTTTCTAATAGCATACCGAGATAGCACACGGATTCTTTTCTTTTAACGGATACGTTATTGAATTTAATACTAGGCCAGGATTTAAGGTTTCCTTTTAAAATAAGTTGATAGGTTTTATGCGGTGCAAAGGTCAGACGGTTTCGATCGCCCCACTGAGATATTAATCGTAGGCATGTGTCAGCCAAATTCTGAAGGCCAGCACGAGTACTTGCCTGAATGAGAAGCAAGCCATCGTCCGCGTAACCGGTTAATGAGCAGCCGCATGGGAGCGGAAGCGCGAGGAAATCATCGTAGCCAATATTCCAAACATATGGACCGATAACTGAGCCCTGAGGACATCCCATGGTTAGAGACTTAGTAATGGAATGATGTCCTAGTTTGAGTTTCACGGAACCGTTTAGAAAGTAAGAAAGAATCAGATTATAGATGTTTTTGTAACAACCACGGTTTTTCATTTTAAGTAGTAACATCGGCCACCATGCGTTATCAAAAGCGCCAGAAATGTCGAGAAAGATTCCAACCACATATTTATGTTCCGATAAGTTAATAATTTTACGAACAGAGAGCACCGCGTCGACGGTGGATTTACCAATAGTGAAACCAAATTGATTATTATGAAATTTAGGTCCATTCGGTAGTAAGCGCGGAACGATTAGTCGCTCTAAGAGTTTTCCCAAAGATGGAAGTAGGGTTATGGGCCGATAGGACTTAAGGGCTTATCGCCACTCTTCGGAATAATGCGTATAAAGCCCTGTCGCCATATTCGAGGAAAAATACCTTCCGCAATGCATCGGTTATATACTGATAAGATCGCGTCTCCGGCTGTCTTACACGCTTCTATAATCATTCTATTAGATATTTTATCTTCACCAGATGATTTGTTGAGAGGTAGTTTCTTCACAACGTTTATGAATTCGTCAGTGGATGGAAGATCTGACTCCGGTGATTCAGGTGGCACCGTGGCCCACGCTCTGATCTGTTGGTGGTATTCATTATCATTTACTGATGAATCGTCTGGTATAAGGGATTCAAGCAGAGCATCAGTTGTTTCTTCAATGCCGGTTGTATGTTTATTGTTTACTTTAATGTTTTGAACGTACGCAAGGTCGACAGATCTATTAGCTTTGAACTCGTGGTACAAAGGAGACCACGGACCCTCCTTATCAAGTTTATCAACAATTTTCCGCAATAAATTACCCTTAGATTTTTCAACAGATGCTCTGTAGCGTGACTTGGCAACTCTAAAAGTACTTAAAGCAAGATTAAGGAGGTCCCCGGTAACCTTACGTTTTTTTAGCTTGTTAAGCTGTCTACGAGCTCTACGAAAGCTTCTACGTTGTTCAACAAGGTAGTCACTCCACCAATCACATCTACGAATATTGGTCATGGATGCGCGACCAATAGCAATGTCAGCACAGTAAGTGAAGGCGTCCGACATTATCTCAGCACTTTCCTCAGCTGACAGTCCGTCGCGAGTGAAGTCTTTGACATGACCAGAAAAAAGTGAGCCGAAGAATTCCCAATTCGCGCCCTTACTTTTATATCTAAAATTTCCAATTAAGTGTGACGAACCTTGAGTAAACATAGGAACAAACTCGTACACGATCAGGCGATGATCACTACAAGACGCGTCAGGAAGGACACGCCACCTATCCAAGCGTACGTCTGCACTAGAAAGTGTGACGTCAATACAAGATTCGCCCATTTGGCTACAAAAAGTAGGTGGTGCGTCTGGGGTGTTATGAATTGATAAATTCATCTCAGCAATAAAATCTTCAACAGCACAACGTCGTTCGGAATCAGTGGATCGAACTTTGCCATACCACAGGGAAGAAGATGCATTTACATCAGCACCTACTATAACTTTGCAGCCCGCGAGCGACCGCAAGACGTGACGGAGATTATGTATATGTGGAGTAACTGGGTCTGAGTATTGAAAGTAGCAGCTCACAACGTAAACCTTAAAGGTAGGCGATGATACTTCCGCCACGGCGCAATGAGGCGTCATGAGATTACTTATAGATGTAACAGTAAAGCCCGAAGAACGCGCTACATAAATTCCGGCCCGCGCCCTGCAGTCCAGCTGAACCACCCTGTGACGTAAGCGCGCGTTTTGGTATTGTTCCTGAATAAGCACTATGTCAAGATTATAATCCACAATCAATTTATCCAGCTCAGATGTCGCCACCCTATCGTTATGGAGATTTAATTGTCCTATGGTTAAAATATCCATTATTAGTAGTTAGTGTTTAGGATTAATTGTTCGAGTTTCAGTTTGTAGGTAGTACACTCTTGAGATCCGCAGCGATGATCACATGGTTTTTTAAAGCGTTTGCACGCCACGCAAGTCGGTTTAAAATTTAAGTCGTCCTTATGCGGGCAATCATTTGTTTCGTGTGCCTCCGAACAATTGGCACAGGTCGGTTCCTTACTAGCGCAGTGTTTCTTAACGTGACCGAACTGTTGGCAATGCAAGCACCGAACTACTTCTACATCATCAATAAAACGGCAGGTAGCCCAATCAATAAATAACTTATCCTTGGTAGTCACTAAATGTTTACGTATCGCGGGTTCTATTTCAATGCCAATCCATTTCCGACCGTTATCTAAGGAGCGCCTACGAATAATTTTGGTAGACTTTATAAAGTCATCCTCTTTAATTTGCATCTCATCCTTAATATTTTGGCGGTAAAGCGCGTTTAGAAAAGCGCCATTATCCATTGATGATGGAACATCCTTCACTAACACTCTAGGGCGTCTACCCTTTGGCTTTTCTAGTCGTAAACCAGCGGCCTTGATAGCATCCACAGATTCTAACTTTCTAAGTTGAATTTCATTAGCAACGCGTAGTACGACTCCAGATTTCGCGGTTTTTTTCACGCCTACAATTTGAAAACCGTCGTCACTGGGCTTAATTGCCTTCATGAGCGCTTGTTTTGTCGCGGACGAAGTGTTATAGTCAGCTGACCGGTCCGCGGTAGGGTATGCGACCACACAGGGTAACGGTGGTCGGGACTGCATAATTGCTGGAGCTACTTTTGGCAAACGTAGTTTCAACGAGTCCGCATATGAAATTTTACAGTTGTTATTGACAGGATCGGGATTGACAGCGTTATTCGACTTGATTTTATCTAATTCGCGTTCCGTATTGGCTAACTTCGTCTCGTTGCATGATGATTTTATGGCCAGCATAGAAACAATGGCCGTGACACGCTGTGTCATATCCATGATAGCTGATTTATTTGCAACATTAATTCGAGAGCCCTGATCATTCACTAGGTCGTTAATTTTAGACAGGTATGACGACGCCTCAGAAACTAAGTCACAATAGTCGGTATTGCTCACATCACTGATATTTAAAATCGGCGAGGATTTTTCCACGGTTTCGAATGTTTGATGAAGCCGTTTGGACCTATCATCGGGCGAAATGTATGATGGAGACATTTCGCTGAACAAACGTTTCGAATTAGCGGAGGTCGCCACGGGCGACCTTTGGGTTTTAGTATTTCTACGAAATATTTCTCCGCCGCGATCTGGTGGGTCATCATTTGTTGACATCATCATTGACGGAGAATACGATAAATAAACGTATTAGAACGCGAATGAATGAAATTAAAGAATTAAACAAATAAATATCGATCGATTAAGTTATTTCGCGGTACCCACACACAGAAAAAAATAAATGCACTTACCGAAGGCTGGAGAAATTGACTAATTAGCAATAAAAGAATAGACAGACAGCTTTAAAAACTTACAAAACACGCATTTAATACACTATGGCACAGCTAGGAACAGTTCACACGCCTTAGAATAGACACACAATGCAAATTCCGAATTTACAGAACGGAGCGATGTAATAAACACCTCACAGCGCACAAGCGGGAAGGGAAGAAGATTGTCGTCGCATACTTACAATGGACATCTCAGTTCCTCCATAACTGACGTGACTATATGGTCAATTGACTTGACATCGCGGCAGACCTCAAATTGACCGGCCTGGGGCCCTACTATAACGTACCATTACCGTCATGATTCTGATTTGAGAGAGATGGAGCTACACAGGACGAGCATTTTTTGTTCATAATCAAAAGTCGTTTATTGAAATTAGGCTGAGAGCCAGCACTTTTTGAACTTCAAGTTTTACAAAAGACTTCTTGGTGTTTTAGCTGTGGAGAAGAAGTGGCCAACAAACTCCCCAGCAACACATCTGTCTGTTACGTTTTAAGAAATTGAATTTATACAGGGTGTTAGGGAAACGCTTCCGAAAACGAAGACAGGTGATAGGGCTAGTGATTCTCGATACGATACCATCAAAAAATCTGAAAAAAAAAATTTGTCAATTTTATCTATTTTTTTAGCATTTTTCGTACACTATGCTGTGGGAACAGTTAAATGAAACCATTATTTGCGATTAAACAATTTTTTTTTTCTTTACAACTCTAACAAGCAATGTATTCGTAAATAAATATCATCTGACGCTCGCACATGACCTCGGGGTCAAAGTGCGCGCGCGCTCGCCGACAGCCGCGCGGCCGACGACCCCAAGTCCACGTGACGCGCGACGGCGCGACGCGACGGCTGACGGCTGGCTATGTAGCTACCTAGTGCGGCGGTGCTATGTGATCCTACCTCCTAAACTAGGTACTAACCTTTACTCGATCGCCTGAAGCAAATGTCTTTTCAGTTCACTTCTACCTAGTTGTGGGATATCTGCTTTCGGGTTCTATTCGTGCAAGGATCGTAATGATTTTCCCCTTGAACAGGGTTACAATTTTATTTTAATCTGAATGTTCGCAAATACTTACAAATCTGAAAAATCCAGTTTACTTTGCTTAACCTTGAGGCCCATATCGAAGGTACTTAGATACCTACTCACTACTGTGATTGGGAAAGAAACGTATAAAAGTTGATTATGTGCAAAGACATTGACTTTACAAGCAACTGTTAATTCGGTCACTAAAATTTTGCATAGCAACAAAACTGAAATGCTTACCTACCTACATCCCGGTCACATTATCTCTAGACCTGGCGTCGATGACTTCATATCGGCAAACTTAACAATAAATATCGTTTTACATAATATTATAATGTAAAATTTCACTATTTTTCTGTGTGTATATAAATAATAAAATAAATAAATAAATAATATCGAAACAAAAATAACGAGACGCCTTTAAGCAATGAAGAGGCTCACCGTACTGACTAAAAACCCACTCCTGTTCCTTCTTTGCCTTCATTCCAGGGCCCCGGGTTTCATTTTCACATTACCCATGGCCCCAGTAGGCTTCGACCTTGCTGGGCCCCTACGATTTGCTGACATCTCCTTGAGGCGCGCGTGGAACAATACGCGCCGTCGAAGACTTGGACTCGGTCCGGACGGTTACCGGACGGTCGGACAGTGAGCTACCCATTGCTCGCTGTCCGCAAGCCCGACGCGACGCTGCGCGCGACGGGTACGTAGGGAGGTGAAGATGAAAGCGAGATGGGTATCGCATTCCAGCGAGGTACAGAGATAATTGTGACCGTGTTGAGAGAGAGAGATGCGTCGCGTCGGCTGCGCCGCTACTGCTGGCACGGCGCGGCTGTGGCCATAAGTATCCTTTGTAAAGCGCCGCCAAAATAAATAAAAAGAAACATTACAGAGGCGTCAACAGTTTTAAATTGATGCACTGTGTCGTGCATTTAATAACAGTTTTGTATTAAGTCGATAATCGATAGAAAATGAAATAAAGTAAAAGATCGCCGACATCAGCTGTGATTGACTAAAAAATGTTCATCGCATGTACAGTTTAAAGCGCGCGTGAATCAATTGAATTTGAACTTTATTATTTAAAGTCAACTGGATCCTTCATTTAGTAAGTAAACCCAAACAATTTAAAGTGGATAATTAAATTAATTTAATGGGGTGTATGGGGTCCGTTGCCATCTTAAAGACCCAAGCCAACCTCACCTGCTAGCGGTGCACCCTGCTGTCCAACGGACGAGGCTCTGGCGAACCTGGTTTCCCTCTTGTAGGGTTGTGGGGGTCAGATGGCTGGTCGCCCCACGTAAAACCAACTTCAGTCATATATGTATGGAGAGAAACAAGTTAGGTAAGGGTACTCGGTCTAGGGCGTCGCCGCATAACGACGCGCAGGCACATCGCCCTAAACCTGCGATAAGTGGGCTAGGGCTACCGTGTCAAGTACGGGCACGGCTAAAGAGGATAGTACCCAAGAAGATGTTCCGCTTTGCCACCTGGAACATTGGCTCCCTAACCGGACGTTGCCAAGAACTCGCAGACGTACTTGCGAAGCGTCGGGTCCAGTGCGCCTTCCTTCAGGAGACGCGCTGGAAGGGAAATAAGTCACGTGACATCGGGCAGGGGTACCGGCTAGTGTACACCGGATCACCAGCGGGTAGGAGCGGAGTGGCCGTGGTGCTGTCTAAGGACCTTCAGGATGGACTCCTTGAAGTAGACCGATGCAGCGACCAATTGATGCGAGTTAGGGTGCTGTTCGAAGGGTCGGTAACGAACCTAATCAGCGCCTATGCTCCTCAGACTGGTTGCTGTGAGTCTGAAAAGGAGGCCTTCTGGGATGAGTTCGAGGACGTATTACGCGCTATCCCGAATTCCGAAGGTGTTTTGGTTGGGGGGGATCTCAACGGTCACGTAGGTCAGTTTGCTGGAGAGTATGGACGTGTTCACGGTGGTTTTGGTTATGGCCAGCTAAACGCAGAGGGAGTCAATATACTTAGCACCTGCGCTGTGTCTGACCTAGCCATCAAGAACACATTCTTTCAGAAGAAGCCCCAGCATCTTATTACGTACCGTAGTGGTGCCTACTCAACCCAAATAGATTACCTGCTGGTGCGACGGTGCCACATTGGCAAGGTTACCAACTGCAAAGTCATCCCAGGCGAAAGCCTAACGGCTCAACACCGCCTCCTTGTCCTGGACTTTGCGGTTGTACCGAAGAAGAGAGTGACCGAGAAACGCAAACCCCGCACTAAGTGGTGGTTGCTTGATGGTCCTAGGCAGTCGGACTTCATCGCGGAGGTCGAGCATCTCAAGATCAGTGCTCCGCATGAGTCCGCTCAAGAGATCTGGAGTAGGATCCATTCAGCAATCACCGGTGCGGGTAAGCGCGTCCTTGGCACTTCTCGTGGTGGCCGCACCATAGGAAAGGAGACATGGTGGTGGGATGACGGGGTGCAGGAGGCGACTCGGAAGAAGGTTTTATTTAAACAGTGGCAAGGGTCCAACTCTCCGGATGACAGAGAGGCATATGGAGCGGCTAAGCGCGCTTGCAAAAAAGCTGTAGCCAGAGCCCGCAGCAAAAGTCTGGCGCCCTTATACGACAAGCTGGAAACTGCGGAGGGGCAAAAGCTTATTTTTAAGCTGGCGCGTGGCCGGGAGAAAGCTACACGGGACATTAGCAAATGTCTTTGTGTAAGGGACGCCCAGGGTAAGCTGCTCTACGATGCCCCCTCTGTTAAGGAGAGATGGTGTACATACTTCGCGGAGCTGTCTAACAAACAGCATCCCCATAACCTTCCTCCGGAACCGCCTCCTAACCTTGGGCTTATTTCCCCTATTTCCCCCGACGAAACCCGCATTGCTCTTCGCCACATGAAGAACCGGAAAGCGGTCGGGCCTGACAATGTGCCAATTGAAGTGTGGAAGGCGATGGGCCCACATGGTGTGGACCTTCTGATGGATCTTTTTAAATGCCGAACCAGTGGCGATTTAGCCTGATTATCCCTGTATACAAAGGCAAAGGTAGCGTACAGGATTGTGGTAGCTACCGCGGTATCAAGATCATGTGCCACACCATGAAGCTCTTCGAGCGCATCATTGACACACGGCTCCGTAGCGAGTGTGCTGTCTCTGAGTGTCAATATGGCTTCCGGGCGGGTAACAGCACCATGGACGCAGTGTTCGCCTTACGGAATCTGGCTGAGGCTTACAGAGAGAGAAGGAGAGCTTTGCATATGGCCTTTTTAGACCTGCAGAAGGCCTTCGACTGTATACCTCGGCAGTCCATCTGGTGGGCACTGCGCTTCAGGGGCGTTCCCGAGGCCTATATTGACATTATCAGAGACATGTACCGCGATTCCGTGTCCTCTGTCCAGACCGCTGTTGGCGAATCGAATGGCTTCCCAATATCTGTTGGCGTTCACCAAGGCTCGGTTCTTAGCCCGTTCTTGTTTAACGTAGTGCTCGATGTAGTTTAGGCAAACATCCAAGATCAGCCTCCATGGCTAATGATGTATGCCGATGACATCGCCCTCGTTAATCAGAACAAAGCCCATCTTGAGCGCAAAGTCAACATTTGGAAGGACACGCTTGAAAACGGTGGTCTGAGACTAAATGTGGCGAAGACTGAGTACATGTCCTGTGGCAGCACGGATACAAACACCATCCGAATAGGTTCGGACCTGATCAGAAAGTCCGATACGTTCAGGTACCTTGGATCCGTGCTGCACGAGTCTGGCATCGTGGACGACGATGTCCAAGCACGTATTGGCGCGGCTTGGGCGAAGTGGCGCGAGGTGACGGGCGTTGTATGCGACCGCAAAATGCCTCCGAAGCTCAAGGTGCAGATATATAAATGCATCATTCGGCCTGTCCTACTGTACGGGGGCGAGTGTTGGCCAGCACTAAGCAGACACACCCAGGAGCTTCGCGTCACGGAGATGAAGATGCTGAGGTGGATGAGTGGCGTAACGCGATCCGATCGCATACGCAACTCTTACATCCGAGGTAGTCTTGGTGTCCGTGACGTGGGGGAAAAACTGCAAGAGTGTCGTCTGCGTTGGTATGGCCACATCATGCGCCGCCCTATGGAGTACGTTGGTCGGAGATGCATGAATATGGCTGTTCTTGGGGCTAGGCCCCGTGGTCGCCCTCGCAAGCGCTGGCTGGACGTCGTCAAGTCCGACATGAGAGCCAATGGCCTGACTGAGAAGGATGTTGAAGATCGGGCAAAGTGGAGGAAGCTAAGTAGGAAGGCGGACCCTGGCAATAGCCGGGATTAACGCCAGGTGGAAGAAGAAGAAGAAGAAGAATTAAATTAATTTAATCTAAGAAACCCGTTAAATCTTATTTAAAAGTTAGAAAATGAAAACAGTTTGAAATAAAGCATAAGTACAATTTCCTAACAATTTAAATAAATTGGTTTCTGATTTCATAATTATTCTCTTAACATTTTCGCCTCTGTAAATTGTTGATCTTTGCACATCAAAACACACCGCTATGTGACTCCGCGGAGTCCGCGGACATGCCGCCATGAAGATCAAACGTGCCGCCTTTGTTTGATGCGTACCGCCGAGCGGCGGTAGCGTTTGTCGGTAAGTAGGCACATGTTTGATCTTCATAGTACTTCTTTAGTAAATAATAGTAATCTAGTCAGTTCCTTTCCGACTCGGTTCGTGAGCTAACGTGCGTTACGGACAGATTTCCAAACGTCCGACATCCGTCTGATTCTCGCATGATAACGGCAGCTTTTCAGCGAGTCTTAGAAAATCGACCGATTGCTCCGATAGCGACAGGTGGTGGACAACAAGTGAATGTTCAGACCGAGGAGCGTATTTTAAATGTGATTCGCCAAAATCCACGCCTGGGCACACGAAGTGCGGCGAAATTATTGCGGCGGCGGGGTGTACCGACAGTCTCTCACTGGACAGTTCACAAAGTCTTGCGCCGAAACAGAATGCGGCCCTACAAAATACACAAAGTACAAGCTTTGCTGCCCAATGATCACGTTCGTCGTCGTGCGTACTGTCGTTGGCTGCTAGATCAACAACAACGTGCGCCTGGCTTCATTGAGCATATTATCTGGACGGACGAGTCCACATTCACGAGAAACGGGATGTGGAACAGGAGGAATGCCCATGTATGGTCAGACGGGAACCCGTACGCCACTCAAGAAACCGGCCATCAGACCAGATGGTCCGTCAACGTATGGGCTAGTGTTTTTAATGGACGAATTCTAGGACCAGTGTTTTTACCGCAGCGCCTCAAAGGATCAGCATATCTTAATTTTATAAATGGACATTTAAATGATATGCTAGACAATGTGTCGCTGGCTGAATTTCGTCGAGCATGGTTCCAGCACGATGGCGCTCCACCGCATGTTACGCGTCCCGTCCGCGAGCGTCTCACTGAGCTTTTTGATGACCGCTGGGTCGGAAGGCTGGGGCCGCACGCCTGGCCGGCTCGTTCGCCCGACTTAACGCCGTTGGACTTCTTTTTGTGGGGGTATGTGAAATAAAGAGTGTTTGATCGGGAATGTGACAGTGCTGATGAAATGCGGGGCAGAATAGTGAGCGTTTTTAATAAACTACGTGAAGAATGTGTTGAGGATCCAACACTAATGCCTCGTGTTCACGGGTCGACACAGCGACGGGCCCGGCTTTGTATTGAAATGGATGGAGCGCAGTTTGAACCAAATCTCATAAGGTCGCAAAGGATTTAGACAGGTACGTAAAATGCCTCTGTCAGCTTTTTAACAGTGGACTACAATTGCGATTAAAATTCATAATTTTGTGAAGTGTTGTAGGGGTGCGGCCTAGGCATTTTGAAAGTGATGTTTGTAAATTCCGTATAAATCCCGTGACTCGGCCGGGCCGTACGGAGAGGCGCGCGGTGGCGCGAAGTTGCCTTGCGTGTCAGTGACCTCACGTTTTGTACGGTTTCCATTGCGTGTTTACGAAATATGAAGTCTTGAAAATAATCAATATAAAGCGATATGTTATTGGTATCCGTTTGCATTTAGGTTGTATATAATCTACGTTCTGGCTTCGGAAGCGTTCTCCTTACACCCTGTATAATAAGTATGCAAGTGTAGCAGCCTCACATTACATATAATAAAACTCACATTACTTTTGAAGGGTAGTTATATTTTCTCCTTGTACACAGTTAACACGTCCGTCTTCGATGCTGGCCCCGAGCAAATAGGCAGAGTCCCCCGCTTAAAACTCAAACGTCATTTCTCAAAATCATTTGTTCACACTGGTGCTGCCAGTGTCAGAAATAAAATGTCCCACTATACGATTTAAATAAACCAAAGATTTATTTATTTAATAAAACCTAACACTCGACCATCCTGACGTCGTGCATGTCCTCATGCACGCAAGCCATTTAGTTACTACAACCTAACACTCTGCCAACAAAGGTGACAACATCGAATTCCGAACTTACAATTATTAGCACGCTATGTCTAAAACATACAGTTTGTGAGTTTCACTCTTTTCACAATACAATCAAATAGAAACACAAAATAAAGAAAAATAAAATATAGTTAAACACTAGCTTATCGCAATTATGATAGCGACTCTTATATTAAAAAAAAAAAATACATTAAACAAATGTAGGTTATAAACAATATCCATAAATCATAATGGTTGTGAACCTTCCTTCTCACAAACCATAATGGCATTGCTTGTGAACCTTCCTTCTCACAAGCACTAAATACATAAATTTAATAAAGTATATCAAAAGCCACGGTAGTAGTGAACCCTCCTTCTCACATACCAAGGTGACATTGCTTGTGAACCCTCCTTCTCACAAGCACTAAATACATAAATTTAATAAAGTATATCAAAAGCCACGGTAGTAGTGAACCCTCCTTCTCACATGCCAAGGTGACATTGCTTGTGGATCCTCCTTCTCACAAGCAATAAATACATAAATTTAATAAAATATATCAAAAGCCACGGTAGTAGTGAACCCTCCTTCTCACAAACAATAAATACATAAATTTAATAAAATATATCAAAAGCCACGGTAGTAGTGAACCCTCCTTCTCACAAACAATAAATATATAAATTTAATAAAATATATCAAAAGCCACGGTAGTAGTGAACCCTCCTTCTCACAAACAATTAATACATAAATATCGACTGTCAGAATCTATTAAATTTTATTATTCATCATCGTTCAGAACTTATTATTAATTACATCATATATTCATATTCATATTCATTAATTGCATTTCATGTTGTTTACAGGTTGTTACATTATGGTAGTTCCAAACAATGAACCCTGCTAGGGCACAGCAATGTATAGGCGACAGGTTTTAATTAATTTAACATGCTATCAATATTCATTATTCACATAATTTGTTGATATAGAATAATAAAAAAAAAAATTAATTATTATTATGTACATTATGTCATTCTTATAAACTAAATAAGTAAATTATCATTTTCATATTGCAATCTCATACTACAATAGAGATTCTAAAATGTCTTTATTATCTCAGTTAATTTAATGTCAATAGATTAGTTTTACATATAATATGTCACTTTTTCAGATAATATATGAACACAATCAATCTAAATGTATAAACGTTAATTATATATTTTTAAACATAATCCTACACATACAATTATATGTCAAGATCAGTTTATACAAAAGTAAACAGAGCTTAGTTTATTTTTAATAATTATCAAGACAATTATACCAAAACTTATTCGTCAATACTTGGTTTTTATAAATTTACAAATTCAATGAGTGACATTAATCAATTATATTGAACAAACGGTGTCAGTTACTATAACGTTCTATATAATTTGAAGTTAAGTTAAATTTGTATGTTAATCTATTGTTGGCTAACATATTAGTAATGATGATGATGATGATATTTATGCAACGCCTACGTTAACAACTAATCTCTAAAATAAACGAGTTTACTCATCCGTGTCTTCATCGTTACAGCTATTCGTCTCATCATCATCATCATCACCACTGCCCTCATTTACATCTAAGGCAGCCACGTGAACCCATGGTAACATGCGATCGGCAGCTACAGTAGTTTTGCGCTTATTTTTAGTACTAGATAACCCTGGTATAGCAGCCAGTCTATAACGGTCGTTACCCAACAGCGGTAAGGTCCAACATAGGATGAAATTAGTTTTTTGCTCTTACCATCCGTTGCAAACGAAGTTCTTGTGATCTTTACGAGATCACCCTCACCATAGACCCGTGCAGGAAGCCGGTTTTTGTCATAAGCGGATTTTTGTTTTTCCTGTTCTATGTCAATTTTATCTTTAACAGATTCTCGTAAAATTTCTGGATCTAGTTCCTCCCTACTTTCCCGTACTAACTCATTAAGCTTAGGATTAATTTCTGCCTTCATATTCAATCCGAACATGACTTCAGCCGGCGTCCTACCCGTGGTCTTTTGTAGAGTATTATTCATACCTCATTGGACCCTACCTACTTTATCATCCCAATTCCTCTCATCAAAATTAAGATTCTGGGCAGTTAAGGAGTTCAAAATGGTACGGTTGTACCGCTCTACCTACCATTCGCTCTCGGACTAGCAACTGCGTTCAGAATATGTCGTATTCCCTTATCTAAACAAAAACGTTTAAACGCGTGCGATGTAAAGCATGTGCCACGGTCACTAATGCCACGGTCGGGGATCCTAATTGTGTAGAAGATGTCTTCAAGAACTTTTACGGCCGTATGTGTCTTAGTATTTCGCACTGGTTTAATAAAAACAAACTGAAGGCATCCACTATCACCAAAAGGTAAGAATTTCCTAACTTTGAACGAACAAAGGGCCCAAGGTGGTTAACATGTATGGTGTGAAAAGGAACTTCTATTTTAGTGATTGGGTGTAGAAGGCCCTCATTAACAGCGCTTTTCTTTGAGTATGCGCATTCAAGACACGCCTGAACGTATTTTTTAATGAATCGAGACATTTTAGGGAACCAATACGTTTCCTTAATGCGTTCTAACGTCTTTTCTACACCAAAATGTCCGATATCATCATGGTTCAAGCGGCAGAGTTGCCACCTTGCGCCCTTTGGTACTACCCAGCGTAAACGATTTTTATCGCCGTTTAAACATTTAAAAAGTTTGTTATTCTTAATCAGATAGTTTTCTTTTATATTTTTTAAACTATCAGCATCCATATCAGCAGTAAGTATATTACGAGTTCGACGGAGTCCAGAATCTCCAACTGCAAGGTGTGCAACCAGTCCTCGCTACTGATCAGCATAATACTTGGGTACTGATCAGTTTCAACTGTTCATCTACTAATTCGACAGGATTTCGCGAAAGAACATCCACGTGTGCCATTCTAGTACCGGCGCGATACTTTACAGTGCATTGAAACTCCTGTATCAGAAGCCACCACCGGGCTATACGCGGAATCATGTCTCGTTTCGAGAATGTCGAGCGTAACGCGCTACAGTCCGTGACGATTTTAAAATTTATTTACTACATCAGTAATAAAGTCATTTAGAAGAATCAAGTTCGTGACAGTAGACCTTCCTTTCAGAAAACCGTGTTGAAACGAGCTGAATGAAGTTAGAGCAGAATAGACCTGGTCATATATTATTCTTTCAAAAACCTTAGCTATGATACACAGTTTTGATATCGGCCTATAGTTCGCTATATCCGTTTTGATACCTTTCTTATGTACTAGGCGTTATAAACGCAGATTTCCATATTAGCGGTAAAACACAACTTTTCAACGATTTATTAAATAGAATCAAAATAGCTTTCGCTATTGAGGGAGCACATCGTACAAGGAGTTGGGATGGGATGTTATCTGAACCTGCCGATTTACTTGTGTCTAGCTTACGTAGCAAGTTAATTATGTCATCAATATTGATGACGATACTGATCAAACGATGGGTTCGACGAGTCGGTAAGATGAAACTCAGAAGAGACAGAATGGCCAACATTAGGATTAAGAAAAGTAGAATTAAAGTATTCTGAAAAAGCCTGACAAATAGATTCCCCGGTCCGCAAAGTATCACTTTTGTAGTTTAAGGTAGGTACTTGGGATTGCGTTTGAGTTGTGTCGTTTTTTTACAAAAGTCCAAAAATATTTGGGGTTATTCTTAATGGAAGTTTCTGTAAGATTCAAATAGTTTTGGTAACAATGAGATTCCAAACTTTTTAGTTCGTCAGATATATTACCGTATGTTTTGAATTTTTTTAAGTATTTAAATTTTTCTTTAATTGTTTTAATAAGTGAAGAACTATACCATGTTGGATACTTTTTATTACGAGACAGCTTTTGTGGGACATATTTTATTTGTAAATCAAAAATAAACTGATTGAAGAAGTTTACTGAATCATCAATTGACCGCGCCGAGAACTCAGTTTCCCAGTCAGTCATACAAATATCTCTACTGATAGATTCGTAGTCACCTTTATCAAATAAGAATTGTGTACGTGGCCCGCATTCAAGCAGGGGTGTTACAAATAAATCCAAATTAATGACTAATGCTGGGTGATAGGCATCGATAGGCACAAGCGGGCTAGAACATTCCGACACATCCGCTGTTTCGTTGGAAAGAACTAGGTCCAGGAATCTACTAAACCTATTAGGTACGACATTGTACTGACCAAGGTCAAGAGTGCATAATTCATCACAAAACAAAATTTCGTCGTTACTGTTCGGATTCAAAGGGACAAGAGCATCAGAAGTGTTATTTAATATTATTTGGTTTAGTTTGGCAAGAAAATTAGATAGTTGTGAGGAAAACGAAAGACCCAAATTTTGTTGACACAAATAGATATTACAAATGTGCAGAGTTATATTATTCCGAGTGGCATGATTTTTTAAGCGTATAGATAGCCAAAGGTCCTCCGCTGAAGAATGAAAATTAGGTTGGCAAATAACTGATAGTTCTCTACGAGTAGCAATAAGTACCCCCCCACCGCGCGATTGCCCTGTTAAAGCATAGTCCCGGTCGCGGCGCCAAACAATGTACCGATCATCAAAAAACTCAGAATTTAAAACGCCATCCAATAACCAAGTCTCAGTAAGTACTATGATATCGTATGAATTTAGTGACATTTGACGATAGAAAGAATGAGTTTTAGTTCTAAGACCGCGAACGTTCTGATAATATATGTTTAAGTTATTAGACATTGAAAAGGGAGTTAAATATTGAAAATAAATCGGTATGATATATTACAATGACACATTTTATAGAAATAATGTAATGTGTATTGAGGTAACATAAAAATATAAACACGCCAGGAAAGTAAACTTTAAAAAAGTTCGCGCGATAACAAAAACCATATGATATTAAGTAGCGGCCAGCTGTGCGAAAGAGCAAGCAGTAGTGCGTGGTAGGTACGTACAAGCGAGAGCGAGTAAAACATACTGACATGCATTAGAGCTTCGAAGTAAACAGCGCGATACGAAACTAGACAAAGGAGAGGTGTCGAGCTCATTAGTGCGCGTGAGATGCTAAACCTTTTGTAAGTAAATACTGAGTTATGAAAGTTAACAAAAAATACGAGCAATTGAGATTCAATAAAACAACACAATAAGATTAAAAATGAAACAAATTGAATGAAATAACAAAGTAAAAATGGGAAGCACGTTACACAATCTTGTTTAAATCTGCTTCTTTTCGTATAATGGCTACTTTACAATTAGAATTTTTTAATATAAGTATGAATTTTGCCGTGTTTTACCCATACAAACTCATAGTATTTTTCTTTAGCCATAATCTTGACGCTACTTAAGAGTTTCTTATACTCCACACTCAGATGATCATTAACGTATACACGCCGAGATGTGCCTTGAAACCCGATGTGGGATGTGGATAGGTCCTTAACGGCGCGTGCGGCTGCGATAAAATCTTCCTTCACGTACCGGTTTAAAAAACTCACTATGATCAGTTTTTCGTTTGAATTGTAAATAGGAACCCTTGATATATAATTCAACTGCGATTTGGGGCAGCTGTAATTAACCTTCCGGCCGATAGCTTCAATGATCGAAAAAAGATTTTCATCTTTTCTAGTAGGAACTCCCTTAATTTCCACATTGTTAAGGCGGGATCGTTGTTCATACGTTGCCAGCGCAATCTTGGACCTCTCTAAGTCAGTCTGCAAACAAGTAACTGTTTCCCGAAGCTTGTCGAGATCTGTTGCTTTTGCTTCAACTTCCGCGAGTCGAGCATCAAATTCGTCGAGTCTACCACAAGTGCCTTCACATGTAACTTTCAGCTCAGCTAACTCGTCCTTGATTGTCCGAATGTCATCTACCAGTGTCGGCAAATTGAGTAACTGGGGTTTCATGTCCCTAATTTCACTCAGTATGGTTTCAAGGGAGGCTGGTTTGGGGGCAACTAGAGCTGGTGATGACGTTCGACAGGTGGGGCATTTCTATTGAGCCATTTTGCTAGCACCGAGCTTTCTCCATCCGGCTTCAGAAATATTTGCACATCCAAAATCCAGATGTTTCTTGCAACTCCCACACTGGACTCCGTCATTGAATTGCACGTTACAAGCTGCGCACGTCTTCATCGTTGAGACACTCCGTACAAATTAAATAATATACCAGAGCAAAACTTGAAAACTTGAAAATTAAACTTGATGTAAAAGTTAAAAAAAGGTTGACGATCTATTATTTCGAGCGACGCGTACTGTACTAGTGAATGTCCACAGACGAGGACTACTAATCTACTACGACTAATCCTACCTTCTTTGATAAACTTTGAATTTGATTCTGACGTTGATATACGCATTGTCTTTTGAACATTCTCAGACCTTTTGTCGTTTCCAGATTTAACAGTGCGATTTTCGATTTTATGACCAAACTTACGACACTTAGCGCATTGAATTAAGGGTTTGGGGCATTTAAGGCAAGGGTGCCCTTTCTCTTTGCAGTTATAACAGAATAACTCGCGAATAATATTACTATTGGTCTTTGTATTTCGGTTTGTAGCGTTATTATTTAGCGACTCTGATGTAGACGAGGATTGACCTTTAGAACCGACACGATCAGAATACTGAAATCTCCTTATTAGTCATTAAAAAATGTAATAACTGATCGGGTTGGGTACACCGTATCGCATTGGCACTAGACCTCATCGTTCTGTCGCTTAAACCATGTATTATACATTCTACAGCGCGTTTGCCTTCGATGTCACACTGATTCAAGAGGGCTAATTTTTCATAATAGTAGACTATGGGTTCATTAATTCTACTTTTTCTCCTGAGCATGTCCTCCAAGGATTGGCCATAATTTAGTTGAAATGGGAACGCACTCGTTAATTTATGTTGCCACTCGCTCCAAATGAATAGTATAGAGTTCAAACTCTCATACCACGTTTTGGCCAATCCTTGGAGTTTCTGCATAGCAAAGTGTATGATTGTTTTTTTTCGTCCCAACCGTAGACAGTGGCACATTCATTAACTTTTTTAAGCCAGATATCAATGCGCTGACCCTTTGAAGAAGGGTCAAAATTAGGTAATATTCTTGTGGTTTGAATTCTGCACCGAAGATGCCATTGTTAACGGTTGAGACTTAATGTTATTAATAGAATTTATAATATTCATAATATCTTTGGAGGTAAAAGTTGGACTGTCTGACCTTACATTCCGTGGTGTCAGCGGCGCGATGTTAACAGCATCACGTACATCACGGGATTTCCGAACTGTAGGGCTGTGTTCCCGAGGTAAGCTTCTATCTCGAACCCGCAACCGATCCGGCTTGTTGTCCTTCGACGCGCAGCGGTTGTTGCGCTCAGCGCCAGCCAGAGGTGTATCCCGTGGCCTGAGACTGCGCTCCCGGCTCAACTCGTTCTCGAGAGCGCGTAGCCGCTCGCGATGATGTTCCAGCTCATGTTCCAATTTCCTGGCACTGTCACGTCCTTGCCTTGGGCCTGGAGCACGCACGCGACTGCGACTACGACAGCTGTCGCCTACTCGGCGCGTGCGACTCCGACTTCTTCTGCTCGAGTCAGCATTTCGATCAACTTCTCCATGGGTCGGCGTCCTTAAACGCCTCCATGGAGAAGATTCCTTCGAACGTGTCATCGTTATTCTGAAACTTGTAAACGTAAGCGATGTAACTCCTCAATTAAACACGTTGAAACAAATTTTATGTTGACGGTGGCGGTATAATTGAAATATCTGGAAAACGGGGCTTCGTAGCTCAAAAATAACGAAATTTTGCCCCCTTGCACCCCCGAAATAAACAAAGTAATCATGTGGACCTACTAATATGGTTTTGAAACAACCTACTTTAAAAAAAATAAAAGTAACCTTCACTAAATATTGTTTTTACGAGATTCTAAGAACTGTTATTGAGCTGATACAAGTTAGCAGTATAGTACTGCACAAGCACTTACGTAGGTTAATACCACTTCTGAAATGTAGCAGCCTCACATTAGATATTAAGAAGTATAATAAAACTCACATTACTTTTGAAGGGTAGTTATATTTTCTCCTTGTACATAGTTAACACGTCCGTCTTCGATGCTGGCCCCGAGCAAATAGGCAGAGTCCCCCGCTTAAACCTCAAACGTCATTTCTCAAAATCATTTGTTCACACTGGTGCTGCCAGTGTCAGAAATAAAATGTCCCACTAAACGACTTACATAAACCAAAGATTTATTTATTTAATAAAACCTAACAAGTAATTAATACATGACACGAAAAAATAAATTAAATATTATTTATCACTTGTTAGCTAGCACACTATGATACTGACACAAAAGTAAATAAATGAAAAAATGAATTGACCCACATAGTCAGTCATATTTTTTTTTTTTTTACTATTGATAGGCACGCGCTTGACCACCATCTCACCTGATGGTAAGCGATGATGTGGTCGAAGATGGAGCACGCTTGCCTAGAAATAACCTATTCACTCTTGACTTAAAGACTAAATAAAATAAAATAAAAAAACTATTATAAATGAACACATATAACCAGTCATAAGCTTATTATTTATAGAGAAAGAACATGGTAAATATGATATTGTCCTGTGTTTAACCCAGCGACCAACTATTCTCCTCGTCTAAATGATCATTAAAGAATGGCTTATGTTTAACTTACCACCAGATATAGTAACATTTAGGAGACAAAAATAGTAAATGATCACCAAAATTAAACACGCATTTAAATTTAAAATTATAACCATAATTTTAACGTCTCGCTATCCTATTTAAGTAAAATGACTCCAAATAAATCACTGTTAACCCAAAAGTAGTAAATGATCACCAAAATCATACCAGCATTTTAATGTAAAATTAAAATCAAAGTTTTTACATCTTGCTATCCTGTTTAAGCAAACTAATGTCAAACAAATCATTGTTAATCCAAAACTTTTAAGTAAATATAAACCTTTATTTTAATTTATAAGCTTTCTTTCATTTTTATTGGCAGCTATTGTTTGGTGTTTGGAGTTAAAAAAGTGTGAAATAAATAACTTTTTCCAAAAAAATATTCGAGAAGTAGCGCTCGCCGGCCGCTGCCGCGGCACCGCTCGCTTCGCTCGCTCGGCTCGCGCGCGGTTGGTCACAATTCTAACCTAACCTAACCTATTTTATCCAGTTTGTAACCCCAAGCCTACATTTTATGGCAATCACAGTAGTTTATTTAGGCAAAAATAGCGCATTAATTTGCTCGCTAAGATTTGGTGATCATTTACTACATTTGGTGTTCGAATACAATTTGAGGTGCAGTCGTGACTAACATAGCTAGTACTATTGTAATTTTAGACTTCATTTTTCTAGTGTCAAATATATATTTTTGGTAAAAGAACTAAGGGTATCAAAGCATTTTATGGTGGTCATTATATTTAATCCCTTAAAGAATGGTATGCCTTCGAACAGAGGTTAGATTTAACTTTAGCTTTAAATGAGTTAAAAGGCAGTTCAAGGAAAATATAGTGGAAGTTTATTGTATAAACGGATACCGAGCCCCACAAATGCAAATTTTAAACATTTCGTTTTCTTGGCATTTAGAACTAAATTATCTGTCGTAAACCAATCCGTGACCCTTGAAAGAGCGCTGTTTACGCTATCGGAATCTTGTCTATTCCTATCTACTTTGAAGATAAGAGAGGTACCATCCGCTAACGATACTACGTCACAGATATCCTTTAAGAAAAATGGTAGATCGATTATGTATACCAGAAACAAAAAATACAACCGACTTCCAAAAACAAAACACTACAAGGTACAAAATAACTTCGGAAGAAAGAAAAAACTTTAATTTCGGAAGTCGGTGTTTTTGGTTATTTTTTCGTTTTTTGACACCGACTTCTAAAATTAAAGTTTTTTCTTTCTTTCGAAGTTATTTTGTACCTTGTAGTGTTTTGTTTTTGGAAGTCGGTTGTATTTTTTGTAAAAAAGTTTTTTATTTTTCACTTTTTATTGGGCGTACCCATTAACAGCGTACCGGCGCAATGTTATGTTAAGGTGAATGTTACGGGTTGCTCATTGCCATTTTCCCGCGAGATGGCGCTGAAGTCAACATTTTCAGTTTTATTTTGTTTCGAGTGTAATTGGAACAATATTAAGTCGCAGAAATAATGGTGCGACAATCGGATATTCCACTTTATCGAAATTAGTCAAAATACGGCATAAAAACCCTTCTGATTCGCCATACTTCACGAAAATAATATCTAACTCGCTTATAGTACCGTTTACACACACATAGACATGATTGAAAGTATGATTTGAAGTATGGCGAATCAGAAGGGTTTTTACACACATACAATGTTTTCCTTTGAAAAACATTGTATGTGCCTATAAAATTTGAAGGTTGCCCTCGATTTTCATGAGATCCCATCATCAGATTCTGACATGGTGATAATGGGACCAATCGAAAAGTATACCCTTTCAGATGAAACAAGAATTTTTCAAATCGGTTCATAAATGACGGAGTTATGAGGTAACAAACATAAAAAAAAAACCATCGAATTGAGAACCTCCTTTTTTTGAAGTCGGTTAAACATGGACCCAGTATTGAGCCTTGAGGCACACCTAAATGCACTGGTAGCCCGGAAGATTTCACACCATTGACATCAACACATTGGAACCTATTATGTGAATATGAATCAATTACTTTAAGAGCTTCGCTGCCTTAATTTCATTCAAATTTCTGCCTATACTGCCCCACTGCTGGGCAAAGGTCTTCCTGAAGTCCTTCCAGATATTTTGTCCCGAGCTGGCTCGAACCTACCCAGGCAGTTTTTTTTAAGATATTTTTTAAAATGTAACATATGTGTAAATAAGAATAAATAATCGAAATAATAATATATCATTTAATTCAGGTAACAAAGACCCATAAGTAAAATACCTTAAAAACTATCATACATATTTATCACACAGTGTAGCTCGTCCAATCCGTTTATTCCCCCGTATGTAATATGGTGTGTGTGTGTGTGTGTGCAGCTGACGCTGCAAGTGTGCGTGCTGTGCGGCGCCGTGCTGTTCATCTTCATGGGCGCGGGGCTGTGGGCGTGCGCCGCCGTGGTGCCGGGCGCCGCCGCCGCCGTGGCGCTGAGCGTGCTGCTGGCGCACCGCGCGCTGGCCGAGCGGCACGTGCAGCGCGTGCGCCAGGAGGCGCGCGGCTTCGTGGCCGAGTACCGCGGGCCGCTGCTGGCGGAGCCGGCGGGGCTGCGCGTGCCCGTGGTGCTGCAGAGCGGCGGAGGAGGCGCGGCGCACGCGCGCGTCGTGGGCACGGTGAGCGTGTCGGAGTGCTGGGGCCCGCGGCGCGCCGGCTGGCTGCACGCGCTCAGCGTGGCGCCGGGCTGGCGGCGGTGCGGTGCGGGCGCAGCGCTGCTGGCGGCGGCGCGCGCGCACGCGGCTCTAGAGGGGCTGGAGGCGCTGGAGACGGTGGCCAGCGAGCTGCAGGGCGCCGCGCGCTGTCTGCTACACACCGCCGGGTCAGTCACACACGCACCCGTACACTCATTCATCTGCTGCACGCCGTCGGGTTAGTCACACCCGCATCCATACATTCATTCATCTGCTGCACGCCGTCGGGTCAGTCACACACGCACCCGTACACTCATAAATCTGCTGCACGCCGTCGGGTCAGTCACACCCGCATCCGTACGCTCATTCATCTGCTGCACGCCGTCGGGTCAGTCACACCCGCATCCGTACACTCATTCATCTGCTGCACGCCGTCGGGTCAGTCACACCCGCATCCGTACACTCATTCATCTGCTGCATGCCGTCGGGTCAGTCACACCCGCATCCGTACACTCATTCATCTGCTGCACGCCGTCGGGTCAGTCACACCCGCATCCGTACACTCATTCATCTGCTGCACGCCGTCGGGTCAGTCACACCCGCATCCGTACACTCATTCATCTGCTGCATGCCGTCGGGTCAGTCACACCCGCATCCGTACACTCATTCATCTGCTGCATGCCGTCGGGTCAGTCACACCCGCATCCGTACACTCATTCATCTGCTGCACGCCGTCGGGTCAGTCACACCCGCATCCGTACATTCATTCATCTGCTGCACGCCGTCGGGTCAGTCACACCCGCATCCGTACACTCATTCATCTGCTGCACGCCGTCGGGTCAGTCACACCCGCATCCGTACACTCATTCATCTGCTGCACGCCGTCGGGTCTAGTCATGGGGAAAAGGAACATTCTCATAACAAGAATATTCTCGGACCGAGAATGTTCGGGAATATTCTCGTGAGCGGAAAATAAACGAGAACTTATGAGAACTTAAAACCAGTAGGTAATCCTTCCAGTTTTAACACGAAACAGATAACTTTGATGATTTTTATTTTCATTATTGGATGTAATTAACATATATTAATTATTAAATTATTTATTTCGAGCAACAATGACTCATAACGTGTTAGTAACAACAAAAAACTTACAACTATGTTAGTAAGACGATTACAACAACAACTACATGAACACACATAACAAAATAATCACTGCTTCAGCATCCCAGCTGAGATACTGGAGCAACGACTCATAACACAGCAGTCCAGCCTGTCAGCAATCATGCACAGGATGCTGTTGGAACTGGCTCGCATCCTGCGCACCAAGGACGCACATATTTTACGCATTAATGCATAAAAGCAATCAACACGCATTTCCGCAAACATCCCTGATGCGCTACAGAAGCGAGGCAGCCCCATCAACACATTGAAAGCATTATTATATTGAACGTGAAGGGCACTGTACGATCTTTGCGTAAAATGTACCCACAGGCTACAGGTATAAAAAGAGGAACAGAAGGTTCTAAAAAGTGTTTTTTTAACCTCCGTGGAAGCACGCTTAAACCTGCGGGCAACCATATTCGCTCTGACCGACCGACAGCGCCCTTCGCTCTCTCTCAATGTCGTCATCATCCCTTAGGGTAGTGGTCAGGATATGCCATAAGATACACTCACAAGCACTCACAAGCTGTCTCAGGCCACAGACTGAGGCACTGAACAGCACCATGTCATCCGCATAGCTTATGTTGTTGACACATATGCCATCAATATAACATCCGACTCTGGTGCTGCTCAGCTCCACAATCAACTGGTCCATATACAGGTTGAAGAGTGTAGGAGAACTCAGACCCCCTGCCTCACACCTGACTCAAGACCATATAGACTCGAGAATGCCCCGTCCCACCTAACACTATTGACCTGGTTCCCGTACCAGAACTTAAAAAATATTTATTATTTCAGGTGGTAGCTTAGCATCATTAAGCTTTTTCCAAAGAGTGTCGTATGAAACCGGGTCGAAAGCACTCGATAGGTCGAGGAAACAGGCGTAAACCGCGGTGCTACGCCGTGTATAGTACTTCACTGCGCGCTTAAAGCCCAAAATAGCACTATCGGTAGACAACCCAGGTCGAAACCCAAACTGGTTGTCATGCAATTGATATGTTTATTTAATTGCGCATTGAGCACGCTGTCCAATACCTTAAGGCACAACCGTAGCTAGTGAAATAGGTCTATAGTTGTTCCTATCAGTCAATAGTCCAGTTTTATTTTAAAAAATGGGCACAACATTTGTTTTTAACATATCCGGGGGTAGATACGCATGACTCAAACAAAGGTTGTACAGCAAAGCCAAAACCCGCGATAAGTGAGGGCTCGCATACCGAAGGTGCTCGATGCTGAGCCCATCATGGCCAGGAGATTTTCCACTTGACATTGACTGTATGATAGACGCAACGTCCCTGGCAGTGACCCTAACTCCTAATTCCCCTTTAGGCTCAACATCGATCACCGCCTGCGATGGTCCCAAGGACGACTTTATCTCTT
The DNA here is from genome assembly GCA_950371165.1 of Lacanobia oleracea. Classification (NCBI taxonomy): domain Eukaryota; kingdom Metazoa; phylum Arthropoda; class Insecta; order Lepidoptera; family Noctuidae; genus Lacanobia; species Lacanobia oleracea. The sequence continues at coordinate 23,319,316 of OX493408.1, forward strand.
TAGCTATGAACAGTACAGCTATTCCCTGCGCATCACTCACACCGTCGTCGCACACAGGCACACTAGGCTTATGATTGAGTTTATTTGTGTTTTTCCAAAACCCACGAAAGTCCTTTTTCAAATGATTTGATGCGAGGATATCCATTTTACTTATTTTCTTGGCCCTGGCACCATTTCAACCGAAAGGGGAATGCCTAGTCTCCATAGTATCCCAGGCCCAAGATGGACATCAAATATGACTATAAATATGGAGCTTTTTTAAATCTTGATAGTATTGGAAATCTATAAAATATATTCAAATTGACGCCACTATTTCTAATTACAATAGTATGCATCAATTGCCTCTCTGCCAGCATAGTTATTATTTATTTTAATGTACCCAAAATATACCTTACGACTTATATGTCTACTTTGTATTTTGGCACGCAATAGCCATCAGCTTTCATTGATTAATTCGCTTGGTAGGTTGCTATTTTGTTCTCTGCATATTTCAATACTATACATACCTTTGGCTCTGATATGTTCTCCATAATATGACCTAGCTTGTTTTATTTGGTAGGTACCACATGCAATTACTATTAATTCATCCATTGTTAATTGTGGGAAGTCATTTAAATTGTCAGAGCCAACGGTAATATTAACAAATTGTGCCCTCCTGCGATTTAAATTATATTCATTTACATAATCTCCTAACGTATTATGGATATCCATTCTTTCATGTATTATTGACAAAATCCGAGTCAAGTCCATAAAACAAAGCCAGGTCGCAGTAAAAGAAATCGAAGAAAAATCAAAACACATCCACATTGAGCGTAAGCAACAAGCGAAGTGTCAGTATTCAGAACTGTCAGATTAAATTCAGTGTTGTCACTTTCACGAAAATAATATAAACATTAAATCAATTCATCGATTACTTTTTTAAGTAACCGATTGTTGATTTATTTGTCTTATTCTTTTTTTAACCAGTAAACTGGTTAAAAAAATTATTAGCTTCTATTTAAGTTATGTTTTAGGTCGATTTTAAATTACAATACCAGTAAAGTCCCGTGGGTATATCGTTAAGGTTATTGTAAATGTTTATAACTCGATTCAAATCGATTGATTTATGTATGATTTTGACTCTGGCAACATTTTGCCAGCGTCAAAATCAAAAAACTTCTTGTTTGTTCATTAAAATTACTTTTTTTAAGGAATTGTTGTAGATTGTAGTGGTGCTCATTTGGAAGAAAGTAAACACATATTTTTTTATGGCAAAATTAATGCATAAAGTATTTTTTCTCTAGTCTATTGTCCACTGAGGGCCTCAAATGGGCATTCGCCTTTAAATATTATTTTCGACTCACACATCTCTTCATAACAACGGCCACAAGTAGGCTTACCGTAAAATGACCATAAAATGACCATAAAATAAATTTATCCCTAGCAAGCCTGTGTGCGTCGGCAACATGTCTATTCCACCCAATAACAACTTTTCTTTTGCGATTATAACTATCTCGGCCTACCACCGACGATTCACATAAAGCTCCAACGAGTTGCACATACGATCACAACAATAGTGTAATTGCATAGGAAAATCAATTAATCTCAGACGTTTATGACACTCAGTACACTCCTGTTTTTTACATGTTGACTAGATACCTACACATCTCTTTTGTATAATAACATCTAAATCACATTCAATAATTAATTGAAAGTGGTCAGACCACATAACATCATACTGAACAAACACCCTACTAACAGTTTGAGCCGCAGCCCTGGTAACCAAACAGTGGTCAAGCCACCTCGACGACCCGTGAGCCTGACTTACAAAATGTGTATGTATTTGACGCTACCCCCAAACGTTCAGTGTCAATACACAACCAGTCCTGTTCACAACAGAAACCCATCAGCTCATCATAAAAACGCTCTGTTGGGTGAACTCATTACTGTAAGAATCAATGATAGCACTCACCGCACTGAGGACGTCCGTGAACTCGGCCAAATTACATACGGCATCAGTCGGCATATAAATGCTAAACACCATTGATTTTTCTTGCATCACTATTTTAACTGCACTTATACGCGGGTTATCACTCGAAATAACAGATACGTTTGCGTAGACGCTACTCCTCCACAATAGTGCCACACCACCGTAAGGTCTTCCTCGTAGCATTCCAGTAGTGGAGTCCACAGCTCAGGTTCCAGTACAGCTGAAATCGTCACTAACGGAGTTTAGGAACGATATTTCATGCAACAGTAGCCAAGTTTCTTGTAAGGCTATAACATCTACATTTTCACACAAGTCACGAATGCTGTCGATCGAACGCTTAACGTTCTTACAATTAAATGTTGCAAACTTGTGCAGTTTACTATCCATTAATTGCTGTGAAAGTACCGTTTACAGAGCCAATATCTGACCTGTTCGCAGATTTTGGTCGAAAATTCACAAACCGCCTAAAGATAATTCTCTGCGGCTATATCTAAGTTATTTAAGAACAAATGCATGTTAGGATGAAGAACAAAGAACTTAACACTTTGTTTTTTCAAATTGATCTTCTCTAGTGTTACATTTACTGTCGTTTTTCTGATAATATAACTAGTGATGGCCTCCTCTGCCGTATCTTTGTGCACATTAGTTTTGAAAATAGGTACTTTTCGATCTGCAGCTCTAAACTTTTCATCTGTATTACAACATTACTACCCATTTTCCCCATAAGTTTCCTTGAACCTTTGTTTCCGGTTCTGCTCCAAGGTCCAGTCATTGTTTTCACTTGCTTGCTTGCTCATTCTCGACGTTAGCTTGTCTAACTGCCTCTGCAAACGATTGTTTACGTGGCACTAGTGTCGAGTCGCCCAGCTGATATATCACTGTCTATAAATAGGACAGTAGTGCCACTAGCAGCTATAATAAACTTAATTACTTGTTTGATTCTGGACTAAGTAATAGGTTTTATTTTTAAATAAAACTCGATGATCCATTAAACCTGGACATACATTTAAAAAAACAGCCTGAAAATGACTACCTAGTCTTAAATGAATATCAATATAAACCAAAGAGAATTAAATAAAAGTTAATTAAGTTAATTGTACTTTAGCAAGGATTATAGAATCAAGAAGTACTTACCTCCTATAAGTGCTATGAATATGTGTTTTAGTAGACAAATATTTATTTTTGTACCTACCAGCCTATTTTGATGTAATCAAGAGAAATTAATATGACGTTCCTATTTTTACTTTATTTTGATCAAATTAAAAGAATAAAAATCTTCTGGCGTATACTATTCACATTTGGAGGAGTCTCCCTAAATATCTCGAAGCCTTTGACAGGGTCTAACATGATGGCATTCTTGGCAAGCTTCCTTCCTGCGGTTATCTCGCCGGATTGTGTGATTAAATTTCAGATTTCCTGTGGGTTCAGTCTGACCGAGTGGTCATAGATGGCGGCTCGTCCGTACTGCTGGCTATTAGTGCCGGGGTCCCTCTGGGTCGGTGCTCTCGGCAACATTGTTCCTGCTGCATATTAATGATCTGCCTAAACCCGATAATTTTGGGTATGCAGACATTAGCAATTTGAAAATTTCGTGATTTGGGCGCGCGAAAGTTGGCCTCCGCTGCCGCCAAAATGGAGACCGCCGCCGCGCTTATGACCTTGTTTTTAGAGGCTTGCTTCCTCTTGAAGGCCACGTGGCGGACGGCCGCCTCCACGATCTGCACAAACCTAGCCTTATTGGAGCCGCCAGCAGCGTCTGGCTCACTGCCAGAAGACCCCGAGATAGAGGCCTTGCTTGAATGCTTTTCCGACTGTCATTTCCATGATTTGTTCCTTTTAAAGGGTATGGTCCCTATCTCCTCTATTCTCTTTCCTTCACCACAAATCAAGGATACGATTGATTGGTCGCTTTAATTTTGGTCAACACAAGTATAAGTCAAAGAACCTACATTTGTAAATATACTTTCGGTCTTACACGTAGGATTTATTTTGCTTTAAGGCAAAAAGTACTCACGGCGTTTCGTTTTCTGAATTCATTCTAAATTGAATTTACGAGTAAATTCCGCTATTCGACCATAGATGGCGGTATTTTCAATGCAATTATAGACTTAAACTACTTAGCAATAAGGTTCATTACTTTATGTTTGGATAGTAACAGTTGCCACTCGATCACGGCTGTGACACATGAAATTTGACTTACATTGTCGATATCGATAAATAAGATAACTTTTTTCGAAATTAATTTCAAAAAATGTGACTCGCTTGATGTTAGAGTTTTGTATGGGAGCCATACATGAAACTTGTTGGAATCGTTATGAAATAAGCTATGACATTTAAAATGGATAAGTTCGGGTTTGCTTTGTAATACATTAATAAAGTTCTTCTTTCAAAATAGCGTAAGCGAAATATTCCCAGTTTATTGTATAAAAGTAGATAGAAACAAAAAAAAACATTATTTCAAAGGTTTTAATTTTGTTATGTAAATATACTTTATTACACATAAATCAATAAAAATAAAACACATGTGTTCCGAACATCCCTTACAAAAATGAAATTGGTTCTTCTGAACCCTTTGAACGCGAGTCCGACTCGCACTTGCGCCGATTTTTTTTTCATACCACAAACCTTACAAAATCATGCATACAATATTATTCAGTCAAAAATTATACGTGGTTAAGTGCTAAAGAAAAACAGTTAGTGAACCAATTCGAACCAATGTTTAGTAAGTATTCGATTGAATACATTCGGCTTAGTAGTAAATAAGTCAAGTTCAGAAAATTCAACCAAATTGTTGTAAGACTGCGCATCTTATAAATAATGAATTCTGTATTTTTTTTTAACTATTGATAGGCACGCGCTTGACCACCATCTCACCTGATGATAAGCGATGATGTGGTCGAAGATGGAGCACGCTTGCCTAGAAGTAACCTATTCACTCTTGACTTAAAGACTCCCAGGTTGTAGCTATCGGGAAACACAGACTCCGGCAGGGAATTCCACTCCTTAGCTGTACGCATTATGAATGTGTTCCCAAACCGTTTTGTGCGTGTGGGTGGGATGTCCACCATGTACCGGTGGCGCATCGCCGTTCGTCTTGTGGTCCGATGATGGAACGGGCTTGGCGGAATTAAATTATGCAATTCCGTCGCACATTCCCCAAAATGCAACCGGTAGAAAACCGACAAGCCAGCAACTCGTCGTCGATGCTCAAGACTTTGGAGCTTCGTCGCGACGAGCCTCTCATTGCCAATGATCCTCTTGGCTCGTTTCTCAATTGACTCAAGGGCATCAAGATGTTATCTGGCAGATCCGTCCCAAAGATAAGAGCAGTAATCCATACACGATCGAACTGCTTGATAGAGTTTGAGCAGATGTTCCGGCGTGAAGTACCGTCTCACCTTTGCTAGGATCCCCAACTTCCTTGCAGCCACTTGAGCTTTTGCCTCTATGAAAGGGCCAAAATTGAGAGTAGATGATTAACATCTACACTCAATAACCCTAAGAAGCTCAAGTTGGTCGGTTATCGGCACGGTTGCACTCGGAAAGATGGAGCTAGGTGGAATTGGCTCTGTCTGTAATTTGTATAGCAGCGGGGGATGTTAAGAAGAAAGGGTATTCTAGCAGATCTAGTAGGGGCGCGTAAACTAATTTTGGAGAGAAGTTGCGGGGCGTCTATGTAAGATTGTGCTAACTTGACGAGGAGAGAGATATCAGATATACTCCTTCTCTCTCTAAGTGGCAGTAAATGATACCTTTTGCATCTTGACTCATAATTATGATTGCCGGTTTTACACTTATACTGCAGGTATCGCGTAAAGTTACGCTGGACGGATTCCAATCTAGAGATATAGATGGCATACATGGGATTCCAAACCTGCGAGCAGTATTCAAGTGAGCTACGGACGAAAGAACAGTACAATATTTTGATATCTGTGAACTGGGAACAAGATCTTTTTAGAAACCCCATGGCTTTGTTAGCTTTATTTACTATGTGATCTACGTGCTTCTCGTAGGTAAGTTTGGATCGTGTATCACACCCAAATCTCGTATATAATCTACTCGTTTCAACTGATCGTTCTTTAGAGTACTTATATGCATGGGATATACTGTTGACCTTGCGAGTAAACGTAATTGTATAACATTTAGGCCCGTATTACAGAACTACAATCAAGACTCAAGCATTACTTAAAACTAGTCTCAGTTGGAGTTTTAATTTTAGAACTTGACTTGAGCAGAGAAACTACAATTAGTAATCACCTGAGCAATGTCACTTTATAAAGGAAATTTTTTACGTATTATAAAACAGTCCTTGAGGCTTGACTGAGCTCCACTCAATGTGTCCTTATTTTAACCTCTTGGCTCATCAATGCCCCACCGTTGTATGGCAAATGGAACCTTTTGGTTCCACCGTTGTTTCCACCGGTTAAAATCACAATCAGCTCAGAATCACTGCTTGAGGCGAGATTTGATCTTCGTTTTCGCAAGTGTAGTCGAGACCACGCTTGAGCATAGATTCTCATGAAAATTGTTGTGGATTTGGAGTAAATCGAGTACCTACTTACCTACCTAATCAAAATGGATATATATTTGCAGAAGTATATTATTATAATATTTTTTTAATTATGAGACAAATCGAACGTTTAACTTAAATGTTCCTCTGAGATATTTAAGAGATACGCAGGACCCTTATAATTGTGAAAACTTTAAGAAGAAGTACAGGTTTTCACAAGATTTCGTGAAACATTTAGTTTTACCTGAAACCTCTTTATTTTCATTTATATCTATTTTGAGTTTCATTAGAATACAGTTGCAACACATTATATTTTTTTTGCAGTATTTGACAGCAAATGTATCGAGTCAGCCTTCTTGCAAACTTCGCTGAGGTAGTCAATACCAACAAAACTCTCAGCTCCATTATACCGAGATCGTGCCTGTTTCAATGATTCCACATAGTGTCCAGTTGTGCAGACACTTGAGATACCACACTACTCCAATTTTACTTCACAATATCCACTAGGGATCAATTTGCGAATAATTAAAACAGCCACTGAACTTCACTCGAAATAATCCCGCCAAAAAAAACTCCGTTTCACAGTTTTGCTGTCCACAGAATATAATATGTACCTACTATGAAGGGTTAAGGGTGGCTGGCAGTGTCTATAACGTCGTGTCGGTCGCCTCATCCGGTTTTGATCGTGCGAAAATAAAAAGAATTGCAATAGAAAACAAACTATTGTTCAGGGTTACCATAACGATTGCTTACTCACGTAATCAGAGATCAAAATCTCTACTCAAGCGTAGTTTCGTTTGATTTGAGTTTGAGGATAGTTTAAAATAAACTGAATGCTTAAGTTGAGATTCTTCGCTCAAGCAGTAATCGGTTGAACGCAGTTTAAGTAGTACTTGAGTAAGGTTCTGTAATACGGGCCTTAGATACGTTGATATCCAGATTATTCGGCTGACAATAATTTTCTATTCTTTCGAGATCTTGTTGCAAAGCATAGCAGTCATAGACATCGTTTATGCGTTTGAAAATTTTCATGTCATCTGCGTAAAGTAAGAATAATGAATTTTGAAAGCATGTGTGAATGTCATTTATGCAAATGTTGAATAATAAGGGCCCAAGGAGCGAACCCTGGGGAACTCCTGAAGGGACTACATGCCGCTTCGACACAACACCGTTGATTACAACAGCCTAGGAACGTTTCTTTATGTAAGATGTTATCCACCGATATAAGTTTTTTTTTTTTTTTTTAAACGTTGCCCCACCCTAGGAATTTCTCCTGTATCGTGAGTGCGTTTACAGACATATAATCACACATACACGAACAGCCAGACCCGGAACAACTATCTGTAGGCCATACAAATATTTGTTCCGCGCGGGAATCGAACCCGCGACGAACAACTATCTGTAGGCCATACAAATATTTGTTCCGCGCGGGAATCGAACCCGCGACACGCAGCGCAGCAGTCAATTGCTCAACCACTGCGCCAACCGTGTCGTCAATCGATGCAGACTTGAACTTAAGTTTTTGGCAAAATGAAATTTGCTAAGATTTTATTAGAAAACAAATAAAATCGTACTTACCGATGATATGAAACACCTCCATTTTTAAGATTTATTCTCCTACTATCATTTTTGCACTCAAAAATGGAACAATACGGCATGGTTCAGAAAATATAAATTTATATCGAGAGTAAGCGAGACGATCGGTTCGCCATAATGTTAGAACACGACTGGGTTGAGGTACGCGTAACTCTGCGTAATACCGGTGTGCCACGCCTACTTTGCACTTCTACTATTTTTTTTGTTCTGTGGAGACACGCAAGCCCCACCACGACGGCATCGTGGGGACACCCTCGGTGGGGTACCCTAGCGAGTCTGTTTTCCGCTAAAAAGGGCCAATTCCACCCAGCTCCATCTTTCCGAGGTGCAACCGTGCCGATAACCGACCAACTTGAGTTTCTTGGGGTTACATTAACATCTACTCTCAATTTTGGCCCTTTTATAGAGGCAAAAGCTCACGTGGCTGCAAAGAAGTTGGGGATTCTAGCACAGGTGAGACGGTACTTCATGCTGGAACACCTGCTCAAACTCTATCAAGCGCAAGTTCGATCGTGTATGGAATATTGCTCTCATCTTTGGGATGGATTTGCCAGATACCAGCTTGATGCCCTTGAGTCAATTGAGAAACGAGCCATGAGGATCATCGGCAATAAGAGACTCGTAGCGACGAAGCTTCAAAGTCTTGAATATCGATGACGAGTTGCTAGCCTGTCGGTTTTCTACCGGTTGCATTTTGGGGAATGTGCGACGGAATTGCATAATTTAATTCCGCCAAGCCCGTTCCATCATCGAACCACAAGACTAACGGCGATGTACCACCGGTACAGTCTGTGACCCTATTAGCGAGTAATAGTCAAGTAGGTCAGATAATGTTTATCTGACCCACTTGACTATTACTCGCTAATAGTCGAGTGGGTTAGATAATGTTGGTCACAGACCCTACATGGTGGACATCCCACCCATACGCACTAAACGTTTTGGGAACACATTCATAATGCGTACAGCTAAGGAGTGGAATTCTCTGCCGGAGTCTGTGTTTCCTGATAGCTATAACCTGGCAGGCTTTAAGTCAAGAGTGAATAGGTTACTTCTAGGCAAGCGTGCTCCATCTTCGACTACATCATCGCTTACCATCAGGTGAGATAGTGGTCAAACGCCTGCCTAACAATAGTAAAAAAAAAGGTTACGTACGAAAATGAATCTTTCTAAGGAAAAAGTTCCTGCAATAATTTTCTGCAACTTTAGAAAAGGCCTAACACGGCTTCAGTGTTTTGAAGAGCTAACATCTGTGTTCAGTGATGAAGCCCCATGTCTACGGACTGTCGAACGCTGGTATTTAGAATTCCAGCGTAGACATACTAGTGTTAGTGACAACCTTTTTGCTCTGCGTTCCACAGAGTCCAATGCAGCAAGCTGGTATTAACATCGAACTTGTGCTTTGTACTCAGAAGTTGTTAGATGTGAAGTATCGCCTTACCCTATTTAGCATGCTCAGCTTCCTGGCTGTAGTCTGAGCTTTTGACTCGATGGTTGAGCCAAAGTTAAGATTAGACGTCAACTCCATGCCCAAAAGCTTTAGGCGGTCGGTAAGAGGTACAGGCGTACCTCGGAATGTAGGAGATAGCTGAAATGGACTCCTTTTAGCAGGAAGAGACATGTCTGTGTTTTCAATGTCTGTGTTTTCAGAGCATTGAATTTGACCACATTGTCGTCGCCCCACTGGGAAACGAGATTTAAGGTCAAATTTATTCGCTGCACCATGGCCTCTCTAAGAGTCGCTGTTTCCTCCCTGCCGGCTCTCGCATAGGACAGGTATCTTTCTGAGACCGTGCCGTCATCTGCGTAACCATTGCAATAGGTCAAGTTGCAGTAGGTCGTTGATATGCAGCAGAATAGAGTCGCAAAAAGAACAGACCCGTGAGGAACTCCGGCATCAATAGTCATATTATCCGATAAGCAGCCATTTATAACCACTTTGATCGAACGCTCACTTAAAAAGTCGGAAATACAGTGGCAAAAGTCAGCAGGTATGCCGTACGCTGGAAGCTTACCCAACAGACTAGCATGCCAGACTTTATCAAAGGTCTTTGAAATATCGAGCGAGACTGCAAGGGCTTCGACATGTTTTTCAATGCTTCCCGGGTGGATAGAATTCGCTACGAAGTCTTTTGCCAGAGAACTAAAGTCACCGACATTGTGTATAGAATCAGCATACTGAAGTGGAAGTGGGCAGTGCAGACGAACATAAGGTCGATGGAGCAGACATGTGTTAGAATGGAGACCGCGTATGAGCAAACGTATTGTGGGACGCCCTGCGGCACGATGGATCGATGATTTAAAGAAGGTGGCTGGCAGCGGATGAATGCGGACTGCTCAGGACCGGGATGGTTAGTGCTCTTTGGGGAAGGCTTACGTTCAACAGTGGACGAATATTGGCAGAAATGATGATGATTATATTTTAACACTAGAGACTTTTTGTAGGTTTTTCTGTAATCTGTAGGCAAAAATCATCATCAGCATTTTTTTTTTAAATTTTGGCGCAATCGTTTCGGAGATAAGGGGTTATTATTGGCCTAATTTCTTGAATAACTTCAATACTGTTCATTTTAAAATTCTGAAAAATATATAATTAAAATGTTCGCAGTAGGTAAGCCTTTCTACTTTGACCCCTAAAAGTGAACCCCATGCTCAAAATGGATTTATTTACGTAAAACGTCCGTGTTTGAGTCACAGAAGTCCATGTGTACCAAATTTCAACAGAATCGGTCCAGTAGATCCGGAGAAAACTGGCTGTGACAGACGGAGAGACAGACAGACACCCGAGTTATCCTATAAGTTTCCGTTTTTTATTCGGAGCCATAAAAAAGATGGTTTTGTTATCAATTGATACTGTATTTTAGTTTCGAAAATCCCCACAATGCAGTTTGCATCACAAAATGTTTCAAAATACATGTAAAATACGAGTAACACACTATACATTTCATCTATCATATACATTTCAAGACAGGATTAGATTTTATAGTTAGTTTTTGATACTCCGTTTTAAAGTTCTCATAAATTCTCGGCTCGAAGAACATTCTCGAGAACATATCCGCAAAGTTCTCGCTAAGAGAATGTTCTCGAGAATTTCTTATCACTAGTCGGGTCAGTCACATACGCATCCGTATACTCATTCATCTGCTGCACGCCGTCGGATCAGTCACACCCGCATTCGTACACTCATTCATCTGCTGCACGCCGTCGGGTCAGTCACACCCGCATCCGTACTCTCATTCATCTGCTGCACGCCGTCGTGTCAGTCACACCCGCACCCGTACACTCATTCATCTGCTGCACGCCGTCGGGTCAGTCACACACGCATCCGTACATTCATTCATCTGCTGCACGCCGTCGGGTCAGTCACACCCGCATCCGTACACTCATTCAACTGCTGCACGCCGTCGGGTCAGTCATACACGCATCCGTGCACTCATTCATCTGCTGCACGCCGTCGGGTCAGTCACACCCGCATCCATACACTTACATCTGCTACACGCCGTCGTGTCAGTCACACCCGCACCCGTACACTCATTCATCTGCTGCACGCCGTCGGGTCAGTCACACCCGCATCTGTACACTCATTCATCTGCTGCACGCCGTCGGGTCAGTCACACACGCACCCGTACACTCATTCATCTGCTGCACGCCGTCGGGTCAGTCACACCCGCATCCGTACACTCATTCATCTGCTGCACGCCGTCGGGTCAGTCACACACGCACCCGTACACTCATTCATCTGCTGCACGCCGTCGAGTCAGTAACAAAATAACTACAAAATCGCACACCCTCAGCGCCATCTAGCGTCAACAACATTGTGGAAGTGGCAAGAAACTCACTGCAAATAAGTATTGACATCAGCGGGTCTAAAAAGGCCACTTCAGCAGAATCATAATATTAACCACACAACAATCTGTCTTTCATTTTCGTCTTTGTCGCTAACGTATTATGTTCAATGTCGATTGGAAAAAGAGATGTTTCATTTTTGTATGGGACGCCGGCCATAAATAACATGTACCTTTTAGCGCAGCTGGGAAACTAACTTACATATTGTTACTTCATATTGTTATGTATTAGCTGAAAGTTTTCCGTAACTTAATGCACCATATAACTTTTAAGAAAATCGACAAAAATTTGAAAATACCAACACATGACAAATATAAATAAACTGGCCAAGTGCGAGTCGGACTCGCGTGCAAAAAAAATTAAATTGGGTCGGAACCGAAACAATTTTTTTTTTTTACATGTTATTTAACACTACAAACTTCTTATAGGTTTTCCTGTAATCTTTAGGTATCTGCATTTTTTTTTTCAAAATTTTTGGCTCAGTAGTTTCGGAGATAAGGGGGGAATGGTCATTTTTGGTCTAATTTCTTGAATAACTTCAAAACAATTTAATTTAAAAATATGAAAAAAATATTATTGAAACCCTCACAGTAAGCCCTTTCATTTGATATGTCACACCGCACACGATATAGTTTGAAAAGCTTTTGTTTTTAATTTTCTAGTTTGACCCCTAAAAGTGACAGGTGTTGCCACAACGACGCATCCGTCGGCTACCCGCGACCTTCCCGAGGCCTTCCAACGTTGCGTTTTTAACCGACTTCAAAAAAAGGAGGTTTTCAATTCGGTTGTATTTATTTTTATGTTTGTTACCTCATAACTCCGTCATTTATGAACCGATTTGAAAATTTTTTGTTTCATCTGAAAGGGTATACTTCTCGATTGGCTCCATTGTCACCATGTCAGAATCTCATGATGGGATCCCACGAAAATCGAGGGCAACCCTCAAATTTAATAGGCACATACAATGTTTTTCATGAACTTTCTAACGCAATTCATATATTTGTGCCTAGTAATCATCATCTCATGTTGCTGAGCTGATGATGAAAGGTATAAATTAGGATCTGATGATAAGATTCCATGAAAAATGTTTGTTCAGCGATACTTTCGCCAATTGTCAGCCGATTTGGATGATTCTTTTTTTGTTTGAAAGAGTATTTTCCTGAACTGGTCCCGGTTCAATTTGGTGAAGATCTGACGAAGAACTTCGGAGGTAGGCAACGGAACTCTTCAATACATGATAGCAAAGGGATCGGGTTTGCTGAAATCGAATGATTTTTTAGTGTTTACACCAGTTCTTAACATAACTTTGCGCTGGTACGCTGTTAATGGGTACGCAGGTACTTAGGTACCACTAAAAAGTGAAAAATTAAAACTTTTTTACAAAAAAAATACAACCGACTTCCAGAAACAAAACACTACAAGGTACAAAATAACTTCCGAAGAAAGAAAAGAACATTAATTTCGGAAGTCGGTGTCAAAAAACGAAAAAATAACCAAAAACACCGGCTTCAATAATTAAAGTTCTTTTCTTTTTTCCGAAGTTATTTTGTACCTTGTAGTGTTTTGTTTCGGGAAGTCGGTTGTCCGGTAGGCGCTCGCCACTCTAGAACTTTTCGGCCCCATCGACCATCTGTTCTGCGAGCAAAATGCCCTGCCCACTGCCACTTAAGTTTGGTGATCCTTCGGGCTATGTCCGTAACCTTGGTTCTCTTGCGGATATCATCATTCCTGATTCGATCATGCAAGGAAACTCCAAGCATTGCCCCCTCCCCTTTCCCCATTGAGTGACTTTGAGCTTTCTAATGAGGCCCTTTGTGAGCGACCACGTTTCAGTTCTATATGTCGTCACTGGCAACACGCACTGGTCATAGACTTTCGTCTTGAGCTTGAGACACTATGGTATGTGGGACGAGAAAATACCACGCATCGTCCCGAATGCTGCCTATCCGAGTCGGATTTGACGGTTGACCTCTTTCTCCAAGTTGAAACTATCTAACTGGACCGTTTGTCCTAGGTAGACGTACTCGTCTACAACTTCGAGTGTAGAGCTTCCGATCTTGATGGGAATGGGTGCTACATGGTTATTTACCATGATCTTGGTTTTGTCCATGTTCATTTTGAGATCCACTCTTTCGGAAGCGCTACTGAGGTCATCGAGCAATGTCCTCCATAGTCTCAGCCATGATGACTATATCGTCGGCAAATCGAAGGTGGTTGATGTACTCGCCATTGACAGTAATGCCTAGCCTTCTCCAGTTCAAAACCTTGAAGAGGAAATGACGAAGAGTGATGAGTGGTGAGTGATGAGTTTCGAGGTCTGATCCTGTATTCGGACTGACTGGTTCGGGAGGCTGGAAGTCATCAAACCTGCGCTCGAGACGTTCGTGATGATTCTGGAAACAGCTTGTAGACATGGCTCAGAAGTGAGATGGGCCTATAGTTCTTAAGCAGAGCATTGTCGCCCTTGTTAAAGAGTACCACACCTCTGCTTCATGCTTGTGGCGTTTTCCCCTCGAGTATGACGGAATTGAACAGTTCCTGAAGGGCCTTAAGGACTGGTTTCCCACCCGCCTGCAAGAGTTCGGCCGTAATTCCATCCTCACCCGACGCCCTGTCGTTTTTAAGCTGCTTCAGAGCCATCCTTATCTCATACAGGTTGACGTCCGGGAGGTCCTCGGTATAGTGAATCTAGCTCGTTAGCTAGATTCGTATCGGGTTTAGTCATTAACGTGTATAACTGTCCATAGAATGTCTCGATCTCTCTCAGAAGCTCCGATTAGACCTGGAGCCCTTTTTCCACTGTATCCCGTCTTTAATCTTTTCAGTATTAAAGCGGCGGAGGTCGCTTTTCAAGGACTTGGGGATCCGTTTATTGAACTGCCGCATATACACGCATCGTGTGAAGACTACATAATCATCTCCCGCCTCTCCTTGATGAGCTTCAGAGTAGGATCAGAGAGCCTCTTGTTCTTATCTGTACGGCGAGTCTTGAAAAACTTAAACCCGACCGTATGGGCCCCTATATATGTATTACATAAGTCTTATCAACATTATCTTTGATTGCTTGTATATGTGAGGACGATGCAAACAACAAATATATATATATATAAGTATATATGAACAATTGAAAATGTATAGATTAAAATAAGCCAGTGGCAGGTAAGAGATGACCAGTCTCAGACGGCGCCCGCTCACGAACATGACGCGTGTATCAGCACCATCTAGCTCAACCGATGACAGATGGACAGACAGACAGACAGACAGCCAGCCAGACAGCCAGCCAGACAGCCAGCCAGCCAGACAGACAGACACCCGAGTGATCCTGTAAGGGTTCCGTTTTTTACGGAAGTTTGGGACCCTAAAATGGTCAAATTTAAAAAGCCGGACGCCTGGCTACGCTAATTGCACATGATTTGATGAAACAAATAAACGAGTCGATTTCAAGAAGTGTTTATTGAATAACATATTGGTACGCTGGTGCGGGTGCAGGTGGGAGACGCGCGGCTCGTACGCGCGCCCGCTGCTGGGCGCCGCGCTGTCGCTGCACGTGTCGCAGCTCGCGCTGCAGCTGCCGCACGCCTGACTGGCGGCCCGCAGGTGGGAGACGCGCGGCTCGTGCGCGCGCCCGCTGCTGGGCGCCGTGCTGACGCTGCACGTGTCGCAGCTCGCGCTGCAGCTGCCGCACGCCTGACAGGCGGCCCGCAGGTGGGAGACGCGCGGCTCGTGCGCGCGCCCGCTGCTGGGCGCCGTGCTGACGCTGCACGTGTCGCAGCTCGCGCTGCAGCTGCCGCACGCCTGACAGGCGGCCCGCAGGTGGGAGACGCGCGGCTCGTGCGCGCGCCCGCTGCTGGGCGCCGTGCTGACGCTGCACGTGTCGCAGCTCGCGCTGCAGCTGCCGCACGCCTGACTGGCGGCCCGCAGGTGGGAGACGCGCGGCTCGTGCGCGCGCCCGCTGCTGGGCGCCGTGCTGACGCTGCACGTGTCGCAGCTCGCGCTGCAGCTGCCGCACGCCTGACTGGCGGCCCGCAGGTGGGAGACGCGCGGCTCGTGCGCGCGCCCGCTGCTGGGCGCCGTGCTGACGCTGCACGTGTCGCAGCTCGCGCTGCAGCTGCCGCACGCCTGACTGGCGGCCCGCAGGTGGGAGACGCGCGGCTCGTGCGCGCGCCCGCTGCTGGGCGCCGTGCTGACGCTGCACGTGTCGCAGCTCGCGCTGCAGCTGCCGCACGCCTGACTGGCGGCCCGCAGGTGGGAGACGCGCGGCTCGTGCGCGCGCCCGCTGCTGGGCGCCGTGCTGACGCTGCACGTGTCGTAGCTCGCGCTGCACGTGTCGCAGTTCACGCTGCAGCTGCCGCACGCCTGACCCGAGCCGCTCGGGCTTCCCACAACATTAATTTGAACATTCAATACACTATTTTTAAAAGTACTTGCCATGTTTTATTTCAATAGGTATCTGAATCGTTTACATAGAAATGTGAACAAAAGTGAAAAAGTGTGCTATTTAGAGGCAACGTTTTATTTTTCCTGTTATCTTTACATAAACTTCTATCACATAGAATAATTTCAGATTTTTCTCTATACAAACTTCGGAGATATGCGACTTTCGGGGTGGTAAATTTTTCAACATTTTCCGACATAAGTCGAAAACCATGCGGCCTAAAAAAAAGAATATATGTTTGAGAATGTATAAACACCGTTCTTTCAAATGATGCCAATATATTGGTTTGCATCTAAAGTGGTGGTAGAGTTTTCATAATAAATAAGATTTTTATTTCTTTCCCATAAACTAATGAAACTTATTTATCTTAATATAAATGAATATTATTATAAACTCTGACGTTCTATTCCTACCGTAACAATCTGTGTCTCCTTCAGAGTCCTAGTTTCACAACGCCCAGCCTTATCTCCGAAGTTTGCACAGAGAAAAATCTGAAAATCCTTACTAATATTATAATATTCTGTATGATAAAAGTTATAATGTAAAGATTACCGAAAATTAAAAGGATGTCTTGTCTTGTGTTAGAAATCATCAGATCAACAAAACAAAAAGATGGCGCTGACCTAAAACTGCAATATACGCCGCAATCTTAAAATTGTCTGACGAATATAGACCTCGCCAATGGAAATTTAAAAAGATTCACGTTTTATATGATGGTACGGAATCTTCGGTGCGCGAGTCTGACTCGCTCTTGACCGGTTTTTTATTACAAGAGATTACACATCCACAGATTGCTCGATTTTCGCGCGAAACATCTGATTGTATTTGACAGATAACATTTGGCTATATTAGTGTTGTTAGAAAAAAAAAATACCTAATAGTTTTGTTTAATGGCTTGCAACAATGGTAGTGGAAATGTGGTAGATAAAAAATATTAAACTTGTGTCACCTACATGTGATACTAGGAATTGAAGAGTTAAGTAATGCTATAAGTACAAAGAATAGAATAGAATAATCGTTTATTTGCACAGAAAGTAGGTACAATATACAGATGTTATTATTATTAGGGGAACCATATACTTTCTACCTTGACTAAGGCATGCAGAAAGTAATATAAAGCTAATAAATTCAATTAAACAATACAACCACAACACTACAAGCATAGTTCAAGCTATTTCGGACGGCAGGGACACGACCAATGTCCGCACTGTCGACCTGGGATAATCTCCCACGTAATTCGACGTACGCCCCTTAATTTCCTAGCGCTGGTTACGTACGTCGCCACGCACCCCTGAATGCGTATGTGGCGCTACTTGACTTCTGGGACCTCGGGAGACGGAGACGGACAGCCGGGAGGAGGTGAAATAAAATGCTTCTTCCTGGGGTATCTGGTTCCGCAGGTTTCGGCTCCCTTTCTTCTAGTTGTTGCCTCTTCGACGGCTGCTCGACGACTGCGATTAAGCCAAAATTCGGCTCCGCTTATATACGGCCCGTTGTTACCTTAACGGCGACCGTGATTTTTAGACTCATTTTGCCTATGATTTTCATTTCGAGCCGAAACCTTTGGAGCCTTTATTTATTGTTTTTATGTAAAAAACCCTTACAATATATACATTTCTGGATGCGTCAGACCTTACTCTATAATCTAGAATACAAATATTTTTGGTATCTAATCATAATAAAAAGTTTCTAGAACAAAAACTTCTAAATTTTCATCATAACAAACTTTCACTATACATTTTCGTAAATATCTTTAAAACTATAAGTTCTATCGACTTAATTCTTTTTGTAAAATAGGTTTTGGGTCAAGACCTTTATTTTGACACTAATTTCAAAACAATATCTCCATAAACAAAAAACCTCGTTTTCAACTTACGTAATTATTTACAATGCAAAAAACTTTACTTTAAAATTTCCTTACAAAACGTTAAAATATTATCATATTGGAGTCTTATTAGATCTAACATACACAAATAATACTCATTAAACTAATTAGAAAGTAATTAGAACACAAGCTACTTAAATCCTAAGTTCTTAATTAGTTCCCTAACTAAACATCAAATTATCATTACATTTAAACTTTATTTAATAGAACAAACATAAAGAAACCTTACTTGACTTACATAAAAAACCTTACATAACTAATTAGACAGAAATTAAACCTAAAGCAATTAAAATCTATGCGAATCTAACTAGTTCTCTTTTCGTACATCAAGACAACATTCCTTATTTACATGGTCGCCCCTACCACTACTTGCGCCTAGGGACGTGGACGGGGTCTCGTCGCCGACAGTCTCCCCCTCGTGCGTCGTACCAACCTCCTGGCTCGGCGACACTCCCGGCACCAGCAGCACCACTCTCGAACTGGATCTCCGCAGCACTCCTCCGCGCGTCTCGACGTCGACGATCCTTGTTCGCCCATCTGGTCCAGGATACACCCGCAGGATTCTGCCGCGTGGCCAGGTGCATCTCGGCAGGCTGTGATCGACGATCAGCACGATGTCTCCGACTTGTAGATCTGTGGTGCTGGTTCTTCCTTTCGTCTTCCTCGGCAGAAGAGTGGGCAGGTATTCGCGCAGCTAACGTTGCCAGAAGTGGTCGGCAAGTCGCTGCGTGGCTTTTCAGGTAGGTCTGCCCACAAGCTCGCTATCTTCGAAGCTGCCGATTCTCGCCGCGCCGCAGGATCGCCCAATGAGGAAGTGATTTGGTGTGAGTGCTTCCTCCTCAGGGCTCTCGGAGATGTGAGTGAGAGGCCGAGAGTTGACGATGTGTTCGGCCTCTAGGAGGAGAGTGTGGAGTGCCTCCTCTCGTGGATGCCTTTCGTTGAGTGTGGCGTCCAGTGCGGTTTTGATAGATCGCACCAAACGCTCCCATGCACCGCCCATGTTTGTCGCACCAGGGGGTATGAATTTCCACTGCACGCCGATCTTCTCTGCTTCTGAGACGAGGTCTTCTTGCTTCAGGGTGTCGAGCGCTTCTTTAAGTTCTTTGTTAGCGCCGACGAAGTTGGTCCCGTTGTCGCTGTATATTTTCTTCGGTATTCCTCTTCTCGCGGCGAATCGTCTTAGCGCCATAATCATGCTGTCGGTGGAAAGCGAAGGAGTTAACTCAATATGCACAGCTCTAGTTGTTAGGCATGTGAATAGAGCTCCCCATCTCTTTTCGTGTCGCCTTCCCACAGTGATCGTCATAGGGCCGAAGTAGTCTACGCCAGTGCACGTAAAAGGAGGGTTTCCGTGCATCAGCCTCTCAGCAGGCAAGTTGCCCGTTGGTAGTTCTTGTGGTCGCGCCTTCTTTGTTTTGCACCACTGGCATTGGTGTTGAACTGTCTTGATCGCTGACCTTAGTCCCAATACCCAGAAGCGTTGTCGTATTTCGTTCATCACCGTTGCGTGATTTCCATGATTGAAGTGACAGTGGAATTCTTCTATGATAAGTCGTGTTGTTTTGTCCTTGCTGTCGAGCACGATGGGTCGCTTGTAGTCTCTAGTCACACCCTGTATCGCGTCGATTCTTCCTTTCAGCCGCAGAAGCTCTTCTTCCAGAATTACGTCGAGCTTTTTTAATTTGCTACCGCCCTCTAGTTGCTTCCCTTGCTGTAGACACTTGATGTCATCTCTAAAACTTCTTTATTGGCTTCCTTTCAGCAGTAGAGTCTCGGCTTGCTCTAGTAGTCCGGTGTCTAGCGGTATATATTTCCTTTCCGTTGTTCTCGAAGGTCTCTGTTGATTCTCAACAGTCTTCGCCTTTTTTCCTTGCATCATTTTCCCGGTGGGATCTTCTTTGCAGACATTGACTACCTTTTTTCTTCTGCAGAGTTGTAAGAACTACAATACTCTCGCAGTGGCTCGACAAAGTCTCTTCCATGACGAAAATCTCTCGGGATCTGGTGATGGATGAAAGGTGCTTGTTGCCGCCGCGACGTCCGCTGCCTTTTCTTCGCCGGTGATTCCTTTCTTGAAGGTTCTAGGAGCCGGCCAATGCGCTTCTTCTTTCTTCAGGAAGCTTGGTCCGGTGTACCATCGGTGGTTGCAGTCGAAGTCTTCTGGTACGTCACGCGTTGCGTCATCTGCTGGGTTCTGCGCCGTGGGCACCCATCTCCAGTCTTGCGGTTTGGTAAGATCTTCTATTTCCGCTAAGCGATGAGCCACGAACGTCTTGAAGGTTCTTGGGTCAGTCTTTATCCAGGAGAGTACGATGCTGGAGTCGGTCCAAAATGTTTTCTTCGCTACCTTCAGATCCATTTCCTCTTCCACGGAGTGTGCCAATCTGCTTCCGAGGAGGGCCGCTTGCAGTTCAAGTTTGGTCATTGACAACCATAGTTTTGTGTAAAGTAGAAGCATATTTTTCAAATTTTGTAAATGTGAGTACCATGAAACCATTTACATTTTATGTGAGTAGTTATAGTTTTACTTGTTGGACATGAACGAGCATGGTGGTTGAGAGCATGTCATGCTCACTCAAATGTCTCGCTGATGGCGGCGCGTGGGTTTGATCATTCGGTTCCCTTCGAAATGGTTGAGCTGAAAGGTGCCGATTCACGCGTTATGTTCGTGAACAGGCGCCGTCGGTTGAGACTGGTCATCTCTTAACTGCCATTGGCTTATTTTAATCTTTAAATTTAAAATTCTTATAATAAGCCCTTTTTTTTTCCTTTGCATTGTCCTCACATGCAGAAGCAACAAGTATATGTAACTTGGAATGTTGTAAAACAGAACATGATTTAAAAGAGTGTCCGTGGAGTTTCTTGCACGTTCTTCTCCATAGAGATCTACGCTTTGGAACGTGCAAATAGCTTCCATGTTTTTGACTGACCGACCTTGACGTTTCAAAAGTGCCTGTGAATGGTTTATTTGAAATAAAATGCTTTGAATTTGAATTTGAATTTGAGTCTCGGGATGGATACTGGCTTCAGTGGGGTGACTCTTGCCTTCGCCGCCACTAAGCTGACATAGTAAGTTCCATCTTCATCCTCTGTTCTCCAGTAAACTGCCGCTGCATACGCTGACTCGCTCGCATCTGTGAAAGTGTGCAGCTCCCCCTCGGTGCTATGTGGTGCCAGGCACCTCGGAACCTGTAGGTCTTGGAGCAGTTTCATCTTCTCCAGGTAAGTCTTCCACGCTTCGTACTCCTTCCCTTCTATTTCTTCGTCCCACCCGACGCCACTTCGCCAGATGCCCTGAAGTAGCTTCTTTCCTTGGATGAGAACTGGTGACCAATGGATCGAAGGTCGACATTACTGCGCTGGTGACTTCCCTCTTCGTAGGAACTTGATGCCCCTTAGCTATTTCTTCTGGTGTGTTCCGGAGGTTTGCTCTGAAGCCGATGGAGTCTTTTCTCGTGAACCAGCGAAGTCCTAGTGTCTTTTCTTCCTTCTCTCCGAGGTCTACTTCTGTCTTCTCTGTGGCATCGGTCATCAAGTCTTGCAGTAGTTCAGGTTGATTCGATGCCCATCCCCTGAGTTCGAAGCCTGCCTTCTTGTGTATGAAGTCTACTTGTGCTGTCACTCTTCTGAAGTTTTCTTCTGAATGGAAGCTGTGCAGGTAATCGTCCATGTAATGGTTCAGGTCGACTGCCCTTGCTGCTTCTGGAAATTGCTCCTTGTAGTCCGCTGCGTTTCGGTTTTTGACGTATATTGCTGTACTCGGAGATGATGTTGCGCCGAAGATAACTGACGTCATCCTGTACTCTTTCGGTGACACGTCTCGTCGATCTCCTCGCCACAGGAAACTCAGGCTATCTCTGTCTTCCGGTCGAATACGAACTTGAAGAAACATTTCCTTGATGTCGGCTGCCAGTGCCAGCGGTCCTTGTCGAAACCTAAGTAGTATCCCGAAGAGCGACTGCAGTAGGTCTGGTCCTGGTAGTAGAGCATCATTGAGGCTTCTTCCTTTTGATTTGGCTGCAGCGTCGAAGACGATTCTTATCTTCTTCTTCAAAGGATGTACCACGGAGAAGTGAGGGAGGTACCATTTTTTCTTGGAGTCTTCTTGTCCCACAGGTGCTTCTTCTACATACTTGCTATCGATGAGATGCTGGATCTGCTTGATGTATTCTGCCTTCAGCTGAGGATCATTGTCCATCTTCTTTTCTATGTTGAACAATCGGTTCTTTGCAGACGTGTAGCTCTCAGGCATCTGTTCATCTTCATTCTTCCATAAGAGTCCAGCTTCGAATCGTCCATCTTCGAGTCTTCTGCAGGTCTTCTCTAAGATGGCGAGTGCTCTTCCTTCTGAATCTGTAGTGGGTCTTCGTGGTTGTACACCAAGCGCCTCGATTGCAAAGTGGTCCTTGATAGCTTGATGCATTTCTTCTTCTGGCGTGCTGACGTGGAGACAAGTGTCCAGGAAGTGAACTACTCTCGCAGCCCCGACGTCTGACCCATGGAGCACCCATCCCAGCCCTGTTCTTGAAGCAACTGGTTCTCCTGGTTTCCCTCTTCTTATTTCTTGAGTCACTATTAGCTCCCAATTATCTTGACCGATGAGTAGCTGTGGTGACTCCCCTTCATAATATAGAGAGTCGGCGATCTTCTTCAAATGTAGGCATCTTTCTATCCTTTTCTTATCTAGGAACTGCGGTGTAAGCTTCAAGTCATCGATAGTCCGGACTTTCTTCAAGGTCTTCTTGTATCCTTGATGAACCCCTTTCACTGTAAGGTCCAGCGTTTGAGAATCCTTCTTCTTTATTATCTTGCCTCCTTTTTTTTTTAAGGATGGGAAATCATCAAATGTCTCCTTCCGCTCTGGGCGAGGCGGAAGGGAGTGTCAGACTCTTACTGACTAAAACCCATCCGTGCTCCTCCCAATGCCCTTTGCGTTCCAGGGCTGCGACGTCTCTTTCGAACGGATTCCGCACCCCGGCAGGCACTGGCCCTAGCGGGCCCCGTCTCCCATGCTGACATCTCCTTGAGGCGCGCGTGGAACACAGCGCGCCGCCGACCCGGGCCTGGTTCTGATCGGACGGCGAGCCACCCAATGCTCGCCGTCCGCAGGCCCGCGCCTACGGTGGCCGGAAATCGCCTTGCGACTCCCGACGCCTGGGGCGTCTTCTTCTGTTGCGGCGGCTGGGTCGTGAGGTTTCCTTCTCTCTCACACGTTCGTCATCCTCCTTCGCTAGCATTACTGTTTCGCAGAAGGAGGTGACCGCTTCCCATGCCTTTTCGCTCTGGACCATAGATTGTACTAGGGCCGGTCGCGAGAGGTCGCTGCCGCCGATCGCCTCAACAAGGACCCGGCGGTTCTCCGCCCAAGCAGGGCAGACCTCCACCGTATGCTTCACCGTGTCCTCCGGGCGATCCTCACAGTGATGACACCCGGGCGTATCCTCCCGCCGAATCCGAAACAGGTATCTCCCGAAACAACCGTGTCCGGTGAGTATCTGCGTCAGGCGGAAAGTGAGGACGCCGTGGCGCCGCTCCAGCCACTCCTCAAAGAGGGGACTAATTGCCTGGATTGTGGCATGCCCAGCGCTGGGTTGCGACAGTCGCTGTCTCCATACCGCCATGAGATCCTGCCGGAGCTCCGTCCGCCTTGCTGCAATTTGCCGCGGCAGAGGAGTCTCGCCTTGGCGTTGCGCCTCCACGCGCCACTCGTAAATGAGCGCGAGGGCTCTCGCCTCCAGATCCCATGGTGGCAGTCCAGCAAGAAGGCTCGCCGCCTCGCCAGAGACCGTGCGGTATCCCCGGGCCAGCCGGATGGCCATGACCTTCTGGGACGCGTTGAGATAACGGGTAGGTCGCTTCCTCAAAGTAGGCGCCCAAACAGGCGCCCCATAAAGGGCCATGGACCGCACAACCCCCGCGTAAAGCCTCCGGCAGGAGCTGTTTGGTCCCCCTAGATTGGGCAGAAGCCGCTTAAAGGCAGCTCCGGCCCGCCCCAGTCTGGGAGCCAAACGTCGGAAATGCTCGACGAAGTTCCACCGGCTATCGAGGACGAGACCCAGGTCATCGTCGACCCGACCTCGATGTGAACTCCTCCTACCATTATTTGGGATCCCGATGGTGGCCTGTTCCGAGGACCATGGAAGCACATGGCTTCGGACTTGTGTAAGGCCACCTCGAGACCCAGCTGCTGGATTCGGTCAATTATTGTCGCAACCCCATTATCTTGCCTCCTACTGTTTCAATGGCTAGTTCCTCCTTGTTGCCTTGAGCGCCGACTTCTTCTGCCACTTTTTCGTCAATAAGTGACACTGTTGACCCTTCATCCATTAGGGCCAATATCCTTTTTGATCCTTTCGACCCGAATACTTCTACTGGAATTATCTTCAGGTATGTACTATTGACTGCATTCACATATGCCATGACGTTTGCTACTTCTTGTTGTGTTTCCGTCTTGTTCTCTCCCGAGGTCCTGTCGTTTGACTCGACATGCAGCAGGTGATGGTGCCACCTTTTGCATTCCTTGCATGGTGGTTTCCTGCAGCTCTCCTTTCGATGTCTCCCTTGAAGACACTTGAAGCAGACGCGACTTCTCTTCACCATTGCCCATCGATCTTGTACCGACGCCTTCTGAAACTTCTGACAGTCGACTAGGAAGTGTTCACCTTCACACATGGGACAAGTCTTCTCTCTTGGCTGTCTTGCTTCCCTTTCCTTGAAATCCCGTTCCTTTTCTCGCGTTGAATGCGCCGCTTGTCGATGAGTTCTTCTGAAGCCGGTCTTCTCTTCCGAAGTCGCGAAGGCTCCACATTTGTCCGCTTCCAAGTTCAAAAATTTAGAAACCATTGTCAGGTCGGAGAACTCGCCTTCTTCTGATGCCGCAGTGAAGTCGTCCATTGGAACTTGAGAATCGTTGGCATCTTTTCGATGATTTGTTTCACCATCTCAGGTGAATGTAGGTATTGTGGTTTCTTTAAACCCCTTATCGCTGCTACGCTGTTGTTGATTTGGCTCGCGAAGATGCAGATGTCCCTTGGATTTTCTGAAATCTTCGGCAACGCCTTGACCTTGTCCAATTCTGCCAGCACCAGCGCATCAGGTCTTCCATATCTTCTTCTGAGGGCCTGCATCACTTCCAACGGAGATGCTTCAGAGTACAGCAGGCTCTTGATAGCTTCTCTTGCATTGCCCTTCAGTGGTCTTCTTAGTCGAGCCATATTCTGAACTTCGTTGAACATAGATGCTGTATCTTCGTAGACAACCTTGAAGGCTAACCACTCGCTGCTGTTGCCGTCGAAGTAGGGTAACTCGTGGATATACTTCGGCTGCGCTGCTGATCCTTCTCTTGTGGTAAGGGCTTCTTTCAACACCTTCGCCAGTGCTTGAATTTCGCTCGTACCTTCTTGCGTTGAGGAGATCTCTTCAGGTTTCACCTTCTGTGGCTCTTCTGAAGGTTGCTGACCTCGTTGCTCGGGTTTTTCCATGTTGCCTTCTTCTAATACAGATGTCTCGATCCAGTTCTGCACCTGTGCTGTTCTGTCTTCCTGGTCTTCATCCACGGAGTCCTCATCTTCACATTGTGCCAGCTCCAATCTGACACGGGCTAGCTTCGCCGCAGCCTGCGCTTGTTTCAACTCCAGGCGTGCCAATTCTTCTCTGGCTTCCAGCTCGCGTCTTCTGGCTGAGGAGCTCGTGGTCTTCGTAGACCTAGCACGACGACCGACCCCCTTCGGCTTAAGGGTTGCAGCAGACCCGCGAACACCCTTGTCTGGAACATCTTCTGGGGTCTTCTTGGTCGTCTCCTTCAGTGCGACTTCATTTTTCTTCTTTCCGTTAGACGCCGCTGTGGTCGCAGTCGCCTCCGTAGTCTCGGTCGCCGTAGTGCCCTCCGTGTTCGTAGTACCCGAAGAAGTATTTGAATCCGACGTGGTTGTTGTTCCTGATGCCGCTGACGCTGACCCCTTCTGATCCCGATGCTTCTTCTGTCGCGTCCTTATCTGAAGGACGGGACCCGGGACGTGAGGGAGCATCCTTCTGCGACCTGGTAACCGGCATCTTGACGCAATCTTCTTTTCTTCTGGACTTCTTCTGGATTCTTCTGTATTCTTCTGCAGGGACCCGGCTCGAAGGACCAACTATTTCGGACGGCAGGGACACGACCAGTGTCCGCACTGTTGACCTGGGATAATCTCCCACGTAATTCGACGTACGCCCCTTAATTTCCTAGCGCTGGTTACGTACGTCGCCACGCACCCCTGAATGCGTATGTGGCGCTACTTGACTTCTGGGACCTCGGGAGACGGAGACGGACAGCCGGGAGGAGGTGAAATAAAATGCTTCTTCCTGGGGTATCTGGTTCCGCAGGTTTCGGCTCCCTTTCTTCTAGTTGTTGCCTCTTCGACGGCTGCTCGACGACTGCGATTGAGCCGATCCCACTTGGTAGATGTCGCTGCGCCCCATCGCGCCCCGCGGCAGGCGGTGTCGGGGCGAAGCCCCCCGACCGCAGTGGCCACTCCTCGGCCCGTCAACACGGGCCGGTCATTTGGTTGGCAACAAAGTGCCATAGAAAGTTGGCGTGCGCCTGCCACTATTTTCATAGCCAACAGTCGCACGCCTGTGGTTGGGTCGCTGAAGTGTTTTGCTACAGGCGCGTCGCGACTGTTTGTCGCTTCTTCACGGCACCTTCGGCGGTCAGTCCCCGCCGAGTGAGACCCCCAGTGACCTGGGGGAGGCCCAGCGAGAACGACCAGCGACGAAGGTGTCGACTTTGGTGACGCACCTGCAGCAAGGAGTGAGTGGCTCTCGTCCGCACCGGTTCTCAGATCTAGCCGATTGCGGCCCGGACTGCAGAGCCGAGTGTGTGTGTGGGCGGCCGTGTGTTGTGAGTACTGCCGCCCAATGCTAATGCACCGAATATGCCTATATTAACCTAGGAAACATATTCGGTGCGTGAGTACTAGCGCTTACTACTGCGATTGAGCCAAAATTCGGCTCCGCTTATATACGGCCCGTTGTTACCTTAACGGCGACCGTGATTTTTAGACTCATTTTGCCTATGATTTTCATTTCGAGCCGAAACCTTTGGAGCCTTTATTTATTGTTTTTATGTAAAAAACCCTTACAATATATACATTTCTGGATGCGTCAGACCTTACTCTATAATCTAGAATACAAATCTTTTTGGTATCTAATCATAATAAAAAGTTTCTAGAACAAAAACTTCTAAATTTTCATCATAACAAACTTTCACTATACATTTTCGTAAATATCTTTAAAACTATAAGTTCTATCGACTTAATTCTTTTTGTAAAATAGGTTTTGGGTCAAGACCTTTATTTTGACACTAATTTCAAAACAATATCTCCATAAACAAAAAACCTCGTTTTCAACTTACGTAATTATTTACAATGCAAAAAACTTTACTTTAAAATTTCCTTACAAAACGTTAAAATATTATCATATTGGAGTCTTATTAGATCTAGCATACACAAATAATACTCATTAAACCAATTAGAAAGTAATTAGAACACAAACTACTTAAATCCTAAGTTCTTAATTAGTTCCCTAACTAAACATCAAATTATCATTACATTTAAACTTTATTTAATAGAACAAACATATGGGTCCGACAATATTTAATAAAATAGCCGATAGAATAAAAACACAGACTGTTCCAGTTTTCAAGAAGCAGTTGACAGATTTGTTGACAAAAAAATGTAATTATTCGATAGGCGATTTTTGAACGATAAATTTTGAATTAATATTAAAATTCTGTATCTATTTTAATATTTTTTTTTTAATTATATTCAATTGTACTAAAAAATACATATTAACCTAAGATGCTATTGACTCTGACCTGAATAACTGGCATTTTTCGTTGGTAATATCTTTTTATTTGTGAATTTAATTAGACTTATTTTATCAATATGCTTGTGTCGGCGACGAGACCCCGTCCACGTCCCTAGGCGCAAGTAGTGGTAGGGGCGACCATGTAAATGAGGAATGTTGTCTTGATGTACGAAAAGAGAACTAGTTAGATTCGCATAGATTTTAATTGCTTTAGGTTTAATTTCTGTCTAATTAGTTATGTAAGGTTTTTTATGTAAGTCAAGTAAGGTTTCTTATATAACACACTTTTCTTTAATAAGGCAGTGTCATAACTACTCACATTCAGCATGTTTTTATATTGTTTTCGTATTGGCCTATTTCTATTATCAGATGCTTTATTAAAAAGATGCATATTTGACTGGACGAAAACAGCAATTTCAAAAATATACAGAGATGGGAATGTAAGTAATTTTAGGGACTTAGGTACCTAAACATAGGTACGCAGCTATCTGTTACTATTAAATTGCACATTGCTCTTAGACATCGCTTTTGAGCCTTGAACACCTGGGCCCCAAGTCTGATATTACAATAGTGTCAGAATGGTCGATCACTGATCTCATAATATTGTTGATTTTGACAAGTTTGGTAATCTACTAACATAATAGTGTCATTATGACTTTCCAATGATCAATCACTGACACTCCACTGAACGAAATGGCATAAAATGGTAATCTCGTACATAATGACAAATGAATGACAGACGTATGCGGTAATCTGCTATAATTTTGACAGTTGCATCGATCAGTGACCTATCATTAGAACGTAATTGTCTAGTTATTGCTTTTCCAGACACTGCGCCATTCTACCGGCGTTTTATATCCAATATTTTTTGGACAAACTTCGCCCTTCATTGGTGCGGCTGCAGTAGCCAAGCGCCAGGTGTCAGTGGTTTTCGAGAAACTCAATGAGAGCCGAAAGGAGAAACCGTAACTCCATAAAAACTTGGGCCTGGCGTTACAGAGCTGGATTTCGCCATAAATTAGAGCATTTAGGAAGGTTTCACGAGCCCAATTTTGACCCACTGACCAAATCAGATAATATTTGCCCATATTTTAGGTTATTATTTTTAAATAAGTTACTAGCTTTAGCTCGCGACTTTGTACGCGCATATCTCGATTGTTTCGTTCCCGTATAGTCTAACAATATAAAAATATTTTTTCAAATATGACTGATTCCAGAGATTAGCTCGTTCAAACAAAAATAGATAAAGAAAAATGCATATTTTTGTGGCTATGTTTCCTGCACTAAATATTATCAAACATTCGTCGTTATAGAGATCTAAGACTATATACTCTAGAATGCACCTGCAGCCATGCTGCAGTGCTTGCGTCCTATAACGATATTTTTTTATGAAAGTGCTCAGGCTTTCAGTTTCTTTAAGCTGAAGTTTTCAGAAAACTATATTTTTTAGACAAGGGCCATGTGCATCACTCCTGGCTTGCTTTTGCTTAGGTATATTGTATTTAATAGGGTGCTAACTTATATCAGGTACAGTAATCAGAAATTGTATTATATTAAAATAAAAATAAAACATAGCAGTAGGTAAATCGTTTTAATCATCTTCTTCATTAGGATTATCATAATATGTGTGTAGGTAGGTTCTTCTAAATGAGGAATGTCTTGACTGTTCCACTCATTGACAGCTGATGAAGATGCCCCAGATGGTGAAGGGCCTGAATGGAAATACCGGGATGCTCTATTTGCTCGCACCCATCAAAAGAAGCACACCTGAAGCACCCACCTGAAAATAATTTATCCACATTACACGGTGCCATTACACAGAGACATTGTGTAGGTATGTGTGTGCCCATTTTGAAAATGACTGAATTAATGAAATCCTGCAAATGAGAAATGTTGATGTCGACAGGCGAATTTCACGATCTCATCGCCAAATTCCCGTCCTGCACAGTCGACACCGGGGATTCTGCGCAATCTGAAGAACCCGAACCTCCTACGGCATACGTCACAACAGCAGCTCCGGGCGCTAAGAACTTGAGGAAGACGCGTTTGCGCAAGTAACATATTCGTTGTTGTTGTTATTGTCAGTCCATTTACATTACTTCTTCTGAATTTTGCCTCTTTGCACACTGGCATTCAGTATTATAATTCGTGAGCCGGTAGATCTTAAAGTCATTTTAACGGTCTCACCTTTAAACTTTTAACTTTAATATATTTACATAGCCGGTGTTTAGTTTTTTTTATTTTTTTATGCCAGGCCAATGAGAATGTGACAGCTGTCATCTGTCAGTTGATCTGTAGTTGCGTTCCGTTTCATTTAAGGTGGATGCTCCAGGGTGGCCCGCGAAGTTCAAATGTTTTTATGTTTTTTGCAATTTGCCGGTCGGTGTGGGGCTGTATGTGGACCGAATGCGTTCCGCGACCGTGACGCGTGTTTATCTGGAGAATTGTAACCATTTTGATCATCGGTATGGCCCTCTAAGTTCATGTGGTCCGAAAGAATGATTATTTCTGAAATATTTATTCTTTCGAACTGCATGGGCTTGGAGGGCTGTATTGATGATTGGAATGGTTATAGTTCTTTGGATGAGTGCGCGTTGCGGTCGCGGAACGCGTTTGGTCCGCATGCGGCTTCACGCTGGCCGGCGGGTTGCAGGGAACATAAAGGTGTTTGAGTTTCGCGGGCTACCCTGGAGCATTCACCTTAACGCAAATTGCCAATATAAAGTTTGTTTTAACATTGTTTTTAAGTTTCCGCATTTTAGCGTTTAGATTACTTTTATATAGTGTTTTGTGTTAGTTATATTTAGTAAATTTCTACCAATATACCTTGCGAGTTGGGGTGGTTATATATTTGAAAGCAAATCTTTGTTAGTGTTTTTAGCATAAGTTAGTAATTTTTATTTTATTGTTTTATATTTGTATTATTATTTTATATATATTTATTTATAATATGAACGATGTAGCTGATCTTAACGACAGTTTTTTCTCGTGCTCTTCTGATAGTTTTGCTAGTGCGGACAGTGACCCTTCCGCTCTGCTCACTTTACAAGATAAAATGTCTTCTTTTTTCTCTAATAATCCTAAAAATTTGCATATAGCGCACATAAACGCCCAGAGTGTTCCTGGCCACTATTCTGATCTTCTGGCATCCTTTAGCAGTGCTCACCTTGATGCCCTATTGATATCGGAAACTTTTCTGAAGCCTTCTCTACTCTCTACTCAATATTCACTCCCTGGCTTTGTCTTAATTCGCAACGATAGAACCGGCAAGGGTGGAGGAGGTGTAGCTATGTACCTACGCGCTGACCTTCCCTATAAGGTTGTCAGCTCATCTCCCTCTTCATATTCTGAGTCGGCTGAATTTTTGTTTGTCGAAATTTCTGTTCATCACACTAAAGTCTTGCTTGCAGTGCTTTACAGCCCTAACCTTCGCATTGACTACTTCGACTCCCTTGACTGCACTCTCAGCAATCTTTGCCCCATGTATGAGCACGTTATTTTAATGGGTGATTTTAACACTTGCTTGATTAAAAATGACTCGCGCTCGCAAAAGCTCCTTTCACTCCTGTCTTCTTTCAATCTTCAAGTCTTGCCTCTTTCTGCAACTCACTTTTCTCCTAATTATAAGATCAACAATCATAAGATCCAATAAAGAGGGCGTACCCCTCTTTATTGGATCTTATGATTGTTTCCTCTCCCACTAATGTATTTAACCATGGTCAACTTACTGCTACTTTTTCTTACCACGACCTCATTTATCTTTCGTATCGTATCCGTGTTCCCAAGCGTAAGCCCCAACTTTTATACCTCCGTAATTACAAGGGCATGGACCTGGAGGCATTGCAGCGTGATGCCGGCGATCTTGACTGGACCCCTCTGATTGAGATCGGGGACATCGATGGAAAAGTGAAGTTCTTTAACACGACTGTCCTCGATTTGTATGACAAGCATGCCCCAATCCAACGCATCAAAGTAAAACATAACCCTGCACCATGGATTACGCCTCAAATAAGAGAGCTTATGGCTCGTAGGGATAAAGCTAAGAGCAGATATAAGCGCAGACCTTCAGAGCTGAATCTCTTTTATTTTAAATCACTACGTAATCGCTGCAGGCATCTGTGTCAAGATGCTAAAAGACGCTTTTTTCATGAACAACTCGACGACCGCAGTTCTTCCGATGTATGGAAATTTCTGAAGTCTGTTGGCATAGGCAAATCTTCTATCAGCCAGTGTAAGGATGTTAACCTCAATGAGCTGAATAAGCATTTCTCTCGCCTTCCCTTTTCTCTTGATCCTTGTGTTAAAGCTGCGACACTGGAAAATATTTCTGGTTTGCCATTGCCACAATGTCCTCACTTTGAATTTAGCGATGTTACCGAGGATGACGTTAATAAATCTATTCTTGCTATTACTTCTTCTGCGGTTGATAATGATAAATTATGCTCCAGAATGATTTTTCTTATCCTTCCTTCATTACTTCCTGTTCTCACTCACATTTTCAATCACTCGTTTACCGCTTGCTCCTTTCCGACGGTCTGGAAACAGGCTTACATTATACCTTTACCCAAAACTAATAATCCATCTTTATTAACTCATTTTAGACCTATTTCTATTCTTCCATTTCTTTCTAAAGTGTTTGAGCACTTGGTTCATAGACAGCTATCTTTTTTCTTAACGTCAAACTCAATAATATCCCCCTTTTAATCCGGTTTTAGAGCGGGTCACAGTACAGTTTCTGCACTTATTAAAGTAACTGACGATATCCGCTGGGCTATGGAGAATAAATCGCTGACTGTCCTTGTATTGCTTGACTTTAGTAGCGCCTTCAACTCAGTGGATTTCGACATCTTGCTGGGTTTACTCAAATCCATTAATCTCTCTTCTTCCGCTATAGCCTGGTTCAATTCATATCTTCGGGATCGCTCTCAGTGTGTCCGCCTTGATGAGTCCTTCTCTGATTGGTGTAGCCTCACTGAGGGTGTTCCTCAGGGTAGCGTTCTCTCTCCTCTTCTTTTTTCGATTTTCATTAACTTCGTTACCAGAGTTATCTCTTCCAGTTTCCATCTTTATGCAGATGACCTGCAGCTTTACCGACACTTTACTGTAGCTGACATGGATTCGGCCATTGCTGCTATGAATCATGACTTGTCTTCTATCGGCAGTTGGGCCAAGTCATTTGGCTTGCAGATCAACCCAACGAAATCTCAGGCCATGATCATAGGCAGCAGATACGTTCGCACTGCTGCTGTTGTTTCATCGATTCCGCCCTTATATCTCGATGGCGTCCGTATCGATTACACCGATACTGCTAAAGATCTGGGTGTTATTATTGACACCAATCTTTCCTGGCGTGCGCAGGTCAATGAGGTTGCCGAAAGGTGTATTTTTCATTTCATTCGCTGAAATGCCTTCAGTCTGTCTTACCTTTAAAGACGAAAATCTCTTTGGCCCAAACTCTAATTCAGCCGATTATAGATTATGCCGACGCCTGCTACCTCGGATTCTTTGTCTCCTTTTCAACATCCTTCATAACCCTTCTTATCCCTCTTACCTGCGTGAGCGTATTTCTTACGCTCGGCCTAGTGACGCTCCGTGCAGATCACACCTCAGATCTATCCTTAACACCCATCCTCATAAATCCAGCTACTATTCTTACTCTTTCTCTGTCCATGCAGTTAGGTTGTGGAACTCACTTCCGCCTAGCATTAGAGATTTAAAGTCTATTTCTCTTTTTAAGAAGCGTCTTAAAGAGCACTATCTTTCCTCTCAACTATGATAGTTATATATGTATATATATATATTTGTATATATTTATTTTATAATATTGTGTTCGGTATAGGTATATATTTTATGTATATTTTATTTTTATCTGTTCATTTAATTTTAAGGCTTTACACACTCTTCTTGTCTTGTTTTTACACACTTATGTCTACATTTCTTTTTCATTTCTCCTGTCGCAGGTCTGCTGGAAGAAATTTCATTAGAAATAAGCAGTACCTTTGTACTAATATTATAATGTTAAATTTCACTATTTTTCTGTGTGTACATAAATAATAAAATAAATAAATAAATGTTAAGAGCTTGTTACGCATGGCCAACCTTAATAGATCGCTGCATCGGCAAACCTGCATATACATTGCACACGGCACCTACGGGCACGAAACGCAAGCTCGGCATAACGTGACCAATTGACGTCAATCGAACCTTTCCATAGAAACTTAGAAACGTGGAGCGGCACTTTTGGATCTGACATCGACCAATTGACATTTTAGTATAATTAGTCGTAATTTCAATACTTTGTAATACAGTAATTATTCGGGATCGCCCGAACTCCGTAAAAGAAACAAGATAGTAAAGGAAACAAGATAGCAAGTGGAGGCGACGGCGGCGGCGAGGATCTGATGCGGGAGCTGGCTAGTCAATCGGGCAGAGGTTCGCCTTTTCTTGTTAGGCTGCTGGAACTCGAGTACGCTGCGAACTATGCCCGTACCTATTTTATATTATTCTGTTTTGGCTGGCCAGCGGACCCTTCCTCACCCCCGCTATCACATATTTATTAAATTCAGTGTAAATACATGCCATGAGCTGGCGCGTCTCTTATTATCTAATACCTAAACCTAATACCTAACTAATGACATATAGTTCTTACCTCTGCGACGTCCCATTACGCTATGGCGTGAGGATAAAGCGGCGCGCATATTTAAATGGCCTCTCCCCCCGCCTCACCACTATAAAACCGTACGGCACCGCCGCAGGCCTGTTTATTGCTATTGCGGGCGTCGCAGAGATAAGGTGAGGAAAAAACAGGTGGTAATCATCATTTAATTACATAACCTACCTATTTACATAACTGTTATCTTTTATAAACTTATTTCTAATTAGACAGTTTCCTAAAAACATTGTTTACTTAGTAATTTGGGGTTCTAAGTGATTTATTTTGCATACTACACGATTATTCTAATAAGACATACTCCAATACATTATTCTAATTACTAATTAACAATTCTTATTAGACATAATCTTCACACATTGAATAAGAACATTTTACAACAACTATTTTACAATAAACTCGTAGGAATCGCGTTATGCTATTTGACGCTCGGTAGCTTGCGGTCAGTTGCGGTCCTCACTACTTGAGCCTAGGTGTGAGTTGACCTCAGGGCGTCGTGCACATTCTCCCGCCGTCGCCACGCTGCGACTCCGTTGGTAGCACGACGATCTTCCTGGTGGGGCGGCGCAGAACGTGGCCGCTGCTGGTGGTGACGTCCACTACTCGTACTTCTCCGTCGGCGCCTGGATACAGCTGGCTTACTCGTCCGCGGGGCCAGATGTTGCGCGGCAGGTTGCTGTCGCAGATGATGACGAGGTCTCCGACCTTGGGCTGGACTCCTGTGCTGGTGGGCTCCCGCCGGTGTTGCAGTAGGGGCAGGTACTCCTTGACCCATCTTCGCCAGAAGACGTCCGCAAGGACTTGTGCTCTCTTCCATTGCTGGCGAGCTGTCACGTCCTTGCCCTCGAAGTGACCTGGCACTGGTACGTGGGAGTTGGGTCCGATGAGTATGTGGTTCGGTGTCAGGGCCTCAGGTTCTGATGGGTCGACTGAGACGTGGGTGAGAGGTCGAGAGTTTACTGTGTTCTCAACCTCTGTCAGTAGGGTCACCAGCGTCTCATCACTCGGGTACCGCTCGTTCAGGGTGATCTTCAGGGCTTCTTTCACCGACCGCACCATGCGCTCCCATGTGCCTCCCATGAATGGGGCCGACGGGGGGATGTACTTCCACACGATGTGATGGCACGTCGTCTCATGCTGAAGAGCTTCCAGCGCTGCCTCGCCGAGCTCCTTGTCTGCCGCTTTGAAGCACGTAGCGTTGTCGCTCCACAACTCTTTGGGGCAGCCTCTTCTCGCCATAAATCTTCTTAGCGCCGATATTGCCGAGTCAGCGCTCAACGAATGTACGACTTCTATGTGTATCGCTCGTGACGTCAT
This sequence comes from Lacanobia oleracea, assembly GCA_950371165.1. NCBI lineage: Eukaryota > Metazoa > Arthropoda > Insecta > Lepidoptera > Noctuidae > Lacanobia > Lacanobia oleracea. The sequence continues at coordinate 23,355,387 of OX493408.1, forward strand.
ACATGTGAAGAGAGCGCCATACCTCTTCTCTCGGTGGCGCGCGACCGTGACTTCTATGGGGCCGAAATAATCAAGTCCCGTGAATGTGAAGGGACGAGTATGATGGGCGAGACGGGCTGGTGGTAGGTCGCCTGTTGATGGGCAAGCTGGCTTCACCTTTCGTATGCGGCATTGTAGGCAACTTTTTATCACATCTCGTACAGCTGGTCGTATCTTCGATATCCACAATCGTTGTCGTAACTCATTTACGACCATTTCCACGCCGCCATGATGTAGTCTTTCATGTACATAAGCTATGTACAACTTAGTGTACTTTTGTTTACCGTCTAATATAGGTGGGTTGGACGTATCTTCACTTATCTCATGCGCTGCGGTTACTCTTCCTCGCAAACGTACTGTGCCTGCCGCGTCGAGGTACACGCTGAGGTGACTTAAGCGATCGTAACTATTTGGCGCGCTTTTCTTCTTTATTCGGTCGATCTCGGCGCTGTAGCTCTCTCGCTGGCTGGCTCGAATCCACATATGTTCCGCTTGAAGTAGGTATGAAGTAGGTATTTCTATATAGCGACGTGTAGAGTTAGGTATTTCCTTATTTTCTTGCGTGGATTGAGTTTTCTTAGCTCGCGTAGTTCGCCAGTCGGGATCTTTTGCTTCGGTTTTCTTCGTACGTTTTCGTGTAGCGGTGACTGTATTCTTGTTCGGTTTACACAGGTTAGTGAACTGTAGGACTCGTGCCGTTGCTCTTATCAGTCGTAGCCACTTAGAAAATCGTTCGATTTCCGGTAGGCAAACTCTGTCGCAGCCGTTGTGTTGTTGACATGAGTTACATTTTTCTCTTTCTTCTCCCGTATCGTACTTCACCACGCTCTCTTCTCGGGGCCACTGGGACTCTGGTGACTTCAAGAATGAAGGTCCGTGGAACCATCGATGGGTGGCGCTGAAGGTGTCCGGCGTGTCTCTGGTCGCGTCGTCGGCCACGTTGTCTCTGGATGGAAGCCATCTCCACTCGTCTTTCTTGGTGGTTTCTTCTATTTCGGCCAGACGGTGAGCCACGAAGGATTTGTAGACGCGGGGCTCTGACCTGATCCATACCAGTGCAGTGCGGGAGTCACTCCAGTAGGTTTTGCTCGTAGGTGTGAAATCATGCTCTTCCACGACGGTCTGTGCGAGTCGCGCACCTAATAGGGCTGCCTGCAGTTCTAATCTGGGCATGGAGACGGGTTTCAGTGGCGTGACTCTGCTCTTGGCGGCTGCTGCGTCTGGATATTCAGTGGCAAAGTCTCTTGCATTCTTGTCCTTGATGAACAGTGCGGTACATGGTGACGAGGTGGCTCCAAAGATGACTGAGGTCATTCTGTATTCCTCTGGCGCGCCCTCCCGCCGTTTGCCCCTCCACAGGAATCGTAGGGCATCTCTGTCTTCTTTTCTTATCTTTATTTGCATGAACATTTCTTTGATGTCTCCGCTGACGGCGTATGCGTGCTGCCTGAACCTCATGATGACACCTGGGAGTGACTGGAGTAGGTCTGGCCCCGAATGTAACATGTCATTGAGGGACATGCCGGCTGCTCTTGCTGATGCGTCATGGACCAGGCGAGGCGGCTTGTGGGGCTTCGCTGGGTTGATGACGGGAAAGTGGGGCAGGTACCAGGTCTTCCCTGCTGGTGCTGGTGTTGGCGCCTTCTCTGCATAGCCTGACTGGAATAGGTTATCTATTCTCTCTTCATACTTCTTTTTTAAGTCTTCATCCTTGTCTAATCTCTTCTCTAGTGAATGAAGACGTCGTTCAGCTTCTTGATAGTTGTTAGGTATTGCGAGCTCCTTCTCTTTCCACAGCAAGCCGGTTTCAAATCGCCCTTCTGGTAGTCTTCTGCTGGTTTCTTCGAGGATCTGGAGGGCCTTCTGGTCAGGATCTTCTCTGGGTCTTCTTGGTTCGATGCATAGTGACTCGAGCTTGAAGTGATTCTTAACCAAATCTTCTAATGATCGTTCCTCTTCTTTTTGTTGAAGTCTGCCGCAGAACGCTACCTTAGCTGTGAGTGAGCTATGGCAGCCATGAAGAACCCAGCCGAGTTGTGTGAGTGAGGCGACTGGTTGGTTACGACGACCGGTGCGGAGCTTTCTTGACACGATGAGATGACAGTTGTCTTGTCCGATTAACAACTTAGGCGAGGCTCGTTCATATGTTATCTGATCTCTAATGTCGATCAGATGTTCGCAATCTTCAATGTGGCGATCTTGCACTGTTTCTGGCGTGAAGCTAAGTCGGTTGACAGTACGCGCGGCTTCTATCTCGTACTCTTCGTCTGCGTACTTTCCCCTGATGCTGAGACCGACGACCTTGCTGTTGTCGTGCTTCATCTCATTGCCGACTCCTTGGATCCACATGGTGCTGCCGGGTCCATCAGCCCCAATGACGTCTGCTATCGAGGCGTCCAGCAGCGTGACTGTGCTTCCTTCATCCAGCAGCGCGTAGGTTTCAATGCTGGAGTGCGGCCCTTTCAGTATTACGGGCGCTATTTTCAAGAACGCGCGTCTATGGCCACCTGGTTGCGCTGCTGATGTGACTTCTACTGCTGGCGCGGCTGTCTCTCTCTTCTCGGAGTCGTCACTGGAGCTGCTTGGTTCCTTTTCGTGATGCAGCAGCTTGTGATGCTTCATTGTGCACCCATGTCTTCCACACGGCGGCGCCCTGCAGAGGAATCTTCGATGGCGACTTCGGAGACAGCGGTAGCAGATGTTGCTCTTCTTGGCTACCTCCCATCTTGTATTCGTGTCGAGAGCGATGAAGTGTTTGCAGTCGGTGAGCTTGTGTTCTTGCTTGCATTGCGGGCACAGGTCGTCTGATGTCATCTTCTTCCCCATAGGCATAGCGAATGTGCGCTCCACCTTCTTCTGTCTTCTGTCCCTCCCCCAGTTTTCATCAGCAACTGACTCGGGTAGGGCGTAGGCGCCGCACTTGTCCGCTTCTTCGTTTAGAAATGTGGACATCTTCTTTAGTTCTGGGGCATCTTCTCTCTTCGTAGCTGCATAATCGTACCACTTGTTCTTCAGGATAGGAGTGAGCTTCTCAATAACTGTTCGCGCCATCTCAGGACTGTGTAGGTATTGAGGTTTCTTCAGTGCTTCGATGGTGCCGACTATGTTCGCTATTCGCCCAGCGAAGATGCACAGGTCTCGGGGGTTGTCAGTGACCTTGCTCAGTGACTTCAGCTTCTCCATTTCGACGTGAATGAGTGCTTCTGGTCTCCCAAATCTTCTTTCTAGAGCTTCTACGATCGCTCTTGGGTCGGGTTGACTTAGTAATAGGCAACCGACAGCTTCTTTTGCAGTTCCACGTAGACTCCGACGTATCCGCGCTATATTCTCGTTGCGTGTGAAGTACATGAACGTCTCCTCAAATGCAGCCTTGAAACCAAGCCATTCGGCGCTAGCCCCATTGTAAAGTGGAAGCTCTTGTATGTACTTAGGCGGTTCCCTCGTGCTTCGTACCGCTTGTGAGAGTGCGGCGGCCAAGGTGGACACGTCTATCAGTGGCTGGCTGGTCACAGGCGTATCTTCTTTTTTCTTCTTAGATTCGACGTCTTCTTCTTTATTTTTCCTGACTTCTTTGCTTGCTGAGTGTGTCTGGTCCGCGTTGGGTTCTTGGAGCCACGTACTGATGCGTACGGAGGCCAAGTCATCTTCTATTTCTTCTTCTTCTTCTTCTTCTTCTTCGTCAGAGGCATCTGCTTCTGCTTGCAACCGTTGAATACGTAACTGTTGCATTTCTGTTTCTGCTTGAATCTTCGCTTGTTTCAGCTTCAGCTCGGCCAGACGCTCTTTCGCCTCTAGCTCCGCGAGGAGTTTCTTGCGTGAGGCTACGGAGCGACTGGAACGGGCGTCAGCAGGCTTGAGGGTTCGCTGCGAGGTCTTATCTTGATGGGACGCGGCGCTGATACCCTCGGTTCCTGATGACGTCGTTGCCTCGGTGCCCGTCGAATCACTGGTTCCGCTTCTGGTGCCCGACGTGTCGGTAGCGGTGTTCGACGTGCTGGTGGTAGCTGTGTTCCCTCTTGAATTCTCTTCTGCAGGCTTGACGACGCCCAGCTCGTCCTGCCGGCGCTTGGTCTGCTCTCCATCTTTGCTTCGTGTCAGCACCATCTTCTTTGGTCTGGAACAGCGATCCGGCTTGCGAAGGACCAATAATATTCGGGATCGCCCGAACTCCGTAAAAGAAACAAGATAGTAAAGGAAACAAGATAGCAAGTGGAGGCGACGGCGGCGGCGAGGATCTGATGCGGGAGCTGGCTAGTCAATCGGGCAGAGGTTCGCCTTTTCTTGTTAGGCTGCTGGAACTCGAGTACGCTGCGAACTATGCCCGTACCTATTTTATATTATTCTGTTTTGGCTGGCCAGCGGACCCTTCCTCACCCCCGCTATCACATATTTATTAAATTCAGTGTAAATACATGCCATGAGCTGGCGCGTCTCTTATTATCTAATACCTAAACCTAATACCTAACTAATGACATATAGTTCTTACCTCTGCGACGTCCCATTACGCTATGGCGTGAGGATAAAGCGGCGCGCATATTTAAATGGCCTCTCCCCCCGCCTCACCACTATAAAACCGTACGGCACCGCCGCAGGCCTGTTTATTGCTATTGCGGGCGTCGCAGAGATAAGGTGAGGAAAAAACAGGTGGTAATCATCATTTAATTACATAACCTACCTATTTACATAACTGTTATCTTTTATAAACTTATTTCTAATTAGACAGTTTCCTAAAAACATTGTTTACTTAGTAATTTGGGGTTCTAAGTGATTTATTTTGCATACTACACGATTATTCTAATAAGACATACTCCAATACATTATTCTAATTACTAATTAACAATTCTTATTAGACATAATCTTCACACATTGAATAAGAACATTTTACAACAACTATTTTACAATAAACTCGTAGGAATCGCGTTATGCTATTTGACGCTCGGTAGCTTGCGGTCAGTTGCGGTCCTCACTACTTGAGCCTAGGTGTGAGTTGACCTCAGGGCGTCGTGCACAGTAATAAATTAGTTTATTAAAATTAATTTGCATTTTTTTGGATCCTCCGGCTGCACCCATCGTAATTGGCGCAGTCGGTAGGATAGTCCAGTAAATTCAGTGAATCGATCACCGACAACGGGCTATTCGAACCTACGGGTGTGCGGCTACGGGGGAGTATCCGAATATCGATACCACAGAGAGATGCAGATTTGGTAAGTACCTAGATCTACTAGAGTTGCTCGCCTTCCTATGTTTTAGTATCCTTTGTGTAATTTCCTTTTTTTTTCCTGTGTTTCCTTTGTGTTAATTTCCTCAAGTGTTTCTATTAAACTTTCAAAATTTTTCACTCACGTATATCACGGACTCCTAAGTCGAGTATTTCTAATAGGAACTCGCAAATCGATGCGAATAGGAATTTAGATGCTATATTAGAAGATAGTGAGAGTGTAGAATCTTACTTAATTATAGAGAATAATTTAACTAACAAAATGAGTACCGATTTGGTAGATCAAGTTTACAAGGCCTTACGCCTCGTTCCCGAATTTGACGGGAACCCGAACGTGCTCACGCGGTTTGTACGTTTATGTGACCAACTTGTCGCGCAATTTGTTAGGGCAGAGCCAGGTTACGAACTAAGTAATTTATCCTTGTTGAACGGCATACTTAATAAAGTTACCGGGAATGCCGCTCGCACTATAAATTCAAACGGCATTCCCGAAACATGGCAGGGTATTAGAAACGCCCTGATTAATAACTTCTCGGACCAGCGGGACGAGACCGCCTTATACAATGATCTGGCCCTGTTAACACAAAAGAATTTATCACCACCGGAATTTTACGAAAAGTGCCAAACTTTATTTAGCACAATTATGACCTATGTGACCCTGCATGAGTCCATATCTACTACCATCGAAGCCAAACGGGCACTATATAAAAAATTAACCCTACAGGCATTCGTTCGTGGCCTAAAAGAACCTTTAGGCTCGCGTATTAGGTGCATGCGACCCGACACCATTGAGAAGGCTCTCGAGTTTGTGCACGAGGAAATTAACACCATGTACTTACAGCAGCGTAACGACCATTTGCCGGAGCGGAGACCTGTGCAGTCTACGTCTTCATTTAATCCCAGTACGTATCAGATTAAGCCATTTAATTTGCATACTCCACAGCCAGTCACTTTTTCAGCACCGTTTAATCAGCCCGGTCCCTCTAAAAGTTTTTATCAGCCACAACCGCCAAGGCCAATGCAAGCCTGGAGACCCCAAGTGCCTTTCAATCGCGGTCCCACGCGAACCCAACAAATGTTAAGCGCACCCCCGCCTAACTATAGGCCCCAGAGCAACGTGTTCCGATTGCCTCAACAAAGGCCTGGTTACACGCCCATTAATAATGGCCTTAAGCCCATGAGTGGTGTAAGCCACTTTGTTCCCAAACCTATGCCGAGACCTTCGACAGGACATGACTGGACTCAACAAGGAAATCCACCTCCCAGTAACTATTTTAAGACCCGTGAGACGAATGTTAATGAAGTAGACTTTTACGACTATTATGAGTACCCTGACTATGCCTATAATGACTATTACGACCAGTTCTACCCCGTACCTCACAACTACGAACCTGTGTATGAGCCACTAGCTCATAGTGATTATGTTCCTGTGCACGTAGAGGAACATCAGAATGTGCCCGAAGGAACATCTGCCCAAGGAATGTCTGCTGAAGGCCAGGATTTTCATACAGCCCCGAAATCAGACAAACCAAAATAGAGATTAACTTGCAAACCCAGAGACAACTTCCATTCATTCAGATTGCTAATCCACCCATTAAACTATTAGTAGATACCGGTGCGAACCTATCTTTTATTAGCCCGAACGTTGTAGAAAGATTTTATCATCATATCCAGTGTAATTATGAGCCTTTCGAAGTCACTAACATCCACGCGACAACTCGTAATAATTATTCCATTACTATACCGTGCTTCCCGGAATTTAAAGAAACCTGTGACATTACCCTATACATTTACAAGTTCCACAATTATTTTGACGGCTTAATAGGCTTAGATTTACTAGAAAAGTTAGAGTCTAATATAGATTTAAAGAATAAGGTTCTTGTTACACGTAATTCATCTAATCCCTTGCGAATGCATGATTCACGTAATTGTAATCTTTACGAGGACATAGTACCCGCTAATTCATCCAAATTAGCTAGAGTCCCCATTAATCTTCATGATGGTGACGTAATAATATCAGAGCAGACTATTTCCAATTGCACTATTCGCGACTGTGTTACTTCTGTTAAAAATAACCGTGGCATCATAGAAATAATTAATCCAACTAAACATGATGTAGTTTTCTCAATGGATAGGCCAGTTACCGCGGAACTTTTTAACGAGCAAAGCGCGACTATCTATCAGCCTAGCGATCGCGTATCCGAGGTATTATCAAAACTACGCACTGACCATCTGAATCCTGAAGAACGAGCTAACTTAGAATCTCTTTGTGCACAATATGCTGACGTTTTCTATATCGATGGTGAACCTCTAACTTTCACCAATAAGATAAAGCACTGTATTCATACCACCGACGAATTACCTGTCTATACTAAGACCTATAGATATCCCTTTGTTCACAGACAGGAAGTTCAGGATCAGATTAGCAAAATGTTAGACCAAGGGATAATCCGTCCCTCGCAGTCAGCCTGGAGCTCGCCCATCTGGGTAGTTCCAAAAAAATCTGATGCGTCCGGAAGGGCTAAATGGCGCATAGTCATTGATTTTCGTAAAGTCAATGAGAAAACCCTCGATGACAAGTACCCAATCCCCAATATTAATGACATCTTAGATAAACTTGGTAACTGTCATTACTTCACAACTCTAGACCTTGCAAGTGGATTTTACCAGGTAGAAATGGACCCAGCCGATATTCACAAAACGGCCTTCAATGTAGAACATGGGCACTTTGAATTTTTACGCATGCCCATGGGTCTCAAAAATTCTCCATCCACGTTTCAACGCGTGATGGATAATGTCCTCAGGGACCTCCAAAATGTTATATGTCTCGTATATCTTGATGACATAGTCGTTTTTAGTGTCTCCTTACAGGAACACATGATAAATTTAGAAAAAGTATTCAAGAGATTAAGGGAATCAAACTTTAAGATCCAGATGGATAAGTCGGAGTTTTTAAAGCTTGAAACTTCATACTTAGGTCATGTAATAAGTAAGGACGGTATTAAGCCTAACCCCGATAAGATCATTGCCATCCAGAAATTCCCTATTCCTAAGACAGCTACCGAGATCAAACGCTTTTTAGGCCTGTTAGGATACTATAGGAAGTTTATTCCTGACTTTGCGCGCATTACGAAACCCATGACGCAATGTCTCAAGAAAGGTTCTAAGGCCACCTTCAATGACCCTAACTACATCGATTGTTTTGAAAAATGCAAGTAACTACTGACCAACGACCCTATACTGCAGTACCCTGACTTTTCTAAGGAATTCGTGCTTACGACTGACGCATCTAACTTTGCCATAGGAGCTGTCCTTTCTCAAGGGCCTATAGGGCAAGATAAGCCCTTAGCATACGCGTCTAGAACATTAAACTCCAGTGAGATTAACTATAGCGTAATCGAGAAGGAGCTATTAGCCATAGTTTGGGCTACTAAATACTTTCGTCCATACTTGTTTGGGAGAAAGTTTAAGATAGTTACAGACCATAAACCCTTACAATGGGTTATGAGCCTTAAGGAACCAGGCTCCAGACTCACACGTTGGAGACTTAAGTTGAGTGAATACAATTTTACTACAGTATACAAGCAGGGCAAAAAGAACACTAACGCCGACGCATTGTCCCGCATTGAAATCAACAACGAGGACGCTATGTCTATAGCGGTAAATGTATCTGAAAAGCCTCACTCAACAGTAGGTTCTGAAACACTGACAGCCCCTACAAACAACCTTGACATACTCGACAACTCTGACACAGCAACTGTTCACACTAGTAACGAAGCCCCTATTCTAGAAGTGCCAATATCAGACGAACCCTTAAATAAATTCAGTAGACAAATCTGTTTTGTACTTGTAGGCGATATAAAAAAACGACCGACAGTGAGTAAGCCATTTGAAACGCATACCCGAACTACCATTCAACTATCCGAGTCTAACCTGACTAACGACGTTATTAATGCAGTCAAAGAATATGTGAACCCTAAAGTCAAAACCGGTTTAATCATCCATCCTCCTCTTGCCATGTATAAAATAATCCCCATAATTCAAGTCAACTTCAAAAGCTCTTCAATGAACATGGTTCTAACTAAAGTTGAATTAGAGAATGTTAAAGACTACCTGCGTCAACAGGACATCATAAAGAAATACCACGAAGGTAAAACAAATCATCGCGGTATCACTGAATGTTACTTAGCCTTATCTTCTAAATTCTACTGGCCTAAGATGAAAGAACACATCTCCAAGTACATAAATGAGTGTACTATCTGTGGTCAGGCTAAGTACGACCGTCATCCCATCAAGCAAAGATTCAACATTGTACCACCCCCTAGTAAACCTTTTGAAATTATCCATCTAGATCTGTTCACAGCTCAAACAAAGAAATTCCTTACCATTGTAGACGCTTTCTCTAAGTATGCACAAGCTTATCACCTTGGAGATAGCACCGCTTTAAGTGTAGTACAAGCTCTACTTGTATTCTGCACCCACCATGGGGTCCCATTGACTATTGTCACGGACGGAGGCCCTGAATTCACAAATCAGATTTTCTTAGAATTCAGCCGAACTCATAAAATTATTCACCATAAAATATTAGCGCATTCCCCTAACGACAATGGCATAGTAGAAAGGTTCCATTCTACCATTTTAGAACATCTTAGGGTATTGAAATTAGAGAGACGAAATGAACCAGTCGTTAATCTTATGCCTTATGCCATCTTAGCGTACAATAGTTCGATCCATAGCTTCACAAAATGTAGACCTTTGGACTTGATAACTGGACACTTTGACCCTCGAGACCCAATAGATATTGACCTATCTGAACACTTACTGCAACAGTACTCACAAGACCATAGGAAACGAATGAGTCAAGTATACGACCTTATTAACCAGACATCCTTACATGACAGGACACAACTGACTGAAACCCGTAACAAGGACAGAGAACCCGAGAAGGACTATATCCCCGACCAGCAAATCTTTGTACGCAATCCCATGGCGTCCCGACAGAAGTTAGCCCCGCGTTATACGCAAGATACTGTACTCGCAGATCTTCCAATCCACATCTATACGAAGAAGAAACGCGGTCCAGTAGCAAAATCTCGCCTTAAGCGAAGTCCTAAAGATCCCACTTTGTTACAGGATAATACTATGGCTGATGACCCTACATCCGGCCCAAGGACAAGAGATAACAGTTGAATCACTTGACAATGGACCAGGACTACTTCCCTTCAAATTAGGAGCGGCAAAGATCGTTTCCCATTTCCACTCTTTCCTAAGTCATATAGATTTAGAGAATGTCCATCTTCAAATTGAAGTGGTAAAAACACAGATGGCTGAATTAAGTCCCTTAGTTAACAATAAAACCTTATTCCTATTCGACCCTCATCTGAAACATCTCAATAGTAAAATCAATTTAATTATTAGTAAAATTAATATGTTTGAATCAACGCGTAGTAAAAGAGGCCTTATCGACGGTTTGGGTTCTGTAATAAAATCAATTTCTGGAAATTTAGACTACACCGATGCACTTAAATACGAAAACGCCATAAACACCTTACGTAATAATGAGCATAAATTAGAATTAGAAATTAATAACCATGTTAGTTTAAATAGTAAATTTATTTCACGTAGCTCCCAAATAATAGATAGTATAGTTTCAAATCAAGATAAGATGAACAAAGCACTAAACTTAATTTCGGAAAGTAACGCTAATAGGGATACAGATTTAATTAAATACGCCCATCTGGCCCAACTACTGTTAATCTTAGGAGATAATGTAGAAGATCTTTATGAAGAATTACGAAGTTTAGAGAACACCCTAACATTTATTCGTGCGTTGAGTACCCCGTACTCTCTATTTAATTCAGATGAAATTAAGTATATGTTGGGTAAATTAAGGATTTTATATGCTAATGACGAAATCCTTGACGTAGAAATTAGGCATTTTTATGAAATAATTAAACTAGGTTACTTCTATTCTAATAAGCAGATAGTAGTAGTTATAAAAGTCCCGATAGTTGTTTCCTCCACATATAATTTGTATAAACTTTCCCTTGTTCCTAACAGAAACCACGAAACTCTTATACCACCCTCACCTTTCGTAGCACTCTCTAGCTCAGACTCTAGGTACATAGAGACAGAATGTCCGAAGGTAAACTCCATATATCTCTGTGAGTCAACAGCCAACCTACAAATCCAGAGCAAACCAGATTGTATCCAGCATCTCATAGTCCATCAAGAACTTCAACCCAGCTGCAAGCTGACACCCGTAGCTCTCACCACCGAAGCCCTGGAAACCCTGGACGACAAGCATTATACCTTAAGTTTTCCTGTACCAACAAAAGTGAAGATGTCTTGCGGTAAAGAACAATATCGGACCCTACGAGGCAGCTATTTGGCAATTATTCCCCTCAATTGCAACCTGAGAACACCCGCCTTCACTATCTCCAACACTGACGACCACATCAAAGGACATGTCGTGAAGATCATTGAGATGCCCCTATACAACGAGACGAAGCCTGAAAATTATCCGAAGCTCATCCTAAATTCGCCAAATCTACAAAAACTTCACACCCTTAGCAACGAGATAGCGACGCAACTGCCTGTACATTTAGATGACGTCACCGATCCCGTCATTTACCACACTACTATACCCATGTACCTCGCGCTATCCGGTACATGCGCACTCATCGCCACTCTAATCTATCGTCGGCTACGCATAAGAAAAGCATCCAGAGAAATCACAGAAAACTTCAACAGCAACCCTGAAGTCGCCTATGCAATCCCATCACCACGCACTATCAACCCAAGCCAAATAAGGATTGACCCTGGATGTCTACCAGCGACCATCTTGAACATCATACTCGCTGTTCTACGGGGGGAGGTGTTACGCATGGCCAACCTTAATAGATCGCTGCATCGGCAAACCTGCATATACATTGCACACGGCACCTACGGGCACGAAACGCAAGCTCGGCATAACGTGACCAATTGACGTCAATCGAACCTTTCCATAGAAACTTAGAAACGTGGAGCGGCACTTTTGGATCTGACATCGACCAATTGACATTTTAGTATAATTAGTCGTAATTTCAATACTTTGTAATACAGTAATAAATTAGTTTATTAAAATTAATTTGCATTTTTTTGGATCCTCCGGCTGCACCCATCGTAATTAGCTTGACTAATATTAAATACTAGTTGACCCACGCAATTTCTTTTGCCTCACAGTTTTTGTTACTGCTCCCCTCCTGTTGGTCTTAGCGTGATAATATAGCCAATAGCCTTCCTCGATAAATGGGCTATCTAACACTGAAAGAATTTTTAAAATCGGACCAGTAGTTCCTGAGATTAGCGCATTCAAGTAAACAAACTCTTCAGCTTTATATATTAGTACTAGTTGACCCGCGCAACTTCATCTGCGTCACAATTTTCATTACTGCTCCGCTCCTGTTGGTCTTAGCGTGATGATATACAGCCTACCTCAATAAATGGGCTATCTAACACTGAAAAATTTTTCAAATCAGACCAGTAGTTCCTGAGATTAGCTCGTTCAAGTAAACAAACAAACAAACTCTTCAGCTTTATATATAAGTATAGATAGATAATGAAAATAACACTCTCTATGCCCTCGTTAACAAACCTAAACTAAATAATGTTTTTCATAACCCGTGAATAAAACTAGTAAACTAACCGAGCACGGCAGAATCCATTATTTCTGTACTCTACAAGTTGATGAGGACAAACTTTTTTCAGAAGACAACATCCACATTGAATAACACTCATCGGTGTCCTAGTGTCTGTTCATTTCCATCTGGTCTACTTTCATCAAGAGCAAGCTTGGAAGATGAAGTCATTTTCATTTACCTGAAACAAACATATTAGACTATTAGGTCTAGCACTAGCATTTAGAAATAAACATCCGAGTGGCTAATTTTGGTAAACATAAGTGGCCATATTACATTTCCATTGAAGGGACGCTGGCCTCCCCTCTGAGAGAGAGAATAGGTTGTAATTGACCATACAGATTTAGTCTGGATTGGTGATGTTTTGAATTTGAATTTGTTGCACTTTCTGGTTGTATTTAAAAAAAATAAAACCATTAAAAGAAAACTAAACAGAACTTATTACACCATTTAGTTTGTTTACATTAAATATTACGTACAAAAATGTTAAATGTTTACGATATAGAAATATCAGATACTAACCCACCCATTCCTATACAATAGAAAGTATGATTCATTTTCCAATATTCAACTTCCCATTGTATTGCAGCGGTCCGTTGCTATTCCGCAATTGATACACAGTCTCATGATGTCGTTATTGAGAAGTAAAAAAAGAGCAATAAACAAATCTATAAATTATTTGATTTTTTAATGACGCTCACGTTAAAATTCAATGAGCTCTTTGCAAAACACGGGTCGCTTCAAAACAAATAAAAACAGACGTCGACGTCAGTAAAGTAAACAGTACCTAATGTCACTAATGTCACATTTGACTTTGACAGCAAAACGGATAAAATATTAATGAGTTTCATCGTGGTTTCATCACGTATTTGCTATTTACGACCTTCTTACTACTTCAGATTTTATAGAACACTAATAAATAATATGTAAAATTATATACAAAAGCAATCTGGCATAAATTAATGTTCAAATTTAATAAAGGTTTTTCGAAAATCATTTCTCCAAACGGGTTTTATAATAATGGCAATACGACACTGCCATTCATTCCACTACTATTTAATTACGAGACCACTGACATGCCACTGACCGATCAGTGATCGACCATTACGAATTTAGCAGACTACGAACTTTTAGCAAAATGACAATGGCATCGTGTTGGAATGACGAATTTATAAAAATTAGCAGACTAGGGGCCCTCTGGGCCCCAAGTCTGCTATTACAATAGTGTCAGAATGGTCGATCATTGATCTTATAATTGTTGATTTTGACAAGTTTGGTAATCTACTAACATAATAGTGTCATTATGACTTTCCAATGATCAATCACTGACACTCCACTGAACGAAATAGCATAAAATGGTTATCTCGTACATAATGACAAATGAATGACAGACGTATGCGGTAATCTGCTAAAATTTTGACAGTTGCATCGATCAGTGACCTACCATTAGAACGTAATTGTGTAGTCATTGCTTTTCCAGTCACTGCGCCATTCTACCGGCGTTTTATATCCAATATTTTTTGGTCAAACTTCGCCCTTCATTGGTGCGGCTGCATTAGCCAAGCGCCAGGTGTCAGTGGTTTTCGAGAAACTCAATGAGAGCCGAAAGGAGAAACCGTAACTCCATAAAAACTTGGGCCTGGCGTTACAGAGCTGGATTTCGCCATAAATAAGAGCATTTAGGAAGGTTTCACGAGCCCAATTTTGACCCACTGACCAAATCAGATAATATTTGCCCATATTTTAGGTTATTATTTTTAAATAAGTTACCTACTAGCTTTAGCTCGCGACTATGTCCGCGCATATCTCGATTTTTTCCGTTCCCGTATAGCCTAACAATATAGAAATATTTTTTCAAATCTTACTGATTCCAGAGATTAGCTCGTTCAAACAAAAATAGATAAAGAAAAATGCATATTTGTGGCTATGTTTCCTACACTAAATATTATCAAACATTCGTCATTATAGAGATCTAAGACTATACTCTAGAATGCACTTGCAGCTATGCTGCAGTGCTTGCATCCTATAACGATGATTTTTATAAAAGTCCTCAGGCTTTCAGTTTCTTTAAGCTGATGTTTTCAGAAAACTATATTTTTTAGACAAGGGCCATGTGCATCACTCCTGGCTTGCTTTTGGTTAGGTATATTGTATTTAATAGGGTGCTAACTTATATCAGGTACAGTAATGAGAAATTGTATTATATTAAAATAAAAATAAAACATAGCAGTAAGTAAATCGTTTTAATCATCTTCTTCATTAGGATTATCATAATATGTGTGTAGGTAGGTTCTTCTAAATGAGGAATGTCTTGACTGTTCCGCTCATTGACAGCTGATGAAGATGCCCCAGATGGTGAGGGGCCTGAATGGAAATACCGGGATGCTCTATTTGCTCGCACCCATCAAAAGAAGCACACTTGAAGCACCCACCTGAAAATAATTTATCCACATTACAGGGTGCCATTACACAGAGACATTGTGTATGTGTGTGCCCATTTTGAAAATGACTGAATTAATGAAATCCTGCAAATGAGAAATGTTGATGTTAAGAGTTTGACTAATATTAAATACTAATTGACCTGCGCAACTTCGTTTGCCTCACAATTTTCGTTACTGCTCCGCTCCTCTTGGTCTTAGCGTGATAATATAGCCAATAGCCTTTCTCGATAAATGGGCTATCTAACACTGAAATAATTTTTAAAATCGGACCAGTAGTTCCTGAGATTAGCGCGTTCAAGTAAACAAACTAACTCTTCAGCTTTATATAATAGTACTAGTTGACCCGCGCAACTTTATCTGCGTCATAATTTTCATTACTGCTCCGCTCCTGTTGGTCTTAGCGTGATAATATACAGCCTACAGCCTACCTCAATAAATGGGCTATCTAACACTGAAAAATTTTTCAAATCAGACCAGTAGTTCCTGAGATTAGCTCGTTCAAGTAAACAAACAAACAAACAAACTCTTCAGCTTTATATATAAGTATAGATAGATAATGAAAATAACACTCTCTATGCCCTTGTTAACAAAACTAAACTAAATAATGTTTTTCATAACCCGTGAATTAAACTAGTAAACTAACCGAGCACGGCAGAATCCATTATATTACACTCTTGCACTGTACCAGTTCTGTACTGTAAAAGTAGATAAGGACATACTTTTTTCAGAAGACAACATCCACATTGAATAACACTCATCGGTGTCCTAGTGTCTGTTCCTTTCCATCTGGTCTACTTTCATCAAGAGCAAGCTTGGAAGATGAAGTCATTTTCATTTACCTGAAACAAACATATTAGACTATTAGGTCTAGCACTAGCATTTAGAAATAAACATCCGAGTGGCTAATTTTGGTAAACATAAGTGGCCATATTACATTTCCATTGAAGGGACGCTGGCCTCCCCTCTGAGAGAGAGAATAGGTTGTAATTGACCATACAGATTTAGTCTGGATTGGTGATGTTTTGAATTTGAATTTGTTGCACTTTCTGGTTGTATTTAAAAAAAATAAAACCATTAAAAGAAAACTAAACAGAACTTATTACACCATTTAGTTTGTTTACATTAAATATTACGTACAAAAATGTTAAATGTTTACGATATAGAAATATCAGATACTAACCCACCCATTCCTATACAATAGAAAGTATGATTCATTTTCCAATATTCAACTTCCCATTGTATTGCAGCGGTCCGTTGCTATTCCGCAATTGATACACAGTCTCATGATGTCGTTATTGAGAAGTAAAAAAAGAGCAATAAACAAATCTATAAATTATTTGATTTTTTAATGACGCTCACGTTAAAATTCAATGAGCTCTTTGCAAAACACGGGTCGCTTCAAAACAAATAAAAACAGACGTCGACGTCAGTAAAGTAAACAGTACCTAATGTCACTAATGTCACATTTGACTTTGACAGCAAAACGGATAAAATATTAATGAGTTTCATCGTGGTTTCATCACGTATTTGCTATTTACGACCTTCTTACTACTTCAGATTTTATAGAACACTAATAAATAATATGTAAAATTATATACAAAAGCAATCTGGCATAAATTAATGTTCAAATTTAATAAAGGTTTTTCGAAAATCATTTCTCCAAACGGGTTTTATAATAATGGCAATACGACACTGCCATTCATTCCACTACTATTTAATTACGAGACCACTGACATGCCACTGACCGATCAGTGATCGACCATTACGAATTTAGCAGACTACGAACTTTTAGCAAAATGACAATGGCATCGTGTTGGAATGACGAATTTATAAAAATTAGCAGACTAGGGGCCCTCTGGGCCCCAAGTCTGCTATTACAATAGTGTCAGAATGGTCGATCATTGATCTTATAATTGTTGATTTTGACAAGTTTGGTAATCTACTAACATAATAGTGTCATTATGACTTTCCAATGATCAATCACTGACACTCCACTGAACGAAATAGCATAAAATGGTTATCTCGTACATAATGACAAATGAATGACAGACGTATGCGGTAATCTGCTAAAATTTTGACAGTTGCATCGATCAGTGACCTACCATTAGAACGTAATTGTGTAGTCATTGCTTTTCCAGTCACTGCGCCATTCTACCGGCGTTTTATATCCAATATTTTTTGGTCAAACTTCGCCCTTCATTGGTGCGGCTGCATTAGCCAAGCGCCAGGTGTCAGTGGTTTTCGAGAAACTCAATGAGAGCCGAAAGGAGAAACCGTAACTCCATAAAAACTTGGGCCTGGCGTTACAGAGCTGGATTTCGCCATAAATAAGAGCATTTAGGAAGGTTTCACGAGCCCAATTTTGACCCACTGACCAAATCAGATAATATTTGCCCATATTTTAGGTTATTATTTTTAAATAAGTTACCTACTAGCTTTAGCTCGCGACTATGTCCGCGCATATCTCGATTTTTTCCGTTCCCGTATAGCCTAACAATATAGAAATATTTTTTCAAATCTTACTGATTCCAGAGATTAGCTCGTTCAAACAAAAATAGATAAAGAAAAATGCATATTTGTGGCTATGTTTCCTACACTAAATATTATCAAACATTCGTCATTATAGAGATCTAAGACTATACTCTAGAATGCACTTGCAGCTATGCTGCAGTGCTTGCATCCTATAACGATGATTTTTATAAAAGTCCTCAGGCTTTCAGTTTCTTTAAGCTGATGTTTTCAGAAAACTATATTTTTTAGACAAGGGCCATGTGCATCACTCCTGGCTTGCTTTTGGTTAGGTATATTGTATTTAATAGGGTGCTAACTTATATCAGGTACAGTAATGAGAAATTGTATTATATTAAAATAAAAATAAAACATAGCAGTAAGTAAATCGTTTTAATCATCTTCTTCATTAGGATTATCATAATATGTGTGTAGGTAGGTTCTTCTAAATGAGGAATGTCTTGACTGTTCCGCTCATTGACAGCTGATGAAGATGCCCCAGATGGTGAGGGGCCTGAATGGAAATACCGGGATGCTCTATTTGCTCGCACCCATCAAAAGAAGCACACTTGAAGCACCCACCTGAAAATAATTTATCCACATTACAGGGTGCCATTACACAGAGACATTGTGTATGTGTGTGCCCATTTTGAAAATGACTGAATTAATGAAATCCTGCAAATGAGAAATGTTGATGTTAAGAGTTTGACTAATATTAAATACTAATTGACCTGCGCAACTTCGTTTGCCTCACAATTTTCGTTACTGCTCCGCTCCTCTTGGTCTTAGCGTGATAATATAGCCAATAGCCTTCCTCGATAAATGGGCTATCTAACACTGAAATAATTTTTAAAATCGGACCAGTAGTTCCTGAGATTAGCGCGTTCAAGTAAACAAACTAACTCTTCAGCTTTATATAATAGTACTAGTTGACCCGCGCAACTTTATCTGCGTCATAATTTTCATTACTGCTCCGCTCCTGTTGGTCTTAGCGTGATAATATACAGCCTACAGCCTACCTCAATAAATGGGCTATCTAACACTGAAAAATTTTTCAAATCAGACCAGTAGTTCCTGAGATTAGCTCGTTCAAGTAAACAAACAAACAAACAAACTCTTCAGCTTTATATATAAGTATAGATAGATAATGAAAATAACACTCTCTATGCCCTTGTTAACAAAACTAAACTAAATAATGTTTTTCATAACCCGTGAATTAAACTAGTAAACTAACCGAGCACGGCAGAATCCATTATATTACACTCTTGCACTGTACCAGTTCTGTACTGTAAAAGTAGATAAGGACATACTTTTTTCAGAAGACAACATCCACATTGAATAACACTCATCGGTGTCCTAGTGTCTGTTCATTTCCATCTGGTCTACTTTCATCAAGAGCAAGCTTGGAAGATGAAGTCATTTTCATTTATCTGAAACAAACATTTATCATTCGACTATTAGGTCTAGCACTAGCATTTAGAAATAAACATCTGAGTGGCTAATTTTGGTAAACATAAGTGGCCATATTACATTTCCATTGAAGGGACGCTGGCCTCCCCTCTGAGAGAGAGAATAGGTTGTAATTGACCATACAGATTTAGTCTGGATTGGTGATGTTTTGAATTTGAATTTGTTGCACATTCTGGTATTATTTTTAAAAATAAAACCATTAAAAGAAAACTTAACAGAACCTATTACACCATTTAGTTTGTTTACATTAAATATTACGTACAAAAATGTTAAATGTTTACGATATAGAAATATCAGATACTAACCCACCCATTCCTGTACAATAGAAAGAATGATTCATTTACCAATATTCACCTTCCTATTGTATTGTAGCGTTCCGTTGCTATTCCGCAATTGATGCACAGTCTCATGATGTCATTATTGAGAAGTAAAAAAGAGCACTAAACAAATCATCAAATCATCAAAAAATCAAATTAATTATTTGATTTTTTAATGACGCTCACGTTAAAATTCAATTAGCTCTTTGCAAAACACCGGTCGCTTCAAAACAAATAAAAACAGACGTCGACGTCAGTAAAGTAAACAGTACCTAATGTCACTAATGTCACATTTGACTTTGACAGCAAAACGGATAAAATATAAATGAGTTTCATCACGTATTTGCTATTTACGACTTTGTTACTACTTCAGATTTCATAGAACACTAATAAATAATATGTATAATTATATACAATAGCAATCTGGCATAAATTAATGTTCAAATTTAATAGCAGTTTTTCGAAAATCATTTCTCCAAACGGGTTTAATAATAATGGCAATACGACACTGTCATTCCACTACGATTTCATTACGAGACCACTGACATGCCACTGACCGATCAGTGAAGGACCATTATGTATTTAGCAGATTACGAACTTTTAGCAAAATGACAATGGCATCGTGTTGGAATGACGAATTTATAAAAATTAGCAGACTAGGGGCCCAGATCCTGTCGAAGGTCTTCGAGATGTCAAGGGAGACCGCTAGTGCCTTCCCGTGCTATTCTATGGCCTCACTCCAGATGTGAATGGCATACGCTAGAAGATCCCCAGTTGACCGATTTCGGCGGAACCCGTATCCGGTCACTAAGGATATCATTCGCTTCTAGGTACGCCAGCAGCTTATGATTCAGTACGCGTTCCATAGTCTTACCGAGAGGGGTCTATAATTCGACGGGTCAGCTCCACTACCCTTCTTGGGCACGGTCTGCACGTTAGCTTGCTTCCAAGCCTTTGGCACTTTTCCAGTTTCAAACGAAAGGCGAAACAGGCGTGTCAAGATCGGAGACAACTCAGGCGCACAAGTCTTCAGAACAATTGCCGATATCCCGTCGGGACCACTAGCCTTGTTCACGTCTAGGTTACGCAGTACCCTACGGACGTCCTTCTGATGAATGCGAATGTTCGACATACTCGACTCGCATCCATCAGGAGAAGCATGGGGCGTCACGCCACCAGGATCCAGACGTGAAGATTCCGCAAACAAAGAAGCAAACAAGTTCGCTTTCTCCTCAGCGGAGTGGGCCAGCGTCCCGTCGGGTCTTAGCAGTGGTGGTAGTGAAGGGCGGCAGAAGTTCGAATCGACCGACTTAGCCAGGGACCAAAAAGCCTTACCTCCTGCTGGGTATGAAGCAAGTTTGTTCCGTATTCGACTAATGTGGTCAAACTGAGCCCTCCGCAACACCTTCTTGCAGGACTTAGCAGCCCTGTTGAAGGCTCTCTTCTTCTGACTCACGTCGTTTGGTTTGCGCGTACGAGCGTCGACCCATGTTAGGTACGCCGCGTGCTTAAGCGCATCAGCGCGATTGCACTCGGCACCAGACCATGGACGAGCTCCGCCAGACATTGTTATGCCAGAGAACGGAATGTAGTACTCCATTCCCCTCCGCAACACATCCGTCATGGCGTCTGCGCACGACGAAGCATCAATTGAAGAAAAGCAAGTAGGCTGCCAAGGGTAACATGCGAAGAAAGATCGCATGCCATCCCCCAATCTGCTGACCTGTATCCCGTGTAAATCCTGGGTAAGACAGGTATGACACGTCCGACGGACATCCGATCTGCGTCTCCAACAAGAACAAGAGCGCTGGTTTCTCGGTCTCTAGGTATAATATAATATCGTTTATTTATAAAACGGCACATTTACAAAAAAAAAATTACAACTTTTTTTTACAGTACACAGTAGACTCGCAGACAATATCATTCCGTCTCTTATTAGTTTTCTCGGTGTTGTAAGTGAACATGGTGTGCTGTTTTAATACCAGTTCCATAATGAAAAGCTGGCGAACAGTCAGTAGTTGCAGGATTTGTACAAATCTGTGGGATAGAGAAAGGGATGGAAATTGGCTACTTTTAAAATGGCTCTCTGAGCTCTATCAAGAGAGAGTAAGTGAGTTTTGGCTGCTCCACCCCATGAAGCGATACAGTACTGGATTACAGATTGCTCGTAGGGCCAAATAAACTTTTGGGTCCGCAATAGCTCGCAGTTTTTTAAAGACATAGATTAATTTGCGCACTCTTTTAACCAGACTCTCAATATGTGGTCTAAAAGAGAGAGTATCGTTTATTATTACTCCGAGATATTTAATGTTGGATGTTTGGAGGATAAAAGGACAGTCACATGTACTGATTGTGTGGGGTGCACAGCAAAGAAAATTACTGTGGACATACAGATTAAATCCTGTATTAAGGAATAAAATTAACTTTAAAAAATACTCTTTGCAATATAAGAAAATTATAATACTAACACAGCAAGCTCAAAATAATCACTTTATAAAATCCTCGCAGAATAAATCAAAACCTACGTGGAAAATAGTTAATAGAAGAAAAAATAACTCTCCTAAAGAACAAATACTGACTATTAATAAATGTGACCTGACCTTTTCAAAACCTATTGACATTGCAAATGCATTTAATGACTATTTCATAGATGAAATCGAGAATAATATTAAAACTGACATGGACTTCGACAGTAAATTAGGTAATTTGACAAGGCAATCTATGTTTATGCAACCCGTTCTATCAACTGACATTGTTTCGGCTATAAAATCACTTAAGAATGCAATTACTGTAGGATTTGACGGTGTATCAACAAAGGTGATAAAATTTGTAAATGAGCTTATAGCACCCGTATTAGCACATATTAAGAATCTTGGTATTGTTGACGGAGTTTATCCTGAAGACTTGAAGAAAGTTATTATTAAACCGCTTCATAAAAAAGATAATAAAACTGAAATGAAGAAGTATAGGCCAATTTCTGTATTTTCCAACATTTAAAAAAACTATTTATAAGTCTCTATATTGCTTTCTCAATAAATTTAACTTATTATGCAAGGAACAAAAGGGCTTTAGAAAGAATACCACAATCAACATGGCTATTTTTGTTTTTTTTACGTAGCATTATGTTAGCAGTAGACCAAAAAGCTCCTATTTGTGCTATTTACACAGATAGGCCCAAAGCCTTCGATTACGTAAAGCACGACGTCTTATTAGATAAACTACGTAGTTACGGTATCAGAGGTAATATTTTAAAACTAATTGAATCCTATCTCTCCAACAGAATGCAGTGTACAGAGATTGCAAGAGTATGTGAAAAAACAATATTTGAAAAGAGTTTTTATCTTGTTCTAGTTTGATAAAGTTTGGTGTCCTACAGGGTAGCGTCCTTGGGCCACCACTTTTCTTAGTCTATATAAATGATCTGCCAAAGGTAACTCAACATCAAATGGTGATGTTTGCATATGATAGTACTGCCATAGTGAAATGTAAAGTTCGAGATATTTATCAAGATGACATAAATAATACGCTATCGGACATAATTACTTGGCTTACTAAAAATAATTTAGTTATAAACCTACAGAAAACCAAAATAATGTACTTTCACCAAAGAACTGCAGTACCAAATGTAAACATCAGGCATAGTAACTGTGACATTGAGGAAGTTAAAGTAGCAAAATTCTTAGGTTTATTTGTTGATAATCAACTTAACTGGAAGGCCCACATAGATGAACTAAGTAAGAAAATAAATAAATCAGCATACGCACTTTTTCAAATTTCAAAAAAAGTAAATACGGATGCGCTACTAGTTGCATATCACGGATTAGTAGCCTCAATATGGCATTATTTTTTAGGGCAATTCTACTGATAAAGATATCGTTTTTAGGGCACAAAAAGGATGCATAAGATCGATGTGTGGTCAGACTAGTGATGATAGCTGTGTACCTTTCTTTGAATCGCTGAAATTACTTACCCCACCTTCGTTATATATTTTTGAAATTAGTGTATTTGTCAAAACAAACATTAAATTGTTCGAAAAAGTGTCAACGCTACGAGATGTTGCGATTCGTAGCCAATACGCAAACTATTTAATCAATCAGCGTTGTAAAACTGCCTTAGTGAGAAAGAGCGTTTTAGGCATGGCACCGCGCATCTACAATAAACTACCAGATGACATAAAAAAATTGAATATTGGACTATTAAAAAAAAAATTAAAGCAATTGTTGATTGAAAAATGTTATTATACGACAGATGAATATCTGAATGAAAATTAATGTAAACTTATTTATTTGACTATAGAAACATTTGAATATTGTGAAATAATGTAATTTATTGTTATTTATTTATGCATTGACTGTAGAAATTACTTCATATTGTGACATTTATAATTTTTATTTATTTATCATCATTTTTGACATATGATTTGTAATGAGACATAATTGTTATAGGTACTTAATATTGACTGTTTTGTTTTATCTTTATTCGCATGCAATTATATTTGTACGATTCTTAGCATAACATAGCGAACTATAAACTAATTAAAGAACTGTATTTACTACCTATGTTACACAAATAAAAATTTGATTTGATTTGATTTATAGAGAGGTGCACTTTATGCGAAAGGGCGTGCTGCCGCTGTCCAACTGTTTTCTTTTATTCCTGTCCATTAAAAACCTGAGTGATGTAGGTTGAGGAGAAGGAAGTGAAATGAGGTTCCATGCTGCCTTCAGGCACGCCCTGACAGGGCGACATCTTTCTTAAATTCTTTAACATATTTATCAATCACTAGTATTTTTGACAGCTAACTTCATCCCACGCTCACTCCACCTAAGCCTTCACTTCGACATGTTTATCATAGATTTAGAATACCTAGATAGCTTCTATTAAGTTGTATATAGTAGCCTATCTTGTACTCAACATTTTAAATGGAAACATTTCATGTGACAAAAAGAGATAGCAATAGCATTCTTGACCGTCTTGAAATTGGCGCGCCACCAGCCGAGAATCGCCATTTTGTTTGTTAACCAACTGGTTAACACATTAGTCTACCAATTTTATCAAAAATACTGGCAAATTGTGAAAAATATTGTGGTTTGAGTGCGGTTTTCGTTTTGCCATGAACAATGGCATTTACTGTGCCCGGTTGTTCGAATAGGAATGGTGTTTTGAATGAAAATATTGCAAAAGTATCGTTTCACCAGTAAATAAAAATATAATCATAACTTATTGTTAAAACACATTTTAGCAGAAAAGTCAATAAAATCAGATCTCCATTATATGAACTTAAAGATACAACTGCTTCTACGTTATTGTCAGTTTCCAATTTAGAAATAAAAATAAAAACAAAAAAATATTGAACCGTTTTTAACCGACTTCAAAACAAGGAAGAGGATCTCAATTCGGTTGTATTTTTTTTTATGTTACCTCAAAACTCCGTCATTTATGAACCGACTTGCAGAATTCTTGTTTCATCTGAAAGGGTATAAGTACTTCACGATTGGTCCCATTGTCACCAAGTCAGAATCTGATAATGGGATCCCATGAAAATCGAGGGCAACCCTCAAATTTTATAGACACATACAATGTTTTTCATTAACAGCTTTCTAACGCAATTCAGATATTTGTGCCTGGTAATCATTATCTCATGTTGCTGAGCTGATGATGAAAGGTATAAATTAGGATGTGATGATGAGATCCCATGAAAAACCTTTGTTCAGCGATATTTTCGCCAATTGTCAGCTGATTTGGATGATTATTTTTTGTTTAGAAGAGTATTTTCAATTTGGTGAAGATCTGACCAAGACCAAGGTAGGCAACGGACGGAACTCTTCGATATATAATAGGAAAGGGAACGGGATTGCAGAAATTGCATGTTTTTTTAGTGTTTACACCAGTTCTTAACATAACATTGCGCCGGTACGCTGTCAATGGGTACGCGGGTAGGTACCAATAAAAAGTAAAAAATAAAAAGCTCTGTGTTTTTCGTTACTTTCTTGTTTTTTTTACACCGAATTCCGAAATTAAAGTTTTTTTTCTTTCTTCCGAGGTTATTTTGTATCTTGTAGTGTTTTGTTTTTGGAAGTCTGTTGTGTTTTTTGTAAAAAGATGTTTGACATATCATGTACTTCATAAGGATGTTGCTTCTTAGATGTTTTATCGATAGAGTAAAAGTATAATCACATAGGTACCTACATATTCTAGTTCGTTTATAATACGTACAATGAAATAAAAACAATGTAAGTGGTCAGATTTTGGAAATTCATTCTGAATTTTTTGTAGTGATTGCGCCATGCCGCAAAACCGTATACTTAAGTAGGTACTACTATTATTATTTATTACTACTAAATTATTATAATGATGCATTATTTGTTATTTTTACAGATTTCCTGCAGATTATGAGTATAAAAGAAAATGGATAAAAATTTGAAAAAAAAAAACGATAATTGGAGGCCTACACAGTAAACAAGGATATGTTCTGAACATTTTAAAGAATCTTTGCTTTCGTGAAGAATATGAACATAGAGTACAACATTCGCACGCAGTGCCAATAATATTTCCAAAACAGCCAGCATCTTGCCAACCAGTAAGTATATTAACCCAAAATCATCAATCAATCAAACTTTTTTTTTTCTTTTAATTTTTCGATTAAGATGTTTTATAAATAGTATTGGTAAAGGATACTTTTTATCTTTTTATGTTAAAAAAATGCTAAAATTATTTAGGATCTTCATAAACCAACCTGACATCAATTTGGTTTATTTCAGAAATTACCGTTAAAGAGGAAGCTTATAAATGGAGAAAAGCAGTTTCGCAGATCATTGGCGAAGAGTTTGCTCGAAACCTACAAAAAGAGTGAAAAGAGACCTAGGTGTGGGACAGGATCCTCCCTGTCCCACACCTAGGTCTCATCGAGAATCATCTCGATATGATGAGGTTGACCTCTTGGTTCAATATAGTGCGCTGTTTGCAAAGTGAAAAACTTTTTTATTTGTCGAAAGTAAAATTCATTTACGAACTAAAAACTGTTTTATGGCAAATCATAGTCAAACTCAATAACGAGCGTATGTGTATGTGTTTGTACTGTTTAGATATAGAATCCCTAGATAGACTGTATTAAACCGAAACTTGCGAGCACGTTGCGTCTCCTTTTCTCAAAAGCAAAGTGTCATGTGCCTGAAAGAGAAAGTACAGTGTCCATAGTGCGTCGAAAATTATAGAATGTCGCCAGAATGTCTACACAATTCTACTAATTGATATATCAGTGTGATGTGTATTTTCTGTCGACTATCGACAATATGCCAGTCGCCACATTAAACACCAAAAAATGGTATTTCATTTTGAACACACACTATACTATGTAAATGATTGGTAATATCAAAATTTCTTGAAAGATATTATTTGCCTTCATTTGTTTTTACCGTCTTTATATCTTTGTTTGCTTGTAAAATTTCTTGTGTTTGTGTTAAAAACTAAAAATATTTGTAGGCAGATGGTTATTTATTTCTTTATAAAAGCGTTCCTCTCTCTCTAGAGCCCTGACCGCCTAGCGTAGCTTGGATCCTGTGCCCGATACCGGTGGGCTACTATTTTTATATTTTTAAATGTTTTTATTTTAATTTTTTGTAAATATTTAAAAATGTACTAATAAGTAAAGAAAATGAATAAAACGAAACAATATCTATACCAATACTAAAAAGAGGTAATGTTTGTGAGGCTGTAGGGGGTTATCTCTGGATCTACTGAACCGATTTTGAAAATTCTTTTACCAATAGAAAGCCACTGTCATTCTAATAATTATATAAAAGTCATCCGTTACTGAGCGACTGACAGACAACGCACACCCGAAACCACTGGTCGTAGCTACAATATAGCTAAAATTTGGCATATAGGTTCCTTTGGGAATGCAGAGGAGCACTAAGGCAGGATTTCCCAAAATTCCTACGGGAATGGTACGCGCGTATTGTTTAGTGTTTAATATATTTTTTTAAAGAATCTTTGTTGCGTAAGTGAATTCACTCAGCAAGGCAGAGTATGAACAATCGACCGATCTCATGCGAGATGAAAGACGCGATTTGAATTTCCGAATATGTGATTGTTCGATTGTTCATACTCTATGCATTTGTAGGAACGCTGACACAGTGATTCTGTATTCGCAATCACGTGCGGTGCCCCGCGAACCCTCAGTTCGCCCAGTACCATCGCGACCTATAGACGCGCATATTAATACCAACTAAGTACTTCCACGAAATATGTTATGAGTGAATAAACATCAATTAAATAAATCTTCCGCATTTGATTTCTCTCCGTATACACACCTAAACAAATACACGCATCATACAAAATTGGTGACCCCGACGTGATTTACCAGCGTGGAGTGAAATAAACTGTGTATACGTGATCGAGAACGGGCAACTCAACTCAACGTGTTCTATAGTGTATAAACTCTCGTGTAACCAAGCAAAATGGAAGGAAAAACGACTGCCGACGAATATTTTCTCTCACCCGTCTCCATAACCGACAAGATCGAAGATTTTTGGCCTAGGGCACCGGAATTGTGGTTCACCAAAGCAAAGGTGATAATTAACCCTAAGAAGATGTCCGACGATTCCAAGTATCGGATTATCTTATCCAAGTTGAACCTCGAGGTCACGGAACAAGTCTCGGATATCCTACTAGATCCGCCCAAAGAAAAGAAGTATGAGACCTTGAAGCAAAAATTAATTTCGGTATACAAAGAGTCAGCGGAACGACAAATCAAGAAGCTAATTGTCCCATGGAGTTAGGCGATCAACAACCATCGCACCTCCTACGAAAAATGCGGGACCTAGCCAGAGGAAAAGTAACCGATGACACACTGAAGGTAATGTGGAAAAATCATTTACCACCATCAGTACGTGGTGTTTTAGCAGTTACTGACGAGGAAAACATCGGAAAAATTGGCATCCATTGCAGACAAGGTCGCTGAAACGATGACACCGATACACAGTGTTGCTTGCGTAAAAGAAAAACCAGGCCCATCGGACAGAGATAATTTAGTACTGGCGGAAATTAATAAATTGAGCGACCGATTACGCAACATCGAGAACGGTTACAGAAGTCGCTCACATAACGATAAACCTCGGACGTCCCGATCCAGATCAAGATCCAGCTCGAGGTCTGGAAGAAACGCAATGCCACCTGAAGACGACCCCAACTGGTTATGTTTCTACCACTTCAAATTCCGCAACAAGGCGAATATGTGTGTGCAACCGTGCAACTGGAAGAAGACAGACGCCAAGCCATCGGAAAACTAGAGTCGGTACAGTCAGCGACGGGAGGCTGTGACCGCGCGCACGTCAATCACCGTCTATGTGTCAAGGACAGGAATTCAGGTTTGAACTTTTTAGTGGATAGTGGTGCAAATGTGTCTGTTCTACCTCGCAGTGTTGTTTTTAAGAAAGATAACGCACATAGTGCCTGTTATAAGTTGTATGCTGCGAACGGTACCGAGATCAATACGTACGGTACACAAGTTTTAGAACTGGACTTAAATCTTAGACGAGCATTCCGTTGGTTATTTACGATAGCAGACGTACAGCAACCAATATTAGGTGCTGACTTCTTAGCTTATCATAAGTTGATAATTGATTTGAATGGACAAAGGCTAGTCGATCAAGTTACTAATTTAATTTCGAGAGGAAATCTCTCTAGTTCCACTGAGCCCACTCTGAAAACCATTACTGATAATTGCCACTATTATGAATTGTTGTGTAAGTTCCCAGAATTAACTAAGCCTGTCTCATACAAAGAGACACCTAGACATAGTGTTAGTCATAATATTGAGACAACAGGTACACCAGTGCACGCACGAGCGAGACAGCTACCACCAGACAGGTACGTAAAAGCCAAGAATGAATTTAGGGTTATGCAAGAACTGGGAATTTGTAGGCCGAGTCATAGTGCTTGGGCAAGTCCCCTACACGTGGTACCCAAGAAGGACGGCAATATTAGGCCATGTGGAGATTATAGGCGTTTAAATGCGATCACTAAACCGGACCGCTACCCCGTGCCCCGTCTTCATGATTTTACTTATATTTTGGCTAACAAGAAGATTTTTACTAAGATAGATATAAACCGAGCTTATAATTGGATACCTGTCGCGGAAAATGACATTGAAAAAACTGCTGTCATAACACCTTTTGGATTATTTGAATTCATGCGCATGCCTTTTGGCTTATGAAACGCGGCGCAAACATTTCAGCGTTTCATGCATCATACTGTTTTACAAGGTTTAGATTTTTTATTTAATTATGTTGATGACGTAATAATGAAACGCAGCATAAACAGCATTTAGAAAGAGTTTTTGAACGATT
Source organism: Lacanobia oleracea (assembly GCA_950371165.1). Lineage (NCBI taxonomy): Eukaryota > Metazoa > Arthropoda > Insecta > Lepidoptera > Noctuidae > Lacanobia > Lacanobia oleracea. Next base: position 23,385,408 of record OX493408.1, read on the forward strand.
TAACGAATACAGCATAACCATTAATTTCTCTAAATGCAGCTTGGGTAACCAAAAATTAGATTTTTTAGGATATGAAGTATCCATAGAGGGAATTAGACCCTTAGAAGATAAAGTAAAAGCAATTTTAAATTATCCTAAACCGGAAACTACTGAGGAACTTAGAAAATTTTTAGGAATGTTAAATTTTTATAGAGCAAGCATACCTCACTCAGCTGATCATCAGACAGAATTAAACAAATATTTGGGAAATTCGAAACGGAAAGATAAAACTAAAATTAACTGGACAAAAGTAGCCGAACGCAATTTCGAGCAATGCAAAGAAGACTTAAAGAATGCAGTCTTGTTATCGTATCCAACGACAGGTACCCCTTTAGCATTGATGACCGACGCGTCAGACACTTGTATAGGTGCCGTATTACAGCAAAACATTGATAACAAGTGGAAACCCTTAGGATACTACTCTAAAAAGTTAACAGAGGCTCAAATGAAGTATAGTACTTATGACAGAGAACTATTAGCAATATATTTGGCTATAATTCACTTTCGCAACATGGTAGAAGGTCAAGAGTTAATTATATTTACAGATCATAAGCCCTTATCGTTTGCATTTGACAAAACAGGCATAAATAGGGAAACGTCACGAAGAGCTAGACAAATTATGTTCATTAGCGAATTCAGTACAGCTATAAGGCATATAAGTGGTAACGATAACTTAGTTGCAGATACATTATCTAGAATAGCAAACAATATCGTGTCCCACGACGCTCGATTTCGCAGAACTTGCCACTGCGCAGGAAACGGACGCCGAGCTAGCAAAATTGCAACGCGAGTCAAATGGAAATAACAATGTAGTGTTGAAACGGATAGCCTTATTCAATTCAGAGAAATATGTGGTATGCGAAGTTTCAACCGACTCAGCACGTCCGTACTTAACAGAACAATTTCGACGTTTAGCTTATGATTCGATACATAATTTAAGCCATCCAGGTATAAATACAAGTAGAAAACTAGTAAGTAATAGATATTTCTGGCCAAATATGAATAAGGATGTAGGAAATTGGGCTAAAACTTGCATTAAATGTCAAAGAGCGAAAATACAAAAACACACTAATTCAGATTATTCACATTTGAGAGTAGCAAGCGTTTTTAACATATTCATATAGATATTGTAGGACCTTTACCAACTTCACCAGAAGGATTTAGATATTGCTTAACAATCATAAATAGATTTACACGTTGGCTAGAAGCTTTCCCGATAAAAGAAATAACTGCAGAAGTCGTAGCTAAAACATTATATGAGGGTTGGATTAGTCGTTATGGGTGTCCAGCTAAACTCACAAGTGATCAGGGAAGACAATTCGAAAGTAATTTGTTTAAAGATTTAATGACTTTAATGGGATTACAGAAAACGCGCACAAGCCCATATCATCCTCAATGTAATGGAGCAGTAGAACGATGGCATAGATCATTAAAAACCGCGTTAAAAGCACGACTAGACACCAAATGCTGGGTAGACGAATTGGCAACGGCAATGTTAGGGTTACGCACAACAATTAGGTCAGACACAGGCGTAACCGCAGCGCAAATGTTGTATGGTAGTAATATTAGGTTACCAGGTGTCTTTTATGACACTAGCAACGTGAAGTCGTACGATGACAACAGCTTTTAAACAAAATAAAGGATGTGATTGATGGATTAAAACCATCCGCCAGAGAAAGCAAGTCACCCCACAAGATTTTTGTACACAAAGATTTAAGCACTAGTAATAACGTGTTCATTAGAAATGACGCAGTACGGAAGCCATTACAACCTCCTTACGATGGACCTTACCGTGTCATCAGTAGAAATGATAAAGTATACCGCATACAGTTGCCAGACCGACAAGCAAATGTGTCTGTAGACCGTTTAAAACCAGCATACATATTAGCAGATAACGAATCACCATCAGAAAAAATCGATGAACAAGTAGTAGATAAAACAGATATAAAAATAGGCGAAAAAGTATAGAAAAAAGTAACTTTTCACACGAGCAAACCCTGTAACAATACATATACAACGCGAACAGGACGTGTAAGCAAAAGACCGTTGAAATATCGTTAAATTAGCATTTTTTAATTAAGGTTAATTATATTGCATAGGTATAAGCACTTAGCGTCTGAGCTCATACACAGAACTAATACTTGTTGCGAAGCTATGCTACGTAGGGTCACTTGTTATACAGTGGCTCACTTTTTTCCGAGGCGTATTTTTTAACACCTATTTAAGTTAGGTTATCGAAATTCGGAATGAATATAGTGGAACTAATGTGCTTTTAAAATGTACAGTAATTTTTAAATAAATGTAAGACAGAATGTAAATATTGTACCTTTTAAAAAAAAACATAATTGAGCCACTGTGTACCATAGGTTTGGCACACTAGCTCACCCCAGAGTACCTACACAGTGGACCGTAGTGGTACACAGTGGATAGTTTGTACTAATCACAAGTAATAAAACAAATAATACGATAGTTATTCATTATTTATTAGGCAGTATGTCAACATGTATTAATAAATATAGAAATAATTTTAAACTTTTTCTAATAAATTTTAATGTAAAAATCTTCAAAAACTTAACATCGAGCACAAACCTTATAAAAAAATAGGAACGAAAATACCTCATTGGTCTAAAACAAAACTAATATTAATTCAAAATGAGATCAAGATCCCGAGATCAATCAAAAACTTAACTTAGTAAAAAACGAAAGAAACGAATTTATGCTTTGGCTACCTACCACAATTAAATTCTTACTCAGTCGAGAATTTGAATAAGAATTGAATCATGATAATCACTATCTTTAGATATAGGTAATAAAATTAAAGAAATCACTTATGGGCAATGCTTTGGCATACAATTCTACTGCACATTCAATTGAGATAAATCAATTAAAAAATAGTTATAAGACTGTTGTCGTGTCGTGCTGCCACCGACAGAGGGTTTCGGCAATATAGATTTGATGTCAGCTTCTTCAACGAGTGACAGATCCGGCACCGTAGGCATATTAAATTTGCCTGGAGTTTTCTTCCTTAAAAAAATGATGTAATATTCCATATGTTCATTTCTGCTTTCCAACGTAAAATAGTTTCTGAAATAAGAATATGTTTTTGAATTTAATTCATTACCAAAACATTGCAACATACATACTTTCAGTACTGATTTGAGAATCTGTATTTTAATCAAAATATTACAAAAAAAAAAAACCAGTTTAGTACACAGTGGCTCATGATCCACTGTGCACTTACGTGATCTGGGCCCCAAGTCTGCTATTACAATAGTGTCAGAATGGTCGATCACTGATCTCGTAATTGTTGATTTTGATAAGTTTGGTAATCTACTAACATAATAGTGTCATTATGACTTTCCAATGATCAACCACTGACACTCCACTGAACGAAATGGCATAAAATGGTAATCTCGTACATAATGACAAATGAATGACAGACGTTTGCGGTAATCTGCTAAAATTTTGACAGTTCCATCGATCAGTGACCTACCATTTAGAACGTAATTGTGTGTCATTGCTTTTCCCATAGAGTAACTTACATTCCACTACGATTTCATTACGAGACCACTGACATGCCACTGACCGATCAGTGATCACCATTATGAATTTAGCAGATTACGAACTTTTAGCAAAATGACCATGGCATCGTGTTGGAATTACGAATTTATAAAAATTAGCAGACTAGGGGCCCTGAGCCGGTGTGGACGTTGCCGACATTTTGAATACAAACTACTACAAAAAAAAGCTAACCTATATTTCGAGAGGAATAGATCAGGAACACATTCTCTAATAAGTACAAACTACAATGGAAATGTAGGTGGAAACGTGGCTTCGCTGCGCGCCTTGTTCGAGAGCAGACGTGTGCTAAAATTTTTAACAATTTTCGTTTAAAATTTAATTACTGGTTCATAGAACTTTAAGCTCTACGCCACTCAAAGTTCATAGTGTTCGCATTAATTTCGCGCTGCGCTCTTGGTCTAATCCCCTCGTGTCTTCGACTCATTGAGTAGTGAGCGAGCGCCGCGCGCCCTCCTTCACCTCCGCGTGAGCAGTGCGACCACCATAATTGCTCTCCCGCTCTAACCTACGTCTCACCGGCCTGCACCTGTTTCACCGATTTGCCTATATCACCGCGTATGCGCAAGTGTGTGGGATTTGCAGATCTATCAGAACCAATTTCTGGCAACCTGCAAGTAATAAGGTCCGTTTCACCTTACATCGTCGGCTCGTCACGGTAATGTCTCGCCTGCAGCGTACACCTCCACCCGCAGAAGCTACAAACAAAAACAACATAGTGCCCAAATCGTTATCAGATATGGATATTCCACAAGCGTTAAGTAGTGAGGGTGATAATGTCAACGTAAACACCATAATGCGTCACAAGCGACTCCGTTTAGAGTCCTCGCCGAACAGCCAGTTTGACGACCACAATACAGATCTGAAACACCTGCTTAAATCCTGGAAAAAGGAGCAGGATGAACAAGTAAATAAATTACATGAACAGCAATCATTGATGTTAAATAAACTTGTTGCGGAGATCGCGGACCTCAAACTACAAAACTCCTCTATTCAGTTAGTCAACCTGGAGATTAAAGAATCAATGGAACTAATAAATTCCAATTTTGAAGAGATGCGACAGCAGATTGACACCCTGAAAAAGGAAAATCACGCCTATAAAAACTGTATAAAAGATATTGTAAGACAAAATCCAAGATCTGCAACAGTCCACACGCTTTTCATGTGTAGTACTCAGGAATATACCTACTAAAGAGAATGAAACAATATCTGATCTGACCACCATAGTAGAAAAAGTGGGAACTGCCATAAATATGCCCCTATCTAAATCGGAAATTAGGGATGTATATCGCCTTCCCGGCAAAAAAGGTACAACCAGACCTATAATTACCGAATCCATGACTGTGCATACAAAAAACCAACTGATTACCAATGTCCGCAACTACAATAAAAAACTACCTAAGGGTGAAACACTGAATACACGCAGCATCGGCTTTACGGGAGACCAGCAGCCCGTCTATGTTGCAGAACATCTACCCTCTAGTGCTAGAAAACTATTTTTCAAGGCGAGAGAATTTGTAAAGACTCAAAAGTATGTGTTTTGCTGGACAAAAGATGGCAATATTTTTGTTCGAAAAGAAATAGGAGCCTCACATATCCTCATTAAATCGGAGCGTTGTCTGAAGAACTTAGTGCTGGACCAGTCTACTCAGTGACTAATAGTGATTGTGTCAGTTTTACCTATGCCTATATCATTGTGCTACACAATTATGGAATTCGTACCCAGTTATAAACCTCTATGTAAATTAATTCTTAATTTTAAATCATACATTCTACACTCAACTCATTACAGTTCAACATTAGAAACCGTACACTATACACACAACTATAAATATAACACATTACAAGTTACACTCATACCTACACTCATCCTTACACGTTATCTCAACAGCTGCTCGTTAAATAACTCTGCCATAATAATGTGTCGTGTCTTAATGTTTCGTTTAGTTTTAATGCGTTTGTTTACTATAATTATTCTGCTGATCTTACCGGATCGTAAATTTGATTTCGGTTGCGTATGTCGATGCTTGCAGTGTATTTTTGGTGCAAATATATCTTTTAACCCGACTATTTTGCCTATTGTTTTGCTATTTACACCCGTTATTAATGGCTAACCTTATTGGTAATGTTATCGAGGACTTGGATAACCTTGAAATTGCGAAAATATATAAGTGCTCACCGGATAAGTCCGCGGACTTCATTAATTTAACTATTTCTGGATATAACTCACATTATACATCGTTTACACAAAATCAAAATGACGGGCTTGTAATATACACAAAACAAAACTTGGCATGTTCTGTTCAGGAACCAGACTTTACAAATGCGAACTGTCTTATATGCAAAATTAATAATAAAACTGCAATAGTTGCGATATACCGCTCGCCGTCATTAAACAAAAAAGAACAATTTCAATTTTTTTAAAAAGTTTGGATACTGTACTCACTCAACTAAAACTATTTAATACTGTTGCTATTGTGGGGGATGTTAACGTGGACATTAAACCGTCTAATAATGATGACCGTACCACTGACTACTTAACATTAAGCGCATCACATGGCCTTTTACCATCTCATCAAATACCCACCAGAGGAACAAATTGTCTCGATCATATCATTCTCAAATGTAAAACACCAGCAACAACACTTATTTTGGAATCATTTATTACGGATCACATGCCTATCTTGTTGCACATAGAAGATGCAAAATTGTCCATAAAACCTCAAAAAACCACTTCCCGGGTGGATTACGCTAAGCTGATTCAGGAAATGGAAGGTTTCGATTTCTCACATATCACGAACATGGAAGATGCGAATGCTGCCGCATATGAATTGGTCGGTGTTATTCAGGGATTAGTTAAAAAACATACATACGAGGTTAAAATTCCCAAAAAGGATAGAAATATTAAGCCATGGATAACGCCGGGTCTCATGCGATGCATTCGTCATCGTGACTTACTTCACATGAACGCTAAAAAGTCACCTGATAATGACATCCTGAGAATCACCTACAATCGCTACCGAAACCACTGTAACATTATATTACGGAACCTAAAAACTCAGTTTGAGAAGGTCGAGTTAGAAAAGGCTAGAGCAAATATTAAGACACTTTGGAATAAAATTAAAGACATCACAAACTATAAAAAAACACCCACATCCTCTAAAAACTTATTAAAAATTGCACCTAATCCTCAAGCAGCTGTTGACCGCGTGTGTAGGTATTTCGCAGATGTTGGCAGGAACCTCGCATCTAATATCACTTCGCGTCTTCCGATGCCCCCCGAACCTAGCACACAGCATTGTAAAAATGTTCCCCTTAACTCACTGGTTCTCCTGGAATTCGATGAATCGGATATAAATAATGCCATTATTCAGCTCCGCCGTGATTCTGCTACCGGTTGGGACGGCATCTCTGCAAACTTACTAAAACAGTGTCGTCACGTTCTTATACCTCCAATTACGCATATTTATAATCGTTCAATTGCAACTGGATTTTTTCCGGAAGCTTTTAAAAAGGCTGTTGTGCATCCGATTTATAAAGGTGGGGACAGGGACTGTATGAACAATTATAGGCCTATATCAGTCCTTTTATCTATTTCTAAAATTTTTGAAAAATTAGTAAATTTAAGGCTCACTCAGTTCCTAGATAAAAATAAAATAATTGCACAAAATCAGTATGGCTTTAAAAAGGGAGTATCAGCAGAAGATGCAGTTCTCGACTTAACTGAATTTGTTGCAAAAAGCTTGACGAGAAACAGAATTGCCTAGGTTTATTCCTAGACTTAAAAAAGGCATTTGACACAGTTTCAGTTCCCACCCTCCTGTCGAAGTTGGAAAGCATCGGAATACGTGGTTTAGCTCATGATTTCTTTGCTAGCTATCTCACTAACCGTAGACTGTGTGTTAGAATTGGAGATCATGTTAGTAGAGAGGAAACCACCACCTTCGGTGTGCCGCAGGATAGCGTGCTTGCCCCGACCCTCTTCCAGGTCTACATCAACGACCTTTGCTGCATACCCCTCACGAATTCCAAAATATTCACCTATGCCGATGACACGGCAATTATTGTTCATGGAAATGATTGGGAACTTCTGAGAACGACTGCAGAATCGTCACTTAAATCTGTAGTCAGTTGGTTGCAGCTAAATCTCCTTACTCTGAACTTGGATAAGACCTTCTTCATCCCGTTTAGGCTACACCCCAGTACTAAACCTCCTACAGGCTTTCTCATTAACGCGCACACATATAATGACCATATACCCTGCTCATGCGTCTCTATTCGTGAGGTAAACCATCTTAAGTATTTGGGTGTAGTTATTGATAGCGGACTGAACTGGTACTCACACTTGGATACTATTAGTTCAAGAGTTAGGAGAATGATTTATGTATTCAAGCTGCTCAGATCTTCTGCTGATTTTAAAACGATTAGGATGGTGTATATATCCATCTGTCAATCCGTTATCACCTACTGCATCACAGTGTGGGGAGGTGCAGCTAGGACAAAGTTTCTCAAGTTGGAGCGAGCACAAAGAGCTGTTCTAAAGGTGATGTCAAAGAAGCACTTTATGTATCCTACTACACAATTACACAAAGACGCAAATGTGCTTACAGTTAGGCAACTGTTTGTGCTACGATCCGTACTGAGGAAACACACTAAAGTCCCCCCACCAGACCCAACTCGCCGCAAGAACAAACCCCTTATTTTCACGGTAACGCATAGGACCGCTTTTGCTAGACGCCAGCATTATGTCCTAAGCTCGCACCTATACACAATAATAAATAAAAAAACAAACATAATTGAATTAGACACTTATAGGGTTAAAGTTAAAGTCGAGGAGTGGATAAAAGATCAAGACTACGAGGCAACCGAAAGTTTACTTGCCTGGATCTGCTAATCCAGAAATATTATTGATATCACACCACACCACACCACATCGCATAACATCACATCACATCGCAACACATCACCTCATATCACAGCATTTCACTTTACATCATATTACATTACATCACACCACTCAACAACACATCACACCACTCAACAACACATCACACCACATTTACATCACATCACATCACATCACATTACATCACTTCACACCACACCACACCAATTTTCACCATACACCCGTCTCCCTTAGACACTCCACTTACACGTCACGACGCCCACACAATTTACTCTACTCTTATGTACACTCAACATAAATCATTTGTACCAAATAAAACAAACAAATTTAAACAATTGTAGTCTACATAAATGTATCTTGTCTGTGACTATTCCGAGTCTGCTTGTACACTCATTATATGTTTCGTCCATTTTTTAGCGAAGACACTGTCTCCTAAGATACAGGATATTCCTAGTTTAGGAGGCAGGGCCCAAATTTTGTATTGACTGTACTTTGCCCATCTCTCGCGCATTAATTTTGTTAATCATTTTTCTTCCCCCATGTGACAATGATGTGAAATGTGTGTGTCAGTCGTATTTTTTGCTAATAAATACTATTATTATTATTAAATGTAAAAATATTCAAATACCATACTAGACACGTGTTGGAACAAAAGAAAACTTGCCTTATTTTTTATTTTTTTTGTCACACTAACAAAATTTTCTTTGCACACAAACACCACCCGTCGTACGCGCTTCCCGACTGGTTTCGACGAGTTCATGTACCGTCAGCTACATTGGGTGAAAGAGACAGATATATATCTCTGGTAGTTTCTTTGATTCTTAAACTGAGCCACTGTTTCTGGTATAACCACTGTAGAACAAGTGACCCTACATTAAATAAAAAAAAATGGGTTCCAACCAGACAAAGGAAAACGTCATTAACAAAGAAAACTCAGTAAATGTGGCTCAAGTGGATAACAAATTGAATATTATTGGCATCGTTATGATAGTGACTACAGTACTAGTGGCCATGTTATTAATCTATGCAGGGAAACAAAGGTGTATCAAAGGCATACGAAAATGGTTAAAGAAAGAAGTAATGGCAAGCGCGACAGCCTTACCGAGTATCAAAGTGGAAACTATACATCCACCGCAAATATCACCCAATACCAAAGTCGTATACTAATGTCATAGATAAAAATAACTAATGTTAACCCGCTCGGAAACTATCGTCCAGCGTACATTCAAATCAAGTTATGTGTAATAGTGTAAGTGATGCAGAAATGCAATGTGTGCATATATTTTCATCGGCGTCACCATGACGAATACTGCAGACTCCAAGGAGTGCAAAATTATTTTTATGGCAGAGTATGTCGTCATGGTGACTACCCTTAATTTTTTTGTTAATATTTTAAGCTTTACATAGGATTAAATTTCAAGACGGACTCTGAAACATGGGTAACCGCACTATCATATAAGAAAACAAAAAACCAATTGTTTCATATGTCAAAGCACTGCTTGTACCACTTTGTAGAAACTGCGTGACAATATAACTTAAAACTTTCTGAATTTGTTTTTTTCAAAATTCATTGTAACTCGTAGTACCTAATTATAATATGTATTTGGTCTTGTAATTATTAGATTATGAAATAAAGAAATTGTGTCGTAAAAAAAAAAGGGGGAGGAATAGTGTAGGAACGCTGACACAGTGATTCTGTATTCGCAATCACGTGCGGTGCCCCGCGAACCCTCAGTTCGCCCAGTACCATCGCGACCTATAGACGCGCATATTAATACCAACTAAGTACTTCCATGAAATATGTTATGATTGAATAAACATCAATTAAATAAATCTTCCGCATTTGATTTCTCTCCGTATATACACCTCAACAAATACACGCATCATACAAAATATTTTACCTTGCCGAATCCACCTGTGGAGACCTTTTAAAAGGCCGGTCGTAATGTGGGGGTCATATACATGTATGGCGGACTTAGTCGTAGTAAAGACAAAGTACTATAGAATTAGTATATAATCAGATTATATAATATAAAACACAAAATTAGGGTTATATTAAACAATACAAATACATACACATACGCTCGTTATTGAGTTTGACTATGATTTGCCATAAAACAGTTCTTAGGGTGTAAATGAATTTTACTTTTACAAATAAATAAAAAAGTTTTTCACTTTGCAAACAGCGCACTATATTGAACCAAGAGGTCAACCTCATCTTATCGAGATGATTCTCGATGAGACCTAGGTGTGGGACAGGGTCCTCTCCTATCTTTCTTTTTGTAGGTTTCAAGCAAACTCTTCGCCAATGATCTGCGAAACTGTTTTTCTCCATTTATAAGCTTCCTCTTTAACGGTAATTTCTGAAATAAAGTAAAATGGATGTCAGGTTGGTTTATGAAGATCCTATACAATTTTAGCATTTCCTTAATATAAAAAGTATCCTTTACCTTTATTTTCAAAATCTGACCACTTACATTGTTTTTATTTCATTGTAGGTATTATAAACGAACTAGAATATGTAAGTGATTATACTTTTACTCTATCGATAAAACTTCTATGAAGCCACATCCTTATGAAGTACATAATATGTCAAAACGGTTTAATATTTTTTTTTTTATTTTTTTTTTCTAAATTGGAAACTGACAATAATGTAGAAGCAGTTGTGTCTTTACGTTTAAATAATGGAGATCTGATTTTATTGACTTTTCTGCTCAAATTGTGTTTTAACAATTAGTTATGATTAATAATAATAATAATTTATTCAATAAGTAGTTTGTACATGGCATACAGAGTTGTCTTAAATATGTAAGTTCCATAAAGAAAATCCAGTACAACGAATATAAAAATAAGTCAAAGGACTCCCTTTCCTGAACTAGGCAGAAAACCTGTCTGGATCTTAGGAAAGAGTATCCATTTGTCAAGAGTCTTATTGTGGTTACAAAATGTATTGGTACGTGCAGTGGGCGAACAAAGTACTTAAATTATGTTATACTACAGGATAACATTAAAAAAAAATTGTAAGAAACAAAATGTGTGAGTGTGAGATGGTGTAGGTAGTTGTGTTTGTTTGTTTTAAGCCTAAAGTGTGTGTAAATCTATCTCGTTTTAACGTACAGTGGTTAGAAGGTCCTCGGTATCACTATATGTCAATGTCTGTAACCAGGAATTAACCTTGTGTTTTACCTCACGTTGAGTCAAGGTGTAGATGTTAAATTGTTTGTGGGCTTTATTATAGAGCCTAGCACTTGAGCCATTAAACTGTCGTCTTGGAAAGGCAGTCCTACAAGAGACAGTTGGACATAAAGGGAAGCCTCGACGCCGCTGACTGACAAGCTGCTTATTGAATGAAATCATAGAGTGGTTGTAGAGGATGGATCTTAGGATGTACAATTTTCTAACAGTTAGGACATTGCATTCTGAATAATTATAACGTATATAAAGGGTAGTCACGTGGTTTAAAGTGAATTACTTTCAGCACAGCCCTTTGAGCTCTTTCAAGCTTTAATAGCTCAAATTTATGAGTTCCCCCCCACACAGGGATACAGTACGTCAGGATTGATTGACACAGAGCCAAGTAAACCATTCGGAGACTGTCTTTATCTGCTGAAAACCTAAGATTTTTGAAAATGTATATGAGTCTTCTGGTGCGAGAAGTTAATGACTCCAGTTGAGTGGTCCAATCTAGTTTCTCGTCGACGAACACTCCGAGATATTTAATGGATTCCACCATTGTTAGCGACAGACAACTACAAGCTTCAGTGTTTTGCGAACAGTTATGGACCTTTAGATTTCTGGTTTCTCCAGCTGGTTTAGATGTATGCGGTAGAATGAAACGTAAAAAATTGGTCTTTTTAACATTTAGGGTTAATAAATTACTTGCTAACCAATGCATTACTTTCCGTAATGCGTTTTCCGAGTGTAATTTAGCCTCATCCCAACACTTGCCGTATGTCACTAGTGCAGTGTCGTCTGCGTAAGTGAAAATATCACAGTTGACGAGAGGCAGGTTACAAAGGTCGTTTATATAATATTTGAAAGAGAGTTGGACCCAAAATACTTCCCTGGGGAACTCCGAAGCTTATTTGTTCCTCAACGCTAACTATATTGTCTATCTTGACAGATTGTCTACGGTCAGAAAGATAGTCTTTAAAGATGCCGAGAGCTTGACCACGTATTCCCACATTACATTTTGCATTTTCTCTATCAATTTGGAAATACAGACAGTGTCAAATGCTTTGCTGAGATCTAGGAAAATGCCATAGCATTTCAGTTTTTTGTCTAGTTTGTCAGCAACTGACTGTACAAGGTCGACCACGGCATCTTCCGTAGAGATGCCATCTCGGAAACCATATTGGTTGTTGGCGAAGATATTGAATTTAGACAGGTAATTAGTCAGGCAGTTGTTGAGAACTCGTTCCATGATTTTTAGAGATCTGATTTTTATCGCTAGTTTTGTATACAGGGGTGACTATTGCCGTTTTAAAGGCCCTCGGGAATACCCTTTGAGAAATGGCATAGTCGCAAATATGGGTGATAGGAAGCACAAGAACGTTTCGCCCCATTTTGATTAACTTGGCTGGTATGTTATCCCATCCTGTGGCACAGTCATCTCGAAGGGTTTTTATAATTATCTCAACGTCACTTGCATCAACCGGGAGAAGCGCGATCGAGTTTAGCGTACCTTGTTTGGATGTCTGATGTCTTTCAGTAGGGAGGGAAGTTATTTTAGATGCCAACGTCTTACCCACATTTGCAAAATAATTGTTGACTAATTTAACAGAGGATAAAGGGTCCGAAGATAGTGTTAAGTGATTTGTAGCTGGCTGATTATTTATTTCTGTATAGGTGAGTTTTTTGACGACCTTCCATGTTTCTTTGCTATTATTTTGGGCTCTAGAGAATTGAGATTTTTCATAAGAACGTTTATCAACTAGCCGATTACAAAAATTACGGCATCTAGTATAGGTTATTTTGAGAACAGTGTTTTTAGGATCTGATTTAAGCTTTAAATGCATGCTGTCTCGGTTTTTAATGCACCGAATAAGACCAGGTGTCATCCAAGGCTTGAATATTCTAGTTTTTCTTGCAATTTTAATATGTGAGGTATGAGTTAGAACAATGCTTTTGAGAATAGAGATTAAATTATCTGCAGCAATGTTAGCATCAGTAGCGTCCATCACTGGAGCTAAGTCAGCGTTTTCTAAATCTTTTACGGCATTAGAGTAATTTATACGCGTGGTGGTCTGTGTTACAGATTTGCGGTTCACTTTAATACTTTTTAAACATAAGGCCGTGGCATAATGATCCGTGATACTCGTTTCTAATACGAAGGAGTTTGATGAAGATTTAGTTTTCAGTAAGATGTGGTCTAAACAAGTGTTTGAGCTTGGTCTAGTGGGGTGTGAAAAAGCCGGCAAAAGGCTCAGTGTCGCTGTATGTAAAAGATATTCGTGTGAGTCTGGGTCTTTGTTAGGTTTAATATCAACGTTCGAGTCACCCATCACTATAACAGATGTGCAGCCTTTTAAGGAAGAGACAGCAGTTTCCAAACTATTGTAGAAATTAGTTAAGTTAGTGTATGAAGGTGAACGATATATGCCGATGATTGCAGTGTATTGAGTACGACCGATTAAGCAATTTGCGTCCACAAAGAAAGGCGGTTTTGTTACAGTACATTGTAGGTTAGTTTTAACGTAGATTACTACTCCATCATTTTGAATTTGGGTTTTTTATAATGGAATACGCGGTATGCCCGTCTATAGTTGGGGTTGGACCAGCATTTTTCAGCCGGCATTCCGTTAGTATTATAAGATCAAATTGTATAGGTATCTGTGCAAGAACAATCAAAAAACTGTTAAGGTTTTTGTGGACACTGCGAATATTAATGTGAATAATTTTAATCGACGATTTCGCTACATTTTGTAAAGAAGTACTACTCTGTCAAGAAAGTACCGGGAAAAGATCAATAATACACAAAATGTCTGTTATTCATCCAAAATTATTTTATCACCTTCAAAGTATGCTCCTTTAGAAACGATACACTTGCGCCAACGAATAATCCATTCATCAAAACATTTTTTAAACGCTGCTTCCGGAATTGAGTTCAGTTCTCGCCGCGAATTCTCCTTTATGTCTTCTATCGATTGAAAACGGGTGCCACGAAGTGGTAATTTGAGTTTAGGAAAAAGAAAAAAGTGAGCAGGAGCCATATCTGGTGAATATGGTGGTTGCTGGATGGTATTTGTTGAGTGTTTGGTTAAAAATTCGTTCACAATGATAGCCTTGTGCGAAGGCGCATTGTCGTGGTGCAAAATCCAAGAATTTTCTTTCCACAAATCTGGCCTTTTTCGTCGAATTTGCTCTCTTAAACGCCGCATAACGCTCAAATAATATTCTTTATTTACCGTTAGACCGTCCGGTAAGAATTCAGAGTGCACAACACCGCGATAGTCAAAGAAAACAGTCAACATGACTTTGACTTTTGATCGACTTTGACGTGGTTTTTTCGGTTTCGGTTCAGTTGGAAGGCGCCACTCCGAAGCTTGTTGACTATTTTGCATGTCAAACTCGTAAACCCACGTCTCGTCACCAGTAGCAATGCGTTTCATGAATGTTGGGTCCGAACTGACTCGTTCTAGCATGTCCTCAGCGACTTTCATGCGATTGAAGTTAGGGACCTAGAGGATGAACTTATTACTGCAAACAGTTGCATCATCAAATTGCAGAATGAAAAACAGAGTGCTCATGTTAAGGAAACTTACCACTTATATAATGAGTTAATAGGTATAAATAATAATTGTAACCCTCATTCCACAGTCACGATAGACCTAACTGAAGATTCCTTATTGAAACAGAACTATCCTAGTCATAATAAGTTAAAAAAGTATGCAAAATTAAATAGGTTTATTAAAAAATGTTATCGGTACAAAATACAACATAAACAGTTTTTAAAGAATATTCCACTCAGGAAGGAACGTGTTGACCTGATTAGTAAATTAAATAACTATCAAATTAAACTTGAAGATAGCATAAAAATATATGAAATTGATACACAGCACTTACAGTCTGAAATACAGGTACTCGAAGCTTCACTAAGTTCTCTTAATAGTAAATATATACAATCTCAGAACCAAATAAGAGAACACATTCTTGCTGCAAATGAGTTAGTCATGTGTCAGTGTACTTGCCAGACAGTATCAAATCTTGATGCTGTCCAGCCTGAGGTATCGGACGTCCCGTCCCAGGCGGAGAATTTATCCCAAGGCTGTGTCATCAACCAAGTTGTAATTGATTGTGAACAGGATTTATCTCAAATGGAACAGCCCAAGATTAATAGTTTCTTATCTGTGAAAAGTGGTTATCATTCAGTGATGTTCTCAGACAGCATAGGAAGAGGTTTAGGTAAATTATTAAGTAACAACCTGAGTTATCCTATACAAAATTACTGTATGCCAAGTTCATCATACAAGCATATTATGGCGTCATTAAGAAACAATAATTTTAGTTCTAATACAAATATTACAGTGTTTATAGGGAATAGTTTAAATGTAAAAAAAGCAGATATCACGGACAATCTAACTGAGATGTTAAAGTTAAATTGTAATAAAATAATATTGTGTGCATTTCCTTATTTTGAACAATTGTCAAGTAGACAAAATAATTATATTCATAGTTTAAATAAACACATGCACTTTTTAGTAAGTCACTATAGTGACAAGTTTATGTTTTTTGACACAAACATTTTTGTAGAAAATTTAAAATCGACTAGGGATACAGTGTATTTGCCAATTAGTTTTAGACACACAATAGCAAGGCTATTAGCTTATTTTATTAACTCAGACATAAGTAGTATGTCGCAGTCTTGTATAATTAAATCCACAATGTTTAGTAATTTTACTAAGAATCAGGTGGAGAGCCTTAGTAACGGTAGCTCTAGTGCTACAAATACTTATAAAAATTGTACGGAGTTTCCATGTATCTCTATGGATACTCATTTAAACTAGTTCATAAGACAACAGAGGATACCAGCGACAGAATAGTTATGCCTACCATTAACAAGGTATCTTCTTGCTCTTTAGTAAATAGTTGTCAAAAAGGGAGTCAGCAGCATGCCTTGAAATTATTTCATCAAAATATTCAAGGTGTCTCTTCCAAATTATTAGAAATTAAAATGTTTTTAGAAAAAACAATGTTTGACATTGTATGTTTTAGTGAGCACTGGTTGAAGGATTACCAGATGCTAATTAGTTATGAAAATTATAATGTGGGCAGTTGTTTTAACCGCAAATCTATGTTACGTGGTGGTTCCCTCATCTTATTAAAAAAAAACTTAAAATTTAAGCAACGTAATGACATCGTTAACTTATCAGTGGAACACTGCATCGAACTGTCCTGTGTTGAGCTAGATAAGCATATCATAGTGTGCGTGTACAGACCCCCAAACCCTCAAAACTTTACTTTATTTGAGTCAACAATGGAAGATATCCTTGCGAAACTTGCAGCAAGTAACAAGCCCGCGATTATTTGTGGGGATTTTAATATTAATATTTTAGAAATTAATTCAAATAGCAGCAGATTTATAAGCCTTTTTAAATCGTTTAATTTGTCTAATGTGTTTACAGAACCGACTAGGGTAACACCAACTTCTTCAACCTGTATCGATAATGTATTCTGCGATTGTGAATATTTAGATAAAGCCATAGTTAATTACCTTCCCTCTGATCATAGTGGTCAATTGGTAACATTTCAGTTTAAAGCAGCGTTGGAAAAAAATCATATACAATATAGGCCAATTACAACTGGCAAACTAGCTAAATTCAATGGTACCTTACAAAATAAGTTAAATTTTCTAGGCCATAACATTGAAGATGCTAATAAATTTTATGATAATTTCTTTTCAGTGGTTCTAAAGGAATTCAATGCAACTTTTGAAAAGAAGTCTAAGGATACTTTCCCTAAGTATGTATTTAGTGACTGGGCGACTAAAGGCATTAGGATAAGTAGGGAAAGACTATATGAGCTATATGGCCTTAAGCCTGTCATAAACACTGATTCTTTTAATAAGTTTGTAAACAAATATTCTAAAGTGTTCAGAAATACTTGCAAGGTAGCTAAAGCCCTATGTATTAGCAACAAGATCAAATCGTCAGAAAATAAAATAAAGACAGTTTCGAAAGTTATTAATAATGAAACTAATAGAAATAAAGAACGAAACACTGATTATTTACTGGAGACTA
Organism: Lacanobia oleracea; assembly: GCA_950371165.1. Lineage (NCBI taxonomy): Eukaryota > Metazoa > Arthropoda > Insecta > Lepidoptera > Noctuidae > Lacanobia > Lacanobia oleracea. Next base: position 23,403,171 of record OX493408.1, read on the forward strand.
CACATGGTGCCAAAAGCTCTAATTTAGAAGTAGCTCAAGAATTTGTAAATTTTTTCACCAATATACCAACTAAAACTACGGAATATTTAAATTCTTCACCAGAGGTCTCACAAATATAATTTATTAAAAGCTAACGTTCCAGGTTGTACGGTTGAATTCCAGTTCAAACATATCAACCCTGTGACAGTCATAAAAGCTTTCCGGCAAATCAAAATCAAATTGACCGAAGACATATGGGGAATGTCTATTAAAGTGTGCACGTCCATAATTGAAACTATAGCACCATACTTGGCTTTAATATTTAATTTATGTGTAGACCAAGGAGTCTTTCCGGATATAATGAAATATAGTAAGGTTATACCACTATTTAAATCGGGCGACAGCAAAGACACCAATAATTATAGACCTGTATCTGTTTTGCCGGTTTTTAGCAAAGTGTTTGAAAAAGTAATGCTCAATCAGATGCTCAATCATTTTAACATCAATAAAATTTTACACGATCAACAGTATGGTTTTACCAGGGGTCGTTGTACGACTGACGCTGGTGCCACGTTGTTAAAACACATATACTCAGCGTGGGAAGAGGCACAAGATGCCATAGGAATCTTTTGTGACCTCTCCAAGGCATTTGATTGTGTAAATCACGAAACCTTGCTCCTAAAGCTAGGACATTACGGACTAGGTAAACTTGCACTCAGTCTAATAAAATCTTACTTAAATGATAGACAGCAGCAAGTTCAAATAAATGGTGTCAATTCACGGGGTTTAAAAGTCAAAATGGGGGTACCACAAGGCTCTATTTTGGGTCCTTTCCTCTTTCTAGTATATATTAACGATCTACCCCATCTTTTAAAAAATCAACCTCATATGGTATTATTTGCTGACGATACGTCCTTAATTTTTAAGATAGATAGACGTTCCATAAATCTTGACGACGTAAATAACGCCCTACAGCAGGTCCAAAATTGGTTTACTGCTAATAATTTAGTATTAAATGGGAAAAAAACTAAATGCATCAGATTTGCCTTACCGAACGTTAAAAGAAATGATTGCGACATAGTATTGAACAAGGAGAAACTTGAATTCGTCGAAAACACGGTTTTCCTGGGGATTACGCTTGACTCAAGGCTACAATGGGGTCCTCATTTAACATCTCTTGCGGGACGGCTAAGTTCAGCAGCATACGCTGTCAGAAAAATCCGTCAATTTACCGATATAGATACCGCGAGGCTGGTCTATTTTAGTTACTTTCATAGTATCATGTCTTACGGTATCTTATTATGGGGACGTGCTGCAGACATCGAATCTATATTTATCCTGCAGAAAAGAGCCATCAGAGCCATTTACAATCTCTGTCGGCGTGATTCCCTAAGAGAACTGTTTAAGGATATCAACATCATGACGGTACCTTGTCAATACATTTACGAAAATATTATGTATGTTCGGAAAAATCTTCATCTCTTTAGCAAGATTAGTGACAGGCATAATTTTAATACTAGAAATAGGAACAAATTAGATCAACCCCGATTCAGATTGGCCAAAGTACACACTTCTTTTATGGGGTACTGTATTAAATTTTATAATAAAATACCAGTTGATATTCTCGAACTGAATGAGAGAAAATTTAAAGCATGCATAAAACGCACACTATGTAGACAAGCGTATTATAAACTGGAAGATTATATCCTCGATAAAAACGCTTGGCTAAATGCTGGTCCTGCTCCACAGTCACAGCTGCTTAGGTCCACTTTTTAGGTTTTTATGTTTTTATATTTGGAAGAGATGCTCGCTCCTTTTAGAGGTTCTTACATTATTTCGTTTATTTATTCTTATATACATGCAAATTATATTATTATATTAATTACTTATTTATTCTTTTTGATGTAAGAACTTAATCGTTCTCTTTATTAATTTATTTTTCATTATTTGGTCATTGACAACCATAGTTTTGTGTAAAGTAGAAGCATATTTTTCAAATTTTGTAAATGTGAGTACCATGAAACCATTTACATTTTATGTGAGTAGTTATAGTTTTACTTGTTGGACATGAACGAGCATGGTGGTTGAGAGCATGTCATGCTCACTCAAATGTCTCGCTGATGGCGGCGCGTAGGTTTGATCATTCGGTTCCCTTCGAAATGGTTGAGCTGAAGGGTGCCGATACACGCGTCATGTTCGTGAACAGGCGCCGTCGGTTGAGACTGCTCATCTCTTAACTGCCATTGGCTTATTTTAATCTTTATATTTAAAATTCTTATAATAAGCCCTTTTTTTTTCCTTTGCATTGTCCTCACATGCAGAAGCAACAAGTATTTATGTAACTTGAAATTTTGTAAAACCAGAACATGATTTAAAAGAGTGTCCGTGGAGTTTCTTGCACGTTCTTCTCCATAGAGATCTACGCTTTGGAACGTGCAAATAGCTTCCATGTTTTTGACTGACCGACCTTGACGTTTCAAAAGTGCCTGTGAATGGTTTATTTGAAATAAAATGCTTTGAATTTGAAATGAGTTTTTGGAGAAAATTCTGATCTTTTGGGACTAGCCGAGCAGCAACATGTTTCATACCCAAATCATTAGTTAAAATGGTACGGATCGACTCGTGAGATACAGAAAGTTCGGCGGCTATCTCTCTCAAAGTTGAATGGGGATTTTCAGTCACTATTTCCTTCACTTTTACGATGTTAACTTCAGTTGCAGACGTTGACGGCCTACCAGAGCGAGGCAAATCTTCCATCACATCTCGACCGCTTTTGAACGCTTTGAACCACTCATAAGCACGAGTTTTTGATAAAGTCGATTCACCGTAAGCCTTCTGTAACATTTTCAGTGACTCCGAACACGAAATTCCATTGGCGATGCAAAATTTAAGACAAACTCTTTGTTCGATATTTTTGTCCATTATGAAATTCGCAATACACACTATATATGATATTACTAAAACCAGCACTGTATTTAATATAAATAACAGATGCAACTCAAACTCCGCGCCAAAATGGAAAACAGTTGTGCCAATCTGTGTGGGGCCGAGTCACCCGCGTCCGTAGGAGAATACCCAATGTAAGACCCTACACGTGGTCCCCGGGTGGTACTAATCAGGTGACACTAACTGGTGGTAGGCTTCGGCCGATGGCTTGTGACCACCCACTGGGCAAATACGTACCGCCAAGCGGCTTAGCTGTGTTCCGGTACGATGCTCAGTGTAGCCAATTCAGAGGAGTTGGGTCGAAATAGTTGTTCCAATGCAGGCAGACCAGCCAGGCTAGCCCTGGCATGGGCGTATCGGGAGACTAGTCTTGGAGGGTAGCGGGATCCGAGGTACGGTGCACCGCTGGCCGACCGCAGATAGTTGGGGGCCCAAGTAGTGTGCTAGCCACACATGAAAGGCTGCCCCGCCATCTGACGAAAAATCCCGGAATGCACCATCGTGCTGGTTGGCGACCAGATGAAAGGGCCCGATGGACATTCCCGGGGGGGCTCGGGCGTCCCCGCAGTCTCCAGACTAGTCCCCCAAAGATGTCGTCCTGTCAGGGCGTGCCTGAAGGTTAGCAGCTGGGAACCTCATTTCACTTCCTTCTCCTCAACCTCCATCACTCAAGTTAGTTAATGAACAGGAATAAAAAGAGAAAAGCTGTACAGCGGCAGCACGTCCTTTCGCATAAAGTGCACCTCTCTAATATACGAGGTCTGCACTCAAATCTCGCCGCAGTCCATCACCATCTTGAGACCGAGAAACCAGCGCTCTTGTTCCTGTCGGAGACGCAGATCGGATGTCCGTCGGACGTGTCATACCTGTCTTACCCTGGGTTTACCCTGGAGCACCACTTTAGACCCCGCGCGGGCGTATGCATGTACGCCCGGGACGACATCTGCTATCGGCGTCTCCGCTACCTTGAAGACTCCAGGTTCTCAACGCTGTGGGCTATGGTGGACACAGGTCTAGACAAAATTGTCTACGCATGCGTCTACCGTTCGCACAGCGGTGATTTGGAGACAACTGGGCTTACACAGCACCTGAGTGAGGCGGCGGATGCGGCTCAGCAGCGGTACCCTTCTGCCCAATTGGTGTTACTGGGGGACTTCAATGCCCACCATCAGGAGTGGCTCTTCCCATACCAGTGCACAGACCATGCTGGACGAGAGACGCGAAAGCTAGCGCTTGCGTTAAATCTTACCCAGCTGGTCCAGGGGGCAACGAGGGTGCCAGATGTTGATTCGCACACTGCCAATTGCTTGGACCTTCTGCTGACAACAGATCCAGACCGCTATTCGGTGTCGATTTCATCACCACTGGGTAGTTCCGACCACTGTCTGGTGAAGTCTGTGTCTGTCTACTCTCCGCCCTATCCTAGCCCAAGAGGCAACCGGCGGGTATGGCGATACAAGTCAGCAGATTGGGATGGCATGCGATCTTTTTTCGCATGTTACCCTTGGCAGCCTACTTGCTTTTCTTCCACTGATGCTACGTCGTGCGCGGACGCCGTGACGGATGTGTTGCGGAGGGGAATGGAGTACTACATTCCGTTCTCTAACATAGCAATATCTGGCGAAGCTCGTCCTTGGTTTGGTGCCGAGTGCAATCGCGCCGATGCGCTTAAGCACGCGGCGTACCTAGCATGGGTCGACGCTCGTACGCGCAAAGCAAATGACGTGAGTCAGAAGAAGAGAGCCTTTAACAGGGCTGCTAAGTCCTGCAAGAAGGTGTTGCGGAGGGCTCGGTTTGACCACATTAGCCGAATAGGGAACAAACTTGCTTCATACCCATCAGGTAGTAAGGCTTTTTGGTCCCTGGCTAAGTCGGTCGAATCGAACTTCTGCCGCCCCTCACTACCACCACTGCTGAGACCCGACGGGACGCTGGCCCACTCCGCTGAGGAGAAAGCGAACTTGTTTGCTTCTTTGTTTGCGGAATCTTCACGTCTGGATCCTGGTGGCGCGACGCCCTCCGCCTCTCCTGGTGAATGCGAGTCGAGTATGTCGAACATTCGCATTCATCAGAAGGACGTCCGTAGGGTACTGCGTAACTTAGACGTGAACAAGGCTAGTGGCCCCGACGGGATACCGGCAATTGTTCTGAAGACTTGTGCGCCTGAGTTGTCTCCGATCTTGACACGCCTATTTCGCCTTTCGTTTGAGACTGGAAAAGTGCCGAAGGCTTGGAAGCAAGCTAACGTGCAGCCCGTGCCCAAGAAGGGTAGTCGAGCTGACCCGTCGAATTATAGACCCATTTCGGTAACGTCCATACTCTGTAAGACTATGGAACGCGTGCTGAATCATAAGCTCCTGGCGTACCTAGAAGCGAATGATATCCTTAGTGATCGGCAATACGGGTTTCGCCGAAATCGGTCTACTGGGGATCTTCTAGGGTATGCCATTCACATCTGGAGTGAGGCCATAGAGAAGCACGGGGAGGCACTGGCGGTCTCCCTTGACATCTCGAAGGCCTTCGACAGGGTCTGGCACGATGGCCTTATTAGTAAGCTTCCTTCCTTCGGTCTGCCCGCCGGTTTGTGTGATTGGATCGCAGATTTCCTGAGGGATCGGTCTATCCGAGTGGTCATAGATGGCTGCTCGTCTGGACTGCTGGATATTAATGCCGGGGTTCCTCAGGGGTCGGTGCTTTCGGCAACACTGTTCTTGCTGCATATTAATGATCTGCTTAAACCCGGTACCTTTGGGTATGCAGACGACAGCACTGTTGCTGAAAGATACGTGTCCGACGCACGAGCTGGTGGGTCGCAGATCCGGTCTCTCCGGGAGGCAATGGTTGAGCGCTTGAACGTGTCCCTACAGGCGGTCTCTGATTGGGGCGATGCCAATCTGGTCAAGTTCAATGCTGCTAAGACCCAAGCGTGTCTATTTTCCGCCAAAAGGAGCCAGTTCCGCCCAGCTCCATCTTTCCGCGGTGAAACCGTGCCGATAACCGACCATCTTGAGCTTCTTGGGGTTACATTAACATCTACTCTCAATTTTGGCCCTTACATAGAGGCAAAAGCTCAAGTGGCTGCAAAGAAGTTGGGGATTCTGGCTAAGGTGAGACGGTACTTCACGCCGGAACAGCTGCTCAAACTCTATCAAGCGCAAGTTCGATCGTGTATGGAATACTGCTCTCATCTTTGGGATGGATCTGCCAGATACCAGCTTGATGCCCTTGAGTCAATTGAGAAACGAGCCAAGAGGATCATCGGCAATGAGAGGCTCGTCGCGTCGAAGCTCCAAAGTCTTGAACATCGACGACGAGTTGCTAGCCTGTCGGTTTTTTACCGGTTGCATTTTGGAGAATGTGCGACGGAATTGCATAATTTAATTCCGCCAAGCCCGTTCCATCATCGGACCACAAGACGAACGGCGATGCGCCACCGGTACATGGTGGACATACCACCCATACGCACAAAACGTTTTGGGAACACATTCATAGTGCGTACAGCTAAGGAGTGGAATTCCCTGCCGGAGTCTGTGTTTCCTGATAGCTACAACCTGGGAGTCTTTAAATCAAGAGTGAATAGGTTATTTCTAGGCAAGCGTGCTCCATCTTCGACCACATCCTCGCTTACCATCAGGTGAGATAGTGGTCAAACGCGTGCCTATCAATAGTAAAAAAAAAAAAAAATCTAACAACTACAAAAAAAAACAAAAATTTGAATTTGGAACCATAAACAAATCATCCATTCCCGATACTTTTTTGACTGAATGTATATGCGTGTGGGGCACAGACTTGAAAAGTACTTACACTGAGTTGATCAATTTCATCAAGAATATTATTTATACAAGCCATTTATAATTCATATTAAATGATTTTAAATATAGGTCTAAAGGAAAGTCTATTTGAAATATTTTTTGCGTTGATGTAGTTGGAATGGATGTTTTGTTTGATTTAGTGCAGTGTGGATGTAATTGCGTCAGTTTCTGTAGAGAAAAAGTATTATTTAAAAAGGTGAAATAGGGCTTCATGTGAGATAGATCGTACGTGTAAGCTGAGCGGCTTGTGAAAAAAGTGTTATATGTGCGAAGTTTGCGTTTTATGTTAAAACATTTCATAATTGTAATTTTAAGACATTTACGTAGTATTTTTAAAGAATATATAGTTAAGAACAGAGACGGAGTAATAATGTAGCACAGGTATAATAGTCAAATCTTTTTCAGAATGTTTGCCAGGCAGTCTTCCGTTTTAACAGTGTAAGTTTCTTTGAATTCCGGGCCTTTGCGTAATAGAATCCTGCCATTCGTAATCCAGCAGAATCTATACCCATTCTTTTTGGCAAAGTCTCGAGACTGCAGGAATAATTTCTTCATAGATCCCGGAAGATGTTCGTCGAGATATATCTATTTCGGACGGCAGGGACACGACCAGTGTCCGCACTGTCGACCTGGGATAATCTCCCACGTAATTCGACGTACGCCCCTTAATTTCCTAGCGCTGGTTACGTACGTCGCCACGCACCCCTGAATGCGTATGTGGCGCTACTTGACTTCTGGGACCTCGGGAGACGGAGACGGACAGCCGGGAGGAGGTGAAATAAAATGCTTCTTCCTGGGGTATCTGGTTCCGCAGGTTTCGGCTTCCTTTCTTCTAGTTGTTGCCTCTTCGACGGCTGCTCGACGACTGCGATTGAGCCAAAATTCGGCTCCGCTTATATACGGCCCGTTGTTACCTTAACGGCGACCGTGATTTTTAGACTCATTTTGCCTATGATTTTCATTTCGAGCCGAAACCCTTGGAGCCTTTATTTATTGTTTTTATGTAAAAAACCCTTACAATATATACATTTCTGGATGCGTCAGACCTTACTCTATAATCTAGAATACAAATCTTTTTGGTATCTAATCATAATAAAAAGTTTCTAGAACAAAAACTTCTAAATTTTCATCATAACAAACTTTCACTATACATTTTCGTAAATATCTTTAAAACTATAAGTCCTATCGACTTAATTCTTTTTGTAAAATAGGTTTTGGGTCAAGACCTTTATTTTGACACTAATTACAAAACAATATCTCCATAAACAAAAAACCTCGTTTTCAACTTACGTAATTATTTACAATGCAAAAACTTTACTTTAAAATTTCCTTACAAATCGTTAAAATATTATCATATTGGAGTCTTATTAGATCTAGCATACACAAATAATACTCATTAAACTAATTAGAAAGTAATTAGAACACAAACTATTTAAATCCTAAGTTCTTAATTAGTTCCCTAACTAAACATCAAATTATCATTACATTTAAACTTTATTTAATAAAACAAACATAAAGAAACCTTACTTGACTTACATAAAAAACCTTACATAACTAATTAGACAGAAATTAAACCTAAAGCAATTAAAATCTATGCGAATCTAACTAGTTCTCTTTTCATACATCAAGACAACATTCCTCATTTACATGGTCGCCCCTACCACTACTTGCGCCTAGGGACGTGGACGGGGTCTCGTCGCCGACAGTCTCCCCCTCGTGCGTCGCACCAACCTCCTGGCTCGGCGACACTCCCGGCACCAGCAGCACCACTCTCGAACTGGGTCTCCGCAGCACTCCTCCGCGCGTCTCGACGTCGACGATCCTTATTCGCCCATCTGGTCCAGGATACACCCGCAGGATTCTGCCGCGTGGCCAGGTGCATCTCGGCAGGCTGTGATCGACGATCAGCACGATGTCTCCGACTTGTAGATCTGTGGTGCTGGTTCTCCCTTTCGTCTTCCTCGGCAGAAGAGTGGGCAGGTATTCGCGCAGCCAGCGTTGCCAGAAGTGGTCGGCAAGTCGCTGCGTGGCTTTCCAGGTAGGTCTGCCCACAAGCTCGCTATCTTCGAAGCTGCCGATTCTCGCCGCGCCGCAGGATCGCCCAATGAGGAAGTGATTTGGTGTGAGTGCTTCCTCCTCAGGGCTATCGGAGATGTGAGTGAGAGGCCGAGAGTTGACGATGTGTTCGGCCTCTAGGAGGAGAGTGTGGAGTGCCTCCTCTCGTGGATGCCTTTCGTTGAGTGTGGCGTCCAGTGCGGTTTTGATAGATCGCACCAAACGCTCCCATGCGCCGCCCATGTTTGGCGCACCGGGGGGTATGAATTTCCACTGCACGCCGATCTTCTCTGCTTCTGAGACGAGGTCTTCTTGCTTCAGGGTGTCGAGCGCTTCTTTAAGTTCTTTGTTAGCGCCGACGAAGTTGGTCCCGTTGTCGCTGTATATTTTCTTCGGCATTCCTCTTCTCGCGGCGAATCTTCTTAGCACCATAATCATGCTGTCGGTGGAGAGCGAAGGAGTTAACTCAATGTGCACAGCTCTAGTTGTTAGGCATGTGAATAGAGCTCCCCATCTCTTTTCGTGTCGTCTTCCCACAGTGATCGTCATAGGGCCGAAGTAGTCTACGCCAGTGCACGTAAAAGGAGGGTTTCCGTGCATCAGCCTCTCAGCAGGCAAGTTGCCCGTTGGTAGTTCTTGTGGTCGCGCCTTCTTTGTTTTGCACTACTGGCATTGGTGTTGAACTGTCTTGATCGCTGACCTTAGTCCCAATACCCAGAAGCGTTGTCGTATTTCGTTCATCACCGTTGCGTGATTTCCATGATTGAAGTGACAGTGGAATTCTTCTATGATAAGTCGTGTTGTTTTGTCCTTGCTGTCGAGCACGATGGGTCGCTTGTAGTCTCTAGTCACACCCTGTATCGCGTCGATTCTTCCTTTCAGCCGCAGAAGCTCTTCTTCCAGAATTACGTCGAGCTTTTTTAATTTGCTACCGCCCTCTAGTTGCTTCCCTTGCTGTAGACACTTGATGTCATCTCTAAAACTTCTTTCTTGGCTTCCTTTCAGCAGTAGAGTCTCGGCTTGCTCTAGTAGTCCGGTGTCCAGCGGTATATATTTCCTTTCCGTTGTTCTCGAAGGTCTCTGTTGATTCTCAACAGTCTTCGCCTTTTTTCCTTGCGTCATTTTCCAGGTGGGATCTTCTTTGCAGACATTGACTACCTTTCTTCTTCTGCAGAGTTGTAAGAACTGCAATACTCTCGCAGTGGCTCGCCAAAGTCTCCTCCATGACGAAAATCTCTCGGGATCTGGTGATGGATGAAAAGTGCTTGTTGCCGCCGCGACGTCCGCTGCCTTTTCTTCGCCGGTGATTCCTTTCTTGAAGGTTCTAGGAGCCGGCCAATGCGCTTCTCCTTTCTTCAGGAAGCTTGGACCGGTGTACCATCGGTGGTTGCAGTCGAAGTCTTCTGGTACGTCACGCGTTGCGTCATCTGCTGGGTTCTGCGCCGTGGGCACCCATCTCCAGTCTTGCGGTTTGGTAAGATCTTCTATTTCCGCTAAGCGATGAGCCACGAACGTCTTGAAGGTTCTTGGGTCAGTCTTTATCCAGGAGAGTACGATGCTGGAGTCGGTCCAAAATGTTTTCTTCGCTACCTTCAGATCCATTTCCTCTTCCACGGAGTGTGCCAATCTGCTTCCGAGGAGGGCCGCTTGCAGTTCAAGTCTCGGGATGGATATTGGCTTCAGTGGGGTGACTCTTGCCTTCGCCGCCACTAAGCTGACATAGTAAGTTCCATCTTCATTCTCTGTTCTCCAGTAAACTGCCGCTGCATACGCTGACTCGCTCGCATCTGTAAAAGTGTGCAGCTCCCCCTCGGTGCGATGTGGTGCCAGGCACCTCGGAACCTGTAGGTCTTGGAGCAGTTTCATCTTCTCCAGGTAAGTCTTCCATGTTTCGTACTCCTTCCCTTCTATTTCTTCGTCCCACCCGACGCCACTTCGCCAGATGCCCTGAAGTAGCTTCTTTCCTTGGATGAGAACTGGTGACGCTAATCCTAATGGATCGAAGGTCGACATTACTGCGCTGGTGACTTCCCTCTTCGTAGGAACTTGATGCCCCTTAACTATTTCTTCTGGTGTGTTCCGGAGGTTTGCTCTGAAGCCGATGGAGTCTTTTCTCGTGAACCAGCGAAGTCCTAGTGTCTTTTCTTCCTTCTCTCCGAGGTCTACTTCTGTTTTCTCTGTGGCATCGGTCTTCAAGTCTTGCAGTAGTTCAGGTTGATTCGATGCCCATCCCCTGAGTTCGAAGCCTGCCTTCTTGTGTATGAAGTCTACTTGTGCTGTCACTCTTCTGAAGTTTTCTTCTGAATGGAAGCTGTGCAGGTAATCGTCCATGTAATGGTTCAGCTTGACTGCCCTTGCTGCTTCTGGAAATTGCTCCTTGTAGTCCGCTGCGTTTCGGTTTTTGACGTATATTGCTGTACTCGGAGATGATGTTGCGCCGAAGATAACTGACGTCATCCTGTACTCTTTCGGTGACACGTCTCGTCGATCTCCTCGCCACAGGAACCTCAGGCTATCTCTGTCTTCCGGTCGAATACGAACTTGAAGAAACATTTCCTTGATGTCGGCTGCCACTGCCAGCGGTCCTTGTCGAAACCTAAGTAGTATCCCGAAGAGCGACTGCAGTAGGTCTGGTCCTGGTAGTAGAGCATCATTGAGGCTTCTTCCTTTTGATTTGGCTGCAGCGTCGAAGACGATTCTTATCTTCTTCTTCAAAGGATGTACCACGGAGAAGTGAGGGAGGTACCATTTTCTCTTGGAGTCTTCTTGTCCCACAGGTGCTTCTTCTGCATACTTGCTATCGATGAGATGCTGGATCTGCTTGATGTATTCTGCCTTCAGCTGAGGATCCTTGTCCATCTTCTTTTCTATGTTGAACAATCGGTTCTTTGCAGACGTGTAGCTCTCAGGCATCTGTTCATCTTCATTCTTCCATAAGAGTCCAGCTTCGAATCGTCCATCTTCAAGTCTTCTGCAGGTTTTCTCTAAGATGGTGAGTGCTCTTCCTTCTGAATCTGTAGTGGGTCTTCGTGGTTGTACACCAAGCGCCTCGATTGCAAAGTGATCCTTGATAGCTTGATGCATTTCTTCTTCTGGCGTGCTGACGTGGAGACAAGTGTCCAGGAAGTGAACTACTCTCGCAGCCCCGACGTCTGACCCATGGAGCACCCATCCCAGCTCTGTTCTTGAAGCAACTGGTTCTCCTGGTTTCCCTCTTCTTATTTCTTGAGTCACTATTAGCTCCCAATTGTCTTGACCGATGAGTAGCTGTGGTGACTCCCCTTCATAATATAGAGAGTCGGCGATCTTCTTCAAATGTAGGCATTTTTCTATCCTTTTCTTATCTAGGAACTGCGGTGTAAGCTTCAAGTCATCGATAGTCCGGACTTTCTTAAAGGTCTTCTTGTATCCTTGATGAATCCCTTTCACTGTAAGGTCTAGCGTTTGAGAATCCTTCTTCTTTATTATCTTGCCTCCTACTGTTTCAATGGCTAGTTCCTCCTTGTTGCCTTGAGCGCCGACTTCTTCTGCCACTTTTTCGTCAATAAGTGACACTGTTGACCCTTCATCCATCAGGGCCAATATCCTTTTTGATCCTTTCGACCCGAATACTTCTACTGGAATTATCTTCAGGTATGCCCTTGTACTATTGACTGCATTCACTGATGCCATGACGTTTGCTACTTCTTCTTGTGTTTCCGTCTTGTTCTCTCCCGAGGTCCTGTCGTTTGACTCGACATGCAGCAGGTGATGATGCCACCTTTTGCATTCCTTGCATGGTGGTTTCCTGCAGCTCTCCTTTCGATGTCTCCCATGAAGACACTTGAAGCAGACGCGACTTCTTTTCACCATTGCCCATCGATCTTGTACCGACGCCTTCTGAAACTTCTGACAGTCGACTAGGAAGTGTTCACCTTCACACATGGGACAAGTCTTCTCTTTTGGCTGTCTTGCTTCCCTTTCCTTGAAATCCCGTTCCTTTTCTCGCGTTGAATGCGCCGCTTGTCGATGAGTTCTTCTGAAGCCGGTCTTCTCTTCCGAAGTCGCGAAGGCTCCACATTTGTCCGCTTCCAAGTTCAAAAATTTAGAAATCATTGTCAGGTCGGAGAACTCGCCTTCTTCTGATGCCGCAATGAAGTCGTACCATCGGAACTTGAGAATCGTTGGCATCTTTTCGATGATTTGTTTCACCATCTCAGGTGAATGTAGGTATTGTGGTTTCTTTAAACCCCTTATCGCTGCTACGCTGTTGTTGATTTGGCTCGCGAAGATGCAGATGTCTCTTGGATTTTCTGAAATCTTCGGCAACGCCTTGACCTTGTCCAATTCTGCCAGTACCAGCGCATCAGGTCTTCCATATCTTCTTCTGAGGGCCTGCATCACTTCCAACGGAGATGCTTCAGAGTACAGCAGGCTCTTGATAGCTTCTCTCGCATTGCCCTTCAGTGCTCTTCTTAGTCGAGCCATATTCTCAACTTCGTTGAACATAGATGCTGTATCTTCGTAGACAACCTTGAAGGCTAACCACTCGCTGCTGTTGCCGTCGAAGTAGGGTAACTCGTGGATATACTTCGGCTGCGCTGCTGATCCTTCTCTTGTGGTAAGGGCTTCTTTCAACACCTTCGCCAGTGCTTGAATTTCGCTCGTACCTTCTTGCGTTGAGGAGATCTCTTCAGGTTTCACCTTCTTTGGCTCTTCTGAAGGTTGCTGACCTCGTTGCTCGGGTTTTTCCATGTTGCCTTCTTCTAATACAGATGTCTCGATCCAGTTCTGCACCTGTGCTGTTCTGTCTTCCTGGTCTTCATCCACGGAGTCCTCATCTTCACATTGTGCCAGCTCCAATCTGACACGGGCTAGCTTCGCCGCAGCCTGCGCTTGTTTCAACTCCAGGCGTGCCAATTCTTCTCTGGCTTCCAGCTCGCGTCTTCTGGCTGAGGAGCTCGTGGTCTTCGTAGACCTAGCACGACGACCGACCCCCTTTGGCTTAAGGGTTGCAGCAGACCCGCGAACACCCTTGTCTGGAACATCTTCTGGGATCTTCTTGGTCGTCTCCTTCTGTGCGGCTTCATTTTTCTTCTTTCCGTTCGACGCCGCTGTGGTCGTAGTCTCGGTCGCCGTAGTGCCCTCCGTGTTCGTAGTACCCGAAGAAGTATTTGAATCCGACGTGGTTGTTGTTCCTGATGACGCTGACGTGACCCCTTCTGATCCCGATGCTTCTTCTGTCGCGTCCTTATCTGAAGGACGGGACCCGGGACGTGAGGGAGCATCCTTCTGCGACCTGGTAACCGGCATCTTGACGCAATCTTCTTTTCTTCTGGGCTTCTTCTGGATTCTTCTGTACTCTTCTGCAGGGATCCCGCTTCGAAGGACCAACTATTTCGGACGGCAGGGACACGACCAGTGTCCGCACTGTCGACCTGGGATAATCTCCCACGTAATTCGACGTACGCCCCTTAATTTCCTAGCGCTGGTTACGTACGTCGCCACGCACCCCTGAATGCGTATGTGGCGCTACTTGACTTCTGGGACCTCGGGAGACGGAGACGGACAGCCGGGAGGAGGTGAAATAAAATGCTTCTTCCTGGGGTATCTGGTTCCGCAGGTTTCGGCTTCCTTTCTTCTAGTTGTTGCCTCTTCGACGGCTGCTCGACGACTGCGATTGAGCCAAAATTCGGCTCCGCTTATATACGGCCCGTTGTTACCTTAACGGCGACCGTGATTTTTAGACTCATTTTGCCTATGATTTTCATTTCGAGCCGAAACCCTTGGAGCCTTTATTTATTGTTTTTATGTAAAAAACCCTTACAATATATACATTTCTGGATGCGTCAGACCTTACTCTATAATCTAGAATACAAATCTTTTTGGTATCTAATCATAATAAAAAGTTTCTAGAACAAAAACTTCTAAATTTTCATCATAACAAACTTTCACTATACATTTTCGTAAATATCTTTAAAACTATAAGTCCTATCGACTTAATTCTTTTTGTAAAATAGGTTTTGGGTCAAGACCTTTATTTTGACACTAATTACAAAACAATATCTCCATAAACAAAAAACCTCGTTTTCAACTTACGTAATTATTTACAATGCAAAAACTTTACTTTAAAATTTCCTTACAAATCGTTAAAATATTATCATATTGGAGTCTTATTAGATCTAGCATACACAAATAATACTCATTAAACTAATTAGAAAGTAATTAGAACACAAACTATTTAAATCCTAAGTTCTTAATTAGTTCCCTAACTAAACATCAAATTATCATTACATTTAAACTTTATTTAATAAAACAAACATAAAGAAACCTTACTTGACTTACATAAAAAACCTTACATAACTAATTAGACAGAAATTAAACCTAAAGCAATTAAAATCTATGCGAATCTAACTAGTTCTCTTTTCATACATCAAGACAACATTCCTCATTTACATGGTCGCCCCTACCACTACTTGCGCCTAGGGACGTGGACGGGGTCTCGTCGCCGACAATATCGTTTTCTTATCTCCGCATATGCCTACTACTTGCGTATTTAATTTGTTCTCTAATTTTCGGCTCTTGTTGAAATTGCGAGTTGCCGACAGCAACGCGCGTTGCGAGTTGCGTTGGGTGGTTTTAGTACGCACAGTAGAAAACTCGGCCACAATAGTTTTGTTTGTGCCAAATTTGGCCGGTAGTTTTGCCGATTTGAGACACAATATTGATCATCTCCTCAACCGATTCGTTTTCTTTGTTCGGGACATTTCTAATTTCGACAGTAGATGACCTCGAACTCAGTTTCATATCTTGAAGTTGCCTCTCGAGCTTGGTGATAGTTTCAGCATTTTCATCCCGGGACTTTTCGAGGTCCATGATTTGAAGCTTCAGGTCTTCATAGTGGTTATACAATATTCCATCGACTTCTCGATTTCTAAATTAGTTTTTTGTATTTGGTGTATTTTTACCTTGACATCAGACATTTCCGACAAGATTTTGACAAACGTCACCTCTTGTTGAGCTTTCATAGCGGTTAATATAGTCATAATCTGTTCAAGTGAGACATTGCTCGAGGAGTCTTGTTTGTTAGGTGAAGATTCCACGCGCGGCCGCTTAGTTCTCGAAGTAATGTTCCTTTGCGGAGAGGGAATCACCTCAGAGTCGCAGTGTGAAGGGTCTTTAGCTGTGTTTACATTTGTAGATTTCGATGGTGGAGTCTTTCTCACGTTAGGCATGTTAAAAATCAGAATGTGTTGAGTTGAATAGTAAACAAAAATACATGCGTTGTGTTATCTGCTACGACGCAACGATTTCGCGTAGACTGTGGGCGGTGACGTAGGCACAGCGTAGCACTCGTAGCCCTCGTAGCACAGTTGTATCTACAACTGTGCTACGTAGCGGTAGTCCGTATCGGCTAAACAGCGCGCGCCGTAGGAAAGTAATATTCAACACTCACGGTTACTTGCACGGTGGCGCAGCGGCGAAGGCATCGACGTCCCACGCAGCGCGTCTCAGGTTCAAATCCCAGCAGCCACCGGCCAATAATTGGTATGCACTTTTTCAAGTTGAATAATGCTGTCCCTCTCACAGACCGCCCACTAGGAGGAGTTAGTCCATATAAACTCCACAGGAGCGACAAGAAATTCAAAACGGTAGCCAATAGTATTAATTTAAAATAAAATATGAATTCAAAATTAGCACACGTCCACCCTCTGACACGACCAGATCAAATCAAATCAAATCAAATCAAATCAAATCAAATCAAATCAAATCAAATCAAATTTTTTTATTTGCTAGTATGTAGTACAACGATCTTAAAACTATAATGGCCCCTTACATTCTACCATTACATATGGTGTGCAAATATTACATTTTATGCTGGTATTTACATTAAATAATACAAAAAAAAGAATACAGACAGCAACTATATAGTATATAAAATTATACCATAGATGTCGTCAGTTCACAAGATACATGTCAGCTTAAGAAGATATAAATAATTGTAAGGTCATAACTAATATAATAATTTCAATGTGTCAGATTAAGGAGATATAAATAATTGTAATTTTAAATTGTGATGTCATAACTATTATAAGAATTTCAACGTAATATTTTAACACTAATCAATTATCTACTAAAAGGTATTTACCAATATTATTCATTCATGTTTTCTTCTCCGCGATATGACATGTATTTATTAATAGTATAAAAACTTTTTTCTTTTAACCATTGCGTTAACTTTTTCTTAAACATGATCAAAGGTAGATCTTTAAAAGCGTCCGGTAATTTGTTATATACCTTTACAGCATTAATGTACGAGTTCCTCTTATACAATTCGAGCCTGCATTGCGGTAAAGAGAGCTCATGTTTAAATTTATTTTTATTTCTAGGTGCTACAATTCGTTTTCTTACATCTTTTTGTTTTGTAAAATATTCCGGATGTTGTTGTACAAATAGGCATAATTCCCTAATGTACATACACGGTAATGGCAGAATATTGTACTTTTTAAACAAGGGCTTACAACTATCTGTATTCCAGGCTCCACAGATTGCACGTACACATTTTTTTGTACTTTAAACGCTTTTGTAATATCCACCGAATTACCCCACAACAAGAGACCATAAGCAAGTACGGACGAAACATCCGTGATATGCACAAAGAGCAGCTTCTGTTGATGCCGTGACTCTTAACCTTTTTATTGCGTAGGAAAATCCGTCAAGTTTATCACACACGTAATCGACGTGTGTTTTCCAGTCGCAATACTGGTCTAACATTATACCCAGAAATTTGGTAGTTGCAACTTGTTCGATAACAGTATCATTATAATATTTAACATTTAATGTCAATGGCTTTCTTTTATGGGTTTGGAATTGTATCATATTTGTTTTCTTCATATTAATTTGTAAGTTGTTAGAATTTAACCAATGTATTATGTTTTCTATTGCTTTGTTTATGTCTTGTTCATATGTGTCTGCATTATCACATTTTACAATGAGAGTTGTGTCATCGGCAAACAAGATTGTGTTATGGCAAGTGGTATTTGAGAGATCATTAATGTATATAAGGAATAAGAAAGGTCCCAATACACTGCCCTGTGGCACACCAAAATTATTTCGTCGATAGTCACTTCTATTCTTTTGTTATTATGTATTTTAGAGATTTCCACACATTGTTCTCTGTCATTAAGGTAGTCCCTCAACCAGTTGTTCGCTTTACCTCTTATTCCATATTTTTCTAATTTGTGTAAGAGCAATTTGTGGTCTACAAAATCGAATGCCTTGCAAGCCATCATTTATAGCCTGGGTGACAATTTTGACCAAATTGAAACATGCCAATGAAGTGGTACTATTCTGTCTAAACCCAAATTGCTCATCTTTAAGTATTCGAAGACTTGTTGTAAAGTCTTGAAGCCTTTTCAGCATAACCTTCTCAAATATTTTTGACATGATTGGTATCAGCATCACTGGTTTATAATTCATGTCAGTTTTTTCTCCTTTTTTAAAAACTGGCTTAATTATTGATTTTTTCAATATATGTGGAAAGGTCCCTTCCTCAAATGATAAGTTTATTAAATAACTCAGTGGTTGACATATGTATGGTGCGCATAATTTACATTGGTTGTTATATCATCTACTCCTGCTGCGTTTGTATTATTAAGATTTTGAATTTTTCGAAATATTTCTGTCGCATCAGTAGGTTTAAGGAAAATTGTATGTTCGTTATTAGTGTCGATAGTTTTTCTCTCTCTCTGCTTTATATTTGAAATTGTTACTATTGGTCAATTGTATATAAAAATCATTAAATTTGTCACTTATCTCCTTAGGGTCTTCATAAGTCCGATTATTGATGATTATTCTGTCAATTTGAGTTATCGTACTAACGTCCCCAATGTTTTCATTAATCACTGCCCATGAGGCTTTACATTTATTTTTATTACTGTCAATATATTTCTTACTTTGTAGTTGTCTAGATTTATATATGCACTTTTTGAGTATGTAGCTGTATGATTTGTACTGTTTATTTGTTATTGTATTGTTGGGTGAGATAGAGACACCGCTTTCTTATGCAGGATCTTCTTATGCCCTTCGTCAACCATTTGTGGTTTCCTTTTTTATTTGACTTCTTTATTGTGTTTACTGGGAAACACAGGTTGAAAAATAATTTAAAATGATCATAGAATTCGGTAAACCTTCTTGCAATTTGTTTTTTTTTCATATACGTTTGAGAAGGTAAGACATGACATACAAGTGTAGAACTTGTCCATATTTTCCCTACTAAAATCTCTGACCTTTTCATACCAGCTGTGTATTTCGGATGCTTTAGTAGTTTTCAGCGATAGCGTCTGTCCTGTTTCGTGGTCAGACAAAGCAAGGTGATGTACCTCCGCTTTAACTTGCTTGATGTTGCTTGCTAACTGATCAAGACACGATAAATGTCTCGTTGGTGTCGAAATATGCAATTCGATTTTAAAGTTTTTGAGCATACTCTTCAACTCTTGGGTACTCTTGTTTGGCTTTAAGATGTCCAAGTTCCAGTCACCACATAGAATATTTTTTCTATCTTTCCTAGTAATGCTTATAAGTAACTGTTCAAGTTTTTCAAGAAATAATTGTGGGTTACTATTAGGAGTTCTATATAAACAAATAATCATAATTTTATTTATTTCTACTCCACAACATTCAAAATTAAATTTACACGCCATGTCATTAATATTGGTTAAAGTTTTATATTTTATATTATTATTTATCAATATACATACCCCTCCTCGTTTACTGTCACGTGAATATGATGCAACTAATCTGTAACCGGAAATTTTCAAAAGCATTTCTGTACCTTTTTTCATGAAAGTTTCAGTCAAACAAAGCATATCTATTCTTGTACCATTTTGCGACAGCACTTGGATTGCAAATGTTAATTCCTCAGTTTTATTTATGGCACCAGCAATGTTTTGGTGAAATATTCTAAAATTAAATTCTGGATTAGAGGCGAAAACATTTATTCGTTTGTGACGGTAACGTAGTATCAGATTGTGTACTGATAGTTTGTAGATTTGTACATGGTATAGATTTTTTAAAATAATTAGGTTTGGTTCCCTTTCTATGACTTTCGGTGGTTATCACTTCCAGCGTGCTTAATGAGGCATTACAATTATTATTACCACCTGGAACTATTTTTTTAAATGACTTAAAGTAGAATGGAATTGTGCCCTTCTTAGGAATGTCAGTGCTTTCTAGTTTAGCCTTGTTGCTTGTTGCGTTACATTGACTCATTTATGCAAAACATTCTTGCACTGACTGTCACAGCACTTTTTATCGTTTGTCACTGATGTGGTTGGTATTTCACTTTGATTATATGTTTTTCACTATAGCACTATTGTATTGTTTGTTGTAATGTTTATTAATTATTATGAGTAAAGTCAAATGGTCACTGGTTGTTGTTGAAATTTTGTCTAGAGTTTTATGTTATTATTTGTTGGATTTTTCACTGGATAACACTTTTAGTAATACTTTATAACTTCTGGAACAATGTTTTTAACTTTCACGTTTCAAAATCGTCGATTGCTATTTTTTGTTTATTTACTTAATGCGGAGCCGAAACGCGCGTTTTCAAAGTACCTACCCTCCTCAGAGTCGAAATCGTTTCATCAATGTCACGTTTTCGTCAATATCTTATAAAGAAATAGTGAAGCAACACGTTTTCGACAGACAAGAAATCCCAGCCGATAATCACCATTTTGTTTGTTAACCAGCTGGTTAACAAATTAGTCTACCAATTTTATCAAAAATATTGTCAAATTGAGAAAAATATTGTGGTTAGAGTGTGTTTTACGTTTTGCCATGAACAATGGCATGTACTGTACCCGGTTATTCGAATAGAAATGGTGTTTTGAAAGAAAATATTGCAAAAGTATCGTTTCACCGGTAAGTAAATCCAATCATAACTTATTGTTAAAACACATTTTGAACAGAAAAGTTAATAAAATCAGATCTCCGTTATATGAACATAAAGACACAACTGCTTCTACATTATTGTCAGTTTCCAATTTAGAAATATAAATAAAAACAAAAAAATATTGAACTGTTTTGACATATTATGTACTTCATAAAGATGTGGCTTCTTGGATGTTTTATCAAGTAAAAGTCGAGTAAAAGTATAATCACAAACATATTCTAGTTCGTTTATAATACGTACAATGAAATAAAAACAATGTAAGTGGTCAGATTTTGCAAATGCAATCTGAAGTTTTCGTACTGATTGCGCCATGCTAAACCATGTAATTGGTCTCAGCTTTGGTCTCAGTGATAAAATATTACAGAATATTATAGCATGCCAAAAGAAGGAATTCTATACTCCTTTTTTTTTTTTTTTTAAGGATGGGAAATCATCAAATGACTCCTCCCGCTCTGGGTAAAGCAAGAGGGAGTGTCAGACTCTTACTGACTAAAACCCATCCGTGTTGCTCCTGGTGCCCTTTGTGTTCCAAGGCTACGGCACACCTTTCGAACAGATTCCGCAGCCCCAGCAGGCACCTGCCCTAGCGGGCCCCGTCATCCACGCTGACATCTCTTTGAGGCGCGCTGGGATCGCAGCGCGCCGCCGACCCGGGCCTAGTTCTGATCAGACGGCGAGCCACCCACTGCTCGCCGACCGCAGGCCCGCGCCTACGGCGGCCGGAAATCGTCCTGCGACTCCCGACGCCGGGGGCGTCTCCTTCTGTTGCGGCGACTGGGACGTGAGGTTTCCCTCTCTCTCACACGTTCGGCCTCCTCCTTTGCTAGCATTACTGCTTCGCAGAAGGAGGTGACCGCTTCCCATGCCTCCTCGCTCCGGACCATAGATTGAACCAAGGCCGGTCGCGAGAGGTCGCCGCCGCCGATCGCCTCGACGAGGACCTCTCTCTCCACTCAAGCAGGACAGACCTCCACCGTATGCTCCACCGTGTCCTCCGGGTGACCATCACAGTGTTGACACCCGGGCGTGTCCTCCCGCCGAATCCGAAACAGGTATCTCCCGAAACAACCGTGTCCGGTTCTTTAAAAAAAAAATATTATTTTATACAATAAACAATGTCAGATTCTGTAAAAATATAAAACCCACCGGTATCGGGAACAGGGTCCAAGCTACTCCAGAGAGAGGAACGCTTTTATAAAGAAATAAATAACCATCTGCCTACAATTTAATATTTTTAGTTAATAACACAAACACAAGAGATTTTACAAGTTTGCAAGCAAACAAAGATATAAAGACGGTAAAAACAAATGGAGACAAATAATATCTTTCAAGAAATATTGATATTACCAATCATTATTATAATAGAATTATTAGAGTATTATTTCAAAATGAAATACCATTTTTTGGTGTTTAGTTTGGCGACTGGCATATTTTCGATAGTCGACTGAAAATACACATCACTATGCATTGATATATCAATAAGTAGAATTGTATAGTCAAACTGGCGACATTCTATAGTTTTCGACGCACTATGAACACTATACTTTTCTCTTTCAGGCACATGACACTTTGCTTTTGAGAAAAGGAGACGCAACGTGCTCGCAAGTTTCGGTTTAATACAGTCTATCTAGGGGATTATATTATATCTATGATCACAAACGCTTGTTGTTTGGTAACAAAGTGGGGTAGGTCAACTGTCAAATGCTCATGTCAACAAAAAAAATACATATTTGTTCTCTGCACTTTGAAGAATCTTGTTTCAATCGGACACTGCATAAAGTAATGTTGCGTGACGATGCTATACCTTCACGAACTTTATTGGTAAGTAACACTGCTTGTTATAAATTAGTCTGACATGATTGTGTAGTGGCTGATAAAATAATGATGGTGATTTTTTCAATTGCAACACTTGCCTAGTGTGTATAAAGAGTGATGTTAATAATGTATTTGAGTGTGGTCCTTAGAATAATTGCCAAAATAAGACTGAATAAGTGTTTATTTGGTTGTATTCCCTTTATAAGGTTTTTTTTTTAATTACAAATGTCTTTTGAATACCTAGTATAATAACAGTGCTATTCTGGAAAAAACTCCCTGTGAATATTTGGATGAGGTAAATGTGAAGTGAACTTCCGTTTGATTATTTAGCTCATTAACACTTGAGAGCTACTAAAGTAGCGAATGAGAGAGATGTGAAAAGAGACTCGTCTCAACCCACCAATTTCAAATTAAATGGGGCGCTTTATAATAATAAATAAACCGATTACTAAAATCAAGAAACATCAAAAATACTAACAATTTTATTGCTTTTTACAGCCTACGATTCAATCAAATATGTCTGGCATTTTAATTGAAAATGACTAAAATCAGACAAACACACAATCAATATCTGGATGCTCTTAATATGGTCATATTTTTTTGAAATTTTAAGCTGTGGGATCACCTACTGTTTTTGAAATGGCATAAAATTTTTGAGTGTTTACTTTTCTGTTTTTGTTAATATTTATGTTAATAAAGAGTGGTTTGTAGGTCAAAGCTGTTTCCCAACCGAGTGTGTCCCCACGTTGCCGTCGTGGTGGGGCTTGTGTGTCTCAGTGATCTTGGAGCTCTGCCGGTAGAGTTACTCATGCAGGAAAGGTTCAAGTGAGAGACCAGACAAAGAGGGACACGAGAAGGGCACACCGTTCGGAGACTTGAGCAATGTTTGGGTTTTCGGACGGTGTGCGTTTCATAGGAAGGAATCTTGCTCACTGTTCTCTGTTACGCGTCTGCTCATCAGACGTGACTGTGAGCAAGCAAGAAAAGGGAGGAGAAGGGAGGAGAAGATAGGGACCACACCCTTTAAAAGGAACAAAAAACAAAATGAATAAGAAAACACACGGAAAAGCATTACCCCAGGGTGGTACCAGCTGCTCAGCAGCTGGAGAATCCGCCACGTCTCCTTCGGAGGCGTCATGCCCCTCGTATTCTGGGGGGGGCAACGGTTGTCTTGAACCGCTTGCCAGTGGCAACAAGAGCCGAGGATGCTCCCGATCCGCAACGTCCTTTAAGGAGATGATCGGATTTAATTTTAGTAAGCCCGACAAGATGTCGGGCGAACGTAGTGCGGAGGCTCCCTCCAATCATTGGAGGAAGGGCTCGCTTGAGCGTCAAGGAGATGCGGGGTCAGACTCCGACTCTGCGTCTGGCATCAGCTCGGCGAGCTCTGGACACGAGGGAGCCGAGGTTGCTTCGGAGAACTCCAAGTTCTTCCGTAAGCGGCCCAGGCCGGAGGATGACCAGGGGTCGTCTTCCAACAGAGAGGCGGTCTCAGCCCGTAAGATCCCCACTAGTGCACGGGGCAGAGGCCGAGACGGAGGCAAAGGGAGGGGGCTTGCATCCCAGGAGGCTACACAGCGAGCTGCAAAGCTTGCCGAGGAGGGGCGACACCCCGGAGCGAACAGTCGCAGGGCCTCTATCTCGGGGTCTTCTGGCAGTGAGCTAGACGCTGCTGGCGGCTCCAATAAGGCCAGATTTGTACAGATCGTGGAGGCGGCCGTCCGCGATGTGGCCTTGAAGAGGAAGCAAGCCACTAAAAACAAGGCCATAAGCGCGGCGGCGGCCTCCATTTTGGCGGCAGCGGAGGCCAACTTCCGCGGGCCCCAATCGGACGAAATGTCCAAGTTGCGGGCGGAGGTCACCCGCCTGGCGACCGCCACGGAGCTTCTCCAAAAGGAGAACGAAAAGCTCCGAGCAGACTTGGCCAGGCTCCAAGGAGACGGCTCCAAGGAGGCACCTCAAGGGGGGCGCAAGCGCGGGAAAAGCCAGCCCGTGCCTGTGGAGGAGCAGGTTCTGAACCTAGTGCAGCAGGAGATGGCCGCCTTCGCAGCACGTTTCTCTGTACTGGAGGGTATTGTCCTGCACCCCCCCCTGGCGGCGAGACAAAAGGCATCGGGCCAGCAGAAGGCAGCCTCGTATGCAGCCACCGTGGCTGCCAAACCGGGGTCATCCGGTCAAGCCAACCGAGGGGTTAGGTCGGCAACGACCAAACCAAAGACAGGTAGGGTGGCTGCACAGGCAGCGCGAGCTCCAGCACCAGCTGTGCAACAGGTTCCCCCGCCTTCAAACTCTCCTGCGGCCGAAGCTGGATGGCAAGTAGTCGGAGAGAGGAAAAAGGCGAGAAAATGAAATTGATATGCGCATTGTAGGCCTGGACGACTCCGTCACGGAGGAGGAGGTGGTGGCCGCCGTCGTCAGGACTGGGGGGTGCTCTGCCAAGCAGGTGAAGGCAGGCACCATACGTCCTGACCGCACGGGCATGCGAACCGTTGTGGTGAGCTGTCCCGTGACGGCGGCCAAGAAAATATCAGAGGGCCGAAGACTCCTGGTGGGCTGGGTATCTGCGCAGGTCAAACTGCTGGAACCCAGACCTCTGAGGTGCTTCCGCTGCCAAGTGGGCAACCACGTGGGAGTCCAGTGCACCTCGGAGGTGGACCGCAGCGACCTTTGTTTCCGCTGTGGTCGGCCCGGACACAAAGCCAACTCGTGTAATGCCACGCCACACTGCGTTGTATGTGCGGCATCTGGCAAGCCGGCCGATCACTGGGTTGAGGGCAAAGCCTGCGCTCCACCTGCCAAAGCCGGGGGCAAAAAGAAGGCCTCCACCACCGCCGTCCCTGCCAACGCCGCCGCCGCCACTGCTATCGCCGCTGCTGCCACCACCAACGCCGTCGCTGCCGCCGCCGTCGCTTCGGTTGCCGCGAGTGAGTCCCGCCAAAAGACTCAGGAGGCAGAAATGGAGTGCCAATAACGGCTCCATTACGCTTCCTCCAGGCGAACATCAACCACTGCGCCGCCGCTCAGGACCTGTTGGTCCAGAGCATGGCACAGTGGTTGATTAACATAGCCGTGGTCGCTGAGCCCTACTTTGTCCCGCCCAGGGATGGCTGGGTGGAGGACCTGAATGGCTCAGTGGCCCTAATTTCGTCAGTCGCTGCTGGTACCCCATCCCTCGAAAGCGCCAGGAGAGGACAGGGGTGCGTAGCAGCACGGTTCGGGGACATTGTAGTGGTAGGAGTGTACTTCTCCCCGAACCGAACTCTCGCCGAGTTCCAAAACTCCCTTACGGAGTTGGGCGTCGTCGTCGCCGGGTATCGTTCCCTCACCGTACTCGTTCTCGGGGACTTCAATGCCAAGCACTTGGCTTGGGGTTCCCGTTATACGGATACGCGGGGCAGGATGGTGGAGGACTGGGCTCTGGAGACCGGCCTGGTCGTCCTAAACCGGGGTTCTGTCCCTACGTGTGTGCGGATGCAGGGGGAGTCCGTGGTGGACATTTCGTTTGCCAGCCCTGCTCTATAATCTTTCAGGATATACAGAAAGTGTTTTAACATACATTGCTGGCTTTGTGGCTAGAAAATTATTTATTTATTTATTTATTAAAACTTTATGCACAAGTGAAACACTGTACAAAGGCGGGCTTAATGCCGTAGGCATTTTCTACCAGTCGACCTTAGGGTGGTGCAGAGACAGCATGGCAGGTGCAACATAAAGAAAAGACAAATAGAGAGAAGAAAAATAAATACAATCTATAATAAATACATAGATACATACATACTAATAAACAAAACTAACAACGTTATTAAGAAAACACGAAACCAACGAATTAGCGATGTAGTGATTCTTCCAACATCTTGTGAATATGCTCACGAGCCTTCACCTTAAACGACAACCGATTTTTTGCCGTCCTGATGTTCAGAGGGAGCGCATTCCAAAGGAAGATCGCCTGGACAAAGAAAGAGGAGTGGATAAACCCAGAGCGGTGTGAAGGGCATCGTAGAAGGAGATTATTGGTAGAACGAAGATTTTTAGTGTGGGCGGAGCAAAGGAATTGAATTTGAGAAGTTAGATAAGAGGGACAAGAAGGATTGTTAAGAAAAGAAAACAGACTAGTCAAGGCCCTCAGCGCTCTGCGCTGGCGAATGGGTAACCATTTTAATAGTGATCGATGCGCGGATATGTGATCATACTTACGAAGATTGAAGACGAATCGAATGCAGTTATTTAGAAGACGGTCAAGTTTATTGAGGAGATCTGCATTCAGGTCGTAGTAGCACACATCACCATAGTCAATTATTGGGAAAATTAGGGACTGTACAAGCATTGCCTTTATGTGAGCTGGGAGAAGATTTTTCAGTCGATACAGTGACCGCAACGTTCCGGTAACTTTTCGACTGACACTCGAGACTTGCTTACGCCAGTCAAGACCGGTGTCGACAAGCAAACCAAGATCTTTAACCTCGGAGCCAAACGGAATGACTGTATTGTCAAAGATTACGGGCGGTACAGTTAAGCCAGTCAGTTTTCTCAAGCTATGAGGACTCCCAACTATTATAGCCTGACATTTTAAAGGGTTAACTGCCACCCCGAATCGGTCTGACCAGTTCTTAATCACACCCAAATCCTGGTTGAGCTCCTCGATCGCATTCGATAAGTTGTCAACACCCACCTGGCAATATAGCTGTAAGTCGTCAGCATAGAGATGATACGCACACTGAAGCAGAGTAGTTATAAGATTAATAAAAATTGAGAACAAAAGAGGAGATAAAATACCGCCTTGAGGGACGCCAGCTGCAAGGTCACACCACCCAGACGAAGAGTCTCCAGCAAGAACTGACTGCTGACGCCCCCGAAGATAAGAGGAAAACCATTTCAGTACCTCGGGAGAGACCATTAGATATGTCAGGATAGATAAGAGGACTTCGTGACTGACGGTATTAAACGCGTTGGAGAAGTCAATCAATACTAAAACAGTAATTTTAGTGTCTTCCATTCCCCGCCTAATATCGTCAGTCACTTTAAGGAGAGCTGTCACGGTACTGTGCCCAGGCCTGAAACCAGATTGAAATGGGCTTATGAGGGAGTTACAGTAAATATGACTTGTAAACTGTTTATGAACACAGGCCTCGAGCACTTTGGACAGAAAGGGCAGGATGGAAATAGGACAAAAGTGATTGGGAAGAGTGGGATTGGGAATCTTAGGCAGGGGCCTGACATGAGCTTTACGCCACAGGGAAGGAAACGTAGCAGAGTAAAGAGAAAAGTTAACAATGTGAGAAATGGCAGGAAGAAGTTGATCCAAAGCCGAAACGATCATATGACGACTGATGTTATCGCACCCCACGGCTTTGGATTTAATGGATAGGATGATCCTTTTGATCTCTCCCGGATCAACTGGGGTGAAAACAAAGGGGGCAATATTGGGACGCGTCAGACCAGCAAGGTAGTCAATAGTTTGACCTTGGGTTAGACTATCCAACATAGGGACAGTGGAGAAATAGCGGTTTAGATCGTCCAAGCCAATTGTGTTAGGAAGGTCTGAATGCCGCGATTTGCCAATGCCTAGAGTTTTAAGGAATTTCCAGATATCGGCAGAAGAAGAAGAAGTGATGTTACTAAGAATATGGCGGCGTTTAGCGTTGCGTATCATCTGGTTACACCGATTCCTGGCAGTCTTGAATAAGTTCCAGTTTTCCTCAGAACGGTCCTTTTTAAATTTCCGAAACGCGCGGTCCCTCCGGCTCTTTGCCATGCGAATTCCCCTATTCATCCATGGTGCAGGTGGACGCTTCAACTTGACTTTCCTGACAGGAGCATGTACATCATACAGACTGGTGACAATATTGTTGAAGACGCAAACTTTGTCATCAACTGTAGCAGCTTCCTGCAAGGGTGTCCAGTCAATACTGGTTGCATCTTTTTGGAGCTTCTCACTATTCATACGTGCAAAGGCACGCCTGTACTGGAACGTGGGTTTGGGTTTAGGAGGTTTGAGGACATAGGACAAGTAAATAAGGTCATGACGGGAAAAACCAGCAGCATCAAGATGGCCGTGTGAGGAAACAAGGGAAGGATTAGAAACGAAGATCAAGTCAAGCCAAGTATCATCACCTACTTTATTATGATGAGTGGGTAGGAGAGGCAGTACGTGAAGACCGGCTGACTCAACAAGATGCAGGAGTGTACGGGATCTAAGAGAGCTCTGGACAAGGAGGTTGGTGTTAAAATCCCCCATGATGATATGGTGTTCATACTCCGAACCTAAAGATTCAAGTACCGATTCGAATTCGGTGAAATAATCGAGGGTAGGAGGGCAATAGACGACACCTAGAACAGCTTTAGCTCCCTTGACACAAACCTCTAGGAAACGAAACTCAGCAGAATGATTAGAAGAAGTAGTAGCGAGAACTTTAAAAGGAAAATCACCGCGAAGATATATAGCTACACCACCCCCTCTCCTACCGATCCGATCGTTTCGAAGATTAACGAACCCAGGGAGAGAGTAGGTGGTGGATAAGAGTTCTGGTTTGAGCCAAGTCTCGGAAACCAGGACGGCATGAACGTCGTTGTTGTGGAACGTGTCGTAGAGTTCGGTATGGTGGCTGGGAATGCTTTGAGCATTTATGTGGCAAACGTTAAACAGTTTGCCAGGATTTGAGTGAAATTTTTGATGCAACAAATCGCTAAGGTTGTCCGTTAAAGACTTGAAACTACTACCACAAGAAGAGGCACTAGAATCGTTGGCAGAAAAAAATGCTTCATTATCAGAAGACATACTATTAAATATCAATAAATAAGATAAATATCAAAATAATATACGAAGGGTTGTAAGGCGTTTGCATTTCTGCACCACCCGCCAGCTAACATCATCATCAAAATAACCCTAAACAAAAGCAAGAGACACTAATTAAAATTAGAATAAAAAAAATTAAAATCAACAGCAACGTGTTAAACTCGAAAATTAACATCATAGGGCATGCCCGAAAAAACAAACTAAAAATAAATGTGTTCGAAGAAAATTATCACGTTCACTGAAATGTGAAACATGTAACAAACTTCTTTTTGGAGTTTCTGACCAATTTAAAACAAGTTTAATTACTTTGAAATCCCGGGGCGGTCTGGTTTATCCTTCGAAAAACGTTATAAACATTTTGAAAAATGTCTAAAAAATATTAAAATGTGTTTTACATAAAAAAGACAGAGGAAAATTACTATTTGTGTGTTTTTAAGTTTTTCGTAGATGACTATGCCGAACCAAATAATTTATTTAATTCTACGGATTGTGAACATGATACAAATCATAAATATTTATTAATTTAAAGTGTTATAGAGGTATATATGAATTTAAGATATAAATATTATGGGAAGAAATCTACTGAAACAATATCGCATAGAAATTACCTGTACAAAATTGTATTGTTCAGAAATGAATGATTTGTTTAATATTGTAATATACTTTATTATAAATAATTATTGTTGACTTTTAATTTAAACCCAAAATCATCGGCATGTTAGAAATGATAGGTGTTGGTTGGAGACGTCCGTATCCGTACCGGGAGCCCATTGCGGATACAACGTCATTTGTTTTCTTAGAATTTGTTCCCTCCGCTCCGTCTCGAGCTTCTATCTAGCAAGGCCCTAGATAACACTTGCCGCTCGTACGCCGCCGCCGCTCACCATTAGTTAGCTCACCATGCATTGCTGTCGATTCTGTTGGCACAAACGAAGTTTAGGCTATTGACGTAATTTAGAGCTGTCAAATATAATTGGAACTAATATTTCCATACAAACTAATTAAGGCTGGTACACGTAAAAACATGTCGACTAAAAACAAGGTGAAGTGCAAGGCATAAACTAGTTTGATATCTCTAACTTAGTTCATAGCTATAGCCGTACTTTTCTCGCACTGCCTTTTAGTAAAAGATAGCGTTCTCTGATTTTAGATTAACTAATGAACAAGAGAACCAGCAGCAATGTCATCCAAACTAAACATGTAACTACGCAAAATTTTAACTTTATCAAAAACCGAAAAGTGTGGGTCAAAAATAACTCAAGTGGGTGGAGATGTACGAACTTATAGTACGCGGTCATTATGATCGCGAGCTAACTCGGCTCGACGTCGGTGACACACGTGAAAGCTTACTCATCACTCTAGCTAGTATGTACCAGGCGGACTGCGATGTCATCAGGAAGTGCGATGTCAGTAGGAAACTTTTTCTTATTCAGAAATAATATTTTATTACATCCAGACAGTTTAATTTGTATGAGTGAAGCAAAGCAAATAATTCAATTAATGACTAGTGTGCATCGCTTCAGTATTTTTTGCAACACAATAGCACTCGACGTGTCATAAAACAAAGTAAAGGCTCGCGGCTTGCGGTTAGCGGCGCTGACAGACGTGAGAGCCGAGGCAAGCTACGAGCAAAATCTAAAACCTGTTGGATCGAAAACAAACTTACTCGGCGGTTTTTATGTAAGCATGCTTACGGTGAAACACGGGCGAAAAAGCTCGTCCAGCCACAACACAAGTACCTACGCGTATTTGCTCGCACGTCTGTCACTCACTTTAAGATTTGTTAACATAGTTATTTTGTTAGTTACGAGTATATAAAAGTGAAGCTAAGAAAAGTGTGTTAAAAATAGCCGTTGATATCATACCGTGACAATATGAAAACATTCTCACAATCTTTTATCGATGTTATTGTAGAGAAATATCGCTAAGGGCTGCCCTATTGGCCGCCATTACAAGCTCTTGGTAAAGTGTCGGTATGCACGTTTTTTTTGTAGGTATGCCAAGTCCATATGATTTATAAGTCAGTGCTACAAACACATTGGTTTATCAATTTTATCAAAAATACTATCAAATTGTGAAAAATATTGTGGTTTGAGTGCGGTTTTCGTTTTGCCATGAACAATGGCATGTACTGTGCCCGGTTGATCGAATGGTGTTTTGAAGAAAAATATTGCAAAAGTAACGTTTCACCGGTAAGTAAATCTAATCATAACTTATTTTTAAAACACATTTTGAGCAGAAAAGTCAATAAAATCAAATCTCCATTATATGAACATTTATTTATTTATTTATTTATTTATTGATAAGGCACTTCAACGACTTACTCACTAAAACATACACAAACATAAATCACATACAGTATTAGTTAAAGTGAATTCGTCACTTACAGAAGTGCACAGCACAACATAAAGACACAACTACTTCTACATTATTGCCTTTTTCCAATTTAGAAATAAAAATAAAAACAAAAAAATATTGAACCGTTTTGACATATCATGTACTTCATAAGGATGTGGCTTCTTAGATATTTTATCGATAGAGTAAAAGTATAATCACATACATATTCTAGTTCTTTATATAATACGTACAATGGAATAAAAACAATGTAAGTGGTCAGATTTTGGAAACTCAATCTGAATTTTTCGTTCTGATTGTGCCATGCTGAACCTAGTAATTGGACTCAGCTTTGGTCTCAGTGATAAAAGATTACAGAATATTATAGCATGCCAAAAGAAGGAATTAACGAAAAATCCTACTTTTCCTAAATCAATATTGCATTGTATTTGTCCATAACCTTTTACTTAAGTGCTACTATTGTTATTTTACAGGTTTCCTGCAGATAATGAGTTTCAAAGTAAATGGATTAAAAAATTGAGACACAGTAAACAAGGATATGTTCTGAACACTTTGACGAATCTTGCTTTCGTGAAGAATATGAACGTAGGGTATAACATTCGCACGCAGTGCCAATAATATTTCCAAAACAGCCAGCATCTTGCCAACCAGTACGTATACGTACGTAACCCAAAATCATCAATCAATCAAACTTCTTTTTCTTTTAATTTTTCGATTAAGATGTTTTATAAATAGTAGTGGTAAAGGATTCTTTTTATGTTAAGGAAATGCTAAAATTGTATAGGATCTTCATAAAGCAATCTGACATCCATTTTACTTTATAATCAGAAATTACCATTAAAGAGGAAGCTTATAAATGGAGAAAAGCAGTTTCGCAGATCATTGGCGAAAAGTTTGCACGAAACCTACAAAAAGAGCGATAAGAGAGGACCCTGTCCCACACCTAGGTCTCATCGAAAATCATCTCGATATGATGAGGTTGACCTCTTGGTTCAATATAGTGCGCTGTTTGCAAAGTGAAAAACTTTTTTTATTCGTCAAAAGTAAAATTCGTTTACACCTTAAGAACTGTTTCATGGCACTGTTTCTAGACGACACTTTATGGCCCGAAGGCATAACTGTTAGAAAAATGATTGAGTTAATAGAACACAACACAGACAAGAGAATAAACAGAACTAAGTTCGTGAGCTATAACTGCTATTCTGTTAAGAACTCCATTGAATATGTCAGAACACTGTAACACGGCAGACTTTTTGGCTTTACAAGAGACATGGCTACTACCGGACGACATTCCATACCTAGGGGAAATTGATCAAGATTTTGCGTACGCCGGGAAATCTTCAGTGGACACTTCGTCGGGTATGTTGAAGGGTCGGCCATACGGCGGAGTGGCTCTTCTATGGCGTAAGAGTGTGTTTCACTCGGTTTCGGTCCATAGAATGTGAGAGTGAGCGCAATGTGGCCGTTAAAGTAGTGTTTGATGATCGCGAGTTATTGGTGATGTCAGTATATATGCCAAAGGATAGTCATGATAATTTTGAAAATTTTGTGAGTTGCCTTGGCGAGATTAGTGCTATTATAGAGACTAGTGGTACTGACACAGTGTATATACTAGGAGATTTCAACGCTAATCCAGGCGCCTTATTTGGCAATGAGCTTTTAAAGTTTTGTGCTGAGCAACGGTGGACGTGTGCAGACATAGAACGGTTGGGGCTTAATTCAGGTACATAAACATTCCTTAGTAATGCTTACGGGACTACGTCATGGTTGGACCATGTCATCATTACCGAATCGCAAAAGACACTGTTATCGGCATAAATATACGGTATGAGATATCGTGTTCCGATCATTTCGCTGTCGAACTATTATGTGACCTTAATATTTTGGTACCAAAAGTACAAATGAGAGGCTCATTGCCGGATAAGGCTATATGGGGCGAAAAAGGTAAAGAGCAGCTCAATAAATATTTGTACATTTGCTCAACTAAGCTGCGTGATATCAATTTTCCCTGTGGATTGCATAATTGTGCAGATGAAATGTGTAATAATATAGAACACAGACAAATAATTGATAAATTTTATCATAATGTAGTGAATGTGCTTAGGGACGCTGCGGTAGCGTGCTCTAAGAGCATAACAGTTAAAAATAAAAATAAGACGCATGCGACAGGCTGGAATAAACATTGCAAAAAGGCATATGAGGAGGTTAGGCTTCGTTTTCATGAGTGGGTCGCCCAGGGCAAAAATAACTCCGGTCAGACATATGACCGAATGCGAAGCTCACGCAGTTGGTTTAAACATCAGCTCAAGTGGTGTAGGGACAATAAAACTCAGATTAAGATGGACCTTCTTGCATCGCAGCATGCCACAAAAAGCTTTAGTAAATTTTGGAAGGAGACCAACAAATTGAACCCGAGGCCGAGTGTTCCAGTTAGTGTAGAGGGGGTTAATGACAACGACCGAATTGCCAACTTATTCAAGGAGCATTTTCGGGTACTTTCTCCACTGGTATCCTCGGCGATCACTACCGAGACGGGAGTTACTGGGCCGGCGAATCCGCTTGTTAGAATCACTGTAAAACAAGTTGCAAAGGTGATAAGAGACATGAAGCGAGGAAAATCCCCGGGCCATGACTCGCTCAGTATAGAACATTTGCAGCATGCGGGTGTTCATTTGCCGAAGGTGCTCGCTATGCTGTTCACATTCTGTTTAAGGCATTCATATCTCTCTGAGGCAATGTTGAGAACTATATCCTGTCCTGTTCTTTATTGTCCCCATAATAAAGAACAAGACAGGAGACGCCTCTAAATTATGTAACTACAGGCCTATATCACTCGCAACAGTCATTGGTAAAGTGTTGGACGGTGTTATTGATATTCAGTTACGACAACACGTAAAGCTTCATGATGCACAGTTTCAACAGAAATAGCTATACTGAGTCTCAAGAATACCGTTCGATACTACACTGACAGAAGCACACCTGTTTATGCCTGTTTCTTAGATTTATCTAGAGCTTTTGATCTTGTTATGTACGACATGTTGTGGCAAAAGTTGTCGGATGATACGGATCTACCTACTGAATACATAAGTCTCCTAAAGTATTGGTATGGCAATCAGAGCAACTTGGTGCGATGGTCGGGGTCGCTATCGGTTGAGTACAGGTAGGAATGTGGTGTAAGGTAAGGCGGGCTAACCTCGCCGACTCTCTTCAACTTGTATATTGACCGTCTGATCCGTGAACTCAGTAGCGTCGGTGTAGGATGTTCGATTGATGGTGTGCTTGTCAACAACATCAGTTACGCGGACGACATGGTGCTGCTGAGTCCATCGATCAGTGCCCTTCGAAAACTGATTTCGATCTGCGAAGGGTACGCGGTGACCCATGGGCTCAGATATAACGCCATTAAAAGTGAGCTCATGGTGTTTAAGGCGGGATCTAAAACTTATGATACTGTCCCACAGGTCATGCTGGATGGCAGTGTCCTTAAAAGAGTCTCGCAGTTCAAGTATCTGGGCCACTGGGTCACTGAGACCCTTGTACATGATCTAGATATAGACAGGGAGCGCAGGGTTTTGTCTGTTAGAGCTAATATTTTGGCTCGTAGGTTCGCGCGCTGTACTACGGAGGTAAAAGCTTCGTTGTTTAGGGCATTTTGCCAATCGTTTTACACGTGCAGCTACGCTATGCGCAGCTATTTGGTAGGTAAGTACATAAAATATAAAAACATGCATGGTTTTCAGACCTTTTTGAGAGCTGGAGTCTATACTGGGCACGGGGCCTGTATGACAGAACAGAATGTCTCACAAATATCAAAATTTTGATCTTACTAATCATTATTATTTAAAAATGAAGTACTATTTTTTGGTTTAATGTTGCGACTGGCATATTTTCGATAGTTGACAGAAAATACACATCACTATGCATTTGTGAGTAAATCATATTTGGAGGAGCTAAAAATAATAGATGTACATAGGAACAAAGATTTTACTTATTAAAAATAATATAGATTGGAATTAGTAATTCAACAGATATTTAATCGTAAATAAAATAGATAAATTTTAGTAAGCAGTTTAGTTTTAATAATTTATTTTATAGTCATAGAAATCTTATGTACTTGCAATAATTATCAAAAATGTAAGTATACACATAAATCATACATCAAAAGTATATTAACAAATTAGAGGGTACTTACTAAAAATACACATAAAAGTTTTACAACAAAATAAGGTTACTTAACTTAGGTCCGTTCGGTGTGACTGCTCCGGAGCGAATGGGCCGAGTCTCACTGTAGAGGTCGCGACGTCCCCGTCAGGGGACGTCGCGACGGTTGTCGTTGGCGTGCGCCTACCAAAATAAATTAGCAACGCACGCCTGTGAGTAGTTGCTAGTGAGTTTGCTGCAGACGCGCCGCGGCGCTGTACGTCAGCGCCGCCTCTTCACGGACACCTTCGGCGGTCAGTCCCCGCCGGGTGAGACCCCCAGTGACCTGGGGGAGGCCCAGCGAGAACGACCAGCGACGAAGGTGCCGACTTTGGGGGCGAGCCTGCAGCGGGAATGTGACTCTCGTCCGCACCGGTCTCAGATCTAGCCGATCGCGGCCCGGACCGCAGAGCCGTCAGTGTGTGAGCGGTTATGTTATGTGGGTACTACCGCCCATGCGTCTGCACCGAATAAGCCTATATTAACCTAGGAAACATATCCGGTGCGTGTGTGCCAGCGAGTGTGGAGTGGCGATTGTGTGGGTTTCGGAGCGCAACTTGCCTTTTTTTTTTTTTTTTTTTTTAAGCTGGGAAAAAATGCATTACGCATACCCTCCCGTCGGGGGAACGGGAGGGGTATGTGGGACTCCCCGGGCTGACCCGGTATACCCACTAAAATAACCCAGCGGTATTCCCGCTTCGTCCGAGTGGAAGAGGACTGGGAGATCGGCGCAGCCTTAGCGTCCAGTCCTCCTCCGACGACAACCCGCCTAAAGCGGCGGGCCCCTCAAGTCCTCCCCGTTCAGGGGGAGGGCTGGGAATGACCGGCGGAGGTGGTGTGGAGTGCAATGCGGGCGGAGGCGCCCCCGCGCCTATCGCCCGCCCATCACCACCATGAGGAGGGAGAAGACGGCGTCTTCTCCGACCTCTTCTCCGCCTACGGAGCGACGCAGCGAGAGGGTCGTCCTCCCGCGCGCGCTCCGCCGCCTCCTTTTGCGAGATGACATCCTCGCAAAAAGAGGCGACAGCTGCCCAGGACCCCTCACTCTCCAGCATGGCGTTGACCATGCCGGGAAGCGAGAGGTCCTGTCCTATCTCCGCTGTTAGACTGCGGCGCGGCTCAGACCAAGCCGGGCACACCTCGAGGGTGTGCTGAGCCGTGTCCTCCGCAGCCATTTGCAAAAGTGTTGACGTCCGCGGAGTTGGCAATGGGCCGAGTTGGCGTCGTGGTCTCGATCCTTTCTGTGAATATCTCCCAGTTTATGGATCGACGTGGCGCTACTGGCCTCATTCGGGTCGGCATCCCCGATAGGACGACGAGTACAGGAAGGTGATCCGACTGTAACTCGTCGTCGATCACTTGTTGAGTGATCTGGCAGTTCAGCCCCCAGCTGTCCAGCACATCGGGCATTCTACTTGGCAGTCTGGGTAGTGTGTCGCGTTTCTGGGCCGGACACCGTGTACCCGAGGGCTTCCGCGTCCGCGAAGAGCCGTCTCCCCTCGGTATTCGTAGTTTGGGCGCATTCCACGCTGGATGTTTGCAGTTTAGGTCGCCGGCGAGGATGGCTGCGTTGGTGTTTTCATTTAAGACCGCCCGCAACTCTCTGAGGTCCAAGTGTGAGGCGGGCGGCTTATAGACGGCGT
Organism: Lacanobia oleracea; assembly: GCA_950371165.1. Lineage (NCBI taxonomy): Eukaryota > Metazoa > Arthropoda > Insecta > Lepidoptera > Noctuidae > Lacanobia > Lacanobia oleracea. Next base: position 23,440,701 of record OX493408.1, read on the forward strand.
AGATGTTGATGTCCTCGCCGGCGACATGCAGCTGGACGCCCAAGGCGTACAGTGTTTGCAGCGACAGCGAGGGGATTTCCTGATGGACGACTCTTCGTTTAACCAAGACTGCCAGACCACGGTAGCGATAGTTGAGAGCCGACCTTTCGTCTTTTCGATAAACGAGGAAACCTGGAAACCTGGTCTTGTCCTCAGGCCCCAGGTGCGTCTCGTTTATCAGCGCCACGTCGATGTTTTGTTCCCGCAGGAGGTGGCGAAGGGGAACGACCTTGTCGCGGAGGCCGCGGGCATTCCAGTGTATAATACTCAACGGCTTAGCTATGATACAAGGTGAGTAGCGCGGCCAAACCGTCGAGGATAACCTGCTCCGCATCTTGCCCCTGTCGGATGGCCTTGATGAGGTCCATCAGCAGCTTGATGGCGCAGGCTGTAAATTCCTTGTTTGGTTGTTTAGCGCCAGCTTGAGAGGTGGCGCTGGTGAGCTCGATGTTGTCGTTGGCGCGTTTCAGTTGCGCTATGCCGGCGCCTGGTTTTGCGCCCTTCACCTTCCTCTGGTCCGCTACAGCCTGCGCCTTTGTCGGGACAGGGGCGGCCTCCTCCTGGGTCGTGGGGGGAAAGACTTCTGCGCCTTCTTCCTCTTCTTGCCCCCCCCCCCCCCCCCCGGTTGTGCTTCCTTCGCCCGCTGGGGGCAGCTCCGCGCGTGGTGGGCCCGTTAGCTGCCGCCATCAACGATGCGCTCTGTGTTGGCTCTTGCCCCAGTTGCCCACCTTCAGTGGGTTTCGAGCGGGATGTCGACGTCGTGATGGCGACAGTGCCGGCTCGCTTGTGCCGTATTTCTCTCTGGAAAACGGGGCATTTGATGCTGCACGCCGGGTGCTCGCCGCCACAGTTAGCACATGTGGCGGGCTCCTCTCTGGCGCGCGTGCAGTCCCTCGCAAAATGCCCCTCACCGCGTCGAACACAAGCGAGCGGCCGGTGGCATTGATGAGATGAATGCCGGAACTTTTGGCATCTGTGGCATTGGGCGGGCCCACGTTTGCCACGCCATGCCTCAATCTTGACACCACGCATGTACATGAACACGGTGGTGTCATAAATGCTGCGTACGTCCGCCGTACGCTGAAGCACGGCGTGAAATACGCAGCCGGGTCGTCCCTGGCGCGCCCATGACGCTGACGCCCTCTTCCTTCTCAAGCGCCGTCAGATATCGCTGCACCAACCTATACTCGTCCTCCGATTCCGGCGTAAAGCGGACGCCGGCTCCGTACGGACGAGCATTAGGTGGACGGCCTAATTTCCGCGCGAGCTCTTTAAAATGAGCGGCCCAGTTGGGTAGCCGCTCAACTATGAGTGGCGGAAAACGCAGTTTCTTTGCCTTGGGTGGCAATTTGGCACTAGAGGTGGCCATATCCACCTCAGGGGCTGCCGTCTGGGAGTGGGTAAATGTGAGGGAGGTACTCACAGTTTGAGTTGCCGGTCTTTCTGGCGAAGCTGGCGGCGAGCTGCGTGCTGCCTCCGCAAGGGTCGGTGACTCGGCCGTGGCGCGCGGCTCGCTGTGTTGCTGTTGCTGCTTAGGTCCACTTTTTAGGTTTTTATGTTTTTATATTTGGAAGAGATGCTCGCTTCTTTTAGAGGTTCTTACATTATTTCGTTTATTTATTCTTATATACATACAAATTATATTATTATATTAATTACTTATTTATTCTTTTTGATGTAAGAACTTAATCGTTCTCTTTATTAATTTATTTTTCATTATTTGGTCATTGACAACCATAGTTTTGTGTAAAGTAGAAGCATATTTTTCAAATTTTGTAAATGTGAGTACCATGAAACCATTTACATTTTATGTGAGTAGTTATAGTTTTACTTGTTGGACATGAACGAGCATGGTGGTTGAGAACATGTCATGCTCACTCAAATGTCTCGCTGATGGCGGCGCGTGGGTTTGATCATTCGGTTCCCTTCGAAATGGTTGAGCTGAAGGGTGCCGATACACGCGTCATGTTCGTGAACAGGCGCCGTCGGTTGAGACTGGTCATCTCTTAACTGCCATTGGCTTATTTTAATCTTTATATTTAAAATTCTTATAATAAGCCCTTTTTTTTCCTTTGCATTGTCCTCACATGCAGAAACAACAAGTATATGTAACTTGAAATTTTGTAAAACCAGAACATGATTTAAAAGAGTGTCCGTGGAGTTTCTTGCACGTTCTTCTCCATAGAGATCTACGCTTTGGAACGTGCAAATAGCTTCCATGTTTTTGACTGACCGACCTTGACGTTTCAAAAGTGCCTGTGAATGATTTATTTGAAATAAAATGCTTTGAATTTGAATTTGTTGATGTTGTAGGCGGCGGAGCGCTTCCAGGCAGTAGCGCTTGGCGTCCTCCTCCTCCTCATCGGAGCTTCTCCTCCGTCGCTGGGGCCTCGCCTCCAGCTGGAACTCGAAGTCAAATCCCAGCGACGGCGTCGGAGAGGCGTACATACGTGCGGGTATGCGCGGGCGGGCCGGTCTGCGCCGGCGGCGCTACAGAGCGAACGGGCGCCGGCGCAGGCACCCTGAGGGATGGCGCGACGGTGCGGGTTGCCGCACTTGCTTGCGGGGGCGCATGAGGAGCGCGGCCGGGGTTCGCAGCTGCAGACCCCGGAGCCTGGATGGGTACCGGGCGGAACGCTGCGGGGCGTATGGGCACGGCGGGCGGCACGGCGGGCGGCCGGCCCGGCGTCGGCACAGGCGCAACGCGCGCAGGCGCCAATGTCGACGACGCGCCGGAAGCTGGTCGCGCGCCACTCGACGTGGTAGCGGAGACGACTGTGCTCGAGCTCTTCGCTGTCACCTTCTTCCTAAAAGAGGATGATGGAACGGCTGAGACACGTCCTCCACTTCTTGTTGGCCCGCCCGCCGGTGAGCCGAGCGATGCGTCACCAATATTGGGGAGCGACATCGCCCGATCCAACGTCGGGCGGGTTTCTTCTTCTTCTACCCTCCGCTCGCGGCCCAGAGAGCCGCGAGCGCCGGGCTTCGGCATGTTGATTTTGCGTGGCCAACCACGACCGCGACGGCGTTTGCACGCCGGACGGCAGCGGTGGCAGCTCCCCCTGTGCTTGCCCTAGTGTATTAAAATTTCCACTAGTGCAAACACAGAGAGAAATGTTCTTCGAATGCGGGCGCTGATGGTGTACTCCGAGAGTTTCGACCACTTGCTAGGCCACGGGCAGTCCATGGGCCGAGTACGGCGGAGCGGTGGCTTATATAGCCAGTGGTAAACAAGTGACGTCACATCGTACGATGCCATTGCATTATTTGTTAATATTTGTATTTTATCATAGAACTATGATTAAATTATACAAAAATACAGTAAATAGTTTGAAATTAATTAGTTCAATTACATATTGGGCCTTACAATGGCACAATAATTAGTAAACAAGTCACGTTGTTTTGTAAATAACAGTTAAATTTGACAGTATTTATTTATTTGGAAAATAGTGATGATAGATAGAAAACAGTATTGAAAAATCTGTTGAATGTTATGTAATACATGTGAGCAAGGTTATAATTATTTAAGAGATGTTTTTATATGTGTCCAATTAAGGAAACAGACATGTGTTAGAGTAATAAACTATTGAAATAAACTGAAATTATTGAAATAATCTATCACATTCATATATCAATAAGTAGAATGGTTTTAAGTCTATATAGGGATTCTATATCTATGTTCCCGGTACTTCCAACCATAGATATAGAATCCCCTAGATAGACTGTATTAAACCGAAACTTGCGAGCAAGTTGCGTCTCCTTTTCTCAAAAGCAAAGTGTCATGTGCCTGAAAGAGAAAAGTATAGTGTCCATAGTGCGTCGAAAACTGGGTGTATGGGGTCCGTTGCCATCTTAAAGACCCAAGCCAACCTCACCTGCTAGCGGTGCACCCTGCTGTCCAACGGACGAGGCTCTGGCGAACCTGGTTTCCCACTCGTAGGGTTGTGGGGGTCAGACGGCTGGTCGCCCTACGTAAAACCAACTTCAGTCATATAAGTATGGAGAGAAACAAGTTAGGTAAGGGCACTCGGTCTAGGGCGTCGCCGCATAACGACGCGCAGGCACATCGCCCTAAACCTGCGATAAGTGGGCTAGGCCTACCGTGTCAAGTACGGGCACGGCTAAAGAGGATAGTACCCAAGAAGAAGTTCCGCTTTGCCACCTGGAACATTGGCTCCCTAACCGGACGTTGCCAAGAAATCGCAGACGTACTTGCGAAGCGTCGGGTCCAGTGCGCCTTCCTACAGGAGACGCGCTGGAAGGGAAATAAGTCACGTGACATCGGGCAGGGGTACCGGCTAGTGTACACCGGATCACCAACGGGTAGGAGCGGAGTGGCCGTGGTGCTGTCTAGGGACCTTTAGGATGGACTCCTTGAAGTAGACCGATGCAGCGACCGGTTGATGCGAGTTAGGGTGCTGTTCGAAGGGTCGGTAACGAACCTAATCAGCGCCTATGCTCCTCAGACTGGTTGCTGTGAGTCTGAAAAGGAGGCCTTCTGGGATGAGTTCGAGGACGTATTACGCGCTATTCCGAATTCCGAAGGTGTTTTGGTTGGGGGGGATCTCAACGGTCACGTAGGTCAGTTTGCTGGAGAGTATGGACGTGTTCACGGTGCTTTTGGTTATGGCCAGCTAAACGCAGAGGGAGTCAATATACTTAGCACCTGCGCTGTGTCTGACCTAGCCATCGCGAACACATTCTTTCAGAAGAAGCCCCAGCATCTTATTACGTACCGTAGTGGTGCCTACTCAACCCAAATAGATTACCTGCTGGTGCGACGGTGCCACATTGGCAAGGTTAACAACTGCAAAGTCATCCCAGGCGAAAGCCTAACGGCTCAACACCGCCTCCTTGTCCTGGACTTTGCGGTTGTACCGAAGAAGAGAGTGATCGAGAAACGCAAACCCCGCACTAAGTGGTGGTTACTTGATGGTCCTAGGCAGTCGGACTTCATCGCGGAGGTCGAGCATCTCAAGATCAGTGCTCCGCATGAGTCCGCTCAAGAGATCTGGAGTAGGATCCATTCAGCAATCACCGATGCGGGTAAGCGCGTCCTTGGCACTTCTCGTGGTGGCCGCACCATAGGAAAGGAGACGTGGTGGTGGGATGACGGGGTGCGGGAGGTTACTCGGAAGAAGAAGGTTTTATTTAAACAGTGGCAAGGGTCCAACTCTCCGGATAACAGGGAGGCATATGGAGCGGCTAAGCGCGCTTGCAAAAAAGCTGTAGCCAGAGCCCGCAGCAAAAGTCTGGCGCCCTTATACGACTAGCTGGAAACTGCGGAGGGGCAAAAGCTTATTTTTAAGCTGGCGCGTGGCCGGGAGAAAGCTACACGGGGCATTAGCAAATGTCTCTGTGTAAGGGACGCCCAGGGTAAGCTGCTCTACGATGCCCCCTCTGTTAAGGAGAGATGATGTACATACTTCGCGGAGCTGTCTAACAAACAGCATCCCCATAACCTTCCTCCCGAACCGCCTCCTAACCTTGGACTTATTTCCCCTATTTCCCCCGACGAAACCCGCATTGCTCTTCGCCACATGAAGAACCAGAAAGCGGTCGGGCCTGACAATGTGCCAATTAAAGTCGATGAACGCGATGGAAGGAAGGCGATGGGCCCACATGGTGTGGATCTTCTGACGGATCTTTTTAACCGCATCCTGATCACCAAGGAAATGCCGAACCAGTGGCGATTTACAAAGGCAAAGGTAGCGTACAGGATTGTGGTAGCTACCGCGGTATCAAGATCATGTGCCACACCATGAAGCTCTTCGAGCGCATCATTGACACACGGCTCCGTAGCGAGTGTGCTGTCTCTGAGTGTCAATATGGCTTCCGGGTGGGTAACAGCACCATGGACGCAGTGTTCGCCTTACGGAATCTGGCTGAGGCTTACAGAGAGAGAAGGAGAGCTTTGCATATGGCCTTTTTAGACCTGCAGAAGGCCTTCGACTGTATACCTCGGCAGTCCATCTGGTGGGCACTGCGCTTCAAGGGCGTTCCCGAGGCCTATATTGATATTATCAGAGACATGTACCGCGATTCCGTTTCCTCTGTCCAGACCGCTGTTGGCGAATCGAATGGCTTCCCAATATCTGTTGGCGTTCACCAAGTCTCGGCTCTTAGCTCGTTCTTGTTTAACGTAGTGCTCGATGTAGTTACGGCAAACATCCAAGATCAGCCTCCATGGCTAATGATGTATGCCGATGACATCGCCCTCGTTAATCAGAACAAAGCCCAACTTGAGCGCAAAGTCAACATTTGGAAGGACACGCTTGAAAACGGTGGTCTGAGACTAAATGTGGCGAAGACTGAGTACATGTCCTGTGGCAGCACGGATACAAACACCATCCGAATAGGTTCGGACCTGATCAGAAAGTCCGATACGTTCAGGTACCTTGGATCCATGCTACACGAGTCTGGCATCGTGGAAGACGATGTCCAAGCACGTATTGGCGCGGCTTGGGCGAAGTGGCGCGAGGTAACGGGCGTTGTATGCGACCGCAAAATGCCTCCGAAGCTCAAGGGGCAGATATGTAAATGCATCATTCGGCCTGTCCTACTGTACGGGGGCGAGTGTTGGCCAGCACTAAGCAGACACACCCCTAGCAGATAGTCTAACAGGTAGCATGAGAAAGGACGCAGGCTCCTTTTTATCCCAGGAGTATGCTCTCTATAGGGACCACGCGGTAGGGGCTACCGGGGCAGCTAGTTTCTAATAATCAGTAGGCAACTCGTAAGTTTTACAGAATCTGACATTATTTAAAGTTTAAAATAATATTTTTTTTTTTTAAAGAATCCTTGTTGCGTAAGTGAATTTAGCAAGGCAGAGTATGAACAATCGACCGATCTCAGGCGAGATGAAAGAAAGACAAGTACTATAGAATTAGTAGATATTAATCAGATTAGATAATATAAAACACAAAATTACGGTTATATTAAATAATACAAACACATACGCTCGTTATTGAGTTTGATTGATTTGCCATAAAACAGTTCTTAAGGTGTAAATGAATTTTACTTTTGACAAATAAAAACTTTTTCACTTTGCAAACAGCGCACTATATTGAACCAAAAGGTCAACCTCATCATATCGAGATGATTCTCGATGAGACCTAGGTGTGGGACAGGGTCCTCTCTTATCGCTCTTTTTGTAGGTTTCGAGCAAACTCTTTACCTACCAATGATCTGCGAAACTGCTTTTCTCCATTTATTAGCTTCCTCTTTAACGGTAATTTTTGAAATAAAGCAAAATTGATGTCAGGTTGGTTTATGAAGATCCAATACAATTTTAGCATTTCCTTAACATAAAAAGATAAAAAGTATCCTTTACCACTACTATTTATAAAACATCTTAATCGAAAAAAAAAAAAAAAAAATTAAAAGTTTGATTGATTAATTGATGATTTTGGGTTACTGGTTGGCAGGATGCTGGCTGTTTTGGAAATATTATTGGCATTGCGTGCGTTAATGTTAATAATAATAATCTGCAACTGATGGAGCTACTGAAGGTAACAGAAACTTTCAGTAGCGCCATCAGGATGGAGTTTAGTGTGGACAAATGTGCGGTCATGCATGTAAAGCGTGGAGAGATTATGGAATCCGTGGGAACTCAACTCTCGGATTCTATAAACCTGAGATATCTCTCCAACTGAAACTTACAAGTGTGTGGGTATGTCGGAAGCGTTAGGTATCAATATTACTGACATGAAACAATCGTTGAAGGAGCGCTTCTTTGGCCGCCTGAAGAAGGTATTCAATAGCTTTTTATCGGGCGGAAACAAGGTGCGCGCCTTCAACGGTTGGGTCATGTATTGATGTACTCTTTCGGCGTACTCAAATGGACTCAAACGGAACTTGACGCCCTGGATAGGCGGGTCCGTACACTGCTTATCGAATACATCACCCACGGTCGTCGGTAATGAGACTGTATATCCCGTGAAAGTGTGGAGGTCGAGGCTTTTTAAATGCTAAGACTCTCTACAATCGCGAGATATGCAGTCTCAGGGAATACTTCCTAACTGTCGACGTGGGTATGCATCGAGATGTAGTGGCGGTGGACAAGGGACTCACCCCGCTCTCCTTGACAAATGAACTGGCGCAAACCTGCAGTACTTGACACCAACGATCGCAGGGCGGTATGGCAGAGCAAGGAGCTTCACGGAGGCTTTTTCCGGGCCCTACATGGGCCTGACGTAGATCAACTAGCGTCCGTAGCCTGGCTGCGTTTCGGTGATCTTATTGGAGAAACCGAAGGTTTTGTCTTTGCAATTATGGACGAAGTTATCATGACAAGGAACTACCGGAAATTTATTGTGAAGGACGGCACGGTTGACATATGTCGGGCATGTCACTGTCCGGGAGAATTAATTCGCCACATTATCTCTGGTTGTTCTCGTCTAGCTAACGGATAATACTTGTATAGTCACAATCTTATAGCCAGCATTATCCATCAGCCACTTGCTCTGAAATACTCTCTTGTGGAGTCGGAGGTGCCGTACTACAGGTATGTGCCCGACCCAGTTCTATAATGATAATATCACATTGTACTGGGATCGGTCCATCATCACTGACAGGACTATTGTTGCCAATAAGCCTGAAATAGTGGTGTTGGACCGAATCGAGAGGCGTGCAATGATTGTTGACATAACCGTCCCACATGACGAGAACCTCGTGAAAGCCGAGAAAGATAAACAAATCAAGTATATTGACTTGGCTCGCGAGGTTGTCGACATGTGGGATGTGGATTCCGCAATCATTGTACCGATAGTCGTATCAGCCAATGGCTTAATAGCCTTGAGCCTCGACCAACACCTCAAGAGGCTTTCGTTAGGCTGCTGGATCAAGGGCTTGATTCAGAAAGCGGTACTTCTGGACACGGCTCGTATTGTTAGGAGGTTCCTCTCTCTGGAGCCCTGACCGCCGGTAGCTTGGACCCTGTTCCCGATACCGGTGGGCTACTATTTATTATATTTTTAAATGTTTTATATTCTTTTTTTTTCAAATGTTTAAAAATGTAATTTATAGGTTAATTTATTTAATAAAGGAGATAATAATAACCCCACTGCCGTATCTCTACGTTGACGTCGTGGTGGGGCTTGCGCGCTTCAATGAATCCTAGGGCTGTGCCGACGGAGTTTACTGTACCGAGACACGACTAGGGTGAGGAGCCAGACCAAGAGAGATACAATCCCAGCCAAGGTTGCACACGCCGAGGGCTGCACGGCTAGGGGAACGCGTTAGTTGCTAGTGTGCAAACTCTGGATATTAGGGGACCTCCAGTTTCATTCACCCTTGCCACAGTGAACGCAGGGCTCTGCTGTGGTCGACTTTATTAGTCTCTAGCTACTCGTGGGAATAATTATGATAACAAGATCAAAAACAAGAAAATATATTCAGGCAAATAGGACTACCTCAGATGATGGAACATCGTCAGTTTCATCACCATCCTCTCCTAGGTCAATCTTTTCTTCAATAGTATCTTCACCCCCTTCATATATACTACGCTCATCAAGGTGATCATCAATTCTTTCAATAGGGTCAGTAGATGTTGTGTCGGAGACTACTACTGTCAAAAACCCTTCACCCGCTACTAGCACAACTAATACGCGTAAAAAATGGAGCAAAGACATGAATGAATTTATTTGGCGTACCTATTTAATCATCACCAATTTAGAAACCGAAACAAATTCATATGTGGGCGCATTGCATCAATAATTTGTCAACAAATTTGCTCAAATGAATGTCACGAAACAGAGAGTAGGAGATCAACGGAGAGCAATAATTAATAATAAATTACTTTCGGCAACTACACTTGAGAAAATTAGATCAGAAGTAAGCAAAGAACTTCAAACAGACATAGGTAACTTAAAAACACCAACCCCAATACTGTCACATTTAGACATAGATCAAAACAACACAAATTCACAAGTAGGACTAAAAAGTAGAATGAGATGGACAAAAAAAATTACTCAAACTCTGATTAAATGCTATCTTATCGTAACGAAAATGCAAACAGATATGACTGTCTGGAGGAAAAAATCGAGAGAAAGTTTCATTGAACACTTTCCACTATTGTCATACTTATCCGAGCAAAGAATATCGGACCAAAAAAAAGTCATCCTAAATAACAAAATGATAACAGAAACACGACTCCAAGATCTAAAAACGTATGCAGAAAATACATTAAATTTAACGAATCCTTTTAGCTAATCAGAACATCTAAACACACTCATAGCTACTGAAAACATCCCAACACAAGCGTCCACTGAATATATGAATCAAACAAATACACAAGAAGCCGGCGTAGAACATGAGCTCAGTTACCTGAATAGCATTGACGTTGAAGTCATTATACCCACCAATACAAATACAAACACAGAACCTGGTACCACAAACACCGAAATAAATTGGAAAAGAAGTCAAGAATTAGACGAAACATTCATACAAACACTACAGCACTTTACGAACATCCACCTAACAAAAAGAAACTACATACCAAAACAAAGGACATGCAAAAAGTTAGCTCAAATAGTAGGTTACATTAACAACATTATCCTTCCAAAACATGTCAATACGGATACAGATTTCCAAACCCTACAGACAGTGATATACAGTGCTGCTTGGACTGCTGCTAAAATTAATGGAAGTAAACTGTCATACGCAACCTCTGAGAACTCGGTTAACATCAGTCATAAAAATAGGAAACCAAAATGGCAGAAAAGATTAGAACTAAGAGTTAAAGATTTAAGAACGAAAATTGGAAGATTTACGGCGTACATTCAGGGAAACCACTATGTTACCACAGGGGATCGGAACTGTTTATCTAAACACAGGTTACGTTGTAACCTATCGAGAGGAACAGTACTGCACCCACTAACTAGATTTAGAGAAGTTATACCTTGTAACCGCGTCCACAATGTAATCTAGTCCTAAGTTATGGAATAAATTAATTTATTATTTATTTTTATTTATTTATACATAGCAGAAGGTATAACATATATGTTACCAAAAGACAACAATGACAGCGCCAACCCAGCAAAGTATAGACTGATAACTTGCCTTCAAACAATTTATAAAATAACTAGTTGGCCCGCGCAACTTCGTTTGCGTCACAATTTTTATTACTGCTCCGCTCATATTGGTCTTAGCGTGATGATATATACCCTATAGCCTTTCTCGATAAATGGGCTATCTAACACTGAAAGAATTTTTCAAATCGGATCAGTAGTTCCTGAGATTAGCGCGTTCAAGTAAACAAACAAACAAACTCTTCTGCTTTATATATTAGTATAGATTAGTACAGAAGTATAGATTACATCTTGTCTCACTCAAAACATTTACACACATCTTGATTTAAACTCAATATTAACAGAAGAACAAACAGGCTGTCGAAAATTTAGTCAGGGATGCAAAGAACAACTTACAATAGATTCAATAATACTCAAGCAGGTCTAAGCGAGGAAGAAAGATCTGTACACTATGTATATCGACTACAAAAAAAGCGTACGATTCCGTCCCGCACACTTGGCTACTTGAAATTTTAAAAATATATAAGATAAACCCTCAAATCATTGCGTTTTTACATAGCACTATTACTCACTGGACAACACGCTTGCATCTCACAACATCGACAGGGATTGTTGAGACAGAACCCATTAAGATCCAACGCGGCATATTCCAAGGTGACTCGCTTAGCCCCCTATGGTTCTGTCTTGCCTTAAACCCCTTATCAAACAAATTAAATTCACTAATGCTAGGCTATGATCTCCATTATAATGACACAACAGATGACACACGGACTGACTAGAGAGACTGTAAAATTAACCACCTACTTTACATGGACGATATAAAATTGTACGCGTCTTCGCCGGAGGACTTGAATGAACTCGCAAATGCCACTGATCAATTTTCGAGTGACATAGGAATGGAATTTGGCATTGACAAATGTAAAATTAATTCAGTCAGAGCAGGCAAAACATATTATCATTCTTATACCACATACTCAGGTGAAATTATAGATTCCTTAGATGAACAAAAAACATACAAATATTTAGGTTACATTCAAGCGCAGCAAATTAAACATAAAACAATAAAAAATAAACTAACACAACAATTTAAGCATAGACTAAAATCCATTTTTAACACTCAATTAAACTCTAAACATACTATCAAAGCTGTAAATACCTTTGCCATTCCCATCCTCACTTATTCTTTTGGTATAGGTAATAAGCTGGACGAAAACAGCTACCCGAATGTGGCGATTACACAATGTTGCAATTATCCCGGTAGTACTTTCAACTACGGGAGTCGTACCTAAACAACTACATCAATCACTAAAATCGCTTGAGATAGCTCTCTCCACCTACCAAACCCTACAGAAATCTGTTACGAGTATATTGAACACTTGCAGAATTGTCCGGAAATTCTTGCAGACCGACAATGACGCACAAACTACTCTGACATAGGTCAGTACTCTCAAAGGTAGCACTTGGCTTTGGCCCGTGTTACCCTTCAAACCCGGTGATCATTGACGAGATACAAAAATGTATATCAACAAATAATAATATAAAAATGGTTCAAAAGATCGTACGCTCGCTTGGCATCTCAATTCCAGTCTGCGTTAGAGTCAGGGTCGCTGCCCCAGTTCCTAACTACAGGAATAACCCACCTGCTCCATAAATCAGGTAGTACCGCGGAGCCTAAAAATTATAGACCGATCACGTGTTTACCGACGGTCTATAAAGTTCTTACATCCATTTTGAGAGGAAAGATTAACCATCATATTGATAGTAATTCAATAATGTCTTCTTCTCAGAATGGATGTAGGAACGGGTCCCGCGGTACTAAGGAGCTGCTCCTCATCGACATAGCCATTAGCCAACAGGTTCGACGTTCCCGAAGAGATCTGTCGACATGCTGGATAGATTATAAGAAGGCCTATGACTCGGTGCCACATACATGGCTCATGAGGGTGCTGGAGCTGTACAAAGTTGATGCAGTTTTACGCACCTTCCTGATGTCGTGTATGGGGCAGTGGAGGACAGTTCTTCACTATCCAGGGTGTCGACAGACCCAGGCGAACAGCGAACCGATAAGGATCGAGCGTGGCATATTTCAGGGTGACAGTCTGAGTCCACTGTGGTTTTGTCTGGCCCTCAACCCTCTCAGTACATTGTTGGAGGGTTCGGGTTGAGAAGAGGTGGTCAGGTCATATCGCACCTCCTTTACATGGATGACTTGAAACTCTTTGCTCCTAACAACTTGCAACCGATGAAGCTATTGAAGGTAACAGAAACCTTCAGTGGCGCCATCAGGATGGAATTTGGTTTGGACAAATGTGCGGTCATGCATGTAAAGCGAGGGGAGATTATGGAATCCGTGGGAACACAACTCTCGGATTCTATAGACCTTAGGTCCCTCTCCTCAACCGAAACTTACAAGTATTTGGGTATGTCGGAAGCGTTAGGCATCAGTGCTACTGACATGAAACAATCGTTGAAGGAGCGTTTCTTTGACCGCCTGAACAAAGTACTTAACAGTCTTTTATCAGGCGGAAACAAGGTGCGCGCCTTCAACGGTTGGGTCATGCCGGTTTTGATGTATTCTTTCGGCATACTTAAATGGACTCAGACGGAACTTGACGCCCTGGATAGGAGGGTACGTTCACTGCTTACCGCAAATCGGATGCATCACCCACGGTCATCGGTGATGAGGCTGTATATCCCGCGGAAGTGCGGGGGTCGTGGCTTCTTAAATGCTAAGACCCTGCACAACCGCGAGGTATACAGCCTTAGGGAATACTTACTAGAGGCCGACGTGGGTATGCATCGAGATGTGGTAGTGGTGGACAAAGGCCTTACCGCGCTCTCCTTGGCTAACCAGAACTGGCGCAAACCTGTGGTATTAGATACTAACGACCGCAGGGAGATATGGCAGAGCAAGGAGCTTCACGGACGCTTTTATCGGGTCCTACATGGGCCCGATGTAGACTTCTTAGCGTCCGTAGCCTGGCTTCGTTTTGGTGACCTCTTCGGGGAAACCGAAAGTTTTGTCTGTGCAATTATGGACGATGTTATTAAAGATCTTAAAATTAAATTCATGCGAATTTAATATAATGCACCTACAAAATTATATCCCTCGGTTATCTTTAATACCAGGCTTAGTGGCAGCATCTTTAAGAACCTTTGAAACCTCAATTTCTCTCAGTATTCATATCAAAACTTATCTCCTCCCCAATGGCTGATTCACTGTGTATTTATTATCAGAATTGTAGGGGCATACGTGGCAAACTTCAGACAATTTATATGAATATCTTAAATAATACATACGATATCATTGTTTTAACGGAAACATGGCTTATACCAGACATAGCAGATTGTGTGATCATAGACAAACGCTACAATATTTTTCGTTGTGACCGGGATCGCGCGGCCACTGGTAAACGCGAGGGAGGAGGAGTTCTTGTTGCCATCTTACGTACATTACAACCTTTGCGGATTACCAATATAATAGGTAACCACTTACAAACCCACATAGAATTTCTACTTATTGAATTACCAAGTCGTGACCGTGCTAGACACTTTATAAGCGCAGTGTACATACCACCCAACACCAGACGACATTTACACCTCTTACTTGGACATGCTCTCGACGATTATACGTAATCAAACGATGCGTTGTTTTTACGTAATCGGTGATTTTAATTTACCTACAAACCTACAATAGATTGGACGTCCGGCAACGGTAATGTACGCGACCAGCCTAGTGAGACCCGTTCTGTTAGTGGCAGGTGCCTGGGAAATTTCATTTCCGAATTTAATGCTACGCAATATCATACTTTTAGTAATGTTAACAACAGGACATTGGACTTATTAATCTCCAACGAATACTGCCGTGTTTACCAGCCAAGTGATAACTTAGTACCCGTTGACCCTCATCATCCTCCTTACTGCGCCGTCACCTCCCCTCTCTTAAAATACTCACGCATGAAACGCTGCCCGATTGTCAAATTTAATTATAACAAGGGCGACTACGATCAAATAAAATCGGATCTATCTGAGATCGATTGGAATACTTCCTTGGAAAAATTATCAACACAAGAGGCTGTGAGTAGATTTTATAGTAACTTGTTTAGTATCATCAAAAAACATGTTCCCCAAAAATCTTACAGAACTTTTAACTTTCCAATTTGGTTCACTCGACCTCTTATAAGGTTATTCAAAAACAAAAACAACGCTTGGACCAAATGGAAAGTGTACAATAATATTTCCGACTATGAGCAATTTTCTCTATTTCGGCGTAGATTTAACAGAGAATGCTTTAAATGCTACTCTAAATATATCAAAACTATTGAAGACAATGTACACAAAACTCCCAAACACTTCTGGAGTTATGTAGCCAGTAAACGAGACAATTCAGGTTTTCCATCCAATGTTTCATACAAGAACACTTCTAGCAACGATCCACTCGATATCTGTAAACTCGTCTCAACCTATTTCCAATCTGTTTATGAGCCATCCACATTTGATATTCATAAATGGCAACCACCTTCTAGCTTTCACAATAATAGTGACATTATCAGTAGCATTTACATCGATCCATCAAAAGTTCTTAAAGAGCTAAAATCGCTTGACTGCTCGAAAGCTCCAGGGCCTGATGGCCTTCCACCCTCATTTCTCAAACGTGTTGCCGTTCATTTATGTGAACCTCTACATTTATGGTTCAATAAATGCATCAACGAAGGTGTTTTTCCTGATGTTTGGAAACTAGCTCATTTAACCCCTATCTTTAAAAAGGGATCCAAGAATGACGTTGAGAATTACCGTCCTATCTCAATCCTGTCCACCTTGTCGAAGCTTTTTGAGAGATTGATTTATAATGAAATATATCCTACTTTACACAAGTCCATAATTAAGCAACAGCACGGATTTGTACGACGTAGATCCACTTACACCAATCTACTCAAATTTGTTGGCTACATTTTCGAAAACATGGATAATCGCTTACAAACTGATGCAATTTATACGGACTTTCAGAAAGCTTTCGACAAGGTGGATCATGAGTTACTTTTACATAAAATCGCCTTTAATGGTATTCGCGGAAATCTGCTGCGTTGGTTCATCTCTTACGTAACAAACCGTACTCAAAAAGTCGTGATTAACGGATTTCAATCTGAGTTAACTTCTGTCACATCCGGGGTCCCACAGGGCTCAATTTTGGGTCCTTTATTGTTTACGTTATTCATAAATGACATTAGCGATTGTTTTAAACATTCTAACTTTCTACTATACGCAGATGATCTAAAAGTCTATACAAATATAAAAAGTATTGAAGACTGTCATCTACTCCAAAGTGATTTAGACCGACTTTCCAGTTATTGTACCGCAAATAAACTTTCATTAAACATATCCAAATGTAACTCGATAACATTTACGAAAAATAAAAAACAGTACATTTATGACTACCACTTGTTCAATACACAATTAAAACGAGTACACTCACTGCGGGACCTCGGTGTGGTATTAGACTCTAAGCTTCACTTCAATATCCACGTAGACAATATTATCAACAAAGCGCTCAAAATGTATGGTTTCGTTATGCGCAACAGCGAGATTTTAGGCGTCCATCAACTTACAGACACATATATATCGCTAGTAAGGCCTTGTCTGGAGTTTGCTACTATGATATGGAATCCCTATTATTCTAAATATATCGACTCTATCGAGATTGTTCAACGTAAATTTCTACGAGCTCTGCATTATAGATGCTATCACAGCCACAGTTCGCATGACATTTTACTCAAGGATTACACACTGCTTAAGGTAAGCAGTGTAGTACGGTACTTCCGATTTCACAAGATTGTATTTAAGAGCAAGTTGCTGGTGGATAATCCTGGCTACAAGGTTGTGCCTGTGCAAATAGTCTCCGTTAGCCAGACTAGAACAACCGGAATTAATGTGGCGGATGGATTCCCCGGGCCGGTGACATGCCCGACATATATGTCAACCGTACCGTCCTTCACAATGTATTTCCGGTAGTTATTAGTCATCATAACTTCGTCCATAATTGCACAGACAAAACCTTCGGTTTCCCCGAAGAGGTCACCAAAACGAAGCCAGGCTACGGACGCTAAGAAGTCTACATCGGGCCCATGTAGGACCCGATAAAAGCGTCCGTGAAGCTCCTTGCTCTGCCATACCTCCCTGCGGTCGTTAGTATCTAATACCACAGGTTTGCGCCAGTTCTCGTTAGCCAAGGAGAGCGCGGTGAGGCCTTTGTCCACCGCTACCACATCTCGATGCATACCCACGTCGGCCTCTAGGAAGTACTCCCTAAGGCTGCATACCTCGCGGTTGTGCAGGGTCTTAGCATTTAAGAAGCCACGACCCCCGCACTTCCGCGGTATATACAGCCTCATCACCGATGACCGTGGGTGATGCATCCGATTTGCGGTAAGCAGTGAACGTACCCTCCTATCCAGGGCGTCAAGTTCCGTTTGAGTCCATTTGAGTATGCCGAAAGAATACATCAAAACCGGCATGACCCAACCGTTGAAGGCGCGCACCTTGTTTCCGCCTGATAAAAGACTGTTAAGTACTTTGTTCAGGCGGCCAAAGAAGCGCTCCTTCAACGATTGTTTCATGTCCGTAGCACTGATGCCTAACGCTTCCGACATACCCAAATACTTTCGGTTGAGGAGAGGGACCTAAGGTCTATGGAATCCGAGAGTTGTGTTCCCACGGATTCCATAATCTCCCCTCGCTTTACATGCATGACCGCACATTTGTCCAAACCAAATTCCATCCTGATGGCGCCACTGAAGGTTTCTGTTACCTTCAGTAGCTTCATCAGTTGCAAATTGTTAGGAGCAAAGAGTTTCAAGTCATCCATGTAAAGGAGGTGCGATAAGACCTGACCACCTCTTCTCAACCGGTAGCCTTGGCCCGAACCCTCCAACAATGTACTGAGAGGGTTGAGGGCCAGACAAAACCACAGTGGACTCAGACTGTCACCCTGAAATATGCCACGCTCGATCCTTATCGGTTCGCTGTTCGCCTGGGTCTGTCGACACCCTGGATAGTGAAGAACCGTCCTCCACTGCCCCATACACGACATCAGGAAGGTGCGTAAAACTGCATCAACTTTGTACAGCTCCAGCACCCTCATGAGCCATGTATGTGGCACTGAGTCATAGGCCTTCTTATAATCTATCCAGCATGTCGACAGATCTCTTCGGGAACGTCGAACCTGTTGGCTAATGGCTATGTCGATGAGGAGCAGCTCCTTAGTACCGTGGGACCCGTTCCTACATCCATTCTGAGAAGAAGACATTATTGAATTACTATCAATATGATGGTTAATCTTTCCTCTCAAAATGGATGTAAGAACTTTATAGACCGTCGGTAAACACGTGATCGGTCTATAATTTTTAGGCTCCGCGGTACTACCTGATTTATGGAGCAGGTGGGTTATTCCTGTAGTTAGGAACTGGGGCAGCGACCCTGACTCTAACGCAGACTGGAATTGAGATGCCAAGCGAGCGTGCGATCTTTTGAACCATTTAATCCAAAAGTTGTGCAGCCCGTCCGGTCCCGGAGATTTCCAGTTAGGCGTCCGTTGCCTAACTGGAAATCTCCGGGACTGCACGAGCTACGTCTTGGGGGCTGATGTTAATTGCCCCCATTTCTGGTATCGGATCGCACGCGCACTCAACCTCCCGAGTCCAATCGCCCTCGGTATGACTGACAGGCACCGACCAGATGCTGCGCCAGAATGAACACATGGCATCATCATCCGGTAGGCGCGTATCAGTCACACCTTGGTCTGGTCGCTCCCAAGCCCTATAAACCCACCTCTCATTGCTTTGGAATGTGCGATTCTGAGTGTATCGCTCCACTCGCCGCCGCTTGTACCGACGTATACGGTTTGCCCATGCATAGACTTTCTGCTTCAGGAAGTCGATACGCTCTGTGACGCGGGTCAGATAATCTCGAGGACTAATATCAGTCCCCGAGAACGCCCGCCTCACAAAGCGTATCACTCTGCGGCGAGTGTTGCCCTCCCTGAAGCAGATTAGTTTGCCAATGAGTGCTCTAGCCTCACCGATACGACGCTCGATCCTGCACTGCCAAGCTGGTACAGCCGGTCGTGTAACTCTATCACTACTAGGAAATTTGACATGAGCTACACGACATGCCGCTGCAGCCGCACAGTACAAGATCGAGTGGGTATCGACAAGGTCTTCGCTGCTATCAAAATAACTTGTTAGCTGCGAATCTAGAGCACACACCAACGCCCTATTTTTGTTATGCATGGGCAAACGAGGTAGACGAGGTCTAAGCCCAGGCGGTGTGGAGCGATACTCTCGGAAGGCATCCTCCAAAGCGCTCCTCAATCGCTCATTGCATTGGGTACTCACGGATGTGGCGGGTGGTGGGTGTCACGTAGTTGGGTCGCGGTGAAACACTTGCACTGGGTTGTATTTGCACCGCGGCCAGTGGCGAAGTGGGTGAGACGCGGCTGCTCCGTGATTCCAGACGCAGTCTATCAAGTACGGCGTCATCCAACATACGGTTACGCTGGATAACCCGCACCTGATCCGACAATCGTTGGGCTGAAACGTTGACAGCTGGCTCAAGTACCTGAAACAGAGAGAGCATCCGACCACGGTACGCAGTCAGGTTAGTTCCCCCCTCTGTAGCCCCAAAGTATGAGCGTATAACATTCTCGTTCATGGCTTGTGTCCATTTTATACGCTGCACACTTCCACCGATAGCGGGGACCCTGTCAGAGACCGGTGGGCCTCGAGGTCCTAAGCTGGCCGGTGGTCGGCCTCGTCCGCGCCGACGCGCAGGTGGTGGTGTCGTCGGCGGCGAGAAGTATTCGTCGCTCGAGCTCGACGCAACTGCAACTACCGGAATCTCTGGACTCGCGGCTGGCGCAGGTCCCGGCGGCTGCGAGGCGGAGCTCAGCGACGAACCCGAAGATGGTGTTGGTGCGGCTTGTAGTCGTGCTCGGCGTCGTGTCAACATTTTATTTTCACATTGTCATTTTGTTTTTCCATTAGTTAGTCCGCATTTGGCATTTATTATTATTATTATAACCTCGAGATTAAGTACTCCAAAACCAAATTAATGACTTTCCACCCTTACCAAAAACCCCCTTAACTTTAAATTTTATCTTCAACAACTCAAAATTTACGAAACGAATTTACCTTACTCGGACTAGTCATAGATACACATATAAACTGGAAATCACACATACAGAAAACTCACTCTAAAATTTCAAAATTCTCTTACTTACGCCCTTCGTGAAATAAAAAAAGACCACCAATTTTAAAACAGCTCTTACGACCTATTATGCTTATGCCTATTCATGGCTCAGCTATGGTGTCACCCTTTGGGGAAACAGCACAGATGCACAAACACTTTTCACCCTTCAAAAGAAATTGGTTAGAATCCTGCTAAATATTGAGCAAGCAGACAGCTGCAAACCTTTCTTTCTAAACCATAATATTTTAACCCTTCCCTGTATACCTATATATTTTAGAAACATGCAAATTTGTACGGAAACACCAGGAATTTTATTCAAAACGTGGAGACACTCAGACACGCTATCTACTCAGACACCATTCTAGGCTAAACTTACCAAGTTCTCGATTAAAAACGCACACTAAAAGTCCTTATGTAATGTCCATTAAATTATACAATAAATTACCCGCTTCGATAAAAAAGAAGAGAAAATTAATATATTTTTAAGAAAACTTAGACAATTTTTGCTAAATAAAAGCTACTACTCGGTAAACGAATATCTAAGTGATAGAATTATAAAATCATAACTTAAGCAAGTACATACCGCAAACTACCCAAGTCTCTCTGTTTTAGATAATTAAAAAAAAAAATGCTTCCTCTCTCCTACTTGTCTTGCTGTGCCCGACAGGGTGGGTCCACATGAACCAATTTTGTTTTTACCACCTAAGAATACATGTGGAATGCAATAAAGATATTGAGTATTGATTATTATTGGTTATTTCGTTTTTGAACACCGACTTCCGAAATTAAAGTTATTTTTTACTTTGTAGTGTTTTGTTTTTGGAAGTCGGTTTTGTTTTTTTGTTAAAAAGTTTTTTTATTTTGCACTTTTTAGTGGTACGCAGGTATCACTGAAAAGTGAAACCCTAAGCACAGCGTGCCGGCGTGATATTATGTTATGAACTGGTGTAAATAATCAACAGACATGCGATCACCGAAATCCCAATCCATTTGATATCATCATTTATTGAAGAGTTCCGTTTCCTACCTCCGAAGTTCTTCACCAGTCCGAGAAAATACTCTTCCAAACAAAAAAAGAATCATCCAAATCGGTTAACAGTTGGCGAAAATATCACTACTTAAACAATAATTTTTCATGGGATCCCATCATCAGATCCTGACTTATACCTTCCATCATCAGCTCAGCAACATAAGATGATGATTACCAGGCACAAATATCTGAATTGCGTTAGAAAGTTTATGAAAAACAGTGTACCTATGTGCTTATAAAATTTGAGGGTTGCCCTCGATTTTCATGGGATCCCACCATCAGATTCTGACTTGGTGACAATGGGACCACCTCAGAAGTATAGGCTTTCGAATAAAAAAAGAATTAAAAAAAAAACATACATACAGCCGAACATAGAACCTCCTCCTTTTTGAAGAAGTCGGTTAAAAATAAACCATGCCAGCTGAGAAGTGACCAGTCCCAACTGACGGCACCCGTTCACGAACATGACGCATCCGCCATTCGGCTCAACCATTTTGAAGGGAGCCAAATGATCCAATGCCCACGCTACCATCAGCTAGACCTGAGTGAGCATGACTCTCCCAACCGCCGGCGCCGGCGCCAGGGTACATTCAAGTTAAAAACAATCCTAAAACTCATAACTATTTTAAGGTTTAAGGTGCCTACACAGTACTCACACTTGTGCCGTTAATGGATGGAATTATACAATGCTAAATTACTCTATATATTAATATATAAAGCTGAAGAGTTTGTTTGTTTGTTTACTTGAAAGCGCTAATCTCAGGAATTACTGGTCCGATTGGTAAATTATTTCAGTGTTAGATAGCCCATTTATCGAGGAAGGCTATAGGCTATATATCATCACGCTAAGACCAATAGGAGCGGAGCAGTAATGAAAATTGTGACGCAGATAAAGTTGCGCGGGTTGAGTCTATACAATGCAAATATTGCTTTCCTACATACAATCTTCAGCCGGTCCAACAATGTTTCCAAATGCTAACAGATTATTTTGTGCGCCCTAGTGGCTGTGGAGCACGACCAGCATTCAACCAAGCATTTTTGTCTTCAATATAACCCTCCAACTTAAAATATGCTTGCCTGCATAGTGTGCGTTTAATAAAAGTTTAAATTTTGTCGCATTCATTTCCAATTATGGGGAGGTATCTTATTATAACATTTTAAACAGTACCCCATGAAGGATGAGGCTACTTTAGCCAGTCTGAACCTTGGTTGAACTACATATTTGGTCCCTATTTCTAGTACCATAATTATGTCTGTCGTCTCTTTTACTAAAAAAGTGTAAATTCGTTCTGACATACATAATGTTTTCGTAACTGTATTGACAAGGTACTGTCATGATGTTAATTTTCTTAAACGAGAACTGTTTAAGAAAATTAGAGAATCGCGCCGGCGGAGATTGTATATCGCTTTGATGGCTCTTTTCTGCAGAATAAAAATAGACGTATGTCTACAGCCCACCCCCTAGTAAAATACCGTAAGACATGAAACTGTGAAAGTAACTTAAATAGACCAGTCTCGCGGTCGCGGTATCGACATCCGTTCATTGGCGGATTTTCCTAACAGCATATGCTGCTACGCTTAGCCGCCCTGAAAGAGATGTTATATGAGGGCCCCATTGTAGCCTTGGGTCAAGCGTGATTCCCAGGAAAACAGTTAAATCGACAAGTTCTAGTTTTTCCCTGTTCAATACTATGTCACAATCACTGCTTTTGCCATTTAGTAAGGCATATCTTATGCATTTCGTTTTCTTTTCATTTAGAACCAAATTATTCGCCGTGAACCAATGTTGGACTCGCATTAGGGCGTTATTTATGTTTTAACATTGTTCGTCCGTCTATTTATGTTAAAAATTAAAGAGGTACATCGTCGGCAAACAACACCTTAACAAGTTTTTTTTTGCAATAAATAGGGTACATCATTGATATTTACCAAAAATAAGAAAGGACCCAAAATCGAGCCCTGGGGGACGCCCATTTTCATGTTTAATCCCGAAAAATTTACACCGTTGATTTGGACTAATTGCTATCTATCATTCAAATAAGATTTGACCAAGTTTAACTCTGTTTTGCCAAGTCCGCAATGCTCGAGTTTCAGGAGCAATGTATCGTGCTCAACGCAAGCAATGGCGACTGTACACCGAAATATCTCGACAACATGAAACTTTAGTGTCACATAAGTACACAGTATATAAGTAATAGTTTGAGTAACTGCTGGATCATAAGTACAGGTATAGCAAGTTTAAGTAGTTAAAATTTTAGAGAAATTTCAAGTTAATCCTATTGTTAGGTACTTCAACGATACTCAACATCTTCAAACATCTTCTGTATCAATATAATTAATATAGTTACATAAAAATTGTCTTTTTTCTAGAGCAGTTTGAACAATGCTGGTGTTAATAGTAACTCCATCATCACAAGCCACGGCTTCTTCTTTCACTTGCGAGCATCCTTCATGCATCAGAACAAAGTTGTGCAGTATGCAAGCCACAGACAACAGCAGCTGCACAGACTCAGCCTTCACAGCGTCAATGTGACTCAACCTGCGAAATCTTTCTTTCATCACTTCAAACGCGTGACCGATGTAGCTTCGCGTCTTCCAGTGGAACTCGTTGAACTTTATTTCCTCACAAGTTAACAACTCCGCACTTGTGAATGGAGTGATTAAGTTTTTTCTTAATTTATATTCAGAATCTCCCAAAATATGATTTTCAAATTCCACTAAGTTCTCTAATTCACGTGCTAAAGCACTTTCCTTAAAAACTCTATTTTTTCTTGTCTTTCCTATTTCACCAATGTGTATATCTAGAAATAATAGAGATTCATCACAGACTGCTTGCAAGAGAATAATATCGGGCTTGTCTCTTTTGATTCGTTTTGAGCCCACTTTAAAACGGCAAGCGTCGATAAACCCCACACAGTTGGGGAACTTCAGTCTGCTGTTCACTTTGATCCTGGTGATGTGTTGTTCCTCTGCGGACGGCCAGTTAATGAAACTGCAGCGGTGCTGAGTGAGCACAGTGGCTATCTCATTCAATATATAGCTCACCGATGATTTGTGCAAACCAAATAGTTTACCTATTTCATTATACGAACAATCAGTCACCAGCAACCAGAGAAGCACGTGCACTTTCTTATCGAGGGGGATGTTTCCAGGCGTCACATAGTTCTTCAAAAAGTTTATGAGTGCCTGAAACAAATATGTTAAAATAGGTTATTTGGAAATTATAGCAAATTATGAATATGGTTTTCGAGGATCTCCCGGGTATCCTTCACCTGCGAGTCCGACTCGCACTTGGCCGGTTTTTAATCCCCATTACAAAGAATTTCGCCAGTAAAATCGGATTTTTAACTGAGGATCCTTAACTAAAAGCACAGATGATTTTCTCTCCCCGCGCCGATTCTAACACATGCCATGCCACGGGTCGCTTATCTTTAAATTAACTTTTATACCTTTTTGGAAAGCTTACAGAATAGGCAAGTTGTTTTAGTTATTTGTACGATTAAGTTCATAGTAATTTTTTGAACGAGACAACATTTTTAGGAGTATAATGGAAATATTGGTAAGAAATCACTCAGAATTTTAAGAAATACCAATTAGAAAAATCAAATACCTAGAATAGAGTAGTTAAGGATAATTTTCTGAGTCTGATATAATTATGACCACGCTCTAATCATAATCATAAGCACTCACTCGCCAGAACATGGTACATACATAACGGTGGCGTGCAAACCCCAATGTTAGGTGCATATAGACAACAAAGGACTAATACAGGCACCGATTGCAACTGAATTAAAACAACAATATTTCATATATCTCGGTCAAAAATAAAATCACATAACACACACAATTTATCGAGGAATCCTCGATAAATTGTGTGTGTTATGTGATTTTATTTTACATTTATTCTGACTCTTTGATATCCTCGACGAGGATATCAAAGAGTCAGAATAAATGTCAAAGTAGGTACCTACTTATATAAATTACTAGTTGACCCGCGCAACTTCGTTTGCGTCACAATTTTCATTACTGCTCCGCTCCTATTGGTCTTAGCGGGATGATATATAGCCTATAGCCTTCCTCGATAAATGGGCTATCTAACACTGAAAGAACGTTTCAAATCGGACCAGTAGTTCCTGAGATTAGCGCGTTCAAGTAAACAAACAAACTCTTAAGCTTTATATATAAGTACTTATAGATAAGATTACAATAATTCAATTAGCATGTCAAATTATCATTCAAATAGTAATTCAACTGTTATAATTACGAATAAGAATTACAATATTTCCGATAAATGTAAATTAAAAATAATATTATAAAACACACGTACAATTTATCTAGGATAGGACAAACCATAAGTCAAAGTCAAAAACGTTTATTTCAATTAGGCCATTAAACGGCACTTTTGAACGTCATCATTACATTTAAAATAACATAGCAACTCTACTGTCCATTCGGAAGAGTAGATTCTTATGAAGAAGAACGGTCAAGAAACTCCATAGTTACTATTTTCAAATCAATGTTTTACATGTGCTGTGGTATACAAAACTTTTGTTAATATATGTGAGGGCCATGAGCCTAGAGTATGCAGAGGTAGACTTATTAATTTTCTAAATAAGTACATGGTACTCACATATTTACAAATATAGGAACCATTAATTAGCAGAGTGTGAGTGAACAGAAAAATAAAAACCCAAAAACGAAACAGTAGGTACAAAAGTAAATACATTTAAACCAACCAGTTTGATCTTGTCTCCACCATTGATTGTCCTATGGAGCAGGACCAGCATGTTTCCAAGCATTCTTATCTGAATGTAATCTTCTAATTTGTAATAAGTATGCTTGTTTATAAAGTGTGCTTTTAATGTAGGTTTTAAATTTTCTTTCATTTAGTTCTAATATGTCAGAAGGTATTTTATTGTAACATTTAACACAGAACCCCATGAAAGATATGTGTACTTTAGCTAATCTATAAAATGGTTGATCTAATTTATCTTTATGTCTGGTATTAATATTATGTCTATATAGTCACTAACTTTACTAAAAAGATGACGATTTTTCCGTACATACATAATATTTTTCGGTGTACCCTTGTTTCGCAGACAGAAATTTCATAGAATATCGTTTCGCAGAAAATGTTTCACATAATATTTGGTTGTTGTAATTTTATGTCAAATATTATTATTTGAAAGACTATTTACTTGAATGAAACCTATTTCACAGAAACACAATTCAATGAATTTCATGATCACATTTTTTTATTTAACAAACTTATCAAACAGTAGAATTATGTTTTAACGAATTTTGTTTGTCCGATGTTTTTTTCCACAGTATTTAATACTTCAGTGAAATGTAATTATAATTAAATATTATTGTTTTATAATATGTCTATGGCATACTTTTAAGATAGCAGAATTTTATTCGGAATAATTTAACTACACATATTGCCATTTCTATTAAATAGCATTTAACCAAAATAAAATACTATCTGAAAAATCAACACGTGTGCTAAAATTTTTTTTGACAGAAATGAATCGCTGTAAAACCCGACCCCACGTAGTCTTGTCTGCCCTACCCTTAGAGTGTAATTTAAGCTCGCGTAGGCGCGGAGGGGCGAGGCGGCCCGCGAGCTGAGGAGCAGCTTCGGCTTGCTGGCCGGCTAGCCTCAGCCGCGGTGGTGAGCGTTATAACCATCTGCGACGATAAGGTCGCGTGGGATCGCCGGAGCCCTGCAGCGCCGGAGCCGTGACAGAAACCATGCCTGCTGCATGTTGCATGCTTGCCTGCATACTGTGTTGCTTGCATTCTGCATGTTGCCTGCTCGTTTGCGTGCTTCATGCTTGCTTGCTTGCATGCTGCATGTTGCAAGCCGCATGTTTGCTGCATGTTGCACGCCGCATGCTTGTTGCATGCTGCATGTTGCATGCCGCATGATTGCTGCATGCTTGCTTGCATTCTGCATATTGCATGGTCGCTTACATACTGCATGCTTGCTTGCATTATGCATGTTGCATGCTCGTTTATGTGCTGTATGCTTGCTTACTTACATGCTGTATGTCATTTGCTTGCTGCATGCTTACTGTATGCTTCCTGCATGCTAGCTGTATGCTTGCTGCATTAATGGTTATGCTTGATAGTTTTGTCATTTATTCCCATCGCCATTTGCAACCATTGCCGCTTCGCGGGGTTCCGTCAAGCGGGCCCGAATGAAAAGTTTTACTTAAGTAGAATTTACCCGCATTTTTTTTGTGACTGCGATGTTGTAATTTTTTAGTAGGGTATGTATTTTGTCAAACGTTTAGAAACTGTCAGTTGATGGAAAGTTTTTCTTGGTAACAAGTTTTATGTTAACTACTCATTATGCGGATAAAGAATATTTGATTTGTAATTCTATGATATCATAAATATCGAAACAAAGTTTATTTGTAACAAAAATCTATGATTTAAATTTATTCAAAGTAAGTATTCTGCGTATTGATTATTCTATGAAATGATAATACGAGAAAAATTTTATGTGAAACGAAATTTTATGAAACTATCTTCTATAAAACAACGTACAACCAATATTTTCATATATGAATTGGCAAGGGAATGTCATAATATTAATCTTTTTTAAAAGTTCCCTTAGAGAATAGCGACGACGCAGATTATAAAGGGCTCTGACCGCTCTCTTTTGTAAAATAAATATTTTTATTTATTTATTTATTTATTTATCACAACACTTCTACCATTACAGGATATCCCAAAGCGATAGGGTGGTCTTACTTTACAAATTGTAACATAAATGGTATGCAGTCATTCTTGCGAATTCATTCAATGAACAGTGAAAAATGTCAATCCTTTCGGCGACTTCATTGAGTGTACGTAAGGCGCGAGTAACTGGCGCTTTTTGAAGCAAGTTAGTCCTGCCGCGCGGCACCGCCAGCAGCTGCGGCCGTCTCCGCCTCAGCACGTAGTTATCGGGCACGCATAAATTCACCTCCTTTAAAACCCCCTGATTTTTTATTTTACCGTTGATCAGTTTGAATATATAAATGGTGAGAGCCATATCCCTTCTTAAAGTAAATTCGGAATTTGCATTGTGTGTCTATTCTAAGGCTTGTGAACTGTTCCTAGCTGTGCCATAGTGTTTTAAGTGCGTGTTTTGTAAGTTTTTAAAGCTGTCTGTCTATTCTTTTATTGCTAATTAGTCAATTTCTCCAGCCTTCGGTAAGTGCATTTATTTTTTTCTGTGTGTGGGTACCGCGAAATAACTTAATCGATCGATATTTATTTGTTTAATTCTTTAATTTCATTCATTCGCGTTCTAATACGTTTATTTATCGTATTCTCCGTCAATGATGATGTCAACAAATGATGACCCACCAGATCGCGGCGGAGAAATATTTCGTAGAAATACTAAAACCCAAAGGTCGCCCGTGGCGACCTCCGCTAATTCGAAACGTTTATTCAGCGAAATGTCTCCATCATACATTTCGCCCGATGATAGGTCCAAACGGCTTCATCAAACATTCGAAACCGTGGAAAAATCCTCGCCGATTTTAAATATCAGTGATGTGAGCAATACCGACTATTGTGACTTAGTTTCCGAGGCGTCGTCATACCTGTCTAAAATTAACGACCTAGTGAATGATCAGGGCTCTCGAATTAATGTTGCAAATAAATCAGCTATCATGGATATGACACAGCGTGTCACGGCCATTGTTTCTATGCTGGCCATAAAATCATCATGCAACGAGACGAAGTTAGCCAATACGGAACGCGAATTAGATAAAATCAAGTCGAATAACGCTGTCAATCCCGATCCTGTCAATAACAACTGTAAAATTTCATATGCGGACTCGTTGAAACTACGTTTGCCAAAAGTAGCTCCAGCAATTATGCAGTCCCGACCACCGTTACCCTGTGTGGTCGCATACCCTACCGCGGACCGGTCAGCTGACTATAACACTTCGTCCGCGACAAAACAAGCGCTCATGAAGGCAATTAAGCCCAGTGACGACGGTTTTCAAATTGTAGGCGTGAAAAAAACCGCGAAATCTGGAGTCGTACTACGCGTTGCTAATGAAATTCAACTTAGAAAGTTAGAATCTGTGGATGCTATCAAGGCCGCTGGTTTACGACTAGAAAAGCCAAAGGGTAGACGCCCTAGAGTGTTAGTGAAGGATGTTCCATCATCAATGGATGATGGCGCTTTTCTAAACGCGCTTTACCGCCAAAATATTAAGGATGAGATGCAAATTAAAGAGGATGACTTTATAAAGTCTACCAAAATTATTCGTAGGCGCTCTTTAGATAACGGTCGGAAATGGATTGGCATTGAAATAGAACCCGCGGTACGTAAACATTTAGTGTCTACCAAGGATAAGTTATTTATTGATTGGGCTACCTGCCGTTTTATTGATGATGTAGAAGTAGTTCGGTGCTTGCATTGCCAACAGTTCGGTCACGTTAAGAAACACTGCGCTAGTAAGGAACCGACCTGTGCCAATTGTTCGGAGGCACACGAAACAAATGATTGCCCGCATAAGGACGACTTAAATTTTAAACCGACTTGCGTGGCGTGCAAACGCTTTAAAAAACCGTGTGATCATCGCTGCGGATCTCAAGAGTGTACTACCTACAAACTGAAACTCGAACAATTAATCCTAAACACTAACTACTAATAATGGATATTTTAACCATAGGACAATTAAATCTCCATAACGATAGGGTGGCGACATCCGAGCTGGATAAATTGATTGTGGATTATAATCTTGACATAGTGCTTATTCAGGAACAATACCAAAACGCGCGCTTACGTCACAGGGTGGTTCAGCTGGACTGCAGGGCGCGGGCCGGAATTTATGTAGCGCGTTCTTCGGGCTTTACTGTAACATCTATAAGTAATCTCATGACGCCTCATTGCGCCGTGGCGGAAGTATCATCGCCTACCTTTAAGGTTTACGTTGTGAGCTGCTACTTTCAATACTCAGACCCAGTTACTCCACATATACATAATCTCCGTCACGTCTTGCGGTCGCTCGCGGGCTGCAAAGTTATAGTAGGTGCTGATGTAAATGCATCTTCTTCCCTGTGGTATGGCAAAGTTCGATCCACTGATTCTGAACGACGTTGTGCGGTTGAAGATTTTATTGCTGAGATGAATTTATCAATTCATAACACCCCAGACGCACCACCTACTTTTTGTAGCCAAATGGGCGAATCTTGTATTGACGTCACACTTTCTAGTGCAGACGTACGCTTGGATAGGTGGCGTGTCCTTCCGGACGCGTCTTGTAGTGATCATCGCCTGATCGTGTACGAGTTTGTTCCTATGTTTACTCAAGGTTCGTCACACTTAATTGGAAATTTTAGATATATTAGAATTCTTCGGCTCACTTTTTTCTGGTCATGTCAAAGACTTCACTCGCGACGGACTGTCAGCTGAGGAAAGTGCTGAGATAATGTCGGACGCCTTCACTTACTGTGCTGACATTGCTATTGGTCGCGCATCCATGACCAATATTCGTAGATGTGATTGGTGGAGTGACTACCTTGTTGAACAACGTAGAAGCTTTCGTAGAGCTCGTAGACAGCTTAACAAGCTAAAAAAACGTAAGGTTACCGGGGACCTCCTTAATCTTGCTTTAAGTACTTTTAGAGTTGCCAAGTCACGCTACAGAGCATCTGTTGAAAAATCTAAGGGTAATTTATTGCGGAAAATTATTGATAAACTTGATAGGGAGGGTCCGTGGTCTCCTTTGTACCACGAGTTCAAAGCTAATAGATCTGTCGACCTTGCGTACGTTCAAAACATTAAAGTAAACAATAAACATACAACCGGCATTGAAGAAACAACTGATGCTCTGCTTGAATCCCTTATACCAGACGATTCATCAGTAAATGATAATGAATACCACCAACAGATCAGAGCGTGGGCCACGGTGCCACCTGAATCGCCGGAGTCAGATCTTCCATCCACTGACGAATTCATAAACGTTGTGAAGAAACTACCTCTTAACAAATCATCCGGTGAAGATAAAATATCTAATAGAATGATTATAGAAGCGTGTAAGACAGCCGGAGACGCGATCTTATCAGTATATAACCGATGCATTGCGGAAGGTATTTTTCCTCGAATATGGCGACAGGGCTTTATACGCATTATTCCGAAGAGTGGCGATAAGCCCCCGGATGACCCTAAGTCCTATCGGCCCATAACCCTACTTCCATCTTTGGGAAAACTCTTAGAGCGACTAATCGTTCCGCGCTTACTACCGAATGGACCTAAATTTCATAATAATCAATTTGGTTTCACTATTGGTAAGTCCACCGTCGACGCGGTGCTCTCTGTTCGTAAAATTATTAACTTATCGGAACATAAATATGTGGTTGGAATCTTTCTCGACATTTCTGGCGCTTTTGATAACGCATGGTGGCCGATGCTACTACTTAAAATGAAAAACCGTGGTTGTTACAAAAACATCTATAATCTGATTCTTTCTTACTTTCTAAACGGTTCCGTGAAACTCAAACTAGGACATCATTCCATTACTAAGTCTCTAACCATGGGATGTCCTCAGGGCTCAGTTATCGGTCCATATGTTTGGAATATTGGCTACGATGATTTCCTCGCGCTTCCGCTCCCATGCGGCTGCTCATTAACCGGTTACGCGGACGATGGCTTGCTTCTCATTCAGGCAAGTACTCGTGCTGGCCTTGAGAATTTGGCTGACACATGCCTACGATTAATATCTCAGTGGGGCGATCGAAACCGTCTGACCTTTGCACCGCATAAAACCTATCAACTTATTTTAAAAGGAAACCTTAAATCCTGGCCTAGTATTAAATTCAATAACGTACCCGTTAAAAGAAAAGAATCCGTGTGCTATCTCGGTATGCTATTAGAAAATAACTTTTCATTTATTGATCATATAAAAACAGTAGGTGAGAAAGCAAAAAAGAACTTCTACGCCTTGACGAGAATATCCAAAGCTACTTGGGGTCTATCTTTTCAAACCTTAAAAACTATTTATGGGGCTACCTACTTGGGTTGTATGTGCTACGGGGCACCTGTCTGGGCCGATAGGGCCACCATAGGTGCGGTACGACGTAAATTGCTTCAAAGCCAGCGTTTGGCTTTGATATTCTTATGCAAGGCGTATAGGACGGTTAGTACTGAAGCCTTACCAGTGCTGGCGGGTGTTCTCCCAGTCGATCTAGAAGTGCAGCGGCGTGCTGCAATGTACTACTACGCTAGAAAGATTACGGACCCAGAGTTCTTACCGCAACGCGGCCGTGCTAAGATCTCTAGATTACTAAAACCCCAGACTGATGTCTGGGAGGAACTTTTATCCGAGTGGCAATGTAGGTGGGAAAATTCCATCAAAGGCCGTCACCTCCACCAATTTTTTCCATCTGTTCGTGAGCGGCTGGACAGGACATGGCTGGAGGTGGATCACTGTGTTGCCCAATTTCTCACAGGTCATGGCAATTTTAAGAGTAAATTATTTTCCTTTAAGCTTGTGGCCTCGCCTTTGTGTCAGTGTTCTACAGCTGACCATGAATACGAACAATCCGCACATCACATCTTATGGGAGTGTAGTCTTTGGCAAACTGAACGCAATATTATGTTAGATAGTATTAAGGTTACATCTGGGGTAGTTTACTATACGGACCTTGTTGAAACCAGAACAAATTTCCGTGCGTTCAAGCGTTTTTGCCATACCTATTACTGGAATCAAAAGTAGCTCACAATTTAGGACCCATTAGTTTAAGTGGTAAAATATAATCCGTGGTGCTTGGCAACTGGGCTTAACCCAGTTGTATTTGTCCCTTGGTGCCTATTGGCCTAGTTCTATTCTGTCTCCTGCTTGATACGGAGGGAAGTGGAAATTATATATATTTTTTTTTCCTACTCCTCCGCTGTACTTTTCTGATTAATTTCGTTGCAGGATCCAAGACAGTTGAATCGTTTCTCCGGGACTCGTCGGGTTTCATTGGCTCGGCGTTTTTCTGGTGGTCGCCACTGTTGATTCTGGCTTTCAGGAGTTGCAGTGGTTGGGAATGTGTGGCGGGCTTGTCCCAAAAAAAAAAAAAAAAAAAAAAAAAAAAATCCCTTCTTAATTCTAATTTGTTGTACCCAACCATGCCTAGAACAAACAATGTTGGGTACATCAATGGATAATAAGGATAAATTCAATTCAAATTCAAATTCAAATTCAAAGCATTTTATTTCAAATAAACCATTCACAGGCACTTTTGAAACGTCAAGGTCGGTCAGTCAAAAACATGGAAGCTATTTGCACGTTCCAAAGCGTAGATCTCTATGGAGAAGAACGTGCAAGAAACTCCACGGACACTCTTTTAAATCATATTCTGGTTTTACAAAATTTCAAGTTACATATACTTGTTGCTTCTGCATGTGAGGACAATGCAAAGGAAAAAAAAAAGGGCTTATTATAAGAATTTTAAATATAAAGATTAAAATAAGCCAATGGCAGTTAAGAGATGACCAGTCTCAACCGACGGCGCCTGTTCACGAACATGACGCGTGTATCGGCACCCTTCAGCTCAACCATTTCGAAGGGAACCGAATGATCAAACCCACGCGCCGCCATCAGCGAGACATTTGAGTGAGCATGACATGCTCTCAACCACCATGCTCGTTCATGTCCAACAAGTAAAACTATAACTACTCACATAAAATGTAAATGGTTTCATGGTACTCACATTTACAAAATTTGAAAAATATGCTTCTACTTTACACAAAACTATGGTTGTCAATGACCAAATAATGAAAAATAAATTAATAAAGAGAACGATTAAGATCTTACATCAAAAAGAATAGATAAGTAATTAATATAATAATATAATTTGTATGTATATAAGAATAAATAAACGAAATAATGTAAGAACCTCTAAAAGGAGCGAGCATCTCTTCCAAATATAAAAACATAGAAACCTAAAAAGTGGACTTAAGCAGCTGTGACTGTGGAGCAGGACCAGCATTTAGCCAAGCGTTTTTATCGAGGATATAATCTTCCAGTTTATAATACGCTTGTCTACATAGTGTGCGTTTTATGCATGCTTTAAATTTTCTCTCATTCAGTTCGAGAATATCAACTGGTATTTTATTATAAAATTTAATACAGTACCCCATAAAAGAAGTGTGTACTTTGGCCAATCTGAATCGGGGTTGATCTAATTTGTTCCTATTTCTAGTGTTAAAATTATGCCTGTCACTAATCTTGCTAAAGAGATGAAGATTTTTTCGAACATACATAATATTTTCGTAAATGTATTGACAAGGTACCGTCATGATGTTGATATCCTTAAACAGTTCTCTTAGGGAATCACGCCGACGGAGATTGTAAATGGCTCTGATGGCTCTTTTCTGCAGGATAAATATAGACTCGATGTCTGCAGCACGTCCCCATAATAAGATACCGTAAGACATGATACTATGAAAGTAACTAAAATAGACCAGCCTCGCGGTATCTATATCGGTAAATTGACGGATTTTTCTGACAGCGTATGCTGCTGAACTTAGCCGTCCCGCAAGAGATGTTAAATGAGGACCCCATTGTAGCCTTGAGTCAAGCGTAATCCCCAGGAAAACCGTGTTTTCGACGAATTCAAGTTTCTCCTTGTTCAATACTATGACGCAATCATTTCTTTTAACGTTCGGTAAGGCAAATCTGATGCATTTAGTTTTTTTCCCATTTAATACTAAATTATTAGCAGTAAACCAATTTTGGACCTGCTGTAGGGCGTTATTTACGTCGTCAAGATTTATGGAACGTCTATCTATCTTAAAAATTAAGGACGTATCGTCAGCAAATAATACCATATGAGGTTGATTTTTTAAAAGATGGGGTAGATCATTAATATATACTAGAAAGAGGAAAGGACCCAAAATAGAGCCTTGTGGTACCCCCATTTTGACTTTTAAACCCCGTGAATTGACACCATTTATTTGAACTTGCTGCTGTCTATCATTTAAGTAAGATTTTATTAGACTGAGTGCAAGTTTACCTAGTCCGTAATGTCCTAGCTTTAGGAGCAAGGTTTCGTGATTTACACAATCAAATGCCTTGGAGAGGTCACAAAAGATTCCTATGGCATCTTGTGCCTCTTCCCACGCTGAGTATATGTGTTTTAACAACGTGGCACCAGCGTCAGTCGTACAACGACCCCTGGTAAAACCATACTGTTGATCGTGTAAAATTTTATTGATGTTAAAATGATTGAGCATCTGATTGAGCATTACTTTTTCAAACACTTTGCTAAAAACCGGCAAAACAGATACAGGTCTATAATTATTGGTGTCTTTGCTGTCGCCCGATTTAAATAGTGGTATAACCTTACTATATTTCATTATATCCGGAAAGACTCCTTGGTCTACACATAAATTAAATATTAAAGCCAAGTATGGTGCTATAGTTTCAATTATGGACGTGCACACTTTAATAGACATTCCCCATATGTCTTCGGTCAATTTGATTTTGATTTGCCGGAAAGCTTTTATGACTGTCACAGGGTTGATATGTTTGAACTGGAATTCAACCGTACAACCTGGAACGTTAGCTTTTAATAAATTATATGAGACCTCAGGTGAAGAATTTAAATATTCCGTAGTTTAGTTGGTATATTGGTGAAAAAATTTACAAATTCTTGAGCTACTTCTAAATTAGAGCTTTTGGCACCATGTGTAGTCTCCAGTAAATAATCAGTGTTTCGTTCTTTATTTCTATTAGTTTCATTATTAATAACTTTCCAAACTGTCTTTATTTTATTTTCTGACGATTTGATCTTGTTGCTAATATATAGGGCTTTAGCTACCTTGCAAGTATTTCTGAACACTTTAGAATATTTGTTTACAAACTTATTAAAAGAATCAGTGTTTATGACAGGTTTAAGGCCATATAGCTCATATAGTCTTTCCCTACTTATCCTAATGCCTTTAGTCGCCCAGTCACTAAATACATACTTAGGGAAAGTATCCTTAGACTCTACTCCATAAAGTCTCATGTACAGATACCTAATTAATTTATTTTGAATGCGTTCCAACATGAGACTGTATTTAGTTTCATGTGGTGACCAAATGATTGCATTACACTCCAACTGACTTCGTATCAGAGCATTGTACAAGGTGGTAATAGCTTTAATGCCCTTGAACTCTTGAGAACGACGAAGTATGAAACCTAGGCTCCTGTACGCTCTTTTGCAAACTTTGACAATGTGATCGCGAAATGACAACTCCTTGTTTAGGTGTACTCCTAGATCACGTACAGTTTCCACCCTATTCATCGTTGCGTTGTCTAGCTCATAGTCGTGGTGGAGGGGAACTCTCATGCGACTGAACGTTATGATTGAGCACTTCGACATATTGAAATGTAGCTTATTTTTCCCACTCCACTCGACTACTCGGTTCACATCATTCTGAAACCGAATACAGTCCTTTTCGTCTTTAATGGCCAAAAACAGTTTAAGATCGTCCGCGAATAACAGACAACCGGCATCCCTGACGACTTCCGGCAGGTCGTTAATCATAATAATAAATTGAAGAGGTCCTACGTTACTGCCTTGGCTCACACCGGATCTGGTATAATAAGGCTCCGACTTGTAGCCAGCATATTCGACAAACTGCCTGCGGTCTCTCATGTAATCAGCAAAGAACTTTAGCAATTTGGGAGTGCATCCAATAGTCGCCAGCTTTGTTAATAAAATGTCGTTATCCACCAAATCAAACGCTTTTTTGAAATCAAAGTAGGCGACATCGACTTGCACTCCCGCATCAACATGTGGGACTACATAATTATGTCATAAAATTTAACAATTGCTAGTGGTGCTGCGGGCTGGTCGAAACCCGTGCTGAGCGTCCGACAAAGAAGCAGATACCTGTTCGAATACGCATCGCTGTATGACCGACTCAAATATCTTTGCCGGTGTGGACAAAACAGCCACCGGTCTATAGCCATTCACTTCCGATCCTGCATCACCCTTAGGTACTGGAATTACCCGCGTGATTTTCCAACGTTCAGGAAAAGATGATGACTCTAGACACAGATTATAAATGTGCATGAGCGGCTGCGCCAGAAACGCTCGGCAATCCCTAACAACAAATGCGGGAATGCCATCCGGGCCCGCGGAACGTTTTGGTTTAAGTCGTGCGAGTGCTTCGTGTACCTGACTCAAGTGCAGACGATCTATGTGCACACGTGAACTGCTACTGCCACTCGCAGTCACCGCCGCGTCTATGTCTAGTTTGGCCTGTTGTGTACTGTACACAGAATGGAAAAAATGGGCAAACTCTTGAGCACATTCCGAATCCGGTAAAATGCTTCCATCCTTAGTAATATTTTTACGGTTTGCGGTTCCCCTTTTTGCTCTTACGTAGTTCCAAAAGGACTTCGGGTCTTCAGTAAGCCTAAGCTGAACCTTTTCTTGATGCCGCTCATGCGCATCCTTTAACATTATCTTTAATTTTGCCCTACACTGAGCAAACATTCTGCGATCACTACTCAACCCACTTATTTTATACTGTTTATGCAACCTAGCCTTCACTTTTATGTCGCGAATAATATCGGCCGTGTACCACTCAGGGTAATTGTACCTAGAGTTTACCGGTTTTCGCATTTTTCTGGGAACGCAATCATTAATAATATTATTGATAGTTTCATAAAAATAATTTAACGCCTGTTCTGACTCATGTATACCATATATTGGACTCCAATCATTACTCATCAGCAGGGAATATAATAAATTAAAACATTCGATGATTAGAATTAAAGGATTCAATGTCAGCAGCCCGACCCCACAGCAAAATACCGTACGAAATAATGCTGTGGAAGTAGCTAAAATAGACCAAACGTGCGGTTTCTACGTCTGTTAGCTGTCTTATCTTCCTAACAGCATAAGCTGCGGCTGAGCTTAGACGCCCCGCTAGAGATGTTATATGAAGTCCCCACTGCAACCTCTCGTCCAAAGTGATTCCCAGGAAAACCGTGTGATTCATAAACTCCAGTTTTTCTTCATTCAATATGATGTCATATTCGCTACTTCTACCATTTGGCAAAGTAAATCTAATACATTTGGTTTTTTTTTTCATTTAATACCAAGTTGTTTGCCGTAAACCAATTTTGGACCTGAAGAATAGAGTTATTGACGACGTCAAGATTTTGTGACCGTCGCTCTATTTTAAATACCACCATCAGGAGTGGCTCTTCCCATACCAGTGCACAGACCATGCTGGACAAGAGACGCGAAAGCTAGAGCTTGCGTTAAATCTTACCCAGCTGGTCCAGGGGGCAACGAGGGTGCCGGATGTTGATTTGCACACTGCCAATTGCTTGGACCTTTTGCTGACAACAGATCCAGACCGCTTTTCGGTGTCGATTTCATCACCACTGGGTAGCTCCGACCACTGTCTAGTGAAATCTGTGTCTGTCTACTCTCCGCCCGATCCTAGCCCAAGAGGCACCCGGCGGGTATGGCGATACAAATCAGCAGATTGGGATGGCATGCGATCTTTCTTCGCATGTTACCCTTGGCAGCCTACTTGCTTTTCTTCCACTGATGCTACGTCATGCGCGGACGCCGTGACGGATGTGTTGCGGAGGGGAATGGAGTACTACATTCAGTTCTCTAACATAGCAATATCTGACGAAGCTCGTCCTTGGTTTGGTGCCGAGTGCAATCGCGCTGATGCGCATAAGCACGCGGCGTACCTAGCATGGGTCGACGCTCGTACGCGCAAAGCAAATGACGTGAGTCAGAAGAAGAGAGCCTTCAACAGGGCTGCTAAGTCCTGCAAGAAGGTGTTGCGGAGGGCTCGGTTTGACCACATTAGCCGAATAGGGAACAAACTTGCTTCATACCCAGCAGGTAGTAAGGCTTTTTGGTCCCTGGCTAAGTCGGTCGAATCGAACTTCTGCCGCCCCTCACTACCACCACTGCTGAGACCCGACGGGACGCAGGCCCACTCCGCTGAGGAGAAAGCGAACTTGTTTGCTTCTTTGTTTGCGGAATCTTCGCTTCTGGATCCTGGTGGCGCGACGCCCTCCGCCTCTCCTGGTGAATGCGAGTCGAGTATGTCGAACATTCGCATTCATCAGAAGGACGTCCGTAGGGTACTGCGTAACCTAGACGTGAACAAGGCTAGTGGTCCCGACGGGATACCGGCAATTGTTCTGAAGACTTGTGCGCCT
Organism: Lacanobia oleracea; assembly: GCA_950371165.1. Lineage (NCBI taxonomy): Eukaryota > Metazoa > Arthropoda > Insecta > Lepidoptera > Noctuidae > Lacanobia > Lacanobia oleracea. The sequence goes on from OX493408.1 coordinate 23,480,234, forward strand.
GAGCTGTCTCCGATCTTGACACGCCTATTTCGCCTTTCGTTCGAGACTGGAAAAGTGCCGAAGGCTTGGAAGCAAGCTAACGTGCAGCCCGTGCCCAAGAAGGGTAGTCGAGCTGACCCGTCGAATTATAGACCCATCTCGGTAACGTCCATACTTTGTAAGACTATGGAACGCGTGCTGAATCATAAGCTCCTGGCGTACCTAGAAGCGAATGATATCCTTCCTTAGTGACCGACAATACGGGTTTCGCCGAAATCGGTCAACTGGGGATCTTCTAGCGTATGCCATTCACATCTGGAGTGAGGCCATAGAGAAGCACGGGGAGGCACTGGCGGTCTCCCTGACATCTCGAAGGCCTTGGACAGGGTCTGGCACGATAGCCTTATTAGTAAGCTTCCTTCCTTCGGTCTGCGCGCCGGTTTGTGTGATTGGATCGCAGATTTCCTGAGGGATCGGTCTATCCGAGTGGTCACAGATGGCTGCTCGTCTGGACTGCTGGATATTAATGCCGGGGTTCCTCAGGGGTCGGTGCTTTCGGCAACACTGTTCTTGCTGCATATTAATGATCTGCTTAAACCCGGTACCTTTGGGTATGCAGACGACAGCACTAGACACAGCTTGAACGTGTCCTTACAGGCTCTCTGAATGGGGCGATGCCAATCTGGTCAAGTTCAATGCTGCTAAGACCCAAGCGTGTCTATTTTCCGCCAAAAGGAGCCAATTCCGCCCAGCTCCATCTTTCCGCGGTGAAACTGTGCCGATAACCGACCATCTTGAGCTTCTTGGGTTTACATTAACATCTACTCTCAATTTTGGCCCTAACATAGAGGCAAAAGCTCAAGTGGTGCAAAGAAGTTGGGGATTCTGGCTAAGGTGAGACGGTACCTACTTCACGCCGGAACAGCTGCTCAAACGCTATCAAGCGCAAGTTCGATCGTGTATGGAGTACTGCTCTCATCTTTGGGATGGATCTGCCAGATACCAGCTTGATGCTCTTCAGTCAATTAAGAAACGAGCCAAGAGGATCATCGGCAATGAGAGACTCGTCGCGTCGAAGCTCCAAAGTCTTTAACATTGACGACGAGTTGCTAGCCTGTCGGTTTTTTACCGGCTGCATTTTGGGGAATGTGCGACGGAATTGCATTTAATTCCGCCAAGCCCATTCTATCATCGGACCACAAGACGAACGGCGATGCGCCACCGGTACATGGTGGACATCCCACCCATACGCACAAAACGTTTTGGGAACACGTTCATAGTGCGTACAGCTAAGGAGTGGAATTCCCTGCCGGAGTCTGTGTTTCCTGATAGCTACACCCTAGGAGTCTTTAAATCAAGAGTGAATAGGTTATTTCTAGGCAAGCGAGCTCCATCTTTGACCACATCCTCGCTTACCATCAGGTGAGATAGTGGTCAAACGCGTGCCTATCAATTAAAAAAAATAACAATGATCTGTCATCCGTGAATAACACCATCTTTGGGTGATTTTGAAATAATATAAATTTAATGTCGAGAGTATTGTTAGCATACAAAATAAATGACTACTTAGTTTATTTAATTTGTGGGTGTAAAAATAACAGTGTTGCACACTGTTATTTTTAGTATCGAATACATTTTTATTTTTGGCAACCCATGACACTTTTGATAATAAAAATGGAGCGTTGCGTTTGAATCGCCTCTATTCGACGTTGAGCTACAGACGACAAAGGAGGACTCGAGTCACGATTTTGAAATTGTAACACTAAAACCAGTAATAAACGTGATTAGACAAGTATTCCTGTGTCACTTCTTTCAATTCAGAAGTGTGCTAAGGTGTATCTACGTGCCTGATGTTGCGGTATCATGGACAAAGAACATTTTGAGGTCAGAGATCAATGATTCTCTGATTTGATGCCAAATGTGTTGCGTTTATAAACAGTGCCTGTTTGGAACGGCAAACAAGAATCAAGTATTTAAAATAATAACAGTTAACAGTGATAATTGGGAAATAGGTACCCACTAGTGGATTATTTCTGCGTTCAATTATTGATTAGTATAGCGAGTGTATCCTGTGTACCTGATTACGTAATAATATAGCGATGATTATTATTTCGTTTTCACCCTTACTGTCTACTGATACATAAACGAAGGCGGCGTGACTCGAGTAGCGATAGTTCATCTATTCTAAATTCTCGTAATAGTGATGATCACCACCGTAGGTCGTGGCGTAGGAAAAGACATTGTGGTCAAAAACATAGTAGCCGCCATAGGCATAGTGAGAGAAGTAGGAAACAAAACTGTTTAAAACGCCATAGTCCTGGGCCTCAAGTCTGCTATTACAATAGTGTCAGAATGGTTTATCACTGATTACATAATTGTTGATTTTGACAAGTTTGGTAATCTACTAATATGAAAGCGTCATTATGACTTTCCAATGGTCAACCTCTGACACTCCATTGAAAGAAAATTGGCATAGAATGATAATCTCGTACATAATGTACACAAATGAATAAATAATAGTTATGTAAAAAATATATATAAAAGAAATCTGGCATAACTTAATGTTCAAATTTAGTAGTAGTTTTTCGAAAATCATTTCTACTAACGGATTTTATAATAATGACAATACGAAAATGTCTTTCTACTACGATTCTATTACGAGACCATTAACCGACCAGTGATCGACCATTATGAATTAGCAAATTACGAACTTTTAGCAAAATTACAATGGGATCGTCTTGGAATGACGAATTTATAAAAAATAGCAGACTTGGGGTCCTGATCGCGAGTCTACTAAAACTCCACCTTTAAGTGCTTCAACACAATTACGTGAAGTAACTAATCAGACTACTGCTGATTTAAACAATATCCCAGTAACTATTCGTACAAATGATTCCGTCGATAATTCAGCGCCGCTAACAGCTTCAAATTTTTGGGCTCAAAACCATTTTCCTGTCGCATTTAGTGTGGTACCTGAATTTGAGCCAAGTGATAACAGTCAAACAATTGAAAATTGGATTACTTAACAAGGTCAGTGAATGTGCACAGATTTACTCTTGGAATGATCGTCAAATATGTCACTATGCACTCCCCAAATTAATTGGTTTAGCCAAGAAATGGTACCAGGGTTTACCCTCGGTGCTATTTAGTTATACCGAGTGGATTCAAAAATTAAAATACGCTTTTCCTTCCAACGAAAAATATGGAGATCAGTTAACGTCGATGTTAAAGATTCGGTGCACGTTTGGTCAGTCGTTAGAACATTACTATTATGACAAAATGGTACTCATAAATAAATGCGAAATTAGAGGCCTTAAAGCAGTTGGCTGTCTAATACATGGTATTGACGATAAATTAGAGGCCTTAAAGCAGTTGGCTGTCTAATACATGGTATTGACGATAAATTAGAGGCCTTAAAGCAGTTGGCTGTCTAATACATGGTATTGACGATAAATTAGAGGCCTTAAAGCAGTTGGCTGTCTAATACATGGTATTGACGATAAATTAGAGGCCTTAAAGCAGTTGGCTGTCTAATACATGGTATTGACGATAAATTCGTACGAATGGGAGCAGGGGCTTGTATGTTTAATGAACCGGAACAATTTTTGAATTATTTGCGTACAGTTTCTCAATCGCAACGTGAAAATTATAATTTTCGTAACCGGAATAATGCGCCAGCAAAGACTTCGAATAATACGAGTATATCAAAGGAGAACACGCAAACTAATGCGGCTAATAATAATATTCGATGCTTTAATTGCAATGAAGAAGGGCACATAAGTTTAAAATGCAACAAACCCATCAAACGATGTAACTTTTGCTCAAAATTAGGACATGACACTAAAGACTGTCGTAAAAGAAATAAGTACAAATAACAGTGACAATTTAATAAGTTGATATTGCGATAAAGTAAAATCTTATGTATAACTAATAGTGAATCCACTAAATCAAAATATTACAAGGATTTTAAAATAAACAACGCTATCTTGCAAGGATACGTTGACTCCCGTAGTAAATATCGGTAGGTGATTTGCCTCTAGGAACGTTAACACCTTTTTTAGAAATTCGCTCAGTTAGGTACTTGAAACCGAAATTCTAGTCGTACAAGATCATTATTTACAGACGTAAATTTTTGTTGGACCCTTGTTTACGGAAAAATCAAACGTTATTAAATAAAAAAGGTTTTGGCAGTCGGGACTGCCGATAGAAGTGAAAACTAAGTAGGTAACACATTTCTTAATTAGAGTATTTTTTTTAGCCGTCGTAACTTTTAAACGAAAGGTCCGATTTGAATAATTTAAAGTGGAATTGACATGTAACTTTTTTGAAAATATTCTATAGTCTGTGTTACTCATTGATAATGTTGCTTTTCGGTCCAGTAGTCTGTTTTAAGTTACAAATCTTTCCTCTTTATAATATTAGTATAGATGAAAAGCGTTCGGTGACGATGACGCAAAATCAATGTTTTTTTCTCCACCCAAAAACTGCTCAACGCGCCTTAAGAAGTTTTCACTTAAAAAAAAAAACCGATGGACTAGGTACTTTATATTTATTCATACCTACACTTGATTTTGATGATAATGTTTCCTTACTTACTTAAATATACATAGTGACAAAGTTATGTGATTTTATAACTGTAATGCCGACAGGTGCTTTAACCAATGATCCGTACATTGGCAATTTGTTATTCCTACTGCACAGCCTTCGTATTTTACCGCATACTAGTATGCTATTTTGTGTGGCCATTTGCTATTTAAAGTGGGTAAATAATGATTAACGTTAGCAAAAAAAAAAAGCACCGAGCAAATGATGCGTAATTGGCGTTGTTTTGATCCCGTGTTACGTCGTTGTTACTTTCCCTTTAGTTTTTAAATTAATATGTGAGATATTAAAGTATTCACCCCATAAAACGTAATTTAGATAGATACACGATTACTTGTAATTTTCCTCAATACAATAAATATATAAGTACCGTGGAAGCGAAACAAGCTGCTGAGTTAGAAATTCACGCAGACGGACGCTAGTCAAATTGGTATACTTAGGGCAATCTTCCTGCAACTTGTAAAATCAGAAAGTCTTTCATTCTTTAGCTTATACAAGAGCAAACTAAACACGTATGAATTGTAGAAACGTTGGCTTGTGTTCTGGTTTTAATAGGTTTAGACATTATGTTCGGGGTGAATCGTTCAAAGTTAAACTCATTAGTCACTGATTATTCCACCATACGCAGTACTAAATTATGACTAAAAAGGACTTGATACCAAGAGTTGTGCGTTGATACATGTCAATGTAGGAGTATGTTATTACGGTAGAATATCACCTTCCCTCACCCCTCTCTTAGCCCTTTAGATAGTTTACTGAAGAGCGTTATGATAAGTCACATTAAAAAAAAACAGACGATTATAAAGTAGGCGATTTAGTTCGTGCAGACCCTGGACACAGTCGTAAATGTGTACGACCGTATACAGTGTGTTTCTGACATCGACGCACAAACGATTTCCAGGACATGATTCTGGACACCCCTGCTTTGGAATTTTTCGCCGGCTTTTTCCTCATTTTTTCATTTTATTCTGGAGTTTTTTGTACTTCTGCCTGCTCATAATCGTTATTCTGACCTAACCCAATAAGATTTTTAATTAAAAAGTCATTAGTTCACTATTTTCACAAAAAAAAAGCAATGTAAATAAAACTTCAAATTAGGTATCTCAGCTGTGCAAAGTTGAAACGAAAGGTGTACGCCTGCCTAGTAGGTGCCTGCGAGTGAGTATGTCAAAAGCACCGCTCAAAAATACATTCTAAAGACTGCCGTCATTAGAAAATAATACGTATCACAACAAAATGAAGTAAGCGATTTCCAACATTAAAATAATTGCTTAAAGACGCAAATCGGTTATTTTGTTGTGTGTCGCCAAATCGTATTTTCTTATAGCGGCAATACTTAGCGCGCTCTTTGAGATGCCGACAAAAGAGTCTATCTGGGTATTCTGTTGAACAGAGTGTAAGGGGCGGTTCAGTGTCTCGCTTAGTGGTGATGGTGACACCTGACCGAGATTTTTTTTTTGAAGTTTAATCTTTGAAGTTTAATCGACGTTGAGCACTTTTGTGATGGGTAAAAAATGTTGAGCCTTTTTTTTTTTTTTTTTTTACTATATTTAGGCACGCGTTTGACCACTATCTCACCTGATGGTAAGTGATGATGTGGTCGAAGATGGAGCACGCTTGCCTAGAAATAACCTATTCACTCTTGACTTAAAGACTCCCAGGTTGTAGCTATCGGGAAACACAGACTCCGGCAAGGAATTCCACTCCTTAGCTGTACGCATTATGAATGTGTTACCAAAACGTTTTGTGCGTATGGGTGGGATATCCACCGTGTACCGGTGGCGCATCGCCGTTCGTCTTGTGGTCCGATGATGGAACGGGCTTGGCGGAATTAAATTATGCAATTCCGTCGCACATTCCCCAAAATGCAACCGGTAAAAAACCGACAGGCTAGCAACTCGTCGTCGATGTTCAAGACTTTGAAGCTTCGTCGCGACAAGCCTCTCATTGCCGATGATCCTCTTGGCTCGTTTCTCAATTGTCTCAAGGGCATCAAGTTGGTATCTGGCAGATCCATCCCAAAGATGAGAGCAGTACTCCATACACGATCGAACTTGCGCTTGATAGAGTTTGAGCAGCTGTTCCGGCGTGAAGTATCGTCTCACCTTTGCCAGAATCCCCAACTTCTTTGCAGCCACTTGAGCCTTAGCCTCTATGTAAGGGCCAAAATTGAGAGTAGATGTTAATGTAACCCCAAGAAGCTCAAGTTGGTCGGTTATCGGCACGGTTAAACCTCGGAAAGATGGAGCTGGGTGGAATTGGCTCCTTTTGGCGGAAAATAGACACGCCTGGGTCTTAGCAGCATTGAACTTGACCAGACTGGCATCGCCCCATTCAGAGACTGCCTGTAAGGACACGTTCAAGCGCTCAACCATTGCCTCCCGGAGAGACCGGATCTGCGACCCACCAGCTCGTGCGTCGGATACGTATCTCTCAGCAACAGTGCTGTCGTCTGCATACCCAAAGGTACCGGGTTTAAGGAGATCATTAATATGCAGCAAGAACAGTGTTGCCGAAAGCACCGAACCCTGAGGAACCCCGGCATTAATATCCAGCAGTCCAGACGAGCAGCCATCTATGACCACTCAGCACACATAGCACCCGAAAACCACGAACATGCATATACACTCCTAAAGACGTACCTATTACGCCGCTGACCCAATTCTGTTCCAGAGACATAACCGTGATCATGCTGCAAACTAGCATAGATACACCAGATCTCGTATTAGCATCGGTGTACATGCCAGGCGACGACGAGAACTGCCCACTGAAGGAGATGGATGATTTGGTCCAGCACTGCGAGACCGCCAAACTGGACCTGATCATCTGTACCGATTCCAACGCTCACCACCCACTATGGGGCAGTGAAGTATCGAACACCAGAGGTGAGGCTTTATCCACTTATTTATTCTCGACTAACCTTAACATCGTAAACCGTGGCTCTGAACCCACTTGGGTTACCGTCAGGGGACAAACGATCATAGACCTAACGCTGGCCACAGAAAACGCGACGAATTTTATCTCAAACTGGCGAGTGTCAGACGAACCATCCTGCTCCGACCACAGGAGAATTCGTTTTACACTGGCGGCCAACACAAAAAAGCCCGAACCCAGGCGAAACCCACGTCGAACAAACATACCTGAATTCAAACGCCTTCTAGCAATCTTACTAGCAAGGCACCAAATGCATCGAAACCAAATAACAGATCCAAATGAACTAGAAAATACTGTTACCAAACTAGGTAACTATATTACCGAAGCATACCACACCTCCTGCAAACTAGCAGTACCACGCATGGGCAAAGGTAACCCTTGGTGGAATGCTGAATTAAATAAACTCAGAAGTACACTACGCAAACAATTCAACAGAGCAAAGAACACCAGGCTCCCAGAAGACTGGGAAACATACAAAACTACTCAATACACCTTTAAGAAACATATCAGAACCGCCAGAAAAACAGCTTGGCGGAAGTTCTGTGAGTCCATAGAATCAAATGACGAAGCCGCACGGGTGCGGAAGATCCTATCAACTGATCAAGACCGCACCCTCGGCGCGCTGAAAAAACCAGATAACTCATACACACAGACGGACCAAGAAACCAGTAAGGTACTTCTTGAAACGCATTTCCCAGACTGTAACCTTCTTGAAGACAGAACGTGGGCGGCCGAATCAAGATGGCCCCCTACCGAACAAGACTGGTCTACAGCTCGGAAAATAGTGACAGAGGATCGGATAATGTGGGCTGTGGAGACCTTTCAACCATACAAATCCGCAGGACTTGATGGAATCTTCCCAGGCCTATTACAATGGGGAAAGGGCGTCCTGACACCATGGCTGTTAGTAATCTACCAAGCCTGCATTGCACACAGATACGTACCCCTCGCATGGCGCGAGGTGAAGGTCATTTTCATCCCCAAACCGGGAAAAACGGACTATACACAACCCAAAGCCTACAGACCAATAAGCCTGACATCCTTTCTACTGAAATCCCTGGAGAGGCTTTGCGACAGATACATCCGGGATGGACCACTGCGTAAGTTCCCGCTCCACAGTCAACAACACGCCTACTCCACGGGGAAATCAACAGAATCAGCTTTGCACAGCGTAGTCTCAAAGATCGAATGTGCAATAAACCACAAATGCTCCTCACTAGCTGTCTTCATCGACATAGAGGGCGCTTTTGATAAAACCATGTTTAAAAGCATTAGCACAGCCCTCGGAAGGCACGGTGTGGATACGACCCTGAGAAGCTGGATTACAACTATGCTCAAGCAGAGAGCTGTACAGGTCACCATAAATAACACAACTCGGGCCATCGTTGCGAAAGGCTGCCCTCAAGGGGGCGTCCTCTCACTGCTACTATGGAACCTTGTTGCAGACACCCTAGTAAGGAAACTCAACAATGAAGGATACTTTACCGTTGGTTACGCTGACGACATAACCATAATAATAAACGGAAAACATGAAAACACGCTATGCAATCTTATGCGGCAGGCCTTAAGAATAGTAGAGGACTGGTGCAAAGAGTATCAGCTAGCAGTGAACCCCACCAAAACCGAACTTGTTCTTTTTACCAAAAAGAGAAAGTTGCCACCATTAGAACTACCACGTTTCTTTGGTACCACCCTAAGCCTTTCAACTGAAACCAAATACCTGGGCATCTATTTGGACAAGCAGCTGAACTGGGCGAAACACACTGAATATACCACCACAAAAGCCAGTATTTGCATGTGGCAATGCAAACGCATGCTAGGCAGGAACTGGGGCATCAGTCCCGGTATAACACACTGGCTATACACTACAGTTATCAGACCAATAATTACTTATGGCTCATTAGTCTGGTGGCCCAGGACCGACCTGAGCACAGCACAGAAAGACCTCGAAAAGCTGCAGCGACTCGCCTGTGTGGCAGTCACAAGCAGTATGAAAACTGCTCCCACTGCGGCCCTGCAGGCAATGCTGGGACTGCCACCATTACACCTTATAGTGCGGGAAGTGGCGGCCCTGGCGGCTCTCAGGCTCAGGACATCTGGCACTTTAAGAACAGACTCCAGAATCAAGCACACGCGCATCATGGAGGACGCTGTTGGACTGCAACCCATGATGATTTCACCCAACGACAAAGCCCCAAAGACACACCATTTCCAGAAGCACTACAATATAGTTCTGGAGCAGGAAATGGACGATCACTCGGGTCCCAAAGAGCTGAGAATATACACTGACGGATCAAAGACAAGCGACGGAACCGGTATCGGAGTTTACTCCGACGATCTTAACATCAAAATATCCAGACCCTTGGGTAAACTCAACACCGTCTACCAGGCGGAATGTATGGGCATTATCTTAGCGGTCCACGCCATAGAAGCCAGGAGAGTCACGAACACCAATATTCGCATACTCTCTGACAGCGCCTCAGTCCTCCAATCCCTAGGGAAATATTATACTACCTCGAAACTTATACAAGAATGTCACATTGCATTGGAACGCATCACGGTGACCAACCGCAACACTGTGACGCTGCAATGGATCAAAGGACACAGCGGATCACTAGGGAATGATGCTGCCGATATGCTGGCCAGGAGAGGTTCTGGTGCAGTGGCGGCTGGACCCGAACCCATAGTACCGCTCCCATTCACCCAGTTGCGCACATGGCTTCAAGAACACACACACAATCAGGCGGAAAGCTGGTGGGCCTTGGCACCAGGCTGCAGGCAATCCAGGGAAGCTATGCCATCCCTAAACAAGAAACTGACCAGTCGCCTTCTGCGACTGAATAGGTGCAGCCTGCGAATGGTGGCGGGGACCATCACCGGGCACTGCTCATTAAACAAACATTTATACACCATAGGCATTACGGACAGTTCTCTATGCAGAGCATGCATGGAACAGGAGGAGACTGTATCGCATGTACTTCTCGAGTGCACAGGCGTTATCGAAATACGGAACCAAACGATAGGAACACAAAGCTCGCTCACAGACATCTTGAACACACCGGGTAAACTGATCTGCTTCTGGAGGGAGGTTGGCTGGTTGGAATAATTTTGGCCGCCATGGCTCACGCACAATGGTCCAACATCAGGACTAAGTGCGGAAACCATATCCTGATAGATAGATAGATTGACCACTCGGATAGACCGATCCCTCAGGAAGTCTGCGATCCAATCACATAAACCGGCGGGCAGACCGAAGGAAGGAAGCTTACTAATAAGGCTATTGTGCCAGACCCTGTCGAAGGCCTTCGAGATGTCAAGGGAGACCGCTAGTGCCTCCCCGTGCTTCTCTATGGCTTCACTCCAGATGTGAATGGCATACGCTAGAAGATCCCCAGTTGACCGATTTCGGCGGAACCCATATTGACGGTCACTAAGAATATCATTCGCTTCTAGGTACGCCAGGAGCTTATGATTCAGCACGCGTTCCATAGTCTTACAAAGTATGGACGTTACCGAGATGGGTCTGTAATTAGACGGGTCAGCTCGACTACCCTTCTTGGGCACGGGCTGCACGTTAGCTTGCTTCCAAGCCTTCGGCACTTTTCCAGTCTCAAACGAAAGGCGAAATAGGCGTGTCAAGATCGGAGACAACTCAGGCGCACAAGTCTTCAGAACAATTGCCGGTATCCCGTCGGGACCGCTAGCCTTGTTCACATCTAGGTTACGCAGTACCCTACGGACGTCCTTCTGATGAATGCGAATGCTAGACATACTCGACTCGCATCCACCAGGAGAAGCAGGGGGTGTCGCGCCACCAGGATCCAGACGTGAAGATTCCGCAAACAAAGAAGCAAACAAGTTCGCTTTCTCCTCAGCGGAGTGGGCCAGCGTCCCGTCGGGTCTCAGCAGTGGTGGTAGTGAGGGGCGGCAGAAGTTCGATTCGACCGACTTAGCCAGGGACCAAAAAGCCTTACTACCTGCTGGGTATGAAGCAAGTTTGTTCCCTATTCGGCTAATGTGGTCAAACCGAGCCCTCCGCAACACTTTCTTGCAGGACTTGGCAGCCCTGTTGAAGGCTCTCTTCATCCGACTCACGTCATTCGCTTTGCGCTTACGAGCGTCGACCCATGCCAGGTACGCCGCGTGCTTAAGCGCATCAGCGCGATTGCACCCGGCACCAAACCAAGGCCGAGCTTCGCCGGATTTCGCTATGTCAGAGAACGGAATGTAGTACTCCATTCCCCTCCGCAACACATCCGACACGGCGTCCGCGCACGACGAAGCATCAGTGGAAGAAAAGCAAGTAGGCTGCCAAGGGTAACATGCGAAGAAAGATCGCATGCCATCCCAATCTGCTGACCTGTATCGCCATACCCGCCGGGTGCCTCTTGGGCTAGGATCGGGCGGGGAGTAGACGGATACAGACTTCACCAGACAGTGGTCGGAACTACCCAGTGGTGAAGAAATTGACACCGAATAGCGGTCTGGATCTGTTGTCAGCAAAAGGTCCAAGCAATTGGCAGTGTGCGAATCAACATCGGGCACCCTCGTTGCTCCCTGGACCAGCTGGGTAAGATTTAACGCAAGCGCTAGCTTTCGCGTCTCTCGTCCAGCATGGTCAGTGCACTGGTATGGGAAGAGCCACTCCTGATGGTGGGCATTGAAGTCCCCCAGTAACACCAATTGGGCAGAAGGGTACCGCTGCTGAGCCGCATCCGCCGCCTCACTCAGGTGCTGTGTAAGCCCAGTTGTCTCCAAATCACCGCTGTGCGAACGGTAGACGCAGGCGTAGACAATTTTGTCTAAGCCTGTGTCCACTATAGCCCACAGCGTCGAGAACCTGGAGTCTTCAAGGTAACGGAGACGCCGATAGCAGATGTCGTCCCGGGCGTACATGCATACGCCCGCGCGTGGTCTGAAGTGGTGCTCCAGGGTAAACCCTGGGTAAGACAGGTATGACACGTCCGACGGACATCTGATCTGCGTCTCCGACAGGAACAAGAGCGCTGGTTTCTCGGTCTCAAGGTGGTGATGGACTGCAGCGAGATTTGAGTGCAGACCTCGTATGTTAGAGAGGTGCACTTTATGCGAAAGGGCGTGCTGCCGCTGTACAGCTTTTCTCTTTTTACCCCTGTTCATAATAAAAGTGAGTGAGGTTGAGGAGAAGGTAGTGAAATGAGGTTCCATGCTGCTAACCCTCAGGCACGCCCTGACAGGACGACATCTTTGAGGGACTAGTCTGGAGACTGCGGGGACGCCCGAGCCCCCCCGGGAATGACCATCGGGCCCTTTCATCTGGTCGCCAACCAGCACGATGATGCATTCCGGGATTTTTCGCCAGTTGGCGGGGCAGCCTTTCATGTGTGGCTAGCACACTACTTGGGCCCCCAACTACCTGGCGGTCGGCCAGCGGCGCACCGTGCCTCGGATCCCGCTACCCTCCGCGACTAGTCTCCCGATACGCCCACGCCAGGGCAAGCCTGGTTGGTCTGCCTGCATTGGAACAACTATTTCGACCCAACTCCTCTGAATTGGCTACACTGAGCATCGTACCGGAACGCAGCTAAGCCGCTTGGCGGTACGTCTTTGCCCAGTGGGTGGTCACAAGCCATCGGCCGAAGCCTACCACCAGTTAGTGTCACCTGATTAGCACCACCCGGGGACCACGTGTAGGGTCTAAAATTTGGGTATTCTCCTACGGACGCGGGTGACTCGGCCCCCAAATGCCTGATGAAAATGCGTGAAATGGTCACGTGTCAGGACACGTGACCTGATCGAAAATTCGTATGACGGAGGGAGAAAAACACGTATTCAAGTTTTTACTTCTGCCGGCACTCCCGGAGTTTTTACTATTAATAGGCACGCGTTTCACAAACCATAATAAGTAAGCCTTATTATGGTTTGTGAAACGCGTGCCTAGTTAAAATAAGTAATGTTACGCTTATCTCAATTGGTTCAGTTTCTTGTAGCTTGGGTTCTATTAGATCTTAATCTTTTTTTAAGGCGATCAAGTAACTACATGGTTACCTAAGTATTTCAATAAAAAAAAATCATTCAATAAATAAATATAAACCCATGATAGTTCCACCACTGTACTGCACGTAGGTATGTCGGCGAAATCAAAAGAGAGTTCGAAAACAACATTTCGTGATGGATGTTTGCCAGTTTCTTGTTGACGTTGATCGCGAACGAGTGTGCTTCTTGTGAAAGTCTGTTTTCGGAACGTTAGAGAAGATAAGTTTTGGTTTGATTCCAAAACTAATTTCCTGTGTTTGTGCGCCCGGAGCCATGGCCAGCTCGCTCACCAGACTTACCCCATTTGATTTTTTTCTTTGGGGTTACGTCAAGGACAAGGTCTTTGTGTCCGAGTGCGCTTCCGCAGCCGAGATGAGGAATCGCGTCGTGCATGTGTTTGCGACGTTGCGTGAGGAGTGTGCTCAGGACCCAAAGTTTCTGCTCCGTGTCCACGATGAAACTCTGCGCCGTGCTCAGATATGCGAGCGTACTGGCGGCGACAACTTCGATCTCAGGGGTGAGCAAACTTAAGGTGTAGTAGGTACTTACATTATCGGATCTCAATGTACTTACAATCTTCTTTTTACTATTCCGTAACCGAAGCGTAACCAACGAAACCCTATTACTACCTAAGCCTCCGCTCATGCTGTGTCGACTTAGTACTTAGATTCGTGACGGGGGTTAAAGTATGGAAAGTAGTGCCATCTAGCAGTGATAGTGATACAACAAAATCAAAAGGTTGCCATCGTTAAAAAATGAAAAGGTTGCCATCGTTAAAAAATGAAAAGGTTGCCATCGTTAAAAAATGAAATTTATAAAATATACTCCTTATCACAAACTAATAACTTTATTTATAAGTAAAGCACCTATGTAATTAAGAACTATTTTTAAGACACTAATAATCGTTTAATTTCTCATTATAATGAAAATGTTATTATAACTTAATAACAGCGCTTTTGTACTGACCACCCTGAGAAAACATGTCGGCACGTCTCGGATGCGCATACACGTTATTTTCTCGTCCATATTTTAAGTGATTAAAACTCCCTAAAATACAACTGAGTGTGTGAAAGTTATTTCCCTAGTTTCATCGAGTTGATAACCGTTCGCGGATCCTCCGTTCTAGCGTGAAGACTTCGCATTTTCAAATTTGTGGCAAGTGAAAAATTTGAGACAGGACTCGTTAAAGTTACAAAGTGAACAAAAACAATGTCTTTTCTGGCTTGTTGTGTACCTGGCTGTTTTAGCAGATTCCCAGATGGTAAATATAAAATATTTCATTTCTAAAAAAATTCCTCGACTTCTCAGTAAAACTTTTAAAATGTTCGTATTTTATTGTTCATATTTTTGATGTTATGGTCATATTTCGTATTTAAATGGGCATTATAAGTTATAGAATCTGAAAGTTTATTTGACATTTAAAAGTACTCATTACTCATACCCTTTGTGTATGGTCTATAATTCTGTTTACATAATTTGTATCCTAACTATACTATTGAAGTACAAGTTCCAAATTAAATAAACAATTTCAGTCCATCAGTTTCAGTTCTGAAGTTTTTGATCATTATTGACCTTTCGAATGTCGAATCCAATGGTGCTCTGGAAAAATGCTCCAACTGTCGTGTGGGCACCATTGGCAACTCATACTTATAATGAAATATACAAATTACCATGTTTTCTAACAGCTGTGTAATAGAGACTCCCCTAACATAATCATTGTTGAATAGGATATAATGGCTCACTGTAAGTTGATATTTACTAAAGAATAACAAAAAAATTCAGGTCCTCCATTACATCGATTCCCGAATCCAGATAAAGATCCTCAACGTTTCCGTTCATGGCTCATGAACATAGGTGGTGACATTGCTGGACTGGATGAAAATTTTGTATTTAAGAACAGGAGAGTGTGCCATAAACATTTTCCTGAAAACTGGCATTACACCAAAAATCGATTATGTCCTATTGCTATTCCCATGTTGCATCTTATAGGTGAGTTAAACTTTTTTTTAATATATTAATAAGAAGTCACTTAAGACCTTTACAAAATTAAAAATATTATAATTTTGGTCTCATCACCCTGTAATTTCACTAGCTATACTCTTCAAACCTAAACACATTATTGCGTGGCATGTCAATGTTTTCTGTGTGCAATTTTTGTTACTTGAAAAATTAATTCATTTCAATGACATCTGCCGCCGGTTTATTTGTATAGGTAATCTCGATCAAGAAAATTGATAATATCCATAATACCTAGTACTATATTATATCCCTGTATTTTATAAACTTTAGGGCATTGTGATTTATATTACAAATGATTTATGATAAAAACATTCTAACATTGGTTTTAGGAGCTGCAACCATGCCTGGTATTCAAGATGTCATGCCAGTTGATCAACCATCTACCTCTATGCAGCACGAGAGTCTAGTGACTATTAATGATGTGGATCCAAAAACTCGATCTATGCAGACACAAACTATACCAAAAAGTATGTATAATATTCTTAGATACCTAAAGTTTTAAGATAGAGTCATGTGCATACAAGACAAAAGGAGAAGCAGCAGCTAGTCTTATAATAACTGTAATATCATATCTATCTATATCATTTATATGTATAGAAAAATGAAATCTACGAGAACGACGCGTGACGTCGCTGGCAGCTACTAGTAACTTAAGAAATTTAAGTTATTGTTAAGTCATTGTTATTATATTAATTAACTTAATCCTTTATATAAATAAGTTAATCTAATAGTTAAGTTAAAATAATTGGTAAAATCTTTCAGAAATTAAGATGACAAAGGCAGAACTGCAGATGAAGCAAACTGTTACAAAATTAAGGAAAAAAATTCATGGAAATAATAAATTAAGAAAGAAATATGTGGAGAGATTGTTGTTGGCAAAAAATGCCTCTGTGGATGTATTGACGAAAAAGTTGTCCAAGCCAGCCAAAACTTTTGTGCAAATGCAAATCTCCCAAGCTGGAAAGTGTAAAAGAGGAAGAAGATTTACTCTGCGTCAAAAGATTTTGGCATTATCATTATACAAGAGTAGCCCAAAGGCTTACAGAGTGCTCAGCAAAATCTGCATTTTACCAAAACGCAGTACTCTCCACTGTCTTTTAAAAAAAGTTTTCATAAAACCTGGCATAAATAAATTTATGTTTGAAAATCTTAAGAAAAGAGTGGATAAAATGCCCCAATCTCACAAGTTTTGCTCTCTCGTTTTTGACGAAATGGCTATTGCAGCACATGTTGAGATGACAGATGATAAAATAGTTGGCTTTGTAGATGATGGTGAATTAAGAAAACCTGATAGCTGACCATGTACTGGTATTTATGGTGAGGGGTGTCATAAAAAAATATAAACAGCCTGTACACTACACCTTCTGCGCTGGAAGTACGACAACAACCAACTTAAAAAAAATGATTGTAAATATAATAAAAAATCTGCAAGACTGTGGACTGAAGGTGGTTGCGACAGTTTGCGATCAAGGTGCGACTAATATGGCTGCAATTAATTCATTGCTGAATGAAACAAAAGCAAACTATTTAAGAAAACTTGAAGAATACACAGGAAGCCATTTTACAGTTGGGGGCCAAAAAATATTTGCGCTCTATGACCCCCTCACCTTATGAAAGGTATTAGAAATAATATGCTTACCAAAAATCTAACATATGTCATTAAAAACAAGAAATGTGTAGCCAAATGGAATGACATAATAAAGCTACATGAAAAAAGCCCAGGGTACGGAGGAGTGCGTCTAGTACCCAAATTGACGCAACACCATGTGCTGCCACACCTAATACCCAAGATGAGGGTAAAACACTGCACTCAAGTTTATAGCAGCACTGTGGCTACAGCCCTTGGTTTTCTGGCAGGTGGGTTATTAACATATCTACACAAAAGGCCAAGACACCAAATAGTTTATTAAAAATACTAGCTGTGCCCCGCAGTTTCACCCGCGTTATGTTGGGATTCTGGTTTGCAATGTAAGCGCATAAATAGTGTTTATTTACGACATCACGTTAGAAACCTCTAAAATTATCAGTGTTCCTCTACTATATTATGCATGTATTATACATATAAACCTTTTTCTTGTCTTAATGACTCAAGACAAGAAAAAGGTTTATATGTATAATAACATAATGCGGGTGAAACCGCGGGGAACAGCTAGTATTATAAATGTGAAAGTTTGTATGTGTGTGAGGATGTTTGTTACTCCTTGACGCAAAAACTACTGAACGGATTTTGATGAAACTTGACAGAAATAAGTATAGCATTTACATCAAAATAAGACATAGGCTACATAACATCACGCTATGACCCACGGGAGCAAAACAGTAACCAAAAACCTAATATAACGCGAATGAAACCGCGGAGGACGGCTAGTAAATTATATAATAGTTGGGAAGGTAGCATTGCATTTTTGATAGTGATTTCAGTACGATTAATTTTGGGTACAATTGATAGTTTAGATATAGATAACTATTGATTTAAGAGTCAGCAGGCACACCCGAGGTGGGCCGGGTGGAGAAAAAATTTCCATTATTAAAAAAAACAAAATTCCTTATTGAATGTTAACAACAATATTCCATTATTAGAACATGACTTTTCTTTTTCAGATGCAGGCATGCTACCAGAAGCGGCAAAAGATACTGCTGATATTCTTTTCTTTTTTGATCGCCTCTTTGACTCCGTGAATGGCAGTTTTAGTAGACAGAGGGGCGGCAAGATTTATAGAGCAGCTGTAACTCCCACATCACCTCACCACAAATTATGGCGGGAAAGCATCCCCGTGCTTAAAACAATGTCGTATGTGGACACAAATGGTAAAGCATCTGTGGTGCCAACAATCTCAAGCTGGATTAAAACTATAGAAGGGTTCAAAATGTTGTGTGCACATATGTACAAATTAGGAGAAAATTCTCTATTACTAAGGCATTTTAACCAGGACCCACTTGAAAATTTATTTGGAGCAATACGTGCCCATGGGTACAGCAATATAATGCCAACTGCTACAGGCTTTCAAGCCGCATACAAAACACTTTTAATAAATAATTTTACTTCTGCACATTCGGTAGGGGCGAATTGCGAAAAAGATAAAAACACCTGTCTGCAGAACCTTCAGTACTTCTTTGAAATTGAAGGTTCTGCAGAACAACAAAATACACCAATGACCATTGAAGAAGATCACC
The DNA here is from genome assembly GCA_950371165.1 of Lacanobia oleracea. Classification (NCBI taxonomy): domain Eukaryota; kingdom Metazoa; phylum Arthropoda; class Insecta; order Lepidoptera; family Noctuidae; genus Lacanobia; species Lacanobia oleracea. Next base: position 23,498,957 of record OX493408.1, read on the forward strand.
TAAATATATCCATTGATGTTGATCTTCTGTTGAAAAGCAATTCGCCCAAAGACGTAGAAAAGTGTGCGGCTGTAGGATACTGTAGTGGTTGGCTAGTCAGAAACGCGAAAAAATATATATATAGAAACTGCATCACTTGTAATAGCCAGCTGGAGAGTAAGGAAATGCAAATTTTTCACAATTATATTAAAATATCCGAATACGATGGTAAAAATTGGCTCCTTTACCCTAGCAAAAATGCTTTCGACATTTTTGTCCACATGGAACTAATTGTAATAAAAATAATGAAAACAATGAGCCCTAAGGAATATATTGTAGAATATGTAAAACTAATTGTATCAGCTGTGGTTAATTTTGGATTCTTAACATGCAATGAACATAGAAGTAAACTTATTGATTACCTTATAAAAAAAAAAATATATTGATTTTTGTATGAAAAATTGGTGCAAAGAGGTGAACAGAATATTATCTGGAAAATCCACCAACTGTGATGAAACTGATCCAGTAAAAACAGCTGCACAAAATCATTATAATAAACACAAATTAAAAAAAAGGCAAAGATTAACAGGTGTGCAGCTGACAGTTTAAGGTTTCTCCAGATAGTGTTTTATTATAATATCTGTATCTTTATTGAATATGTTTATTATTATGCCGTCAGCGTATAGTTAACTGTAAATAAAATGTCTATACCTTATTTGTGTAGGTATTTAACTAAAGGTAAACAATCTTGACATGCCTTTTTATCTAAAAAAAATCGTATAAAAGACTAAGATTGAAGAGAGAAGATTTAAATTTAGGTTATTACCTAACATCGGTATAGGTAATTAAGAAACTAAACATTTTTACATGTTTTTTTTTTGTCAATTTTTAAATTAAAGTCATGTCAAGATTGTAATACCTACACAAATTTTCTATTTTAGTGGCCAAAAAAGTCCGCGGACAAAAATCCCTCGTCTGCGCTGGCTAATAACTGCATTTAGAACAACGAATATATAAAAAGAATATCGCTTTTTTAGATATTCTCTGTTTCAAAATCAATAGGTACAGTAATCAATAGTAACTTCTTGCGGAGTTCATTGTGTTGTCATCCTCAATAAAACTCACTGATTACAATGTAAACTGTAATGGTACAGAATACTGTTTTATTTAAAGATCCTTATCAATTAATAAATTAATTACAAAATGACCCTCTTTTACTTATGGAATAAAACCCATTCTTTGTTTTCCTACGCTGCTTACTGCTATTTACACAATCGTAAGAATGTAATTAATGTGTATTGTAAAAAAAATCCGCTAAATTGAAGTTAATACTAATAAAAACTAAACAACTGCACACAAATACACATGGTCCACACACACATGCTCATAAATATGCCTATAGGTGTGACTTTAGTTCTATGAACAGCTACCAGGTCGGCGCTGCTGTCGCGCGATTTAAACTTAAACGTGAAGTTAGCTCTCTATTTCATTATATATACTGTACTCTTTGCCTCCGCTGTCCGTCCCTCCATAGGACTAGATAATTTACGGGGGCTCGCATACAAGCGTGTTTTTTGAGTTATGGTACTTACAGAACCCTTTGTTTGAGAGTCCGACTCGAACATGGCCGGCTTTGTTGTCAATCCTTATCAGAATCGTGTTCGTGATTTTAAGAGAGCATGTTTTACAAGGATCCAGCGACCCACCCAAGGTGACCTTGCTTGTGTGAATTCGTAGGTACAAAATTCGCGGATGGAAACCAAGCTCCAACCAAGGTCACCTTGGATTAAGTAAGTACATCATTGTGGAACATGCTTAAGCTTATGGCTCCTTAACTTCTGCGTAAACATGTCAGTTGTTGTGGGCTACGGGTGTTATTCGTCGGTACTTAGGTACTTTTTTAAGTGAGTGAGGCGTTTCAGTAGTTACCTACGACACCGGGTCTCAATGTACTTCAAGCTTATTTTTTATAATCAATCCTTATCTGAATCGTGATTTTAAGAGACTAATCTTATGGCTCCTTCTCTTAACTTCTTCAAAAACAAGTTCTTACCATCAGTAGGTTTTAGTATTTCTAAGTGATAAAAATGATTCATTTTATGTGATAGGTATTATTGTTGTCGGCGACAGGCGATATTGGTAGGTACAATCAAAGTGACTTAGATAGTTCATTAGTTTATTATACCCACGTGACCGGATCTCAATGTAGGTACCAACTTACAAGTTTTCTTTTTTGTTATCTTTTCAATCCTTATCGGAATCGTGATTTTTAGACTAAAGACTAAGCTTATGGATGCTTTTCTTCTCTTGAATTCTGCATAAACATGTTCCTACCATCATTAGGTACCGTAGGTATTTCTGAGTGATTAAAAAATGATTTTATGTGATATTGTGGTCGGCGATAGGTAGGCGATATTCGTAAGTACATTTAACGACCGAAGCTCGCGCGGCGTCGCAGCTTTAAGTGTGTTCAAGATGTGTAGGTACGTACTCCGTACAACGCTCTCGCGCGTTGGATTGCGTTGTTCACAATACATTGCGCGCTCGAGAATGACAATTTCTGTAACCGATCATTAGCGAGATTAATGACTTCCACAATATGGTTAGTGGCATCAGGTGTAGCCTTTTCGCGAAGTTTGCGTTACGATGTCCCGGACACCCTGTATAATTTCTGAAATTAATAATAACTGCTAAAAAAAGAAGACACTAGAAGGATTTAGGAAGAGAGGTTCTAAGCCTTATAGGTTAGTTTATGCCGTTGACAAGTTACATCCTTGGCTTGTTGTTAATCACGATGCGATGTCGAGTGATACAGAATAGGAAAGTCGGAAATTATCTCAGAAGTAATAGAATAAATATTATTTTGGATTTGAAGTGAATGCAACAAATATGATTTGTTAATACTATGTATGGTTATGATAATTGTGATTCTTTTATGAAAATAAGAACATAGATACAACATATATATTCACTTACAGATTGATTACATTGTTAATTAAAAAAGCAAAAGGGAAATATAAGTTTTACTGAGTGATGATTTATTATTACTGTGTTTGAGCTAACTTTTTATACTTAAATACAGCTAGTTGTTGCAAGTAGACAGAGAAAGTGATGATGATAACAACGATGAGGAAAATTTTTATCTATGATTAGTTATTTGATACAAGTACCTATGAGTGATTACAGTCGAAATTTAATTACAAGAGTGAGTCGATACAAATAAGAGTGAATGTAGTCGATGATTAATTCCAAGAGTGAGTCGATACAAGTAAGAGTGAATATAGTCGATGTTTAATTACAAGAGTGAGTCGATACAAATAAGAGTGAATATAGTCGATGTTTAATTACAAGAGTGAGTCGGTACAAGTGAGAGTGAATATAGTCGATGTTTAATTACAAGAGTGAGTCGGTACAAGTGAGAGTGCTTTTACTCGATGTTTAGTTTATAAGAGCGAGATGGTACAAGTGAGAGCGCTTGTACTGGATGTTTCGTTATTAAAACGAGTTGATACAAGTGAGACTGCTTGTAGTCAAGGTAGAGTGAATGTACCTATACTGAGTTAATGGATCTTAATATTACTTTTCTGTAATGTTTTTCTTTCCTCTTTGTTTAATCCTTTGTTAAACGCGAGGCCGCGTTTGTCGTCAGGATTAGCCAAATGTTAGCATACAAAATAAATGACTACTTAGTTTATTTAATTTGTGTGTTGCAACACTGTTATTTTTACTATCGAATACATTTTTATTTGTGGCAATCCATGACACTTTTGATAATAAAAATGGCTCGTTGCGTTTGAATCGCCCCTATTCGACGTTGAGCTACTGACAACAAAGGAGGAGTCACGATTTTGAAATTGTAACACAAACCAGTAATAAACGTGATTAGACAAGTATTCCTGTGTCACTTCTTTCAGTATTAAAGAGTACCTAGATGTCAAATTAAAAATTACAATTCAATTATGATGTCAAATTTTATCATTAAAATAGTCGTTTAAGTTATAACAACATTGATTACATAATCAATCTTTGAGTTTCTAAGTTTACAAGAATTCTAGTGTTAAAATAACATGCTACAGAAATTCTTTCGGTTCGGAACCCTTTGCACGCGAGTGCGACTCGCACTTGGCCAGTTTTTTTACGTTGCCGACATTGATTCATACGTTCCTAACTTCACTTTCAACCATGGCGCACTTTGAAAAATGTCAGTAGTTTTCAAATAGCGGACGGTGAAATTTTTGCGTCGTGTTATATTTTATTTTCGGTGAGTTTTAGCTGGATTTGTTTAATAAAATGTGAAGGAAATGTTATTAGTGAGTTTGTTTATTTTGTTACCAGTTTATACAAGTGTCGATTAGCTTTGATTAACTTGAAATACGATGCACGACGATGACGATGTACGACGACGTGGACGATGGCTTAGGTACTGCTCATTGAGGCAAACACTCGGGCTGGACTCGAGAACTGGCTGACACATGTCTACGTTTAATATCTCAGTGGGGCGATCGAAACCGTCTGACCTTTGCACCGCATAAAACCTATCAACTTATTTAAAAAAATAAAAAGAAACCTAAAATCCTGGCCTAGTATTAAATTTAATAACGTACCCGTTAAAAGAAAAGAATCCGTGTGCTACATCGGTATGCTACTAGAAAGGAACTTTTTAATTATTGATCACATATAAACAGTGAACAGGTGAAAAAGCAAAAAAAACTTCTACGCCTTGACGAGAATATCCAAAGCTACCTGGGATCTATCATTTCAAACCTTTAAACTATTTATGGGGCTACTTACTTGGGTTGTATGTGCTACGGGGAACCTGTCTGGGCTGACAGTATCACCATAGGAGCGGTACGACGTAAATTGCTGCAAATTCAGGGTTTGGCTTTGATATTCTTATGCAAGGCGTATAGGACGGTTAGTACTGAAGCCTTACCGGTGCTGGAGGTGTTCTCCCAGTCGATCTAGAGGTGCAGCGGCGTGCTGCAATGTACTACTAAGCTAGAAAGATCACGGACCCAGAATTTTTACCGCAACGCGACCGTGCTAAGATCTCTAGATTACTAAAACCCCAGATTGATGTCTGGGAGGAACTTTTATCCGAATGGCATTGTAGGTGAGAAAATTCCATCAAGGGCCGTCACTTCCACCAGTTTATTCCATCCGTTCGTGAGCGGCTGGATAGGACACGGCTGGAGGTGGATCATTGTGTTGCCCAATTTCTCACAGGTCATGGCAACTTTAAGAGTAAATTATTTTCCTTTAGGCTTGTGGCCTCGCCTTTATGTCAATGTTCTACAGCTGACCATGAATACGAACAATCCGCACAGCACATCTTATGGGAGTGTATTTTTTGGCAAACTGAACGCAATATTATGTTAGATAGTATTCAGGGCACGGAAATTTGTTCTGGTTTCTACAATGTCTGTGTAGTAAACTACTCCAGATGTAATAGTTTACTACACGGACCTTGTAGAAACCAGAACAAATTTCTATGCGTTCAAGCGATTTTGCCATACCTAATACTGGAATCAAAAGTAGCTCGCAATTTAGGACCCATTAGTTTTATTGTTAATATATAAACCGTGGTGCTTGGCAACTGGGCTTAACCCAGTTGTATTCGTCCTTTTCGTGCCTATTGGCCTAGTTCTATTCCGTACAGCTTGATACGGAGGGAAGTGGAAATTATTTTTTTTTCTACTCCTCCGCTGTACTTTTCTGACTAATTTCGTTGCAGGATCCAAGACAGTTGAATCGTTTCTCCGGGATTCGTCGGGCTTCATTGGCTCGGCGTTTTTCTGGTGGTCGCCACTGTTGATTCTGGCTTTCAGGACTTGCAGTGGTTGGGAATGTGTGGCGGGGTTGTCCTAACTTGAAATACGTAATCATGTATGGGTAGACTTTGTCTCATCCGACCGGCCTCATCTAGAGGTATAAAAAATTACGTGTAAAAGAGTTACTTACTTGTAACCTATTTGCAAAAATAAATATCATTCTCTTTCTTTGGGGGTGACATGATCCCCGGGATCATGTGAGGGATCAAGTCTACCATGTCGTAAAATTGACCAGACGTTTCATAAAGTTGTCTGTCATAATTTAACTAAAGCCACGAAATACTCTCAATTTTGGCCCTTACTTAGAGACAAAGGCTCAAGTGGCTGCAAAGAAGTTGGGGATTCTGGCAAAGGTGAGACGATACTTCACGCCGGAACAGCTGCTTAAACTCTATCAAGCGCAAGTTCGATCGTGTATGGAGTACTGCTCTCGTCTTTGGGATGGATCTGCCTGATACCAACTTGATGCTCTTGAGTCAATTGAGAAACGAGCCAAGAGGATCATCGGCAATGAGAGGCTTTTCGCGTCGAAGCTCTAAAGTCTTGAAAATCGACGACGAGTTGCTAGCCTGTCGGTTTTTTACCGGTTGCATTTTGGGGAATTTGCGACGGAATTGCATAATTTAATTCCGCCAAGCCCGTTCATCCTCGGACCACAAGACGAACGGCGATGCGCCACCGGTACACGGTGGATATCCCACCCATACGCACAAAACGTTTTGGGAACACATTCATAATGCGTACAGCTAAGGAGTGGAATTCCCTGCCGGAGTCTGTGTTTCCTGATAGCTACAACCTTGGAGTCTTTAAGTCAAGAGTGAATAGGTTATTTCTAGGCAAGCGTGCTCCATCTTTGACCACATCATCACTTACCATCAGGTGAGATAGTGGTCAAACGCGTGCCTATCTATAGTAAAAAAAAAAAAATGTATAAAACTTTTTAACAAAATAATAAAACCGACTTCCAAAAACAAAACACTACAAAGTAAAAAATAACTTTAATTTCGGAAGTCGGTGTTTTTGTTTTTTTCGGTTTTAAACACAGACTTCCGAAATTAAAGTTATTTTTTACTTTGTAGTGTTTTGTTTTTGGAAGTCGGTTTTATTATTTTGTTAAAAAGTTTTTTTTATTTTTCACTTTTAGTGGCCTGCGTACCACTAAAAAGTACCACAAACACACGAGTGCCGGCGTGATGTTTATGTTATGAACTGGTGTAAACAATCAACAGACATGCGATTTCAGAAATCCCGTTCCATTTGCTATCATTTATTGAAGAGTTCCGTTGCCTACCTCCGAAGTTCATCAGATCTTCACCAAATTTAAATGGGACCAGTCCGAGAAAATACTCTTCCAAACAAAAAAAGAATTATCCAAATCGTTTAACAATTGGCGAAAATATCGCTGAGCAAACATTTTTCATCAGATCCTAACTTATACCTTCCATCATCAGCTCAGCAACATGAGATGATAATTACCAGGCACAAATATCTCAATTGCCTTAGAAAGTTTATGAAAAACATTGAATGTGCTTATAAAATTTGAGGGTTTCCCTCGATTTTCATGAGATCCCATCATCAGATTCTGACTTGGTGACAATGGGACCACCTCAGGAGTATAGGCTTTCGAATGAAAAAGATTTTTTTAAATCGGGCCAGAATTATCGGTGAAAATAAAAAAAAAAGGAAAAGATACATGCACCCGAACATAGAACCTCCTCCTTTTTGAAGAAAGCGGTTAAAGAAGGTTCACAATAAGAAAGCCAATAGATAAGGATACGTTTAAAAATGCTGTAGCTGCAGTATTAGCTGAAAATACTATATTTATTTATTTATTCACAAAATCCACAGTTCTTTAACAATTTTACTTAAAATAAATAAACCGATCTTACAGCCAATTACGGATTTACAATTTATTAACTATTATATGCGTGTGTTGTGTAGGAGTGTGTGAAGAGTTGAAGTGGTGTGAGGAATACCTGTAACAACACTAGTTAGAATTCTAAGTCCTTTTAGTCAATTCATCGCATACAGTAGTTACCAAAAGTCTCCTAAAAGTACCTTTTTTGGTGTTAAATATATCGAGATGAGAGAATTTATTGTTAGAATTTCTTAATAACCTACCGACGACAGAATTTTGAGCGTAGTTTGTCCCACTGCGCGGTACATCGAAAAACTGAGTTTGTCTAGTCCGTCGAGACGGAGCGCTTAATCTAAGAACCAGATTGTTTAAAGCGACACTCTCAATATTCCCACTACAGATATTGTAAAGAAAAAGAATGTCTAGAATCATACGAGTACGTCTGTTGTCCAATGGTAGTATGTTATGATGTTTGCAATCTTGCAGATAATCCTTAGACTTGAAAGTCTTGAAAACAGTAAGATAGTTAATATATTTAATGAATTTGGACTGTATAGATTCTATTTGCTGTATATAAACTAAGTAATGAGGATTCCAGACATTACTGCAGTATTCTAAGATACTGCGTACGTACGCAAAGTATTTTGATGCAATTTATATCTGTAAATAATTTACACGTACGCATAATAAATCCCAGGCTTCTGTATGCCTTGCCAACAATACAGGACACATGCTCCGAAAACAGAAGCTTTGAGTCAAGGACGACACTAAGACCCTGACAACATTACAACGAGCAACGTTGCCACCGCTAAGATTATAGAGTGTACCTAGTTAATTAATGAAATTTCGCTTCCTAGTAAAGGTTACAGTCTGACATTCACTTACGTTTACATTGATTCTATTGATAATTTATAGTAATTAGATAATCTATTTAAGTCGTTTTGTTGCTTCTCACAGTCGTCCTTATTTCCAATAGTCATAAAAATCTTAGGCCCGTATTACAGAACCTTACACAAGTACTACTTAAACTGCGTTCAACCGATTACTGCTTGAACGAAGAATCTCGACTTAAGCGTTCAGTTTATTTTAGAACTATCCTCAAGCTCAAATCAAACGAAACTACGCTTGAGTAGAGATTTTGATCTCTGATTACGTGAGTAAGCAATCATTATGGTAATCCTGAACAATAGTTTGTTTTCTATTGCAATTCTTTTTTTTTCGCATGATCAAAACCGGACGAGGAGGACGACACGACGTTATTGACAATTGACCGCCCTTAATCCTTCAGAGTAGGTACATATATTATGTTCTGTGGACATTTGCTGCCAACCACTGCAAAATAAAATTAGAATGTGTTGCACCCACATTCTAATGAAACTCAAAAAAGATATAAATGAAAATAAAGAGGTCTCAAGTCAAATTAAATGTTTCACGACATTTTGTGAAAACCTGTACCTACCTACTTCTTCTTAAAGTTTTCACAATTATAAGGATCCTGCGTATCTCTTAAATATCTCAGACGAACATTTAAGTTAAACTTTCGATTTGTCTCATTATTAAAAAAAATACTAGTATTATAATAGGTAATCTACTTCTGCAAATATATCCATTTTGATTAGGTTCTCGATTGACTCGATTTACTTCAAATACACAGGACACATTGAGTGGAGCTCAGTCAAGCCTCGAGCACTGTTCTATAATACGTAAAAAATGTAATTTTAAAGTGACATTGCTCAGGTGATAATAGATTGTAGTTTCTCTGCTCAAGTCAAGTTCTAAAATTAAAACTCCAACTGAGACTAGTTTTAAGTAAAGCTTGAGTCTTGATTGTAGTTCTGTACGGGCCTTAGTGTCGTCAGCATACATCAAAAACCTAGCATTAAGAATTTGCGTTCCTATATAGTATAGGCAGAGTATAACAAAGAGGCCAAAATTGAGCCCTGTGGCACCCCAGATGGTATGGTTACACAGTTAGACCTTACCCCGCCCAATATAACAAATTGAGATCGATTCCTAAGGTATGACTCAAACCATCTGAGCAAATTGCCGTGAATTCCAAGTTCTCGCAGCTTACGCGAAGTATGACAGATATATATTAAAAGGAACTTCCAAAAAATGTGGTGTACCTCTTACGACATTAAAAAAGTACGCAAAACGGCAAAAATAATCGAATGAAGAATGTTTTAATCAATTGTGATAATGATAAATGAGAGCAATTTACAATAATATCACAGTATGGACATCTATTACGTTCAATTGGAAGGTTGCTTGGAAACTGTCTAACTTTTTTGACATGATTATAATACAGATATACTTGTTAAGGCTTGTATTCATGCCAATGACCTTGTGCATATAAACAATCCCACTACACGCATAATTTTTTTTATAATAAACTAGTTGACCCGCACAACTTCATCTGCGTCACTAATTACATAACTGCTCCGCTCCTATTGGTATTAGCGTGATGATATATAGCCTTCCTTAATAAATGGGCTGTCTAATACTGAAAGAATTTTTCAAATCGGACCAGTAGTTCCCGAGCTTAACGCGTTCAAGTAAACAAACAAACTCTTCAGCTTTGTATATTAGTATACTAGTTGACCCACGCTACTTCGTCTGCACCACAATTTTCATTACTGCTCCGCTCCAATTGGTCTTAGTGTAATGATATATAGCCCATAGCTTTCCTCGATAAATGGGCTATCTAACACTGAAAGAATTTTTCAAATCGGACCAGTAGTTCCTGAGATTAGCGCGTTCAAGTAAACAAACAAACAAACTCTTCAGCTTTATATATTAGTATAACATTTGTATAGATGATGGATATAAAAATACTCTAAGTAAGATTGATCGAGGAAGGCTATAGGCTCTATCATCACGCTAAGATCAATAGGAGCGGAGAAGTAATGAAAATTGTGACGCAGACGAAGTTGCGTGTTGCTGAAATGACAATGGGCGCTCCGCAAGGCTCACTATTGGGTCCATTCCTTTTTCTAGTTTACATAAATGATTTGCCCCAATTATTTCAAAATCACCCAAAGATGGTGTTATTCGCGGATGACACGTCATTAATATTTAAAAAGAGCGACGGTCACAAAACCTTGACGTCGTCAATAACTCTATTACTCAGGTCCAAAATTGGTTTACGGCAAACAACTTGGTATTAAATTAAAAAAAACCAAATGTCTTAGATTTACTTTACCAAATATTAGAAGTAGCGAATGTGACATCATATTGACGGGAAAAACTGGAGTTTATTAATCACATGGTTTTCCTGGAAATCACTTTAGAAGAGAAATTACAATGGGGACCTCATATAACATCTCTAGTGGGGCGTCCAAGCTTAGCCGCTTATGCTGTTAGGAATATAAGACAGCTAACAGACGTAGAAACCGCACGTTTGGTCTATTTTAGCTACTTCCACAGCATTATGTCGTACGGTATTTTGCTGTGGGGTCGAGCTGCTGACATTTAATCTATATTTATTTTACAAAAGAGAGCTGTCAAAGCCCTTTATAATCTGCGTCGTCGCGATTCGCTAAGGGAACTTTTTAAAAAGATTAATATTATGACAGTCCCTTGCCAATTCATATATGAAAATATTATGTATGTACGGAAAAATCGTCATCTTTTCGGTAAAGTTAGTGATAGACATAATATTAATACTAGAAATAAAGATAAATTAGATCAATCATTTTATAGATTAGCTAAAGTACACACATCTTTCATGGGGTACTGTGTTAAATGTTACAATAAAAAATACCTTCTGACATATTAGAACTAAATGAAAGAAAATTTAAAACCTACATTAAAAGCACACTTTATAAACAAGCATATTACAAATTAGAAGATTACATTCAGGATAAGAATGCTTGGAAACATGCTGGTCCTGCTCCATAGGACAATCAATGGTGGAGACAAGATCAAACTGGTTGGTTTATGTATTTAGTTTTGTACCTTTTTTTTTTTTTTTTTTTTTTTTTTATGGATGGGAAATCATCAAATGACTCCTCCCGCTTTGGGTGAAGCAGAAGGGAGTGTCAGACTCTTACTGACTAAAACCCATCCGCGTTTCTCCCAGTGCCCTTTGCGTTCCAGGGTACGGTGCCTCTTTCGAACGAAGTCCGCAGCCCCAGCAGGCACTGGCCCTAGCGGGCCCCGTCTTTTACGCTGACAGCTCTTTGAGGCACGCGTGAAACACAGCGCGCCGTCCACCCGGGCCTGGTTCTGATCAGACGGCGAGCCACCCAATGCTCGCCGTCCGCAGGCTCGCGCTTACGGTGGCCGAAAATCGTCTTGCGACTCCCGACGCCCGGGGCGTCTTCTTCTGTTGCGGCGGCTGGGGCGTGAGGTTTCCCTTTCTCTCACACGTTCGGCTTCCTCCTTTGCTAGCATTACTGCTTCGCAGAAGGAGGTGACCGCTTCCCATGTCTCCTCGCTTCGGACCATAGCCTGAACCAGGGCCGGACGCGAGAGATCACCGCCGCCGATCGCCTCGGCGAGGACACGGCGGTGCTCCGCCCAAGCAGGGCAGACCTCAACCGTATGCTCCACCGTGTCCTCCGGGCGATCCTCGCAGTGATAACACCCGGACGTATCCTCCCGCCGTATTCGAAACAGGTACCTCCCGAAACAACCGTGTCCGGTGAGTACCTGCGTCAAGCGGAAAGTAAGGACGCCGTGGCGCCGCTCTAGCCACTCCTCAAAGAGGGGACTTATCGCCGCAATTGTGGCGTGACCAGCGCTGGGTTGGGACAGTCTTTGTCTCCATACTGCCATGAGATCCTGCCGGAGCTCCACCCGCCGTACTGCGATTTGCCGCGGCAGAGGAGTCTCGCCCCGGCGTAGCACTTCCAGGCGCCATTCGTAAATGAGTGCGAGGGCTCTCGCCTCTAGATCCCATGGCGGCAGTCCGGCAAGGAGGTTCGCCGCCTCGCCAGAGACCGTGCGGTATCCCCGGGCAAGCCGGATGGCCATCACCCTCTGGGACGAGTTGAGGTAACGGGCAGGTCGCTTCCTCAAAGTAGGCGCCCACACCGGCGCCCCATAAAGGGCCATGGACCGCACGATCCCCGCGTAAAGCCTCCGGCAGGAGGCGTTTGGACCCCCTAGATTGGGCAAAAGCCGCTTGAAGGCAGCCCCGGCTCGCTCCAATCTAGGAGCCAAACGTCGGAAATGCTCAACAAAGTTCCACCTGCTGTCAATAACGAGACCCAAGTAAGTCATCGTCGATCCGACGCTGATTTGAACCCCTCCTACCGTTATTTGGGATCCCGACGGTGGTCTGTTCCGAGATCCATGAAAGCACATGGCTTCGGACTTGTGTAGGGCCACCTCGAGACCCAACTGCCGGATCCTCTCAACGACTATCGCAACCCCGCGTGTCATAGCGTCAGCCGCCGCTTGGTGCGATCCCCCTTGCGCCAGTACCAGCGTGTCGTCGGCATAGCACACAACGCTGACGCCACTAGGGAGGTCGGCGCGCAGCACCCAGTCGTAGCCGATGTCCCACAGAAGCGGCCCCAGAACGGAACCCTGTGGAACACCGCACGACATCTCTCGCCGGTTCCACTCTCCCAGGTGACCGGGGTAGATGACGGCTCTGTCCGTCAAGTAATCCTCGACTACGCGACGGAGGTAGGTCGGCACCCGGTGATACTGAAGTGCCTCCCTGATGCAACTCCAGGGCAGGGTGTTGAAGGCATTGGCGATGTCTAGAGACACCGCCAAGACGACCCCGCTCCGGGAAACCGCGTCCCCCGTCGAGAGGGCTCTCACGCGCATGATGGCGTCCACCGTAGAGCGTCCCGTGCGGAAACCGAACTGGTTCTCCGCCAGATCCGGCCCCACCCTCCCTAGGTGCTCGATAAGGCGGTTTGCAATTACTCTTTCAAAGAGCTTGCCCACCTCATCGAGCAGCACAATGGGCCGGTATGCGGACGGAGAGTCCGCAGGGCGCCCCGGCTTCTTAATGAGGACCAGTTTCCCCGTCTTCCAACGAAGTGGGAACTGGCCCCTCTCCAAGCATGCGCTTAGGAACCCTCTTAGTCGAGGCCCGAGAGCCTCCAAGGCCAGGACCCAGGCTTTTCCAGGTAAGCCGTCGGGTCCTGGGGCGGTATTTTTGGCCTTCAGCCTATTAACCGCCACTCTCAGGTCTACCTCAGTCACCTCAGGAGCATCGTCATCGTCGTCACCGGTGTAGTCCGTATCAGGCGCCGCAGGTGGCAGAGCCATAAGCGGGGGAGTATGCTCCCCTCGCGAGGGGAACAGAGCGCTTACCACGTCCTCCACCAGCTGGGGCCGGAGACTCTGCGTCAACGGGGGGGCCCAGGTGCGGAGCTTATTCCGCACCATTTTGTAGGGTCTTCCCCACGGGTCCCCGTTCAGAGACTCCAGCATCTCCTTGACAGCCAGATCCTTGGCCTGCAGGATCTCAGCTCGGAGGGCGGCCTTCGCCACTCTGTACCCCTCGTACAGCTCCGCCTCTCTGATCTGCGCATCCGGAGGGCGGATGCGGAGCCTGCGGTGCCTGGTGTACCGGCGCCGTGCGGCAACGCATGCCTGACGCAGCGTCGCCAGCTCTTGCGACCACCAGTACACCTGGCGGCGGGCGCGTCCTGGCTTAACCCGGGGCATTGCCACGTCACAAATATCGGACATGGCCTCCCGGAACCACTCCGCTTCGTCGTTGATGTCAGCAGGCCTGTCCGGAGGTGACACCCAGGCCTGCACGATCGAAGCTTCCAGGAGGAGCTCCCGGTCCAGCTGTTTCAGCGCCCACCGCGGACCACTCGAGGCCTGCCGGACTGGCGCGGTTGAAGTCTGGGCGGAGACGTCAAACCGGATGTACCGGTGATCGGAATAGGTCTCCACCTCCTCTAATACGCGCCAGTCAATAACACGCGGTGACAGAGCAGGGTTAGCGAACGAAATGTCCACCACAGACTCCCCCTGCATCCGCACACACGTGGGGACAGAACCTCGGTTTAGGACGACCAGTCCTGACTCCAGAGCCCAGTTCCCTACCATCCTACCCCGCGTATCGGTGTAACGGGAACCCCAAGCCAGGTGCTTGGCATTGAAGTCCCCGAGAACGAGTACAGGGAGGGAACGACACCCGGCGACGACGGCGCCCAACTCCGTAAGGGAGTTTTGGAACTCGGCGAGAGTTCGGTTCGGGGAGAAGTACACTCCTACCACAACAATCTCCCCAAACCGTGCTGCTACGCACCCCTGTCCTCTCCTGACGCTTTCGAGGGATGGGGTACCTGCAGCGGCCGACGAAATTAGGGCAACTGAGCCATTCAGGTCCTCCACCCAGTCATCCCTGGGCGGGACAAAGTAGGGCTCAGCGACCACGGCGATGTTAATCAACCACTGTGCCATGCTTTGGACCAACAGGTCCTGAGCGGCGGCGCAGTGGTTGATGTTCGCCTGGAGGAGGCGTAATGGAGCCGTTATTGGCTCTCCATTTCAGCCTCCTCCTGAGTCCCTTGTGAGGGCTCACTCGCAGCAACCGAAGTGACGGCGGCGGCAGGGACGGCGGTGGTGGAGGGCTTCTTTTTGCCCCCGGCCTTGGCAGGTGGAGCGCAGGCTTTGCCCCCAGCCCAGTGATCGGCCGGCTTGCCAGCTGCCGCACAAACAACGCAGTGCGGCGTGGCGTTACACGAGCCGGCCTTGTGTCCGGGCTGACCACAGCGGAAACAAAGGTCGCTGCGGTCCACCTCTGAGGTGCAGAGAGCTCCCGTGTGATTGCCCACTAGGCAGCGGAAGCACCTCAGGGGTCTGGGTTCCAGCAGTTTCACCTGCGCTGAAACCCAGCCCACCAGAAGCCTTCGGCCCTCCGAGATTTCCTTGGCCGCCGTCACCGGACAGCTTACCACAACGGTTCGCATGCCCGTGTTGTCAGGGCGTATGGTGCCTGCCTTCACTTGCTCAGCAGAGCACCCCCCAGTCCTGACGACGGCGGCCACGACCTCCTCTTCCGTGACGGAATCATCCAGGCCCAGGATGCGCATGTCCACGCACTTGATCGGCCTGGACACTCGGACCTCGTCCGCATTTAAGGACGCTCTGAGCCTTTCGGCCAGAGCGTCAGCGGTGGGGCCACTGGCTGCACCGGGGATCTCCAGCATCCGGGCCCCAGTCATGGTAAACCTGAGCCGGAGGCCTCCCGTTATCCCGAGCTCCTGGAGGTCCACCGCCTCCTTTGCCTTAGTAATGACATCGCGGTAAGTCACGCCCCTTTTCTCCGCATCCGGCTGTAGTGTCATTACTACAGCTGCGGTGTTCGGGGCGCGTAGCCTAGCCGCGACGCTTTGCACTTTGCGCTGCCGCCTCCTCTGACGTTTCTTGGCCGCCCTGGCTGCCTTGCCCGCCTTCCTCTTTTCCCCGACCACTTGCCATCCGGCTTCGGCCGCAGGAGAGTTGGAAGGCGGGGGTGCCGGTTGCACTGCTGGCGCTTGAGTCTTCGCCACCTGTGCAGCCGCCTCACCTTTCTTCTTCTGCTTTCCTTGCTTCGCGGTTGCAGGTTTCGTGGGTGCTGGTCCGGCCCCTCGGTTAGCCTGACCGGACGACCTCGGTTTGGCACCCGCGGCGGCCGCGTACGAGGCCGCCTTCGGCTGGCCCGATGCCTTCTGGTTCGTCGCTAGTGGGGGGCGCAGAACGATGCCCTCCAGGACCGAAAACCTTTGCGCGAATGCAGCCATCTCCTGCCGCACCAGATGCAGGACCTGCTCCTCCGCTGACACGGCCTGCCCGTGCTTGCGCCCCCCTTGAGGCGCCTCCTTTGCGCCAGCTCCTCGAAGCCCGGCGAGGTCTGCTCGGAGCTTCTCATTCTGCTTTTGGAGAAGCTCCGTTGCGGCCGTCAAGCGAGCGACCTCCGCCTGCAGCTTGGACATTTCGTCAGACGGAAGCCCGCAATAGTTAGCCTCCGCTGCCGCCAAAATGGAGGCCGAGGCCGCACTTATAGCCGTATTTTTGGAAGACTGCGACCTCTTCAAAGCTACATCGCGGATCGCGGCCTTCACAACCTCCGCAAACCTGGCCTTCCGCTCCAGATCTAGATCGGAGCCGCCACCCACCCTCGTGCCTACGAGAGAGACGGAGACTCCTCCCGGCTCCTCAATGGAGAGCCCTGATGAGACTCCGGGATCACTCTCCCCGCCAATTCCCGTCATATCAGGGCGCTTGAAGCGACCCCGTACGTTACGCCCTGGCAGAGTAGCGGAAGCTCCGCTCACCGTCGCTCGACCCCGGCCTCTCTTCGTCGTCGCCACTTTAGCAGCCGGCAGGTTCTCTTCACTTGAGGAGAGACCCACCGACCCCACTCTGTCCGAAGAAATTTCGTGGCGCGATCGTTTTCTCCAAAATTTGGAGCGACCGCGCAAGTCCTGGTCGGACATATTTCGTTCCTCTATTGAGGATCGGGAGCCTCCTCGGCTCTTGTTGCCGTCGCCGGCAAGCGGTACCTCCACAACATCTTTTCTATTTTTAAGTTTTTGAGAACATTCATCCATTTTGATCCCACGAGTAGTAAGGAAAAAATGTCCACCCAGGCAGAGCCTATTTACCTGGGTAAGCCTACATACTGCAGAGTGCGGCAGGTGCTCTACAGGGGAAGCGCTCGCGACTGGACTCCCTCCAGCCATTCATCCTCTCACCGCGCTTCAAAGCTTAGGATTAGGTGGTTTTTTATCTTAGAGGTAGCCTTCCTCTGGGCCAGGCGGTCAAGCCAAGCCCCCGGCGGCGGCATTAAACATACCTCCGTTCGCTGTCCGGCCAACCCAGCTCAGCGAACCCGCCGAAAATTCTCTCCTCAAGGAGAGAAAGGTGCGCCGCTTTGGTGCGCCTGCACCGCAGCGGCATGGTCACGTCATCTGTCGATCGACTACCGTCGATCAATCAGGAGCAACCACTTCCCGGTATCTCTCTTGGTCTGGTCTCTCACTAGGACCTTTCCGGCATGAGTAACTCTACCGGCAGAGCTCCAAGATCATTGAGACACACAAGCCCCACCACGACGACAACGTGGAGATACAGCGGTGGGGTTAGTTTTGTACCTACTGATTCATTTTTGGGTTTTTATTTTTCTATTCACTCACATTCTGCTAATTAATGGTTCCTATATTTGTAAATATGTGAGTACCATGTATTTATTTAGGTAATTAATAAGTCTACCTCTGCATACTCTCGGTTCATGGTCCTCACATATATTAACAAAAGTTTTGTATACCACAGCACATGTAAAACATTGATTCGAAAACAGTATGAAGTTTCTTGTCCGTTCTTCTCCATAAGAATCTACCCTTCCGAATGGTCAGTAGAGTCACTATGTTATTTTAAATGTAATGATGACGTTTAAAAGTGCCGTTTAATGGCCTAATTGAAATAAACGTTTTTGACTTTGACTTAGTGCGGGACAACTTTTACTCAACTGGTCTCAGATGAGTAATAAAATGTTTGTTTTGCTTTATCCTTCAACCTAAAGTTTTCGTAGTGATTTTGTTTTATTTGTGGATTAAATTGGTTGATTTGAAATTTTCCGATCGTGTACCGATCTACTAAGTCTAAAAATATTTTCTACGTTTGACGGGAATGGGAAGACGTGTTAGTTAAGTGTAAGTACGTGGTGATACTTTCAACTCTTAGGTATTTTTGACGTAGTTAAAAATTTGAAATCAACTTATTTACACTGTGGTGAGTGTCACGTATGTTGTACATCAGCATGTCACGTATTGTTCAGGGTTAAGTTAAGGTAGATATACTTCGTGTTAGCACGTAGTCACGTACTATCTATGTATATTTAAATCCACCTATTAAAGGAGAGTGGACAGTTGAGGACTGTAGCTGAGTACAGTTGAGTCTCTGTTCACAATTGACTCTCAAAGTAATACACGTCATGTTGTTTACTTAACCCCTCCTCATCCCCACATCGCATGGCGACCCTGCCAGTCGGCTGGACGGCGTTATAGCTCTCCGTTCGAGGGATTCGCAGCAGCAAAAGTCGACTAGGCTTCGGTGAGCTTCGCGTCACATCAGGTCACGGGCCATGGGGAGCACAACATCAAAGGAAGAAGTGGTCGTCGCTCAGATGGCGGTGGGTGGTTCGAATACCGCAGCGATTACACAGGAGCCATCCAAACGGTGCTGTTATTTATTGCTGTATGTTTGGCGCTTGTCATCGTTGGTGTGGCGGTCCGGATATACAGAAGGTGTCACCACAGTTGGATCGAGGACCAGCTAAACCAGCGGGAGGTTCACAAGGCTGTGCAGATGGCCTGACCAGATATGGACGAAGAAGACACACAAGAAGTAAGTGATTAAGTGATTCTATACGTGAGCTTAAGTGTGTGATATGACCGAGCGGTAAATTTAGAGACAATAGTATGACAGTGTATTAAGTTTAAATGGAAGTGGAACTAACGTCACTGTTCGTGCAACTAAAATTGTTAAGGGAAAATATTGTAAAATTAGGTCCCAGTAGGCGGAAAGGCGACAATTTCAATAAGAAAATTAGTGATGTGAAAGCCTTATACGTTAAATTTAAGAGTATAGTTTCAAGTTCGCACAAATTTTCAGAAGAGTTAACACAGCTGATAGTTAGAATAGAAAGTTTGTACGTAGATACTATAAAATTTGAAGACATCGGCAAAATCGATTTAGAGATGGCGGCGGAAAGATTTTCTTTAAAGACAGCGGTTAGCTTGCTACCGAAAATGAATGGCGATGAGCAGGTGACCCAAGATTTGATTGATGCCATAGGTTTATATAGTTCTATGTTGGTGGAGACAGATAATACTCTTTTAGTAAAATTCGTTCTAACCACACGGCTTACTCAGGGGGCTAGGATTCGGTTGTCTTCCAATTACGCAACAGTGGACAGTCTGTTAGCTGACATGAGAAAACATTTAATAACAGTAGAGTCGGACGTGGCTGTGCAAGTCAAACTTGCTCGCGCTAGGCAAAACAATAAATCGGTCGCGGAGTTTGGTGCCGAGATAGAAAAGTTGATGGTCAATTTAACTATTTCTCAAGCCGGGGAAAGTTCGGAAGCTTATAAAATTTTGCAGCCATTGAACGAAAGATATGCGATTAGGAAGTTTGCTGACGGACTTCGTAATCAGCGTCTTACTACGGTTATTGCGGCACGGAATTTAACTTGTTTAAAAGATGCTATTAGGGTAGCGGAAGACGAGGATTGTGCTTCGTCGTCGCAAGTGTTGACGTACCAGCGCTGGCCCGCAAGACGTGGTTTTTCATCGGGCGTAAGAAATTGCGGAAATAGCCATAGGCGGCAGATTGTAGAGAGTAGGCACGTGCAGCATGGAACAGCTGTTGAGCGTACGCGCAAAAATGTCAAGGCATGGCATAGCAGTGGAATGCGCGGTCGCAGCGATAATGCTCGTCGTGGACGCCAGACTCAGCAAGGTCGGCGGCGTGTAGCGTGTTTTGAGCACGCGCGGAATGATGCTGACTCAGGCTCAGTGTCAATGTCACGGAGTGGCGAAGGCGGTCAGCTGAGTGAGACTCAGTTTTTTCGTGCATAAGCATATTTTAGCTTGTGATAGCATTAACTGGGTTAATTTGGTAATGGATAGTGTAGATACGGAATGGTTAGTGGATACGGGTGCGTCCATATCAGCCGTAAAAAACACTTTTTTTAACGAATAACGCTTTGTGTTATAAAGTGGTTAAGGAAGAGTTGGTGATCAATGGTGTAGGAGGTAGTTTGCGAGCTATAGGTTATGTATATTTAAATTTGGAGTACGGTCGATGTTCATTCGTGCATAGGTTTTATATATTTGATGAGTTGCCATGTAAGTCGGTAGGCATATTAGGCCAGGATTTTTTGCAGAAATATAGTGGTATTATAGATTTTTCATTGAATAGGTTGTCTCTTAAGGGTAATAAGGGGCAGAAGGTTTCGATGCCGCTCAAGTCGTATGATTACCTGTTGACTATTCCTCCGCGTTGTGAAGTAGTTAGGTATTTTCCCGTTAATAGAGCAGAAGATTGTATAGTGGTAAGAAAAGAATTGCGTGAAGGTGTTTTTTTGGCAAGTGTGGTGGCTAGGCCTAGGGAATGGGATGATACCCATTAGGATTTTAAACACAAACTCTGAGGAAGTTGTGTGTAGTATGTCCGGTGTAGAAGTTTATCCGTTAAGTGGTTACGTTTGTTGTAGTTTTGCGGAGCAGGAAAGGAGCGTTGAACGTGTTAAGGAAATATTTTCTTTGCTTAAACTTGATTATTTGAATGCCGAGGAACGATTGTCAATTGAGCGAATTTGCGCGAAGTATTCAGATATATTTCATGTTCCGGGAGATAAATTATCAGTCACGAATGTGTATGAGCAGTCAATACGATTGAAAGAGAATGTGACTCCAGTTTATAGGAGGCAATATAGAATACCTTATGTACAGAAGAAGGAAGTTGATAAGCAAGTGCAAGAGATGTTGGATAGTAATATTATTGAGGAGACAGCTAGTGGGTGGTCTAGTCCTGTTTTGGTTGTACCCAAAAAAGCAGATCGTAGTGGGGAGAAGAAATGGCGCGTGGTGATAGATTACAGGCAGTTGAACGAAAGGATACAGGATGATAAATTCCCTTTGCCTAATATAACTGAAATCTTAGATTCAATGTCGGGTGCTGTTTACTTTAGTCACTTTGATTTGTCGCAATCATATTATCAATGTGCTTTAGAAGAAAGTAGTAGGAGATACACTGCTTTTACGACTGATAAGGGGCAGTATCAGATGTGTAGGTTACCAATGGGGTTGAAGATTAGTCCGAGTTCTTTTAGCAGATTGATGACTGTGGCTATGTCTGGATTGAATTATGACAGGTGTCTGGTTTATTTAGATGATCTAATTATTTTTGGACGGAATTTGGATGAGCATAACAGGAATCTTATATCAGTTTTTTCACGCTTGAGGAAAGTGAATCTTAAGCTAAATCCATCCAAATGTGAATTTTTGAAGAAGCAAGTGCTTTATTTAGGACACGTAATTTCGGCGGAAGGTATTTCACCAGATCCAGAGAAGGTAGGAGTCGTGAAAAGTTATCCGCGTCCAACGACGGTTGATGAGGTAAAGAGGTTCGTAGCGTTTGTGAATTATTATAGGAAATTCATACCAAATTTTGCTAATATAGTGGTACCAATGAATGGACTGTGTAAAAGAGGTGTCGTGTTTAGTTGGACCGATGAGTGTGAGAGGTCATTTCTGTTGCTTAAGGAAGCGTTAATGAATCCACCGGTGTTGGATTATCCAGATTTTTCTGATAACAACACTTTCGTATTGCAAACCGACAGTTCGGGGTATGCTTTAGGGAGTGTGTTGTGTAATGGGAACGGGAAACCCGTTGCATATGCTAGTAGGTCTTTAGGGAAAAGTGAGTTAAATTATCCTATAATAGAGAAGGAGTTATTGGCAATAGTTTGGTCAGTTAAACATTTTAGACCATATTTGTACGGGCGGAGGTTCGTCGTAAAAACGGATCACCGGCCGCTGTTGTATTTGTTTAACATGACAGATCCTTCAAGTAGGTTAACTAAGTTTCGTTTGTGTTTAGAAGAATACGACTTTGAGGTTGAATATATTAAGGGAAAAGAAAATGTGCAAGCAGATGCACTTTCCAGGATAGTGATTACAAGCGAGGATTTGAAAACCATACGCGAAAAGACTATATCCGTGATGACGAGAGCGCAGTACAAACGGTTAAGAGAGCCGAATGTTTGTGATACGGACTCCATGGTATCTGGGACTGATCACCCTAGGATTGTGGAAGTTCTTAAAAAACAAGGAAATGACGTTGAGATATGTTTAAATGAATGGGAGAAAATGTTACGTAACAAAAATTATAAAAAGATATTTTCAAAAGCGCGCAATTTAATGTATGTGCCAGGAAACTCGAGTATTTATGTAAACTATGATTTTTTATCAGCATCATCGCGGGACGAGTTGTTGAAAGACATAGTAGATTTTTGTATTGAGAAAGGCATAAAAGAAGTTATTATTATAAAAAATCGTTATAACGTTGAATTTATTACAAAAATGGCACAATATTTGAAGGAAAATGGTGGTAAATCTCTACATACGAAAGATTTTAAAATGTGTGTGGTGAAGGATTTAAGGAGAGTAGAAGGGGAAGATGAGAAGAGGATTATTTTGAATGATTTCCACATTTTACCCACAAGTGGTCATGCAGGTATACGCAGAATGGTAAATAATATAAAGAAGTATTATTATTGGTCTTCTATTGAAAAAGATGTAACGGAATACATTAATAAATGTGATAAGTGTAAGAAGCAAAAGTATTCTAGACATACTAAGGAACCAATGACAATTACTACCACTGCATCCACATCGTTTGAGAAAATTTATTTAGATATAGTGGGGCCACTTGATAGGGACGAAAAAGGCAATGTTTATATATTGACACTTCAGTGTGAGCTTACAAAATTTGTAGAGGCGTATCCATTAAAGAATAAATCCGCAAATGAGGTAGCGAAAGCGTTGGCAGAAAATTTTGTTTTGAGATATGGAATACCGCGGACAATTGCTACAGATAGGGGTTCTGAGTTCATTTCAAAAGTAATGGTAGAGCTATGTAACATCTTGTGTATCAATAAAATCTTGTCGACATCATATCATCATGAGAGTATAGGATCTTTGGAAAATGTTCACAAAACTTTAGGCGCTTATTTAAGGATACAGACGGAAAATAATCCATCGTCATGGAGTTCTTGGATTCCATATTGGTGCTTTTCATATAACACTACAGTTAATACTGTGACCAAATATACACCTTATGAATTAGTTTTCGGAAAAATTTGCAGGTTACCAAGTAGTCTTCAAGGTGAAAGTGTAGAACCATTGTACAATTTTGATGATTATCCTTTAGAATTTAAGTTTAGATTGCAGAGGGCTCAAAATGATGCGAAAGGAAATTTGATAGCAAGTAAGTTAGCGAGGAAAAGTTGTTATGATAAGAACCTTAATTCAATAAATTATAAAGAAGGTGACTGGATATTAATAAAAAACGAAACAGGCAATAAACTAGAATGTATTTATAATGGACCATTTGAAGTTATAAAGGACGAGTCACCAAATGTAATTGTAAAAAAGAATGATAATAAGATAGATGTAATTCATAAGAATAGAACAAAACTATATTGTAGGGGTTAGAATGTAAGATTGAAATGTAAAAAAAAAAGAAAAAAAAAACCGTAATTTAGTTTTTTTTTTTTTTTCTTTAAGAGGGGTGATGTGGTGACTGGTGAGTGTCACGTATGTTGTACATCAGCATGTCACGTATTGTTCAGGGTTAAGTTAAGGTAGATATACTTCGTGTTAGCACGTAGTCACGTACTATCTATGTATATTTAAATCCACCTATTAAAGGAGAGAGGACAGTTGAGGACTGTAGCTGAGTACAGTTGAGTCTCTGTTCACAATTGACTCTCAAAGTAATACACGTCATGTTGTTTACTTAACCCCTCCTCATCCCCACATCGCAACACTAATAAAATTGATTAAGCTAACAACGTATTAAAAAAATGTACAAATAAATAAATTACCTACTTAGTTACCCGGAGGTATTATTCAAAGTTGCCACCATCACACTCTTCGCACAAACGAGCACGACGTAGCTGGTTTTCCTTCAGCTTACGTAACACTAACACATTCGTTTTTAAAGTGTCGAAAGGTCGAAAGCACTAATGATCTTTGCATGTAATTCTGTTACACTTGTCATAGGCCAGGACACAGGTCCTCCGCGACCGCTCCAGTGGTCACCAAAACTTTCGGTCAAGTACTCGCGTACTTGCGAAACGGGTGCTGCAGTTCACGCTTCAGTAAGCAAAACACTTTGATGTGGTGCACTCCAAAGTGTTGACCAGCCACCCGCGTGCTTGCCCGTGGGTCTCGCTGGAAGTATTCCAGGATGTCTTCCTGCAAGGCGACAGCAGGCTTACGCTGCCGCGAGCTTGAGCGTGCCGGGGGACGTCAAACTGCCGATGATCCCGCAGTCTCTACGTAGCAGCCAGCATGACGCTCTGTGATGGGGTTCCCGATCGGGAAACATTTCCGTGAACATCCGGATGGCTCCACGTAGGCTGTCTCCACTGATGGCATACAGACGGACCATCTCTACCAACTCGACATTTGAATAATTTTCCGCCATCTTGCACTTTGTACCTACGTCTCAACGATACCGAGAAGCGGAACACGCACGCGCGCTTCGGCGACATCAAACACACTGTTAATTCCGGGGCCGCGGGGGCGGGGCTAGGAGCTTGCGCGGGAGAGTATCCGCACCGTGATTAGGGTGGAAATGATTACCTACAAATTTATTGAATGATCGTTTGTTTGCGTATACGTTGTGATGTGTTGTTTGCGTTTGTTTGTGTGTGAAAGCGCGGTTGTAAGGCTAGTAACAGACGGGCCGCGTTTTAAATACAGTTGGTTCACACTTACGGATTTCCGTAAATAAGAAAAAAAAATACCTACCCATTTTATTGTTGATTTGGGTCGAGAATCATTAGCATAATTACGTCCTTGAATTTGACTAGGATGCAAATCAACATCTTGTATTACACGTCTTTTCGTAGCGAACCCGACTTCCCAAATATCACAATGTGTGACCGCCGGGTCCTCGAAGCGATCGGCGGCGGCGACCTCTCGCGACCGGCCTTGGTTCAATCTATGGTCCGGAGCGAGGAGGCATGGGAAGCGGTCACCTCCTTCTGCGAAGCAGTAATGCTAGCAAAGGAGGAGGCCGAACGTGTGAGAGAGAGGGAAACCTCACGTCCCAGTCGCCGCAACAGAAGGAGACGCCCCAGGCGTCGGGAGTCGCAGGACGATTCCCGGCCGCCGTAGGTGCGGGCTTGCGGACGGCGAGCAGTGGGTGGCTCGCCGTCTGATCAGAACTAGGCCCTGGTCGGCGGCGCGCTGCGATCCCAGCGCGCCTCAAAGAGATGTCAGCGTGAAAGACGGGGCCCGCTAGGGCAGGTGCCTGGTAGGGCTGCGGAATCTGTTCGAAAGGGGTACCGTAGCCTTGGAGCACAAAGGGCACCAGGAGGAACACGAATGGGTTTTAGTCAGTAAGAGTCTGACACTCCCTCTTGCTTCACCCAGAGCGGGAGGAGTCATTTGATGATTTCCCATCCTTAAAAAAAAAAAAGCTGTTGTCCATATTAGGTTCCTCAACAGAGATCTTCAGATGATTCCTGACACAAAGTATCACCCCATCATTTTGATTGTAATTACTGTTACTTTTGTACCATATTATATCCCGGTATTCGTGGTATGTTATATTGCTTGGCAAGCCAGCAATCGGTTAAAGCAATAACGTCACAATTTATGTTTAACCGTAGTAAAAAAGTACAAAAGCTATCGAAATTCTTAAAAATACTGCGAACGTTTTGTGTTAGTACAGTTAATGGAGTTTTGTAGTCTGAAAGATATTGTTTGCAATTTTCAGCTTCACAGACTTTTGACTCAGATACATAGAAATGATCTAACTCATATTAGTTTATTATTCAAATTAACTTATTGTAAATACTTAACTAACTATATTCACTAATTAACACGAAATTATGTACAAACGCGTATAAAAACAAAATAAATCATTGGGCATCAAAAACATAATCCACATCGTTGTCAATGGCAAAAGTTCCCAGAACACTGGCAGCCTTGCCGCGTTGAATGGCAATCAGCATTGCCATTCAACGCGGCAAGGCCGAAAAAAAGCCCAGCCCTCTGGTCACGTGAAAAGTCGACAAGTTGTTTGCTAATGTCTCGAAAGACTCGATGCGCACTCGGACCCCATGGGCTTAGTGTTTCAACGCCAAACGGCTCAAATATGTAACTCCCAATTAAGTTATTATATTTGCGCCGTTTAGAACTTTCTGCACCTGCAGCAGCCGCCCCAGCATAGCCCGCCGTGCTAAGAAGATAGGATGGCGCAAGGGTGTCACCACATGTTGCATCCCACACCAAAGGCCTACCCACCTTGCAAGGCATTATGGTCATCCCATTTGGCCTTTTCCCATCGTCACGTGCCAATCCGTTGGGTTCTAAAACAGCTGGCACCCCGGCGGTGACAAGAGCCCGACGGAAAATGTCATTAAAGCTGGCGTGCCGTGCTAACCGACCAGCGCTCCTACTGCAGGACAGGCCATTCATTTTAACTAACTCATTAATTATATTGCTAATCATGACTGTGGAACTAAAATACAACTATAAATATAGAAAGATAAAACTTAAGTGGTCTAAATAAATAACTTATTGGCGGCCAATAAGGATCAACATGTGTTTGATTTGCTTTTGCTGAGGAGCTCGTGGCTAAATAATAACAGCCACACGGGTCGATCTTTAAGGTTAAGCAACGCTTGCCAAGGTTGGTCTGTGGATGGGTGACCATCTTAACATACCTAGTTTCCTCCCTGCCTCGGAAAGCACGTTAAGCCGTTGGTCCCGGCTGTCATTTGTAGATCTTTATGGATTGTAGCATTGGCAGTCGTTATGGATTGTCAGAAGCCAGTAAATCTAACTCCAGTCTTGCCAAGATATACCGTGTTACCCAGTTAATGGGTTGTGGAGGTCTGGTAGGCAGCCGCTCCACGTAAAACACTGGTATTCAGCTGAATCCGGTTTGACTGGAAGCCGACCCCAATATAGTTGGGAAAAGGGTAGGCAGATGATGATGATGATGCGTTTGATTTGCTGACAAATCAATTTCCTATGGCTGAGCTTCATGAATTAAGGGGAAATCTACCATCTGCGTATGGCATATGCGCTAAAAATCTGCTCACCATGATAGGATTCCAGCCGAAAAAGTTATCTAATCGTTGGGAATGAAACTTTGAGATAATATGGAAGGTACAGTAAATACATGTTTGCTGTTTGGTTTCCTATTTCTATCGTGTCTTCCCATACTTGATAGATGATAATCAGGTATGGGGAGACACGGTAATAATATGTTTACCACTTCTCCCACACACTTGGGCCCCAAGTCTGCTATTTTTTATAAATTCGTCATTCCAACACGATCCCATTGCCATTTTGCTAAAATTTCGTAATCTGCAAATTCATAATGGTCGATGATCGGTCGGTCAATGGTCTGGTAATAGAATCGTGGTAGAAAAACATTTTCGTATTGCCATTATAATAAAACCCGTTAGTAGAGATGATTTTCGAAAAACTACTACTAAATTTGAACATTAACTTACGCCAGATTTCTTTTAAGTATATTTATTTTACAATTCACGTCCGTAGGAGAATACCCAATGCTAGACCCTACACGTGGTCCCCGGGTGGTGCTAATCAGGTGAAACTAACTGGTGGTAGGCTTCGGCCGATGGCTTGTGATCACCCACTGGGCAAAGACGTACCGCCAAGCGGCCTAGCCGTGTTCCGGTACGATGCTCAGTGTAGCCAATTCAGAGCAGTTGGGTCGAAATAGGTGTTCCAATGCAGGCAGACTGACCAGGCTCGCGTTGATATGGGCCGGGAGGGGGGGGGGGGCTCGGGCGTCTACGCTTGTGTCTACTGTTCGCACAGCGGTGATTTGGAGACAACTGGGCTCATACAGCACCTAAGTGAGGCGGCGGATGCAGCGCCGCAGCGCCCTTCTGCCCAATTGGTGTTACTGGGGGACTTCAACGCCCGCCATCAGGAGTGGCTCTGCGATATACCAGTGCACAAACCATGCTGGACGAGAGAAGAGAAAGCTAGCCCTAGCGCTAATTCTTACCCAGCTGGTCCAAGGGGCAACGAGGGTGCCGGATGTTGATTCGCACACTGCCTATTGCTTGGACCTTCTACTGACAACAGATCCCGACTGCTACTCGGTGTCGATTTCTTCCCCACTGGGTAGTTCCGACCACTGTCTGGTGAAGTCTGTGTCCGTTTACTCCCCGCCCGATTCTAGCCCAAGAGGCACCCGGCGGGTATGGCGGTACAGGTCAGCAGATTGGGATGGCATGCGATCTTTCTTTGCTTTTCTTCGACTGATTCTTGTCGTGCGCGGACGCCGTGACGGATGTGTTGCGGAGAGGAACGGAGTACTACATTCCGTTCTCTGACATTCAAATGTCTGGCGAAGCTCGTCCATGGTTTTGTGCCGAGTGCAATCGCACTGATGCGCTTAAACACGCGGCTTACCTAGCATGGGTCGACGCTCGTACGCGCAAAGCAAATGACGTGACTTGGAAGAAGAGAGCCTTGAACAGGGCTACCAAGTCCTGCAAGAAGGTGTTGCGGAGGGCACGGTTTGATCATATTAGCCGAATAGGGAACAAACTTGGTTCATACCCAGCAGATAGTAACTAGTAAGTCTAGCTAAGTCGGCCGAATCGAACTTCTGCCGCCCCTCACTACCACCACTGCTGAGACCCGACGGGACGCTGGCCCACTCCGCTGAGGAGAAAGCGAACTTGTTTGCTTCCTTGTTCGCGAAATCTTCGCATCTGGATCCTGGTGACGCGAGGCCCCCTGCTTCTCCTAGTGGATGCTAGTCGAGCACGTCGAACATTCGCATTCATCAGAAGGACGTCCGTAGGGTACTGCGTAACCTAGACGTGAACAAGGCTAGTGGCCCTGACGGGATACCGGCAATTGTTCTGAAAACTTGTGCGCCTGAGTTTACTCCGATCTTGACACGCCTATTTCGCCTTTCGTTTGAGACGAAGGCTTGGAAGCAAGCTAACATGCAACCCGTGCCCAAGAAGGGTAGTCGAGCTGACCCGTCGAATTATAGACCCATCTCGGTAACGTCCATACTTTGTAAGACTATGGAATGCGTGCTGAATTATTATAAGCTCCTAGCGTACCTAGAAGCGAATGATAGATAGATCCTTACGGACCGACAATACGGGTTCCTTCGAAATCGGTCAACTGGGGATCTTCTAGCGTATGCCATTCAAATCTGGAGTGAGGCCATAGATGCGCAGGGAGGCACTAGCGGTCTCCCTTGACATCTCGAAGGCCTTTGACAGGGTCTGGCACGAGCCTTATTAGTAAGCTTCCTTCCTTCGGTCTGCGCGCCGGTTTGTGTGATTGGATCGCAGATTTCCTGAGGGATCGGTCTATCCGAGTGGTCACAGATGGCTGCTCGTCTGGACTGCTGGATATTAATGCCCCCCGTCATTAATATCCTCAGGGGTCGGTGCTTTCGGCAACACTGTTCTTGCTGCATATTAATGATCTGCTTAAACCACGACAATACGACGATCGACAGCACTATTGCTGAGAGATGCACGAGCTAGTGGGTCGCAGATCCGGACTCTCCGGGAGGTTATGGTTGAGCGCTTGAATGTGTTCTTACAGGCTGTCTTTGAATGGGTTGATGCCAATCTGGTCAAGTTCAATGCTTTTGGTGAAAAATAGACACGCTTGGGTCTTAGCAAGACCCAAGCGTGTCTATTTTTCACCAAAAGGAGCCAATTCCACCCAGCTCCATCTTTCCGAGGTGCAACCGTGCCGATAACCGACCAACTTGATCTTCTTGGGGTTACATTAACCTCTACTCTCAATTTTGGCCCTTTCATAGAGGCAAAAGCTCAAGTGGCTGCAAGAAGGTTGGGGATCCTAGCAAAGGTGAGACGGTACTTCACGCCGGAACAGCTGCTCAAACTCTATCAAGCACAAGTTCGATCGAGTATGGAATACTGCTTTCAACTTTGGGACGGATCTGCCAGATACCAGCTTGATGCCCTTGAATCAATTGAGAAACGAGCCAAGAAGATCATCGGCAATGAGAGGCTCGTTGCGATGAAGCTCCAAAGTCTTGAGCATCGACGACGAGTTGTTAGCTTGTCGGTTTTCTACTGGTTGAATTTTGGGGATTGTGCGACGGATTGCAAAATTTTATTTCCGCCAAACCCGAACGGCGATAAGCCATCGGTACATGGTGGACATCGCACCCACACGCACAACTACGCTTACCATTAGCCTATAAATAGTAAAAAATATATATACTATTTATTCATTTGTCATTATGTAAGAGATTACCATTCTATGCCATTTCTTTCAATGGGGTGTCAGTGGTTGACCATTGGAAAGTCATAATGACGCTTACCAAATTTACTAAAACCACGCGTAGATTACCTAATTTGTAAAAATCAACAATTATGAAATCAATGATAGATCATTCTGACACCATTGTAATAGCAGACTTGGGGCCCTAGAAGTCTCCCAATCAGGTGTAAACAACTCTCCCTAAAGGTACTGGCGACACATGATGGTAGAAGTCTACCATAATATGGCGTTTCTATAAATTAAAACTGGCCAAGTGCGAGTCAGACTCGCGTGCAAAGGGTTCCGAACGAATTTCTTTTTTTTTACATGTTGTGTAAATATTATAGAATTCTAATAGATTATCTCCATATCTTTCAATAATTTAGATTTTTTTTTAATAATTTTAAAATAAATTGTTTGAAGTTAATCAAGAAATTAGACGAAAAATTTCCATGCCACCCTTATCTCCGAAACTACTGAAGGGTTTGTTTGTTTGCTTGAACGCGCTAATCTCAGGAACTACTGGTCCGATTTGAACAATTCTTTCAGTTAGATAGCCCATTTATCGGGGAAGGCTATATGCTGTATAGGTATCATCACGCTAAGACCAATAGGAGCGGAGCAGTAATGAAAATTGTGACGCAGACGAAGTTGCGCGGGTCAACTAGTAGAATATATATTTATTTATCGAAGAAGGCTATAGGCTATATATACAGGGTGTCCGGGACATCGTAACGCAAACTTCGCGAAAAGGCTACACCTGATGCCACTAATCAAATTGTGGAAGTCATTAATCTCGCTAATGATCGGTTACAGAAATTGACATTTTCGAGCGCGCAATGTATTGTGAACAACGCGATCCAAACGCGCGAGAGCGTTGTACGGAGTACGTACCTACACTTCTTGAACACACTCAAAGCTGCGACGCCGCGCGAGCTTCTGTCGTTAAATGTACTTACCTACGAATATCGCCTACCTATCGGCGATCACAATATCACATAAAATCATTTTTTAATCACTCAGAAATACCTACGGTACCTAATGATGGTAGGAACATGTTTATGCAGAATTCAAGAGAAGAAAAGCATCCACAAGCTTAGTCTTTAGTCTCTTAAAATCACGATTCCGATAAGGATTGATAAGATAACGAAAAACAAAACTTGTAAGTAGGTACCTTCATTGAGATCCGGTCACGTAGGTATAAACTAATGAACTATCTAAGTCACTTTGACACAACAATAATACCTATCTCATAAAATGAATCATTTTTATCACTCAAAAATACTAACCTGCTGATGGTAAGAACTTGTTTTTGAAGAAATAAGAGAAGGAGCCATAAGATTAATCTCTTAGAATAATGATTCAGATAAGGATTGATTATAAGAAATAAGCTTGAAGTACCTACATTGAGATCCGGTATCGTAGGTAACTACTTAACCGCCTCACTCACTTAGAAAGTACCTTAGTACCGACGAATAACACCCGTAGCCGACAACAACTGACATGTTTACGCAGAAGTTAAGGAGTCATAAGCTTAAGCATGTTCCACAATTATGTACTTACCGAATCCAATGTCCAATCCAAGGTGACCTTGGTTGGAGCTTGGTTTCCATCCGCGAATTTTGTACCTATGAATTCACCCAAACAAGGTCACCTTGGATGGGTCGCTGGAATACATCCTTGTGGAACATGCTCTCTTAAAATCACGAACGCGATTCTGATAAGAATTGATAACAAAGCCGGCCATGTTCGAGTCGGACTCTCAAACAAAGGGTTCTGTAAGTACCATAACTCAAAAAACACGCTTCTTGTATGCGAGCCCCCGTAAATTACCTAGTCCTATGGACGGACGGACAGCGGAGGCTTAGTAATAGTTAGGCTTAGGCTTAGTTTCGTTGGTTACGCTTCGGCCTACCTACATTGAGATCCGATAATGTAAGTACCTACTACTAACTCACCTTAAGGTCGCTCACCCCTGGGTTCGAAGTGGCCGCCGCCAGCACGCTCGCATATCTGAGCACGGCCCAGAGTTTCAACGTGGACACGGAGCAGAAACATTGGGTCCTGAGCACACTCCTCACGCAACGTCGCAAACACATGCACGACGCGATTCCTCATCTCGGCTGCGGACGCGCACTCGGACACAAACACTTGTCCTTGACGTAACCCCAAAGAAAAAATCAAATGGGGTCGAGTCTGATGAGTGAGCTGGCAATGGCTCCGGGCGGGCCGAATCTACCGATCCACCGATTCCACAAGTCCAGATGACATTTTCAAATCAGACACACAAACACAGAGAGAAAATTAGTTTTGGGATCAAACTAAAACTTATCTTCTCTAACGTTCCGAAAACA
The DNA here is from genome assembly GCA_950371165.1 of Lacanobia oleracea. Lineage (NCBI taxonomy): Eukaryota > Metazoa > Arthropoda > Insecta > Lepidoptera > Noctuidae > Lacanobia > Lacanobia oleracea. The sequence continues at coordinate 23,532,003 of OX493408.1, forward strand.
GACTTTCACAAAAAGCACACTCGTTCGCGATCAACGTCAACAAGAAACTGGCAAAAATCCATCACGAAATGTTCTTTTCGAACTCTCTTTTGATTTCGCCGACATACCTACGTGCAGTACAGTGGCGGAACTATCATGGGTGGTTATTTATTTATTGAATGATTTTTTTTTGTTGAAATACTTAACCATGTAGTTACTTGATCGCCTTAAAATAAGATTAAGATCTAAGAGAACCCAAGCTGCAAGAAACCGAACCAATTGAGATAAGCGTAACATTACTTATTTTATTAACTTAAGCCTTATTATGATTTGTGAAACGTGTGCCTATTAATAGTAAAAACTCCGGGAGTGCCGGCAGAAGTGAAAACTTGAATACGTGCTTCTCTCCCTCCGTGTTACGAATTTTCGATCAGGTCACCATCTCACGCATTTTCACCAGGGTCACGTGTCTTGACGCGAGCTTAACATTTTTTTACCCATCACAAAAAAAGTGCACAACGTCGGTAAAGAAGCTTTCACTTAAAAAAATAAAATGTCGGTCAGGTGTCACCATCACCACTAAGCGAGACACTGAACCGCCCCTTACACTCTGTTCAACAGAATAGGTACCTAGATCGGCTCGATTGTCGGCATGTCAAAGAGCGCGCTACGTATTGCCGCTATAAGAAAATACGATTTGGCGACACACAACAAAATAACCGATTTGCGTCTTTAAGCAATTATTTTAATGTTGGAAATCGCTTACTTTATTTTGTTGTGATACGTATTATTTTCTAATGACGGCAGTCTTTAGACGGTATTTTTGAGCGGTGCCTTTGACATGCTCACTCGCAGGTACCTACTTGGCATGCGTTGACCTTTCGTTTGAACTTTGCACAGCTGATAGCTACCTAATTTGAAGTTTTATTTACATTGCTTTTTTTTGTGAAAATAGTGAATTAATGACTTTTTAATTAAAAATCTTATTGGGTTAGGTCAGAATAACGATTATGAGCAGTCTAAAGTAAAAAAAACTCCTAAAAAATATGAAAAACTGAGGAAAAAGCCGACGAAAAATTCCAACTCCAGGGTGTCCAGAATCATGTCCTGGACCCCTGGAAATCGTTTGTGCGTCGATGTCAGATACACCCGGTATATAATCATCAAGCTAAGACTAATAGGAGCGGAGCAGACGCAGTTGCGCGGGTCAACTAGTTTTACATAAATAGGTAGAATAATAAAAGTACCTAACATTGGACTAGTCTGACACCCCTTCTGCTCCGCCCAGTGTGGGAAGAGACATTTGATAATTTCCCATCCTTAAAAAAAACAAAGGTGACATTGGACTAACCTGAACAGTACTCCTCTTCATTTTAAATCTTACAGCATATTCATCATCTGTGAAATTCCTCACAGTGTTTTCATAAAATCCTTTAATACGGCGAGTCACAGGAACATTTCCAGGGCATTGGTTTTCTACAGTCTGTGAAAATGCAGTACTGAACATGTCCATATTGTCGTTGTTTTCACTTACGACATTAGCCAGTGCCACTACTAGCCTGTTCATAGTGCAAGCATTGTCCATAAACATGCCCATTATAAATTCTTTTTGAAAATTGTTCATTTTTAACTGACCTTCTGAGGACCTTTCAAAAAAGAGAAGGTTCTCAGTTTGTGTATATTTGAATTTTACAGGTATCAGTCAGCAATGGTAGACATACATCCTTAGGCTTGTTGCCCGACCTGCCCGGCCTGTATACACCGTGACTTAATTGTACCTTCTTCCGTTTTTAAATTGCTATATGTCAGGATCCATCTGACCAAACTAATGAGGTGCTAGCATAGTAAAATAATTTTAATCACGTCAAAATAGCATAAAGTTCAACAATGACCCTGACATGAAACTTATGCTGACTGGACATTCTATAAAATGTTTTTAAAATAGTGTGATTTTAAGGGCAGTAGGTACAAGATTTATTTTCTCTTTAGAAACTAGGTTGATGTAGCCTACCCTGCCTGTTTCCTGAGTGATGGCAGCGCAGTGGGGACAGTCATCAAACTTCCCGCTTTATGGTTGATGTTAGTATTAGCTGTATGAAAAAAAATTGTTTTTGTTAGTTAACTTGACACAGATTTAAAAGCTGTAGCTGCTGTCTACAACAGGCTTTTACTATATTTCATCAGTATTTTTAGTTTTATTACACTCTGGATAGGGGGGAGCGGGGGAGGGGTCAGCCAGAGAAAGTTGGCTAGTGTGAGGATTGATATGACAGAACAGATAGTCAGAGATGGCATGACGGTTGAGAGCACAACAAGGAATAAAGAATATATTTGTCAAACCCAAGTAAGTAACATATCATTTGGGCAAAAAGGTGATGGTGTATAAATTCATCATATCAGCCGAAAACATCCACTGCTGGATATAGGCCTCCCCAGAGGTGGGAGGGCTTCCATAATCACCACGCTTGGCAGGCAGGTTGGCAATTGCAGTGTATGGTGTTGTGTTTTACAGAGAATGCTGCTGCCCATTCTCTGGCGAGTCCCTTAGCCATCTCTTACAACACCCATGGAAACTGATAGGACGGTATTATTCTTTTACGGCACCATATGGGACTGGCCGATACCGTACAGCAAATGTATACAATTAGAGGCTCATTAAAAGCAGTTTTTCACCAGATTACTGCAATCAACTTGAGATTGTAATAAATCTTAGTTAAAATTAATTATTTATCATGAACTCTGATACTAGGGTGTGCGGGGTTGTTAGACCTTACTGCCCACACGAGAAGATTAAATTATAAACCATATGTTGAGTGTTGCCCATAAACAGGGTAAAGTACCTTTTCATTAAGTCATTTTGTGCAATTAATAAATATCTTTTTATTTATTTATCAATATGTTCCATCCAGTTTTAATAGTTTTTTTTTACTATTGATAGGCACGCATTTGACCACTATCTACCCTGTTTGCTTCCAATAAATCTGTTTCATATTGAGGAAAAAGAGTTTACGATCTCACACAATTTGTCATGAACTGATTTACTGACCCAGTGACATATGTGTTTTAGTTAGTAGTTTCTTTTTATGTTATTATCGGTGTACAATAAAGTATATACTAAATAAATACATAAGCTTGCTGCTTCGAAAAACTCGATTTCCACTCTGGCTGACCTCATGGCCAAGGATGAGAGCCCTTAAAGTGTATGTGAATACCAATAATTGTATTTTGGGTAGCTGGAGAATTGATTGGGCCAGGCGGTAGTAAAGCAAAGAATCCTTTTTCTGATTCGGATTCCATTGAATTTTCTATCGATTTCAGAAAGATTCGATGATCACTAACGGGCAGTCTTAAAAGTAGGTATAAAAAAAAGAGTTAAAACAAACCTCAACGTTAGAACACAAAGATAAACAATAATATTGATTGAAGTTCACATTAGTTATGAAAATACTCATATGTGAAAAGTAACTTTTCAACAAGCAACGAAATTCAAACAAATCGGTAGGAACTAGAGTAAATTGTATATAGCGAGAGCTTAGAGCTTTGCTACCTACCGAAGTCCGAAGTGCACGAGTTATATAAACAATAATATTGTTCTGTGCCCCGCTAGGTTATTTACTAATATTCTGCATCTGTGAGTGGCTGCAAGTGTTGCTTTGTTTGACATTAGTTAGACTTCGGCAAGAAATATCGATATTTTTCAATACATTATCGATATATTTCGTCGTTACTTTAATGGCGATAAATCTAAATTGATTTTAGAGTATGGAATTCGTATTATTTTGGTTTCGTATTAAGAGGCCTATTACATTTTAACTGTGTTTTTTTGCGTAAAATGGCAAATTTTGGCTTTGTTGTTCTTAGAAACTGTAATATTTAGACAACTTTGGCTTTTTGGTTAGTCGAGAATAGTTATTAGTATAGTTCGTAACGGCCTCATTTTTCGCTTTTTACTCTTATACATTTGTAAAAAATCAAAATTCCGAAGTAAATTCCTCATACAATGCGCGACATCACTTTTGCGAGCAAGCGGATTGAACTATTGTTATAACTAAACAAATGAAATGAAAACATATGATAATATTTCTTATCTAGTAAATAGTTTGCAGCTGCCTCAGAAATTTGAAAGAAGAATGAAAAATCCGTAAAAAATCTGAAATCCATAAAAACTACTAAAAATGCAGAATAAACTGTAAAATTTTTCCTTAATACAATAATATACGTGAAATTTAAACCTAAATAAATCATGGTTCACAATAAATTAAAATTTAATAAATGCTCATTAAATAAAGTAATAATAAATGCTAAAATAAACGTAATTTCAACTGTCATTTATAGATAATGCGATGTTATGATAACGCAATTTTGTGATCGGGCTCTTCACGTTACTAGCTTGTATATTGCTCGCTGCGGGTTAGTTTTATTTTAAATAAGATAAGATTTCTTTATTCGTTTAAACATAGTATACATACAAGAGCATGCAAGATAATAAACTTAAACTTTTAAATTATAATTTTTTAATTGTTTAAACTCAAGCAAAAAAAAACTAATTAGTTCATGTGTAGGTATTACTTATTACGAATTTTGAATGTTTTGGAAATATGTGTGTAATTTCAGTCAAACGAAAACTGATGATATATCGATACGTTTTTCACTTGCTCATCCCTATTGGACATGTTCTTTTTTTTTTTAATTCGTTCCTGACGGAACAGGCTAAGGTCTGAGACCATGCTGCCTAGTTGGCATTTTGATGGATGGTCATGTTCTTGTTTTTCGTTTTTTTTTTTTAAGTCCGTTTGACATTCATACCAGTCCACACAGATAGAAAATAAAGGCACTTGGTTTGCCACTTTAGATGTACAAATAAACTCCAAACCCTGGTTTAGCAGGAATAACAATTTTTGTGAGTATTGTCAATCACAAAAAGTTCAATCTTTGCATCACATTTTCTTTGAATGTTCGTCTTTCAACATTCAGCGCCTTGTGTTGTCGGATGAGCTACTAAAAATTTATAAAAATCCTGATAAGGTCCCGCAATGCATCCAGGGAGCTACTTATGAATGCCTCAACATATTTATATTTGTAAAAATTTATAATAGAGACTGTGCACGACATTTATGTTACATTTCGTGTTTTTATCCATGTGCACATAATTGTATATTACCATTATATTTAATTTATACCTATTAAATTGTAAATACATAGCACTTTGTAGGTTATGTTTTATATGAGGATATAACTAGTTTGTTCAAGTCGTTCAAGTCATGTTTGACTTGACACACATGTGACAGTCATGTCACATGTGTGTAGTCAAGTCAAACATGACTGTCATATGACAGTCATGTTTGACTTGACACACATTGACACACAGGTGGATGCTCCAGGGTAGCCCGCGAAATTCAAATATTTTTATGTTTTTTGTAATTTGCCGGTCAGTGTGAAGCTGTATGTGGACCAAATGCGATCCGCGACCGTAACGCGTATTTATCTAGAGAATTATAACCATTTTAATCATCAATATAGCCCTCTAAGTTCATGTAGTTCGAAAGAATGAATATTTCAGAAATAATCATTCTTTCGAACTACATGAACTATGTTAGAAATAAAAGAAATGTTTCGCGAATTCAAACAACAGCAAGACGATAAGTTTAATAAGCTGTACTCTATGGTGAACGACATCCGAGACAACGTTGACATCATGGCTGCAAAATTCAACGAAATAACTTCGCGTGTTGAGGTATTGGAATCCGAACGTAAGGAAAACTTGTCCTACATCGATAAGTTGGAGGAAAAACTCGAAAATTTTGAGCAGAGTTCCAGGTCCTCCTGCCTAGAGATACGCAATATCCCAGTGGCTAAATCTGAGACAAAGACATCTTTATTGAAAACCGTGACTGATACGGGCAATCTCATCAACTTGCAAATTAAACCTCATGAAATTAAGGATGTTTTCCGTATCCAAACAAAAGATCCGGTTAACAAAACTATTATAGTCAATTTTACATCAGGGACGAATTTCTGGAAAACTTCCGTAAGCAGAACAAGAACTCTTTCAAGTTGACAACGGAGCACCTTAAAATCAGTGGCCCTACCAAACCGATCTTTGTCTCTGAAAATCTAATACCTAGGAAAAAGAGACTATACTTCCTGGCACGTGAAGCGGCTAGATGCAACGACTACAAATTCTGTTGGATTAAACACGGCAAGATCTTCGTCCGTGAGAGAGAAGGATACAAACACTTCAAAAGTTAAGACTGATAATGATCTTTCTACCATTTTGAAGTCCGCATGACTATATCCAGCTTCGTATTATCTCACTAAATTACCCGCTTTGCCATTTTCTGTTTATTACTGTTTTCATTAGGAAACACTCACTTCTCCCTTACGATCCTCAGTCCCTGACAAAGAACCGTCGTGCTGACATAGTATGTAAGACTGAACGCTGCAGGTTAGCGTTGGTTAGGCGCCACTTCACTCACACCAGCTCTAAACTTTATAACGCAATAAAAAAAAAATATATATATACCCTATGACTAGGAATGTATTGAAGAAAAAAGTGACCATCTGGCTTAAGTGCTTATCCTATGATGAGACTGAGCAATCATAAACGCGATACACATACACACACACACACAAAGACACACCTCATCCCCACCTCCACTTTACATATATACAACACAGTAACCACATAGTGTACATTGTATTTTTGTATTATTTCATTAATAATAATAATAATAATTCCATTTATTTGTATAAAATGTGGTAGAAACAGATGTTACAATAATATATTTAGTGCAAAGACACATTCTGCCATTTAATGGCATACAAATATTAGTCTATTAACTTGTTTTTGTGCCACTAAAATAGTAACACTCACTCAATAGTTATATTATAAGTACACGAATAATAATAGTTTCCCGCAATAAATTCTGGATTTCTACAGAAAACAAAACCAATATAACCTTATTTTACATATAAACTAAAGTTTAAACACACATCACAAATCGTAAGGCAACTAAATTAACAGTGTTTTAGGTATCAAAATACCAACTATAAAACTACAGTGCATTCCTGAAGTGATAGGATGAACATGACTTTTTGTTGAGAAATTCGCTGACTGAATAAAAGCATTGCGATATCAACCACTTTTTTAAAACTGCACAGAATTTTTGGTAAGGTAATTCAGTTATCCAGATCGGTAATGAGTTGTATATAAGTGGCGCCATATATACGCAGCTCCGTCTGAATAGTTCTATCCTGGGTACAGGGATCTTTAATAAATATTGAGTAACTTTCCGTTTGTTAAAATTGTTTTTAGCTTCAAAAAGTGAAGAATTAGCTTTAACAAATTTTGCGATTTCATAAATATATATGCAAGTAACGGTAAGAAGCTTGTGTGATCTAAACACTGGTCTACATGATTCAGTCCAGTCCATGTTAAAGATAGTGCGAATGCATTTTTTTTGAGCTATCAGTATTCGTGAAATTTCAGAAGAATTTCCCCAAACAATGATGCCATACCTGATAATGGAACATATATAAGCATGATACACCATCATAGCAGTAGGTTTGGATGTCTCATCTTTTACTTTTTTCAAAGCAAAAACAAATCTATTAATTTTCATGCATATTTCATCAATGTGTTCTTTCCATGTGAAATGTTCATCCAGTGTTATGCCAAGAAATTTAGTTTTGTTAACTTGTTCAACTAATTGATTCTTATGAGATATTTGAAGTTTGAGACTTTTACTTTTATGTGTTTTAAAGTTCAATATTTTAGTTTTTTCTACATTTATTTTTAAGTCATTGCTTTCTAACCATGTGATAATTTTATTGAAGGTGTTATTCATGTCTGACTCGTAAGTTTCAATGTTTCTGCAATCTAAGATAACGGTTGTGTCATCAGCAAAAAGAATACAATCTTTTCCGACTGCTTGGGGGAGATCGTTCACGTATACGAGAAATAATGGTGGCCCTAAAATGCTTCCTTGTGGTACACCAAATTTATTATGTCGAGGTTGGGAGTCAAAATTGATAATACTGTTAATTTTATCATCGAATTTAGTTACTCTTGTGATCTGACTTCTATTCGATAAATAAGATTTAAACCATTCTAAGGCTGGTCCTCTAATACCGATTTTATTCAATTTATCGATGAGAACTGAATGGTGCACAAAATCGAAAGCTTTGCTTAAGTCTAAGAACAGAGCAGATGTTGTTATTTTATCGTTAATATTATTTAAAATCGATTTGACCAGATTAAACGCTGCAAGAGAAGTTGATCTGTTTTTCCTAAACCCATATTGTTCTTTAGCAAGAGCATTGTACCTATCAAAAAAAGAGAGAATTCTCTTATACATGACTCTTTCAAAGACCTTCGATAGAATCGGTATTAGCGCAATAGGACGGTAATTATTTTTATCGGTTTTTAGGCCTTTTTTATGAAGTGGCTTTATTACAGATACTTTAAGCTTTTCCGGAAAACAACCTTGCTCTAATGACAAGTTGATGATGTAAGAAAGTGGTTCTGCGACGTACGGAGCGATGTTTTTTAGAAGGTCTGTAGTGATATCATCATAGCCGGCTGCTTTGGTGTTTTTTAATGTTTTTAATATGGAAAAAATTTCAGAAGGATTTGTTGGATTTAAAAATATGCTGTTGTCATTGCTTTTCATATTACTTAGACTGCTAAAGTTGTTTTGAAAGGATGTGTTGGTTTCAACGATATCGATAAAGAAGTTGTTGAACGCATTTGCGATATCAGAGCCTGATGTAGTTACATTCCCGTTTTCGTCTATACTATTTATATATTCACGTAGAGTTTCGTTACCAGTGCTCCTTTTAACAATATCCCACGACGCTTTACACTTATTTTTGGATTGTGCAATATGCTTAAAATTACATGAAGATTTCAAGTTGTTAATACATTTTCTTAATAAGCTAGAGTATATCTTAAAACTGGTTTTATTGTCACTTGTCTTGTTTAAATAATATTTGTACCTTAACTTCCGTTTAGTGTTACTACTCATTTTAATCCCCTTTGTTATCCATTTTAGTTTACTGAATTTGAATAGTTTTTTTACTTTGATGAGTGGAAAACACAATTTATAGAATAAAGTTAACGTGTCATGAAAATTTTCAAATGCCTTATTCGTGTCAGAAATTTCATAAATTTCAGAAAAAGATAAATTACCTATACAATCAATAAATTTGTTGACATTGTCTTTGCTTTGATCGTTTAGGGACATGAAGTAATAACCTGATATAGGTTTTTGATCATATTCAAATTTAACTACCTGTGCTGTGTTATGATCAGATAGACATACATTATGAGTTTTACTTATGATATTTGGAATGTTACTGATGATGTTATCGATACATGTATTTAATCTGGTGGCCTCTTGAATGTGGCACCGCATACCATAATTAGAAATAACTTCTTTGAACATTGTGCTATTCTTGTCTTTGTGCAAGAGGTTTATATTAAAATCACCAGCAATTATTATTTTACTTTTTTTGTGTTGAAGTTTCAGTAGAGTTTTGTTCAAGTTTTCAAAAAATATGTTTATGTTGGATGATGGTGTTCTATATACACATAGTATGATTACACGAATAGATTTGATTTCAAGCCCGCAAATCTCGAAGTTTTTATTTATACAGAACTCATTTACTTCTTTTAATTCTGTACTTTGGAGGTGATTTTTACAAAGTATGCACGTTCCTCCTCGTCGCTGGTCAGGTCGCGAGTAAATGGCACCAAGATAATAATTATTAAGTTTCAGGTACTTTTCTTCCCCTTTAACGACAAAATGTTCAGTAAGGCATATTACATCAATGTTTGAACCAGCTTCACGCATATCATTAATAGTCAATTCTACATCATTGAGTTTGTTTAAGGCCCCAGCAATGTTTTGATGAAGAACTGAAAAGCAGCTTCTATTATGTTTATTTTTATTAATTACGAAAAAATGGTTCTTTACTCAGCGTCATGTTCTCTGCAGTCAAGTTTATAGGCATGACTTGTGGTTTATCAATTTTACGAAAGTAATAAGGAATAGTACCTTTTTTTGGTTGAATTATTGGTTCAACTGTGCTGGGTTTGACTACCCGATATGAAGCAATTTTTGAAGTTTCCAGTTTGTGCTCTGAGTCTTCTTGTCTCGCCTTTAAATCTGTTTTATCGTTGTACAGGAGATATTTGTTGTAGTATTGAACGACGTTAATTTTGTGAATAAGTTCTTTTATAACGGTATTGTAGCTATGTCCCTCAATAAAATTGCAGTTTTTATAATTTTGTGCAAGCAGTTTCAATTGATAGTTGAGTTTAGCCTCATTTAGGAATGCATTGTACTTAACGCTAACAATAAATATATTACAATGTTTCAAAATCTTAATTACGGCAGACATTTCAGCCATAAATTTTATTGGGTTTGAGTCATTCATACCGGTCATTATGACTACGCTGTCACTTTTTGTAAAGTTTTCCGTAAGTTTATTACAACACAACAAGACATCTTCTGTAACGGCGCCTGGTTTCCTCATCCCTGATATGGTATATTTCTTTATGATAAATTTGTTTTTATTCTCTAGTAGTCCTTCAACTATACCTTTCCCTTGGTCATCCGACAGAACAAGTATGTTTCCATTTGTAGATTTGAGATTTAAATTGGCTTTAGGTTTTTGTTCTCGGTGTAGAGTCGACTCTTGTGGGTTATTATGCTTTGCAATTGCTATAAAATTAGTTTTTGTTGAATCTTCAGTAAATTTTTCTTTAGTTTTATGTTCTTCTCTTAGCATGTCAGTAACAGAACTGCTAAAAGACGGTTCAGGTGTATGAAAGTCGATGTCTAAATCTAGTATTCGAGCTGATAGTTTGCTTTTGTTTGAAAAATATTTTTTAGACTTTCCTGTATAACATGATGAGGCAGTACTTGTGCTCGTGTTGTACATTTTCTTCAGATTCTCCGTTTTGAGCTTTTCGTCAGCTAATTGTTGACGCAATGAAGCATTCTCTAAACCAAGTTTTTTCATTTCAGTATGCACGCTCGATATCTCCTCCTTAAGAATCTCAATAGTATTTTTCAGATGTAATGTTTCATCACTTTTAAAGCGTGTCGATAGATCAATCATACTTTTGACACTTAAGTTTGATGACAAACTGTCCACGGATTCATTAGAGAAATGAGAAAGAGAGCGTCTCATGCGGCTTTTTCTGAAAGTCACGTTAATGTTGGGGGTTTCCATGGTTTTCAAAAAAATGTTTTGTAAAATATTCAGATTTTTTTTTTTTTTTTATAATAACTGTTTTGTAAAATAATATTCAATAAAAAGTTCCAAAACAATCCAAAAAGTTAAACGGTCCTTGGTAGGATTTGAACTCAGAGTACGACGTACAATTTGGCTTGACGCCTTACGCAATGAGGCTACACTGACACTTACGAAGTATTGCGAAATAGATAGAGGTATTTATACGCTTTGTTCTTTGTGACAAAAAGTGGTTTATCTTTGTTTCTATTGGTCGAGAAATAGCGTCGCGCGTCACCACTTTTAAATTATTGTTAACGGTACAGTTATTTGGAGATTTCACTTCTATTTTAGTTTTATGCCACTATGCCACTGTTTTGTAGTGTAAAATTGTAGGTTTTATTGTTTATGTTTTTGTTTATACCTCGGTTTAGCCGCTATTACTTATTATAATGCACAATTTTGTTGGTAATCACTCTGTGAGACGCTGTTCTTTTATAACGATTTTATTCACACATCACTTTATAAACTCCTTTGCAAACAATAGATGGTGATTATCACATATAATTCAACTGATTTATTACACAATTAGACTGTTAAATGAATATTTTGTATATTTTACAATAATTCGAATACGGAGCCAATGTTGACGTGACAACTAGCGCCACCTGTTCTGTCATGTTGTTCATTCCTTTTGTCGTTCTTAAATTATAATTTAACTTATGTTAGGTTAATCTGGAACAATCTCTGATTCCTTGTATCTTGAATTGGGCGCTGATAGCTGCGCCACAGTTTTTACTTTTGTAGCTATCTTCGTTTCTCCTGTGTAACTTGTAAAATTAAGTTGTTCCAAATAAACATTATTATATTATTATATAACTCGCGTACATAAGAGCCTATATATGAAATGCAATATTTAAGAGCTTATGTATTTGATATAGTTATAGTTTCATGGTTATGTAACAGTATTATAATCATATTTGTTGTCGATTTCCTCCGGTCACATAAGATGTTCTTGGGGAACTTATTTCTTTGAATAAATAGATAGGTAGGGCTACACATTTCCCTTACACATTCCTAGTAAACCCTTAATAGGTATGGTTTTGATGGCTGGTAAAATTTAAAGGTATTGAAGGTACACAGGTATTGAACATTTCACACATACCGACACAGGACAGTTACTCAAAGGTAATGGGGTGGATAGCAAAAAACCACCATTTACAGAAACCTTCAGTTACTAAACATACAGAAAATCTGGGTATTTAAACTTCAAATAGTAGGCACTAGAAGCCTGGCACTGAGCCCTTTTCAAATGTGGACACATCTTTATGGTCAGATGTGGCATAAAGCCACAATTTGGAAAGGTGTGAAAACACAGATTTTTTCCTCTTCCGGGTTCCTGACCTTGTGGTGCTTCCGCCCTTAGAGGGGTGGCTTCAAAAATTGTGTATCTGGATAGAGGGATGATGCACCTATCCTATGACATATAGTATAGTAGCCCATGGGGCAAAGTTTTTCGAGAGGTCAAGTTTACACATGCAGATAGTTTCGATAGTTAAATGCAACAAGCCCACCAGTGGGCAGGGTTGAAGGGTTGATTTTCACCCCATTCGATGGGAAATTTCGGGGGATTTGCAGAGAGGTGCATCAACCCCTATCCAGACCTGGAATAAAAGCCAAAAATGTTCTAAAGTTATAGTTAAAATAGCAGTTAAAAATAAATTGAAACAGTTAGTGGTTTTGGGCCTCGTTACGGTAAAGTAACATAGTACGCTAGTAAACACATAGAAAATAGAAATTCGTAGTCACCTGCAGAAGAAATATAGAATTTTTAACTAGAAGCAAAATAGTCGCGAATTTTCCCTTCAACCGCTAGCTGCAGTGTTATCAAATTTCTGCATCTTATTTATCTCTGGTAAGCATACATCCCTCACCCCCATCTACCCCGAAGACAGCAAGTAAATAGCAAGAAAGAAGAACATTGCACGCGTGGTACGGAGAACCTCAGTATCCCGATACAGGACATCAGCGCGGCTGGACGCAGTCGGGTGGTCACAGTTCACGTCGAAGGATTAGAAGAAGGATAGACCTACCCCATCACACCCCCGTTCAAGTCGATCACGCCCGTCCGGTACAGTTTTTAGGCCCTTGCGAGCCGGATTTCCGTACCACCGTATCATATTTCTTTAACAATTTGTCCTTAGGTATTCGTTCCCGAATCAACCCTTGAAGAATCAACCCCCGAAGAATCAACCCGAAGCCCCTCCGATACAGTTTGGCCCGTCCGAGCCTAACATCCGTACTCCGTGTTATGTTTCTGTGACAGTTTGTCACTTGGTACTAATTGTTCCCGAAAACAACCTTTCAAGAATCAAACCCTGAAGACTCACCCCGAAGCGGATCCGAAGCTACTCGTCACCACTCGTTCCTGTGAAGACACCTCAAAGTCAGCATCGTAGTTCATCGTGAGAATTACCCCTTGAAGGAAACCCGGCCGGGCCCTTCAAGAATTAACCCTTTAGGACTCACCCCGAAGCAGATCTTAACTTTGAAACTTTGGACTTTGAAAATTTTCCTGAAACACTGAAAGATTACGTCTGGACTTAAAAGATTTTTGAATTTTGAGAAAATTTTGGAAATTTAACCTGGACTTGCGAAAATTGCTACGAAGTTGCGGGTTTTTCTACTCTGTGGTTGCTGGTGGACACCGGCTCTCATAAAACAATTTATGTCGGTGTTTATAGGTCGCACAGTGGAGATCAGGAGACGACAAGACTCTTTGACCATCTTACAGGGGCAGCCGAATTGGCCCAACGCAAATATCCGATAGCGGATATTGTTTTTCTGGGGTATTTTAATGCCCGTCATCAGGAATGGCTTTTTCCATTTCAGAAAACTGACCATGCTGGAAGAGAGGCGCGCAAGTTTGCGATATCTTTAGATCTCCACCAACTGGTTAACCAAGCTACCCGCGTTCCGGATATTGAGGGCCACACACCCAACTGTTTGGACCTTCTGCTGACTACAGATCCGGACAGGCACTCTGTTTCGGTCTGTGCTCCGCTCGGTTCGTCCGACCACTGTCTGGTGAAGTCCGTATCTTCCTGATCTCCTCCAGATTTAAGCCCTAGAGGCACGAGGCGAGTATGGAGGTACGGGTCAGCAGACTGGGATGAGATGCGACATTTCTTTGCATCTTACCCATGGCGGCAAACTTGCTTCTCGTCGCGCAGCCCTTCCGACTGCGCCGTCGCAATTGTTGACGTGATACGTCAGGGAATGGAATATTTTATTCCATTTTCTGACGTCCCACTTGGCTGCGAGGCGTCTTGTGCGCAAGCTAACCTGCGTAAAGAGCAGGCATACCGGGCATGGGCATGACTTCCCTTCCCGCTTGTGCGCTGTGAGGTGTTTATTATATCGCTCCGTTCTGTAAATTCGGAATTTGCATTGTTTGTCTATTCTAAGGCTTGTGAACTGTTCCTAGCTGTGCCATAGTGTATTAAGTGCGTGTTTTGTAAGTTTTTAAAGCTGTCTGTCTATTCTTTTATTGCTAATTAGTCAATTTCTCCAGCCTTCGGTAAGTGCATTTATTTTTTTCTGTGTGTGGGTACCGCGAAATAACTTAATCGATCGATATTTATTTGTTTAATTCTTTAATTTCATTCATTCGCGTTCTAATACGTTTATTTATCGTATTCTCCGTCAATGATGATGTCAACAAATGATGACCCACCAGATCGCGGCGGAGAAATATTTCGTAAAAATACTAAAACCCAAAGGTCGCCCGTGGCGACCTCCGCTAATTCGAAACGTTTATTCAGCGAAATGTCTCCATCATACATTTCACCCGATGATAGGTCCAAACGGCTTCA
The DNA here is from genome assembly GCA_950371165.1 of Lacanobia oleracea. Taxonomy (NCBI): domain Eukaryota; kingdom Metazoa; phylum Arthropoda; class Insecta; order Lepidoptera; family Noctuidae; genus Lacanobia; species Lacanobia oleracea. The sequence continues at coordinate 23,547,098 of OX493408.1, forward strand.
TCAAACATTCGAAACCGTGGAAAAATCCTCGCCGATTTTAAATATCAGTGATGTGAGCAATACCGACTATTGTGACTTAGTTTCCGAGGCGTCGTCATACCTGTCTAAAATTAACGACCTAGTGAATGATCAGGGCTCTCGAATTAATGTTGCAAATAAATCAGCTATCATGGATATGACACAGCGTGTCACGGCCATTGTTTCTATGCTGGCCATAAAATCATCATGCAACGAGACGAAGTTAGCCAATACGGAACGCGAATTAGATAAAATCAAGTCGAATAACGCTGTCAATCCCGATCCTGTCAATAACAACTGTAAAATTTCATATGCGGACTCGTTGAAACTACGTTTGCCAAAAGTAGCTCCAGCAATTATGCAGTCCCGACCACCGTTACCCTGTGTGGTCGCATACCCTACCGCGGATCGGTCAGCTGACTATAACACTTCGTCCGCGACAAAACAAGCGCTCATGAAGGCAATTAAGCCCAGTGACGACGGTTTTCAAATTGTAGGCGTGAAAAAAACCGCGAAATCTGGTGTCGTACTACGCGTTGCTAATGAAATTCAACTTAGAAAGTTAGAATCTGTGGATGCTATCAAGGCCGCTGGTTTACGACTAGAAAAGCCAAAGGGTAGACGCCCTAGAGTGTTAGTGAAGGATGTTCCATCATCAATGGATGATGGCGCTTTTCTAAACGCGCTTTACCGCCAAAATATTAAGGATGAGATGCAAATTAAAGAGGATGACTTTATAAAGTCTACCAAAATTATTCGTAGGCGCTCCTTAGATAACGGTCGGAAATGGATTGGCATTGAAATAGAACCCGCGGTACGTAAACACTTAGTGACTACCAAGGATAAGTTATTTATTGATTGGGCTACCTGCCGTTTTATTGATGATGTAGAAGTAGTTCGGTGCTTGCATTGCCAACAGTTCGGTCACGTTAAGAAACACTGCGCTAGTAAGGAACCGACCTGTGCCAATTGTTCGGAGGCACACGAAACAAATGATTGCCCGCATAAGGACGACTTAAATTTTAAACCGACTTGCGTGGCGTGCAAACGCTTTAAAAAACCGTGTGATCATCGCTGCGGATCTCAAGAGTGTACTACCTATAAACTGAAACTCGAACAATTAATCCTAAACACTAACTACCTACTAATAATGGATATTTTAACCATAGGACAATTAAATCTCCATAACGATAGGGTGGCGACATCTGAGCTGGATTAATTGATTGTGGATTATAATCTTGACATAGTGCTTATTCAGGAACAATACCAAAACGCGCGCTTACGTCACAGGGTGGTTCAGCTGGACTGCAGGGCGCGGGCCGGAATTTATGTAGCGCGTTCTTCGGGCTTTACTGTAACATCTATAAGTAATCTCATGACGCCTCATTGCGCCGTGGCGGAAGTATCATCGCCTACTTTTAAGGTTTAGGTTGTGAGCTGCTACTTTCAATACTCAGACCCAGTTACTCCACATATACATAATCTCCGTCACGTCTTGCGGTCGCTCGCGGGCTGCAAAGTTATAGTAGGTGCTGATGTAAATGCATCTTCTTCCCTGTGGTATGGCAAAGTTCGATCCACTGATTCCGAACGACGTTGTGCTGTTGAAGATTTTATTGCTGAGATGAATTTATCAATTCATAACACCCCAGACGCACCACCTACTTTTTGTAGCCAAATGGGCGAATCTTATATTGACGTCACACTTTCTAGTGCAGACGTATGCTTGGATAGGTGGCGTGTCCTTCCTGACGCGTCTTGTAGTGATCATCGCCTGATCGTGTACGAGTTTGTTCCTATGTTTACTCAAGGTTCGTCACACTTAATTGGAAATTTTAGATATAAAAGTAAGGGCGCGAATTGGGAATTCTTCGGCTCACTTTTTTCTGGTCATGTCAAAGACTTCACTCGCGACGGACTGTCAGCTGAGGAAAGTGCTGAGATAATGTCGGACGCCTTCACTTACTGTGCTGACATTGCTATTGGTCGCGCATCCATGACCAATATTCGTAGATGTGATTGGTGGAGTGACTACCTTGTTGAACAACGTAGAAGCTTTCGTAGAGCTCGTAGACAGCTTAACAAGCTAAAAAAACGTAAGGTTACCGGGGACCTCCTTAATCTTGCTTTAAGTACTTTTAGAGTTGCCAAGTCACGCTACAGAGCATCTGTTGAAAAATCTAATAAACTTGATAAGGAGGGTCCGTGGTCTCCTTTGTACCACGAGTTCAAAGCTAATAGATCTGTCGACCTTGCGTACGTTCAAAACATTAAAGTAAACAATAAACATACAACCGGCATTGAAGAAACAACTGATGCTCTGCTTGAATCCCTTATACCAGACGATTCATCAGTAAATGATAATGAATACCACCAACAGATCAGAGCGTGGGCCACGGTGCCACCTGAATCACCGGAGTCAGATCTTCTATCCACTGACGAATTCATAAACGTTGTGAAGAAACTACCTCTCAACAAATCATCCGGTGAAGATAAAATATCTAATAGAATGATTATAGAAGCGTGTAAGACAGCCGGAGACGCGATCTTATCAGTATATAACCGATGCATTGCGGAAGGTATTTTTCCTCGAATATGGCGACAGGGCTTTATACGCATTATTCCGAAGAGTGGCGATAAGCCCCCGGATGACCCTAAGTCCTATCGGCCCATAACCCTACTTCCATCTTTGGGAAAACTCTTAGAGCGACTAATCGTTCCGCGCTTACTACCGAATGGACCTAAATTTCATAATAATCAATTTGGTTTCACTATTGGTAAATCCACCGTCGACGCGGTGCTCTCTGTTCGTAAAATTATTAACTTATCGGAACATAAATATGTGGTTGGAATCTTTCTCGACATTTCTGGCGCTTTTGATAACGCATGGTGGCCGATGTTACTACTTAAAATGAAAAACCGTGGTTGTTACCAAAACATCTATAATCTGATTCTTTCTTACTTTTTAAACGGTTCCGTGAAACTCAAACTAGGACATCATTCCATTACTAAGTCTCTAACCATGGGATGTCCTCAGGGCTCAGTTATCGGTCCATATGTTTGGAATATTGGCTACGATGATTTCCTCGCGCTTCCGCTCCCATGCGGCTGCTCATTAACCGGTTACGCGGACGATGGCTTGCTTCTCATTCAGGCAAGTACTCGTGCTGGCCTTGAGAATTTGGTTGACACATGCCTACGATTAATATCTCAGTGGGGCGATCGAAACCGTCTGACCTTTGCACCGCATAAAACCTATCAACTTATTTTAAAAGGAAACCTTAAATCCTGGCCTAGTATTAAATTCAATAACGTACCCGTTAAAAGAAAAGAATCCGTGTGCTATCTCGGTATGCTATTAGAAAATAACTTTTCATTTATTGATCATATAAAAACAGTAGGTGAGAAAGCAAAAAAGAACTTCTACGCCTTGACGAGAATATCCAAAGCTACTTGGGGTCTATCTTTTCAAACCTTAAAAACTATTTATGGGGCTACCTACTTGGGTTGTATGTGCTACGGGGCACCTGTCTGGGCCGATAGGGCCACCATAGGTGCGGTACGACGTAAATTGCTTCAAAGCCAGCGTTTGGCTTTGATATTTTTATGCAAGGCGTATAGGACGGTTAGTACTGAAGCCTTACCAGTGCTGGCGGGTGTTCTCCCAGTCGATCTAGAAGTGCAGCGGCGTGCTGCAATGTACTACTACGCTAGAAAGATTACGGACCCAGAGTTCTTACCGCAACGCGGCCGTGCTAAGATCTCTAGATTACTAAAACCCCAGACTGATGTCTGGGAGGAACTTTTATCCGAGTGGCAATGTAGGTGGGAAAATTCCATCAAAGGCCGTCACCTCCACCAGTTTTTTCCATCTGTTCGTGAGCGGCTGGACAGGACATGGCTGGAGGTGGACCACTGTGTTGCCCAATTTCTCACAGGTCATGGCAATTTTAAGAGTAAATTATTTTCCTTTAAGCTTGTGGCCTCGCCTTTATGTCAATGTTCTACAGTTGACCATGAATACGAACAATCCGCACATCACATCTTATGGGAGTGTAGTCTTTGGCAAACTGAACGCAATATTATGTTAGATAGTATTAAGGTTACATCTGGGGTAGTTTACTATACGGACCTTGTTGAAACCAGAACAAATTTCCGTGCGTTCAAGCGATTTTGCCATACCTATTACTGGAATCAAAAGTAGCTCACAATTTAGGACCCATTAGTTTAAGTGGTAAGATATAATCCGTGGTGCTTGGCAACTGGGCTTAACCCAGTTGTATTTGTCCCTTGGTGCCTATTGGCCTAGTTCTATTCTGTCTCCTGCTTGATACGGAGGGAAGTGGAAATTATATATTTTTTTTTTTCCTACTCCTCCGCTGTACTTTTCTGATTAATTTCGTTGCAGGATCCAAGACAGTTGAATCGTTTCTCCAGGACTCGTCGGGTTTCATTGGCTCGGCGTTTTTCTGGTGGTCGCCACTGTTAATTCTGGCTTTCAGGAGTTGCAGTGGTTGGGAATGTGTGGCGGGCTTGTCCCAAAAAAAAAAAAAAAAAAAATACTAGTGAGGTCCGATCACCAATGGAGAGAACTGCTAAAAATAGCAAAAATGTCTGCAAGTGGTGTCTTTGAATATTGCGCCATTGAACTGACTATGCATAAAATTGTATGTGTTTGTATTTACAGAGTACCAAATTCTAAAAATGTCAATGAATGTATTAAGAAATTAGAACATATATTACAAATGTTAATAAAAACAGATTGTAAAAATATTGTTTTAGCTTAAAAGAACTAATCAGTCAATAGAATTCGAAAATATTTAGTAAGCTTTAACTTGAAACTGGCGCTTTATCAACCAACTCGTCTTAAGAGCAAAACATGCATTGACAATTTTGCGCATAACTTTAACAGGCGCTGTCAATCGTCGGTATTAGAATTAGCGTTATCGGATCACACAGCCCAACTACTGAAGTGTCAAATAAACACGATATGTACTTTTAGTCGGTGGAGTAGGAGAAGTCGTGATTATAGTAACGATAACATTGATAAATTTAAAGCCTATCTGCGGAGTCTGTCGTTTTCAGAAGTATAATTATGAAGCAAATGAACCAAATGTAGCGTTTAATTCGTTTTCAGATATCTTCTCATTACTATACAAACAGTGCTTCCCCGAAACTATGATTTCGATTAATGTCCATAAAAAACAAAACTGGATATCACGTGGAATTAAAAGATGCAGTGTGAAAAAACACAATTACTTTGGCAGTTCCGATTAAAACCTACTCAACAGAATAAAATGAAATTTAAAAACTACACAAAACTCTTAAAAAAGATTATTAATTTAACTCAAAGAGCTCAAAATACTCATAAAATAAAGACATCGTATAATAAATCTAAAACTACATGGCAAATTATAAACCAGTCAAAGCTAAATGTTCCAAAGAATAATATTAATAAACTTATAATTAATAATAACAAAGTTATATCTAATCCAAAGAGCATTTGTAATGTATTTAATAATTATTTTACTGACAAAATTCAGCCCATTATTAATTCAGGAGACAAAGTCACTAGTCATATTATAAACAGGAAGGACTCTATATTTATGGCTCCATGTTTACCGAACGTTGTGTTAAAAATCATTCGAGCCCTTAACAACACAAACAGTGTCGGTTACGATGACATCTGCACAAAAATAATCAAAGCAGTTGCAGAAGAAATTTGTTGCCCGCTAAGCTAAATCATAAATTTGTGCATTAGCGAAGGTATTTTTCCAGATTGCTTAAAAAAATCTGTAATAAATCCGCTATTCAAAAAACAAGATAGAGAGTTCATGGAAAACTACAGACCGATTTCGTTGATTCCGATATTCTCTAAAATAATTGAAAAGTACATTTATAGAGAACTTAATTTTTATTTAGAGAAAAATAATATTCTTTGCAAGGAACAAAAAGGATTTAGGAAAAACAAGACAATTAACATGGCGATTTATGACTTTTTGCATACTATTATGACAAATATGGATACAAATAAACCAGTATGTGCGATATTTTGTGACATGACCCAGGCATTCGACTACGTGCAACAAAATATTTTACTGAAAAAGCTTGAAGCTTACGGGGTAAGAGGAAACGTCCTTGAGCTCTTAAAATCGTATCTAACTGACAGAAAACAGATTACTGAAATAAGCAGACTAAATACTAGCACCAAAAGAGAAGAATTATTTCTATCGGATGAACGCGACGTTGTCTACGGAGTTCCACAAGGAAGTATACTGGGACCACCGCTCTTTACTATCTATATCAATGACTTTCCAATGGCAATCAAACATTCGGTGACATTATTCGCAGATAACAGTACAATAACAATACCTTGCAATGAAATAGATTTTTATAAAGAGGACATAAGTAATACTTTGCAAAAACTATGGAATGGGTAGAAAAATACCTTCGCTAATGCACAAATTTATGATTTAGCTTAGCGGGCAACAAATTTCTTCTGCAACTGCTTTGATTATTTTTGTGCAGATGTCATCGTAACCGACACTGTTTGTGTTGTTAAGGGCTCGAATGATTTTTAACACAACGTTCGGTAAACATGGAGCCATAAATATAGAGTCCTTCCTGTTTATAATATGACTAGTGACTTTGTCTCCTGAATTAATAATGGGCTGAATTTTGTCAGTAAAATAATTATTAAATACATTACAAATGCTCTTTGGATTAGATATAACTTTGTTATTATTAATTATAAGTTTATTAATATTATTCTTTGGAACATTTAGCTTTGACTGGTTTATAATTTGCCATGTAGTTTTAGATTTATTATACGATGTCTTTATTTTATGAGTATTTTGAGCTCTTTGAGTTAAATTAATAATCTTTTTTAAGAGTTTTGTATAGTTTTTAAATTTCATTTTATTCTGTTGAGTAGGTTTTAATCGGAACTGCCAAAGTAATTGTGTTTTTTCACACTGCATCTTTTAATTCCACGTGATACCCAGTTTTGTTTTTTATGGACATTAATCGAAATCATAGTTTCGGGGAAGCACTGTTTGTATAGTAATGAGAAGATATCTGAAAACGAATTAAACGCTACATTTGGTTCATTTGCTTCATAATTATACTTCTGAAAACGACAGACTCCGCAGATAGGCTTTAAATTTATCAATGTTATCGTTACTATAATCACGACTTCTCCTACTCCACCGACTAAAAGTACATATCGTGTTTATTTGACACTTCAGTAGTTGGGCTGTGTGATCCGATAACGCTAATTCTAATACCGACGATTGACAGCGCCTGTTAAAGTTATGCGCAAAATTGTCAATGCATGTTTTGCTCTTAAGACGAGTTGGTTGATAAAGCGCCAGTTTCAAGTTAAAGCTTACTAAATATTTTCGAATTCTATTGACTGATTAGTTCTTTTAAGTACATCTATATTAAAGTCTCCCGCTAAAACAATATTTTTACAATCTGTTTTTATTAACATTTGTAATATATGTTCTAATTTCTTAATACATTCATTGACATTTTTAGAATTTGGTACTCTGTAAATACAAACACATACAATTTTATGCATAGTCAGTTCAATGGCGCAATATTCAAAGACACCACTTGCAGACATTTTTGCTATTTTTAGCAGTTCTCTCCATTGGTGATCGGACCTCACTAGTATTTTTTTTTTTTTTTTTTGGGACAAGCCCGCCACATTCCCAACCACTGCAACTCCTGAAAGCCAGAATTAACAGTGGCGACCACCAGAAAAACGCCGAGCCAATGAAACCCGACGAGTCCTGGAGAAACGATTCAACTGTCTTGGATCCTGCAACGAAATTAATCAGAAAAGTACAGCGGAGGAGTAGGAAAAAAAAAAATATAATTTCCACTTCCCTCCGTATCAAGCAGGAGACAGAATAGAACTAGGCCAATAGGCACCAAGGGACAAATACAACTGGGTTAAGCCCAGTTGCCAAGCACCACGGATTATATCTTACCGCTTAAACTAATGGGTCCTAAATTGTGAGCTACTTTTGATTCCAGTAATAGGTATGGCAAAATCGCTTGAACGCACGGAAATTTGTTCTGGTTTCAACAAGGTCCGTATAGTAAACTACCCCAGATGTAACCTTAATACTATCTAACATAATATTGCGTTCAGTTTGCCAAAGACTACACTCCCATAAGATGTGATGTGCGGATTGTTCGTATTCATGGTCAGCTGTAGAACATTGACATAAAGGCGAGGCCACAAGCTTAAAGGAAAATAATTTACTCTTAAAATTGCCATGACCTGTGAGAAATTGGGCAACACAGTGATCAACCTCCAGCCATGTCCTGTCCAGCCGCTCACGAACAGATGGAAAAAATTGGTGGAGGTGACGGCCTTTGATGGAATTTTCCCACCTACATTGCCACTCGGATAAAAGTTCCTCCCAGACATCAGTCTGGGGTTTTAGTAATCTAGAGATCTTAGCACGGCCGCGTTGCGGTAAGAACTCTGGGTCCGTAATCTTTCTAGCGTAGTAGTACATTGCAGCACGCCGCTGGCTTTCTAGATCGACTGGGAGAACACCCGCCAGCACTGGTAAGGCTTCAGTACTAACCGTCCTATACGCCTTGCATAAGAATATCAAAGCCAAACGCTGGCTTTGAAGCAATTTACGTCGTACCGCACCTATGGTGGCCCTATCAGCCCAGACAGGTGCCCCGTAGCACATACAACCCAAGTAGGTAGCCGCATTAATAGTTTTTAAGGTTTGAAAAGATAGACCCCAAGTAGCTTTGGATATTCTCGTCAAGGCGTAGAAGTTCTGTTTTGCTTTCCTCACCTCACTAGTATGCAAGCTCCACCTCTTTTGTTTTCATTTCGACTGAAACAGGCTGCTAGGCAGTAATTGTTCAGATTCAGATGTTTTTCATAAGTTTCCATCATAAAGTGCTCCGTAATACATAAGACATCTACGACTATGTTTCTATCAATGAATTCATTTAAACGAACCGCAAGAAAATCGCATTTGGAAAGCAGGCCTGCAATATTTTGGTGCATGATGCAAATATGTTTAGTCAAGAAAAAAATTATCTCCTGTTATAATAGCGTCATTCAAACTTTGATAAATGTCACAATTTTCCATAATGTCAATCATAAAGTCCAGCAGATCCTTAAATATAGTAGATAATCCAAGTTTATTTATTTTACCAGAATATTTGATAAACATACTGCAGTCATATTCCAGATTTAGGTTACTGTCCAGAAGGAACGCGGGTCCATGAGTCAATATATCTAAGTATAAAAGATTGTTAAATGTCTCCACTCGACAGTTGAATAAACTAACGTCAAATGGATACTTATATGTCGGCATACAAATTATTATGTTAGTGTGTTGCACTTCTTGAAGCACCTCTCGTATGTGAAAAATTATGTCATAATAATCATTAGTTCTCCTAAAGTCTTCATCCCCAAGAAATATGATGCAGAAATCATTCATGGTGTAATCTATTAACTTTGTTTGCAAACCGCTTAGAAGCTGTTTTGTTGTTGTGTTCGATTTTAAGTAATGACATAAACCGTAGTTGTTCTGGAAAGTGCTTTCAGCTGTTGATAATACTCGTAAGTCGTTTTTACTATCACTACTGAGTAAACATATCTTGCGTTTAGGTGTACATTTTGGTTTAAATTTTCTGTAGTCCTCACCCTTTAATACCGGAGCGGGATCACTTTGCGTAAACGTTTCTTGCGATTTAGAACATTCCGACTTTTTTGTTGAATGTATGGTGTTTGCAGACATTATTTCGGATGTACGACATGACTTCTGAGTCATGGAAACCTGTTTCTTTTTGACAGATTTAGGTGTCCGAGTAGGCTTTTCAGTTGAACATACTTTTTTATAATTACTTATAATAAGTTTACATTTTTCTACTTCTTGTTTTAATGAAGTATTTTCTAAATTTAAGTTTGTTACTTCTTGGTTCGCAATAAGTAATTCTTCTTGTAGCTGGTTTAGTTTATCGTACAGCTCTTTATTGTTTTGTGATTCGTTGATTGAAGTGTTTGGTTAACTTAACATTGTAGTGTCTAAGAGGGATTGGTTTGACGACAAGTCGTATAGCGAACTTGAACGTTGTGGTCTTCTATAAGTGATATTATCACCTACCTCAGTATCCATCGTAGTCTCGAAACTAAATTAATTGTTTCGAAGTCGACGTTGAAATTTTTTTAAAAGATTTAATGAAATTTTAAGATTCCAAAAACTTTTTGTTTGGAGTGAGGTGTGAACTCACGGCCACACGATTGTGACTTTGCGAGTTACACTATGTAGCCCCTCGACCACTCTGTTTAGTATAAATGTTGTTGAAATTGGGCACCGCTTCTATCACGCAGTATTTTTTTCAATAAACAAGTCGTTAGTGAACTCATTGAAAAAATTTTGCAGTCTGTTTTTTTTTGCACCAAATTATCAGAACTTAATTTGTTGTCATCATTTCCACAGTTTTACTTCACTTCATAACACAATACATTAATAAAAAAACGTCTATATCCAAGTTTATAGTTTTTTGTTAACACTTAGTTGTTCAGTTTATTTTTATTTATTATTGATCTTCTATTACAGATAACACTCACACTTTGCTATTAGTCCATTATGAGTATTTTAACATTGAAATCATGATAAATATAGTACATTTAAAGAAAAAATACGAAAAATTATAACAGAGCTGTACACTTTAGTTTTTAAGGTCTACCCTCTCTCAAGATACAGGCGACCTGATCCCACCTGATCAATCCTGGTACTTAGAAAATTTTCATCGATCCTGGGACTTTTTTTTGAAGATTCATTCTGAACTTAGAAGATTTGAAGATTGATTCGAAAATTTTGAGGACTTTGGACTTTAAAAATTTTAAGAAGATTCTACACTCAGAAAATTTAGACCAACTCTGGACTTTGAAGATTGGGGACTTTGAAGAATTATCCGAGGACATAGTAACAGTTTGAGAAAAAACTAAAGTTTTACTGAAGCCTTACCTGAGGACATAAAACAGTTTGGAGAATCAACTTGAGGATTTGAATCATGCCAGTCACGAGGTCACAAGGCAAGACACCTGAGGCGTGGGTAGTGGACCTGAACAGAGAACCAAACGAGAGGGCTCCCGTCACCCGTCACCAGTTACCGCCGCGTTCACCATCCACGACTGAGGGAACACAGCTGTCACAGCCGCGCAGCGACGAATTGCCTTCACCTCCCGCTCCAGTTGAACAACAAGTGGAGCGAACAGAGCCTTTTTTTTATAACGGGGGGAAATCTTCATGGATGTCCTCTCTGGGTCTGTCAGACTCTTGCTGACTAAAACCACCCCGGTGCTCCATCTCTCACCAACCGGGGATCGCGAGAACGAATGCGACTTCCGTAATCCCCGGCTGGTGCCGGCTCGCCTCTGCAGGCCACCTCGGGTTAGCGGGGGGAGTGAGGTGTTTGACTCCCCCCGTGACGTCAAAGAGGGGTGGATGGGAACACCACGCGCCGCCACCTCGGGTCCGAATGAATGGGGGGCGACGGATATCCCCAAGTCCGCCGCCTCTGGACCCAGTTAGGGGGGCCGGAAGAGGGCAGCGTATGCCCTCCTCCGACGCCCGGTGCGCCTACTGCGGGCCGGGAGAGAGGTCGAGATCTTCCTCTCCAGCGCCTTCAACACGCTGCCCTGGAGTTGTATTAGAGAGGCACTACGCTATCATCGAGTGCCTCCCTACCTCCGCCGCGTCATTGGGGCTTATTTGGCGGACAGGTGTGTCACCTATCTGGGACGTGATGGCAGACATCAGCACCCCATGTCGTGCGGCGTTCCACAGGGCTCGGTCTTGGGCCCACCCCTGTGGAACATCGGGTACGACTGGGTACTGAGGGGCGAGCTTCCGCCGGGTGTGGACCTGACGTGTTACGCTGACGACACGCTGGTTACTGCCCGGGGGAGCTCGTACAGGGAGGCAGCGTTGCTGGCGACGGCCGCGGTCTCACAGGTGGTGAGCCGCAAACGGCGCCTTGGCCTGGAGGCGGCCCTCAACAAGTCGGAGGCCATAGCCTTTCATGGTCCCCGGCGGGCGCCACCGCCGGGATCGCACGTAGTTGTTGGGGGGACCCGTATCGCTGTCGAGTCCACCATGAAGTACCTGGGATTGGTGCTCGACAGCCGGTGGGATTTCAGCCCCCATTTCCGGCGGCTGGCGCCCAAGTTGTTGGGCGCGGCTGGGGCGCTGTCAACGCTGCTACCCAATCTGGGGGACCCGAGCACCGCTTGCAGGCGGTTGTACGTGGGGATCGTGCGATCGATGGCCCTGTATGGGGCCCCGATCTGGGCGGCTGACCTGACGGCCGGCACCATCACTGTTCTGCGGAAGCCGCAGATGGTGATGGCTGTCAGAGTCATCAGGGGTTATCGCACGATCTCCTACGAGGTGGCTTGCGTACTGGCCGGATCTCCGCCCCGGGGACCTGGAGGCAAAAGTCCTCGCGTCACTGTACCAGTGGCGTGAAGACGCGCGGGCGCGCGGCGAGCGACTGATGCAGCGGCACATTGAGCTGCGTCAGTCGCAGTTGCGCGAGGTTCTGGTGGCGGAATGGCGGAACAGGCTCTCACGCCCTTCCGCTGGCCTCGTCACTATCGAGGCCATCCGGCCGGTGCTCGACCTGTGGCTCGGGAGAAGGCACGGCTCCTTGACATTTCGTGTGACGTAGGTCCTCTCGGGGCATGGCTGCTTCGGGAGGTTCCTGTGTCGCATAGACAGGGAGCCGGACGCTCGATGTCACCACTGCGTCGATTGTCGGGAGGACACGGCGCGGCATACACTGGCAGAGTGTGCCACTTGGGAGGGGCCACGCCGTGCCCTCATCTCTGTGGTAGGCAGTGATCTCTCGCTGCCGGTCGTGGTTCGTGCTATGGTCGACGGCGAGGAGTCCTGGGACGCGGTGGTCTCCTTCTGCGAGCGAACAGAGCCTCCAGCAATCTAAAGAAAGGGAACCAGATTTGAAACGCCTTCAGACAGCACACTGAAGCCGACAGATAGAATATTCAGCCGAGTCCTGCCGACGACTACCCGAGGTGACGCCCGTGTCTAACGTAGCAAGCCGCCGTCGACCGTAGGAAAAACGACGCGGTCTTATAGAAGAGTCGCAAAGGCACGAAAAGACTTACTCAAGATTAAGTTGGAGCTTGCACAGTTCTCAAGGGCCAGGTGAAAGGGGCGGTGGAGGTGGGGAACGGAGTGTTAGCGGTGTCATTCGACATAGCCAACGCCTTCAACTTCGTTCCCCACTCAATCATATTGGAGGTGCTCCGGTATCACGGAGTACCTCAATACCTAAGGAGGCCCCTGGCCAGCTACTTGGAGGATCGAGAGGTCCTCCTTGTGGACAAACTGGCCAGATAGCGGAGGTACGGCGCAGAGTCCGGTGTTCCGCAGGGGTCAGTCTTAGGGCCCCCCCTGTGGAACATCGGCTTCGACTGGCTGTTGCGGGGAGCTCTCCTCCAGGGCACGAGTGTTATCTGCTACGCGGACACTCTCCTTACTGCCCGGGGGAGGAGCTTCGGGGAGGCGGCCTGTCTGGTCTCGGCTGGCGGGTGCTTGGTGGCAGGGAGGATTCGCCGCCTGGGGTTGAGAGTGGCACTGAACAAGACCGAGGCCGTGTTCTTTCACGGGCCTCGGCAGCGCTGCCCTCCTGATGCCCACATTGTGATGGAAGGCGTCAAGGTGGGCGTCCAGGCCCAGATGAAATATCTGGGCCTGGTGCTGGACAGCAGGTGGCACTTAGGCCCGCAACTTAGCGGGCTGTCGACGCGCCTGCTGCTGAGGGCTGCGGGACTGGCTCGAGCGCTCCCACGGTTTCCTCTCATTCCGTCTAGTGCAGGTGTTGTAAGGCCACGGCTGTTTGGGTTATTTTAGTGGGTATACAGGGTCAGCCCGGGGAGTCCCACATACCCCTACCATTCCCCCGATGGGAGAGTATGCGTAATGCATTTTTTCCCAGCGCAAAAAAAAAAAAAAGCTTAGGTTGGGAGACCCCCCACAGAGCTTGCGTCCACGTCGCGTCCCCTGGAAACGGCCCAGTTTGTCACCATAACGGAGTGGCATACTGGGTACGGCCAAAGTGCTCTGTGCATTCGTAGCTACATTTTAAGAAGATGGTCCTCAAGTCAGCTATGGGCGCTGCCAAGGACTCGGCGAGGGCCGAGAGGCTGGAGGGTCTCGACAGGGATGCGGATCCCTGTTGAGACCCTCCAGCCCAGACCCTCCAGGGATGGGAGACCATACAGGGCGGCGCGTAACCAACTGCGGCCCCATCTGACGGAGACCCTCGAGCCGGCGCTGCTGCATGAGGTGGTCCGGTCTCTGTTTCCGCGCAGGATCGACTTCACCCCACCAACAATGGACCCTCCGCAGGCGGGCAGCTCCGCAGGCGGAGGAGGAATTTCGCGCGGGGGTCTAAGCCTCCGCGCGAAGAAGACGGCAGTTCCTGCGTCCCCGCACGGGTGGTGGCCATAGCTGCCGCTCAAATGGAGGACAGATTTCGGGAACTCTTCAGCGCGTGCTTTACGGCTGGGAGGTTACCGAAACTGTGGAAGGAGGGGCAGCTATGCCTCCTCCGAAAAGAGAGACGTCCGGCGGATTCCCCCTTGGCATACCGGCCCATCGTTCTCTTCGATGAGGTCGGTAAATTGTTCGAGGGGCTCATCGCCGGCCGGCTCAAAAGCCATTTGCGGGGAGTTGGGCCGGATCTGTCGGACGCCCAGTTCGGCTTCCGACAGGGGCTTCCGACGTTCGACCATCGACGCGCTGGCCCTACTCAAGAGCCAGGTGAAGGGGGCGGTAGAGGCGGGGGACGGAGTCTTGGCGGTGTCATTCGACATCGCCAACGTCTTCAACTCCGTTCACCACTCGACCATATTGGAGGCGCTCCAGTATCACGGAGTGAGTCTTAGGGCCCCCCCTGTGGGACATTGGCTTCGACTGGCTCTTGCGGGGAGCCCTCCTCCAGGGCACGAGTGTCATCTAATACGCGGATGACACTCTCCTTACTGCCCGGGGGAGGAGCTTCGGGGAGGCGGCCTCTCTGGCCTTGGCTGGCGGATCCTTGGTGGCAAGGAGGATCCACCGCCTGGAGTTGAGGGTGGCGCTGAACAAGACCGAGGCCGTGTTCTTTCACGGGCCTCGGCAGCGCTGTTCTCCTGACGCCTACATTGTGGTGGAGGGCGTCAGGGTGGGGATCCAGGTCCAGATGAAATATCTGGGTCTGGTGTTTGGACAGCAGGTGGCGCTTCGGCCCGCACTACAGCGGGCTGTCGACGCGCCTGCTGAGGGTTGTGGACGCCCTCTCCTGGCTCCTCCCGAACCTGGGAGGGCCCAATGCACGATGCCGGCTCCTACATGCCGGCATCCTGCGGAGCCAGTCAAGTCAGTAACTGAAAAATCTAAGTGGATGAAGTGTAATACTATTTTTAGCAACCAGAAGCAGGGAAGTATAAAAAAAAACAATGCTACATACAAATAAAATCATACAACTCTTTATTTTTAATTAAGGAACAAAATAACAATAACTGAAAACTACCACGAATCGTTACTTTAAATGTCTAAAGGTTACCAGTAGGTACACGAAATAGAAAAATATAAGTCTCACGGTCCTTGAACGATGTTTCCGCCACGAACCACATCCGCCAATTGAGAGCAGAAACGGCGCGCACGCCTCTTTTATAGACCATTTAAAGCTGTCAATCCTTCTCTCCTAACACGGCCTCTCCTGATGCCAAGTCGTCCTCGACTTGAACTTCTTGGGATGCGCCTGCAGTTTGGTGACTCTGGTGCGCCTGCACTGCTCCTACTTCGGCATCGAGACTCGGCATGGATAGTCCTGACGACACAGGTACTGGTTCGCTGCCTCCGGAACGGTCTGGGTCAGTGTCAACCTCATCAGTTTCATCGTTTGAAAAAGTTTACGATGTTTATTCATGTAAGCAACACGTGTATATTGGTCACATAAAAAGAAAATCAAGTGAACAAGACGACAAATAATTTAAGATGGTTAGCGTCCCAACCATCCTAAATCATTGCCTTATACTTTACCACAGCGACTAACGCTATATGGGTGACAAACACCAACGTTGGGCGACACACGCTTTCAGGAAACACACCCGTATATTGGGCGACTAACGCCATTGAAGGGGAACGCACCCTATTGTTGGGCGACTAACGCCATCGAGGGGGAACACGTCCCATTGTTGGGCGACTAACGCCGTTGAGGGGGAACACGTCCCATTGTTGGGCGACTAACGCCATTGAGGGGGAACACGTCCCATTGCTGGGCGGCGCATGCCTTTGGGAACACACCCCGTCTATTTCTGAAACCAAAAATAGTTATCGTACTAACTTTCGAAGAAAATTGCACAACTTTCTGGGCACCATTCTCCCTTCCATGGCACCATGTATTGGGAGGCTGCTTGAGTAGTTTTTCCACAGCTTCCACCAAGCAGTTTGAGTTCATGTCTACCGTTTGGTAGCACTTTGGTTACCCTATACGGTCCTTGCATCCCAGGGTCTAATTTGCCCGTTGATTGAGAGTACTTTATAACAAAAGCAAGGTCGTCCACCTTGCGTCACGCATTCACGTGGTGGACGTCTAGTCCGGTTGGCTGCTGCGTCTTGTTGATCTTGATTTTTCTTCAGCAGTTCACTAACGCGACTTCGACAGATCTCCCGCAGAGCCTCTCTGTTGGTATCTGGAGTGGTTGTGGCTAGGTCGCGCACTAACGATCGTATAGCCGGAGTAGAGGCGTCGGTGCCGATCATTAAGTTAATGGCTGAGGTTAGAGTGGTTTTCTGCTTACTGATGTTCAATACTAGTTGTAGTTTCTGTAATATATTTGGGTTTACCCACATAAGAAAATTAGCAAGTAAGGTCACGTATAAATAAGCCTGCATGATTGTAACCGAGTTCGCATTATACGCTCGCTACAAGCTGACGTCCTTTTATTTATTACTCCCAACACTTCAGTGGCGACGAGGATCACTATTTGTGCGTTATAATAATCATCGAAGTTCGTCTGTAATTATTCGAGGAAAATGTCGGTCGGCAAAGTCGGGAAGATTCGCGATTTTGATGTGAAGTCAGGCAACTGGACTTGTACGAGGAGCGGTTGCAGATGTTTTTCAAGGTCAATAAGGTCGAGAAGGACATGTGGCTGCCGATGCTGATCACGGGCGTGGGTGATGAGGCGTACGAATTGCTGAGCACGCTGTGTAATCCAAGGAAACCAGTGGATTTAACGTACGAAGAGGCCGTTACGATTTTGAAAAATCACCTACAACCGAAACCTGCGGTCATGGCGGAACGGTATCGGTTCAGACAAAGAAGACAGAAAGACGACGAGAGTGTAACACAATATCTGACCGAGTTGAAGAAACTCTCGAAAACTTGTGAGTTTGGTGCAAACTTGGAGGAAAATTTGCGCGACCAGTTCGTGTGCGGAGTGAAGAGTGACGTCATCAGGCAAAGGTTGTTTGCGGAAGACAGTTTGACGTACTCAGGAGCAGTCAAATTGGCGGTTGGGCTGGAGGCGGCCGAGCGGGATGCGGCAGGCGTGGAACAGAAAATGACGGCGGAGGCATCGGCAATCGTGAACACGTTGCGGGAAAAGCGTGGGCGCGGTCAGTTGGCGGACAAGGAGTGCCGCTATAAGCATTTTGTTTGTAGTAAATGCAAATAAAGCGGACATTTGAGGCGTGTTTGTCCGCGGATGGAGGCGAACATTGGCAGAGGGAAGAGGCGCGGAGTGAACCACGTGGATGCCACCACGAGCAACCATCCGAGGGCACGAGCGGAAGACTCCAGTTCGGACGGGCTTGAGGAAGAACTTCATCAACTATGTTTGAGCGGCTACAACCCGGTGAGTTTATCATTACTGATTGATGATAAAACATTAAAAATGGAGCTAGACACAGGCTCGGCAATTTCATGCATCAGTAAGAAAACATATGATAAACTTTTTAACAATAGAGTAATTAAGCCATTTAATTTGGTGTTAAAATTTTATGATGGTAGCAATATAACACCACCGAAAGTTCAATACAAAGATAAAATTAAATATCTTGAACTGTTTGTGATAGACGGGGGTACAACTTCCTTGCTGGGCAGGCAATGGTTAATAGAATTGGGTATTAAAATACCTCCATTTCAACAAGAGATTATCCATAGTGTACACAAAATGTCTGATACTGTCGATTGTTTGTTGAACAGGTATAAAGAATTGTTCAGCGAGGGACTGGGGCGGTACACAGGCGGCAAGGCAACGCTCCGGTTGCGGGAGGGCGCGAGGCCGGTGTTTTGCCGCGCGCGCCCGCTGCCTTACGCTCTGAGGGGTCAGGTCGACGCGGAGTTGGACGCCATGTTGCGCGCGGGCATCATCGAGCCCGTCGAGTGCTCGGACTGGGCGACGCCTTTGGTACCGGTACGTAAAGCGGACGGAGGACTCCGTATCTGTGCGGATTACAAAATAACTTTAAATCCTGTCTTACTGGTCGATAGATATCCGTTACCCAAGATAGATGACTTGTTAGTGAGTTTAAACGGTGCTAGTCATTTCTCAAAAATTGATTTGGCCCTTGCTTACAACCAGATTGAATTGGATAAGGCTAAAGATTTAACTGTAATAAACACACATCGAGGTCTTTTTAAGTACAATAGACTTGTGTTTGGGTTGTCTTCTAGTCCGGGCATCTTCCAGCGTATTATGTCGAATTTACTTAGTGGTATTCCGGGGGTAGAAGTATTTTTAGATGATATCATCATCGGAACGGCGGGAACACAGGATAATCACTTGGAAACGATAGAAAAAGTGTTCCAGCGGTTACAAAGTCACGGTATGAAGCCAAAAGGGAGTAAATGTTCATTTATGGTTAACGAAGTCAAATACTTAGGTTATGTCATATCAAAAGATGGGGTTAAAGTAGATTCAGATAAAATAAAAGCAATAATAAAAAATTCCCAGGCCAACAGATATTTCAGAGTTGCGTTCCTTTTTAGGTTTAGTTAATTTTTATGCTAAATTTGTTAAGAATTTGAGTACTATTTTGTCACCACTGTATGAACTTTTAAAAAAAGAGGTTAATTGGAAATGGAGTGCGGAGTGCGAAAAAGCGTTTGTAAAAGTTAAAAAAATATTAGTAGGCGCAGAGGTATTAGCTCATTATGATCCAAACAAGCCGTTAGTGTTGACATGCGATGCGAGTGCGCGGGGCGTAGGCGGTGTGCTCACACAGCTGGGCGCCGACGGCCGCGACCGCCCGGTAGTGTATGTGTCACGCGCGTTGAATAACGCCGAGAAACATTATTCACAAATAGATCGGGAGGCGTTAGCTATCGTATTTTGTTTACAAAAATTACATCAGTATATTTATGGTCGACGTTTTGTCTTGCGTACCGACCACAAACCGTTAGTAAGTATATTTGGACCAAAACACGGTGTACCAGCGATGGCCGCGAGTAGATTACAACGCTGGGCAATTATTTTATCTGCATATACGTACGATATTGAATATGTAAACACTAAACAAAACGGTGCGGACGGGCTGTCGAGACTGCCGGTTCCGTGCAGTAGCGATGAGTCACTGCGGGTCCCCGAGCAAACGTATTTACATTTTGCACAGAATGCCTTATTATTAGATTATAATACAATTAAACAACAAACTATGGTAGATCCAATGTTAGGTAGAGTTTTAAATTATATTCGTGATATGTGGCCAACGGATAATGATATTCGAGAATTACAGCCGTATTTTAACCGCCGTAAGGAACTTTACGAAGAGCTAGGCTGCGTGATGTGGGGGCACAGGGTAGTGATTCCTGCAAGTGGTCGAGCCAGGGTACTACAGGAATTACATGAACCTCATATGGGCATAGTTAAGACGAAGGCGTCAGCTACGAGTTATATGTGGTGGCCGGGCATAGACGAGGCGATTGAGGCCACGTGCAGGGAGTGCGCGGTGTGCGCGGGGGAGGCGGACGCGCCGCAGCGGCACGCGGTCACGCCGTGGCCCTGGCCTTCGAGACCGTGGGCGAGGGTGCATCTGGATTTTCTAGGGCCTATTTTCGGAAAAATGTATTTAATTATGGTTGACGCTAGAACTAAATGGTTAGAAGTATTTCCTGTACCTAGTACGGCGGCTAGTTCTACCATTGAAAAGCTTACCGAAGTTTTTTCTAGATGGGGTTTACCGAGACAGATAGTCTCAGATAACGGACCACCGTTCACGAGCAAGGAAATGGCAGACTTTTTGGCTAGTCAGGGTGTAGATCACGTTTTTTCTGCTCCGTACCACCCAGCATCGAATGGGGCTGCAGAAAATGCAGTGCGTACGGTTAAAAGAATTATAAAAAAAGGTTATAAACAAAAAGAAAACATTAATTTATTTTTAAATACCTTCCTTTTGCATTACCGTAATACGGAGCACTGTTCAACAGGGGA
This sequence comes from Lacanobia oleracea, assembly GCA_950371165.1. NCBI lineage: Eukaryota > Metazoa > Arthropoda > Insecta > Lepidoptera > Noctuidae > Lacanobia > Lacanobia oleracea. Next base: position 23,567,619 of record OX493408.1, read on the forward strand.
AAGTCCAGCCACATTGATGTTAGGTAGGAATTTACGTACCAAATTAGATGCATTAAAACCAGATATAGAAAATAAAGTCAGGAAGGCTCAGGAACGACAACAGAAAGCAGGAACGGACGTCAAACGTTCTTTAGAAATAGGAGAGGAAGTATGGATGAGACAATATAGGGGAAATGAAAAATGGAGTCCGGGGCAGGTAGTAGACAAAATGGGTACTACAGATTATAAAGTTATGGACTGTTCAGGCAAGAAAAGCCATAGACACATTGACCAGTTAAGACAGCGATCGCGAAGCTCATTGAGTTGTCCGACTAGCACATCCGAACGGAGTTCTCTTGATGCGGAACGACCCGACTATCCCGAGGTGACGAAGCCAGCGTCAGTCCCCGGAGAGACTCGGAGCCCTCGGAGCGTGAGGGAGTTCAGTCCGGTTCGAACCGCGACTACCGTTGAGTTGCCGTCTACATCTGCTTCTGGATCAGTACCTCTCAGTAATGTACCCAGTCTTGAGGAACAGGTGATATTTCCCCAATCCGAGGATGCTGTTCCAGAGGTAGTCCGCCCCCGTCCTGTACGGGCGTGTCGCTTAAAAAGACCACCCCAATATTGTGATAGCTAAACATTTACCTATTTCACTTATTTCTGAATTAAATTATACTGGTAGCTGTCGAAGACTAAGTTCCTATTTCATTTATGTTTGTATAACGTTGTAAACAGTTTTAAGATATAAAATTGTTAGTGTTAAGGTTTATATTTTGTGTATTTTAGTTTTATATAATTTAGGATATGCATTATTTAAGGTGGAGGATTGTAATATATTTGGGTTTACCCACATAAGAAAATTAGTAAGTAAGGTCACGTATAAATAAGCCTGCATGATTGTAACCGAGTTCGCATTATACGCTCGCTACAAGCTGACGTCCTTTTATTTATTACTCCCAACACTTCAGTTTCCAAAGCGTAGTTGGGAGGCGTTTTTGTGTCCTACCTCGATACGAAGCATGTTGAGCACAGTTCTTATGTACCGCTCCACTTGACCATTCGAACCGTGCATTTCAGGAGTGATGTAATGCAGGTCGGAGCCAAGTTCGGATATCCACTGGACGAAATCTGTGGCCTCAAACATCCTACCCCTGTCGGTAACTAGCAGTTTGGGGCCGCCAAAAAGAGAGACAGCCTGAGACATTACACGTTTTAACTCACTGGTATCTTGACGGTAAATAGGGTATAAAAGACAAAACTTCGTAAAGGCGTCGACTAGTACCAGGATAAATTTGTAACCTTCTGACTCGGGTAATGGTCCCAGAGCATCGACATGAACGGTATCAAAAGGTGTGCTGGGTTTTGGCCAAGATGAAATATTCTGCAGCGGGGCCCTAGGCACTCGCTTTTTATAAATACATACAAGACAATGTGAAACGTACTTAGAGACAAACTGGCGGAGACCGGGGAACCAAAAATGTTTAAAAGGATGAGGTGCAGAGTTTTATCAACACCAATATGCTCATGCTCATCGTGGAAGATGCGTTAGAGGCTGAGTCGATGGCCCTTGGGTATGAAACAAAGGAGACGCGCTTCCTCACCAACTGGCGTGTATTTATAACACAGAAGGTCGTTTTTCAAGACATAACGGCTGGGATCGAGCTGACCCTCTGAGAGTTTTTGTTAATTAGGTCTCTCGTTTCATGGTCCGCATTTTGTGCCCAGTTGCGAGGTCTCGTTATTTGATTAACGGAGACGACTGGGTTTCGACTGAGATAGTCGGCATGCGGTAACATAACTCCTTTTCTATACTCGATAGAAAAGTGGAAATCCTGTAGGTAGATCCACCATCGAGCAACACGAGGGAGCAGATCTTTTTTGCGTTCTGTAGATTTGAGAGCATTGCAGTCTGTGACAACCTTGAATTGTAAGCCTACCAAATAGTGGCGGAAATGTTGCAAAGCCTTCACGACCGCTAACGTCTCCAACTCATAGCTATGATATTTGCTCTCTGCTCCCTGGGTAACCTTACTGAAGTATGCCACCACATGCTTTCCACCATCAACGTCCGTCTGTAGAAGTACCGCCCCGTAACCGGCAGAGCTTGCGTCTGTGTGAAACTCGGTGTGAAGTTCAGGATTGAATATGGTGAAAACAGGCTCGCTAGTCAAGATTTGTATTAAATTTTGGCGGACCTGTTCCTGTTCCTGACCCCAACGAAACTCGACCCCCTTTCGACTTAAATGAGCAATGCACGCGGTCTTAGTCGCATAGTTTTTAATATATTTGCGGAAATATCCAGCAAGTCCTAATTTATTGTCGAACCTGCTTGACATTTTTGGGAACCGGTGAGTTTTTTAAGGCCGCTATCTTACATGGGCTCGGTCGTACCTGACCAAAGCTAATAATCCTACCTAAATACTCCACTTCGGTAGTCAAGAAAGAACATTAATTCTTCAGGTTTATGGAAAAGCCTGATTTGGTGAGCGTTTGCAGGACTCTTTGGAGCAGGACAATACTGTCCTCTATGGTGTTACTTAGCAAAAGGACGTCATCGATATACACCAGAACGTTTCCGGCGTCAATGAATTCGCGAAGGGTTTGGTTGATAATCCGTTGGTAAACGATCGGGGAGTTCGTCAAACCATATGGCATTTTTAGATATTCGTAGTGCCCTTCTGGTATGACGAATCCCGTCAAATGAACGGAGACCTCTTTAATTCGTATTTGGTGGAAGCCAGTGGCCATGTCTAAACTAGTAAAGTAGGTGTAACGACCTAACCGATCAATATGGTCGTCTATCAGGGGCAAAGGATATCTTTCTTTTTCGGTGATACGGTTAAGTGCCCTGTAATCGACGCACATTCGGTCGGTTCCGTTCTTTTTCTTCACCAGGATTATAGGGCTAGCGTACTCGGATCGTGATTCTTTGATGATGCCTTTGTCCAGCAAGTCTTTGATTATTTCGCGTACTATGAGTTTTTTGTTAAATGACAGTTTGTATGGCCGGCATACAATAGGTGAGGTGCTAGTTAGCTTGATTTCCATTTCACCAGTTGTGACTGTACTTGTCGCGGTTCCAGAAATAAGAAAGTTAGAGAATTTATTAATCACAGACATCAAAGTATCACGCAGAGTGCTCTGTAGCGGGGTGCTAACTAAGGCTTGGTCGAGACATTGAACTTCGTTAACGTTAACATGAGTATCGCGAGTTCGAGTGATGTACTGTCTGTCTTTAGTGCGTACATACGTAACGCCATCGCGATTTAGGACGTCCGTTCCAATTATAATGGAGGTGTTCATGCATGACTTTGGCACTACAACTAGATCGGTGTCTATCGAAATGTCACTGAGCTCGATTGTTACTGTTATGAACGACGAAGCTATGATTTCACGCTCGCTTATCCCCTTGAGAATGCAGTGTGTTGGTTTAATTTGACAAGAAAGGTGCTTCAAAACATCGGAAGAAATCAGCGACACGTTTTGGGCTCCACTATCTATGAGTGCATCCATGGGGATGCCTTGGACGACAGCCGTTACAATGTCCATTTTATTATTTGCGTGACTTGTGCACAAATTAACGTTACTCTGATTTCTGGATTCTGACCGGTTCTTGGCAAAGCACTTTCTTCTGTGTGTCCCTTTTTCTTACAGAATAAGCACTGCAATTCGAATTTGGTAGCAGCAGCAGTATCATTAACTGAACCCTGTGTCCCGGATTTCGCGGTAGGTCTGTCAACGGGATCCTTACGAGGCCTTTTGGTACAATTTTGGCCTAAATGTCCGCGCTGATTGCATACGTAGCACTTCGGTTCGCGGTTGGAGGCTAAGTTCGAGAACGTGTGTTTATTAGTCGAGCTACAACGAGAATCAGATTCAGTGCGATTCGGTTTTGTGTAAATAGAAAGTAACGACACTATGTCCTCGGTCGCCAAGTTTGCGTTTGCCGCGGCTGCCCTTATTTGCAGGTTATCAATACCACGTATGACTAAGTATCAGAGTTCGCAATTCATCGGTGAGACCCTTAACTATCCTTAAACGCAGCAGAGTACGCCGGGCGTATTCGGCATACGTTGTAAATTTGTCGGATGTCGTGTTCATTGTTTCAAATAAAATATTAGCATAGTCTAGTTTCCGAGAGCAAAGGGGTTTGAATTCAAGCTTAAAGTTTGACCAGGTTCGGTCATTGGTAACCCATTCGTTTAGCCAAACTTTAGCGTCGCCTTTAAGGCAAGAAGCTACTCGCGACAAGCATTCGTAGTCGCTCCAACCGTTCGCGATTACTGCACGGTCCACTTCGTCACACCATAGGTCAATGTCGTGTCTGTTTGGATCGAAATTAGATACATAGTAGCTGTGTGACCTAGCGGGCTGTAAAGATCTTATGGCTTCTGCGAGCATAGTTACAGTGGACATAGCTTCGGATCCGCCAGCGATTGGATCGGTTGTACGAATGGTCGTTGAAAAGCCCTCGGAGTTATTTGTACGAACTTGCTGCGGAACATCGCTCAAGTCTGCGGAACTACGAGAACGCGGGGTGACCTCACGAACCGGGTCCTGAAGACTTGCTCGAGTTTGTGAATTTTCCAAATTATTAGGTGTAGATATCGTTATCGTACCGGTATGCTCGATAGCACTAAGCCTTGTCATGATATTGCTGAGGGTATCTTGTAACGAGCTATCAGTATGAGGCGTTATCAACGGGCACCTTGCACGCGGGGGTGTTAATTTTGATCGAGATCTAGAACGGCGGTGGTCACGAGCATCACGACGACGGTAATACGAACTGTTCTTGGAGCCACTACGTTCCCGACGGCGGCTCTGTCGTGACCTATTACGCGACCTATTTGCGGTTTCACTTGTAACGGACTCGTCTCGCGAAACATGTTGATAACGATCTCGTGAACGACGGCGTTCATGACTTTTAGGCATATTTAGCACAAAAGTTCGATAGTTAATCACACACACGTAAAATAACAACAGTGACAAAGACAAAAACAAAATTAAAAAAAAAAGAAAACTGGTGGGTAGAAAGGTATTTTGATATTTTGTTCCTTGAATATTTTAATAGGTAAATTAGTGGGCAATTTTAAGTGTTCTTTATCCCACGGCTGATTATAGCAACCAGAAGCAGGGAAGTTTAAAAAAAAACAATGCTACATACAAATAAAATCATACAACTCTTTATTTTTAATTAAGGAACAAAATAACAATAACTGAAAACTACCACGAATCGTTACTTTAAATAATTAGCACGTAAATGTCTAAAGGTTACCAGTAGGTACACGAAATAGAAAAATATAAGTCTCACGGTCCTTGAACGATGTTTCCGCCACGAACGACATCCGCCAAATGAGAGCAGAAACGGCGCGCACGCCTCTTTTATAGACCATTTAAAGCTGTCAATCCTTCTCTCCTAACACTATAATATGTATGCTCCTTTACTTTAGTTAGTAAGTACACTGCTTTATAATTATGTTGAGTTGCACTATACCTCTTATTCGCATATTATATAGTATCCATTTCTTAGTCATTAAATAATACTTAACAAATGTGGTTGTTTCCTTAAAACCACCTCGTAGGAACCCCAACATTACATGGTTCTCAAAGGGAATAAAAAATGTTGTAAAAGAAAACGTGTGTTTCTGAGGCAATACAGAACTAATCCCACTCTCAAGAACAAAAATGTGTTCAAAGCATATTCACAAAGACTTAGAAAAATTATATCTTTAACGCAAAAATCTCAAAATTACTATTTTATCAAAACAGCACAAAATTAAATCAAAAGCAACTTGGACCGTCATTAACAAAAATAAAACTAACTTTCCTAGAGAACCTATAACTGAAATAAAAACTGATGCAAAGATAATTACGAATCCTATTGAAATAGCAAACTCCTTCAACGAATATTATATTAACCAAGTATCGAATTCAAATATTAGCATAGTACAAAATATCTCTACTAAGTAAAACACTTTGAACTCTACTTATGGAACCAACTCTGCCGCATGATGTCATGAATCATATTAGGTCTCTTAGGGATACAAACAGTGTAGGTAGTGATGGAATATGCACAAAAGCCATAAAAACAGTCTCACAATGCATAGCCCCACATCTTAGTTACATATTCAATTTGAGTATTGAGAATGGTATCTTCCCGGAGAAACTGTAAACCTCCGTAGTTACTCCACTATTCAAGAAACAAGACAAATGCCTTATGAAAAATTATAGACCTACTGCGTTGCTAAAATATTTGAAAAAGTAATTTATAAAGCACTCTATACTTACCTAGAAAAATCAAATATTCTAGTTAATGAACAGAAAGGCTCTGTCTGACTGCAGAGATCGGACAGGACCTTTCACTTCCCAGCGTGGTCAATGCCATGCTTGAGAGTGAGAGGTCCTGGGCAGTAGCCGCTTCCTTTTACGAGGACGTCATGTCGCAAAAGGAGGCGGTGGAGCGCGCGCGGGAGGACGACCCTCTCGCTGCACCGCTCCGAAGGCGAAGAAGAGGTCGGAGAAGACGTCGACGTTCTGGAGCTTACAGCGTCGGATGGTTTCCCTTATATCCACCGCTAAGGGATGGGGGGCACTGATGTTTTTGACCGTCTGGAGAGCCGCCATGGAGTCGCTGAAAATGCCGAACGTGCCTTCCCTGTGTTTAAGGGCTTCCTTAGCCGCCCTTTGCAGGGCCAAGAGCTCAGCCTGATAGACGGTACAGTACGACGGCAAAGTACTCGTAAGTTTGAGGGCCCTTGTTTCTTGTTTTTGATACCCCACGCAATGACATTCCAATGTCGATCCCGCTCATGCTCAAATGAGCGGGATCGACATTGGAATGTCCCAAGATGTCAAGATATTGGGCCTCACCATTGACGCCAAACTAACCTTCAATAAACACGTAGCTATTGTCTGTAAGAAGGCGATAGCTATGTACAAGCAGCTGGTCAGAGCGGCCCGGGTTAGCTGGGGTCTGCACCCGGAAGTGATCCGCACTAATAGGTCTTTACCTATGAAATTTCCGTTTTGTATGAAAAAATTTAAACGAATTTTTTTCATGTATTTTTTATTTGTATTAATCGAAGTAATCACCCATGCAATCAATGCATCTATGCCAACGCAGTGGCAGTTTATTGATGCCCTTCTTAAAGAAATCAGCTGGACGGGAGGCAACAAATTCTTCAAAGGCATTTTGTACTGCCTCTCGGGTATTGAATTTTTGTCCCGCCAAGAAGTTATCCAAATTCTGGAAAAAGTAACAGTCTGTAGGCGCAAGGTCTGGTGAGTAGGGCGGATGACGGAGAGCTTCCAACCCCAGTTCTTGCAACTTGGAGACCGTCTGCTGTGCAGTATGAGGTCGCGCGTTGTCGTGCAGGAGCAGCGGAGACGAGCGATTGACCAATGCTGGTTGCAGATGTGCCAGCTTCTCCATCATTGTGTTCAGTTCTTCACAGTACACATCTGCAGTAATGCTCACCCCGTTTGGTAAGAAGCTGTGATGAATCACACCGGCGCTAGACCACCAAACAGTGACCATCACTTTTCTAGGGGTAAGTTTTCGTTTAGGGCATTGTTTAGGTGCTGAACCAGGATCCAATCAACTTGCTGAGCGCTTGCGGTTATCAAACAGAATCCATTTTTCATCGCAGGTAACAATGCGGTTCAAAATTCCTTCATTTGTGTGTCTGTTGAGCAGTGCAAGGTACGTCTCGACGCGTACTTCACGCTGGCGATCATTGAGTTCGTGGGGCACCCATTTGTGAAACGTTTTTACCTTGCCAATTTGACACAAATGAACCAATATTGTTTTGACGCTAACGTCGAAAGCTGCTGCTAATTCAGCCGTAGATTGTGTATCATCAGCTTCCACAATCGCCTTTAATTCGTCATTGTCGACCAAAGTCTTCGGACGACCGCGAGGTTCATTTTTCAGGTCGAAATTTCCAGAACGGAAGCGAGCAAACCAATAACAGGTGGTGCGCTGGTTTGTAGTGTTAGCTCCGTAAACGTCGTTGATGTTGCGTGCCGCTTGTGCCGCGTTGCTGCCACGACGGTATTCATATTCCATAATTACTCGAATTTTTAACGTATCCATGATGACGAAAAAGATTGAAATGCGATGAAAATGTAACACTAATCAATAAACAAATGACTACTTTTGAAAAAAAAAACATGTTTTTAAAACAAAATTAATTTGAAATTAGAATTCTTAGCCAACCAAAAATTATTTTGATTTGAAATGGCCAGTACTGCAGAACGGCAATTTCATAGGTAAAGACCTAATATTTACACCGCAGCAGTCGAGCCAATGCTGCTGTATGCCGCAAGCGAATGGGCACCAGCCGCCTACAAATTAGGGATCATAAAGCAGCTGAACGTGGTCCAAAGAGGGTTCGCGCAGAAACTATGCACAGCCTACCGCACGGTCTCCCTCAACTCGGCACTGCTGCTGGCTGGGATACTCCCTCTTGACCTCCGGATAAGGGAAGTTGCTTCACTTTACGAGGCCAGGAGGGACGTGCCCCAGCCCGCACTAGGAAACAGAGAGGTCGAACGGATGGCTCCAGCTCAGGAGGCCCCGCACCCCGCGGAACAGACCCCTCTGCAGTTCGGCAGCCTGATGGACGAGGAACAATACAACAACCACAGTAACTTCGCTGTGCGCATATTCACGGACGGCAGATAGCGGCGCTATCCTTGTGGAATGGCGCTATCGAAACAAGGGCCCTCAAACTTACTTTGCCGTCGTACTGTACCATCTATCAGGCTGAGCTCTTGGCCCTGCAAAGGGCGGCTAGGGAATCCCTTAAACACAGGGAAGGCACGTTCGGTATCTTCAGCGACTCCATGGCGGCTCTCCAGACGGTCACAAACATCAGTGCCCCCCATCCCTTAGCGGTGGAGTCACTAGTTGGGAGCGATTGGTAAGATAACTCTTGAATAGTGGAGGCCCCCTCACACCTAGATTTTCTAGTTTGGGTAAAAGAGTAGAGACGGGAACGGTGTCGAATGCCTTCGCAAGATCCAGGAATATACGAGTAGTTAGGACTTTATTGTTGGCATTCAGATTATCCACTATATTGTTGACTAACATATGGACAGCGTCACAAGTGGATTTGTTCCTGCGAAAGCCAAACGGTTGGGGTGATAACAGCTTGAAGTGATCGAGGTAGCGCACAAGCCGTTTGTTTATAAGGCGTTCAAGCACCTTAGACAAGGCACTAAGAACTGCTATTGGGCGATAGTTATTTGGTAAACTCCCGTCGTCACCCTTAAAGATAGTGAAGTAGTATAGACTCCTTTAGTTCCATTTAAATTATATACTACTTGCAGATATATATAGAATACAGCTGGATAGTTACTGGAGCGATTTAGAAGCAAGCGATGAAATAAAATTCCAAGCGAGAAGCGACAGAGTTATATTGCGATAGCAAAGTACAAAGTAGTAATGAATATTGCATACAAAATACACTAATATTTATACTAACGAGTTAAAATTTATTAGTCATAAAAACGGCTCACGCCTGACCGTTTTGCGCAGGAGTTGACGCCTCCTCATTAGTACGGACAATAGACGAGTACGCCGACATCTTGCCTCGTTAGTGCTCGACAAAAGCTGCGCGGGCGCCGTTCTTCGGAAGGCGGGTTTAACACCGACTGACGCTGTGGAGTAGGTGGAGCGTTGGAACTGGTTTTTGCACACGGCCCGCTCTGACGTAGAATCGTATGATCCTGTGCTGCGTTGAGTCGTGCGAGTGGACTTGCTTACTCGCTACAATAGGATGAATGATTGCCTTTTTAATAGAAGTAGGAAAGGTAGCCGATTCAAAGCAAAGGTTGAAAATGTGGCACAGTATAGGTGCAAGGGTTCGAGCATATCTTCTAAGAAAGGTTTGAGATATGCCATCCCATCCAGTGGCCGCATTAACCCTCAGCTGGTTAATGGTACTTATGACTTCATCAGAATCTGTTTGTTCTAAGACCAAAGATTTGTTAAATTTTGAGCTCTGTGTGAGGGGTTCGTGATTTTGAATATTTTCTGTAAGTTTTTTCCCAATATTGACAAAGTATTCGTTTACCTTATTGCAAGACTGTTCGGGAGAGTAGGAGTGGGTTAAGAGTTGATTGGAGGGATTCTTCGTTTTTTGAGAATTTGTGATTGTTTTTATGGTGCCTCATAGTTTTTTAGGATTTCCAGATGCCTTTTTTAGTTCTTCCGAGTCGTAAATTCTTTTTCTTTTTTTCAACAGGTTTGCACAAAAACTTCTGTATCGCATATATGTAAGTAATAATGTAGGATTTTCTGGAGACAGTTTCACTTTTTTATAAAGAGAATCTCGGTGCCGGATACACCGCAGCAAGCCTGGCGTAATCCATGGTTTAAGTGTTCTTTTACTTTCTGGGACTTTGACAACTGTCGTGAACGTATCTATTGCATTTTTTAGTATATGTATAAGGCTGCTGATAGCTTCGTTAGGGTCAAAGATTAAAAATTGAGGGCTAAAGTTTAAATTTTCCATGTAGCTATCAAGTTCTTCGTACTTTATTTTAGAGAAGGAGTTCTGGGTGGTCGGTTTTGCTTTTTTGTTATTTATACATATCAGAGAAGAGCAATGATCAGTGAGCGTTGTTCGTAGATTAAGGTAAGAACAGAAGCCTTGGATCGGATCATGACATGGTCTAGGCAGTTTTGTCCTCTAGTAGGCTTTGTATGAGCTGGTAGGAATCCGTGATACGCCATGGTGCTAAGGTATTCGTGGGAACGTCAATCTTGGGTAGTGGGTTTAATATCCAGATTAATGTCTCCAGTTAATATGACTGATTTGTAGGATCCGAGGGATGGAAGGATGTTATTGAGTGCTGTAAAAAATGAATGAATGTTTTCGTTTGAGGGAAAACGGTAAATACATAGTACAGCCATTTCAGAATTTAGCATCACGAGGAGACCCGAGGCCGATCCATAAAAAATCAGGTTCTTCACAAATTATTGCAATATCTGACTTAGCATACACAACCACCCCGTCGCTCTGATTAAGGTGTTTGGTAGTTTTGTATGTTCTATAGTTTTGTAGCGTAGGAATATAGATGTTACTAGCGCACGGTAACCAGTATTCTGTAAGCACTAGAAGGTCACAGTCCATATTCACACGGTGGATTAAAGTTTGGAGGTTTAGGTAATTACAATTTATAGACCGGATATTTTGTGTTAGCGTTGTGAACCAAGAGCTCCCGTTTTTAAGGTGCGATTTGGTGTCTTCAGGGGTACATGTATGAGTCTCGGATACAGAAAATTGGTCAAGATTTGACATATATAATGTCAAATCTTGACCAATGTTCTGAGACATAGGTAGTTGCAAGAATTTAAGGACAAATACATAATGGAAAAGGCTATATGAATGAGGTGGTATAGTTGATGGTATAGTTGAACAAGCGTGATGTAGTGGCATTGTGTGTAAATTTTGTATTGTGTTGGTTTTAACAATAGATTATATAAAGAAAATTGAGTTGATATGTTTAGTGTACAGTAGTTGACATTAATGATTTTAAAAATAATAACAACATAAACCAAATAAAGAATAGCTGATGTGACTGTTGACCGACAATGAGTGGTTATCAAAGATTGAAATAGTCAAGAGTTCTTGGTTGTGATAGGTGAAGACATCTTTTGGATTTGCTGTTCACTTTTAACAACAATAGAAGGGCTGTCTGGATCTTTTTTCATCAGTATGCGTCCGTCCGTGGTCCAGCAAAACAAGTACTGGTTCATTTTGGCGTGGTTCCGAGCCAGATAAAAAAGTCGTTTAGAGTGAGAAGTTAATGGTTCTGCAGCGTATGTTGGAGTTTTTGGAGCAAGTAAACCCAGGTGAGTTGAGTTTAACTTGTTGTTACAATTCCGTTTATTGTGGTCTTTAATAGCTGACAGAAAGGTGGTTTTGGTTAGGGTATTTGTGAATTCAACTGTTAAAGTAGAATTCGTACTTTCTTTCTTTGAAGGCAGTCGTGAAATTGTTTTGATAATTCCAGTAGGGCATCATATAGCATCTTTTTAGTCTCTTTGGCTCCCTTTGGTACGTTGCGAAGCTCGATGCAAGTTTTAACTAAGGCCCGATCGAATGACTCGACCTTTTCTTCTAGGGCCGTTAACTTTGACGCCATGGAGCTGCGTTCTTTTTCTAAGCTAATAATTTTTGTTTCGAGTGAGGTTAACTGGTTAGATACAGAACTCAATGATTTTCCCATGTCCGTAAATGTTTCCTCTATTTTTGAGTTAGAAGTTTATATTTCAAACAAAAACTTTTTTACAAAAAATACAACCGACTTCCAAAAACAAAACACTACAAAGTACAAAATAACTTCAGAAGAAAGAAAAAACTTTTATTTCGGAAGTCGGTGATTTTGGTTATTTTTTCGTTTTTTGACACCGACTTCCGAAATTAAAGTTTTTTCTTTCTTGCGAAGTATGTGCCTATAAAATTTGAGGGTTGCCCTTGATTTTCATGGGATTCCATCATCAGATTCTGACATGGTGACAATGAGACTATTCGGGATCGCCCGAACTCCGTAAAAGAAACAAGATAGCAAGTGGAGGCGACGGCGGCGGCGAGGATCTGATGCGGGAGCTGGCTAGTCAATCGGGCAGAGGTTCGCCTTTTCTTGTTAGGCTGCTGGAACTCGAGTACGCCGCGAACTATGCCCGTACCTATTTTATATCATTCTATTTTGGCTGGCCAGCGGACCCTTCCTCATCCCCGCTATCACATATTTATTAAAATCAGTGTAAATACATGCCATGAGCTGGCGCGTCTCTTATTATCTAACACCTAAACCTAATACCTAACTAATGACATATAGTTCTTACCTCTGCGACGTCCCATTACGCTATGGCGTGAGGTCGTGGAGTAGTCGCGGCGCCCCCGCAAGGGGGCGCGGCGAGCGGGCATAGGCTATGCCTTTTATCCCGCGGGATCAATATGCGTGCCCGTAACGACGGGCACGTCGTTGGGTTGCCGGTTTAGGCGCGGCTGGTGGCAGCGCGACTTTGTGTCGCTGCATGCCTGATATGTGTATCTGTTGAGTGTCGGCAGAGGGCGCCACGGCACTGTTCCACAGTGCCGTCTCTTCACGACCTTACGGCGGTCAGTCCCCGCCGGGTGAGACCTCCGGTTGCCCGGAGGAGGCCCAGCGAGAGACGACCAGCGACGTAGGCGCCGACTTTAGGGCGCTCCCTGCCGAGGGTGCTGATCCCCCGCCTGTCCTGCTTCCAGAGCGAGCCGGTCACGCTTCAGGCTGGGACCGTGGTGAGTGTATGAGCGGCAATGGAATTGTGAGACACCGTCTCATGTAGCGAATGAAACGTACGTCCGCGCCGTACGTTCATCGCGTGTGTTTGGGCGCATGGAGAGTCGTGCTTGTATGAGGTTCGACGCACACTATGCCTATATTAACCTAGCACACAGTGCGCACCGAGTGCATGTAGTGTTGTAGAGTCAATAGTGAGGGAGTGAGTCGCGTGTCGGTGTCTGCGACTCACTCGGCGTCAAGTCCGGTGGGTTAGGTGGGGTCGTCAACGTCCTGCACAAGGTCACGCGGCAGGCGTCTCGCGTCAGGTGGCCGCGCGTGTCAGGGCGCTATGTGCTTGACGTGAGGCCAAGCGGAAGCGTCGGCACGCGCGAACATAGTGGACGCGAGGCGGGCGCAAAACTCATCCAGGCTCTCGATCCTAAGGTCCCGCATGATGACGCTGTTCCTCACGAAGCGAGGGGCAGCGACAATTTTCCGCAGCGCTAGGTTCTGCTGCGCGCGGAGGATCTTTTTGCTTGACTCGCTCGTGAGGGCGAGCCAAGCTGGGGCGGCATAGGTGAGCAGCGGGCGGATGTATGTTTTATACACGCCCAGCTTGACTCGCAGCGGGAGGCGGGATGAGAGCACTGGGTGGAGCAGAGCGCGGGCCGCTCTACCCTTCGCGGGGACTTGGCGGACATGACGACCCATGGTGAGCCGACGATCGATGGTGATCCCCAGGTACTTGACCTGGGGCGCCCAGTCGATGTCGACTCCTTGCAGCCGGAGAGGTGGTGGGTGGTGGGCGCCCCCGACGAGCAGCGCCTGAGTCTTACCCACGTTCACCGACAACCGCCACTTCGCTAGCCATTCGGGAAGCGTGTCTAGCACGCGCTGCATCCTGACAGCCGCGTGTCTCGCATTGAGCGAGGTGCAGATGTACGCGGCGTCATCAGCGTACAGCGCGAGCGTGCATTCCTGCGGAGAAGGGATGTCGTCGGTGTAACATGAGTAGCAGAGCGGCGAGACGCAGCTGCCCTGCGGGACTCCGGCGGCTATGGGTCGGGGGCGTGACACGACCACCACCTTGAATGTCCTGTCCGTGAGGAAGGAGGAGACCACCTTGACCACGCGACGGGGCGCGTCGCTGAGCGACATCTTATATATCAGACCGGCGTGCCAAACACGGTCGAATGCTTTCTCCATATCGAGCAGTACTGCAACTGCGTGCTCCTTCTTGTTCAGCGCCGCTGTGAGCAGGTGCAGTACTCTCGATAGCTGCAGCGTCGTTGAGTGTTCCGAGCGGAACCCAAACTGTTCCGGGCGAGGCGTCAGGTGGGGTTTAGGTGCCGCAACAGGAGTTGTTCAAACACCTTGGAGATAGTGGGCAGTAGCGTGATGGGCCGATAGCTTTCCGGCTTCAGCACGTTCTTGTTCGCCTTGGGCAGCATGATGACGCGCCCCTCCTTCCAACACCTCGGGAAGGCCCCCGTGCGCAGTATCCCCGTGAACAGGCGCGCCAGGGCCGCTACCATACGGAACGGCAGGTGGCGCAGCACTGTGTTGGAGATACCGTCCGCCCCAGGGGCCTTTCTAGGCTTGGTCCTCAGGATGACGCGTCTTACTGCGTTAGGCGAAAAGAAGATTGGTGCTTCATCGGGAGCTATCGGCGACGCGAAGTACTCCTCCAGGTGCCTCTCGACTGTTGCGACATGGTCTTGGTTGTCAGTCGGGTTCGGCTGGAATTGACGCTCCAGGTGTTCGGCAAAGATCTGGCGTGAGGATAAAGCGGCGCGCATATTTAAATGGCCTCTCCCCCCGCCTCACAACTATAAAACCGTACGGTACCGCCGCAAGCCTTTTTATTGCTATTGCGGGCGTCGCAGAGATAAGGTGAGGAAAAAACAGGTGGTAATCATCATTTAATTACATAACCTACCTATTTACATAACTGTTATCTTTTATAAACTTATTTCTAATTAGACAGTTTCCTAAAAAACATTGTTTACATAGTAATTTGGGGTTCTAAGTGATTTATTTTTACATACTACACGATTATTCTAATAAGACATACTCTAATACATTATTCTAATTACAAATTAACAATTCTTATTAGACATAATCTTCACACATTGAATAAGAACATTTTACAACAACCATTTTACAATAAACTCGTAGGAATCGCGTTATGCTATTGCTATTGCATTAGAAACCAGACTTGACAAAGTTAAGGTACTTAAATTGTGTTTAAATTGTTTACGTCAAGGTCATGCTGATAATGCATGTAAGTTAGGGTCATGTCGCTCGTGCGGCCTGCGGCGCAACAGCTTGTTGCACGAGCATGAAGCTCCTGCGCCGTCTGCGCCTGTCCCTTCAACAAGTAACGTCATGTTACACGCTTTGCCACAGTCTGACGTTGACGGTCAACCTCCTAGTCCTCCTAAAGACATTGCCTTGTCAACGATTCAAAATAATTGTGTTCTACTGTCCACGGCTTTAATCCATGTGACAGACATCAATGGTGATTGCCATAAAATACGTGCTATGCTCGACTGTGGAAGTACCTCAAGTTTCCTAAATGAAAGCCTATGTGCTAAACTTAACTTACCTACTTCTTCTACTTCAACCGTAGTCGAAGGGTTAAATTCCCAAATATCATGCTTAACAAAGCGTTGTGAAGTACTCATATCGTCATGACTTAACAATTACAGCGAGAACGTCTCCTGTCTTGTCGTTCCGCGCATCACTCAGTTATTGCCAACTACAAAAGTTGACTACACAAAATTAAATATACCGCCACACATTACGTTGGCAGACCCCAAATTCCACATACCTGCTCCAGTCGATATGCTTCTTGGAGCTGAAATATTTTGGACAATACTTGGTTCTCAAAATATATCGTTGGGTAAAAATAAACCAACATTAAATAAATCTAAACTGGGTTTCCTAATATCAGGCCCAGTACCAACACAACATACAACATTCATTAATACAGTCCACTGCAATCATCTTATTTTACAAAATAATAACGATCAATTACATAATCAATTATCTAAATTTTTTGAATTAGAAACAGTCGCTACACATAAACAAATATCTAAGGAAGAGCTTGAATGTGAACAAAGCTTTATACATAATACCATTAGGTTGCCTGATGGGCGATTTGAAGTGACGATTCCATTAAAAGATTCGCCTGATAAGCTAGGCAATTCTTACGAACAAGCTTTGTCCAGATTCTTGTCCTTAGAACGTAGGTTCAAACGTGAACCACATTTTAAAGAACAGTCATGGCCTAAACAACCGACACACTTACAAGAGCCTGAATTACCAGAGTTCAAGGCAAAATGTCATCTGACTGCTGACTGTTCCGATTATGTTACTTACTACGCTAACTTCATAAAAAGTTTTTCCAGTTTTAGTAAACTACAACGTGTGATTGTATACGTGCATCGGTTCATTCACAATTGTTTACACCCACTAAACAAACGCAATGGTTTCATAAAAATTCATGAATTAAATTCATCGTTAATCTCATTATGTAGATTTGTACAACTTGAAATTTTCAGTTTAGAATATAACTTATTAAAAAATAATAATCAACTGCCAGTCAAAAATAAATTACTTCCATTAACTCCATTTTATAACGAAAATGACAAATTATTACGAGTAGGTGGTCGACTTAGTAATTCACTTTATGATTTTGATACAAAACACCCTATTCTGCTCGATTCACGGCATCATTTTGCCACATTAACATTTAGACATTATCATATACTCTTGTTGCATGCACTACCGCAATTATTACTTTTTACGCTTCGTCACAAATTCTGGTTTATTAATGGTCGAATCCTTGCCAGACAGATTGTTCAAAAATGCATTAAATGCTGTCGTTTTGCAGGAAAGAGTATTCAACCCATAATGGGGAACCTTCCTTCCAGTCGCCTGCATACGGATTATGTGTTTGCCAACACAGCAGTCGACTACGCCGGCCCCGTCATGATACTGAACCGAAAGGGCAGAGGAAGTAGACTCATAAAGTCTTATCTCTGTATATTTATTTGTCTGGCCATTAAAGCGATACATATAGAACATGTCACCGATTTGAGTAGCACAACATTTTTAGCTGCCTTAGGTCGATTCATTGCCCGCAGAGGGCGACCGCGAACCATTTACTCTGATAATGGTACCTGTTTTGTCGGTGCATGTAATGAGTTGACTAGATTTTTAAGGTCAAATTCTGATGAAATTAGCTCTCAAGCATCTAACTCACATATAAACTTTAAATTTTCACCAGCATATAGCCCTCATTTTAATGGATTAGTCGAGGGTTCCGTAAAATCTGTAAAATACCACTTAAAAAGGGTTTTAGGTTTAGCTAACTTAACCTACGAAGAGATGAATACAGTTCTTGTACAGATCGAGGGTCTTTTGAATTCTAGGCCTCTTACTCCGTTATCATCGGATCCTTCCGATCTCACAGCGCTCACCCCATCACATTTCTTAATTGGACGAACGCTAACAGCTTTACCTTGTCCTCAGGACACAGATTAACCTTCGGTGATACCTACTCTCTCACGATATATGCGAATTCAGCAACTAAAAGCCCATTTCTGGAAACGTTACTACATAGAATACATTACAGAACTCCAAAAACGACAGAAATGGCGCCTGCAAGGAAAGCAACTTCAGCTTGGAGAAATGGTGCTGGTGAGAGATGACCGGTTGCCTCCCACCCGGTGGCTGCTAGGGCGCGTGGTGCGCCTGTACCCCGGCTCCGACGGCGTGACCCGCGTGGCCGACGTGTTCACCACTTCGGGCACTCTTCGACGAGCCTTCAACCGACTGTGCCCGCTACCAGTCATGGACCAGAACTGCGTTCCTGGGGCGGCAACATGTTAACGCCTAGCATGTGTGCGCTCGCCAACATCTCACGCACACACGCATATGACACGAATGGATCACAGCCGCGAGCGACGATGTCAAGTCACTCGCCCATAGATCGTTGAACCGCCATATTTACTTACTTACGTATTTTAATTTTTCGATTTTTGTAAATTTCTTTTGGTTATTATACCAGTTATTGTCAAAAATCAGTTTTATTTATTCTTCCACCCCGTCATAAACCACGTGAAACTCAGTACCGGCGTCTACACGGGTGTACGAGAGAGTTGAGTGCCCATCGCGCACACGGGTGTACGAGAGTGACTTGCACCGATTGGATATTTTTTCTGTGACGTATATTTTCAAGTTGCAACCCGTTCTTTATTTGATTGAACAGAATAGTTCATTCGCTTTCTTATAAAATATTTTCCATTGGCAATATCGATACATGGAATGAAGAAGATTGAAAAAAATAAAGTGATCGTCATTCAGCTATCTGTCACTTTTTGGAGCCATTGTTGCGTGTGGTTGCGTGCGGACGAAAATCATGTTTCCAATTAGAAAACGGTGATTAATCTTATAAGATTTATATAGAATTACTGAGAAATAAGTGTAGATTACGTTGCAAGTGTTTGTTTTTGGAAAAGTAATAAATATGCCAGTGAAAAAGTGTTTCGATTTGTTTTAGTGCAAAATTTATCTCGAAATGCTTTGAAATCTACATAAGTTGTTAGTTTATTTACCTATAAACATAATGAAATTACTACAAAGTGATATAATTGCATATTGTTATCATAATCGTTGTTGAAAGAAAATAAACCGGTAAAAATGGCGCCAAAGTCGTAAACATTGCATAAAGTACCTATCTCGTCAGTGATTCCAGATTGATAAGTCGAGTGTCGAACTCATCAAGCCTACCACTAGAAAAATCATAACATTTTTTGAGATCACTCAGCTCATCTATGATCGATCTTAAGTCATTGACTAAAGTCGGTAGGTCCAGTAGCTGATGCTTCATTTCTCGAATGTCACTCAGCACTGTATCCAGTGAAGCCGTAGGTTGCGGTGAAAGTAAAGTCAGCGACGACATTCGGCACGCAGGACATTTCCATTGGGCTCTTCTGTCAGCACCCAATTTCCTCCAACCAACTTCAGTCATGCTGGCACAAGAGAAGTCCAGGTACTTTTTGCAGCTCGTACATTGAACTCCGTCATTGAATCGCTCATTGTAACTTGCGCACGATTTCATTGCGAATAAAGTAAATATAAATGCTTAACTTTCTAAAACCGTAAAAAGGTTGACAATCAATTATTTTGCGCGTAAAGCGTACTGCGTTAATGCGTGCTCACACGGTACTAATAGCGAGTACGCCCTGTGATATTTAGTTCATCTGCACCGAATAGCGAATACACACTGTCATATTCAGTACATCTGCACCGAATAGCGATTATGCATTACAATATTTAGTGCAACTGCACCGAATAGCCACCACGCACTACAATATTCAGTTTATTTGCACCGAACAGCAAGTATGCATTACAATAATCAGTGCAACTGACCGAATAGCGAGCACGCACTACAATTTTCAGTTCATCTGTACCGAATAATAATAATAATAATAATAATAATAATTTATTTCCCAAAAAACTTAGTACTATGTTACAAAAACAGTTTAGCAGTAGTTATATACAA
Organism: Lacanobia oleracea; assembly: GCA_950371165.1. Taxonomy (NCBI): domain Eukaryota; kingdom Metazoa; phylum Arthropoda; class Insecta; order Lepidoptera; family Noctuidae; genus Lacanobia; species Lacanobia oleracea. Next base: position 23,587,456 of record OX493408.1, read on the forward strand.
ATAAATGGATTTAGCTTCTGTAACCGAACTAGGCAATGCCTGTATTTCGGTTAACAGTGCCATACCCCCGAATATTTTTAAAATAATGCTAACAAACACAAAGGACTGGTGGTACTATTTTTATATGATTATAATACGTGTAGAACTATTTAATGCTAAATTAGTATACAATGCTAAATGAGAAAAAATGTAAATGAGCAAGTGTATATGAGTGTGCGTGTATGTGTGTGTGTGTACATGTGTGTGTGTATGAGGGTGTCAGCACCTGAGTGAGGTGTACTGAGAGCTAGGTATTTGTAAGTTGATCTGTATATATGTTAGTGTGAAACATTTGGAATAAATTGGCATTAAAATCATAACACGACATCAACGCGTTCAAGTCACCGTGATATGTGCATCAGGAGTTCAGTCTCATCATAGGAAAGTTGTTGTAGGTAGTCACTAACTTTTTTCTTACATTGAACTTTTGGTAGAGGGTAGATGTTAATATTTTTATTCAATTTGTTATATATGACGGGTCCAAGGAAGGGAATGAAGCGTTTGCTAAATTTTGTTTGAAATAGCGTGTCTCTTTGGCAAACTAAGTCTTTTCTACGTCTTTGTAAGATTAGTGGATCATAAGTTTGCTTACTATGCTGTAGGAGTGTAATATTTAAGAGAAATAGTTGTCTTACTGTTAAAACCCGACAAATCTGGTACAAAGTCGAAGTGGGAAAGTAAATAGGTTTAAAGTGCATAACCTTCAAAATTGCTCGCTGGGCGATCTCAACAGGTCTCAGTATTGTCTTCAGCGCTCCTCCCCAGGATGATATGCAGTACGTTATAAGCGATTGACACAATGCAAGGTATATTTTGTCTCAGCAAAACAGTATCGGAAACGTGTCTCAGGTGTTTAAAAATATAAATGAATTTTCTTAAACGACCAGACAGTAACTTTATGTGGTCTTTAAAACTAAGCTTACCATCTATAGTGACTCCAAGATATTTAATTGAATGGACACGCTCAAGTGATGGGCAGGTGCAGTTTACTTTTGATTGGCAATCATGCGATATAATACTTTTAGAAGTACCAGAACAATGCAAATTTGTGATGCCAAAACAAACATATTTGGTTTTATCCACGTTCAGCGTAAGAATATGGTTCTGAAGCCACTTTCCTACGGTATTAAAGCCCAACTGAGCAGCATCTAGTACTTCGTCCATGTATCGGCAGAAAATAATAGAGCAGTATCATCTGCGAAAGATATTATTTCGCCCTGGGTTAGGTTTAGACTTGTGAGTTCGTTTATATAAACGAGGAATAAAGTAGGTCCCAGTATGCTGCCCTGTGGTACTCCATGAGTGACTGTAAGGTCATCACTCTTGAAGCCACCCACACGCACTGATTGAGTTCGCCCAGAGAGATAACTTTCGATAAGTTTTAACTGATTCCCTCTTATTCCGAGCCCTTCTAGTTTTTCAAGTAGGATGGAAACAGAAATCGTGTCAAACGCCTTTGCCAAGTCTAAGAAGATAGCAAGACATTTTTTCTTACTATCTAATTTAGAAGAAAGGTAATTAACAAGTTTATTTACTGCATGATCCGTAGATTTTCCTTGCCGAAATCCGTATTGGTTTTTAGAAAGTAAATCATTTTTTTCTAAATAGCCCATTAATCTAGCGTTTATTATTCTTTCCAATACTTTCGATAATGACGGTAGGATGCTAATTGGCCGGTAATTTTCGACACGATTTCTGTCACCAGTCTTATGAATAGGGCATATTTCTGCTTTTTTTAAACAGTCAGGAAACACTCCAGTTTGTAAGCAAACGTTAAAAATTTTTGTAAGCGGTGGTATTATTATATTTTTGTAGATTTTTAGGAACTTAGAGCTAATGTTATCCCAACCACTGGCACAATCTACTTTCATACTAAGGATTAAACGTTCTACTTCGTCTTCAGAGGTATCAAGGAGTACAAACGAGTTGGTAGTTACATTTTTAGAGTTTTTATCTTCTATGTTGTGGTTAGGTGTGTTTAGTTTTTTTTGGTATATTTTATTAGCTAGTGAGCTTCCTACATTTGCAAAGTATTTGTTTACTTTGTTTAGTGACGTTTCTGGAGACCTTGTGAGCTTCAACAGTTCTTTAGGGTGACTAATTATTTTAGATGTGTGTGTTATGTCTTTAATAGTTTTCCACATTTTTTTGTTGTCATGTTTTGCAGCTATTGATTTTTTTCATATGTCCTTTTTATTTTTTTTTAGTATCACATTACAGAAGTTTCTGTAACGTATATATGTTATCCTTGCTATGTCATTGTTTGGTGATCGCTTTGCTTTTTTATGTAACATATCCCTGTTTCCAATACATCGCAGCAATCCCGGTGTAATCCATGGTTTTATAATCTTGTGGCGTCTAGAGAGAGAAATTTGCTTTGTGTTGTTAATAATAGCTGTTTGAAAACTTTGTGTAAGGAAGTTCATGGATAAATTTGGATCTGTTATATTATTAATTTGGCTAAAATCTATTTTTTAAGGTCTTGTTCTGAGCCTATGTGATTGATTCTTGTAATTGATGTGACTGCAAACTTTGGCGTATTTTTTTTTAAACTCATTTTCACTAGGACTGGATAGTGGTCGGTTAATGATGTATGCGGTACTATCGTAGAAACAGGGCAAGTTGATTTTATAAGCGCATGATCCAAACAAGTGTTACTTTTACTACGAGTAACTAAAGTGTGGGCAGGTAACAAGCCATGGGTAGCTACAAGTGTCAGATAGCGTTCACCGTTTATATTAATTTTATCGGGATTTATATCTATATTAATGTCCCCCATTATAATTATATGTTCAAATTCTGTTAGCGTTTGTAGAAGTTTATCTAGTGATAATAGAAATGCATCGATACTTTTATACGATGGGGAACGATATAGAGAGATAATAGCTATCCTCCACTGCCTAGCCTTTTCCCAACTATATTGGGGTCGGCTTCCAGTCAAACCGGATTTAGCTGAATACCAGTATTTTACGCGGAGCGGCTGCCTACCAGACCTCCACAACCCAGTAACTGGGTAACACGGTACTTCATGGCAAGACTGGAGTCAGATTAACTGGCTTCTGACTATCCGTAACGACTGCCAAAGATCTACAAATGACAGCCGGGACCAACGGCTTAACGTGCTTTCCGAGGCACGGAGGAAACTCGCTATGTTAAGATGGTCACCCATCCACAGACCAACCTTGGCAAGCGTTGCTTAACCTTGAAGATCGACCCGTGCGGCTGTTATTACCATAGAGAGATAATAGCTATACGTTTATCAATTTTGGCTACCAAAAAATTGCATTCCTGCATGTCTGGTTTATCTATGATAAGGCTAAGATTTTCATCGTAGTAGACTATAACGCCGTCATTTTGCTTAGGGTTTATTTTAGTTCCCACCTGACAGTATCCTGCAAGGTTTGGAATTACAGAGGTGTGGGGAAGCCAACATTCTGACAAGATGATAATATCACATTTGACTTTCAACCTCGCAAGTAAGACTTCCAGTCCTGGCATATTGCAACCAACACTGCGTATATTCTGAGTGAGTAGAAGCAGGTGATCCGACGGCGGGAACAATAGTTTATGGCATTCATCAATGTCTGCTGTTTGCGAATGTGATACTGATATGCTGTCAATATTTTTCGTTAAATCAATTAAATCATTGAATTTTAAATGAGATCAATATATTTTTGCAATAAATATTAATCCGCTTTAAAAGCATCTCATTAAAAGCATTATAATAAGTAGTATTATATTCCAAATGAAACATGTTTGTGTGGTGAGTTCTTGTGTACTTGAAAGTGTGATGTTTAGGAGTTGTGTAGAGTGTACTATGTGTAAACCAATTACAATTTAGCTGATTGTTTAAGATAGTAACATGCAAAACAAAGACAAAAAATACTCGAAGAGCAAAAAATATCAGTAATACAATCCATTTTTACTAAATTTTGCGATTACAAACACTAGTCATGCTTCAATTCTTAGTTTATCCAAGTCGGAATCATTATTTATGCGGACACGAGTAGAGACTTCGGTTTTTTTAAGGTAGACAATTCCGTTGGCAGTCCAGCAGAAACTGTAGCCATGACTATTTTTAAATTGTCTTGCCAAGTAGAACAGCTTTTGTGTTCTATGTGTTAAAGTCTCAGCTACGTAAAGCGGTTTTAACAGGTACTTTGGGTTTAGATGGGTAGTATTCAGTTTTTCTCCTTTAGCTTTTGATTTGTTAAAGCTTTTGACCGCTCCAAGTACTTTATCCTTCAACAATATGGTGGTGAGATCCACAACCACCGGATTTGAGGCATCTTTTGATTTAAGGCGGTAAATATCTTTTAAATTGTGATGTTCAATATTGACATTAATGGTCTTTCCTAGTTGAAAAACTTCCTTTGCCAAGGATTCTTTAGTCTCTCCATCTTGTATGGGTATGTTTCGAATTTCAAAGCATGCTCCTCGTGTCTTTCGCTCAGCTGTTTCAAGCTTTTCCTCTAACTCTTTAATCAAGATTTTGTCCGCCTTTCTTTCCTTCTCCAAAGTGGTGATCTTGAGTAAAAATTCATCGTATTTACTGGACATTAGATCCATGCTCTCTCTAAGTTCCTGAAACCTTGTTTCCTGTTCTTTCGAAAACGACAAAAACATTTCTTTGATTAGCGCCTTTATGTCAACATTCTCTTCATCATATTTTCTTTTTTTTCTCTCAGTGACATTAAGTGCGAGTGAGTGAAGATCTGGCTCCGACTCGCAATGTTGTAGTGGTGAAACATTTGTAGCTGTGGTAAAAGTTAACGTACTGTTCCGTGCGGTATCAAGTCTCGTCGGAGTTGTTTGTGCAGCTGATGGTGGAGGTGTCCGTTTCAATGGCATAGTGGTGTATTATATATTTCTTAACACAGACTAGCCCGAGTTCTCGCAAAAGAACGTAATTGTGATTGCAGAGTTTAATAAATAATAATTACCCGCTAAATCGCTGTCGCTTATAACTTGTGGCAAGCGGCGTAACGTGACGTATACGGATGACGTATCTGCACACGCTCAGGGTAGCTCCGGCCGAGCGTCGTCTTCGCTGTTTCTGTCCTGCTTACTCGAGTACTCCGCGTGCGCCATGGAGCTTATGCGCGCCTGGTACTTTACTTTAATATTTTTGAGTAATTTTGACAAACTATTATTGAAATTTAAAATAAAAATAATTTATACGGAATGAAGCACGTCTGTACGCTTACGCGGTCCGAGGGGAAGGGGATAGCGAGTACGCATTGCCATATTCAGTACGTCTGCACCAAATAGCAAGCTTGCATTACACTATTCAGTGCAACTACACCGAAAAGCGAGCACGCACTCAAAAATTCAAAATTCAAAATTCAAAGCATTTTATTTCAAATAAACCATTCACAGGCACTTTTGAAACGTCAAGGTCGGTCAGTCAAAAACATGGAAGCTATTTGCACGTTCCAAAGCGTAGATCTCTATGGAGACAGGAGGTAATTTTCAATAGCAGTCAAATCCATTTTATGCCAAATTGAGAAAAGTGAACTTTTGTATGCCGTCATGACGTACGCTGTTGTGACGCTTTGGATGGTAAGTTTAGTTTACTATGGAGTTCAAGATTATTAAACAATAACAGAAATAAAGTTAATGCTTCTATTTACAGAGAAAACTGTGATTAAATACGGATTTGACTTCCTTTGTTCCTAAGGTGTGGATTTGACTAATTTTGTTAAAAAGCTGTCAGGATTTGACTAATTTTGTTAGGAAGCTGTCAGGATTTGACTACTTTTAAACAATTCAACTAAACAATTCAAATAGGGTTGTCATTGGTTCTATGCTATAAGGAAATTGCTTAAATAATAAATGAAACAGTTGACATGAAAATTAAGTCATTATTTATTTAAACAAGATTTAAGACGTATCTTAATGAACTTAGTACCTATTAACATGGAACAGAATAATCTTAATTCAAGATCGGTTTTCATTATACTTAGTAATATTTTTATCTCACAATCATATGACACAACATAGTATAAACAACAAGTATTTATATCAAATTAAAATTAAAATCAATTAATGTTTGATCAATTTATGTTTATAAACAAGAACATTTTGTGAACATGAAATAAATAAATAATTATTAAACTTAATAAAATTATAAAAAAAAAATGGTTTAGCACCTTGTGCTAGTGATATCTATATCATATCGCCAACACAAGGTTCTTCAACATGTTCTTCGCACATTACCTCCTCATCATCATCCACATCATTAATATTAGCATTATTCCTGTGACAGTCTATAACAGTTTTGTAATAGTCGAGGTCCTCTCTTTGCATCCAGTCTTTGCCAAAATGTTTCGTTAGTAGCTTATCTACATCATTAATTTTTTATTTTTTTATTTTGGGAGAGGTGGTGATAGGTTCTGGTAATATGTCTGAAGCATATTTGCCTGGTTTAGTTATGGAACGTCGAGAACCGGTATCATTGTGGTAAAAAGGTTCACCTCTCACTATAATTCCTCGGGAATCTCCTTTCATTCTTGTGAATACGAACCTTTTACAAGACATTATTTTGAAGTGGAAAGCTTGGGTTCCCTTATGGATTTGTTGGCTTGCTGTCTTCCAATCACATACTTCAATGTCCTTCAGATGAAAAACAGTTGCATGCTTTTTTATTATATCAACATACTCATTAGGTTGTACAATGGTATTTCTCTTCCTGATCTCTTTTTCAGCAACACCAAACACCCTATCGGGGGGAATAAATAATAATATAATAATATAATATAATATTCCACACAACTATCACACAACGCCATCTAGTCCCAAGCTAAGCAGAGCTTGTGTTATGGGTACTAGACAACTGATAAACATACTTATATATTTCTAAATACATACATATTATAGATAAACTACACCCAGACACAGAACAAATGATCATGCTCATCACACAAACATTTGTCCTGGGTGGGAATCGAACCCACAACCTCTGGCATAGCAGTCAGGGTCACTAACCACTAGACCAACAGGTCAGATTTGCTTCTTTTTTCGTGAACTGTCAGTTCAACTTGGATTTGGGCCTTGTTTGAATTGTCCTTCTCAATTTTGATTTTTTCCTTCAATTCTATACATGTGGAACACATGTCACTTCTTGGATGACTGAAACTTAAGTTAAATTTTGTGTTAAAAATTCTTCTAAAATATGACTCTTTACAATGAGAGAACTGTGATTTTTCTTCGATGAACATTTTGAACATTGATGCAATGCTTAACTCTGATGGCAGATAGGTACGCCGACTTTTAGATCGGCAGTAGTGCGATTCAACACCCTTAAATTTCTTTATAAATGAGACAATTGTATCTCTCAATCCTACGTTTTTGATCGACTTTCTATCCCCACCACGTCTTTCTATAGCCATCAAACCGGTATCTTGGTGTCTCATTAACACTCCTCTCACTCGACCCTTTTTAATCGATAGAGCATTCAAAAAAAAATTACGGCACACTGGTATCATCACCCCCTTAGAATCTCTTATATTGTAAACGATGCTCATATGTTTGGCATTGCCTCTTCCATTTACTAATCTTTTACGGACAGGGGTAACAGTTTTGCAGGCTTTTATAATAAAATCATCTTGATACCGTTTATCAGGGTGAGCGTAGAACTGATCATGAAATCGTTTGATATCTTGCATTGATATATTAATACATCTATATGCCTCACTGTTATGTCTACACGGGTATCTCGACGGCAAGTTGGAACACGAATACCTGAAAAAGAAAAAAAAGCCTACATTAAAAACATTTTTTTGCTTGAAAAAATATTAACATTAGATATTAGTGAAAACTTTGCACAACCCTAACTTCGGTAAACAAACCAAATGTTCGACAAATTACTGACCTCTTCTTCTTCTTTTCTCCGCGACTGTTTGGTCCTGCAACAGATTTTCTCTTCTTGGCCTGATGGCTAGGCACTTCCTCAACACTTTTCTCCATTTTATTCACGTATTTATTCGGTTTTTCTAATAGAAATTCACTAATTAACACGACACAAAAAAGAAACGTTAGGCGCCCACGCGTCGCCTCAATGTATGGGGATCGCAAGATGGCGGTTGGGGTTTGGAGCGACGTGATTGGCTCATATGGATTTGACCATGTTTGAAAGTAAGCTGGTCTGGAATAGGCTAATTTTGAAAGTAAGCTTAGTTTTTTTTAGTATTTTTATGGGCTTTAAGCTGGCTTTAGCTAGTTATGAACGTTATAAGGCAATGAAGATTTCTGTAAAGAAAAATGTTGTGTTTTTACTTTTGAATCTATGGATTTGGATTTGACCACTTTTGAAAATTACCTCCTTAGTGTAAGAAACTCCTCTATCTGTCCTCCACTGTCATATTCAGTACGTCTCTACCAAATAGCGAGCATGCATTACAATATTAAATGCATCTGCACCGAATAGCGAGCATGCACTAAAATATTTAGTGCATTTGCACCGAATTGCGAGCTGGCACTACAATATTCAGTTTATCTGCACCGAATAGCGAGTACGCACTGTCATATTCAATACGTCTACACCGAATAGCGAGCATGCATTATAATCTTCAGTGCAACTGCACCGAATAACGAGCACGCACTACACTCTAAAGTTCATTTGCAACAAAAAACAATTACGCACTAAAATATTCAGTGCACCTGCACCGAATAGCGAGCAAGCACTACACTACTTAGTTCATCTGCACGGAGTAGCGAGGATGCATTACAATATTCAGTGCAACTGCACCAAAAAGCGAGCATGGACTACGATTTTCAGTACGTCTGCACCGAATAGCGAGCACGCACTATGATATTCAGTTCATCTGCACCGAATAGCAAATACGCACTGTCATATTCAGTACATATGCACCGAAAAGAGAGCATGCATTACAATGTTTAGTGCAACTGCACCAAATAGCGAGCACGCACTACAATTTTCATTTCATCTGTACCGAATAGCGACCGCGCACTACAACATTCAGTTTATTTGCATCGAATAGCAAGCATGCATTACAATATTCAGTGCAACTGAACCGAATAGCGAGCACGCACTATGATATTTAGTTCATCTGCACCGAATAGCGAGTACGCACTGTCATACTCAGTACATCTGCACCGAATAGCAAACAAGCATTACAATATTCAGTGCAACTGCACCAAATAGCGAGCATGCACTACAATTTTCAGTACGTCTGCACCGAATAGCGAGCATGTATCGCAATATTCAGTGCATCTACACCGAATAGCGAGCATACACTATTCTATTCAGTTCATCTACACCAAAAAGCGAGTACGCACTACAATATTCAGTTTATTTGCACCGAATAGCGACCACGCACCACAATATTCAGTTTGTTTGCACCAAATAGCTAGCATGCATTACAAAACTCAGTGCAACTGAACCGAATAGCGAATACGCACTACAATTTTCAGTTCAGCTGTACCGAATAACGATCACGCACTGTCATATTCAGTACGTCTGCACCAAAAAGCAAGCTTGCATTACAATATTCAGTGCAATTGCACCAAATAGCGAGCACGCACTGTCATATTCAGTACGACTCTACTGAATAGCCAGCATGCATTATGATATTTAGTGCATCTTCACTGAATAGCGAGCACGCACTATAATATTCAATGCACTTGCACCGAATATTGAGCATGCACTACAATATTCAGTTTATCTGCACCGAAAAGCGAGTACGCACTGTCATAATCAGTACGTCTGCACCGAATAGCAAGCTTGCATTACAATATTCAGTGCAACTGCACCGAATAGCGAGCACGCACTGTCATATTAAGTACGTTTCTACCGAATAACGAGCATGAAATATAATATTTGGTGCAACTGCACCGAAAAGCGAGCACGCACTACAATATTCAGTGCATTTGCACCAAATAGCGAGGATGCATTACAATATTCAGTTTAGCTGCACCGAATAGCGAGTACGCACTGTCATATTCAATACGTCTTCACCGAAAAGCGAGCATACATTACAATATTCAGTGCAATTGCACCGAATAGCAAGCATGCATTACAATATTCAGTGCAACTGCACCGAATAGCGAGCACGCACTACAATTTTCAGTTCATCTGTACCGAATAGCGAGTACGCACTGCCACATTCAGTACGTCGGCACTGAATAGCAAGCTTGCATTACAATATTCACTGCAACTGCACCGAATAGCAAGCACGCACTGTCATATTCAGTACGCCTCTACCGAATAGCGATTACATTCTACAATTTTCAGTGCACTTGCACCGAATAGAGAGCATGCTCTACAAAATTCAGTTTATCTGCACCAAATAGCGAGTACGCACTGTCATATTTAGTACGTCTACACGCAATAGCGAGCATGCATTACAATATTCAGTGCAACTGCACCAAATAGCGAGCATGCACTACACTATAAAGTTCACCTACACCTAATAGCGAGTACGCACTGTGATATTTAGTTCATCTGCACCGAATGGCGAGTACGCACTGTTATATTCAGGACATCTGCACCGAATTCAGTCATTACAATTTTCAGTGCAACTATACCGAATAGCGAGCTCGCACTGTCATATTCAGTTCATTTGCACCGAATAGCGAGTACGCACTGTCATATTCAGTACGTCTCTACCGAAAAGCGAGCATGCATTACAATATTTAGTGCATCTGCACTGAATAGCGAGTACGCACTACAATATTCCGTGCATTTGCACCGAATAGCGGGCATGCATTACAATATTCAGTGCAACTGCACTGAATAGCAAGCACGCACTATGATATTCAGTAAATTTTCACCGAATAGCGATTACGCATTACAATATTTAGTGCAACTGCACCGAATAGCGAGTACGCACTGTCATATTCGATACGTCTACACCGAATAGCTAGCATGCATTACAATATTCAGTGCAATTGCACCGAAGAGCAAGCATGCATTACAATATTCAGTGCAACTGCACCAAATAGCGAGCACACACTATGATATTCAGTTAATCTGCACCGAAAAGCAAGTACGCACTGTCATATTCAGAACATTTTCACAGAATAGCGATTGTGCATAACAATATTTAGTGCAACTGCACCGAATAGCAAGCATGCATTACAATAATCAGTGCAACTGCAACGAATAGCGAGCACGCACTACAATTTTCAGTTCATCTGTACTGAATAGCGAGTACGCACTGCCATTTTCAGTACGTCTGCACTGAAAATCAAGCTTGCATTACAATATTCACTACAACTGCAACGAAAAGCGAGCACGCACTGTCATATTCAGTAAATTTTCACCGAATAGCGATTACGCATTACAATATTTAGTGCAACTGCACCGAATAGCGAGTACGCACTGTCATATTCAATACGTCTACACCGAATAGCGAGCATGCATTACAATATTCAGTGCAATTGCACCGAAGAGCAAGCATGCATTACAATATTCAGTGCAACTGCACCAAATAGCGAGCACGCACTATGATATTCAGTTAATCTGCACCGAATAGCAAGTACGCACTGTCATATTCAGAACATTTTCACAGAATAGCGATTGTGCATAACAATATTTAGTGCAACTGCAACGAATAGCGAGCACGCACTACAATTTTCAGTTCATCTGTACTGAATAGCGAGTACGCACTGCCATTTTCAGTACGTCTACACTGAAAATCAAGCTTGCATTACAATATTCACTACAACTGCAACGAAAAGCGAGCACGCACTGTCATATTCAGTAAATTTTCACCGAATAGCGATTACGCATTACAATATTTAGTGCAACTGCACCAAATAGCGAGTACGCACTGTCATATTCAATACGTCTACACCGAATAGCGAGTACGCACTGTCATATTCAGTAAATTTTCACCGAATAGCGATTACGCATTACAATATTCAGTGCAACTGCACTGAATAGCGAGCACGCACCATGATATTCAGTTAATCTGCTCCGAATAGCGAGTACGCACAGTCATATTCAGTACATTTTCACAGAATAGCGATTGTGCATTACAATATTTAGTGTAACTGCACCGAATAGCAAGCATGCATAACAATAATCAGTGCAACTGCACCGAATAGCGAGCACGCACTACAATTTTCAGTTAATCTTTACTGAATAGCGAGTACTCACTGCCATATTCAGTACGTCTGCACTGCATAGCAAGCTTGCATTACAATATTCACTACAATTGCAACGAATAGCGAGCACGCACTGTCATATTCAGTACGTCTCTACCGAATAGCGAGCATGCATTACAATATTTAGTGCATCTGCACCGAATAGCGAGCATGCACTAAAATATTTAGTGCATTTGCACCGAATTGCGAGCTTGCACTACAATATTCAGTTAATCTGCACCGAATAGCGAGTACGCACTCTCATATTCAGTTCATCTTTACCGAATAGCGAGCATGTATTACAATTTTTAGTGCAAATGCACCAAATAGCGAGCACGCACTACCATTTTCAGTTCAGCTGTACCGAAAAACGATCACGCACTGTCATACCTGTCTGTGTGTACGTCTGCACCAAAGTGCAAGCTTGCATTACAATATTCAGTGCAATTGCACCGAATAGCGAGCACGCACTGTCATATTCAGTACGTCTCTACCGAATAGCGAGCATGCATTACAATATTTAGTGCATCTGCACCGAATAGCGAGCATGCACTAAAATGTTTAGTGCATTTGCACCGAATTGCGAGCTTGCACTACAATATTCAGTTAATCTGCACCGAATAGCGAGTACGCACTGTCATATTCAGTACGTCTACACCGAATAGCGAGCATGCATTACAATATTCAGTGCACCTGCACCGAATAGCGAGCACGCACTACACTACTTAGTTCATCTGCACGGAATAGCGAGCATACATTGCAATATTCAGTTTATCTGCACCGAATAACGACCACACACTACAATATTCAGTACGTGTACACCGAATAGCGAGCATGCATTACAATATTCGGTGCAACTGCACCGAATTGCGAGCACGCACTACACTATAAAGTTCATCTACACCTAATAGCGAGTACGCACTACAATTCTCAGTTTATGTGCACCGAATAGCGAGTTCGTAGTTCGACTGTGATATTCAGTTCATCTGCACCGAATAGCGAGTACGCACTGGCATATTCAGTACATCTGCACCAAATTAAGTCATTACAATATTCAGTGCATCTGCACCAAATAGCGAGCACGCATTACAATATTCAGTGCAACTGCACCAAATAGCGAGCACGCACTATACTATAAAGTTTATCTACACCTAATAGCAAGTACGCACTACAATACTCAGTTTATGTGCACCGAATAGCGAGTTCGCACTGTGATATTCAGTTCATCTGCACCGAATAGCGAGTACGCACTGTCATATTCAGTACATCTGCACCAAATTTAGTCATTACAATATTTAGTACATCTGCACCGAATAGCGAGCACGCACTACAATTTTCATCTTATCTTTACTGAATAGCGAGTACTCACTGCCATATTCAGTACGTCTGCACTGCATAGCAAGCTTGCATTACAATATTCACTACAATTGCAACGAATAGCGAGCACGCACTGTCATATTCAGTACGTCTCTACCGAATAGCGAGCATGCATTACAATATTTAGTGCATCTGCACCGAATAGCGAGCATGCACTAAAATATTTAGTGCATTTGCACCGAATTGCGAGCTTGCACTACAATATTCAGTAAATCTGCACCGAATAGCGAGTACGCACTCTCATATTCAGTTCATCTTTACCGAATAGCGAGCATGTATTACAATTTTTAGTGCAAATTCACCAAATAGCGAGCACGCACTACCATTTTCAGTTCAGCTGTACCGAAAAACGATCACGCACTGTCATACCTGTCTGTGTGTACGTCTGCACCAAAGTGCAAGCTTGCATTACAATATTCAGTGCAATTGCACCGAATAGCGAGCACGCACTGTCATATTCAGTACGTCTCTACCGAATAGCGAGCATGCATTACAATATTTAGTGCATCTGCACCGAATAGCGAGCATGCACTAAAATATTTAGTGCATTTGCACCGAATTGCGAGCTTGCACTACAATATTCAGTTAATCTGCACCAAATAGCGAGTACGCACTGTCATATTCAGTACGTCTACACCGGATAGCGAGCATGCATTACAATATTCAGTGCACCTGCACCGAATAGCGAGCACGCACTACACTACTTAGTTCAACTGCACGGAATAGCGAGCATGCATTGCAATATTCAGTTTATCTGCACCGAATAGCGACCACACACTACAAAATTCAGTACGTGTACACCGAATAGCGAGCATGCATTACAATATTCGGTGCAACTGCACCGAATTGCGAGCACGCACTACACTATAAAGTTCATCTACACCTAATAGCGAGTACGCACTACAATTCTCAGTTTATGTGCACCGAATAGCGAGTTCGTAGTTCGACTGTGATATTCAGTTCATCTGCACCGAATAGCGAGTACGCACTGGCATATTCAGTACATCTGCACCAAATTAAGTCATTACAATATTCAGTGCATCTGCACCAAATAGCGAGCACGCATTACAATATTCAGTGCAACTGCACCAAATAGCGAGCACGCACTATACTATAAAGTTTATCTACACCTAATAGCAAGTACGCACTACAATACTCAGTTAATGTGCACCGAATAGCGAGTTCGCACTGTGATATTCAGTTCATCTGCACCGAATAGCGAGTACGCACTGTCATATTCAGTACATCTGCACCAAATTTAGTCATTACAATATTTAGTACATCTGCACCGAATAGCGAGCACGCACTACAATTTTCATCTAATCTTTACTGAATAGCGAGTACTCACTGCCATATTCAGTACGTCTGCACTGCATAGCAAGCTTGCATTACAATATTCACTACAATTGCAACGAATAGCGAGCACGCACTGTCATATTCAGTACGTCTCTACCGAATAGCGAGCATGCATTACAATATTTAGTGCATCTGCACCGAATAGCGAGCATGCACTAAAATATTTAGTGCATTTGCACCGAATTGCGAGCTTGCACTACAATATTCAGTAAATCTGCACCGAATAGCGAGTACGCACTCTCATATTCAGTTCATCTTTACCGAATAGCGAGCATGTATTACAATTTTTAGTGCAAATGCACCAAATAGCGAGCACGCACTACCATTTTCAGTTCAGCTGTACCGAATAACGATCACGCACTGTCATACCTGTCTGTGTGTACGTCTGCACCAAAGTGCAAGCTTGCATTACAATATTCAGTGCAATTGCACCGAATAGCGAGCACGCACCGTCATATTCAGTACGTCTCTACCGAATAGCGAGCATGCATTACAATATTTAGTGCATCTGCACCGAATAGCGAGCATGCACTAAAATATTTAGTGCATTTGCACCGAATTGCGAGCTTGCACTACAATATTCAGTTAATCTGCACCGAATAGCGAGTACGCACTATCATATTCAGTACGTCTACACCGAATAGCGAGCATGCATTACAATATTCAGTGCACCTGCACCGAATAGCGAGCACGCACTACACTACTTAGTTCAACTGCACGGAATAGCGAGCATGCATTGCAATATTCAGTTTATCTGCACCGAATAGCGACCACACACTACAATATTCAGTACGTGTACACCGAATAGCGAGCATGCATTACAATATTCGGTGCAACTGCACCGAATTGCGAGCACGCACTACACTATAAAGTTCATCTACACCTAATAGCGAGTACGCACTACAATTCTCAGTTTATGTGCACCGAATAGCGAGTTCGTAGTTCGACTGTGATATTCAGTTCATCTGCACCGAATAGCGAGTACGCACTGGCATATTTAGTACATCTGCACCAAATTAAGTCATTACAATATTCAGTGCATCTGCACCAAATAGCGAGCACGCATTACAATATTCAGTGCAACTGCACCAAATAGCGAGCACGCACTAAACTATAAAGTTTATCTACACCTAATAGCAAGTACGCACTACAATACTCAGTTTATGTGCACCGAATAGCGAGTTCGCACTGTGATATTCAGTTCATCTGCACCGAATAGCGAGTACGCACTGTCATATTCAGTACATCTGCACCAAATTTAGTCATTACAATATTTAGTACTATCTGCACCGAATAGCGAGCATGCATTACAATGTTTAATGCAACTGCAGCAAATAGCGAGCACACACCTCAAGATTCAGTTCATCTGCACTAAATAGCTACCTTGTTCTACAATATCGTGTTATTTTATGTTATTTTATTTTATTTTATTTTATTTTATTTTATTTTATTTTATTTTATTTTATTTTATTTTATTTTATTTTATTTTATTTTATTTTATTTTATTTTATTTTATTTTATTTTATTTTATTTTATTTTATTTTATTTTATTTTATTTTATTTTATTTTATTTTATTTTATTTTATTTTATTTTATTTTATTTTATTTTATTTTATTTTATTTTATTTTATTTTATTTTATTTTATTTTATTTTATTTTATTTTATTTTATTTTATTTTATTTTATTTTATTTTATTTTATTTTATTTTATTTTATTTTATTTTATTTTATTTTATTTTATTTTATTTTATTTTATTTTATTTTATTTTATTTTATTTTATTTTATTTTATTTTATTTTATTTTATTTTATTTTATTTTATTTTATTTTATTTTATTTTAAAATTAATTTAATTTAATTTAATTTAATTTAATTTAACCATCACCATGAGGAGGGAGAAGACGGCGTCTTCTCCGACCTCTTCTGCGCCTGCGGAGCGGCGCAGCGAGAGGGTCGTCCTCCCGCGCGCGCCCCGCCGCCTCCTTTTGCGAGATGACATCCTCGCAGAAAAAAAAAAAAAAAAAAAAAGGTTTCATCTGCTACGCGGATGACACTCTCCTCACTGCCCGGGGGAAGAGCTTCGGGGAGGCGGCCTGTCTGGCCTCGGCTTCACCAGAAGCTGGCTGATGTCACGGCTCGGCCGAGTCAGGCCGAACCGAGACCTGCGGCGGAGGCCCCCAACCCCACCAACCTTGAGGATGTTATCCGCAAGGTTGTCATGGAGGAGAGGGCCTTCACCAGAGCCTGCTTAGCAGGTATCGAGGACCGGCTCCTGCCGGAGAAGCGCCTCCGACCACCGCTCGCGGCGGACAAGAGGCGAGCCGAGCCGGGGCCGTCCTCGCAAGTGGAGGACGCCCTTCTCCCTTCCACTACTCCGTCCAACCAGCCGGGTTGGACTCAAGTGGTCCGGAAGGGGAAGGGCCGAGGTAAGAAGACGGTGACAGCCGTCCCTGCCGTCCCTGCCACCACGACTCCCATCCGGTCGCAGGCGACTGAGAAGGGAAAGCGGAAGGGGAAGGGCAAAAGGCCGGCAACGCCCGGACCTGCCGTCGGCGTGTGGGCTTTTCGGCGGCGTGCGCTCTGGCGGGCACCCCTCCTTGGGAGTTGGAGGCGTGGGTGCTCGCCAGAGTGTACGAGTGGACGGCGCGGCGAAAGGCCCTGGGCGAGCGCCCCGTCGCGGAGGAGCGGGAGGCCGTGCGGCGGGAGGCGACGGACGCCATCATCGTCCATTGGACGGACGACCTCGCCTCCGCCACCTTTGGCCGCCGAACCCTGGACGCGCTCGGTCCGGTCCTGCGAGACTGGCTCGAGCGCTCCCATGGTTTTCTCTCATTCCGTCTGGTGCAGGTGTTGTCAGGCCACGGCTGTTTCGGCAAGCACCTGCACCGGATCGGGAGGGAGGAGACCCCGGCGTGCCACGACTGCGGCGCGGCGGAGGACACGGCTCAGCACACCCTCGAGGTGTGCCCGGCTTGGTCTGAGCCGCGTCGCAGTCTAACAGCGGAGATCGGACAGGACCTCTCGCTTCCCGGCGTGGTGAATGCCATGCTGGAGAGTGAGGGGTCCTGGGCAGCTGTCGCCTCTTTTTGCGAGGATGTCATCTCGCAAAAGGAGGCGGCGGAGCGCGCGCGGGAGGACTACCCTCTCGCTGCGCCGCTCCGTAGGCGGAGAAGAGGACGGAGAAGACGCCGTCTTCTCCCTCCTCATGGTGGTGATGGGCGGGCGATAGGCGCGGGGGCGCCTCCGCCCGCATTGCACTCCACACCACCTCCGCCGGTCATTCCCAGCCCTCCCCCTGAACGGGGAGGACTTGAGGGGCCCGCCGCTTTAGGCGGGTTGTCGTCGGAGGAGGACTGGACGCTAATGCTGCGCCGATCTCCCAGTCCTCTTCCACTCGGACGACGCGGGAATAACGCTGGGTCCTCTAATCTTAAGGGCACTTTTCAAAAGGCCCTTAAGTGCCGTGCCGCAAGCATGCGCGCCATCATAGAGGAGTTGGTCCAGCGTGAGGCGACCGATGAATCGCGCAAATTGCAGGCGACCGTCGATCGCCTCAAGCTGGAGGTCAGCCAGCTTCATCAGAAGCTGGCTGATGTCACGGCTCGGCCATACCAGGCTGAACAAAGACCTGCGGCGGAGGCCCCCTCCTCCACCAACCTTGAGGATGTCATCCGCAAGGTGGTCATGGGGGAGAGGGCCTTCACCAGAGCCTGCCTAGCAGGTATCGAGGACCGGCTCCTGCCGGAGAAGCGCCTCCGACCGCCGCTCGCGGCTGACAAGAGGCGTGGCGAGCCGGGGCCGTCCTCGCAAGGGGAAGACGCCCTTCTCCCTTTCACTACTCCGTCCAACCAGCCGGGTTGGACTGAAGTGGTCCGGAAGGGGAAGGGCCGAGGTAAAAAGACGGCGACGGCCGTCCCTGCCGTCCCCGCCACCACACATACAGGCCAGTCGCAGGCGACTGGTGGGAGAAAGGGAAAGCGGAAGGGCAAAAGGTCGGCAACGCCCGGACCTGCCGTCCCCGTCGCCACGCCTCCCAGTCGGTCGCGGGCGGCTGGCAAGGGTAAGAAGAAAGGGAAGCTGGTTCCCCCAAAGTCCGCGGCCGTCGTGGTGACACTCACCGCGGAGGCCGCGGAGCGAGGCGAGACGTACGCGTCAATTTTGGTGCGGGCGCGTGCCAATGCCGATCCCACCCAACTGGGGATCGGCAAGATTTCTTGCCGGCGGACCGAAACCGGGGCTCGTATTTTCGAGTTCCCGGGGGCGGAGGGCAGCGCCAGCGCTGACCTCTTTGCAGCCAAGCTGCAGGAGGTCATCGCGGACGCTGCCAAGGTGGCCCGACCGGTAAAAACGGCGACCATCGAGGTGACCGATTTGGACGTTTCGGTCACCAAGGAGGAGGTGGTGGCGGCGATCGCAGCCATTGGGGGCTGCGGCGTCGCAGCGGTGCAAGGCCGGGACATCAGGCCCGGCCGCGGCGGCATGGGCACTATCCGGCTCGAGTGTCCTGTCGCCGCTGCCAAAGCCGTCCTTGCAAAAGGACGCCTCCTTGTCGGCTTCAGCTCGGGTGCAGTCCGGGCCCTTGAGGAGCAGCCTCTGCGCTGCTTCCGGTGCTGCGGCATCGGGCACACCCGAGCCCTGTGCCCGTCAGCGGTAGACAGGTCGGAGAGCTGCTACCGCTGCGGCAAGGAGGGCCACAAAGCCGCCTCCTGCACGGTCGCCAAGCCGCACTGCGCCGTCTGTGCCGCGAGAGGACGCCCAGCAGGCCTGCTGCTAGCATCGCCGTTCCTGAGGCAGGAACGGCGGTGGCTGCGGAGGAGGGGGGTGCGATGTCCGATTGATGGATTCAATCGAACATCGCATCCTCCAGGCGAACACCAACCACTGCCGGGCTGCACAGGATCTCCTGATGCAGACCATGGCTGAGTGGTTGGTGGACTTGGCGGTGGTCGCCGAGCCCTACTCGGTCCCTGGCCATTGGCTGGGCGACCGAGACGGCCTGGTGGCGTTGGTGTCGCGGTCTTCCACAGACTCCCCTCCCCTCTCGCTTTTAGAGAGGGGACCGGGATACGTGGCCGCCGCGTGGGGAGATTTGGCCCTGGTTGGGGTCTATTTCTCCCCAAACCGCCCTCTCTCGGACTTTGAGGATTTCCTAGAGATTCTCACTGCTGCCGTAGGGAGGGCGGCGCCACGCCAGGTCGTGGTGTTGGGCGACCTGAACGCCAAGTCGGTGGCCTGGGGCAACCCAGCCGCCTCCTACAACGTCCGGGGTCGCGCCGTCGAGTTTTGGGCGGCGTCATGCGGCGTGTCCCTCCTCAACAGGGGGGCGGTCCACACGTGTGTGCGGCAACGGGGAGGGTCGGTGGTGGACGTTTCGTTCGCCACCCCCGTGCTAGCCGCACGCATTGTGGACTGGCGGGTGGAGTTGGTGGAGACCTTGTCGGACCACCGTTATGTGCGGTTCGACATCTCCACCCAGAGCCCCCGTGGGGAGATGGCCCGCTCTGGCAGGTCTCCCTTCCCACGGTGGGCTCTCACTCGCCTGGACCGGGAGGCAGCCAAGGAGGCGGCCTTCCTCCAAGACTGGCTGTCGCCCCCTGTTGGGGCCCCGGACGTTGACGCCGATGCGGTCCGGCTGAGGGAATCCTTGACCGAGGTGTGCAACTCCAGCATGCCTCGGTCTCGCCGTCCGCCTCCCCGCCGGGCCGTTTATTGGTGGTCAGAGGAGCTGGCGGGCCTACGAGCCACCTGCGTGGCGGCCAGAAGGGCCTACACGCGGAGCCGCCGGCGCAGCGCCCGTAATCAGGCAGAGGAGGACCGCCTCTACGCCTCTTACCGAGAGGCAAAGGCGGTCCTCAAGTCGGCTATGGGCGCTGCCAAGGACTCGGCGAGGGCCGAGATGCTGGAGGGTCTCGACAGGGATCCGTATGGGAGACCATACAGGGCGGCGCGGAACCAACTGCGGCCCCATGGTCCCCCACTTACGGAGACCCTCGAGCCGGCGTTGCTGGATGGGGTGGTCCGGTCTCTGTTTCCGCGCAGGACCGACTTCACCCCTCCAGCGATGGACCCTCCGCAGGCGGTGGCTCCGCAGGAGGAGGAGGAGGCACCTCCGGTGACGGAGGAGGAGTTTCGCGCGGGGGTTCTTAGCCTCCGCGCGAAGAAGACGGCTCCTGGGCCGGACGGCGTCCCCGCACGGGTGGTGGCCATAGCTGCCGCTCAAATGGAGGACAGGTTTCGGGAACTCTTCAGCGCGTGCTTTACGGCTGGAAGGTTCCCGAAACTGTGGAAGGAGGGGCAGCTATGCCTCCTCCGAAAGGAGGGACGCCCGGCGGATTCCCCCTCGGCATACCGGCCCATCGTTCTGCTCGATGAGGTCGGTAAATTGTTCGAGGGGATCATCGACGGCCGGCTCAGGAGCCATTTGCAGGGTGTAGGGCCGAACCTGTCGAACGCCCAGTTCGGTTTCCGACAGGGTCGGTCTACCATCGACGCGCTGGCCCTTCTTAAGGGCCAGGTGAAAGGGGCGGTGGAGGCGGGGGACGGAAAGTTGGCGGTGTCGTTCGACATAGCCAACGCCTTCAACTCCGTTCCCCACTCTACAATATTGGAGGCGCTCCGGTATCACGGAGTGCCCCAATACTTGAGGAGGCTCCTGGCCAGCTACTTGGAGGATCGAGAGGTCCTCCTTGTGGACATACTGGCCAGGTTGCGGAGGTACGGCGCGGAGTCCGGTGTTCCGCAGGGGTCTGTCTTAGGGCCCCCCCTGTGGAACATCGGCTTCGACTGGCTGTTGCGGGGAGCTCTTCTCCAGGGCACGAGTGTCATCTGCTACGCGGATGACACTCTCCTCACTGCCCGGGGGAAGAGCTTCGGGGAGGCGGCCTGTCTGGCCTCGGCTGGCGGGTCCTTAGTGGCAGGGAGGATCCGCCGCCTGGGATTGAGGGTGGCGCTGAACAAGACCGAGGCCGTGTTCTTTCACGGGCCTCGGCAGCGCTGCCCTCCAGACGCCCACATTGTGGTGGAGGGCGTCAGGGTGGGCGTCCAGGCCCAGATGAAGTATCTGGGCCTGGTGTTGGACAGCAGGTGGCGCTTCGGCCCGCACTTCAGCGGGCTGTCGACGCGCCTGCTTAGGGCTGCGGACGCCCTATCCTGGCTCCTTCCGAACCTGGGGGGGCCGAACGCACGATGCCGGTGCCTATATGCCGGCATCTTGCGGAGCATGGCTCTGTACGGGGCCCCCATCTGGGCGGACTCCCTCAACAGGAGGGAGAACGCAACCGCCATGCGCAGGCCACAAAGGGCCATTGCACTGCGGGTGGCGAGGGCCTACCGCTCGGTGGGCTTTTCGGCGGCGTGCGCTCTGGCGGGCACCCGTCCTTGGGAGCTTGAGGCGTGGGTGCTCGCCAGAGTGTACGAGTGGACGGCGCGGCGAAAGGCCCTCGGGGAGCGCCCCGTCGCGGAGGAGCGGGAGGCCGTGCGGCGGGAGGCGAGGGACGCCATCATCGTCCATTGGACAGAGGACATCGCCTCCGCCACCTTTGGCCGCCGTACATTGGACGCGCTCGGTCCGGTCCTACGAGACTGGCTCGAGCGCTCCCACGGGTTCCTCTCATTCCGTCTGGTGCAGGTGTTGTCAGGCCATGGCTGTTTCGGCAAGCACCTGCACCGGATCGGGAGGGAGGAGACCCCGGCGTGCCACGACTGCGGCGCGGCGGAGGACACGGCTCAGCACACCCTCGAGGTGTGCCCGGCTTGGTCTGAGCCGCGCCGCAGTCTAACAGCGGAGATAGGACGGGACCTCTCGCTTCCCGGCGTGGTCAACGCCATGCTGGAGAGTGAGGGGTCCTGGGCAGCTGTCGCCTCTTTTTGCGAGGATGTCATCTCGCAAAAGGAGGCGGCGGAGCGCGCGCGGGAGGACGACCCTCTCGCTGCGCCGCTCCGCAGGCGCAGAAGAGGTCGGAGAAGACGACGTCTTCTCCCTCCTCATGGTGGTGATGGGCGGGCGATAGGCGCGGGGGCGCCTCCGCCCGCATTGCACTCCACACCACCCTCGCCGGTCATTCCCAGCCCTCCCCCTGAACGGGGAGGACTTGAGGGGCCCGCCGCTTTAGGCGGGTTGTCGTCGGAGGAGGACTGGACGCTAAGGCTGCGCCGATCTCCCAGTCCTCTTCCACTCGGACGACTAGGGAATAACGCTGGGTCGTTTTAGTGGGTATACCGGGTCAGCCCGGGGAGTCCCACATACCCCTCCCGTTCCCCCGACGGGAGGGTATGCGTAATGCATTTTTTCCCAGTTTAAAAAAAAAAAAAAAAGGTTAGGTTAGGTTGCGGTCAGGCATAGAGGACCGGCTCCTGCCGGAGAAGCGCCTTCGACCGCCGCTCGCGGCGGACAAGAGGCGAGCCGAGCAGGGGCCATCCTCGCAAGGGGAGGACGCCCTTCTCCCTTCGACTACTCCGTCCAACCAGCCGGGTTGGACTGAAGTGGTCCGGAAGGGGAAGGGCCGAGGTAAAAAGACGGCGACGGCCGTCCCTGCCGTCCCCGCCACCACACATACAGGCCAGTCGCAGGCGACTGATGGGAGAAAGGGTAAGCGGAAGGGCAAAAGGCCGGCAACGCCCGGACCTGCCGTCCCCGTCACCACGCCTCCCAGTCAGTCGCGGGCGGCTGGCGGGGGCAAGAAGAAGTGGAAGGGGAAATTGGTTTCCCCGAAGTCCGCAGCCGTCGTGGTGACGCTCACCGCGGAGGCTGCGGAACGCGGGGAAACCTACGCTTCCATTTTGGTGCGAGCGCGTGCAAATGCCGATCCCACCCAATTGGGGATCGACAAGGTTTCTTGCCGGCGGACCGAAACCGGGGCTCGAATATTCGAGTTCCCGGGGGCGGAGGGCAGCGCCAACGCTGACCTCTTTGCAGCCAAGCTGCAAGAGGTCATCGCGGACGCTGCCAAGGTGGCCCGACCGGTAAAGTCGGCGACAAGTAAAGTCGGTGCAAGGCCGGGACATCAGGCCCGGCCGCGGCGGCATGGGCACTATTCGGCTCGAGTGCCCAGTCGCCGTTGCTAAAGCGGTCGTTAGCAGGGGTCGGCTCTGCGTCGGCTTCAGCTCGGGTGCAGTCCGGGCCCTTGAGGAGCAGCCTCTGCGCTGCTTCAGGTGCTGCGGCATCGGCCACACCCGAGCCCTGTGCCCGTCGGCGGTGGACAGGTCGGAGACCTGCTACCGCTGCGGCACAGAGGGCCACAGAGCCGCCTCCTGCGCGGTCGCCAAGCCGCACTGCGCCGTCTGTGCCGCGAGGGGACGCCCGGCAGGCCATGTGATGAGGGGGAGGTTGTGCAATCCTCCCCCTCAGAGGGGCAAAGCGCAGGTGCCGGTCGGGCCTGTTGCTAGCATCGCCGTTCCTGAGGCAGGAACGGCGGTGGCTGCGGAGGAGGGGGGTGCGATGTCCGATTGATGGATACAATCGAACATCGCATCCTCCAGGCGAACACCAACCACTGCCGGGCTGCACAGGATCTCCTGATGCAGACCATGGCTGAGTGGTTGGTGGACTTGGCGGTGGTCGCCGAGCCTTACTCGGTCCCTGGCCATTGGCTGGGCGACCGAGACGGCCTGGTGGCGTTGGTGTCGCGGTCTTCCACGGACTCCCCTCCCCTCTCGCTTTTAGAGAGGGGACCGGGATACCCGGTCGCTCCTCCGTGGTCGGAGGAGCTGGCAGGCCTCCGAGCCACCTGCGTGGCGGCCAGAAGGGCCTACACGCGGAGCCGCCGGCGCAGCACCCGTAGTCAGGCGGAGGAGGACCGCCTCTACGCCTCTTACCGAGAGGCAAAGGCGGTCCTCAAGTCGGCTATGGGCGCTGCCAAGGACTCGGCGAGGGCCGAGATGCTGGAGGGTCTCGACAGGGATCCGTATGGGAGACCATACAGGGCGGCGCGGAACCAACTGCGGCCCCATGGTCCCCCACTTACGGAGACCCTCGAGCCGGCGTTGCTGGATGGGGTGGTCCGGTCTCTGTTTCCGCGCAGGACCGACTTCACCCCTCCAGCGATGGACCCTCCGCAGTCGTCGGCACCTCCAGTGACGGAGGAGGAGTTTCGCGCGGGGGTGCTTAGCCTCCGCGCGAAGAAGACGGCTCCTGGGCCGGACGGCGTCCCCGCACGAGTGGTGGCCATAGCTGCCTCTCAAATGGAGGACAGGTTTCGGGAACTCTTCAGCGCGTGCTTTACGGCTGGAAGGTTCCCGAAACTGTGGAAGGAGGGGCAGCTATGCCTCCTCCGAAAGGAGGGACGCCCGGCGGATTCCCCCTCGGCATACCGGCCCATCGTTCTGCTCGATGAGGTCGGTAAATTGTTCGAGGGGATCATCGCCGGCCGGCTCAGGAGCCATTTGCAGGGTGTAGGGCCGGACCTGTCGGACGCCCAGTTCGGTTTCCGACAGGGCCGGTCCACCATCGACGCGCTGGCCCTTCTTAAGGGCCAGGTGAAAGAGGCGGTCGAGGCGGGGGACGGTGTGTTGGCGGTGTCGTTTGACATCGCCAACGCCTTCAACTCCGTTCCCCACTACACCATATTGGAGGCACTCCGGTACCACGGAGTGCCCCAATATTTGAGGAGCCTCCTGGCCAGCTACTTGGAGGATCGAGAGGTCCTCCTTGTGGACAAACTGGCCAGGTTGCGGAGGTACGGCGCGGAGTCCGGTGTTCCGCAGGGGTCTGTCTTAGGGCCCCCCCTGTGGAACATTGGATTCGACTGGCTGTTGCGGGGAGCTCTTCTCCCGGGCACGAGTGTCATCTGCTACGCGGATGACACTCTCCTCACTGCCCGGGGGAAGAGCTTCGGGGAGGCGGCCTGTCTGGCCTCGGCTGGCGGATCCTTGGTGGCAGGGAGGATCCGCCGCCTGGGATTGAGGGTGGCGCTGAACAAGACCGAGGCCGTGTTCTTTCACGGGGCTCGGCAGCGCTGCCCTCCCGACGCCCACATTGTGGTGGAGGGCGTCAGGGTGGACGTCCAGGCCCAGATGAAGTATCTGGGCCTGGTGCTGGACAGCAGGTGGCGCTTCGGCCCGCACTTTAGCGGGCTGTCGACGCGCCTGCTGAGGGCTGCGGACGCCCTCTCCTGGCTCCTCCCGAACCTGGGGGGGCCCAACGCACGATGCCGGCGCCTATATGCCGGCATCCTGCGGAGCATGGCCCTGTACGGGGCCCCCATTTGGGCAGACTCCCTGCAGCGGAGGGAGAATGCGACAGTAATGCGCAGGCCCCAAAGGGCCATTGCACTGCGGGTGGCGAGGGCCTACCGCTCGGTGGGCTTTTCGGCGGCGTGCGCTCTGGCGGGCACCCCTCCTTGGGAGTTGGAGGCGTGGGTGCTCGCCAGAGTGTACGAGTGGACGGCGCGACGAAAGGCCCTCGGGGAGCGCCCCGTCGCGGAGGAGCGGGAGGCCGTGCGGCGGGAGGCGAGGGACGCCATCATCGTCCATTGGACGGACGACCTCGCCTCCGCCACCTTTGGCCGCCGAACCCTGGACGCGCTCGGTCCGGTCCTGCGAGACTGGCTCGAGCGCTCCCACGGGTTCCTCTCATTCCGTCTGGTGCAGGTGTTGTCAGGCCACGGCTGTTTCGGCAAGCACCTGCACCGGATCGGGAGGGAGGAGACCCCGGCGTGCCACGACTGCGGCGCGGCGGAGGACACGGCTCAGCACACCCTCGAGGTGTGCCCGGCTTGGTCTGAGCCGCGTCGCAGTCTAACAGCGGAGATCGGACAGGACCTCTCACTTCCCGGCGTGGTGAATGCCATGCTGGAGAGTGAGGGGTCCTGGGCAGCTGTCGCCTCTGTTTGCGAGGATGTCATCTCGCAAAAGGAGGCGGCGGAGCGTGCGCGGGAGGACGACCGTCTCGCTGCGCCGCTCCGCAGGCGCAGAAGAGGTCGGAGAAGACGCCGTCTTCTCCCTCCTCATGGTGGTGATGGGCGGGCGATAGGCGCGGGCGATAGGCGCGGGGGCGCCTCCGCCCGCATTGCACTCCACACCACCTCCGCCGGTAATTCCCAGCCCTCCCCCTGAACGGGGAGGACTTGAGGGGCCCGCCGCTTTAGGCGGGTTGTCGTCGGAGGAGGACTGGACGCTAAGGCTGCGCCGATCTCCCAGTCCTCTTCCACTCGGACGACGCGGGAATAACACTGGGTCGTTTTAGTGGGTATACCGGGTCAGCCCGGGGAGTCCCACATACCCCTCCCGTTCCCCCGACGGGAGGGTATGCGTAATGCATTTTTTCCCAGTTTAAAAAAAAAAAAAAAAAAAAAAGGTTAGGTTGGGGGACCCCCCACAGAGCTTGCGTCCACGCCGCGTCCCCTGGAAACGGCCCAGTTTGTCACCGTAACGGAGTGGCAGACTGGGTACGGCCAAAGAGCTCTGTGATCTCGCAGTTACTATTTTGTTTTATCGTGCCTTGTTGACTGCGTATTTGCCGAAGGCGTCATGCCTATGCCCTCGCGGGACGCCTACGGGCGGTTTTTAAAAGGCCCTTCTCAGGGCCAACCCAAAGGCCCTTCTCAGGGCCAACCCAAAGGCCCTTCTCAGGGCCAACCAAAAGGCCCTTCTCAGGGCCACTCCGACGCTTCAGCGTCGGAAGCTAGTCGCGCGCCGTCTGCGGCTAGCTTCGTTGGAAGGGTGGACTTGTCGGATTCCGACGACGAGTCCCTCTTAAGCGTCTCGGACGCGGGCGACTGTCGGTCGCGGAAGCGGGCCTTCCTCAAGGAGGGGTCCGAGGGCTCCTCGGGCTCAGCCAGGAGGTCGAAGGCCAAGAGGCCGACGACAGCCGCGGACACCCACGTGGTGGGTCTCGCGGACGCCCAGCGGCAGCTGGACCTGGCTCGGCGGACGCAGCAGCAGCAGGACCTGGAGGAGAGGGTCGCTGCTAAGGAGCAGCGGGCGCGTGCTGCTCGGGCCAGGTCCGGTTACGGCGCGTCCCGCGTTCTGTACGCGGACTATTCTCTGGCCGAGCTGGAGCGGATGGCAGAGGAGGACGAGGAGGAGATCGCGGAGGTCTTCTCTAAATCCTCGAACCTTAAGGGTACCTTCCAGAAGGCCCTTAAGTGCCGAGGTGCGAGCATGCGCGGCATCATTGCGGAGCTCGTAAAGAGAAAGGCGACCGACGAGACTCGCCAGTTGCAGGCGGTAGTGGATCGCCTGAAGGTGGAGGTCAGCCAGCTTCATCAGAAGCTGGCTGATGTCACGGCTCGGCCGAGTCAGGCCGAACCGAGACTTGCGGCGGAGGCCCCCACCCCCACCGACCTTGAGGATGTTATCCGCAAGGTTGTCATGGAGGAGAGGGCCTTCACCAGAGCCTGCTTAGCAGGGATCGAGGACCGGCTCCTGCCGGAGAAGCGCCTCCGACCACCGCTCGCGGCGGACAAGAGGCGAGCCGAGCCGGGGCCGTCCTCGCAAGGGGAGGACGCCCTTCTCCCTTCCACTACTCCGTCCACCCAGCCGGGTTGGACTGAAGTGGTCCGGAAGGGGAAGGGCCGAGGTAAGAAGACGGTGACAGCCGTCCCTGCCGTCCCTGCCGTCCCTGCCACCACGACTACCAGCCGGTCGCAGGCGACTGAGAAGGGAAAGCGGAAGGGGAAGGGCAAAAGGCCGGCGGAGCTGGCGGGCCTACGGGCCGCCTGCGTGGCGGCCAGAAGAGCCTACACGCGGAGCCACCGGCGCAGCGCCCGTAATCAGGCAGAGGAGGGCCGCCTCTACGCCTCTTACCGAGAGGCAAAGGCGGTCCTCAAGTCGGCTATGGGCGCTGCCAAGGACTCGGCGAGGGCCGATATGCTGGAGGGTCTCGACAGGGATCCGTATGGGAGACCATACAGGGCGGCGCGGAACCAACTGCGGCCCCATGGTCCCCCACTTACGGAGACCCTCGAGCCGGCGTTGCTGGATGGGGTGGTCCGGTCTCTGTTTCCGCGCAGGACCGACTTCGCCCCACCAGCAATGGACCCTCCGCAGTCGGCGGCTCCGCAGGCGCAGGAGGAGGTGCCTCCTGTGACGGATGAGGAGTTTCGCGCGGGGGTTCTCAGCCTCCGCGCGAAGAAGACGGCTCCTGGGCCGGACGGCGTCCCCGCACGGGTGGTGGCTATAGCTGCCGCTCAAATGGAGGACAGGTTTCGGGAACTCTTCAGCGCGTGCTTTACGGCTGGAAGGTTCCCGAAACTGTGGAAGGAGGGGCAGCTATGCCTCCTCCGAAAGGAGGGACGCCCGGCGGATTCCCCCTCGGCATACCGGCCCATCGTTCTGCTCGATGAGGTCGGTAAATTGTTCGAGGGGATCATCGCCGGCCGGCTCAGGAGCCATTTGCAGGGTGTAGGGCCGGACCTGTCGAACGCCCAGTTCGGTTTCCGACAGGGTCGGTCCACCATCGACGCGCTGGCCCTTTTTAAGGGCCAGGTGAAAGAGGCGGTCGAGGCGGGGGACGGAGTGTTGGCGGTGTCGTTTTACATCGCCAACGCCTTCAACTCCGTTCCCCACTCCACCATATTGGAGGCACTCCGGTACCACGGAGTGCCCCAATATTTGAGTAGCCTCCTGGCCAGCTACTTGGAGGATCGAGAGGTCCTCCTTGTGGACAAACTGGCCAGGATGCGGAGATACAGCGCGGAGTCCGGTGTTCCGCAGGGGTCAGTCTTAGGGCCCCCCCCTGTGGAACATCGGCTTCGACTGGCTGTTGCGGGGAGCTCTTCTCCAGGGCACGAGTGTCATCTGCTACGCGGATGACACTCTCCTCACTGCCCGGGGGAAGAGCTTCGGGGAGGCGGCCTGTCTGGCCTCGGCTGGCGGGTCCTTGGTGGCAGGGAGGATCCGCCGCCTGGGATTGAGGGTGGCGCTGAACAAGACCGAGGCCGTGTTCTTTCACGGGCCTCGGCAGCGCTGCCCTCCAGACGCCCACATTGTGGTGGAGGGCGTCAGGGTGGGCGTCCAGGCCCAGATGAAGTATCTGGGCCTGGTGTTGGACAGCAGGTGGCGCTTCGGCCCGCACTTTAGCGGGCTGTCGACGCGCCTGCTGAGGGCTGCGGACGCCCTCTCCTGGCTCCTCCCCAACCTGGGAGGGCCCAACGCACGATGCCGGCGCCTATATGCAGGCATCCTGCGGAGCATGGCCCTGTACGGGGCCCCTATCTGGGCGGACTCCCTCCACAGGAGGGAGAACGCAACTGCCATGCGCAGGCCTCAAAGGGCCATTGCACTGCGGGTGGCGAGGGCCTACCGCTCGGTGGGCTTTTCGGCGGCGTGCGCTCTGGCGGGCACCCCTCCTTGGGAGCTGGAGGCGTGGGTGCTCGCCAGAGTGTACGAGTGGACGGCGCGGCGAAAGGCCCTGGGCGAGCGCCCCGTCGCGGAGGAGCGGGAGGCCGTGCGGCGGGAGGCGAGGGACGCTATCGTCGTCCACTGGACGGAGGACCTCGCCTCCGCCACCTTTGGCCGCCGAACCTTGGACGCGCTCGGTCCGGTCCTGCGAGACTGGCTCGAGCGCTCCCACGGGTTCCTCTCATTCCGTCTGGTGCAGGTGTTGTCAGGCCACGGCTGTTTCGGCAAGCACCTGCACCGGATCGGGAGGGAGGAGACCCCGGCGTGCCACGACTGCGGCGCGGCGGAGGACACGGCTCAGCACACCCTCGAGGTGTGCCCGGCTTGGTCTGAGCCGCGCCGCAGTCTAACAGCGGAGATCGGACAGGACCTCTCACTTCCAGGCGTGGTCAACGCCATGCTGGAGAGTGAGGGGTCCTGGGCAGCTGTCGCCTCTTTTTGCGAGGATGTCATCTCGCAAAAGGAGGCGGCGGAGCGTGCGCGGGAGGACGACCCTCTCGCCGCGCCGCTCCGCAGGCGCAGAAGAGGTCGGAGAAGACGCCGTCTTCTCCCTCCTCATGGTGGTGATGGGCGGGCGATAGGCGCGGGGGCGCCTCCGCCCGCATTGCACTCCACACCACCCTCGCCGGTCATTCCCAGCCCTCCCCCTGAACGGGGAGGACTTGAGGGGCCCGCCGCTTTAGGCGGGTTGTCGTCGGAGGAGGACTGGACGCTAAGGCTGCGCCGATCTCCCAGTCCTCTTCCACTCGGACGACGCGGGAATAACACTGGGTCGTTTTAGTGGGTATACCGGGTCAGCCCGGGGAGTCCCACATACCCCTCCCGTTCCCCCGACGGGAGGGTATGCGTAATGCATTTTTTCCCAGTTTAAAAAAAAAAAAAAAAAAAAAAAGGTTAGGTTAGGTTGGGGGACCCCCCACAGAGTTTGCGTCCACGTCGCGTCCCCTGGAAACGGCCCAGTTTGTCACCGTAACGGAGTGGCATACTGGGTACGGCCAAAGTTCTCTGTGATCTCGCAGTTACTGTTTTGTTTTATCGTGCCTTGTTGACTGCGTATTTGCCGAAGGCGTCATGCCTATGCCCTCGCGGGACGCCTCCGGGCGGTTTTTAAAAGGCCCTTCTCAGGGCCAACCCAAAGGCCCTTCTCAGGGCCAACCCAAAGGCCCTTCTCAGGGCCAACCAAAAGGCCCTTCTCAGGGCCACTCCGACGCTTCAGCGTCGGAAGCTAGCCGCGCGCCATCTGCGGCTAGCTTCTTCGGAAGGGCGGACCTGTCCGATTCGGACGAGTCCGACTTTAGCGTCTCAGACGCAGGCGACCCTAAGTCGCGAAAGCGGGCCTTCCGCAAGGAAGGGTCCGAGGGCTCCTCGAGTTCGGCGAGGAAGTCCAAGGCGAAACGGCTGACGACGGCTGCGGACACCCACGATGTGGGTCTCGCGGACGCCCAACGCCAGCTGAACCTGGCTCGGCGGGCGCAGCACCAGCAGGAACTCGAGGAGCGGGTTGCTGCGAAGGAGCAGCGGGCGCGTGCTGCTCGGGCCAAGTCCGGGTACGGTGCGTCTCGCGTGCTGTACGCGGACTATTCTCTGGCCGAGCTGGAGCGGATGGCAGAAGAGGACGAGGAGGAGATCGCGGAGGTCGCCTCTAAATCCTCGAACCTTAAGGGTACCTTCCAGAAGGCCCTTAAGTGCCGAGGTGCGAGCATGCGCGGCATCATTGCGGAGCTCGTAAAAAGAAAGGCGACCGACGAGACTCGCCAGTTGCAGGCGGTAGTGGATCGCCTGAAGGTGGAGGTCAGCCAACTTCATCAGAAGCTGGCTGATGTCACGGCTCGGCCGAGTCAGGCCGAACCGAGACCTGTGGCGGAGGCCCCCACCCCCACCGACCTTGAGGACATTATCCGCAAGGTGGTTTTGGAGGAGAGGACCTTCACCAGAGCCTGCCTTGCGGGTATGGAGGACCGGCTCCTGCCGGAGAAGCGCCTCCGACCGCCGCTCGCGGCGGACAAGAGGCGAGCCGAGCCGGAGCCGTCCTCGCAAGGGGAAGACGCCCTTCTCCCTTCGACTACTCCGTCCAACCAGCCGGGTTGGACTGAAGTGGTCCGGAAGGGGAAGGGCCGAGGTAAGAAGACGGTGACAGCCGTCCCTGCCGTCCCTGCCACCACGACTCCCAGCCGGTCGCAGGCGACTGGTGGGAGAAATGGAAAGCGGAAGGCCAAAAGGCCGGCAACGCCCGGACCTGCCGTCCCCGTCACCACGCCTCCCAGTCTGTCGCGGGCGGCTGGCGGGGGCAAGAAGAAGGGGAAGGGGAAATTGGTTCCCCCGAGGTCCGCGGCCGTCGTGGTGACGCTCACCGCGGAGGCTGCGGAGCGCGGGGAAACCTACGCTTCCATTTTGGTGCGGGCGCGTGCAAATGCCGATCCCACCCAATTAGGGATCGACAAGGTTTCTTGCCGGCGGACCGAAACCGGGGCTCGAATATTCGAGTTCCCGGGGGCGGAGGGCAGCGCCAACGCTGACCTCTTTGCAGCCAAGCTGCAGGAGGTCATCGCGGACGCTGCCAAGGTGGCCCGACCGGTGAAGTCGGCGACCATCGAGGTGACCGGTCTTGACGACTCGGTCACCAAGGAGGAGGTGGTGGCGGCGGTCGCAGCCATTGGGGGCTGCGGCGTCGCAGCGGTGCAAGGCCGCGGGGCCGCGGCGGCATGGGCACTATTCGGCTCGAGTGCCCAGTCGCCGTTGCAAAAGCGGTCGTTAGCAGGGGTCGGCTCTGCGTCGGCTTCAGCTCGGGTGCAGTCCGGGCCCTTGAGGAGCCTCTGCGCTGCTTCAGGTGCTGCGGCATCGGCCACACCCGAGCCCTGTGCCCGTCGGCGGTGGACAGGTCGGAGACCTGCTACCGCTGCGGCACAGAGGGCCACAAAGCCGCCTCCTGCGCGGTCGCTAAGCCGCACTGCGCCGTCTGTGCCGCGAGGGGACGCCCGGCAGGCCATGTGATGAGGGGGAGGTTGTGCAATCCTCCCCCTCAGAGGGGTAAAGCGCAGGTGCCGGTCGGGCCTGTTGCTAGCACTGCCGTTCCCGAGGTAGGAACGGCGGTGGCTGCGGAGGAGGGGGGTGCGATGTCCGATTGATGGATACAATCGAACATCGCATCCTCCAGGCGAACACCAACCACTGCCGGGCTGCACAGGATCTCCTGATGCAGACCATGGCTGAGTGGTTGGTGGACTTGGCGGTGGTCGCCGAGCCTTACTCGGTCCCTGGTCATTGGCTGGGCGACCGAGACGGCCTGGTGGCGCTGGTGTCGCGGTCTTCCACAGACTCGCCTCCCCTCTCGCTCTTAGAGAGGGGACCGGGATACGTGGCCGCCGCGTGGGGAGATTTAGCCTTTATTGGGGACATCTCCACCCAGAGCCCCCGTGGGGAGATGGCCCGCTCTGGCAGGTCTCCCTTCCCACGGTGGGCTCTCACTCGCTTGGACCGGGAGGCAGCCAAGGAGGCGGCCTTCCTCCAAGACTGGCTGTCGCCCCCTGTTGGGGCCCCGGACGTTGACGCCGCAGCGGTCCGGCTGAGGGAATCCTTGACCGAGGTGTGCAACTCCAGCATGCCTCGGTCTCGGCGTCCGCCTCCCCGCCGGGCCGTTTATTGGTGGTCGGAGGAGCTGGCAGGCCTCCGGGCCACTTGCGTGGCGGCCAGAAGGGCCTACACGCGGAGCCGCCGGCGCAGCGCCCGTAATCAGGCAGAGGAGGATCGCCTCTACGCCTCTTACCGAGAGGCGAAGGCGGTCCTCAAGTCGGCTATGGGCGCTGCCAAGGACTCGGCGAGGGCCGAGATGCTGGAGGGTCTCGACAGGGATCCGTATGGGAGACCATACAGGGCGGTGCGGAACCAACTGCGGCCCCATGGTCCCCCACTTACGGAGACCCTCGAGACGGCGTTGCTGGATGGGGTGGTCCGGTCTCTGTTTCCGCGCAGGACCGACTTCACCCCTCCAGCGATGGACCCTCCGCAGTCGGCGGCTCCGCAGGAGGAAGAGGAGGCACCTCCGGTGACGGAGGAGGAGTTTCGCGCGGGGGTGCTTAGCCTCCGCGCGAAGAAGACGGCTCCTGGGCCGGACGGCGTCCCCGCACGGGTGGTGGCCATAGCTGCCGCTCAAATGCAGGACAGGTTTCGGGAACTCTTCAGCGCGTGCTTTGCGGCTGGAAGGTTCCCGAAACTGTGGAAGGAGGGGCAGCTATGCCTCCTCCGAAAGGAGGGACGCCCGGCGGATTCCCCCTCGGCATACCGGCCCATCGTTCTGCTCGATGAGGTCGGTAAATTGTTCGAGGGGATCATCGCCGGCCGGCTCAGGAGCCATTTGCAGGGTGTAGGGCCGGACCTGTCGGACGCCCAGTTCGGTTTCCGACAGGGCCGGTCCACCATCGACGCGCTGGCCCTTCTTAAGGGCCAGGTGAAAGAGGCGGTCGAGGCGGGGGACGGAGTGTTGGCGGTGTCATTCGACATAGCCAACGCCTTCAACTCCGTTCCCCACTCCACCATATTGGAGGCACTCCGGTATCACGGAGTGCCCCAATACTTGAGGAGGCTCCTGTGGTGGTGTTGTGTTGGTGGTGATGGGCGGGCGATAGGCGCGGGGGCGCCTCCGCCCGCATTGCACTCCACACCACCCTCGCCGGTCATTCCCAGCCCTCCCCCTGAACGGGGAGGACTTGAGGGGCCCGCCGCTTTAGGCGGGTTGTCGTCGGAGGAGGACTGGACGCTAAGGCTGCGCCGATCTCCCAGTCCTCTTCCACTCGGACGACGCGGGAATAACGCTGGGTCGTTTTAGTGGGTATACCGGGTCAGCCCGGGGAGTCCCACATACCCCTCCCGTTCCCCCGACGGGAGGGTATGCGTAATGCATTTTTTCCCAGCTTAAAAAAAAAAAAAAAAAAAAAAGGTTAGGTTGCCGAGGGGGACCCCCCACAGAGCTTGCGTCCACGTCGCGTCCCCTGGAAACGGCCCAGTTTGTCACCGTATTGGAGTGGCAGACTGGGTACGGCCAAAGAGCTCTGTACCTTCGTAGCTACACTTGTTTTATCTTGCGGTTTTGTCTACGATCATGCGGAAGGCTATGCCTATGCCCCCGCGGGACGCCTGCGGGCGTTTCTTAAAAGGCCCTTCTCAGGGCCAACCCAAAGGCCCTTCTCAGGGCCAACCCAAAGGCCCTTCTCAGGGCCAACCAAAAGGCCCTTCTCAGGGCCACTCTGACGCTTCAGCGTCGGAAGCTAGTCGCGCGCCGTCTGCGGCTAGCTTCGTTGGAAGGGTGGATTTGTCGGATTCCGACGACGAGTCCCTCTTAAGCGTCTCGGACGCGGGCGACTGTCGGTCGCGAAAGCGGGCCTTCCTCAAGGAGGGGTCCGAGGGCTCCTCGGGCTCAGCTAGGAGGTCGAAGGCCAAGAGGCCGACGACATCTGCGGACACCCACGTCGTGGGTCTCGCAGATGCCCAGCGGCAGTTGGACCTGGCTCGGCGGACGCAGCACCAGCAAGAGCTGGAAGAGCGTGTTGCTGCGAAGGAGCAGCGGGCGCGTGCTGCTCGGGCCAAGTCCGGTTACGGCGCGTCCCGCGTACTATACGCGGACCAGTCATTGGCCGAACTGGCGCGCATGGCGGAAGAGGACGAGGAGGAGATCGCGGAGGTCGCCTCCAAGTCCTCTAATCTTAAGGGCACTTTCCAAAAGGCCCTTAAGTGCCGTGCCGCAAGCATGCGCGCCATTGTAGAGGAGTTGGTCCAGCGTGAGGCGACCGACGAATCGCGCAAATTGCAGGCGACCGTCGGTCGCCTCAAGCTGGAGGTCAGCCAGCTTCATCAGAAGCTGGCTGATGTCACGGCTCGGCCATACCAGGCTGAAGAAAGACCTGCGGCGGAGGCCCCCTCCTCTACCAACCTTGAGGATGTCATCCGCAAGGTGGTTATGGAGGAGAGGGCCTTCACCAGAGCCTGCCTAGCAGGAATAGAGGACCGGCTCCTGCCGGAGAAGCGCCTCCGACCGCCGCTCGCGGCTGACAAGAGGCGTGGCGAGCCGGGGCCGTCCTCGCAAGGGGAAGACGCCCTTCTCCCTTCCACCACTCCGTCCAACCAGCCGGGTTGGACTGAAGTGGTCCGGAAGGGGAAGGGGAAGGGTAAGGGGAAAAAGACGGCGACGGCCGTCCCTGCCGTCCCCGCCACCACACATACAGGCCAGTCGCAGGCGACTGGTGGGAGAAAGGGTAAGCGGAAGGGCAAAAGGCCGGCAACGCCCGGACCTGCCGTCCCCGTCACCACGCCTCCCAGTCAGTCGCGGGCGGCTGGCGGGGGCAAAAAGAATGGGAAGGGGAAATTGGTTCCCCCGAAGTCCGCACCCGTCGTGGTGACGCTCACCGCGGAGGCTGCGGAACGCGGGGAAACCTACGCTTCCATTTTGGTGCGGGCGCGTGCAAATGCCGATCCCACCCAATTGGGGATCGACAAGGTTTCTTGCCGGCGGACCGAAACCGGGGCTCGAATATTCGAGTTCCCGGGGGCGGAGGGCAGCGCCAACGCTGACCTCTTTGCAGCCAAGCTGCAAGAGGTCATCGCGGACGCTGCCAAGGTGGCCCGACCGGTGAAGTCGGCGACCATCGAGGTGACCGGTCTTGACGACTCGGTCACCAAGGAGGAGGTGGTGGCGGCGGTCGCAGCCATTGGGGGCTGCGGCGTCGCAGCGGTGCAAGGCCGGGACATCAGGCCCGGCCGCGGCGGCATGGGCACTATTCGGCTCGAGTGCCCAGTCGCCGTTGCAAAAGCGGTCGTTAGCAGGGGTCGGCTCTGCGTCCCCGTCACCACGCCTCCCAGTCAGTCGCGGGCGGCTGGCGGGGGCAAAAAGAATGGGAAGGGGAAATTGGTTCCCCCGAAGTCCGCACCCGTCGTGGTGACGCTCACCGCGGAGGCTGCGGAACGCGGGGAAACCTACGCTTCCATTTTGGTGCGGGCGCGTGCAAATGCCGATCCCACCCAATTGGGGATCGACAAGGTTTCTTGCCGGCGGACCGAAACCGGGGCTCGAATATTCGAGTTACCGGGGGCGGAGGGCAGCG
Source organism: Lacanobia oleracea (assembly GCA_950371165.1). Taxonomy (NCBI): domain Eukaryota; kingdom Metazoa; phylum Arthropoda; class Insecta; order Lepidoptera; family Noctuidae; genus Lacanobia; species Lacanobia oleracea. The sequence continues at coordinate 23,624,768 of OX493408.1, forward strand.
CCAACGCTGACCTCTTTGCAGCCAAGCTGCAAGAGGTCATCGCGGACGCTGCCAAGGTGGCCCGACCGGTGAAGTCGGCGACCATCGAGGTGACCGGTCTTGACGACTCGGTCACCAAGGAGGAGGTGGTGGCGGCGGTCGCAGCCATTGGGGGCTGCGGCGTCGCAGCGGTGCAAGGCCGGGACATCAGGCCCGGCCGCGGCGGCATGGGCACTATTCGGCTCGAGTGCCCAGTCGCCGTTGCAAAAGCGGTCGTTAGCAGGGGTCGGCTCTGCGTCGGCTTCAGCTCGGGTGCAGTCCGGGCCCTTGAGGAGCAGCCTCTGCGCTGCTTCAGGTGCTGCGGCATCGGCCACACCCGAGCCCTGTGCCCGTCGGCGGTGGACAGGTCGGAGACCTGCTACCGCTGCGGCACGGAGGGCCACAAAGCCGCCTCCTGCGCGGTCGCCAAGCTGCACTGCGCCGTCTGTGCCGCAAGGGGACGCCCGGCAGGCCATGTGATGAGGGGGAGGTTGTGCAATCCTCCCCCTCAGAGGGGTAAAGCGCAGGTGCCGGTCGGGCCTGCTGTTAGCATTGCCGTTCCTGAGGCAGGAACGGCGGTGGCTGCGGAGGAGGGGGGTGCGATGTCCGATTGATGGATACAATCGAACATCGCATCCTCCAGGCGAACACCAACCACTGCCGGGCTGCACAGGATCTCCTGATGCAGACCATGGCTGAGTGGTTGGTGGACTTGGCGGTGGTCACCGAGCCCTACTCGGTCCCTGGCCATTGGTTGGGCGACCGAGACGGCCTGGTGGCGTTGGTGTCGCGGTCTTCCACAGACTCCCCTCCCCTCTCGCTTTTAGAGAGGGGACCGGGATACGTGGCCGCCGCGTGGGGAGATTTGGCCCTGGTTGGGGTCTATTTCTCCCCAAACCGCCCTCTCTCGGACTTTGAGGATTTCTTGGAGATCCTCACTGCAGCCGTAGGGAGGGCGGCGCCACGCCAGGTCATGGTGTTGGGCGACCTGAACGCCAAGTCGGTGGCCTGGGGCAACCCAGCCGCCTCCTGCAACGTCCGGGGTCGCGCCGTCGAGTTTTGGGCGGCGTCATGCGGCGTGTCCCTCCTCAACAGGGGGGCGGTCCATACGTGTGTGCGGCAACGGGGAGGGTCGGTGGTGGACGTTTCGTTCGCCACCCCCGTGCTAGCCGCACGCATCGTGAACTGGCGGGTGGAGTTGGTGGAGACCTTGTCGGACCACCGTTATGTGCGGTTCGACATCTCCACCCAGAGCCCCCGTGGGGAGATGGCCCGCTCTGGCAGGTCTCCCTTCCCACGGTGGGCTCTCACTCGCCTGGACCGGGAGGCAGCCAAGGAGGCGGCCTTCCTCCAGGACTGGCTGTCGCCCCCTGTTGGGGCGTCGGACGTTGACGCCGCAGCGGTCCGGCTGAGGGAATCCCTGACCGAGGTGTGCAACTCCAGCATGCCTCGGTCTCGGCGTCCGCCTCCCCGCCGGGCCGTTTATTGGTGGTCAGAGGAGCTGGCGGGCCTCCGGGCCACTTGCGTGGCGGCCAGAAGGGCCTACACGCGGAGCCGCCGGCGCAGCGCTCGTAGTCAGGCAGAGGAGGACCGCCTCTACGCCTCTTACCGAGAGGCAAAGGCGGTCCTCAAGTCGGCTATGGGCGCTGCCAAGGACTCGGCGAGGGCCGAGATGCTGGAGGGTCTCGACAGGGATCCGTATGGGAGACCATACAAGGCGGCGCGCAATCAGCTGCGGCCCCATGGTCCCCCACTTACGGAGACCCTCGAGCCGGCGTTGCTGGATGGGGTGGTCCGGTCTCTGTTTCCGCGCAGGACCGACTTCACCCCTCCAGCGATGGACCCTCCACAGTCGGCGGCTCCGCAGGAGGAGGAGGAGGCACCTCCAGTGACGGAGGAGGAGTTTCGCGCGGGGGTTCTTAGCCTCCGCGCGAAGAAGACGGCTCCTGGGCCGGACGGCGTCCCCGCACGGGTGGTGGCCATAGCTGCCGCTCAAATGGAGGACAGGTTTCGGGAACTCTTCAGCGCGTGCTTTACGGCTGGAAGGTTCCCGAAACTGTGGAAGGAGGGGCAGCTATGCCTCCTCCGAAAGGAGGGACGCCCGGCGGATTCCCCCTCGGCATACCGGCCCATCGTTCTGCTCGATGAGGTCGGTAAATTGTTCGAGGGGATCATCGCCGGCCGGCTCAGGAGCCATTTGCGGGGTGTGGGGCCGGACCTGTCGGACGCCCAGTTCGGGTTCCGACAGGGTCGGTCCACAATCGACGCGCTGGCCCTTTTGAAGGGCCAGGTGAAAGAGGCGGTCGAGGCGGGGGACGGAGTGTTGGCGGTGTCGTTCGACATCGCCAACGCCTTCAACTCCGTTCCCCACTCCACCATATTGGAGGCACTCCGGTATCACGGAGTGCCCCAATATTTGAGGAGACTCCTGGCCAGCTACCTGGAGGATCGAGAGGTCCTCCTTGTGGACAAACTGGCCAGGATGCGGAGATACAGCGCCGAGTCCGGTGTTCCGCAGGGGTCAGTCTTAGGGCCCCCCCTGTGGAACATCGGATTCGACTGGCTGTTGCGGGGAGCTCTTCTCCAGGGCACGAGTGTCATCTTCAGATGTCTGGGCGGACTCCCTCCACAGGAGGGAGAATGCTACTTTGATGCGGAGGCCCCAAAGGGCCATTGCACTGCGGGTGGCGAGGGCCTACCGCTCGGTGGGCTTTTCGGCGGCGTGCGCTCTGGCGGGCACCCCTCCTTGGGAGTTGGAGGCGTGGGTGCTCGCCAGAGTGTACGAGTGGACGGCGCGGCGAAAGGCCCTCGGGGAGCGCCCCGTCGCGGAGGAGCGGGAGGCCGTGCGGCGGGAGGCGAGGGACGCCATCATCGTCCATTGGACGGACGACCTCGCCTCCGCCACCTTTGGCCGCCGAACGTTGGACGCGCTCGGTCCGGTCCTGCGAGACTGGCTCGAGCGCTCCCACGGGTTCCTCTCATTCCGTCTGGTGCAGGTGTTGTCAGGCCACGGCTGTTTCGGCAAGCACCTGCACCGGATCGGGAGGGAGGAGACCCCGGCGTGCCACGACTGCGGCGCGGCGGAGGACACGGCTCAGCACACCCTCGAGGTGTGCCCGGCTTGGTCTGAGCCGCGTCGCAGTCTAACAGCGGAGATCGGACAGGACCTCTCACTTCCCGGCGTGGTCAACGCCATGCTGGAGAGTGAGGGGTCCTGGGCAGCTGTCGCCTCTTTTTGCGAGGATGTCATCTCGCAAAAGGAGGCGGCGGAGCGCGCGCGGGAGGACGACCCTCTCGCTGCGCCGCTCCGCAGGCGCAGAAGAGGTCGGAGAAGACGTCGTCTTCTCCCTCCTCATGGTGGTGATGGGCGGGCGATAGGCGCGGGGGCGCCTCCGCCCGCATTGCACTCCACACCACCCTCGCCGGTCATTCCCAGCCCTCCCCCTGAACGGGGAGGACTTGAGGGGCCCGCCGCTTTAGGCGGGTTGTCGTCGGAGGAGGACTGGACGCTAAGGCTGCGCCGATCTCCCAGTCCTCTTCCACTCGCACGACGCGGGAATAACACTGGGTCGTTTTAGTGGGTATACCGGGTCAGCCCGGGGAGTCCCACATACCCCTCCCGTTCCCCCGACGGGAGGGTATGCGTAATGCATTTTTTCCCAGTTTAAAAAAAAAAAAAAAAAAAAAAGGTTAGGTTAGGTTTGCGGGTGGCGAGGGCCTATCGCTCGGTGGGCTTTTCGGCGGCGTGCGCTCTGGCGGGCACCCCTCCTTGGGAGTTGGAGGCATGGGTTCTCGCCAGAGTGTACGAGTGGACGGCGCGGCGAAAAGCCCTCGGGGAGCGCCCCGTCGCGGAGGAGCGGGAGGCCGTGCGGCGGGAGGCGAGGGACGCCATCATCGTCCATTGGACGGACGACCTCGCCTCCGCCACCTTTGGCCGCCGAACCCTGGACGCGCTCGGTCCGGTCCTGCGAGACTGGCTCGAGCGCTCCCACGGTTTCCTCTCATTCCGTCTGGTGCAGGTGTTGTCAGGCCACGGCTGTTTCGGCAAGCACCTGCACCGGATCGGGAGGGAGGAGACCCCGGCGTGCCACGACTGCGGCGCGGCAGAGGACACGGCTCAGCACACCCTCGAGGTGTGCCCGGCTTGGTCTGAGCCGCGTCGCAGTCTAACAGCGGAGATCGGACAGGACCTCTCGCTTCCCGGCGTGGTGAATGCCATGCTGGAGAGTGAGGGGTCCTGGGCAGCTGTCGCCTCTTTTTGCGAGGATGTCATCTCGCAAAAGGAGGCGGCGGAGCGCGCGCGGGAGGACGACCCTCTCGCTGCGCCGCTCCGCAGGCGCAGAAGAGGTCGGAGAAGACGCCGTCTTCTCCCTCCTCATGGTGGTGATGGGCGGGCGATAGGCGCGGGGGCGCCTCCGCCCGCATTGCACTCCACACCACCCTCGCCGGTCATTCCCAGCCCTCCCCCTTTACGGGGAGGACTTGAGGGGCCCGCCGCTATAGGCGGGTTGTCGTCGGAGGAGGACTGGACGCTAAGGCTGCGCCGATCTCCCAGTCCTCTTCCACTCGGACGACGCGGGAATAACACTGGGTCGTTTTAGTGGGTATACCGGGTCAGCCCGGGGAGTCCCACATACCCCTCCCGTTCCCCCGACGGGAGGGTATGCGTAATGCATTTTTTCCCAGTTTAAAAAAAAAAAAAAAAAAAAAGGTTAGGTTGGGGGGGGGGGACCCCCCACAGAGTTTGCGTCCACGTCGCGTCCCCTGGAAACGGCCCAGTTTGTCACCGTAACGGAGTGGCATACTGGGTACGGCCAAAGTTCTCTGTGATCTCGCAGTTACTGTTTTGTTTTATCGTGCCTTGTTGACTGCGTATTTGCCGAAGGCGTCATGCCTATGCCCTCGCGGGACGCCTCCGGGCGGTTTTTAAAAGGCCCTTCTCAGGGCCAACCCAAAGGCCCTTCTCAGGGCCAACCCAAAGGCCCTTCTCAGGGCCAACCAAAAGGCCCTTCTCAGGGCCACTCCGACGCTTCAGCGTCGGAAGCTAGCCGCGCGCCATCTGCGGCTAGCTTCTTCGGAAGGGCGGACCTGTCCGATTCGGACGAGTCCGACTTTAGCGTCTCAGACGCAGGCGACCCTAAGTCGCGAAAGCGGGCCTTCCGCAAGGAAGGGTCCGAGGGCTCCTCGAGTTCGGCGAGGAAGTCCAAGGCGAAACGGCTGACGACGGCTGCAGACACCCACGATGTGGGTCTCGCGGACGCCCAACGCCAGCTGGACCTTGCAACAGCCGTCCCTGCCGTCCCTGCCACCACGACTCCCAGCCGGTCGCAGGCGACTAAAAAGGGAAAGACGACGGCTGCAGACACCCACGATGTGGGTCTCGCGGACGCCCAACGCCAGCTGGACCTGGCTCGGCGGGCGCAGCACCAGCAGGAACTCGAGGAGCGGGTTGCTGCGAAGGAGCAGCGGGCGCGTGCTGCTCGGGCCAAGTCCGGGTACGGTGCGTCTCGCGTGCTGTACTCGGACTCCTCATTGGCCGAGCTGGCGCGCATGGCGGAAGAGGACGAGGAGGAGATCGTTGAGGTTGCCTCCAAGTCCTCGAATCTTAAGGGCACTTTCCAAAAGGCCCTTAAGTTCCGTGCTGCGAGCATGCGCGGTATCGTCGCGGAGCTCGTGGAGCGTAAGGCGAGTGACGAGACCCGTCAATTGCAGGCGACCGTCGATCGCCTCAAGCTGGAGGTCAGCCAGCTTCATCAGAAGCTGGCTGATGTCACGGCTCGGCCGAGTCAGGCCGAACCGAGACCTGCGGCGAAGGCCTCCTCCTCCACCAACCTTGAGGATGTCATCCGCAAGGTTGTCATGGAGGAGCGGGCCTTCACAAGAGCCTGCCTTGCGGGCATAGAGGACCGGCTCCTGCCGGAGAAGCGCCTCCGACCACCGCTTGCGGCGGACAAAAGGCGGGCCGAGCCGGGGCCGTCCTCGCAAGGGGAGGACGCCCTTCTGCCTTCCACCACTCCGTCCAACCAGCAGGGTTGGACCGAAGTGGTCCGGAAGGGGAAGGGCAAAGGGAAAAAGACGGCAACAGCCGTCCCTGCCGTCCCTGCCATCACGACTCCCAGCCGGTCGCAGGCGACTAAAAAGGGAAAGGGGAAGGGGAAGGCCAAGGGCAGAAAGGCGGCAATGGCCGCCCCTACTGTCCCAGCCACCACGCCTCCCAGCCAGTCGCAGCCGTCGTTGTGACACTCACCGCGGAGGCTGCGGAACGTGGGGAAACCTACGCTTCCATTTTGGTGCGGGCGCGAGCCAATGCCGATCCCACCCAATTGGGGATCAGCAAGGTTTCTTGCCGGCGGACCGAAACCGGGGCTCGAATATTCGAGTTCCCGGGGGCGGAGGGCAGCGCCAACGCTGACCTCAGGTCATCGCAGACGCAGCCAAGGTGGCCCGACCCGTCAAGTCGGCGGCCATCGAGGTGACCGGTCTTGACGACTCGGTCACCAAGGAGGAGGTGGTGGCGGCGGTCGCAGCCATTGGGGGCTGCGGCGTCGCAGCGGTGCAAGGCCGGGACATCAGGCCCGGTCGCGGCGGCATGGGCACTATCCGGCTCGAGTGCCCTGTCGCCGCTGCCAAAGCCGTCCTTGCAAAAGGACGCCTCCTTGTCGGCTTCAGCTCGGGTGCAGTCCGAGCACTTGGAGAACAGCCTCTGCGCTGCTTCAGGTGCTGTGGCATCGGGCACACCCGGGCCCTGTGCCCGTCAGCGGTGGACAGGTCGGAGACCTGCTACCGCTGCGGCACGGAGGGACACAAAGCCGCCTCCTGCGCGGTCGCCAAGCTGCACTGCGCCGTCTGTGCCGCAAGGGGACGCCCGGCAGGCCATGTGATGAGGGGGAGGTTGTGCAATCCTCCCCCTCAGAGGGGTAAAGCGCAGGTGCCGGTCGGGCCTGCTGTTAGCATCGCCGTTCCTGAGGCAGGAACGGCGGTGGCTGCGGAGGAGGGGGGCGCGATGTCCGATTGATGGATACAATCGAACATCGCATCCTCCAGGCGAACACCAACCACTGCCGGGCTGCACAGGATCTCCTGATGCAGACCATGGCTGAGTGGTTGGTGGACTTGGCGGTGGTCGCCGAGCCCTACTCGGTCCCTGGCCATTGGCTGGGCGACCGAGACGGCCTGGTGGCGTTGGTGTCGCGGTCTTCCACGGACTCCCCTCCCCTCTCGCTTTTAGAGAGGGGACCGGGATACGTGGCCGCCGCGTGGGGAGATTTGGCCCTGGTTGGGGTCTATTTCTCCCCTAACCGCCCTCTCTCGGACTTTGAGGATTTCCTGGAGATTCTCACTGCAGCCGTAGGGAGGGCGGCGCCACGCCAGGTCGTGGTGTTGGGCGACCTGAACGCCAAGTCGGTGGCCTGGGGCAACCCAGCTGGCTCTTGCAACGTCCGGGGACGCGCCGTCGAATTTTGGGCGGCGTCATGCGGTGTGTCCCTCCTCAACAGGGGGGCGGTCCACACGTGTGTGCGGCAACGGGGAGGGTCGGTGGTGGACGTTTCGTTCGCCACCCCCGTGCTAGCCGCACGCATCGTGAACTGGCGGGTGGAGTTGGTGGAGACCTTGTCGGACCACCGTTATGTGCGGTTCGACATCTCCACCCAGAGCCCCCGTGGGGAGATGGCCCGCTCTGGCAGGTCTCCCTTCCCACGGTGGGCTCTCACTCGCCTGGACCGGGAGGCAGCCAAGGAGGCGGCCTTCCTCCAGGACTGGCTGTCGCCCCCTGTTGGGGCCCCGGACGTTGACGCCGCAGCGGTCCGGCTGAGGGAATCCCTGACCGAGGTGTGCAACTCCAGCATGCCTCGGTCTCGGCGTCCGCCTCCCCGCCGGGCCGTTTATTGGTGGTCGGAGGAGCTGGCAGGCCTCCGGGCCACTTGCGTGGCGGCCAGAAGGGCCTACACGCGGAGCCGCCGGCGCAGCGCCCGTAATCAGGCAGAGGAGGACCGCCTCTACGCCTCTTACCGAGAGGCAAAGGCGCTCCTCAAGTCGGCTATGGGCGCTGCCAAGGACTCGGCGAGGGCCGAGATGCTGGAGGGTCTCGACAGGGATCCGTATGGGAGACCATATAGGGCGGCGCGGAACCAACTGCGGCCCCATGGTCCCCCATTGACGGAAACCCTCCAGCCGGCGTTGCTGGATGGGGTGGTCCGGTCTCTGTTTCCGCGCAGGACCGACTTCACCCCTCCAGCGATGGACCCTCCACAGTCGGCGGCTCCGCAGGAGGAGCAGGAGGCACCTCCAGTGACGGAGGAGGAGTTTCGCGCGGGGGTTCTTAGCCTCCGCGCGAAGAAGACGGCTCCTGGGCCGGACGGCGTCCCCGCACGGGTGGTGGCCATAGCTGCCGCTCAAATGGAGGACAGATTTCGGGAACTCTTCAGCGCGTGCCTTACGGCTGGAAGGTTCCCGAAACTGTGAAAGGAGGGGCAGCTATGCCTCCTCCGAAAGGAGGGACGCCCGGCGGATTCCCCCTCGGCATACCGGCCCATCGTTCTGCTCGATGAGGTCGGTAAATTGTTCGAGGGGATCATCGCCGGCCGGCTCAGGAGCCATTTGCAGGGTGTAGGGCCGAACCTGTCGGACGCCCAGTTCGGTTTCCGACAGGGCCGGTCCACCATCGACGCGCTGGCCCTTCTTAAGGGCCAGGTGAAAGAGGCGGTCGAGGCGGGGGACGGAGTGTTGGCGGTGTCGTTTGACATCGCCAACGCCTTCAACTCCGTTCCCCACTCCACCATATTGGAGGCACTCCGGTACCACGGAGTGCCCCAATATTTGAGGAGCCTCCTGGCCAGCTACTTGGAGGATCGAGAGGTCCTCCTTGTGGACAAACTGGCCAGGATGCGGAGATACAGCGCGGAGTCCGGTGTTCCGCAGGGGTCAGTCTTAGGGCCCCCCCTGTGGAACATCGGCTTTGACTGGCTGTTGCGGGGAGCTCTTCTCCAGGGCACGAGTGTCATCTGCTACGCGGATGACACTCTCCTTACTGCCCGGGGGAAGAGCTTCGGGGAGGCGGCCTGTCTGGCCTCGGCTGGCGGGTCCTTGGTGGCAGGGAGGATCCGCCGCCTGGGATTGAGGGTGGCGCTGAACAAGACCGAGGCCGTGTTCTTTCACGGGCCTCGGCAGCGCTGCCCTCCCGACGCCCACATTGTTGTGGAGGGCGTCAGGGTGGGCGTCCAGGCCCAGATGAAGTATCTGGGCCTGGTGTTGGACAGCAGGTGGCGCTTCGGCCCGCACTTTAGCGGGCTGTCGACGCGCCTGCTGAGGGCTGCGGACGCCCTCTCCTGGCTCCTCCCGAACCTGGGGGGGCCGAACGCACGATGCCGGCGTTTATATGCCGGCATCCTGCGGAGCATGGCCCTGTACGGGGCCCCCATCTGGTCGGACTCCCTCAACAGGAGGGAGAACGCTACTATGATGCGGAGGCCCCAAAGGGCCATTGCACTGCGGGTGGCGAGGGCCTACCGCTCCGTGGGCTTTTCGGCGGCGTGCGCTCTGGCGGGCACCACTCCTTGGGAGTTGGAGGCGTGGGTGCTCGCCAGAGTGTATGAGTGGACGGCGCGGCGAAAGGCCCTCGGGGAGCGCCCCGTCGCGGAGGAGCGGGAGGCCGTGCGGCGGGAGGCGAGGGACGCCATCATCGTCCATTGGACGGACGACCTCGCCTCCGCCACCTTTGGCCGCCGAACCCTGGACGCGCTCGGTCCGGTCCTGCGAGGCTGGCTCGAGCGCTCCCATGGTTTCCTCTCATTCCGTCTGGTGCAGGTGTTGTCAGGCCACGGCTGTTTCGGCAAGCACCTGCACCGGATCGGGAGGGAGGAGACCCCGGCGTGCCACGACTGCGGCGCGGCAGAGGACACGGCTCAGCACACCCTCGAGGTGTGCCCGGCTTGGTCTGAGCCGCGTCGCAGTCTAACAGCGGAGATCGGACAGGACCTCTCACTTCCCGGCGTGGTCAACGCCATGCTAGAGAGTGAGGGGTCCTGGGCAGCTGTCGCCTCTTTTTGCGAGGATGTCATCTCGCAAAAGGAGGCGGCGGAGCGCGCGCGGGAGGACGACCCTCTCGCTGCGCCGCTCCGTAGGCGGAGAAGAGGTCGGAGAAGACGCCGTTTTCTCCCTCCTCATGGTGGTGATGGGCGGGCGATAGGCGCGGGGGCGCCTCCGCCCGCATTGCACTCCACACCACCTCCGCCGGTCATTCCCAGCCCTCCCCCTGAACGGGGAGGACTTGAGGGGCCCGCCGCTTTAGGCGGGTTGTCGTCGGAGGAGGACTGGACGCTAAGGCTGCGCCGATCTCCCAGTCCTCTTCCACTCGGACGACGCGGGAATAACACTGGGTCGTTTTAGTGGGTATACCGGGTCAGCCCGGGGAGTCCCACATACCCCTCCCGTTCCCCCGACGGGAGGGTATGCGTAATGCATTTTTTCCCAGTTTAAAAAAAAAAAAAAAAAAAAAAAAAAAAAGATTAGGTTGGGGGACCCCCCACAGAGTTTGCGTCCACGTCGCGTCCCCTGGAAACGGCCCAGTTTGTCACCGTAACGGAGTGGCATACTGGGTACGGCCAAAGTTCTCTGTGATCTCGTAATTACTGTTTTTATCTTGCCTTTTTAATTGCGAACATGCGCATTGCCGCTTGCGGCGGACAAGAGGCGAGCTGAGCCGGGGCCGTCCTCGCAAGGGGAGGACGCCCTTCTCCCTTCGACTACTCCGTCCAACCAGCCGGGTTGGACTGAAGTGGTCCGGAAGGGGAAGGGCCGAGGTAAGAAGACGGCGACGGCCGTCCCTGCCGTCCCCGCCACCACACATACAGGCCAGTCGCAGGCGACTGGTGGGAGAAAGGGAAAGCGGAAGGGCAAAAGGTCGGCAACGCCCGGACCTGCCGTCCCCGTCACCACGCCTCCCAGTCAGTCGCGGGTGGCTGGCGGGGGCAACAAGAAGAAGGGCAAGGGGAAATTGGTTCCCCCGAAGTCCGCAGCCGTCGTGGTGACGCTCACCGCGGAGGCTGCGGAACGCGGGGAAACCTACGCTTCCATTTTGGTGCGGGCGCGTGCCAATGCCGATCCCGCCCCAACTGGGGATCGGCAAATTATCTTGCCGGCGTACCGAAACCGGGGCTCGTATTTTCGAGTTCCCGGGGGCGGAGGGCAGCGCCAACGCAGACCTCTTTGCAGCCAAGCTGCAGGAGGTCATCGCGGACGCTGCCAAGGTGGCCCGACCAGTCAAGTTGGCGGCCATCGAGGTGACCGATCTTGACGATTCGGTCACCAAGGAGGAGGTGGTGGCGGCGGTCGCAGCGATTGGTGGCTGCGGCGTCGCGGCGGTGCGGGGTCGGGACATCAGGCCTGGCCGCGGCGGCATGGGCACTATCCGGCTCGAGTGCCCGGTCGCCGCTGCCAAAGCCGTCCTTGACAAAGGACGGCTCGGCGGCACAGGACCTCCTGATGCAGACCATGGCTGAGTGGTTGGTGGACTTGGCGGTGGTCGCCGAGCCTTACTCGGTCCCTGGCCATTGGCTGGGCGACCGAGACGGCCTGGTGGCAATGGTGTCGCGGTCTTCCACAGACTCCCCTCCCCTCTCGCTTTTAGAGAGGGGACCGGGATACGTGGCCGCCGCGTGGGGAGATTTGGCCCTGGTTGGGGTCTATTTCTCCCCAAACCGCCCTCTCTCGGACTTTGAGGATTTCCTGGAGATCCTCACTGCAGCCGTAGGGAGGGCGGCGCCACGCCAGGTCGTGGTGTTGGGCGACCTGAACGCCAAGTCGGTGGCCTGGGGCAATCCAGCTGCCTCTTGCAACGTCCGGGGACGCGCCGTCGAATTTTGGGCGGCGTCATGCGGTGTGTCCCTCCTCAACAGGGGGGCGGTCCACACGTGTGTGCGGCAACGGGGAGGGTCGGTGGTGGACGTTTCGTTCGCCACCCCCGTGCTGGCCGCACGCATTGTGAACTGGCGGGTGGAGTTGGTGGAGACCTTGTCGGACCACCGTTATGTGCGGTTCGACATCTCCACCCAGAGCCCCCGTGGGGAGATGGCCCGCTCTGGCAGGTCTCCATTCCCACGGTGGGCTCTCACTCGCCTGAACCGGGAGGCAGCCAAGGAGGCGGCCTTCCTCCAAGACTGGCTGTCGCCCCCTGTTGGGGCCCCGGACGTTGACGCCGCAGCGGTCCGGCTGAGGGAATCCTTGACCGAGGTGTGCAACTCCAGCATGCCTCGGTCTCGGCGTCCGCCTCCCCGCCGGTGACGGAGGAGGAGTTTCGCGCGGGGGTGCTTAGCCTCCGCGCGAAGAAGACGGCTCCTGGGCCGGACGGCGTCCCCGCACGGGTGGTGGCCATAGCTGCCTCTCAAATGGAGGACAGGTTTCGGGAACTCTTCAGCGCGTGCTTTACGGCTGGAAGGTTCCCGAAACTGTGGAAGGAGGGGCAGCTATGCCTCCTCCGAAAGGAGGGACGCCCGGCGGATTCCCCCTCGGCATACCGGCCCATCGTTCTGCTCGATGAGGTCGGTAAATTGTTCGAGGGGATCATCGCCGGCCGGCTCAGGAGCCATTTGCAGGGTGTAGGGCCGGACCTGTCGGACGCCCAGTTCGGTTTCCGACAGGGCCGGTCCACCATCGACGCGCTGGCCCTTCTTAAGGGCCAGGTGAAAGAGGCGGTCGAGGCGGGGGACGGAGTGTTGGCAGTGTCGTTTGACATCGCCAACGCCTTCAACTCCGTTCCCCACTCCACCATATTGGAGGCACTCCGGTACCACGGAGTGCCCCAATATTTGAGGAGCCTCCTGGCCAGCTACTTGGAGGATCGAGAGGTCCTCCTTGTGGACAAACTGGCCAGGATGCGGAGATACAGCGCGGAGTCCGGTGTTCCGCAGGGGTCAGTCTTAGGGCCCCCCCTGTGGAACATCGGCTTCGACTGGCTGTTGCGGGGAGCTCTTCTCCAGGGCACGAGTGTCATCTGCTACGCGGATGACACTCTCCTTACTGCCCGGGGGAAGAGCTTCGGGGAGGCGGCCTGTCTGGCCTCGGATGGCGGGTCCTTGGTGGCAGGGAGGATCCGCCGCCTGGGATTGAGGGTGGCGCTGAACAAGACCGAGGCCGTGTTCTTTCATGGGCCTCGGCAGCGCTGCCCTCCAGACGCCCACATTGTGGTGGAGGGCGTCAGGGTGGGCGTCCAGGCCCAGATGAAGTATCTGGGCCTGGTGTTGGACAGCAGGTGGCGCTTTGGCCCGCACTTTGGCTCCTCCCGAACCTAGGGGGGCCGAACGCACGATGCCGGCGTTTATATGCCGGCATCCTGCGGAGCATGGCCCTGTACGGGGCCCCCATCTGGGCGGACTCCCTCCACAGGAGGGAAAACGCAACTGCCATGCGCAGGCCCCAAAGGGCCATTGCACTGCGGGTGGCGAGGGCCTACCGCTCGGTGGGCTTTTCGGCGGCGTGCGCTCTGGCGGGCACCCCTCCTTGGGAGTTGGAGGCGTGGGTGCTCGCCAGAGTGTACGAGTGGACGGCGCGGCGAAAGGCCCTCGGGGAGCGCCCCGTCGCGGAGGAGCGGGAGGCCGTGCGGCGGGAGGCGAGGGACGCCATCATCGTCCATTGGACGGACGACCTCGCCTCCGCCACCTTTGGCCGCCGAACCCTGGACGCGCTCGGTCCGGTCCTGCGAGACTGGCTCGAGCGCTCCCATGGTTTCCTCTCATTCCGTCTGGTGCAGGTGTTGTCAGGCCACGGCTGTTTCGGCAAGCACCTGCACCGGATCGGGAGGGAGGAGACCCCGGCGTGCCACGACTGCGGCGCGGCGGAGGACACGGCTCAGCACACCCTCGAGGTGTGCCCGGCTTGGTCTGAGCCGCGCCGCAGTCTAACAGCGGAGATCGGACAGGACCTCTCACTTCCCGGCGTGGTCAATGCCATGCTGGAGAGTGAGGGGTCCTGGGCAGCTGTCGCCTCTTTTTGCGAGGATGTCATCTCGCAAAAGGAGGCGGCGGAGCGCGCGCGGGAGGACGACCCTCTCGCTGCGCCGCTCCGCAGGCGCAGAAGAGGTCGGGGAAGACGCCGTCTTCTCCCTCCTCATGGTGGTGATGGGCGGGCGACAGGCGCGGGGGCGCCTTCGCCCGCATTGCACTCCACACCACCCTCGCCGGTCATTCCCAGCCCTCCCCCTGAACGGGGAGGACTTGAGGGGCCCGCCGCTATAGGCGGGTTGTCGTCGGAGGAGGACTGGACGCTAAGGCTGCGCCGATCTCCCAGTCCTCTTCCACTCGGACGACGCGGGAATAACACTGGGTCGTTTTAGTGGGTATACCGGGTCAGCCCGGGGAGTCCCACATACCCCTCCCGTTCCCCCGACGGGAGGGTATGCGTAATGCATTTTTTCCCAGTTTAAAAAAAAAAAAAAAAAAAAAAGGTTAGGTTGGGGGACCCCCCACAGAGTTTGCGTCCTCGTCGCGTCCCCTGGAAACGGCCCAATCTGTCACCGTAACGGAGTGGCAGATTGGGTACGGCTAAAGAACTCTGTGCTCTCGTAGCTACATTTTATATTCTTGCGGTTTTATCTACGAGCTTGCGGAAGGCTATGCCTACGCCCCCGCGGGACGCCTGCGGGCGTTTTAAAAAAGGCCCTTCTCAGGGCCAACCCAAAGGCCCTTCTCAGGGCCAACCAAAAGGCCCTTCTCAGGGCCAACCAAAAGGCCCTTCTCAGGGCCAATCCGACGCTTCAGCGTCTGAAGCTAGCCGCGCGCCGTCTGCGGCTAGCTTCTTTGGAAGGGCGGACCTGTCCGATTCGGACGAGTCCGTCATAAGCGTCTCGGACGTTGGCGACACTAGGTCGCGAAAGCGGGCCTTCCGTAAGGAAGGGTCCGAGGGCTCCTCGAGTTCGACGAGGAAGTCCACGGCCGCGAAGAAGCCGACGACATCGGCGGACACCCACGTCGTGGGTCTCGTAGATGCCCAGCGGCAGTTGGACCTGGCTCGTCGGGCGCAGCACCAGCAAGAGCTCGAAGAGCGCGTTGCTGCGAAGGAGCAGCGTGCGCGTGCTGCTCGGGCCAGGTCGGGGTATGGTGCGTCCCGCGTGCTATACGCGGACCAGTCCTTGGCCGAGCTGGCGCGCATGGCGGAAGAGGACGAGGAGGAGATCGCGGAGGTCGCCTCCAAGTCCTCTAATCTTAAGGGCACTTTCCAAAAGGCCCTTAAGTGCCGTGCCGCAAGCATGCGCGCCATTATAGAGGAGTTGGTCCAGCGTGAGGCGACCGACGAATCGCGCAAATTGCAGGCGACCGTCGATCGCCTCAAGCTGGAGGTCAGCCAGCTTCATCAGAAGCTGGCTGATGTCATGGCTCAGCCGATTCAGGCCGAACCGAGACCTGCGGCGGAGGCCCCCTCCTCCACCAACCTTGAGGATGTCATCCGCAAGGTGGTTATGGAGGAGAGGGCCTTCACCAGAGCCTGCCTAGCAGGAATAGAGGACCGGCTCCTGCCGGAGAAGCGCCTCCGACCGCCGCTCGCGGCGGACAAGAGGCGAGCCGAGCCGGGGCCGTCCTCGCAAGGGGAGGACGCCCTTCTCCCTTCCACTACTCCGTCCAACCAGCCGGGTTGGACTGAAGTGGTCCGGAAGGGGAAGGGCAGGGGGAAAAAGACGGCAACAGCCGTCCCTGCCGTCCCTGCCACCACGCCTCCCAGTCAGTCGCGGGCGGCTGGCGGGGGCAAGAAGAAGGGGAAGAGGAAATTGGTTCCCCCGAAGTCCGCGGCCGTCGTGGTGACGCTCACCGCGGAGGCTGCGGAACGTGGGGAAACCTACGCTTCCATTTTGGTGCGGGCGCGAGCCAATGCCGATCCCACCCAATTGGGGATCAGCAAGGTTTCTTGCCGGCGGACCGAAACCGGGGCTCGAATATTCGAGTTCCCGGGGGCGGAGGGCAGCGCCAACGCTGACCTCTTTGCAGCCAAGCTGCAAGAGGTCATCGCGGACGCTGCCAAGGTGGCCCGACTAGTCAAGTCGGCGGCCATCGAGGTGACCGGTCTTGACGACTCGGTCACCAAGGAGGAGGTGGTGGCGGCGGTCGCAGCCATTGGGGGCTGCGGCGTCGCAGCGGTGCAAGGCCGGGACATCAGGCCCGGCCGCGGCGGCATGGGCACTATCCGGCTCGAGTGCCCTGTCGCCGCTGCCAAAGCCGTCCTTGCAAAAGGACGCCTCCTTGTCGGCTTCAGCTCGGGTGCAGTCCGAGCACTTGGAGAACAGCCTCTGCGCTGCTTCAGGTGCTGTGGCATCGGGCACACCCGGGCCCTGTGCCCGTCAGCGGTGGACAGGTCGGAGACCTGCTACCGCTGCGGCACGGAGGGCCACAAAGCCGCCTCCTGCGCGGTCGCCAAGCTGCACTGCGCCGTCTGTGCCGCAAGGGGACGCCCGGCAGGCCATGTGATGAGGGGGAGGTTGTGCAATCCTCCCCCTCAGAGGGGTAAAGCGCAGGTGCCGGTCGGGCCTGCTGTTAGCATCGCCGTTCCTGAGGCAGGAACGGCGGTGGCTGCGGAGGAGGGGGGTGCGATGTCCGATTGATGGATACAATCGAACATCGCATCCTCCAGGCGAACACCAACCACTGCCGGGCTGCACAGGATCTCCTGATGCAGACCATGGCTGAGTGGTTGGTGGACTTGGCGGTGGTCGCCGAGCCTTACTCGGTCCCTGGCCATTGGCTGGGCGACCGAGACGGCCTGGTGGCAATGGTGTCGCGGTCTTCCACAGACTCCCCTCCCCTCTCGCTTTTAGAGAGGGGACCGGGATACGTGGCCGCCGCGTGGGGAGATTTGGCCCTGGTTGGGGTCTATTTCTCCCCAAACCGCCCTCTCTCGGACTTTGAGGATTTCTTGGAGATTCTCACTGCAGCCGTAGGGAGGGCGGCGCCACGCCAGGTCGTGGTGTTGGGCGACCTGAACGCCAAGTCGGTGGCCTGGGGCAATCCAGCTGCCTCTTGCAACGTCCGGGGACGCGCCGTCGAATTTTGGGCGGCGTCATGCGGTGTGTCCCTCCTCAACAGGGGGGCGGTCCACACGTGTGTGCGGCAACGGGGAGGGTCGGTGGTGGACGTTTCGTTCGCCACCCCCGTGCTGGCCGCACGCATTGTGAACTGGCGGGTGGAGTTGGTGGAGACCTTGTCGGACCACCGTTATGTGCGGTTCGACATCTCCACCCAGAGCCCCCGTGGGGAGATGGCCCGCTCCGGCAGGTCTCCCTTCCCACGGTGGGCTCTCACTCGCCTGGACCGGGAGGCAGCCAAGGAGGCGGCCTTCCTCCAAGACTGGCTGTCGCCCCCTGTTGGGGCCCCGGACGTTGACGCCGCAGCGGTCCGGCTGAGGGAATCCTTGACCGAGGTGTGCAACTCCAGCATGCCTCGGTCTCGGCGTCCACCTCCCCGCCGGGCCGTTTATTGGTGGTCAGAGGAGCTGGCGGGCCTCCGGGCCACTTGCGTGGCGGCCAGAAGGGCCTACACGCGGAGCCGCCGGCGCAGCGCTCGTAGTCAGGCAGAGGAGGACTGCCTCTACGCCTCTTACCGAGAGGCAAAGGCGGTCCTCAAGTCGGCTATGGGCGCTGCCAAGGACTCGGCGAGGGCCGAGATGCTGGAGGGTCTCGACAGGGATCCGTATGGGAGACCATACAAGGCGGCGCGCAATCAGCTGCGGCCCCATGGTCCCCCACTTACGGAGACCCTCGAGCCGGCGTTGCTGGATGGGGTGGTCCGGTCTCTGTTTCCGCGCAGGACCGACTTCACCCCTCCAGCGATGGACCCTCCGCAGGCGGCGGCTCCGCAGGAGGAGGAAGAGGTGCCTCCAGTAACGGAGGAGGAATTTCGCGCGGGGGTTCTTAGCCTCCGCGCGAAGAAGACGGCTCCTGGGCCGGACGGCGTCCCCGCACGGGTGGTGGCCATAGCTGCCACTCAAATGGAGGACAGGTTTCGGGAACTCTTCAGCGCGTGCTTTACGGCTGGAAGGTTCCCGAAACTGTGGAAGGAGGGGCAGCTATGCCTCCTCCGAAAGGAGGGACGCCCGGCGGATTCCCCCTCGGCATACCGGCCCATCGTTCTGCTCGATGAGGTCGGTAAATTGTTCGAGGGGATCATCGCCGGCCGGCTCAGGAGCCATTTGCGGGGTGTGGGGCCGGACCTGTCGGACGCCCAGTTCGGGTTCCGACAGGGTCGGTCCACAATCGACGCGCTGGCCCTTTTGAAGGGCCAGGTGAAAGAGGCGGTCGAGGCGGGGGACGGAGTGTTGGCGGTGTCGTTTGACATCGCCAACGCCTTCAACTCCGTTCCCCACTCCACCATATTGGAGGCACTCCGGTATCACGGAGTGCCCCAATATTTGAGGAGCCTCCTGGCCAGCTACTTGGAGGATCGAGAGGTCCTCCTTGTGGACAAACTGGCCAGGTTGCGGAGATACGGCGCGGAGTCCTGTGGAACATCGGATTCGATTGGCTGTTGCGGGGAGCTCTTCTCCAGGGCACGAGTGTCATCTGCTACGCGGATGACACTCTCCTTACTGCCCGGAGGAAGAGCTTCGGGGAGGCGGCCTGTCTGGCCTCGGCTGGCGGGTCCTTGGTGGCAGGGAGGATCCGCCGCCTGGGATTGAGGGTGGCGCTGAACAAGACCGAAACCGTGTTCTTTCACGGGCCTCGGCAGCGCTGCCCTTCCGACGCCCACATTGTGGTGGAGGGCGTCAGGGTGGGCGTCCAGGCCCAGATGAAGTATCTGGGCCTGGTGCTGGACAGCAGGTGGCGCTTCGGCCCGCACTTTAGCGGGCTGTCGACGCGCCTGCTGAGGGCTGCGGACGCCCTCTCCTGGCTCCTCCCGAACCTGGGGGGGCCCAACGCACGATGCCGGTGCCTATATGCCGGAATCCTGCGGAGCATGGCCCTGTACGGGGCCCCCATTTGGGCAGACTCCCTGCAGAGGAGGGAGAATGCAACAGTTATGCGCAGGCCCCAAAGGGCCATTGCACTGCGGGTGGCGAGGGCCTACCGCTCGGTGGGCTTTTCGGCGGCGTGCGCTCTGGCGGGCACCCCTCCTTGGGAGTTGGAGGCGTGGGTGCTCGCCAGAGTGTACGAGTGGACGGCGCAGCGAAAGGCCCTCGGGGAGCGCCCCGTCGCGGAGGAGCGGGAGGCCGTGCGGCGGGAGGCGAGGGACGCCATCATCGTCCATTGGACGGACGACCTCGCCTCCGCCACCTTTGGCCGCCGAACCCTGGACGCGCTCGGTCCGGTCCTGCGAGACTGGCTCGAGCGCTCCCATGGTTTCCTCTCATTCCGTCTGGTGCAGGTGTTGTCAGGCCACGGCTGTTTCGGCAAGCACCTGCACCGGATCGGGAGGGAGGAGACCCCGGCGTGCCACGACTGCGGCGCGGCGGAGGACACGGCTCAGCACACCCTCGAGGTGTGCCCGGCTTGGTCTGAGCCGCGCCGCAGTCTAACAGCGGAGATCAGACAGGACCTCTCGCTTCCCGGCGTGGTGAATGCCATGCTGGAGAGTGAGGGGTCCTTGGCAGCTGTCGCCTCTTTTTGCGAGGATGTCATCTCGCAAAAGGAGGCGGCGGAGCGCGCGCGGGAGGACGACCCTCTCGCTGCGCCGCTCCGCAGGCGCAGAAGAGGTCGGAGAAGACGCCGTCTTCTCCCTCCTCATGGTGGTGATGGGCGGGCGATAGGCGCGGGGGCGCCTCCGCCCGCATTGCACTCCACACCACCTCCGCCGGTCATTCCCAGCCCTCCCCCTGAACGGGGAGGACTTGAGGGGCCCGCCGTTTTAGGCGGGTTGTCGTCGGAGGAGGACTGGACGCTAAGGCTGCGCCGATCTCCCAGTCCTCTTCCACTCGGACGACGCGGGAATAACACTGGGTCGTTTTAGTGGGTATACCGGGTCAGCCCGGGGAGTCCCACATACCCCTCCCGTTCCCCCGACGGGAGGGTATGCGTAATGCATTTTTTCCCAGTTTAAAAAAAAAAAAAAAAAAAAAAAGGTTAGGTTGGGGGGGGGGACCCCCCACAGAGTTTGCGTCCACGTCGCGTCCCCTGGAAACGGCCCAGTTTGTCACCGTAACGGAGTGGCATACTGGGTACGGCCAAAGTTCTCTGTGATCTCGCAGTTACTGTTTTGTTTTATCGTGCCTTGTTGACTGCGTATTTGCCGAAGGCGTCATGCCTATGCCCTCGCGGGACGCCTCCGGGCGGTTTTTAAAAGGCCCTTCTCAGGGCCAACCCAAAGGCCCTTCTCAGGGCCAACCCAAAGGCCCTTCTCAGGGCCAACCAAAAGGCCCTTCTCAGGGCCACTCCGACGCTTCAGCGTCGGAAGCTAGCCGCGCGCCATCTGCGGCTAGCTTCTTCGGAAGGGCGGACCTGTCCGATTCGGACGAGTCCGACTTTAGCGTCTCAGACGCAGGCGACCCTAAATCGCGAAAGCGGGCCTTCCGCAAGGAAGGGTCCGAGGGCTCCTCGAGTTCGGCGAGGAATTCCAAGGCGAAACGGCTGACGACGGCTGCAGACACCCACGATGTGGGTCTCGCGGACGCCCAACGCCAGCTGGACCTGGCTCGGCGGGCGCAGCACCAGCAGGAACTCGAGGAGCGGGTTGCTGCGAAGGAGCAGCGGGCGCGTGCTGCTCGGGCCAAGTCCGGGTACGGTGCGTCTCGCGTGCTGTACTCGGACTCCTCATTGGCCGAGCTGGCGCGCATGGCGGAAGAGGACGAGGAGGAGATCGTTGAGGTTGCCTCCAAGTCCTCGAATCTTAAGGGCACTTTCCAAAAGGCCCTTAAGTTCCGTGCTGCGAGCATGCGCGGCATCGTCGCGGAGCTCGTGGAGCGCAAGGCGAGTGACGAGACCCGTCAATTGCAGGCGACCGTCGATCGCCTCAAGCTGGAGGTCAGCCAGCTTCATCAGAAGCTGGCTGATGTCACGGCTCGGCCGAGCCAGGCCGAACCGAGACCTGCGGCGGAGGCCTCCTCCTCCACCAACCTTGAGTACGTCTGTGCGCTCGAAACTGTGGATACGTATTTCTTTTTGTTCGGCGATTAAAAATATTTTGTAGTAGTACTAAGGGAAGTTTGAAGTTTAGAAAGACATAAAATCGGTGATTGTGACTATATCTTCAATTTTTCAAATTATGCAACAAAAGTAAACAGTGTAAATCATTAAAATAACGTAAAGACAAAAAATAAAATCTCATTAACAGTGTCAGAACAGTGCAAGGTGTTTGTGTATTTGAAGTAAAAATCATAACACACCCTCATTAATTTTAAAATCTGTCGCCATTCCTACGCTTTAAGGACAAATATTTCAATCGCATAAAGTGTGTCTAAATAGTGCGGTTAACTAAGGCCGTACTTCTGTAATCAAGCGTTCGTGAGTTCAAATCTACGTCGGACACCAATTTCTTTTTGTAATTTTTACATTTGTTGAATTCGATTGTTTTGATCCGCTCGTGAGTTCAAATCAACGTCGGACACAGATTTATTTTTGTATTTTTACATTTGTTAAATTCGATTGATTTGATCTGGTGTTGCGATAACTGACAATGCTGAAGTGCGGAGCTTGCGGCAAATTCTTGGCGACAAATGATGGTATCAAATGCATGAAATGTCCGGTATTTTATCACCGTGTCTGCGTCAACCTTGCTCCCACATCATCCTCGTCAAAGTGGACGTGCCCTGGATGTAAAGCAAAGGTACCACGGACAGACAACTCACAAACTCCTGTCAAAGGACTAGATGAGCTCAGCTCATCTAATATCCAAGCGCCGGTCAGCCTCACTGATAATACAGTTGATAACACACCTGATACTGAAGTTATCAGCCTAGCGGTAGAAATTCGTTGTCTCCGCAGTGAAGTTAATGCCTTGCGAGATGAGTTACGCCAATTTCGCGACGAATTCTCGGGCTTGAATGATAAGATGAATAAGTGCTGTAACCGTATGGACACCCTGGAAGAGCGTGTCAAGGAGCTCGAGGAGAACACTGACCATTCGAATTCCTCTCGTTTGATTCAATTAGAGGAAACAATTGGAGAACTCCAGCAGCAACTGAATGAACGTGAGCAAGAGTCACTGATGAACGATGTGCAACTTTCAGGCGTTATGGAGTCAAGTGGGGAAAACCCGGCTCAGTTGATCGGCACCCTTGCACTTAAACTAGGGATTAAGCTCGAGCCACACGATATTGTTTTTGCAAAACGTGTTGGGAACGTTCGGCGTGACCACATCGAAGGTGAAACACCCCGTCCTCGAATCCTCGTTGCTCGACTAGCTAGACGTGCGACGCGTGATGGTTTACTGAATGCCGCGCGTGTCCGTCGCAACCTCACTACAGCTGACATCGAGGCACTGGGAGCGCCACGCCGCATCTACCTTAATGAGCGCCTGACTAAAACTAACAGGCAATTATACTTCAATACCCGTCAAGCTGCTAGCCGCCTGGAATGGAAATACACCTGGACCAAAGATGGCCGCATACTTGCGCGTAAAGAAGAGGGCAAAGCGGCCGTGCATATCCGAATGGAAAAGGACATCTCGCGGTTTTTTATCACGAAATAGGTTGGCTCGTTTGTACAGAAGTGATTTCTGTCAGCGTTTATAATTTAAATGTTCTAATCGATCCATTATTTTGTTTACTGAATAGCATTTTATTATTTTTAGGTAATTGTTGCATGTCGTTTTTTGGTAGGCGCTTCTTGTTTTTAATTATTTTTAAGATAAATTGTACAATACAATATTCATGTCTAGCCCACGGTGCCATTCCAAGTACATATGTTTTTTTAATGCCACTCTTATTTATTTGTTTACAATGCACTTTGTTTATGTCCCGAAACAACTATGTTTTCATGCAAATTTTAAATGTCCTAATCGATCCATTATTTTGTTTACTGAATAGCATTTTATTATTCTTAAGTAATTGTTGCTTGTCGTTTTTTGATAGGCGCTTCTTGTTTTTAATAATTTTTAAGATAAATTGTTCAATACAATATTCATGTCTCTGTCAGCGTTATTCTATTGGTATCTATAGTTTTTTAAGTTTTCGATCTCTACAGTCTCTACTTTCAAATTACATAGCTCACGGTGCCATTCCAAGTACATATGTTTTTTCAATGCCACTCCTAATTATTTGTTTACATTTCACTTTGTTTATGTCCCGAAACAACTATATTTACATGCAAATTTTTATAATAATCTTTCAGTTCCCTTACTTAGTATTTATTTTTTCTGCGATATTTTATTTATTGTTAGTAAATTATATCCGAAATGATGTCCACTAAATACCTTAAGGTTGGGTTTTGGAACGCGGGTTCTTTGGGCACGAAACACGATGAATTTATAGCAGCGTTATTGGGTTTGGACGTAGATATTATGGCCATTAATGAGACGTGGTTGCGAACAGGCGAGGAAGGACGCGCGCCCTCCGTGCCGGGATATAGGCTGCGGCATATACCGCGCTCTTTGTCTGTCAAGAGGGGGCGCGGTGGTGGGGTTGGTTTTTATTATAAACATGGTATAAATGTTCGAAGTCACTCGCACTTTGCTAGTACATCCCACACTACGGTTGAACAGATGTGGGTCACAATTAGTATTCGCGGATTAAAGCTAGCAATAGGCACTGCCTACCGCCCCCCCTGGCAAGACGTTGATATTTTCCTTGACGCTATATCTGGCTCAGTAAACTCCCTAACGCAGTGTGAGTACACGATATTGATGGGTGATTTTAACATAAATATGCTCAATGACTCGGACTCAAAGACGGACAAGTTAGTCTCATTTTTGAACTGCCTAGGTCTCAAGCAATTGGTGCAGTCACCGACGCATTTCACAGTACACGGCAACTCTCTGTTAGACATCATCTGCACAAATGCTAAACCTCGTTCTGTATCAGTTGATATAATTCCGGATCTGGGGGCGCACGCGCTGGTTTCAGGCGAATTTAGCTTTAAACGACCGAAGACTCCTCTGCGAACCATTATTTATCGACCACTTGGGGATATACTTGGGGAATGTTTTGATCGGGATCTCGAATTGCTGAACTGGAAAGCGATAACCGAGCTGCAAGATATTAATGATATGGTAAATGAATTTAATTCGCACTTACTCTCACTATTGAATGCCCATGCTCCTCTAAAAACTAGTACTGTTAGGGAGTGTTGCTACCCTTGGATTACTGACAATATAAGATTGATGATGCATTTAAGAAATAAAGCTCACTCAGAATTTTTAAAAGACAAAAAAAGCGATCACAAAAAGAAATATTACAAAGAATTAAAATCGCTGGTTTCTAGGTCTCTATTTCACGAAAAGTCAGCGTACTACAAACACAAAATCAACAGTCAAATACATGATTCTAAAGCACTTTGGAAAAACTTAAAGTCCAACCTGCTCCCGTCTAAACATAAGGAATTACCTTTGCACTTTAACGACCCCGATAAAATTTGTGACCACTTTCTGAGTGTGCCGGGACCGAATACGGTTAGTGAATCAATGATTGGATTTTTTGAGTCTACTAGACATAATGGTTCCACGTTTAGCTTGTCACCTACTACTACCAAAGAAATCGCGAACATACTGAGTACAATTAAATCGAATGCTGAAGTTTGCGATGGCATTACAATTAATATGTTGTTTCTGACACTACCAGTGACTTTGGACGCCGTGACCGCCTTAGTGAATACATCTATCGCATCCTCATCTTTCCCTAACTCATGGAAAACTGCCAGAGTACTCCCATTGCCGAAGACTCTTAATGCATTAGACATGAAGGATCTCAGACCTATTAGTATTCTGCCAGTACTATCTAAAGTTTTGGAGAAAGTAGTATGCGCGCAACTGGTTAATTTTTTAGAGACAAATAAAATCCTCCCTGATGTTCAGTCAGGGTTTAGGAAGGGCCGTAGTACGGCCACGGCCTTGTTGGATGTGACTGACAATATCTTGTCAGCTCAAGATAGTGGCATGTGCACACTCTTGGTTCTGCTTGATTTTTCACGCGCGTTTGACTGTATTAACGTTCCTTTATTATTATCAAAGATGGCTTTCTATGGATTTGACGAGGACACAGTTAAATGGTTTCATAGCTATCTTAGCGATCGTACGCAATTCGTTGAAATACACAGGGCGGACGGATCAACAGTTGTTTCTAGGCGATGCTCAGTTGGAAGGGGGGTTCCGCAGGGTTCGATCCTTGGGCCAATCTTGTTTATTTTGTATTGTGCAGATTTGATTAAGAATATTAATAAATGTAAATACCACATTTATGCAGATGATACACAAGTTTATATATCTTTTAAGCCGGAAGACTACGAGCAAGCATTAATTGATCTTAATGCAGATCTTGATAGTATAGTGCAGTGGTCTAATGCTAACACGCTTGCGTTGAATCCATCGAAAACAAAATATATGCTGTTTGGTACCGTAAACCAGCTTAGTAAAATTAAACCTTGTGCAGGCTGTGTAACAGTTATGGGTCAGCCTATAGAACGAGTCTACGAAGCACGTAATCTGGGTCTTATAATGGATGCGGAACTCCGTTTCCACAAACACGTAACAGAGTGTATCCGTAATTGTTTTTATAGACTTAAGATCTTATACAAAGCACGTCCGTATCTTAGCGAAGAATTGCGAGTTCTGCTGGTGGAGTCTTTGGTTTTATCAAAGTTAAATTATGCAGACACAGTGTATGGTCAACGACTTCTTTCAAAAACCGAAAGAATGATCCAAAGACTTCAAAACGCCTGTGCACGCTTTTGTTTCAAAGTTCCCTTTAGGGGACATGTTACACCTTTCTTTAATGCGCACAACATTCTAAAAATGAAAGCTAGACGTAAACTGCACTTGGCGACCCTTCTTTTTGGAATTATCAAGTCCCACTCCCCTTCTTACTTATACGATAGGCTGTCATGGACCAGTAGACACAAAATCGGTGAGGGAAGAAAATGTTCCCAACAGCTTTCTATTCCCCAGCATAAGTCAGCAGTTTTTAGAGGCAGTTTTCGTTACGCAGCTTCTAAATGCTGGAACAACATCCCACCACCTATAAAGTATAGTAAAAGTTGCTCGACTTTCAAATTAAAATTAAAGTTGTTTTTATTAAATCATCAAAATCAATTTCAAGATATTCGTGCTGACGTGTCAGCCATTTAAAACGCAACATTTTATCAATTACAGCTTAGTTACAACCTCATGCACTCTTACATTTTGGCAGTGTTTCATCAATTTTTTAAATGTTATATGTTTTCAATTTTACCATTGTTATTAATTTTACACGTTTTTTATTTACCAATGTTATTAATTATGTACATTTTATCATTGTTACCTTTTACGATTGTTCTTTCTATTTAATCATCAATTTTATACATTTTTCGTTTTTATCGTTTTCGCCTTTTATTATTGTTTTTTAATTTATTTTTGTCCTGTTCATTTTAGTTCCTTTTTTTACCAATTTTATTAATTTTACCTTAAATTATTGTTTTTTATATTTTTAATTAAAATATTGGTTCTAATCAATTTTATACATTGTTCGATCTTTTCATTTTTGCTTTTTATTATTGTATTTTAATTTATTCCATAGTTATGTTCCTTTTAATAAATCATTTGTTTTAGTTGTTTTAAATCAGGAGTCACAATATTTTATTTCAGTTGGTTCAAAATATTCTTACTTTTATAATAATATGTGTGTTTATGTTTTCGAGCGTATGGCACTCGTGGGCTGCAGCTGAAAATCAGCGTCAGGTGGTATACCTTGTGTTGCCAGCTGGCATTATGCTGAGCTGAGGCCCGTTTGGCATTAATTGTTTTAATAATTTATTTTGTTTATTTTTAAGGTGTTTTTATTTGTATAATGCCAATAAACACACTTTTCTTTCTTTCTTTCTTTTCATCCGCAAGGTTGTCATGGAGGAGCGGGCCTTCACAAGAGCCTGCCTTGCGGGCATAGAGGACCGGCTCCTGCCGGAGAAGCGCCTCCGACCACCGCTTGCGGCGGACAAAAGGCGGGCCGAGCCGGGGCCGTCCTCGCAAGGGGAGGACGCCCTTCTGCCTTCCACCACTCCGTCCAACCAGCAGGGTTGGACCGAAGTGGTCCGGAAGGGGAAGGGCAGGGGGAAAAAGACGGCAACAGCCGTCCCTGCCGTCCCTGCCACCACGACTCCCAGCCGGTCGCAGGCGACTGAAAAGGGAAAGGGGAAGGGGAAGGCCAAGGGCAGAAAGGCGGCAATGGCCGCCCCTATTGTCCCAGCCACCACGCCTCCCAGCCAGTCGCAGGCGACCAAGAAGAGGAAGGGGAAACTCGTTCCCCCAAAGTCCGCAGCCGTCGTTGTGACACTCACCGCGGAGGCTGCGGAACGTGGGGAAACCTACGCTTCTATTTTGGTGCGGGCGCGAGCCAATGCCGATCCCACCCAATTGGGGATCAGCAAGGTTTCTTGCCGGCGGACCGAAACCGGGGCTCGAATATTCGAGTTCCCGGGGGCGGAGGGCAGCGCCAACGCTGACCTCTTTGCAGCCAAGCTGCAAGAGGTCATCGCAGACGCTGCCAAGGTGGCCCGACCCGTCAAGTCGGCGGCCATCGAGGTGACCGGTCTTGACGACTCGGTCACCAAGGAGGAGGTGGTGGCGGCGGTCGCAGCCATTGGGGGCTGCGGCGTCGCAGCGGCGCAAGGCCGGGACATCAGGCCCGGCCGCGGCGGCATGGGCACTATCCGGCTCGAGTGCCCTGTCGCCGCTGCCAAAGCCGTCCTTGCAAAAGGACGCCTCCTTGTCGGCTTCAGCTCGGGTGCAGTCCGAGCACTTGGAGAACAGCCTCTGCGCTGCTTCAGGTGCTGTGGCATCGGGCACACCCGGGCCCTGTGCCCGTCAGCGGTGGACAGGTCGGAGACCTGCTACCGCTGCGGCACGGAGGGCCACAAAGCCGCCTCCTGCGCGGTCGCCAAGCTGCACTGCGCCGTCTGTGCCGCAAGGGGACGCCCGGCAGGCCATGTGATGAGGGGGAGGTTGTGCAATCCTCCCCCTCAGAGGGGTAAAGCGCAGGTGCCGGTCGGGCCTGCTGTTAGCATCGCCGTTCCTGAGGCAGGAACGGCGGTGGCTGCGGAGGAGGGGGGTGCGATGTCCGATTGATGGATACAATCGAACATCGCATCCTCCAGGCGAACACCAACCACTGCCGGGCTGCACAGGATCTCCTGATGCAGACCATGGCTGAGTGGTTGGTGGACTTGGCGGTGGTCGCCGAGCCTTACTCGGTCCCTGGCCATTGGCTGGGCGACCGAGACGGCCTGGTGGCAATGGTGTCGCGGTCTTCCACAGACTCCCCTCCCCTCTCGCTTTTAGAGAGGGGACCGGGATACGTGGCCGCCGCGTGGGGAGATTTGGCCCTGGTTGGGGTCTATTTCTCCCCAAACCGCCCTCTCTCGGACTTTGAGGATTTCCTAGAGATTCTCACTGCAGCCGTAGGGAGGGCGGCGCCACGCCAGGTCGTGGTGTTGGGCGACCTGAACGCCAAGTCGGTGGCCTGGGGCAACCCAGTCGCCTCCTGCAACGTCCGGGGTCGCGCCGTCGAGTTTTGGGCGGCGTCATGCGGCGTGTCCCTCCTCAACAGGGGGGCGGTCCACACTTGTGTGCGGCAACGGGGAGGGTCGGTGGTGGACGTTTCGTTCGCCACCCCCGTGCTAGCCGCACGCATTGTGAACTGGCGGGTGGAGTTGGTGGAGACCTTGTCGGACCACCGTTATGTGCGGTTCGACATCTCCACCCAGAGCCCCCGTGGGGAGATGGCCCGCTCTGGCAGGTCTCCCTTCCCACGGTGGGCTCTCACTCGCCTGGACCGGGAGGCAGCCAAGGAGGCGGCCTTCCTCCAGGACTGGCTGTCGCCCCCTGTTGGGGCCCCGGACGTTGACGCCGCAGCGGTCCGGCTGAGAGAATCCCTGACCGAGGTGTGCAACTCCAGCATGCCTCGGTCTCGGCGTCCGCCTCCCCGCCGGGCCGTTTATTGGTGGTCAGAGGAGCTGGCGGGCTTACGAGCCACCTGCGTGGCGGCCAGAAGGGCCTACACGCGGAGCCGCCGGCGCAGCGCCCGTAATCAGGCAGAGGAGGACCGCCTCTACGCCTCTTACCGAGAGGCAAAGGCGGTCCTCAAGTCGGCTATGGGCGCTGCCAAGGACTCGGCGAGGGCCGAGATGCTGGAGGGTCTCGACAGGGATCCGTATGGGAGACCATACAGGGCGGCGCGGAACCAACTGCGGCCCCATGGTCCCCCACTTACGGAGACCCTCGAGCCGGCGTTGCTGGATGGGGTGGTCCGGTCTCTGTTTCCGCGCAGGACCGACTTCACCCCTCCAGCGATGGACCCTCCGCAGTCGGCAGCTCCGCAGGAGGAAGAGGAGGCACCTCCGGTGACGGAGGAGGAGTTTCGCGCGGGGGTGCTTAGCCTCCGCGCGAAGAAGACGGCTTCTGGGCCGGACGGCGTCCCCGCACGGGTGGTGGCCATAGCTGCCGCTCAAATGGAGGACAGGTTTCGGGAACTCTTCAGCGCGTGCCTTACGGCTGGAAGGTTCCCGAAACTGTGGAAGGAGGGGCAGCTATGCCTCCTCCGAAAGGAGGGACGCCCGGCGGATTCCCCCTCGGCATACCGGCCCATCGTTCTGCTCGATGAGGTCGGTAAATTGTTCGAGGGGATCATCGCCGGCCGGCTCAGGAGCCATTTGCAGGGTGTAGGGCCGAACCTGTCGGACGCCCAGTTCGGTTTCCGACAGGGCCGGTCCACCATCGACGCGCTGGCCCTTTTGAAGGGCCAGGTGAAAGAGGCGGTCGAGGCGGGGGACGGAGTGTTGGCGGTGTCGTTTGACATCGCCAACGCCTTCAACTCCGTTCCCCACTCCACCATATTGGAGGCACTCCGGTACCACGGAGTGCCCCAATATTTGAGGAGCCTCCTGGCCAGCTACTTGGAGGATCGAGAGGTCCTCCTTGTGGACAAACTGGCCAGGATGCGGAGGTACAGCGCGGAGTCCGGTGTTCCGCAGGGGTCAGTCTTAGGGCCCCCCCTGTGGAACATCGGCTTTGACTGGCTGTTGCGGGGAGCTCTTCTCCAGGGCACGAGTGTCATCTGCTACGCGGATGACACTCTCCTTACTGCCCGGGGGAAGAGCTTCGGGGAGGCGGCCTGTCTGGCCTCGGCTGGCGGGTCCTTGGTGGCAGGGAGGATCCGCCGCCTGGGATTGAGGGTGGCGCTGAACAAGACCGAGGCCGTGTTCTTTCACGGGCCTCGGCAGCGCTGCCCTCCAGACGCCCACATTATGGTGGAGGGCGTCCAGGCCCAGATGAAGTATCTGGGCCTGGTGTTGGACAGCAGGTGGCGCTTCGGCCCGCACTTTAGCGGGCTGTCGACGCGCCTGCTGAGGGCTGCGGACGCCCTCTCCTGGCTCCTCCCCAACCTGGGAGGGCCCAACGCACGATGCCGGTGCCTATATGCCGGCATCCTGCGAAGCATGGCCCTGTACGGGGCCCCCATCTGGGCGGACTCCCTCCACAGGAGGGAGAACGCAACCGCCATGCGCCGGCCACAAAGGGCCATTGCACTGCGGGTGGCGAGGGCCTACCGCTCGGTGGGCTTTTCGGCGGCGTGCGCTCTGGCGGGCACCCCTCCTTGGGAGCTGGAGGCGTGGGTGCTCGCCAGAGTGTACGAGTGGACGGCGCGGCGAAAGGCCCTCGGGGAGCGCCCCGTCGCGGAGGAGCGGGAGGCCGTGCGGCAAGAGGCGAGGGACGCCAACATCGTCCATTGGACGGACGACCTCGCCTCCGCCACCTTTGGCCGCCGAACGTTGGACGCGCTCGGTCCGGTCCTGCGGGACTGGCTCGAGCGCTCCCACGGGTTCCTCTCATTCCGTCTGGTGCAGGTGTTGTCAGGCCACGGCTGTTTCGGCAAGCACCTGCACCGGATCGGGAGGGAGGAGACCCCGGCGTGCCACGACTGCGGCGCGGCGGAGGATACGGCTCAGCACACCCTCGAGGTGTGCCCGGCTTGGTCTGAGCCGCGTCGCAGTCTAACAGCGGAGATCGGACAGGACCTCTCACTTCCCGGCGTGGTCAACGCCATGCTGGAGAGTGAGGGGTCCTGGGCAGCTGTCGCCTCTTTTTGCGAGGATGTCATCTCGCAAAAGGAGGCGGCGGAGCGCGCGCGGGAGGACGACCCTCTCGCTGCGCCGCTCCGCAGGCGCAGAAGAGGTCGGAGAAGACGCCGTCTTCTCCCTCCTCACGGTGGTGATGGGCGGGCGATAGGCGCGGGGGCGCCTCCGCCCGCATTGCACTCCACACCACCCTCGCCGGTCATTCCCAGCCCTCCCCCTGAACGGGGAGGACTTGAGGGGCCCGCCGCTGTAGGCGGGTTGTCGTCGGAGGAGGACTGGACGCTAAGGCTGCGCCGATCTCCCAGTCCTCTTCCACTCGGACGATGCGGGAATGCCGCTGGGTCGTTTTAGTGGGTATACCGGGTCAGCCCGGGGAGTCCCACATACCCCTCCCGTTCCCCAGACGGGAGGGTATGCGTGATGCATTTTTTCCCAGCTTATAAAAAAAAAAAAAAAAAAAAAGGTTAGGTTCTGGTGCAGGTGTTGTCAGGCCACGGCTGTTTCGGCAAGCACCTGCACCGGATCGGGAGGGAGGAGACCCCGGCGTGCCACGACTGCGGCGCGGCGGAGGACACGGCTCAGCACACCCTCGAGGTGTGCCCGGCTTGGTCTGAGCCGCGCCGCAGTCTAACAGCGGAGATCGGACAGGACCTCTCACTTCCCGGCGTGGTCAACGCCATGCTGGAGAGTGAGGGGTCCTGGGCAGCTGTCGCCTCTTTTTGCGAGGATGTCATCTCGCAAAAGGAGGCGGCGGAGCGTGCGCGGGAGGACGACCCTCTCGCTGCGCCGCTCCGCAGGCGCAGAAGAGGTCGGAGAAGACGCCGTCTTCTCCCTCCTCATGGTGGTGATGGGCGGGCGATAGGCGCGGGGGCGCCTCCGCCCGCGTTGCACTCCACACCACCCTCGCCGGTCATTCCCAGCCCTCCCCCTGAACGGGGAGGACTTGAGGGGCCCGCCGCTTTAGGCGGGTTGTCGTCGGAGGAGGACTGGACGCTAAGGCTGCGCCGATCTCCCAGTCCCCTTCCACTCGGACGACGCGGGAATAACGCTGGGTCGTTTTAGTGGGTATACCGGGTCAGCCCGGGGAGTCCCACATACCCCTCCCGTTCCCCCGACGGGAGGGTATGCGTAATGCATTTTTTCCCAGTTTAAAAAAAAAAAAAAAAAAAGGTTAGGTTAGGTTTTTTTTTTTTTTTTTTTTTGATATGGCAGGAGGGGAAATCCTCATGGACGCCCCAACCGCCTCACGAGTGACACGGTTGGGGCAGTGCCGGACTCTTACCGGCTAAAACCACCTCCTGCCTTTCAAGGTGTCCTTCTGACATAATCAGTCCTTTTTTTTTTTTTTACATTTTGGGTGAAATACGTCTGCAGGTGTTTTCATCTTACTCTAGTCTTTACTCAATGATTCATCTTCTATTCTCTACTTATCTATTCTTACGCCTATCCATATAGTCTAAGGTATTCTCTACTCTATATTAACATTTCCTATAATTTGTGCTTATTTCTATTGCCTTAATTTTATAACGCCTTACTTATTAATTTTACATCTATACTTATACTTATGCTAATCTTATATATTCTAAATTAATATATATATATATAGCATAATTTTACTGTACTACTTGTTTCTCTTAATAACTATTTTTGCAACATCCATTATATATTCTATAAATAACTCTCTGGTGTTTTTGTTGGCGATAAATTCTGGAAAGTTTTCCACTACCATTCTACGATCCAACAGGTTTTCTATTTTATAACGTTTTAGGGCGTGAACCGGGCATTCAGTTAGTATGTGTCGCACCGTTTCGGGTGTCCCCGGTTGGCAGATGCACGATGGATTCCCCTTGCACCTGAACCGATTCAGGTACTCTGAGAATCCACCGTGCCCCGTTAGCACTTGGGTTATTATATTGGTCGGGACCAGTTGTCGAACTACTTTGTGGGAATTGATAATTTCGGGGAAAAACAGCTTTGTTACCCCTGCGGTGGTACCTGTTTTGTACCTGCGGTTCCATTCGTCAATCGACACCTTTCGGATCTGTCGCTTGACGAATGAAACCGGGCACAGGTCGTAATCAGGTTTGGTCTTTAGTTTTAAGGCTGCGTCCTTCGCCAGTTCGTCCGCCCTCTCATTTCCCGCAAGACCCGCGTGTGCCTTGACCCAGAACAAAGACACAGTTTTGTTCTGGTTTTCAATGGCTCGCAGGTTCTTGCGGGTTTCAACTGCCAGAGGGTGCGTTGTGCAGGAGTTCGCGATTGTCTCCAGCGCAGATCGAGAGTCGCTGTAAATGCCGTAGCTACCTTCACGCCTCCCCTGGATTACCTCAGTGGCTCTACATACCGCGAGGAGTTCCGCCTGGTAAACCGTACAGAATGGGGCCAGCCTGAGCTTTATAGCCTTAACCTCGGCTGCGCCACT
Organism: Lacanobia oleracea; assembly: GCA_950371165.1. Classification (NCBI taxonomy): domain Eukaryota; kingdom Metazoa; phylum Arthropoda; class Insecta; order Lepidoptera; family Noctuidae; genus Lacanobia; species Lacanobia oleracea. The sequence continues at coordinate 23,658,370 of OX493408.1, forward strand.
CCATAGGGATAGCGCAGCTCCAACTTTCTCCTCGATCCGGCTCCCATCCGTAAATATCCTAATGTCCTGGTTAGAATGGCTATTGACTTGTTCCTGGTTTACCAGGCTCACGAACCCGATCGCGGCATGCTTCCCTGGGTGAGGCGTACTGGAGAACGACACTCTTCGCTCGACCTCTCTGTCTACCAGCTCCGGCTGGGATACCCCTCTCCTCGCTTCATACAGGGCGGCTGCCTCCTGTAAGCGAAGGTCGAGTGGCAAAATTCCAGCTAGAACCAGCGCTGAGTGGAGAGAGGCCGTACGGTACGCTCCGCACATCTTCTGGGCAAAGCCCCTCTGGACGGCGTTTAAGTGGCGTTGGACCCCCAACTTTTTAGACGCAGAAGACCAGGCGCCTGCAGCATATGTAATTATAGGCTCTACCGTGGCGGTGTAGATCGTGCGGACTATTTCCGGGTTGAGACCCCAGCTCACTTTCGCAGCTCTCGACAACTGTTTGTAGACACCAAGTGCCTTCTTGCATACGTTGGCTGTATGGCTGTTGAAGGTTAACTTGGCGTCCACTGTGAGTCCCAGAATCTTCATCTCCGAGGACATTCCAATGTCGATCCCTCCCATGGTCAGGTGTGGCGTGTCATATCTAAGCTTCCTGGTGACCACCATTGCGCACGTCTTGTGTGGCGCGAACTTTAGCTTATTCATGACACCCCATCCCCGAACATGTTCGAGAGCGGCATTGGCCTGCCCCTGGATTTCCAGAGCTGTCTCCCCCGAAAAAACCAACACCACATCATCGGCGAAAGCCTGGCAATAGTTGCCACGCTGCGTTAGGCTTTCCAGTAATGGGTTCAAGACGAGATTCCATAGAATGGGGCCGCCTATTGATCCCTGAACACACCCTTTGTTGGTAGTTTTTGCGAACTCATGGCCAGCATACCTTACCCGGACCTTACGGTCGCTTAGGTAGCTGGCCATCAACCTCCTGAGATTCGCAGGGCAATTCTCCTCCGCCAGTCTGACCTTTATGGCTGGCCACCACGCGCTGTCGAAGGCTCCCTCTATGTCCAGCGAGACCATCGTGATGAGCTTCCTCTCTTGGAGTTTACCTCTCACGTGGGCCAGCAGGTCATAGAGGGCGTCTTCCGTGCTTCGCTGTGGCATGAAGCCATACTGACGGGGACTTATCCGGGGTGCCAGGTGCCAAACCAGCCTTTTAACCACCATTTTCTCTAGAATTTTGCCCATCACTGGTAGCAGTCCGATTGGCCTATAGGACTTGGGACTGGTGTAATCGTCCTTGCTTGGCTTCCTGAGCACCACCACAGTGGCCTCTTTCCACAGTGTGGGGAAGTGCGTCAACTGCCAGCACTTATTGAACAGAGCCAGGTGCAGTTCCACGTCCTGCGATATTAATCGCTGGCAGATGTCTGCTGTGAAGCCATCTTCTCCGGGTGCCTTTTTGGGATTGAAACTCTCCGTCGCGGCTCGGAGCTCCTCCGTCGTAAACTCTGGGTCATGGATGTCATCATGGCACCAGTCGTTTACTCGGTCTGCAAGAGCTCTGATCCGACGATGGTCTGGAGTATCTTCCTCTTCTGCGTCCTCCGGGTAGAACGCTTCCGCCAGTATTCTCGCAGAACCTTCCTGACCCGCATTCTTACCGTTCCACACCAGTGGCAGATCTTCTTGCCTTTTAGTAGTGTTCTTTATAACCCTGTATATCCCTTCCCAGACCCCTTCCCTGTTCTGTCTCTCGCAGAATCCCTTCCAACTCTCTGTCATGCGTTTTTTGACCTCTAATTCGTACCTCTCTTTCTTTTCCAGGTACAACGCGACCACGCCTTCTCTACGCGACGGCGCAGCGCATCGGATCCTTCTCTTCCTAGTGGCAACTTCGCGCTTCATAGCTTCGAGCTCTTTGGACCACCACGGTAAGGTGAGTATTTGATTTCCTTTTTTCTTTGGGATGGATTCATCACATGCCTTTGTTATTATTTCTGTGTATTTCCCAATAAGGTTGTCTAAATTTTTATTGTTATTTATCTGTTCTATTTGTTTTTTATTAATTTCGGTTTCTATTTTTAATTGGTCCATTTTTTCAAAAAATAGTTCCCAATTGGCTTTTTTCGTATTATATTTTCTAGTTGTTCTTTTAATTTGGATACCCTTTCCTTTTTGTAGTTTAATTTTTATTATAATTCCATTGTGGTCAGAACTCGTCAAGTCCTCAGCTACCATCCACTCTTCCACCAGGCCGAGCAGGTCCTCTGTGCACAGGGTCACGTCAACGTGGCTTGTTAATCTTCGTCCTCCTCTGATGGTGTCGAAGGTGGGCTTGTTTCCGCAGTTGAGTACCTGGAGATCCAGCTCTCCGATCATTCCTGCCAGGTCATCACCTCTATCGTCGATAGCGCTGCTCCCCCACCACACGCTCTTGGCATTGGCATCGCCTCCAACGATGGCTTTCCTGGGCTTTAGCTCCTTTAGCGCGGTTGTTATATGGTCCAGGTATGGCCCAATGGGTTGGTCAGGCTCAAAATAGTACGAGACGGCGAGAATCTCCCAGGCGCTCGTTCGCAGCTTCACCACCACGATGTTATTGGTGGTGAATTCTGAACACTGTATGACGTCGATGTCGTGATTATACACGACTATCGCCGCCTTTACCGTGCCACCACTGCTGTTCTGGTAGACTCTAGCCCCCCCGTACGACTTCATAGCACTTATGCTTCCCACATACGGCTCCTGGACTAAAGCGAAGGCTATTTTACGCTTCGTAGCCTCGAGCATAAGCTCGTTGGTTGCCAGTTGCTTGCGCTGGAGGTTTGCTTGCGCCACGACGTATACCTGCTCAACGGCTGTTCTTTCAATCCCCGGGACAACCTTAGCAGTACGCTATTGCGGTTCGCGCTAATGCATCCCATTTCCTACGCACCGGGCAATCTTGGCTATAGACCGTGTGGCTTGTGTCGTCGTGCTTTTCTTTGACACAGTTCCTGCACGTCGGTCTTTCGCCCGTTGCCAGCCCGGTGCATTCGGCCTTGAGATGTGGCCCTCCGCAAAAGTTGCACAGATCCACCGCTTCTGTGCACAGCTTTCGGCCATGCCCATACGCCAAGCACTTTGTACACTGAATGAGCGGTGTTTGGTCTTGAACCCGAACGCATTGTAGGTCGACGTATATTCTGCCAGCCGCGGTCAGTCTCTGCCACAGCTTCGGTGTCACCTGTAGGACGACATGGCTCTCTAACGAGTTCCGTGCCCTCCTTCGGTACTTCACCGAGGCAGTCGCTTCCTCGATCGTCAGGTCTTCTATCAGGCGCGCGTTCTGAACTTTTATGGCAGTCAAGATGTCCTCGTCGCTGTTGTAGGACAAGAGGTCCTTGATGATAACGAGTGGGTTACGATTTTTGGCTTCTTCCACTTTCAAGTTCTTATCTTTTTTGAGTTCGGCAGTTGTTTTAGCCATCTCCTCTTTGCTATTGAAGCTCAGGATAACCCTCTTGTCCTTGACTTTTCGGACTCTCTCGATCTGCAGTCCACTCTTCTTTGCATCTAAGGCCTGTTTGACTCTTCCCACTACTTCAGTGCTGGTGTCCATTGTGACATCGGACGACACGATGACCGAGTGTTTCGGCTTTTGGCCCCAGGTGTTTTGGGGTGTGGCTAGGGTTTCAGCGTAGGTGGGTGCTCTCCCTTTAATCTCGGAGACCATTCTTCCCATTTCTTGGGTGGTCTCCTCGAGTGCCCGAATCTCCTTTAGGATTTCTCCGTCATCGTGTCGTTCCCTGTCACGTAGGGCTTGTGCTTCCCCTTGCTCCTGCATTGTCACCTGCAGCTGTTTTATCATCTGGTTACCCTCCTTCACTATCCGAGTTTGCTCTTCTAGTGCGGAGCGCAACCAGGTGATACTGTCCGAGTCATCCCCACTCTCCTTTTCTTTCTGACCCTCATTTCCCCTCCTTTGGTTTGGGCCGCCATCTTTTGTCCTATCCGCCTCTTTGACTAATTGGTACAGCCGATCTATCGCCGCTGTAACCTCCTTTTTAATCTCAGCTTTGAGGTTTCGCGAGTTGTTGAGGTGGAGCTTTGCCTTATTCAGGCAAGCTCTCGCCTCCGCGGTGGTGCTGGGGTAACCAGAACCGGCCTGCTTTGTTGGTAAAGTATCACTTGCCAGGGCCTGGCGCGCCTCTATACTGCTGGAGGTTTCCCGTGACGTGCCTGGAGATTTAGTTTCGGGCTTGGCTTTCCCAGCCTCCCAGTCGCCGATGCTTCGCCTCACACTGGGAAGTGAAGGTTCAGCCTTTTCATTAGTACGCGGCGAGCCTTTCAAACCCGGCGAGCCTTTCAAACCGGATGAGCTCGCGTCTGTCTTAGCTGGTGTGCGGTACATGGCGGAGGAGTGGGTGAAAGTCAGATTCATAAAGTCAGAGGACACCTATTTCCGTATCCCTGTAAAGGGGGGATAGTCAAAAATATGTCCAAAAATGAAACAATGGTATAGTATAAAATGAATAAATAAATAATATGTTAAAATAAGAAACTAAAAAGATATATATATACCAAGTCAAAGTCAAAAAAAAAAAGGGCAATGTCAAATTATAACCAGGATCTACCTGTAATTGTCATGCCAATTTAAGTCCTTTGTACTATACAATTGACCAGGTACCATAAAAGTCCAGAAAACGTAACAAAAATTTTTTCACAAATGTCAATAGGTTTTCCCTATATACTAATCAATGAAAAAAGGGAGGGTGGGAGGGTAGGTCAGTTTTAACGTTTCGGGATGCTAGTAATAGCCCACCGGACAACGTTCCCGCAGAAAACCGTGTCAAAATAGCTGTTCTGGTTACAAAAATATTGCAACTTTTGTCTGAGCAGGGCTCCCTTAGGTGGATTTTGAGGTAAGTACTGGCGAATTAATTTAGAGAAATTTGAAAATTTTTAGCAGTTCTATGCGAGCCAGCCGCACGTTTGAGGTGTCGGAAGACGCGTCTCGGCGCGGGCGAGCTAGCTAGACCGTTTTCAGAATTTTGAAAAGATCAAAAATGTGCAGGGTTGTCAAAAAACCAGTTTTTTCAGGCAAAAATCGAGTTTTCAGCGACCGATCGGATTTTCAGTTCGCGCAAAGCGCCGAGAATCCGGGGCTGGACAGGTGGAAACTCGATTCCGCAGACAGAATTAAATTCGGATGTAGGGTTGTGCTAATAAAAATGGGTAAGTATAAAAATTTTGTAAAAAATTCACAAGTACTGGAACTGAAAAATTTTTTTTCAGGTAGGTCAGTTTTAACGTTTCGGGATGCTAGTAATAGCCCACCGGACAACGTTCCCGCAGAAAACCGTGTCAAAATAGCTGTTCTGGTTACAAAAATATTGCAACTTTTGTCTGAGCAGGGCTCCCTTAGGTGGATTTTGAGGTAAGTACTGGCGAATTAATTTAGAGAAATTTGAAAATTTTTAGCAGTTCTATGCGAGCCAGCCGCACGTTTGAGGTGTCGGAAGACGCGTCTCGGCGCGGGCGAGCTAGCTAGACCGTTTTCAGAATTTTGAAAAGATCAAAAATGTGCAGGGTTGTCAAAAAACCAGTTTTTTCAGGCAAAAATCGAGTTTTCAGCGACCGATCGGATTTTCAGTTCGCGCAAAGCGCCGAGAATCCGGGGCTGGACAGGTGGAAACTCGATTCCGCAGACAGAATTAAATTCGGATGTAGGGTTGTGCTAATAAAAATGGGTAAGTATAAAAATTTTGTAAAAAATTCACAAGTACTGGAACTGAAAAATTATTTTTCAGGTAGGTCAGTTTTAACGTTTCGGGATGCTAGTAATAGCCCACCGGACAACGTTCCCGCAGAAAACCGTGTCAAAATAGCTGTTCTGGTTACAAAAATATTGCAACTTTTGTCTGAGCAGGGCTCCCTTAGGTGGATTTTGAGGTAAGTACTGGCGAATTAATTTAGAGAAATTTGAAAATTTTTAGCAGTTCTATGCGAGCCAGCCGCACGTTTGAGGTGTCGGAAGACGCGTCTCGGCGCGGGCGAGCTAGCTAGACCGTTTTCAGAATTTTGAAAAGATCAAAAATGTGCAGGGTTGTCAAAAAACCAGTTTTTTCAGGCAAAAATCGAGTTTTCAGCGACCGATCGGATTTTCAGTTCGCGCAAAGCGCCGAGAATCCGGGGCTGGACAGGTGGAAACTCGATTCCGCAGACAGAATTAAATTCGGATGTAGGGTTGTGCTAATAAAAATGGGTAAGTATAAAAATTTTGTAAAAAATTCACAAGTACTGGAACTGAAAAATTATTTTTCAGGTAGGTCAGTTTTAACGTTTCGGGATGCTAGTAATAGCCCACCGGACAACGTTCCCGCAGAAAACCGTGTCAAAATAGCTGTTCTGGTTACAAAAATATTGCAACTTTTGTCTGAGCAGGGCTCCCTTAGGTGGATTTTGAGGTAAGTACTGGCGAATTAATTTAGAGAAATTTGAAAATTTTTAGCAGTTCTATGCGAGCCAGCCGCACGTTTGAGGTGTCGGAAGACGCGTCTCGGCGCGGGCGAGCTAGCTAGACCGTTTTCAGAATTTTGAAAAGATCAAAAATGTGCAGGGTTGTCAAAAAACCAGTTTTTTCAGGCAAAAATCGAGTTTTCAGCGACCGATCGGATTTTCAGTTCGCGCAAAGCGCCGAGAATCCGGGGCTGGACAGGTGGAAACTCGATTCCGCAGACAGAATTAAATTCGGATGTAGGGTTGTGCTAATAAAAATGGGTAAGTATAAAAATTTTGTAAAAAATTCACAAGTACTGGAACTGAAAAATTTTTTTTCAGGTAGGTCAGTTTTAACGTTTCGGGATGCTAGTAATAGCCCACCGGACAACGTTCCCGCAGAAAACCGTGTCAAAATAGCTGTTCTGGTTACAAAAATATTGCAACTTTTGTCTGAGCAGGGCTCCCTTAGGTGGATTTTGAGGTAAGTACTGGCGAATTAATTTAGAGAAATTTGAAAATTTTTAGCAGTTCTATGCGAGCCAGCCGCACGTTTGAGGTGTCGGAAGACGCGTCTCGGCGCGGGCGAGCTAGCTAGACCGTTTTCAGAATTTTGAAAAGATCAAAAATGTGCAGGGTTGTCAAAAAACCAGTTTTTTCAGGCAAAAATCGAGTTTTCAGCGACCGATCGGATTTTCAGTTCGCGCAAAGCGCCGAGAATCCGGGGCTGGACAGGTGGAAACTCGATTCCGCAGACAGAATTAAATTCGGATGTAGGGTTGTGCTAATAAAAATGGGTAAGTATAAAAATTTTGTAAAAAATTCACAAGTACTGGAACTGAAAAATTTTTTTTCAGGTAGGTCAGTTTTAACGTTTCGGGATGCTAGTAATAGCCCACCGGACAACGTTCCCGCAGAAAACCGTGTCAAAATAGCTGTTCTGGTTACAAAAATATTGCAACTTTTGTCTGAGCAGGGCTCCCTTAGGTGGATTTTGAGGTAAGTACTGGCGAATTAATTTAGAGAAATTTGAAAATTTTTAGCAGTTCTATGCGAGCCAGCCGCACGTTTGAGGTGTCGGAAGACGCGTCTCGGCGCGGGCGAGCTAGCTAGACCGTTTTCAGAATTTTGAAAAGATCAAAAATGTGCAGGGTTGTCAAAAAACCAGTTTTTTCAGGCAAAAATCGAGTTTTCAGCGACCGATCGGATTTTCAGTTCGCGCAAAGCGCCGAGAATCCGGGGCTGGACAGGTGGAAACTCGATTCCGCAGACAGAATTAAATTCGGATGTAGGGTTGTGCTAATAAAAATGGGTAAGTATAAAAATTTTGTAAAAAATTCACAAGTACTGGAACTGAAAAATTATTTTTCAGGTAGGTCAGTTTTAACGTTTCGGGATGCTAGTAATAGCCCACCGGACAACGTTCCCGCAGAAAACCGTGTCAAAATAGCTGTTCTGGTTACAAAAATATTGCAACTTTTGTCTGAGCAGGGCTCCCTTAGGTGGATTTTGAGGTAAGTACTGGCGAATTAATTTAGAGAAATTTGAAAATTTTTAGCAGTTCTATGCGAGCCAGCCGCACGTTTGAGGTGTCGGAAGACGCGTCTCGGCGCGGGCGAGCTAGCTAGACCGTTTTCAGAATTTTGAAAAGATCAAAAATGTGCAGGGTTGTCAAAAAACCAGTTTTTTCAGGCAAAAATCGAGTTTTCAGCGACCGATCGGATTTTCAGTTCGCGCAAAGCGCCGAGAATCCGGGGCTGGACAGGTGGAAACTCGATTCCGCAGACAGAATTAAATTCGGATGTAGGGTTGTGCTAATAAAAATGGGTAAGTATAAAAATTTTGTAAAAAATTCACAAGTACTGGAACTGAAAAATTTTTTTTCAGGTAGGTCAGTTTTAACGTTTCGGGATGCTAGTAATAGCCCACCGGACAACGTTCCCGCAGAAAACCGTGTCAAAATAGCTGTTCTGGTTACAAAAATATTGCAACTTTTGTCTGAGCAGGGCTCCCTTAGGTGGATTTTGAGGTAAGTACTGGCGAATTAATTTAGAGAAATTTGAAAATTTTTAGCAGTTCTATGCGAGCCAGCCGCACGTTTGAGGTGTCGGAAGACGCGTCTCGGCGCGGGCGAGCTAGCTAGACCGTTTTCAGAATTTTGAAAAGATCAAAAATGTGCAGGGTTGTCAAAAAACCAGTTTTTTCAGGCAAAAATCGAGTTTTCAGCGACCGATCGGATTTTCAGTTCGCGCAAAGCGCCGAGAATCCGGGGCTGGACAGGTGGAAACTCGATTCCGCAGACAGAATTAAATTCGGATGTAGGGTTGTGCTAATAAAAATGGGTAAGTATAAAAATTTTGTAAAAAATTCACAAGTACTGGAACTGAAAAATTTTTTTTCAGGTAGGTCAGTTTTAACGTTTCGGGATGCTAGTAATAGCCCACCGGACAACGTTCCCGCAGAAAACCGTGTCAAAATAGCTGTTCTGGTTACAAAAATATTGCAACTTTTGTCTGAGCAGGGCTCCCTTAGGTGGATTTTGAGGTAAGTACTGGCGAATTAATTTAGAGAAATTTGAAAATTTTTAGCAGTTCTATGCGAGCCAGCCGCACGTTTGAGGTGTCGGAAGACGCGTCTCGGCGCGGGCGAGCTAGCTAGACCGTTTTCAGAATTTTGAAAAGATCAAAAATGTGCAGGGTTGTCAAAAAACCAGTTTTTTCAGGCAAAAATCGAGTTTTCAGCGACCGATCGGATTTTCAGTTCGCGCAAAGCGCCGAGAATCCGGGGCTGGACAGGTGGAAACTCGATTCCGCAGACAGAATTAAATTCGGATGTAGGGTTGTGCTAATAAAAATGGGTAAGTATAAAAATTTTGTAAAAAATTCACAAGTACTGGAACTGAAAAATTTTTTTTCAGGTAGGTCAGTTTTAACGTTTCGGGATGCTAGTAATAGCCCACCGGACAACGTTCCCGCAGAAAACCGTGTCAAAATAGCTGTTCTGGTTACAAAAATATTGCAACTTTTGTCTGAGCAGGGCTCCCTTAGGTGGATTTTGAGGTAAGTACTGGCGAATTAATTTAGAGAAATTTGAAAATTTTTAGCAGTTCTATGCGAGCCAGCCGCACGTTTGAGGTGTCGGAAGACGCGTCTCGGCGCGGGCGAGCTAGCTAGACCGTTTTCAGAATTTTGAAAAGATCAAAAATGTGCAGGGTTGTCAAAAAACCAGTTTTTTCAGGCAAAAATCGAGTTTTCAGCGACCGATCGGATTTTCAGTTCGCGCAAAGCGCCGAGAATCCGGGGCTGGACAGGTGGAAACTCGATTCCGCAGACAGAATTAAATTCGGATGTAGGGTTGTGCTAATAAAAATGGGTAAGTATAAAAATTTTGTAAAAAATTCACAAGTACTGGAACTGAAAAATTTTTTTTCAGGTAGGTCAGTTTTAACGTTTCGGGATGCTAGTAATAGCCCACCGGACAACGTTCCCGCAGAAAACCGTGTCAAAATAGCTGTTCTGGTTACAAAAATATTGCAACTTTTGTCTGAGCAGGGCTCCCTTAGGTGGATTTTGAGGTAAGTACTGGCGAATTAATTTAGAGAAATTTGAAAATTTTTAGCAGTTCTATGCGAGCCAGCCGCACGTTTGAGGTGTCGGAAGACGCGTCTCGGCGCGGGCGAGCTAGCTAGACCGTTTTCAGAATTTTGAAAAGATCAAAAATGTGCAGGGTTGTCAAAAAACCAGTTTTTTCAGGCAAAAATCGAGTTTTCAGCGACCGATCGGATTTTCAGTTCGCGCAAAGCGCCGAGAATCCGGGGCTGGACAGGTGGAAACTCGATTCCGCAGACAGAATTAAATTCGGATGTAGGGTTGTGCTAATAAAAATGGGTAAGTATAAAAATTTTGTAAAAAATTCACAAGTACTGGAACTGAAAAATTATTTTTCAGGTAGGTCAGTTTTAACGTTTCGGGATGCTAGTAATAGCCCACCGGACAACGTTCCCGCAGAAAACCGTGTCAAAATAGCTGTTCTGGTTACAAAAATATTGCAACTTTTGTCTGAGCAGGGCTCCCTTAGGTGGATTTTGAGGTAAGTACTGGCGAATTAATTTAGAGAAATTTGAAAATTTTTAGCAGTTCTATGCGAGCCAGCCGCACGTTTGAGGTGTCGGAAGACGCGTCTCGGCGCGGGCGAGCTAGCTAGACCGTTTTCAGAATTTTGAAAAGATCAAAAATGTGCAGGGTTGTCAAAAAACCAGTTTTTTCAGGCAAAAATCGAGTTTTCAGCGACCGATCGGATTTTCAGTTCGCGCAAAGCGCCGAGAATCCGGGGCTGGACAGGTGGAAACTCGATTCCGCAGACAGAATTAAATTCGGATGTAGGGTTGTGCTAATAAAAATGGGTAAGTATAAAAATTTTGTAAAAAATTCACAAGTACTGGAACTGAAAAATTTTTTTTCAGGTAGGTCAGTTTTAACGTTTCGGGATGCTAGTAATAGCCCACCGGACAACGTTCCCGCAGAAAACCGTGTCAAAATAGCTGTTCTGGTTACAAAAATATTGCAACTTTTGTCTGAGCAGGGCTCCCTTAGGTGGATTTTGAGGTAAGTACTGGCGAATTAATTTAGAGAAATTTGAAAATTTTTAGCAGTTCTATGCGAGCCAGCCGCACGTTTGAGGTGTCGGAAGACGCGTCTCGGCGCGGGCGAGCTAGCTAGACCGTTTTCAGAATTTTGAAAAGATCAAAAATGTGCAGGGTTGTCAAAAAACCAGTTTTTTCAGGCAAAAATCGAGTTTTCAGCGACCGATCGGATTTTCAGTTCGCGCAAAGCGCCGAGAATCCGGGGCTGGACAGGTGGAAACTCGATTCCGCAGACAGAATTAAATTCGGATGTAGGGTTGTGCTAATAAAAATGGGTAAGTATAAAAATTTTGTAAAAAATTCACAAGTACTGGAACTGAAAAATTATTTTTCAGGTAGGTCAGTTTTAACGTTTCGGGATGCTAGTAATAGCCCACCGGACAACGTTCCCGCAGAAAACCGTGTCAAAATAGCTGTTCTGGTTACAAAAATATTGCAACTTTTGTCTGAGCAGGGCTCCCTTAGGTGGATTTTGAGGTAAGTACTGGCGAATTAATTTAGAGAAATTTGAAAATTTTTAGCAGTTCTATGCGAGCCAGCCGCACGTTTGAGGTGTCGGAAGACGCGTCTCGGCGCGGGCGAGCTAGCTAGACCGTTTTCAGAATTTTGAAAAGATCAAAAATGTGCAGGGTTGTCAAAAAACCAGTTTTTTCAGGCAAAAATCGAGTTTTCAGCGACCGATCGGATTTTCAGTTCGCGCAAAGCGCCGAGAATCCGGGGCTGGACAGGTGGAAACTCGATTCCGCAGACAGAATTAAATTCGGATGTAGGGTTGTGCTAATAAAAATGGGTAAGTATAAAAATTTTGTAAAAAATTCACAAGTACTGGAACTGAAAAATTTTTTTTCAGGTAGGTCAGTTTTAACGTTTCGGGATGCTAGTAATAGCCCACCGGACAACGTTCCCGCAGAAAACCGTGTCAAAATAGCTGTTCTGGTTACAAAAATATTGCAACTTTTGTCTGAGCAGGGCTCCCTTAGGTGGATTTTGAGGTAAGTACTGGCGAATTAATTTAGAGAAATTTGAAAATTTTTAGCAGTTCTATGCGAGCCAGCCGCACGTTTGAGGTGTCGGAAGACGCGTCTCGGCGCGGGCGAGCTAGCTAGACCGTTTTCAGAATTTTGAAAAGATCAAAAATGTGCAGGGTTGTCAAAAAACCAGTTTTTTCAGGCAAAAATCGAGTTTTCAGCGACCGATCGGATTTTCAGTTCGCGCAAAGCGCCGAGAATCCGGGGCTGGACAGGTGGAAACTCGATTCCGCAGACAGAATTAAATTCGGATGTAGGGTTGTGCTAATAAAAATGGGTAAGTATAAAAATTTTGTAAAAAATTCACAAGTACTGGAACTGAAAAATTATTTTTCAGGTAGGTCAGTTTTAACGTTTCGGGATGCTAGTAATAGCCCACCGGACAACGTTCCCGCAGAAAACCGTGTCAAAATAGCTGTTCTGGTTACAAAAATATTGCAACTTTTGTCTGAGCAGGGCTCCCTTAGGTGGATTTTGAGGTAAGTACTGGCGAATTAATTTAGAGAAATTTGAAAATTTTTAGCAGTTCTATGCGAGCCAGCCGCACGTTTGAGGTGTCGGAAGACGCGTCTCGGCGCGGGCGAGCTAGCTAGACCGTTTTCAGAATTTTGAAAAGATCAAAAATGTGCAGGGTTGTCAAAAAACCAGTTTTTTCAGGCAAAAATCGAGTTTTCAGCGACCGATCGGATTTTCAGTTCGCGCAAAGCGCCGAGAATCCGGGGCTGGACAGGTGGAAACTCGATTCCGCAGACAGAATTAAATTCGGATGTAGGGTTGTGCTAATAAAAATGGGTAAGTATAAAAATTTTGTAAAAAATTCACAAGTACTGGAACTGAAAAATTATTTTTCAGGTAGGTCAGTTTTAACGTTTCGGGATGCTAGTAATAGCCCACCGGACAACGTTCCCGCAGAAAACCGTGTCAAAATAGCTGTTCTGGTTACAAAAATATTGCAACTTTTGTCTGAGCAGGGCTCCCTTAGGTGGATTTTGAGGTAAGTACTGGCGAATTAATTTAGAGAAATTTGAAAATTTTTAGCAGTTCTATGCGAGCCAGCCGCACGTTTGAGGTGTCGGAAGACGCGTCTCGGCGCGGGCGAGCTAGCTAGACCGTTTTCAGAATTTTGAAAAGATCAAAAATGTGCAGGGTTGTCAAAAAACCAGTTTTTTCAGGCAAAAATCGAGTTTTCAGCGACCGATCGGATTTTCAGTTCGCGCAAAGCGCCGAGAATCCGGGGCTGGACAGGTGGAAACTCGATTCCGCAGACAGAATTAAATTCGGATGTAGGGTTGTGCTAATAAAAATGGGTAAGTATAAAAATTTTGTAAAAAATTCACAAGTACTGGAACTGAAAAATTATTTTTCAGGTAGGTCAGTTTTAACGTTTCGGGATGCTAGTAATAGCCCACCGGACAACGTTCCCGCAGAAAACCGTGTCAAAATAGCTGTTCTGGTTACAAAAATATTGCAACTTTTGTCTGAGCAGGGCTCCCTTAGGTGGATTTTGAGGTAAGTACTGGCGAATTAATTTAGAGAAATTTGAAAATTTTTAGCAGTTCTATGCGAGCCAGCCGCACGTTTGAGGTGTCGGAAGACGCGTCTCGGCGCGGGCGAGCTAGCTAGACCGTTTTCAGAATTTTGAAAAGATCAAAAATGTGCAGGGTTGTCAAAAAACCAGTTTTTTCAGGCAAAAATCGAGTTTTCAGCGACCGATCGGATTTTCAGTTCGCGCAAAGCGCCGAGAATCCGGGGCTGGACAGGTGGAAACTCGATTCCGCAGACAGAATTAAATTCGGATGTAGGGTTGTGCTAATAAAAATGGGTAAGTATAAAAATTTTGTAAAAAATTCACAAGTACTGGAACTGAAAAATTTTTTTTCAGGTAGGTCAGTTTTAACGTTTCGGGATGCTAGTAATAGCCCACCGGACAACGTTCCCGCAGAAAACCGTGTCAAAATAGCTGTTCTGGTTACAAAAATATTGCAACTTTTGTCTGAGCAGGGCTCCCTTAGGTGGATTTTGAGGTAAGTACTGGCGAATTAATTTAGAGAAATTTGAAAATTTTTAGCAGTTCTATGCGAGCCAGCCGCACGTTTGAGGTGTCGGAAGACGCGTCTCGGCGCGGGCGAGCTAGCTAGACCGTTTTCAGAATTTTGAAAAGATCAAAAATGTGCAGGGTTGTCAAAAAACCAGTTTTTTCAGGCAAAAATCGAGTTTTCAGCGACCGATCGGATTTTCAGTTCGCGCAAAGCGCCGAGAATCCGGGGCTGGACAGGTGGAAACTCGATTCCGCAGACAGAATTAAATTCGGATGTAGGGTTGTGCTAATAAAAATGGGTAAGTATAAAATTTTGTAAAAAATTCACAAGTACTGGAACTGAAAAATTTTTTTTCAGGTAGGTCAGTTTTAACGTTTCGGGATGCTAGTAATAGCCCACCGGACAACGTTCCCGCAGAAAACCGTGTCAAAATAGCTGTTCTGGTTACAAAAATATTGCAACTTTTGTCTGAGCAGGGCTCCCTTAGGTGGATTTTGAGGTAAGTACTGGCGAATTAATTTAGAGAAATTTGAAAATTTTTAGCAGTTCTATGCGAGCCAGCCGCACGTTTGAGGTGTCGGAAGACGCGTCTCGGCGCGGGCGAGCTAGCTAGACCGTTTTCAGAATTTTGAAAAGATCAAAAATGTGCAGGGTTGTCAAAAAACCCAGTTTTTTCAGGCAAAAATCGAGTTTTCAGCGACCGATCGGATTTTCAGTTCGCGCAAAGCGCCGAGAATCCGGGGCTGGACAGGTGGAAACTCGATTCCGCAGACAGAATTAAATTCGGATGTAGGGTTGTGCTAATAAAAATGGGTAAGTATAAAAATTTTGTAAAAAATTCACAAGTACTGGAACTGAAAAATTTTTTTTCAGGTAGGTCAGTTTTAACGTTTCGGGATGCTAGTAATAGCCCACCGGACAACGTTCCCGCAGAAAACCGTGTCAAAATAGCTGTTCTGGTTACAAAAATATTGCAACTTTTGTCTGAGCAGGGCTCCCTTAGGTGGATTTTGAGGTAAGTACTGGCGAATTAATTTAGAGAAATTTGAAAATTTTTAGCAGTTCTATGCGAGCCAGCCGCACGTTTGAGGTGTCGGAAGACGCGTCTCGGCGCGGGCGAGCTAGCTAGACCGTTTTCAGAATTTTGAAAAGATCAAAAATGTGCAGGGTTGTCAAAAAACCAGTTTTTTCAGGCAAAAATCGAGTTTTCAGCGACCGATCGGATTTTCAGTTCGCGCAAAGCGCCGAGAATCCGGGGCTGGACAGGTGGAAACTCGATTCCGCAGACAGAATTAAATTCGGATGTAGGGTTGTGCTAATAAAAATGGGTAAGTATAAAAATTTTGTAAAAAATTCACAAGTACTGGAACTGAAAAATTTTTTTTCAGGTAGGTCAGTTTTAACGTTTCGGGATGCTAGTAATAGCCCACCGGACAACGTTCCCGCAGAAAACCGTGTCAAAATAGCTGTTCTGGTTACAAAAATATTGCAACTTTTGTCTGAGCAGGGCTCCCTTAGGTGGATTTTGAGGTAAGTACTGGCGAATTAATTTAGAGAAATTTGAAAATTTTTAGCAGTTCTATGCGAGCCAGCCGCACGTTTGAGGTGTCGGAAGACGCGTCTCGGCGCGGGCGAGCTAGCTAGACCGTTTTCAGAATTTTGAAAAGATCAAAAATGTGCAGGGTTGTCAAAAAACCAGTTTTTTCAGGCAAAAATCGAGTTTTCAGCGACCGATCGGATTTTCAGTTCGCGCAAAGCGCCGAGAATCCGGGGCTGGACAGGTGGAAACTCGATTCCGCAGACAGAATTAAATTCGGATGTAGGGTTGTGCTAATAAAAATGGGTAAGTATAAAAATTTTGTAAAAAATTCACAAGTACTGGAACTGAAAAATTTTTTTTCAGGTAGGTCAGTTTTAACGTTTCGGGATGCTAGTAATAGCCCACCGGACAACGTTCCCGCAGAAAACCGTGTCAAAATAGCTGTTCTGGTTACAAAAATATTGCAACTTTTGTCTGAGCAGGGCTCCCTTAGGTGGATTTTGAGGTAAGTACTGGCGAATTAATTTAGAGAAATTTGAAAATTTTTAGCAGTTCTATGCGAGCCAGCCGCACGTTTGAGGTGTCGGAAGACGCGTCTCGGCGCGGGCGAGCTAGCTAGACCGTTTTCAGAATTTTGAAAAGATCAAAAATGTGCAGGGTTGTCAAAAAACCAGTTTTTTCAGGCAAAAATCGAGTTTTCAGCGACCGATCGGATTTTCAGTTCGCGCAAAGCGCCGAGAATCCGGGGCTGGACAGGTGGAAACTCGATTCCGCAGACAGAATTAAATTCGGATGTAGGGTTGTGCTAATAAAAATGGGTAAGTATAAAAATTTTGTAAAAAATTCACAAGTACTGGAACTGAAAAATTTTTTTTCAGGTAGGTCAGTTTTAACGTTTCGGGATGCTAGTAATAGCCCACCGGACAACGTTCCCGCAGAAAACCGTGTCAAAATAGCTGTTCTGGTTACAAAAATATTGCAACTTTTGTCTGAGCAGGGCTCCCTTAGGTGGATTTTGAGGTAAGTACTGGCGAATTAATTTAGAGAAATTTGAAAATTTTTAGCAGTTCTATGCGAGCCAGCCGCACGTTTGAGGTGTCGGAAGACGCGTCTCGGCGCGGGCGAGCTAGCTAGACCGTTTTCAGAATTTTGAAAAGATCAAAAATGTGCAGGGTTGTCAAAAAACCAGTTTTTTCAGGCAAAAATCGAGTTTTCAGCGACCGATCGGATTTTCAGTTCGCGCAAAGCGCCGAGAATCCGGGGCTGGACAGGTGGAAACTCGATTCCGCAGACAGAATTAAATTCGGATGTAGGGTTGTGCTAATAAAAATGGGTAAGTATAAAAATTTTGTAAAAAATTCACAAGTACTGGAACTGAAAAATTTTTTTTCAGGTAGGTCAGTTTTAACGTTTCGGGATGCTAGTAATAGCCCACCGGACAACGTTCCCGCAGAAAACCGTGTCAAAATAGCTGTTCTGGTTACAAAAATATTGCAACTTTTGTCTGAGCAGGGCTCCCTTAGGTGGATTTTGAGGTAAGTACTGGCGAATTAATTTAGAGAAATTTGAAAATTTTTAGCAGTTCTATGCGAGCCAGCCGCACGTTTGAGGTGTCGGAAGACGCGTCTCGGCGCGGGCGAGCTAGCTAGACCGTTTTCAGAATTTTGAAAAGATCAAAAATGTGCAGGGTTGTCAAAAAACCAGTTTTTTCAGGCAAAAATCGAGTTTTCAGCGACCGATCGGATTTTCAGTTCGCGCAAAGCGCCGAGAATCCGGGGCTGGACAGGTGGAAACTCGATTCCGCAGACAGAATTAAATTCGGATGTAGGGTTGTGCTAATAAAAATGGGTAAGTATAAAAATTTTGTAAAAAATTCACAAGTACTGGAACTGAAAAATTTTTTTTCAGGTAGGTCAGTTTTAACGTTTCGGGATGCTAGTAATAGCCCACCGGACAACGTTCCCGCAGAAAACCGTGTCAAAATAGCTGTTCTGGTTACAAAAATATTGCAACTTTTGTCTGAGCAGGGCTCCCTTAGGTGGATTTTGAGGTAAGTACTGGCGAATTAATTTAGAGAAATTTGAAAATTTTTAGCAGTTCTATGCGAGCCAGCCGCACGTTTGAGGTGTCGGAAGACGCGTCTCGGCGCGGGCGAGCTAGCTAGACCGTTTTCAGAATTTTGAAAAGATCAAAAATGTGCAGGGTTGTCAAAAAACCAGTTTTTTCAGGCAAAAATCGAGTTTTCAGCGACCGATCGGATTTTCAGTTCGCGCAAAGCGCCGAGAATCCGGGGCTGGACAGGTGGAAACTCGATTCCGCAGACAGAATTAAATTCGGATGTAGGGTTGTGCTAATAAAAATGGGTAAGTATAAAAATTTTGTAAAAAATTCACAAGTACTGGAACTGAAAAATTTTTTTTCAGGTAGGTCAGTTTTAACGTTTCGGGATGCTAGTAATAGCCCACCGGACAACGTTCCCGCAGAAAACCGTGTCAAAATAGCTGTTCTGGTTACAAAAATATTGCAACTTTTGTCTGAGCAGGGCTCCCTTAGGTGGATTTTGAGGTAAGTACTGGCGAATTAATTTAGAGAAATTTGAAAATTTTTAGCAGTTCTATGCGAGCCAGCCGCACGTTTGAGGTGTCGGAAGACGCGTCTCGGCGCGGGCGAGCTAGCTAGACCGTTTTCAGAATTTTGAAAAGATCAAAAATGTGCAGGGTTGTCAAAAAACCAGTTTTTTCAGGCAAAAATCGAGTTTTCAGCGACCGATCGGATTTTCAGTTCGCGCAAAGCGCCGAGAATCCGGGGCTGGACAGGTGGAAACTCGATTCCGCAGACAGAATTAAATTCGGATGTAGGGTTGTGCTAATAAAAATGGGTAAGTATAAAAATTTTGTAAAAAATTCACAAGTACTGGAACTGAAAAATTTTTTTTCAGGTAGGTCAGTTTTAACGTTTCGGGATGCTAGTAATAGCCCACCGGACAACGTTCCCGCAGAAAACCGTGTCAAAATAGCTGTTCTGGTTACAAAAATATTGCAACTTTTGTCTGAGCAGGGCTCCCTTAGGTGGATTTTGAGGTAAGTACTGGCGAATTAATTTAGAGAAATTTGAAAATTTTTAGCAGTTCTATGCGAGCCAGCCGCACGTTTGAGGTGTCGGAAGACGCGTCTCGGCGCGGGCGAGCTAGCTAGACCGTTTTCAGAATTTTGAAAAGATCAAAAATGTGCAGGGTTGTCAAAAAACCAGTTTTTTCAGGCAAAAATCGAGTTTTCAGCGACCGATCGGATTTTCAGTTCGCGCAAAGCGCCGAGAATCCGGGGCTGGACAGGTGGAAACTCGATTCCGCAGACAGAATTAAATTCGGATGTAGGGTTGTGCTAATAAAAATGGGTAAGTATAAAAATTTTGTAAAAAATTCACAAGTACTGGAACTGAAAAATTTTTTTTCAGGTAGGTCAGTTTTAACGTTTCGGGATGCTAGTAATAGCCCACCGGACAACGTTCCCGCAGAAAACCGTGTCAAAATAGCTGTTCTGGTTACAAAAATATTGCAACTTTTGTCTGAGCAGGGCTCCCTTAGGTGGATTTTGAGGTAAGTACTGGCGAATTAATTTAGAGAAATTTGAAAATTTTTAGCAGTTCTATGCGAGCCAGCCGCACGTTTGAGGTGTCGGAAGACGCGTCTCGGCGCGGGCGAGCTAGCTAGACCGTTTTCAGAATTTTGAAAAGATCAAAAATGTGCAGGGTTGTCAAAAAACCAGTTTTTTCAGGCAAAAATCGAGTTTTCAGCGACCGATCGGATTTTCAGTTCGCGCAAAGCGCCGAGAATCCGGGGCTGGACAGGTGGAAACTCGATTCCGCAGACAGAATTAAATTCGGATGTAGGGTTGTGCTAATAAAAATGGGTAAGTATAAAAATTTTGTAAAAAATTCACAAGTACTGGAACTGAAAAATTTTTTTTCAGGTAGGTCAGTTTTAACGTTTCGGGATGCTAGTAATAGCCCACCGGACAACGTTCCCGCAGAAAACCGTGTCAAAATAGCTGTTCTGGTTACAAAAATATTGCAACTTTTGTCTGAGCAGGGCTCCCTTAGGTGGATTTTGAGGTAAGTACTGGCGAATTAATTTAGAGAAATTTGAAAATTTTTAGCAGTTCTATGCGAGCCAGCCGCACGTTTGAGGTGTCGGAAGACGCGTCTCGGCGCGGGCGAGCTAGCTAGACCGTTTTCAGAATTTTGAAAAGATCAAAAATGTGCAGGGTTGTCAAAAAACCAGTTTTTTCAGGCAAAAATCGAGTTTTCAGCGACCGATCGGATTTTCAGTTCGCGCAAAGCGCCGAGAATCCGGGGCTGGACAGGTGGAAACTCGATTCCGCAGACAGAATTAAATTCGGATGTAGGGTTGTGCTAATAAAAATGGGTAAGTATAAAAATTTTGTAAAAAATTCACAAGTACTGGAACTGAAAAATTTTTTTTCAGGTAGGTCAGTTTTAACGTTTCGGGATGCTAGTAATAGCCCACCGGACAACGTTCCCGCAGAAAACCGTGTCAAAATAGCTGTTCTGGTTACAAAAATATTGCAACTTTTGTCTGAGCAGGGCTCCCTTAGGTGGATTTTGAGGTAAGTACTGGCGAATTAATTTAGAGAAATTTGAAAATTTTTAGCAGTTCTATGCGAGCCAGCCGCACGTTTGAGGTGTCGGAAGACGCGTCTCGGCGCGGGCGAGCTAGCTAGACCGTTTTCAGAATTTTGAAAAGATCAAAAATGTGCAGGGTTGTCAAAAAACCAGTTTTTTCAGGCAAAAATCGAGTTTTCAGCGACCGATCGGATTTTCAGTTCGCGCAAAGCGCCGAGAATCCGGGGCTGGACAGGTGGAAACTCGATTCCGCAGACAGAATTAAATTCGGATGTAGGGTTGTGCTAATAAAAATGGGTAAGTATAAAAATTTTGTAAAAAATTCACAAGTACTGGAACTGAAAAATTATTTTTCAGGTAGGTCAGTTTTAACGTTTCGGGATGCTAGTAATAGCCCACCGGACAACGTTCCCGCAGAAAACCGTGTCAAAATAGCTGTTCTGGTTACAAAAATATTGCAACTTTTGTCTGAGCAGGGCTCCCTTAGGTGGATTTTGAGGTAAGTACTGGCGAATTAATTTAGAGAAATTTGAAAATTTTTAGCAGTTCTATGCGAGCCAGCCGCACGTTTGAGGTGTCGGAAGACGCGTCTCGGCGCGGGCGAGCTAGCTAGACCGTTTTCAGAATTTTGAAAAGATCAAAAATGTGCAGGGTTGTCAAAAAACCAGTTTTTTCAGGCAAAAATCGAGTTTTCAGCGACCGATCGGATTTTCAGTTCGCGCAAAGCGCCGAGAATCCGGGGCTGGACAGGTGGAAACTCGATTCCGCAGACAGAATTAAATTCGGATGTAGGGTTGTGCTAATAAAAATGGGTAAGTATAAAAATTTTGTAAAAAATTCACAAGTACTGGAACTGAAAAATTTTTTTTCAGGTAGGTCAGTTTTAACGTTTCGGGATGCTAGTAATAGCCCACCGGACAACGTTCCCGCAGAAAACCGTGTCAAAATAGCTGTTCTGGTTACAAAAATATTGCAACTTTTGTCTGAGCAGGGCTCCCTTAGGTGGATTTTGAGGTAAGTACTGGCGAATTAATTTAGAGAAATTTGAAAATTTTTAGCAGTTCTATGCGAGCCAGCCGCACGTTTGAGGTGTCGGAAGACGCGTCTCGGCGCGGGCGAGCTAGCTAGACCGTTTTCAGAATTTTGAAAAGATCAAAAATGTGCAGGGTTGTCAAAAAACCAGTTTTTTCAGGCAAAAATCGAGTTTTCAGCGACCGATCGGATTTTCAGTTCGCGCAAAGCGCCGAGAATCCGGGGCTGGACAGGTGGAAACTCGATTCCGCAGACAGAATTAAATTCGGATGTAGGGTTGTGCTAATAAAAATGGGTAAGTATAAAAATTTTGTAAAAAATTCACAAGTACTGGAACTGAAAAATTTTTTTTCAGGTAGGTCAGTTTTAACGTTTCGGGATGCTAGTAATAGCCCACCGGACAACGTTCCCGCAGAAAACCGTGTCAAAATAGCTGTTCTGGTTACAAAAATATTGCAACTTTTGTCTGAGCAGGGCTCCCTTAGGTGGATTTTGAGGTAAGTACTGGCGAATTAATTTAGAGAAATTTGAAAATTTTTAGCAGTTCTATGCGAGCCAGCCGCACGTTTGAGGTGTCGGAAGACGCGTCTCGGCGCGGGCGAGCTAGCTAGACCGTTTTCAGAATTTTGAAAAGATCAAAAATGTGCAGGGTTGTCAAAAAACCAGTTTTTTCAGGCAAAAATCGAGTTTTCAGCGACCGATCGGATTTTCAGTTCGCGCAAAGCGCCGAGAATCCGGGGCTGGACAGGTGGAAACTCGATTCCGCAGACAGAATTAAATTCGGATGTAGGGTTGTGCTAATAAAAATGGGTAAGTATAAAAATTTTGTAAAAAATTCACAAGTACTGGAACTGAAAAATTATTTTTCAGGTAGGTCAGTTTTAACGTTTCGGGATGCTAGTAATAGCCCACCGGACAACGTTCCCGCAGAAAACCGTGTCAAAATAGCTGTTCTGGTTACAAAAATATTGCAACTTTTGTCTGAGCAGGGCTCCCTTAGGTGGATTTTGAGGTAAGTACTGGCGAATTAATTTAGAGAAATTTGAAAATTTTTAGCAGTTCTATGCGAGCCAGCCGCACGTTTGAGGTGTCGGAAGACGCGTCTCGGCGCGGGCGAGCTAGCTAGACCGTTTTCAGAATTTTGAAAAGATCAAAAATGTGCAGGGTTGTCAAAAAACCAGTTTTTTCAGGCAAAAATCGAGTTTTCAGCGACCGATCGGATTTTCAGTTCGCGCAAAGCGCCGAGAATCCGGGGCTGGACAGGTGGAAACTCGATTCCGCAGACAGAATTAAATTCGGATGTAGGGTTGTGCTAATAAAAATGGGTAAGTATAAAAATTTTGTAAAAAATTCACAAGTACTGGAACTGAAAAATTTTTTTTCAGGTAGGTCAGTTTTAACGTTTCGGGATGCTAGTAATAGCCCACCGGACAACGTTCCCGCAGAAAACCGTGTCAAAATAGCTGTTCTGGTTACAAAAATATTGCAACTTTTGTCTGAGCAGGGCTCCCTTAGGTGGATTTTGAGGTAAGTACTGGCGAATTAATTTAGAGAAATTTGAAAATTTTTAGCAGTTCTATGCGAGCCAGCCGCACGTTTGAGGTGTCGGAAGACGCGTCTCGGCGCGGGCGAGCTAGCTAGACCGTTTTCAGAATTTTGAAAAGATCAAAAATGTGCAGGGTTGTCAAAAAACCAGTTTTTTCAGGCAAAAATCGAGTTTTCAGCGACCGATCGGATTTTCAGTTCGCGCAAAGCGCCGAGAATCCGGGGCTGGACAGGTGGAAACTCGATTCCGCAGACAGAATTAAATTCGGATGTAGGGTTGTGCTAATAAAAATGGGTAAGTATAAAAATTTTGTAAAAAATTCACAAGTACTGGAACTGAAAAATTTTTTTTCAGGTAGGTCAGTTTTAACGTTTCGGGATGCTAGTAATAGCCCACCGGACAACGTTCCCGCAGAAAACCGTGTCAAAATAGCTGTTCTGGTTACAAAAATATTGCAACTTTTGTCTGAGCAGGGCTCCCTTAGGTGGATTTTGAGGTAAGTACTGGCGAATTAATTTAGAGAAATTTGAAAATTTTTAGCAGTTCTATGCGAGCCAGCCGCACGTTTGAGGTGTCGGAAGACGCGTCTCGGCGCGGGCGAGCTAGCTAGACCGTTTTCAGAATTTTGAAAAGATCAAAAATGTGCAGGGTTGTCAAAAAACCAGTTTTTTCAGGCAAAAATCGAGTTTTCAGCGACCGATCGGATTTTCAGTTCGCGCAAAGCGCCGAGAATCCGGGGCTGGACAGGTGGAAACTCGATTCCGCAGACAGAATTAAATTCGGATGTAGGGTTGTGCTAATAAAAATGGGTAAGTATAAAAATTTTGTAAAAAATTCACAAGTACTGGAACTGAAAAATTTTTTTTCAGGTAGGTCAGTTTTAACGTTTCGGGATGCTAGTAATAGCCCACCGGACAACGTTCCCGCAGAAAACCGTGTCAAAATAGCTGTTCTGGTTACAAAAATATTGCAACTTTTGTCTGAGCAGGGCTCCCTTAGGTGGATTTTGAGGTAAGTACTGGCGAATTAATTTAGAGAAATTTGAAAATTTTTAGCAGTTCTATGCGAGCCAGCCGCACGTTTGAGGTGTCGGAAGACGCGTCTCGGCGCGGGCGAGCTAGCTAGACCGTTTTCAGAATTTTGAAAAGATCAAAAATGTGCAGGGTTGTCAAAAAACCAGTTTTTTCAGGCAAAAATCGAGTTTTCAGCGACCGATCGGATTTTCAGTTCGCGCAAAGCGCCGAGAATCCGGGGCTGGACAGGTGGAAACTCGATTCCGCAGACAGAATTAAATTCGGATGTAGGGTTGTGCTAATAAAAATGGGTAAGTATAAAAATTTTGTAAAAAATTCACAAGTACTGGAACTGAAAAATTTTTTTTCAGGTAGGTCAGTTTTAACGTTTCGGGATGCTAGTAATAGCCCACCGGACAACGTTCCCGCAGAAAACCGTGTCAAAATAGCTGTTCTGGTTACAAAAATATTGCAACTTTTGTCTGAGCAGGGCTCCCTTAGGTGGATTTTGAGGTAAGTACTGGCGAATTAATTTAGAGAAATTTGAAAATTTTTAGCAGTTCTATGCGAGCCAGCCGCACGTTTGAGGTGTCGGAAGACGCGTCTCGGCGCGGGCGAGCTAGCTAGACCGTTTTCAGAATTTTGAAAAGATCAAAAATGTGCAGGGTTGTCAAAAAACCAGTTTTTTCAGGCAAAAATCGAGTTTTCAGCGACCGATCGGATTTTCAGTTCGCGCAAAGCGCCGAGAATCCGGGGCTGGACAGGTGGAAACTCGATTCCGCAGACAGAATTAAATTCGGATGTAGGGTTGTGCTAATAAAAATGGGTAAGTATAAAAATTTTGTAAAAAATTCACAAGTACTGGAACTGAAAAATTTTTTTTCAGGTAGGTCAGTTTTAACGTTTCGGGATGCTAGTAATAGCCCACCGGACAACGTTCCCGCAGAAAACCGTGTCAAAATAGCTGTTCTGGTTACAAAAATATTGCAACTTTTGTCTGAGCAGGGCTCCCTTAGGTGGATTTTGAGGTAAGTACTGGCGAATTAATTTAGAGAAATTTGAAAATTTTTAGCAGTTCTATGCGAGCCAGCCGCACGTTTGAGGTGTCGGAAGACGCGTCTCGGCGCGGGCGAGCTAGCTAGACCGTTTTCAGAATTTTGAAAAGATCAAAAATGTGCAGGGTTGTCAAAAAACCAGTTTTTTCAGGCAAAAATCGAGTTTTCAGCGACCGATCGGATTTTCAGTTCGCGCAAAGCGCCGAGAATCCGGGGCTGGACAGGTGGAAACTCGATTCCGCAGACAGAATTAAATTCGGATGTAGGGTTGTGCTAATAAAAATGGGTAAGTATAAAAATTTTGTAAAAAATTCACAAGTACTGGAACTGAAAAATTTTTTTTCAGGTAGGTCAGTTTTAACGTTTCGGGATGCTAGTAATAGCCCACCGGACAACGTTCCCGCAGAAAACCGTGTCAAAATAGCTGTTCTGGTTACAAAAATATTGCAACTTTTGTCTGAGCAGGGCTCCCTTAGGTGGATTTTGAGGTAAGTACTGGCGAATTAATTTAGAGAAATTTGAAAATTTTTAGCAGTTCTATGCGAGCCAGCCGCACGTTTGAGGTGTCGGAAGACGCGTCTCGGCGCGGGCGAGCTAGCTAGACCGTTTTCAGAATTTTGAAAAGATCAAAAATGTGCAGGGTTGTCAAAAAACCAGTTTTTTCAGGCAAAAAT
Source organism: Lacanobia oleracea (assembly GCA_950371165.1). NCBI lineage: Eukaryota > Metazoa > Arthropoda > Insecta > Lepidoptera > Noctuidae > Lacanobia > Lacanobia oleracea. Next base: position 23,684,060 of record OX493408.1, read on the forward strand.
CGAGTTTTCAGCGACCGATCGGATTTTCAGTTCGCGCAAAGCGCCGAGAATCCGGGGCTGGACAGGTGGAAACTCGATTCCGCAGACAGAATTAAATTCGGATGTAGGGTTGTGCTAATAAAAATGGGTAAGTATAAAAATTTTGTAAAAAATTCACAAGTACTGGAACTGAAAAATTTTTTTTCAGGTAGGTCAGTTTTAACGTTTCGGGATGCTAGTAATAGCCCACCGGACAACGTTCCCGCAGAAAACCGTGTCAAAATAGCTGTTCTGGTTACAAAAATATTGCAACTTTTGTCTGAGCAGGGCTCCCTTAGGTGGATTTTGAGGTAAGTACTGGCGAATTAATTTAGAG